>JAUPMV010000017.1:1889020-3364020 GCA_030848855.1 Branchinecta sandiegonensis | reverse complement strand
AGTTACCCATCACTTATTCACTTAAATTAGCTTGAAGAGCCGCTGAAAATACGTTACTTCGTTGTTCCGCTATTCACGAATAATCGATTTTCATATAGTGGAATTTCCGTATGATTTGTGGTACCTCTATGCGCTTATATTTTTGTTGTACGCCTTACGAGAAAGATTTATGATTTTTTGTTTGTTCCGGCACTAAGCAATCTTCACCAATCTCACCACTGCCCACTGAAAAGCCGCGTTTGTGTTTAAATTAAAATTTCCCGAGTCATAGTAGAATTTGCGTTGTGGGAGAGGGCGCACATATTCTGAACTTCATAACTAGAGCAGATAGTGGGAAATAAAAAATTTCCTTTGCAGAATCCGAATAATTCAGTATGTTTAATTAAATGACACAAAAATTAGTTGGCTTTCAGTTAAATTTTAAAGGCTTACCACAAAAAAACCCAACCCCCCCACAAAAAAAAAATATTTTTAGTTTTTATCTTATTTTTATTAAAAAAAAAAAAAGGCTTACCACTGTTTTGCGAATTATGTGCAACCGGGCCCAGATTGCCCAGAGTAAATTACGTGACCAAGCTCGAAATTTGCTGAACAAGACTGGTACTAAGGTGAAATTTGGAATGCGTGAACATCATCCAGATGGGTCTTTGGACCCCCCCCCCCACCCACTCACCCACCCACCCTTCCGGTTCAGGGGCAAGTGGAATGGGCCAACTGTGCAAACTGGCTAACCATGACTGGTGTCGAAGTGAAATTCGGATCATTGGGGTCTAGTTGTATCTTTCGGTGATAACCCCCCCCCCCCCCACATCCAAACGCTGGCAACTGGGCCCATATTGACCAATGAACTGAAAGTCAAGGGCGAATGGTTATTAGGCTGTTCGTACACAAAATATGATATACGTTTACTTTTACACATCACGTTTGAGCGCTTGCGCACTTGTTCAGATTGGATCAGAAGACCGCTGCTGCCACGAAGGGTCGGAATGCTGCAACAGTAGGATAAGACTTAGCTGACTACGTATACATTTAGCTCAGTCAAATGTGATTCGCCGTCAGCTTAGGCTGAATAAATATTTATGGTATCTGAAGTTCCCATTTTTTTCACGATTTCGAATAAATAAGAAGAAATATTTAATTTTTTGCTGTTGTTCGTACTATTGCTTGATTCTTGCTCAATATTTTTTCATAGACGTCATCGGATCCACATTTCGCGTCGGTACTGGTAAGGTACCTGGTAAGGCATTTCGAAATGATGGAAATCTTGAGTTAAATGATTCGTTGTACTGATGAGAAAAAAAACAGCTGGCTTCAAAACAGCTGTTCTGTTTATTTTTGGGTCCCTGAAACAGAAAACAGTAAACAGTAAAACAGGAGGAAAAAACAGAAACAGAAACAGAAAACAGGAAGAGGGCCCATGCCTATTGCATTGACGCAGATCTCCTAGTTCTCTACAGTAAATCCGCCTAGATTCTTGACAAGCTTTTATATCGATATTGGTTGGTATTTTTTTTTTTTTAACAAAACCATTGGAAATAAAATAAAGTAACGTGACTAATATCCTATTGCAGCAAAAAGAAAGTCCTAAGGACTTGTGCTGCAATTTACTAATACTACTTGTATCTAATAAATAAATAACTAAACACAAACTTACATAGATGTTCCTTCAGCCCAAGCTGACTGCGAATCATTTGACGGGACAAAACGGATAAGTCAGTTACATTTTATTCGAGCTATATTTCGGCCCTTCTTGGCAAGGGTCCTCTTCAGGCTCAAGCTGGAAAATAAACTTGTGGAAAAACAATTAAAGATTCTTCCTTAAATATCTGCTTTTGTGTTCTCTGAAAGTTGGATGAAGTTAAAGAAGTGTGAAGAAGTTCCCAAAAGCAGATATTTAAGGAAGAATCTTTTATTGTTTTTCCACAAGTTTATTTTCCAGCTTGAGCGGTTTGAGCCTGAAGAGGGCCCTTGCCAAGAAGGGCCGAAAAATAGCTCGAATAAAATGTATCTGACTTACCCGTTTTGCCCCGTCAAAACAAACTTACAATTATCCACCTAGCCTATGACTTAATTAAGAAACAAATAAACATGAACACTACCCAACAAAAATCCTTCCTATGTACTCCTTACCAGTTTCAGCCCCCCCCCACCCCGAACAACTGCGAAAGAAAAGAAAGAAAATAAAGAATACAAAAATAAAAAGACCATCCACCCTTCAACTCGTATTAGTTTTACTAATGTTGATAAAACAATGCAGCAGAAAAAGCCTTGGCCTCTAAAACCAAAAGGTGACACTTTTCAGATTTGATAGGAACGACGAAGAATCTTTGACCTTTCGGCGACGTAATGGCGCTTGTCACCTTTGCAAAAACTCCGTATCTCCATAGCGACTAAACCTAAGGACGATTCTGGCGATCTCTTTGATTCGCTTTCCGGAAAGCAAAGCGAGAATTCTAGACCGCCAAAATCGCCCTGTATAGTTGGCTGAAATTTCTAGCTGACATGCAGGATGCAAGTGCGGATAGGTCATTGCAGAGACTCAATTTTGAGAGAAATGTCGCTTATCACATTTGGGAAGAACACTTCCAATGTATTAGAGCGTGGCTTTGTCCCTGTTTAATCAGGATCGTATCTATCATCAAGTAAAGTACGTTGCGTGACTTGAGCGTGAAAAAAACATCTGCCGATTGATCAGGACAAGTTGAAGAGGTCATTCTTTCTAAGATAACGAAGGGGGTGGGGGGTGGGAGAGAAAACTTAGGAATGGTGGGAACAAGATAAGCACGGTGATGAAAGTTAAAAATAGTGCGTTTTTTTAAAACCCGTGTAGCATCTTTTCTCTTTTTGTTAGCATTTTTTTTTTACTTTTTTCACATTACGGAACTTTCCCGCCTAAATCGACCCAGACAAAGTGAAATAGATTTCGACCCGATTTCTGTTAGTTTCATCCAACTGATCAACCGGAATTTTGGCCTCGGGCGATTTGATTGGCCGATCCTTAGGAAGAAACTAACCAGAAATCGAGTCGAAATCTGTTTCAATTTGGGAGGCGGGAAATTTTCCGTATGGGTTTGGCTACGACTCAGTGACGTTCATTTTTTTAATTAAATTATTTAAAGTCTTTTTAATCATTTTCAGCTGGTGCTTTTTTGAAACAGTGCGAACGTTATGCTGATCCTGTTTTGCAGTTGGGGGCGCCTTGAATTGCTTTTAGGATGACCTCGGGTCAATTGAGTACTGTTAGTTATTTTTTTTTACTTTTGAGGCTCCTACACTTACACCTACACTCCTACGTTAATTTTTTGTTTGTTATCAAATTTACTGTTTTTTTTTTCATTTTCAACTAGTAATTTTTTTTTAACCAGTGAGGACGGTCTGACGATCCTGTTTCCGCAGTTGGGGCGTCTTGATTTAAACGTAAATTGCTTTTAGGATGACCTCGGGTCAATTGAGTACTGTTAGTTAATTTTTTTTTTTACTTTTAAGGCTCCTACATTACGTTAATTTTTTTTCGTATCATATTTAATGTGTTTTTTTTTCATATTTAATCGATGGTGAAGCATCGTAGCTGACTTATCCGTTGTATAATCTATTGGAATAAATGTTTCAAAGTCAGCTTGGGCTCAAGGAATATTTAATTTTTTTTTTCATCATTTTCAACTAGTGTTTTTTTAAAGCACAACTCTTACTAGAAATGATCTTTTCCCTATGAAATGAATCGGAAAAACGTTTTTGAAAATACCATTACTTTCCACCTAGAACTAGCGATTCTCTTGTTAGCGCTTGTCGACTATGTCCAGCCTTCCTGCTCTCCGACGCGGCGGCTACTCGCAAAACATTTGAAAATTAAACGTGCCTCGGTTAAAAAGTAGGAAAACTAAGCAAACAAAAGAAGTAATAAACAGAAGATTATCACATCCTGATGTGTGAAAGACTTGTCAGTGGACGTTGGAGATTCCGGCAAGCTTTTCGTTGGGTGAAGGGAAAACTTGGCAAGGCCGAGAAAGCGCTAAAAATTCGTAGTTGCGAACGAAACAATGGAGAAAGGATGGGATTTTAGAAGCTTATAATTCCATATGGGAGGTAAGTATATTATAAAAGACCGCAAACAGTGAGGACGGTCTGACAATCCTGTTTCCGCAGTTGTGGACGTCTTGATTTCAGTTTCAGTTTATGGTGAAGATGGGTTGCTCTTTCCTGGTATCCTAAAGTCATCTTCACGGTCAGCGATAATGGCAGTTACAGGTTTTGTCAAAGAAGCGTTAAAGAGATGTAAATAGTTATTGGTGGTGGGAGTTTAAAGCGTTTTACATGTGAGTTTATATAATCGCTCTCTCGAAGTGTTTAAAAATGTATGATTTTGTGTATGACCTAACGGCTAAATTAAAGTATCTATCTATCTATCGTGGCTTGGGGCCAAATGGCCTGTTGAATACGTCAACATACATGAAGGTAAATCAATAATGTCTGTCATAATATCAAGATAAATAATTCAAACTGAATATGGCCTAATACAAAAATATAAAGTGAAACACACACAAGAATGACTAAACCTCATTGTTGAAAATATGTACAAATTTAGGGATAAAACTATTACGGTACCGCTCCGTACGGTAGTAACGGGGTTCTCGCTTGGGTATTCGCTCCGCACACGCTCTTTGCGGACGCAAACGTTGAGGTTGGAAGAGAGGGGGCAGAAGGGAGCGGAAGGAGGGGTTCTGTAGGGACTTCATACCAAAATCTCTGCACCGCCTCTCCCGTCTATGATGGAGGGTCTCAAGTTTAAACGTAAGTTGCTTTTAGGACGACCTTGGTCGAAGTCCAGCCGACTGCATTCCGGACATAACGACCGTCGACCTGCTTCCGGAAGTAGAGAGCACAATAGAGGAGCTGAGTCGGCTCCTCTCCGAGGGAAGACATTCTCCCGCCAGATGTCAATCGCGGCTGCATACCAGTGAGACTGTCGGTGGTAGAGCCATCCTAAAAGCAATGGGCTTGAGGCTAGGAGATAGAGTGATGCTCAGTGGATCGAAGATCGGGATATTAAGGTAGATGGCGTTCCCTATCCTTAGAAGAATCAGTTAAGGGGGTTTGATGGAAAATTGCCATAATAGCAAAAGCTAAATAATAGGCAACAAAGAGAAAATAAATAAGCACATTAATAACTAACACCATCTAAATAATTTACCATCAACAACAAAACTGTAAGTTTAACTGAAAAGCCAACTTATTTTTGTGTCATTTAATTGAATACACTGAATTATTTGGATTCAGCAAAGTAATTTTTCTATTCTCCACTATCTGCTCTAGTTATGACGTTCAGAATTTCTGCGGCCGTCCCCACAGCGTATACTCTACTATGACGTGGGAAATTTTAATCTCAACACAAACGCGGCTTTTTAGTGGGCAGTGATGAGATTGCTTATTGCCTGAACAAAAAAAAAATCATTAACTTTCTCATAAGGCATACAACAAAAAGAAAAGCGCATAGAGGTACCACAAGTCACACGGAAATTGCACTAATTGAAAATCGATTATTTGTAAAAGCGGAACAAGGAAGTAATGTATTATCAGCGGGTCTTCAAGCCAATTAAAGTGAATAAGTGATGGGTTACTAGATTGTCCTACCCCAGCCCTTTTCGGTTAAGCTTTAAAGGACCCCTTTTGCTTATTCTGCCTTTTATAATATACTTAGCTCCCATATGGAATTATAAGCTTCTAAAATCCCCACCTTTCTCTATAGTTTCGTTTCGTAACTGCGAATTTTTAGCGCTTTTTCAGCCTTGCCGAATTTTTCCGTCAGCCAAAGAAAAGTTTGCCGGAATCTTCAGCGTCCACTGACAACTCTTTCACACATAAGGATGTGACAATCTTCTGTTTATTACTTCTTTTATTTGCTTAGTTTTCCCACTTTTTAACCAAGGCACGTTCAGTTTTCAAATGTTTTGCGCCCAGCCGCCGCGTCGGAGAGCAGGAAGGCTGGACGTAGTCGACAAGTGGTAACAAGAGAATCGCTAGTTTTAGGTGGAAAGTAATGGCATTTTCAAAAACGTTTTTTCTTATTCATCATCGTAGGGAAAAGATCATTTCTAGTAAGAGTTGTGCTTTAAGACAAAATGCAGAATCAAATCAGCAACCGAACAGGCACGAATGAAGAGCAAACTTTAAATTTTATTGGTAATTCAAATAGTTAGTAAGACGTTAGGTCCTCTTGTTTTAGTAGACGTGAGGTCCTCTTGTGCCTGTAAAGGCGCCTAGGACCAAAGACCGTAACAGTGAGAAAGGCAGGAAACTCCGCTGAAATCGTTTCCGGAATCCAGCTACCCGCCGCGTACTTTGTCCAATTATGAAAGTGAGAGTAAAATAACAAAAAAGTAAACAAACCAATTAATTTTCGGTGTGAGACCGAGATTTGTCCGATCGGAGCACTCATTGACATGAACACTTTGCGACTCATCGCAGCGTTCAAACCTAACTCGACAAATGCTAACATAAATCCATTCGGTGGTTAGTAAACTAGTATCCATTTCATGTCACTCCACCCGTCTTGCTCTGAACTAATCGTACGCTAGGTGGGAGCACGGGGTGTAGTAATTCATTCCCCATGTGCATGTTTTAGATGTTAGAGATTTGTCCGATTGGAACAGTCATTGACATGGACACTTTGCGACTCATCGCAGCGTTCAAACCTAACTCGACAAATGCTAACATAAATCCATTCGGTGGTTTGTAAACTAGTATCCATTTCATGTCACTCCACCCGTCTTGTTCTGAACTAATCGTACGCTAGGTGGGAGCACGGGGTGTAGTAATTATTCCTAGTAGTAATCTGCCTAGACACTGCAGTGCTTCTGATATGTTTGTGGTGGCGGGACTACCTTCTTTTCCTTAACCAAGGAGGAGAAACATTCTTTCTTTGCAGAACAGGATTTTCAAGTCGTCTAATCCACTTGTGCGGGCTGCATCTGCCCCGCTTTTAAGGTTGTCTTTCCCTGTGTGGCTGGAATGGGAGCGGTCTCTGCGGGTGACCCAGGTTCCACCTGGAGCCCGTTTGACTTGGTTGTTATAGTTTACTGTACTGTTTGTTTTGAGTGTCTTATTTTTGTTTTTCTTATGGTCTTCAAAAACCGGTAACTAAGGTAAATTGAATTGAATTAATTCATTCCTCATCTGCATGTTTTAGATACTGTGGCACCACAGAGTTTGCACATGGTGTGTGGGCTGGAGTTGAGCTTGACACACCAGACGGTCGACACAACGGGACCGTGGACGGTGTGTCTTACTTCAGGTGCTCGGCGGACAGGGGTGAGTTGACTTCGTCTTTTCTTTTGGCATGTCAGCCGGTGGCCAGTGGAGAGTAGTAACCTAACAATAGATGCGTTTTGGCAGATACCATGGTATCTGTTACCACAGTAACTGGATGTGCAATTAGTCGTTTTTGCAGTATGTTCGCCAAGGGGGAGTCTTATCTCCCTACATCTTCAAATCGGCCATATCTACTTGTCTCGATTCTTTGCATCCTGCTTACTTCTATAAAGATTATGCCTTCAGCTACATAGCCTACGCGGACGACTTGCTCTTAGTAAGCCGTAGCCGATCCACACTCACAAAAACTGTAAGTAAGCTGTCGTCGGAACTTCTCAGAATTGGCCTTGAAGTTAACCCTTCTTCAAATGGTTAGAATGCATCCAAAGCTTCTATATCTCTTGGATCCTTCATCGTCAAATCAACAGACTCTCTACGGTGGCTCGGCAGAACATTCAAATCTGCATTGTCAAAATTTTGCTCTTCGGTTGTTCAAGAAGTTTATAAATCAATCCGTAGCGCCTATGGGCGCATCGTCCCCAACCGGGGGCGCTATAATCGTAAAGCTTTGGGAAATTTGTACAGCACCTTCTGCGCTCCTTCTATACTCTTTCGTTCTTGCGTCACTCATGTTCTGCGAAAGAAGGAGATTAAAAAGATTAGATCATGTTATTTTAAATATGAAAAGCACCTGCTCCACTTGTCGAAATTATGTCACAACCATATATTGACGGAGAAATTCAAAATTCAAGATGCAAGTGTTACCCTTTTGGATGTTTCCTCATCACTTTCAAAAATCATGGAGAACAGGGCCCAACCATCGCACGACGTCGTCCACTGCTTCCTGACCGAAGACTGAAAATTAAGTGTCTTTTTCTGTGTGTTTATGTGTTTTATTTATTTTCTTCATTTACTCCGCCTTTTCAAAATGGCGGGTCATAAATAAATTACTTACTTACTTACTTACTAGTAACGGTGGTATCTGATATACGGTTGCTCTACAAAAACGACAATTGCCCAAATTGCGCTTTTCGAAGTCATCCCAAAAGAAGAACTGATCTTCAGTCACATCACTAAGTGCCAAACTTCTTTCCCACCAATTTGACAAAAATTGATGGAAGTGAGATGACTTTTGTGATACAGCGATAACTGCAAAAACGCCTTATGATCGCGGTATCAGATACCACGATAACTGCAAAAACGACTTTAACCGTGGTATCAGATTCCATGGTATCTGCAAAAGCGCAACTAATAGTAGCAGTTTTTTTTCACTGAAGCTTTGACGGCCATGGTAAACAGTTGAAAATAAAACCCAAACCAAAACCCGGGTAAGTCTATAAAAAAGTAGGCTACTCTTTGTGCTAACATTCCCGACCTGATGAAACTTCCAAGATTTGTAATTTACAGGAAACATTTTCTGCCCAACCTTCGCTTAGACCATTCTTTTCCCTGTATTCCACCCGAAAACCTTCCTCCTATATTCAAATAATGTATAAAGCGGATACGTCAGCTACGATGCTTCATCAGCGGTATTTCGGCCCTTCTTGGCAATGGTCCTCGTCAGGCTGTCAATCTTCAGGGTCATGGGGAAGGAAACAAATCTGTAATAAAGAACTGAAAATTTTACCGACTATAAATATCTTATTCGGGCAAATTACTTTCAAATGTAGGGAAAACAAAACTAATCCTGAGATCAGCCTGACGAGGACCCTTGCCAAGAAGGGCCGAAATATCGCTGATGAAGCGTCGTAGCTGACGTATCCGTTTTATACATTATTTGAATATATGTTTCAAAATTAGCTTGGGCTCAAGGAATTTTTATCTCCCTCCTTACATTTTTTAGTTCTTCGCAAACAAGTTCTCCGTATTTTTAACCATCCGTTACCCTAACTTTTGCTATATATTTTCTTCTTCCCGTTGGTATGTAACCAATGTCAATCAGTTTGTTAAGAATCCCGGCGTCGCCGAACCTCGTCGAGATGGTGAGAGACTTAGTGTTTTTTCAATGTCTATGGCTCTTACGGGAAGGAAAGGGTTGCTGGTATTATGATATACGGTTGTTTATAAGTAGAAATAGCGTATTTTGAGTTGCTCTTTAACAAAGAGTTTATCGGATTTGTTTTCCTGAAAAAACAAAAATCTTCCCACGCGAGAAACAAGACCAAAGGTTTCGATGGGACCCCAAAAACTAAATGTATTGGACTTCTTGATTCAGACAATCGAATCTTCTAGATTTCTGGTCTTTTCCAGACCCCTTTAACATTTTTCTATTTATCTAATCAACCGCTTGAATATGTAGCTAATGGAAAATGCCACCGTTTTGGTGTTTTCTGACAAATTACCGCCAAACAACTAATCAGATAAGAAAGATAAGAAAACCCACATTTGAATATTTACCTTCGTTTTTGTAGATCTACCTTGCTTGCTTGGATCGTGTGGTTCTTAAGTGAACAAAATAACAATAAGCAAAATACCTTAAACTAACCGAAAAAGCGAGTAATAAATATTCGGCCGGGATCCGTCTAAACCCTAAATGTTGGTAGCTCTTAGACATCTTAGATACTTCTTCTGCCAAAAGGTAGGTGCAATATGAGTGCCTACCCTACCCCTTTGTTCAGTGCGAACCAAAACCTTATTGCGCATTGGTCGTCTGAACTGGATACGTTTGAACGACGAAATATTTCTTTTGTTCTGATCAGTCGCTCTAAATTGGTTTCGAAGCTTGCGCGCTTAGATCATCTCTAGCATATTTCTTCTGTATGAATTGCATTGTATAATCTGTTTTCTGGCATTTCTTTATATACCTCTTTTCAGGGCCTAGAATTACTTTGTTCTAGTAGTCTCTAGATACAGTGGGATTAATGTGGTTTTCAAAAGTATTGATTTAAAGCTATTTGTCGAGAACTTTTCTCAGACTAAATCTGTTTCTAAATTTTGTAGTTTCAAGGAGTCTGGCGAAGACCGGATAAGTACAAGTCCCAATTATCCAGATTATATATTAAATTTTGGGATCCCATCGACACCTTTGGTCTTGTTTTTCCAGGGATAAAGGACACAGAAAAGTAACATGCCCACGACTTCACGGGGCTTGCACCCTTTTGAAACATCTGATTAAAGACTCAGTAGTAAAACAAAAGCATGTAACTAGCATATTTAAAACACAATATCACAACATATCAACTCATAACATTCACTGGTCCTTGCGTCGTTTTTTATTTTTTGTTTAATAATTCGAAACTTCCCAACATCTGGGTGTGAAGAAAAGAATATGGTCAGTGAGTACCTACCTTAGGAGCGTGTTCTACCCTTCTAACAATAGTAACTCTTAGGTACTATTTCCATTCCAACCTCACGAAAAGTTACCACTCTGACCGTTCCAACTTTCTCGAAATAGTAACTAATAGTAACTATTTGCTTACCATGCTCGGGAGCGTAGTAAGCGTGATAACTATGGATCTCTGTAACGTGATTGGCTGGATTACCCCATGGAGTGATATCTTGGCGAAGATAGACAAATGCGTTCCAGCCTTGACGCCAAGAAGCCATATTCGTGACGTCATGCGCAGTAACTACGGTAAGTAGGGTGGAACACGCTCAGTCAATCATTTCCGTCAGATTGGAATATGCTTTGCTTGCTTCCTTTGAGATCTTCGTTTCTATGGTTCCCACAGGTTATTTTCGATCTCACCTGTTACCGCCAAACGTCCTGCGGTGTGGATTAATAAGCATTAAGAGTTCATCCGGAAAATCCATCTTAATGATATCGGAAAGTCGACGGAAAAAGTAGAAAAGCGGAAAAGCCTGGCTCGTACAAAATAAGCCGAAATTTATCTCCGCCTCTCGAGAGAATGTCTAGTGTTTTCGGCATAAATATGACAGATTTTTTTTTAGGAAAGAACGGAGTGGGGGGGGGGGGTAATAGCGTACTCTTTGTTGTGATTCGCTTAGTCGGAGGGAGATGACCACGGTCTTGAAATAGCCGCAGGAAAGGTGGGTCCCCTTGGTCGTCGAAATTTTGGGGCACTCCTAGCAAATTATCTCCTAATACGTTTTTCGGTTTTAATTGACCAACAGTTTTAACAAACTAGCTTTATTGCACAGAACTGAAGGAAAAAGGCCACTTGGATAAAGGTCACTCTCCAACTTGATACACGCAAGGATTGAATAATCTTTTGATTATGGTCGAACTAAACCTTTCCGAAAAGGGCTGAGATATTATGATAATCTGGTTACCGATTCACTTAAATAGACTTGAAGACCTGATGGATGCGGTGTTGCGCCATTCACGAACAGTCGATATTATACGCCCATCATAAAATTCCTCTCGGATTAGTTCTTTTTTGGCCGCTAGGTGCGCTATCATAAAGAAAACAAGGACACGTTACTTCTTTGCTTACGTTTATCCAGGTTTGTTTTGCTATTTTCAATTCCTCTTAGGCCTAACCATGTTTAAAACTGTTTAAAATGCCTCTTCCCCTTTTTTTGCTTTACCCAACTCTGTTCTGTCAAGCGTCATCAAGTTTGTCATTTCTGGCTTCCGACTTCAGTGCTGAATGCTGGCTAACGTTTCAACTGGGCTAATGCGCGACTCGATATGAAGCGAAAGCCTAATCACTTATTCACCCGTCAGATAACTTATCCCCCCATCTCACGTGTAAGTCAAAAGCACCAGCTTTCACCCCAACCAACTTTCAGAGAAGAAGTTCTCAAAAGCAGATATTTAAGGAAGAATCTTAAATTGTTTTTCCACAAGTTTATTTTCCAGCTTGAGCGGCTTGAGCCTGAAGAGGACCCTTGCCAAGAAGGGCCGAAATATTGCTCGAATAAAATGTAGCTGACTTATCCGTTTTGCACCGTCAAATATGATTCGCAGTCAGCTTGGGCCGTAGGAACATCTATGTGTCCTAATACTTTTATCCTTCACTCCCTTAGAGTGCGCATCTCAACCGCAAAGTCGAAACTTATTTTTGATCAATCAAAACATCTTAACCCATGCAAGTGCCATATGAGCTTACAGCTCTTGTTTTAACTGTTACACTACCTTGCAATTACATATAAAAATAAATATTCTTTGAGCCCAAGCTTACTTTTAAACATTTATTCAAACAATGTTTACAAAGGATACGTCAGCTACGATTCTTTATCAGCGATATTTGCAGGTTTGTAAATACAGGTTATTTTCATAATTACAGTATTTACAGGATTACAGGTTTGTTTCCTTCCCCGACGTTGACCCAGAGGATTGACAGCCTGACGAGGACCATTGCCAAGAAGGGCCGAAATATCGCTGATGAAGAATCGTAGCTGACGTATCCGTTGTAAACATCGTTTGAGTAATTGCATATAAAGAAGTAAAATGGAAAAGAAAAATTACAAACTTAATATCAGCTAACAGCCAAGTATTTCAGGGTTATCCTAGCACAAACTTTATGTAGAAATTCAATTGACTATTTTTATGGCACTTGCAGCCTCTGGCTCAAGTGCCATATACCGATCACAATTCCGTCTGTCGGTCTGTCGGTCTGTCGGTCTGTCGGTCGGTCCGAGTTTTTTTGTCCCACATATCCGAGTTAGGGTACTTCCAGATGTGCTAGGACAATGAAACTTGGCAGGCATATCAGGGACCCGACCAAACTAACCTGGAAATAATCAGTTTCCCGATCCGACCATATGGGGGGGAGTGCGGGGCGCTGGAAACTTGCAAATTTAGGGCATTTTGTCACTTTTTTCTGAGTTAGGGTACTTCTAGATGAGCTAGGACAATGAAACTTGGCAGGAATATCAGGGACCCGACCAAACGAACCTGGAAATAATCAGTTTCCCGATCCGACCATATGCGGGGGAGTGGGGGCGCTCGAAACTTGAAAATTTAGGGCATTTTGTCACACTTTTTCGAGTTAGGGTACTTCCAGATGAGCTAGGACAATGAAACTTGGCAGGAATATCAGGGACCTGACCAAAGTAACCTGGAAATTATAAGTTTCCCGATCCGACCATATGCGGGGGAGTTGGGGCGCTGGAAACTTGAAAATTTAGGGCATTTTGTCACACTTTTTCGAGTGAGGGTACTTCCAGATGAGCTAGGACAATGAAACTTGGCAGGAATATCACGGACCCGACCAAACTAACCTGGAAATAATCAGTTTCCCGATCCGACCATATGGGGGGGAGTGCGGGGCGCTGGAAACTTGAAAATTTAGGGCATTTTGTCACACTTTTTCGAGTTAGGGTACTTCCAGTTGTGCTAGGACCATGAAACTTGGCAGGCATATCAGAGACCCGACCAAACAAAATTAGGAATAATCAGTTTTCTGATCCGACCATTTTGGGGGGGGGGGGGGGTGGAGGGCAGGGGAATCCGGGAAACTGAGAAGTGTGTAACTTTCGAACGGATGATCGGATTGTAATGAAACTTCATAACTGAAGAGAATATATATCTGTAATGTCCCGTTTAAAGTCTTGACCGGATTCGGTAGCCAGGGGGGAGTTGGGGGGGGGGGGGAGACCGGAAATTTCAAGAAACGGTTAGAATGGAGGGATCGGAGTGAAACTTGCTGGGAAGAACAAGCATCTGCTCTAGATAAGTCCTTTAGACCATTGTACTGGATCCGGACACTTATGGGGGGGGGGGGGGGCGGAATTCCGGTGATGGTGGTTTTTTGGATTTTCACGATGAAACTTGGCAGGCATATCAGGGACCCAATCAAACTGACTTCAAAATAAAAATATTGTTGATCAGATAATGGTGGGGGAGTGGAGGGAGGGGAATCCGCAGGGGAATCCGGGAAATTGAGAAGTGTGTAACTTTCGAACGGATGATCGGATTGTAATGAAACTTCATAACTGAACAGAATATATATCTGTAATGTCCCGTTTAAAGTCTTGACCGGATTCGGTAGCCAGGGGGGAGTTGGGGGGGGGGAGACCGGAAATTTCAAGAAACGGTTAGAATGGAGGGATCGGAGCGAAACTTGCTAGGAAGAACAAGCATCTGCTCTAGATAAGTCCTTTAGGCCATTGTACTTGATCCGGACACTTATGGGGGGGGGGGGGTCCCGGAATTCCGGCGATGGTGGTTTTGGGGACTTTCACGATGAAACTTGGCAGGCATATCAGGGACCCAATCAAACTGACTTCAAAATAAAAATTTTGTCGATCAGATAATGGTGGGGGGAGTGGAGGGAGGGGAATCCGAAATTTTCAGTCATGCGTAATTTTAGAATGGTTGATCGGATTCGAGTGAAATTTAAGAATTCAACAGAGGACATTTCTCCGATGATTTTTTTCATATCCGGACCGGATCCGGCAATTATTGGGGGGGGGGGGGAAATACGTGCCCCGTTTAGAATGGAGGGATCGGGATGGAACTTTGTGGGAAGAACAAACAGATGCTCTAGGTAAGTCATTTGCTGAATCGGATTGGCTACGTGCACCGCGGGGGAGCTGGGTGGGGTGGGGTGGGGGGGGGGGTGGACCGGAAATCTCGAGAAACGGTTAGAATGATGGTATCGGAGTGAAACTTGCTGGGAAGAACAAACATCTGGTCCATATAAATCTTTTACATAATTTGACTTAATCCGGACACTTGAGGGGGGGGGGGAGGAGGGGTATCCCGGAATTCCGTTTTTGGGGGATTTTCACGACGAAACTTGGAAGGCATATCAGGGACCCGGTCAAAATGTTTGAAATCCTCGATATGATAATCTTGGGGGGGGGGGGGGAGTTGAGGGAAGGGAATCCGGAATATTGAGTCATGCGTAACTTTGGAACGGGTGATCGGATTCGAGTGAAATTTAATAATTAAACAGAGGACATTTTTCTCTTGTGACCTTTTTCATTTCCGGACCGAATCCGGCAATTATCGGGGGGAGGGCGGAAAATACTTGACCCGCTTAGACTGGTGTGATCTGGATCGAACTTCGTGGGAATGACAAACAGATGCTCTGGATTAATCATTTACAGAACAGGATTGGCTCCGGTTATTGTGGGTGGAGTTGGAGGAGGGGGAGGGGGGTCTGGGATTCCGGTGATCGCGCGTTAAGGTACTTCCAGATGTGCTAGGACGATGAAACTTCGCTGGAATACTGGAGACTCAACAACATTTGCTTAGAAATTGCTACTTCCCAAATCCGATTATTCCTTAAAGTACCAATCTTGACCGCAAAGTAAAAAAAATACTTTTAAGCAATATATGCATTTTCGTGATGCCCATCAGCCCATTAGCAGTTTTGCCTCAAGGGTTTTGCTTACAAATGAAGTTCCAGCTCCCATATAGCGCGCATCTCAACCGCAAAGTCGAAACTTACTCTTGATCAATCAAATCATCTTGACACATGCAAGTGCCATATGAGCTTACAGCTCTTGTTTATTTTGAATTTCAAAAAAACCTTCTTCCTCTTTTGACTGCATCTGGAGGTTTGGACCGCCATCTTCTCCATTGAAGTTGCGTTCCACTTGGCAAAATTTTCAATTTAACAAAGGAAATCAGCTGATGGTTCAGTCACTTCCATCAGTGAATTAGCAAAATATTCAAACAGTGCAAATGGCGTGAATGGTTATTATATGTATTGAAAAAATGCCTTGTTTGGGTTTTAGTTTTTCTTCGGCGATCGTTCACATTTACCAGACGAATTCACATAAGCATACCTCTACTGTACACCATTTCAATCTTCGTGACTCCTCACAGCGCTCATTTAGTCTTTATTGGACATTTGGAGGGAAGCGCAGTCCCGGACTTTATTGTCGGGCAATTTTTTCCCAACTTCCGGGGATATTGGACGCATGAAGCGGGGAATGTCGCTGTAACTTTCCAACGTGATCTGCTCCTGGCAGCTGGGATTGGGCCAAAGCGAACTGAAAAGGATGTCAGAATAACGGTTCTTTATTTCTTCGGCAATGTGGCGCCGAAAGCATCCCAATTTCGGAAGGGGGAGATGTTGGGAAAGCCCTTCGGCACTATTCAGAACATTTCCTAAAATTTGTCTTGTTTGAATAGCCGGACGTGAATAAGACTAGCAAAAGATTATCGTGACCAAATTAGCACATAATATAAGGGAGGCAATAAAGAGTAACAGATTTAGTAAAGGTATAAACATCCAACATTTGTTGTATGTTTATAAGTGTAGCCTATAGTGGCAGTGTAAAAAATGTAGTAAAAGCTTATGTGCTTGTAGAGAGAGAAGCTTCGGCTTAACGTCTTTTTCTATTGATAATAAATAAAAATAAATATAATTTGCCAATATAGTAGAATGTTAGTAGAATACAGGATGAGTAAACAAAAATAATGCTGATACAGGTCTTCACAAACACGTAAACATGTTCATTTGTAGACAAACTTTGGTACCAGAAACCTAACTGTCGGTAAATTAAAGCTCTCTACGGGATTTTGCGACCGGATTTTGAAAACAGTTGAAAACACAACAAAAGTATTTTTGCGCTGAGCGGTTAAGATGCACACTTAACTCTTGAGCCACAAATGATCATGCGCCATAGACAAACATGAAAATGTATCGTTTGGTCAAAAGTATTTTTGCACTCTGTGGTTACGCTGCGCAGTTTAAAGGACACCTGAATGAAGAGTACCAAGTATCATCCCTATCTGTATGGCTTCCGATAACATTGCCTGCAGAATACCAAATCCAAATACGAAATAGTGTTTCTAAGCTATGATTTTTGCTCCATTTTGCATCTGTCCTTCTTTCAGTACCGAACATTTTTAGAAATGAACAAATGTCTCCAATCAACCCTTTTTCTGGAATATTTTTTAACCAGTTAAGCCCAAACCTATATCTAGAAGAAATCCTAATACGATCCGGCCAGCGCTGTACAAGATTTGAATGAATTGCGCTTTTTGTCTTGGAGTCTGCATGTGCAAACCGCCAGAAACGAACATCCCGATTTTGAAAACTTCACGCTCAGGAGAAGAATGCTCTCCGTGGCCATGTCTGTAAATGCATTCTCCATGGCGTGTTCAAGTATGGTTTCATTACAGATTCTTACAGGCTAATAGTTTACTGAGTGAGACCCAATTCGGATTTCGCAAAGGGCACTCGACGACGAATGCTTTGCAACATCTTGTGGATTCAGTTAATAGTGGTATAGACAGTGGTGAAACACCATTGTCTATATTTATAGATATTCGCAAAGCATTCGATACAGTTGATTTTCAAACGCTACTAAGTCGAATGGAGTCGTTGGGTGTCCGTGGAAAGTGCTTAAAGTGGTTTGAAAGCTATCTCACAGGGAGATCTCTCAAGGTAGTGTTGAGTGACGTGAGCTCACCAGCATTTCCAGTTAGGTGTGGAGTACCACAAGGTTCAGTGTTGGGTCCGCTGCTTTACCTTATCTATGTTGATTTGATGCGTCTTTACCTGAAAGATGTGTGTCTTACCTCTTTTGCTGATGATACCGTTTTAACTGTGTTTGGGATCGACTAAAAGCAGGAAAGGAAAGGCAAGAGAAAAGCAGGAAAGGCAAACTAAAAGGAGGAAAGAATTACCAGGAATCGGGGATTCGAAAAACAGGCAAGCCTTTCCTCTGTTTAGTATCCCGTGAGGGGTCTGCAACTTCTATTTGTTAAGGTTCACCTCTTCCTCCTTTTAGCATTTGAAAAAACTGGCAAGCTTTTGTCTGTTTAGTTTCCCGTGAGGGGTCTGCAACTTCCATTTGTTAAGCGTGTCCTTTTCCCCCTTTTAGTATTCGAAAAAACTGGCAAGTCTTTCCTAGTATCCCGTGATGGGTCTCTAACTTACATTTGTTAAAGTTCTTCTTTTCCTCCTTTTATTGGCAAGCCTTTCCTAGTATCCCGTGAGGGGTCGGCAACTTCTATTTGTTAAAGTTCACCTTTTCCTCCTTTTAGTATTCGAAAAAACTGGCAAGTCTTTCCTAGTATCCCGTGAGGGGTCGTCAACTTCCATTTGTTAAGGTTCACCTTTTCCTCCTTTTAGTATTGGAAAAAACTGGCAAGCTTTTGTCTGTTTAGTATCCCGTGAGGGGTCTGCAACTTCCATTTGTTAAGGGTCACCTTTTCCTCCTTTTAGTATTCGAAAAAACTGGCAAGTCTTTTCTAGTAGGAGGGGTCAGGGGTTAGCAGCTAACATTTGTAAAAGTTCACCTTTTACTATTAGAAATAACCGGCACGCTGTGCCTTGCTCAGTTTAGTTTCTCGTGAGGGGTCGGCAACTTACATTTGTAAAAGTTCACCTTTTCCTCCTTATAGCACCTTGTCGGTAGGCGATCATGAGTCCAGCTAGGTGTCGGCAACTGAGATATTTCAAGTCCACCATTTATTTGAAAAAACTGGCAAGCCTTTGTTTAGTATCCCGTGAGGGGTCTGCAACTTCCATTTGTAAAGTGTCACCTTTTCCTCCTTTTAGTATTTGAAAAAATTGGCAAGCCTTTCCTCTGTTTAGCACCCCGTGAGGGGTCAGCAACTAACATTTGTAAAAGTTCGCCTGTTAGTGTTAGAAATAACTGGCAAGCCTTTCCTCTGTTTAGCATCTCGTGAGGGGTCAGCAACTAACATTTGTAAAAGTTCGCCTGTTAGTGTTAGAAATAACTGGCAAGCTGTGCCGTGCTTTTCCTCTGTTTAGTATTTCGTGAGGTGTGGGCAACTTTCGCTCCACCATTTCATTCCTGTTTTTAGTAACTTGTCACGGATAGTACCTTAGACTAAAAAATCGAGAAGAGAAATGGTGGATTCTATATTATTAGTTTTAGAGGGGTCGGCAACTATCAAAATTTAAGGTCCACCATTTCTTTTAGTATTTGAAAGAACTTGCAAGCCGTCCTCTGTTTAGTAATCTGGCAAGGATAGTACCCAAACGAGGAAAGAAATAAGGAGTTCTAAAAGACTGGCAAGCCTTTCCTCTGTTCGGTATCCCGTGAGGGGTCAGCAAGTATTAGAAAAAACTGGCAAGCTTTGCCGTGCTTTTCCTCCTTTTAGTATCTCGTGGGGTGTGGGCAACTTACGCTTGTAAAAGTTAACCTTTTCCTCCTTCTAGCACCTTGTCCGTAGGCGATCATCAGTCCTGCGAGGGGTCGACAACTAAGATATTTCAAGTCCACCATTTCTTTCCTTGTTTTAGTAGTAATCTGTCAAGGATAGTACCAACACGAGGAAAGAAATCTGGAGTTCTAAAAATTTTAGTCGTCGTTGGCTCAGTTCACCGATCCCTTCCTCGTTTTAGTTGCTTTGAGGGGTCGGTTAGAGGGGTAACTTAATCATGTAATGCTTAGATAATTTGGAAACTCTTCTTCTTTGTGTCCGCCTTTTCCTTACTTTTAGCTAGAGAAACGCAAATAATACGTTCAAATTACCATACCTTTCTTCGTTTTAAGCTGCGTTCGATCATAGTATTTCTTGTCTCGGTCTTGTCTTCTTATTACTGCCTTGCTACGAATTAAAGACGGGTTTTCGCTGACAGGGCCGAGACAAGAATAAATCGAATGCGGCTTTTGTATCCCCTTAACGTTCACTATTTCTTTTCCAGTGATTCTTCTCCTATGATCTCGAGTGGCGTCTTTCTTCGATTTGTACGACATCCGGGAAAAGAATGAGCGATTGCAAACCTTTGAACCAGCAGAAACCGCGAATGCAAATCTTAAAGCGACACTTTCATAAGTTTTGTAGTGCATCCGCGCGTTACCGTTATGAAACAATACGTTTTATAACCCTTGCTAGTGCTGTGTCAATAGAACCTTGTCCTGGTTATAACAATTTGTATCATAGCTTTGAACTTAGTGCTCTTGCCATCCCTCTTTTCACCTGACCGTCTGAAGAGGACGATGATGTAAAAATACAGTTATTTCTAGTATGTTCATGTTAGAAATTAAGGGACATGAATTGAAAGGAAAAAGGATTCCGTGTCCTCGAAGAATTCCGTTTCCTCTTGCCTGACGATTCTGCTTGCAGCAAAGACTATTTATTTTCTGCCTTTTCGATTGATTAATTAAACATGCTGCTAGAGGGTAATGAAAGTGACGAGAGGACATGAAGCGCCTATGGTACGAAACTTATAATATGAAATTCATATTTACGTTACTGTTTCGAATATCATTTCTCCCGCTCTCCTCCTTATTTCGCCGTCTTCCCTTCTTCCATTTAGCCCTCGTCCATTCGTCGATTCATGCAAGCCGGACCGGATCTTAAATCAACACTGCCAGTAGTTGTATAGCGTGTATCAGTGTTAAACGCTATTAGAATATACCTGTTATAACCATTGTAAGTGCTTTTCAATAACAGCTTGTTGTAGCCGAAACAATTTTTATCATAGCTTTGAAACTTTGGCTCTTGTCACTCCTCTTTTCGCCTGACCGCTTGAAGAGGACGATGACAGAAACGATGAATGAAAATGAGAATACCAATACAATGCCAGTGCCATGATAAATATTTGCAATTACTCTAGTGTAACTTTACAAAAGTTATAAAACCTTCTTCCACAGCTTCTGTTCTTCCTCTTGCCGTAGTTCGCCTCCCGCCTCCTGTTAAAGAAAACTATATCAATGGGTCGTGATGTCACAAGAAAACTCTTTTCCAAACCCTTTCTTATTTACCTGGTCCAATCTCCTGCTTTGTTTACAGAAGTCCACGAATTTCCTGTTGTTGGTGGTTGCAATTTAACTGAAAAGTGTTGAAAAAAGACAATCTACATACCCGTCACTTATTCATTTCAATAGGCTAGTAGACCAGATGGAAATAGGTTACTTCGTTGCTCCACCGCTGACGAGTAATCGATTTTCGCATTGTGAGCTTTTCTCTTACCTCTGGTACCTCTATGCGCTGTCCCTTTGTTTTACGCTTGCCAAAAACGATTTACGAAAAAGATTCTGAACTTATCTACTAGAGCACATAAGGGAACATAATTAAATTTCTGACCAAATCCAAAACATCTATTAGACTCCACCAATCTAATTCTACTAAGTGATGTAAAAATCAGTTTGTTTTTCAGTTAAACTTTAAGGCCTGAATATTTCCCCTCTCGAATACTTGATATTTTTGGGATGACGGGTAATAATAATAACAGAGGATGTCAAAAATAATTTCAGGCGATCAGAAACAATTTCAACTGAAAGAAGCAAGACGTTCGTTTAGTTTCGTTTGTGCTGTCCCGCAAACCTGAATGACGTCAATGTAGCATTAAATAGGTGTGAAGACTGGCCTACCTAACTGGTTGAAGAAACTTACCACGAGCTAGTATTCTTTGCCAGTTGTACTCCAAGTCTATCTGTAATAATTGCATGGATTCTCAATCTCTGGACATTCATATTTCATTTAAGCACCTGCATTGAAAAATATAACTGAGTACTAAGCAATTTATTAGAACTTTATAAGAGATGCTTATATGTATATAACTATAACTTATTTATAATTTTTATTTATTTATTATTACATTTGGCGTTAAGCTTCTAGCTTGTTGCCACTAGCTTTATTAGATTATTCTGATACATTTTAAATAGTTTTCAAAGTGTGAGGCTTGATGTGATTTAAATGTTCTTTATCCCATCACGGAATTATTCATTCACAAAGGAAAGCTTCCATGCAATTAATTATATTTTTGTTGTTCCACGGTCGACCAGTCGAAGACGTGACGTGTGAGTACATCGACCTGCAAATTGTGAATAGTCATCCTTTGTCTGCCGTAGCCACTACGATTTTTATCTTTTTTCGCATTGGGTCAGATTCGATTAATTCCGTTTCTTGTAGATCAGAGGTTCTCCTTGCTTATAACAACTAATCCTTCTTTTTACTAAATTGAATGTACATCTATCGTGAGTATTTGCCTCACGCTCTAATTTCTTTAGTATCTACTGTCTATGATAACGTTTAATATCCATTGATGGTGACAAGAGCCCTCATGCTCTGTCCTTTTTTCTTGCTGGTTCTACTCTCGGTGGGTCACTTTGCCTACTTCTGCAACCTAGTATATTTGCCTTAAACGAAAACAGTGAGTATCCATTAATGTTTGTCGCTTGTGTTCCACATTAAAATTTGCCAAGTCAATGTAAAGTACCAAATTTTAATATTTTTCTTCCCCTATAATTTTTTGTTTCATAACAACATACATCCCTCCATTCAAACTGGCAGCAGACAGTTCAGACACTATTCGTACTGCCAGATACATTAATCTGCCATCACCTATTTTCCCATTGTATTTTATATATGGTTATAAACTTGGTGCTTCTTATTATCTTGAGCTTAAGAATTTGCTTGTTAACCTGAGTCAACAGTTCTGTATGTTTTGACTCATGGATATCACTTTTTCATTTCCAGGTTGTTTAGACAAGTAGTTAGGTCATCACGATAAGAAAGTCATTTGAAAGTAAAACACGCAAAAGTCTCAGGTATACACTCGCCGGATGAACCGATACAAGCTTCTACCCTTGACACTGGATCAACTGCAGGAAAGTACTTATTTAAATTAAGTAAAACACACCAAAGTCTCAGGTATACACTCGCCGGATGAACCGTAACAAGCTTCTACACTTGACAAAAGTAAAACACACCAAAGTCTCTGGTATACACTCGCCGGATGAACCGTAACAAGCTTCTACCCCTGACAAAAGTAAAACACACCAAAGTCTCAGGTATACACTCGCCGGATGAACCGTAACAAGTTCTACCCTTGACACAAGTAAAACACACCAAAGTCTCAGGTATACACTTGCCGGATGAACCGTAACAAGCTTCTACCCTTGACACTGGATCAACTGCAGGAAAGTACTTATTTAAATTAAGTAAAACACACAAAAGTCTCAGGTATACACTCGCCGGATGAACCGTAACAAGTTCTACCCTTGACACAAGTAAAACACACCAAAGTCTCAGGTATACACTTGCCGGATGAACCGTAACAAGCTTCTACCCTTGACACAAGTAAAACACACCAAAGTCTCAGGTATACACTTGCCGGATGAACCGTAACAAGCTTCTACCCTTGACACAAGTAAAACACACCAAAGTCTCAGGTATACACTTGCCGGATGAACCGTAACAAGCTTCTACCCTTGACACAAGTAAAACACACCAAAGTCTCAGGTATACACTTGCCGGATGAACCGTAACAAGCTTCTACCCTTGACACAAGTAAAAACACACCAAAGTCTCAGGTATACACTTGCCGGATGAACCGTAACAAGCTTCTACCCTTGACACTGGATCAACTGCAGGAAAGTACTTATTTAAATTAAGTAAAACACACAAAAGTCTCAGGTATACACTCGCCGGATGAACCGTAACAAGTTCTACCCTTGACACAAGTAAAACACACCAAAGTCTCAGGTATACACTTGCCGGATGAACCGTAACAAGCTTCTACCCTTGACACAAGTAAAACACACCAAAGTCTCATGTATACACTTGCCGGATGAACCGTAACAAGCTTCTACCCTTGACACAAGTAAAAACACACCAAAGTCTCAGGTATACACTCGCCGGATGAACCGTAACAAGCTTCTACCCTTGACACTGGATCAACTGCAGGAAAGTACTTATTTAAATTAAGTAAAACACACAAAAGTCTCAGGTATACACTTGCCGGATGAACCGTAACAAGCTTCTACCCTTGACACAAGTAAAACACACCAAAGTCTCAGGTATTCACTTGCCGGATGAACCGTAACAAGCTTCTACCCTTGACACAAGTAAAACACACCAAAGTCTCAGGTATACACTTGCCGGATGAACCGTAACAAGCTTCTACCCTTGACACAAGTAAAACACACCAAAGTCTCAGGTATACACTCGCCGGATGAACCGTAACAAGCTTCTACCCTTGACACTGGATCAACTGCTGGAAAGTACTTATTTCTATTAAGTAAAACACACAATAGTCTCAGGTATACACTCGCCGGATGAACCGATGCAAGCTTCTACCCTTGATACTGGATCAACTGCAGGAAAGTACTTATTTAAATTCTCAGGTCTAAACTGCACTATGCCGTAAAACATCTCCTGAGATTAAAATGCTATTTCCTTTGTAGTAAACTGAAAATGAACTTTCGTGCAATGTAACCCAGTTAACACAGAAACTTATCATAATAGGACTTATGATTCCTCAATCATCATCGCGCGATTCTCTGAACAAAAGTATGTAATTATCATAGGTTGCTTTCGGATTATTCCTCTGTTGCATTTTCATCATTCCTCAAATGTTGGTCTGTTTAGAATTGCCATAGAGCCCTCGCCAAGTTCTGATTTTAAAGCGTTCTGTTATCGATATTTTTTCGATTAGAGAAGAACAAATAATCAAATAGAATCTCCGTCTTTGGTCTCACTAGCGACTATGGGTATCCCGCAAAAACTGAGCCGAGCTTTAAGAATTTGCTCTAGCTTTGAGTCATTGCACGTTTATTTCCATCTTTGCCGCTGGGCATATCACAGGAAGCAATGCAGGTGGCGCGAAGAGCCGCGCGTTCGGCTTTTGCTTTTGAACTTGTATCTCCGAGGCTCTTCGGCGACATAGCTGATTGTCGAGGTAACAAATTGTGATTTTCCACGTAGCTCCTACCCACCGCTCGTTTATATTGCGCGGGAAATAAGGAGTTTTTACTCTGAACGATCGTGAGACTGAGGTTACCGTGCTTATTTGTTCTTGGTTATTGGCTGAAATATCATTGGCTCGGGCTTGGCGGCTTTACTGCTATAAATGTTTCACTTACATATACTCGAGAGCATCATTCCTGGCACTGCGTTCATGTACTGTATCTGTAGCCGCAAATCCATCGACAATCAAATGGCATCTCACAGCTAAATGTCGGTCATCCGTCCTGAAACAGAATACTTGCTTTATAACAATTTTCCTCGAACAGGTACGTGATAAGATTGAAAATATCCACAGAGGTTTATATTGGAAAATAACAACCGAGCAGAAGTTAAGGTATGTTATGAAAAATATCTTAAAGGGCAAGCGAGGTTAACCTGACTGGGAATCGAGGTTGCACTTCCGATATTTTTCAATAGCTTGAAATTTTTTTTTTTGTTTAAACTTTTGTGGCAACCAATCAACGGCGTTGTCTTTGGAGTCCCTGGCCCCACGCCCCTAGATTCCGGATTCCCTAACCAACCACTGCTCCCACGATGGTTGAACTGAGGAAACGACTATTTGTTCGGGTACCTAAATCGATGACTTAACTTCTGTGTCAACCAATCATCGGCGTTGGCTGTGGAGAACTGCGGTGACGCTATTTCCGAATTAATTAAAATCGGAATTTTGGGAATCTTCGGACTAGGAATCTTTAAAAGGGTATAATTCCGAAAACACGCCATTGAATGGCGGGAAGAACGAAAAACATCGCCCAAACGACGACTCAAGTTTGTTGTCAACCAATCAACAGCATTGTGTTGAGAGAGATGTGTTGACGCTATTAGTGTTGGTTAGCAAGAGGACTAATTAAACTCCGAATTTTGTATCTCAAATTTTGTTTCAACCAATCAACGGTGTTGGCTGGGTATAGGTGCAGTGATGCTATTAAACACATACAATCTGTCAATCGTTGGAAGTTTCTCTTTGAAATTATTTATAGCACATGCCTTCCTGCCATTTGCAACTGTGATCGCGGGTTATGGCACTTCCAGTTTGCTAAGACAATGAAACTTAGACGGCCAATCGGGGACCGGAATAAACTTACTTTGAAATATTCACTTACACGATTCGACCATCACGAGGGAGTGGTGGGATAAGGATGCCCGAATATTTGCGCGTTCGCAACTTTCAAGCGGGTGATCAGATCTGAGTATCGGATCTAGTACATTTCCGACTGAATCATGCATTAATTTTCGTGATTCCGAAGGGCCCATAATCATTCGTACCGTAGAACAGCGCGAATCTTAGCTGATATCCTTAGGTACTACGTATGCTTCCAATTGCCATATGAGCTTACAGCTTTTGTTTGTTGAACCTACAGCTAAAAATTAGAAACTGTTTTCGCAGCGAGTTCCCCTTTTCTTTGCCCCCGTGGATTTTTTGACTTACCGAAAAGAAAAATCCGTGTCGCCATTCCTTTTTTCCATCATTTCAAGGGTTCCAGCCCGTTTCCACGCCACCAACTGAGGTAGGGCTGCCAGCGCGCTTGGTTTAACGAGCTATCCCACAGAGCTGCTACAGAGGTGTCTTAGCAGTCCCCCATTTCTGTCTTGGGGCTAAAATCGTACAGATCGGTAGTGCTGACCGTAATTTCAGTGTGGCCTAAGTGCTCGGTCTGATGTTCCCTGTCGCAACCTAAAAAAGACAACGCATCAAATTTTAACCGAACATTTCTGAGATCCGACAATGAGTTACACAACTTACTCACCGGTGTGCGCCTTAAGAAAATTACGTTCCTTTGGTCAGTTATTGGCAACCTAATCTTCCGAATCCCTTTATGCTCCTAATATTTAACAACTTCCAAAGTAAGCCATTCATTTCCTACTTTCTCCACTCGGTTCTGGAAACCTATTGTCTACTGTCTCTTTACTTTATCATCTCATGTTAATCGTCTCTAATTAATACGCAAAATCATAGCCTAATATACCTAGTAGATGGCGATACGATGCATTGATTGGTGTTAATTGTAGGAATTTAGAACACAACTTATTCTTTCATAAACCGTCCATTCCAAGTGTTTGATTCTCAGCCTCAGCATGCAACTTCTCAAACGGTTGTAGAATCCGATCAACATATGAATCGGGACATCAGATATTTTACCTAATGTTGTGTATGGCTCAAAATTCCATATTCTCTCCACATCCTAGATGTGATATTTCTAGGAATATCTGGTTGATGTTGATGTTGTCCGGGTGTTGATTCCTAGCATAAGTTATCCCGTTATTGAAGTCAAGTAAACGCAATTTCAAGCAAACAAATAATTTTATTACTTACTCTTGCTCATGACGTTTTTTCAGGTCTGATGTAGGAAACTCAGACAATCTTTAGAGAGTTCATCTTCATTTCATCGCTGAAATGGTGCAGATCCCTAAAATGAAGCTTCTTTAACATGATTTACGGTTTGATTTGGATAAGGTTTTGAACCATGCTTGAACTAGCCTATAATTCATTAATATTAATTAAGTATTTTCGTTTGTGTCCTAGAAGATAAGTAATAGTCTTGGTGTTGGCATCCAGTATCTTTAAGAAAACTTGAACTTCGTCTTGAATCTGTCCTGAATTCTCTTTTGCAGTGAAGTTTTGGAGCACTTTTTCAAAAACTACTATCAACTATGTTTCGAAACCTTTAAAGCACAACTCTTACTAGAAATGATCTTTTCCCTATGAAATAAATCAGAAAAAACGTTTTTTCAAAATGCCATTACTTTCCACCTAAAACTAGCGATTCTCTTGTTAGCGCTTGTTGACTATATCCAGCCTTCCTGCTCTCCGACGTGGCGGCTGGGCTCAAAACATTTGAAAACTGAACGTCCCTCAGTTAAAAAGTGGTAAAACTAAGCAAATAATATAAGTAATAAACAGAAGATTATCACATCCTTATATGCGAAAGAGTGCGACGCTGAAGATTCCGGCAAAATTTTCGTTGGATGACGGGAAAACTCGGAAAGGAAGAAAAAGCGCTAAAAATTCGTAGTTACGAAACGAAACAAAGGAGAAAGGTGGGGATTTCAGAAGCTTACAATTCGATATGGGAGCTAAGTATATTATAAAAGGCAGAATAAGCAAGAGGGGTCCTTTAAGTGTTGTTCAAATAGATCTTGAATGTATTGCGGCGTGTAAGGTGTATTACTGAATCCTCTTTTCCTCTGGGCGCGTGCTCTACTCTCCCTTATGCAGATCACTTGATTGGTTCAGCCAGCGGGCACAGGAGAGGAGCAGTGTCGACAGGGTTGTCACGGAAAGCACTAGACTTCGACTTTGTTGGATGCTAAAGAACTGCCTTTTTTCAAAAAACACTTTCTTGTTGGTGCGACTGCGTGGTTAGTTCGAGGATTAGTGCTGTCCATCAGTTAATTTAGGGTCCGTCAAATTTGTACTCGAGTACTTTAAGTAGTACTAAGAACGTTCCTGATATTTTTAGAGATCCAAACATTGTATCAACGGGCAACACCGAACGCCGCATTGATCAAAACCTCTTGAGTTCCTATTTGAGCCGGCGTGTGTATTAAGCCGTAAATCTTGCGTATAGCGCTATGACAACGGTTTACACTCACTATTGGGTTTCCGGTGCCAGAATGTTTCTTTCTAGACCTCAACGCTGGTAAGTTCCTCGTTTCTTCTCCTGCTTATACCTGATCATGGAGGAGTCTTTATAGAACCTAAGACAAAAGGAGAGTTACTGACCTGATTCCTATAGGTACAAATGACTACGCTCAAGGCAGGTATATCAGACAAGTAACAGGAGTCTCACTATCTTGTTGTGTACTTGGTCATTAAGAGTCGTATTCCAATTTTGTAAACACCGAAAGCAAGCATATATCGTTTTGTTCTGAATTTCCCACCCCCACCCTTCGAATAGCTGATATCACTTTCTGCGTATCTCGACAATAATAGCAAAGACGAAGACAAGCCCCAGTAAGCGATTCGGCCAGCTGAGAAATGGAAGATGAAAAAGTAAAAGAGAGCGAAAGAACTGGAAATAAAACTAGGGAAGGAACAAAAACGATATTTACAGTGTAGTTTCCCAAGAAATCAGACAGCTGTATGAAGTTCTTTATTGACATGGCCTTACTTTTCTGTTTTTATTTTTTCGAATGATCTGTATGCTAGAATCTTGCCGCTATATCGAAGACACGAAGCTGTAACTTGCTCACACCATAATAATCTGAGGAACTACTGGTATTGCTTCAAAATTACAGTCTGTGTAGATTTTTTGTTGGCCTAAATTACTTCTTTATGTCCAACTGAATCCATTTCTTTACTATTTTAATAAGAAGAAAACGAACGTAGCTGAGCTGTTTCTCGATATAGATATCTGTTCGATAAGGTGGCAAGATTCTTCAAAGCAATAATATCAGGAAAGACATCAGTCTTCATAAAAATGGATTCATAAAAACGTAAACCGCAATCTCTGTAAGCAAAAAAGCAAAGACATAAAGGACCTTCACTACGCCACAATCCCACTCACTAACAAAGCAAAAACAAAGCTCTTTCAGCTAAGTACCAGCAATTTTACAATTCAAGCTACGTTAAACAATTGTGAAGCAACTATGAATATCGTTATCACGACTTCTTATGTATATCCAACTAGCAACACTTATCTTTTACTATACTACTGTTCCAACACAAAATAACCTGTTCGTGCACTCCGAAAGCAGAAATGGACGTTCCTTCACCAGGTGTTTCAGCTTAAGTTTTGGGATATACATGAATTTCCAAGTATAAAAAATGAATAACCGGTTTATATCAGTAGTGCATAGTTCGCAAATTCCAAGTTTTTTGCGTTCGCAGCATCGGTCGTGGTAAACTGCAGAACATCCTTTGCACTCTATCTGTGGAACAATCCAAAAATTATACGTAAGCTTTGAATTGGTAATACTGCAAACACACGATCAGGGTCTCCCGGACTGCAATCCCTGCCCTGAATTTCCGCACCATCAACACTTCCATATTGCAAAGTTGAAATAATTTCAAATTTTCAATATGGAAGTCAGAATGGTGCCGAAAATCCGGGCAGGAATTCCAGACTGGGAGCTCCCGATCCGGATTGTGTGTTCGAACTTGAACCAGAGCTACAGCTCATATTGGATGAGTTGCACGTCAACTGACTAACACAGACATTCAATCGAGATATAGGATAATAAGGCCTTTTCTTTCTGTCCGGATTTCTCAAGCTAAAGTGTATCCTTATAGTTACACTAGAGTCCGGGGCAAGCGACATCACAAAAAGATCCTATCCGTGTTGCAAAATAACAGACTTGCACTTCGATGTGACTTCGAATTGACTATGTTCAACAAAAAACTTAGGGAAAACAAACTGGATTTTTGGAACGCTTCAACAGTGACCATCCCATGAATAATGCTGCAAACTTACCCTTACGTCGTCACCTTGCTCCTCAAAGCTGCACCCAAAGCATCTTGCACATACTACGTTTCTATTTAGCTCGATGAATCCCATTACAACAGTAAACTGTCTTGCTCGGAAGTTGTTGATCACAGCTTGTTTTGTGCTACCGGTATATGTTGTCAAATATGTGCCAAGGCCGGATGTCTTCCCATTGATGTAGTCTTCGCAGAACTACAAAAAGGAATCGTGTCACAGCAATTTTATAAACGATATGGACTCCTTAATTCGCCATTTATATGGTCTCCCAAGTCCCATCAGAGTTAAACCAACTGTTAAAGACTCGTATATGTCCAAATGATTTCACCATCCGCTCCTCGGACTAAGCGATAGTAAACGGATCCAGACCCGAACCAAACTTCGGACCGGATCAAAGAAGCCTGATCGGCTATCTGATTATCCTGCTAATGTTCGTCATCCTAGCACATCCGGAATTATTCTTAACCGCAGAGCCGACAGACACATGTAGAAGTGATAGGTAGCCTATGTTGTAGCCTATGAAGCAAGCGACACAAATAGCTATAAGCAAGTAAAATAAAATATAATACTAGGACATTTGATTCATTGCAAATAGGTGCTGTCATAGCACTGATGTTTCGGCGAGTTGCACCAAATTACAATACCTTGATCACGAAAAGTCCACAGCTCGATGAGTCTTCTTGTTGTGCACATCTTGGGATCTCAACTTTCAGGCTGTCCATCCGCTTATCATCGATTCTGGTAGACCTAAGACGTTTTAATCAATCCAATCAAATCCATTATTTACGAAATACACAAAAATGAAACAGATCAACTAATACGCTTACAAGATATGCCTTACTCCAAATATACTTTCTTAAAAAGATGCTGAAGAAATTTCTTGCAAAACATTAGACCAGTATCCGTAATGCAGGTCTGGTCACAAACGGTGAAGACTTTGTTTTTATTTGAGATGTGCGTTTCAATGAAAAGAAGCAAGTCAGTTGTCGCCAACTTATGCATAATCAGGCGATAGGGTACCTAAATCTACGATCTAAGGAAATAAGTTTCATTTTTCAGTTTTGGCTTCCATCTGTCTGACTTATAATCGTAGTAGGTTGCGAAAAAATGATTTCAGCTGAAATTTTATTAGTATTTAATTCGGCACTCCTTGGCAAGGGTCGTCTTCAGATTCAATCCGCTCAAGCTCGAAGCTAACTATAACTATCAGCGACAGTGAGTATACCCTTTACCTGATTCTCTCTAAACATGCATGTACTGCCTCGGCTGTTGTTGTCTGCATGCTGTCCAAGTAAACAAATTTGTTTCTTCGGTAGTCAATGATCAGCAAAACGTAGTGGTTTTTTGATTTCAAAACGGGGAGCAACATGATGTCTCCTTGGTTCATGGCATACTGTCTTACCTAGAAAGACATAGTAGTTTGAGAAAGATCCACAATGAAACAAGAGCTGTAAGCTCATATGGCACTTGCATGAGTTAAGATGATTTGATTGATCAAAAAAAAGTTTCGACTTTGCCGTTGAGATGCGCACTCTAAGGGAGCTTGAACTTCATTTGTAAGCAAAACCCTTGAGGCAAAAATGCTAATGGGCTGATGGGCATCATGAAAATGCATATATTGCTTAAAAGTATTTTTTTTTATTTTGCGGTCAAGATTGGTACAATAAGGAATAATCGGATTTGGGAAGTAGCAATTTCTAATCAAACGTTGTTGAGTCTCCAATATTCCAGCGAAGTTTTATCGTCCTAGCCACATCTGGAAGTACCTTGACGCGCGATCACCGGAATCCAAGACCCCCCTCCTCCAACTCCACCCACAATACCCGGAGCCAATCCGGCTTTGTAAATGATTAATCCAGAGCATCTGTTTGTCATTCCCACGGAAACAAGGAGGAAAAGCATTACAATGCCGTCAGTGATGCTAAACTTGCGGTTTGCGATTTATATTTCTGTCACGTACGTAGTTTACATGAAACAGGATAATATATCGTTGAACGATTCTCAACGAGGAATATTTACTGGGGAAAGACATTCAAGTTCACACTTACGAATTTTTCCATCATCCTCTTATCTTCTGAAGCGGACATGAGTACTTCAGTATAGCGGACGTCAATGCGAGTAAACGGTATTGTCAAGCAACAAATCATTGCTTCGAGCGCAACATCTATTACCTAGAAAATTTGAATGTTGAAGTTCATACGTAGCCAATACTGTGAGCGTGTTCCATCCTACTTACCGTAGGTACTACGCATGACGTCACGAGTTCTGGATTTTTTCCGTCAAGGCTGGAACGATCTTTCTATTTTCCAGCACGATATCATGCCACAGGCGAATCCGACCAATCACTTTGCAGAGATGCGTAGTTACTACGCTTACCACGCTCCCGAGCATGTGAAGGAAATAGTAACTATTAGTTACTATTTCGAGAAGGTTGGAACAGAAATAGTAACTAATAGTAACTATTGCTAGAAGTATCCTCACCGAATAAAATGTTGATAAATGTTACTTTGTCACACAGGTTGCTGGTATAAATACTCATTAAGCCCAATGCGGGGGAAAAATTTTGCTAAAAGAAATAACCAAGAAAACAACTTAAATAGCATAGCTGTTCCAATTTACATCTATAATCACAACGATGAGCTAAAATACACTATTATTCACTTAACATACGAAAATCAACTCACATCTTCTGTTAACCACGCGTTTACTTGGATAAGTGGTTCAAGCTGCACAAAGAAAATGTTCCGGTTGCTGTATATGTTCCTGAACATGGGTCCGGAAAGCAGTGATCGATGATTGTCTCGAAGCCAACCAATCTTGATTGGGTTCATGCATCTTCCTCCTTTCTAAAATAGGACGAAAACAAGATCAGAATCTCGTATGTTGTTTGCAACGCTATTCCGCATGTATGCTTTTGAAGAACGCGGTGTCAGGACACTCATTCAGTTACTCATTATTACGACGACAAACCAAATGGAAAGGGAGTAACGCTGCCTAACGGCGGCAGAAGTCTCATAAGTGCGTGGTGAAGATGGCACCACCGTAACACTCACCAAAAACTGATATCCATCTTTTGAATCGCCCCGATGAAAGTCAAATCCAAGAATTGCAGGATAAAGTACTATGACACATCTAACACCATCCTGATTCCGAGATCGTGATTGCATTCGTGATGAGCAGAATGTTAATGAAATTAGGATAGACGTTAGTTCCCTTAATTAAAACAAGTACACATTACCATCTTCAGTCCGAAGAACTTCCGCAAACAATCAATGGCTTCGATCTGTTCGGTTGTTGATGGAGCCTCAACTACCCATTTCGGCTTTGCCAATGTAGAATCTTCTGAGACTGGGTACTTTTTGGTGGTGTTTCTCTTCAATGGGGGATGTGTAGATTTGAAAGAACCCAAGAACTCCAGGTTGACCTTGGAAAAACACAGTATGGAATACATCACTTTACCCTAAGAATGAAAACAACCATTTTCGGATCTGCTTTTAAAGAAAAATGTTCTCTGTAAGATAAAACAATAGTTTATTCGGTAACAGAACATCAGTACTAAAAATTTTAACAATTTGACCTTTAATAAATCAAAGTTAATATAATACTTAACTAACAAACCATTAAAGTGAAAACAAAAGCTAACTACTTTTCGATCGTTTAACTGAACACCTTGCATTCTGCATTATCTGGATTGTCCTAATGGCCTTTTTTTATAATCCACTATTGTACTACGATTAGAATATCTATTGGACGTCCTCACAGCGCAAAATTCTACCATGACGCTGAAAATCTGAATCTCAACACAAACGCGGCTTTCCAGTGGCTATTGACCAGCTTGCGCAAGGTAGCTCACTGTCTATACCATTATTTCTCGTAATTCATTCAATCATACAATAAAGGTACAAGCGCACAGGGACCACAAATCCGATTTCGAAATGAAAGATTGTCCCTGCCCTTTTTGGTTCAACTTTTAAGGACAAGTCGAACTAATAATGTCAATGTTACCTAATTCGTTAGCAGCTTTATTGATTAATTTTTTTTTTGTGTCTGGCATACTACTCTTTCAGAACAGTGAAACAGATACAGTAATAGTGCAATATGTGCTTTAAAGACTTACCTCTTCATCTGATGTGTCGAAGCCAAAGTGTATGGGTGTTGGTATTCTAAATGGCACGAGATCGTCCAACGGCATGGGATCATCATCTGTTTGGTGCATCGAAGTAGATGTCCCGGGACTTTGCTTGATTAGTAAAGGATGCTTGATCTTCAATTCCTCGTCCCTTTCATGAACTTCCGGATCACTTCCAAGATCATTGAGCCAAGCTTCATCAGTTGTGTCCATCTTTCTGATTTTCTGTACAGTTGTTGTTTTCGGTTGTGGAGAATGAACGGAGTCGTCAGAGGTATCGCTTGAGCTGCTTTTCTTGTCATTACAGGGCTTGATTTTAGGAAGGTTTTCATTGCCTGGCCTCGGGTGTTCGTCTTCAGATGCGCCTTGATGATCTTCTTGAAGTCTTCCCTTCTTGAAATCGTCAAAGCTATCGCTTGAACTTGTTTTCTTGTTATTACAGGGTTTAATCTTAGCGAGGTTTCTATTACCTGGCTTAGGATGTTTGTCTCCAGATGCGCCTTGAGGACCTTCTTGAAGTCTTCTCTTCTTGAAGTCATCGACGCTATCGCTTGATCTTTTCTTGGCAATACTGGGCTTGATCTTAGCGAGGTTTTTATTACCTGGCTTCCCGCGTGTGTCATCAGATTCGACTTGATGATCATCTCCAGAACTGTTCATATCACTATCTGAAAACGAGTCACCAGCTGATTCTGGGAACTGCTTTATTTTCCTGATCTTTGCAGGTGGTCCTTTGGCACCAGGTTTAAGTTTCCTTCCTGCCTTTCTGATCTTACCAAGGTTCTGTGTCTTTGAGCAATACTTGGCTATGTCTTCTCCAACAGAACTTAGAACAGCAAGAACGTGAAGACATGGCGTCTTTCCAGTCATACTCTTGTGAAATGAGCAAGTTCTCGTTGGGAATATTGTGACTAGTGTCTGCTCTGATTTAAAATTAGGGTCATGGACTATGAAGGATCCCTGTTTTGGCAATTGAAGTACCAGTGGTACGAGATCGTTTGCCATTTCAATCCTTCCTAGAGATGGCTTTTCTTCCTGTTTTTCCTTCTTGACGGCACGTTGTTCTGAGAGAACGCGATGGGTCGTCCACGCAGGCAGCTCGAAGGGACAAGGAGTCCCTAGAAATTCGTCCAAGACAAAATAGTCTAGAACTGCAGTTTGGTTGTATGCGCCGTGAAGACCAATTGCTTGTTTTCGCCTGATGCGCTGCATGGCATTGTGGAATCTGTCCATTGACAGTTCGCCCTTGCACTGGTTGGCAAGCATTCTATTTGCCGACTCTGCTGGATTTGTCGTTATTCTTTGAATGAATTCTACCAAATCTCCGACAACCCATCTACCAGCCTTTTCTTTTATTGCTGGATGAATGTGCTTCATGAAGTAGTCTCTGAACCTCGTGTCCCACTTTGATGATACCTCTTCAACGGTGTTGTCGTATTCATCCTCTGTGACACACTGTAGAAGTTTCTCAAGATCTTCCAAATATTCGTGTCTGGCCGCCGAAAGGTTAAGTTTCCTTATTTTTTCCTTGACATTTCGCTTGAGGTGCCAATGGCAGTTGAAACGCCTTGCAAGTGGACAAAATTTGTCAAGAGCTCTTTCAATTGCTTCTTCTCTGTCAGTCCCGATTGCTGTTTTTTTATGGTTTAGTTCGGGTACGACGGAAACAAGGCGTTCCATAATTCGGCTGTGCAACATTGCATCTTTCGAATCGTGCACAGCAACGGCTAGGAAAAGCATAGGGCGATTGGCAAGCCTCTCGCCACGAAATGAAACGACAGTTACTAAGAAATCACCACGTTTGAAGGTTGTGTCCACGAAAGCAGTAGCCTGAGCAACTCTTCGATCCGTGTGATAGCTGGAAAACTCTTTTGCATTCTCTGGAAAGACCATCATACTCATGTGAGGATCGTATGATATCTCCAAGATAGAGTCCGGACAACTGTCTTTCAGAGCCTTTAAGGCTCCAAACTCGTCACTGTCGATCGCTTCCTTCAAACCCCAAGCGATGTTTTGGATTTGTTTCAAATCCCGAATTGGAACATCATTTTCCCTCACGTCTGTTAGGATACGATTTGGATGTTCCTCTGTTGCGGAAGATATTGCCTCTTTAAGCTGAATCAGGGCACTTGGAAGTGTTCTTAAGAAGGGCCTAGTTGCCTTGAGGCCCTTCGCCGACTTGTGGCACACTCCTTCATATTTATAACCGGCCAATCCCCCGTGGTACCAAACAACTGTGAAAATAAAGTCGTTGATAGGTTCGATGGTTGTCCAAGCTCTTTTCTTCAGAACAACTTCATTTTTTCCGTCAACGTCTGAGTATAAAATGCTGCGTGTGCACCGGTAAATAGGAGAAGACGGTGGTAATTTATGGGAGCCAGCTGCTTTCCAGCCATGATACCCGTCCACTTTCCAGTCATCTTTCTTCTTTGAGTTAAGTGCATACTTGAACATAAAGACGTCACCAGATTTAGGAAGCGGTGGCATAGCTTCAAGACACTCGATGTTGGCACTTTTCATGAGACTACTTGCTTTCGACCAGTCAAAAGCCTCGACTCCGATCAAACGACTAGGCAATAGCGTCGGCAATGAAGACGACTTAGAGCTGACATCTGATGACGTCTGAAGCTTACTTTCTGTATTACTAGACGAAGATGACTTCAACAGAGTAACCTTTGTATTGACAGTAGATAACTTGTGAACTTCAGTTTTGTTTTTCTTTTCCCTCAAATCAAAGTCACTATCATCGCTGAAGGAAGTTGCCCACTTTCGTTGCGTCTCAGCGAGGGAGGATGATCCAAGTTTTTTCCTACTACTGCAGGACGCCGACGATTTCGAAGAACAAGGACGAAGCAGAGATTCAGCAACATCGGTCTTGACAGGAGTTGACTTGAAAAGCTTCTTTCCAGCAACATCGGTCTTGACAGGAGTTGACTTGAAAAGCTTCTTTCCAGCAACATCGTTCTTGATAGGAGCTGACTTAAAACATTTTTTGTTTGTATTCTCATCAGTTAAATCAGAATCGGTGTTAGCGCTGTAATAATTTGTGCGCTTCCTTGAATTCAGAGAAGGACACGTGTCGACGTCGAATGATCCAGCCGCACATCTCCTCGGTGATGTTGGAGAACGGGCTGTACCAGAAGTTAGTGAATGCGTTGGAGAACATGCCAATTCGAAGTCGTCAGCATTGTACATGTCATGACAGCTTCGAGCTGGTGACCATGGACGGCTCGTCTCTTGTTCAGGGACAGCTGGTTTCTTCTTCATCGTCTCCGTCTCGCCTCCACTGAACGTTGCCACACCAGCCGCTTCATTCATGACAGGAAAATTAGTCAAAGATCTGGGAACTACAACTTTCTTTGCTGGTGTCTCGACTGCACTGAATACTGTCACACCAGCAGTTTCATTCAGGACAGGAACGCTAGGCAAATCTTTAGCAAGCGCAACTTGCTTTGCAGGTGCCCGTCTGGAAGCATTAACAGATGGAGTCGCACCGGCACTGACAGTAGCATCTCCTTTCTGAAGGAGTTCTTTCGCTTTCCTTCCAATCTTCGACGATCGTTGCCTTGAAAAATAAAACAAGAGCTAGAAGCTCATATGGCTCTGGCAAGGCTAGGTCAAAGGATGCACTTAGGAATTAGCCAATAAGAGTTTTTGAACTTGATAGGAAGAAAAGGCATAAGCCGATCAAGACTCTTATGACCCTCCTAGCACATCTAATAATTAACACCACAAACCCTTGGCATAACACGAAACAAAACAAACGCAGTATACATTTACGAAAAGTGAATGTGTATAAGTATAAGGGATTTTAATTTCATGAGCTTCTTCGTTCACGAACTTAGCACATGGGCAATGTGGGCCCCGATGCAGGCGCACGGGAAGGGTGGGGGAGGTGAAAATCAAAAAGTATATTAAAGAGCCTAGAAACTGCAAGGAAAAGGAATTTCATTGTAGTATCTCTGTTTGTGGTATCTATTACGCAAATCAGTAACTGGTGAATCTGCGCCTAGTAGCGTCTGAAAAGCCCACCACCCTCAAATAGACCACAAGGCACACAATATGTACCAAGTTTGAACTTGATGCATGCATTGGTTCACAGGTTATGAGCTCCACAAAAACAAGACCAAAGGTTACGATGGGATCCCAAAAATCCAACATTTGATCTAGACAATTGGTTCTTGGCTTCGCCAGATCCAGTCTTCACCAGACTTGAACATTTTTGCTATTAAAATTGAGAAACAGATCAAGGCCAAAAAGCTAATCATCTAGGAAAACCAGGTTCAAATATGGATTCAGAAAAGGTGTTTACCCTATAAGTCATATCTGTTTTGACGAAAACTTCCACCTTACTTCTGCCAATTTCCCGGTTTCGGCAGAATTCTGGAACATACTTGTCCGGAAAAAAAAAAGTAAAAACGAAATCAGCGTAGTAATAGTGGAGTGTTCCAAGGAACATTCTACTAGTAAACAAAACCGTAGCAGACTACTGCCCCTTTGTCACAACTTCATTAAAAAAGCATATCATCTATCTTATGACTAAACCATACAACAACTCATATTTGTCATACTACTACATACTTTCATATTCTGATTCAACATATCTGGATCGACGGACAGACGGAAGGACAGATCTCATAGGTATCCCTCCCCTTACGTTTTGAGATCCCCAAAAATGTGAAAAACCCGGAAGCTGCTACAGCAAGTACGGCTGAACAAATTATATATCCTCACCAGGGAGCTGTAAAAGTGAAAACTTACCGTCTTTTTGGCATATTTGTTTCTTCCACCGATAATGTCGTCGAAGGCACAAGGACGTTTGCCGCCACCGATGAGGTCGTCGAAGGCTCAATAATGTTTGCCGTGGGAGGAGGGAAGGGGATGATGAATCCTTGTCCAGGGACGAACTTGAACAACGGATGAACATTCATCGAAGGCTTGACGTACATCGGTGGCTTTCCCCTAACAACATACAATGATTCACAACACTGCAGGACACAATCGTGTCTTAGTTTGCTAATAATTGAGGAGACTGATGCGATATTGGAGTAAACGTGCTTGCTAAACCCATGTCTGAACTTGTTCTTTGGGGATGACTTCGAAAAGAGCAATGCCGGCAGCCATGGTATCAGTTGCAATGGTATGAGTTACCATGGTATTAGTTACCAAACTATCAGCTATCACTGTATCAGTTACAGTGGTAACTACTAACAGGGGGAAAAAACTAATTGACTTATATTTGCTGAACATAAATAGTCACACAGGCTACCAGTTTTGGTACTGCCATTTGAAAATTATAAAATGATTACTTCTTAGTTTCAGAAGATGTTTCAACTCCCACGATAAGCCTTGATCTGTTTCTATATCTTTAAAGTAATAACATTTAAATGTATAGTTGAAATATTAAATTTGTGGGATCCCATCGAAACCTTTGTTCTTGTTAGTACTGTAAAAGTGTGGACTCGGCATGTCTCCTTACCAACAAATTCAAAACCCACTCCCCAGCCTGAATTTTCATTGCAGCTCATCAGCTAATCTGGAAGTACCCGAACTAGAAAAAGTATAACAAAATGCCATAAATTTTCAAGTTTCTAGCGCCAACTACTCCCCCGCATATGGTCGGATCGGGAAACTGATTAATTCCAGGTTAGTTTGGTTAACTTGTGAGATCAATAAATCATTTGTTATTTCAATGATTCTCAAAGGGTTGCGACATAAATTGAAAAAAAAAAATGCTCACCAAACTGTTGTTAGGGGACCTGAAGGTACGTTGCGAACAGTGAATCCACGGATGATCCGGGAAGTGTTGACCAATGGTGGAAATTCTTTGTTGCTGAAAAAATGGAAATATAGTCAATGCAACTAAATTTCAGCATTTACGTCAATGATGCATGCGGATAGAGTGCATAATATTCTGTATCATTTGACTGAACAAGCTAGTGCAGTATGGCATATCAATGAATAAGCATCAAATGTTATTTCCAGGATTTTAAAATGCTTAAAAGGTCTACTTGATTCTCCCATTTTGCATTTTTAGACTATCCAGATGTAGCGACTTCTCCTTTTCTTTCATTTTTGTGAGAATCGAGAATAGGGAAAGCTACTCAAATCTGGAGAATCGAGAAAACTCTTTACAATGGACAACAACATGTGTCCATTTGGATCACTTCTTATGTTGACATAATCAAAATTATTGCTCTAAAATCCGATTTTGTTGTTGCCGACATAATAAAATACCCTTCGACAAACAAATCCCTGGGTAAAAAGTTCGCGAAATTGGAGTCTAAATACCCTGGGATTTGTTGCTGTGTTTGGAGAAAATACCCGCAGAGTACGGTTAAATACCCTACGTATAAACGTACCCTTGATCGGTTATTCCGTATGCATATTGTTTTTTCTCACATTCAGGGACACAAAAACAATAGAGAAGTAAGTCTAATTTGAGGTTGTGAAAAAATGAGGTCACCTCGCCTATATACTCTTTGACTAGTGAACAGTGACACAAAAGGGTTGTTCGAAGGGCTTGGGCATGGGGGGGGGGGGTGGACTTCAAAATAGACGACTTGCTAAAAAGTTACCACCAGCAGGCTCAAGAAATGTTAACCATTATAAATGCCATTGTGGTAATAAATCATAACTTTTCAAGAACAGTTATGTAGTGAATATCTTCCTATATCCCACACACAATTATATCATGACAATGAGTTTCGTAGAGGTTGATATGATACTGTATCAGCCTCCAGAGAAAATGATAGGAAGCCGTATCAGCCTCCACAGAAGCTCATCAAACACTTTTCTTTAACTACTAATCATAACTTTTCAAGAACAGTTATGTGGTGAATATCTTCCTATATCCCACACGTACTTATATCATGACAATGAGTTACGTAGAGGTTGATATGATATTGTACCAGCCTCCAGAGAAAATGATAGGAAGCCGTATCAGCCTCCACAGAAGCACATCAAACACTTTTCTTCAACTACTAATCATAACTTTTCGAGAACAGTTATGTGGTGAATGTCTTCCTATATCCCACACGTACTTATATCATGACAATGAGTTTCGTAGAGGTTGATATGATATTGTATCAGCCTCCAGAGAAAATGATAGGAAGCCGTATCAGCCTCCGCAGAAGCTCATCGAACACTTTTCTTCAACTACTGAAAGTAGAATGTGAGCTACAAAAAAGAAATAAAAGACATCCCTTTCAGAAAGAAAAAAATAAATAAAAATAATCCAGAAACAAATCTGAAAAATATTAACGAAATTTTTTTCAAATCTGAAATAAAATGTTGCTTTCCTAGCCAACCTCCCTGGGACATACCTTGTTACAATCACATTCCTAATGAAAATGCCAGCTTCTAAAAGTATCTACTCAAGACAAACTAAAGTGAGTGATGCAGGAGAAAATTGTTCAATTCATGCAAAATTCAACTACTCCTTTACAACTCCAACCTTTTACTGGAGCTAAGCTTGAAAACGCACATAAATGATGTACACTTCAACGAAATAGAAATAGAGTAGGACTACGAAAGAGCCGCATGCCAAATTTGTTAAATCTGCCTTTATTTGGCAAAATTCGACTACTTCCCACAAAAACTCTTGCTTTTAACGTGGATCAGATCCTAAGCAGCAGCTTTTACTGTATGTACCTAAGACAAATAAAAACTTGGCACCGCAGGCTATTTTTTTGTGATCAGACTTTTTTTTCGGGCATTTCTAGCTTTTAAGGTTATTAAAATTTGGTTATAAAATTTGTTAAATATGCCTTTATTTGGCAAAATTCGACTACTTCCCACAAAAACTCTTGCTTTTAACGTGGATCAGATCCTAAGCAGCAGCTTTTGCTATATGTACCTAAGACAAATAAAAACTTGGCACCGCAGGCTATTTTTTTGTGATCAGACTTTTTTTCGGGCATTTCTAGCTTTTAAGGTTGCCGAGATCTTGTGCGTACGCCCTCACTTAAATTAAAGGCGATTCAACCAGATAGCGAGTAGGCGACTATGAAAGACAACGCAGGTTTAAAGTTTTGCGAAACATTTTAAAGGATAGGTACTTTATCACATATCTGTCAGAGCCCCAGTAACTTGCAAACGGAGTGGGATATTTTCCTGGAAGTTTGTATGTGATAGTACTGATCACAAATTTTTGAAAATCAGCTGGTTTTTAGAGCCACCGAGTGAAAATCACAATGGTAATGGCATTTATGTCACTCTGGTAAGTTCAAAACATACGACTGTCATTCGAAGAAGCTCAAAACACACGATAATCCGTAACGTAATGATGGATGGCAAGCTATTTGGGGTTGTTGTGGTTCAGGCAAGTTCAATACAACTGATTCGGACAAAATGAGAACACAAAATTGTGAATCTGACAAACCTAAAACATACTACTAATATCTCTATGGAACAATACGACCAGAACCAGGTCATTAGAATGCCAAATCCACGATTAGGTAACTACTTTGTCTAGCTTTATCTTGCAAGGTCAAAGCATACCGCTGTCTCTAATTTACGAAGATGAAATCCCTCCGTAAAGTACAACAAGAAATGAGTATTTTCAAAAGAAATGTCGCGGTAGATGTCATTCTGGCAAGCTCAAACATACGACTTTCATTATAGAACACTCAGAACACACAACCATGAATCCAAAACACAATGAATAGAAATTTCTTCGTAGCCATACAACTAAAGATGTCATTTGTGGGGCCGAAATTCACATTCCACAACAGCCTACATGTCATTATGAAAAGCTCAAAACATAGGACGCTCATACTGACAATCTCATAATATATGACTGAGAGTAGATTTACTGGAGCAGGGGGGTGACTCACCCACCCATACCCCCCCTCATGACACAGAAGGAATCCGCATGGGACAGGCGTCTTCAGAGTAAGTGCAGAGTAACCAGTAGACAGAACTTCAGTTGTTAAAATGCAAAATTCACTGTAGACACTAACCTCAATAACAGAGGAACACTCGAAGACATCCTTGCAGTGACACTGAAACTCTAAGAAAACTAGAAGACGACAAGGCAAACAGGTGAAATCTGGAAATAGAAAAAAAAAATCTACGCAGCACACTTAACACTTACCAAACGTGATCTAAACAATACAGTAAAATACAAACGAATTATCTGACAACTTCTTGCTGACTTGACGAAACGATCTATCAGGATATAGCTTGGATAATATAATATTCGCAAATTTCAGGGTGATAGCTTTCAGAGAAGATATTCTTCAGCTTCTTCGGCAAGTATCTTTGGCCGTAATCTTTTTGTTAACTCTGCGTCGGCTCAGGTCACGCTTGCGTCAAAGTGGCGGGCGCGAAATTTCAAATTTGCTTTTTGCTGGATAGCGCTTGAGGAACCAGTCACGACAGGTCAGCAACAATTGCAAAATGAGAGCTGTAAGATATTCTTTAGACACATTTTATTTAATAGTGACTTTTCGATACAGTTTTGAAAGATGTCATTCTGAACTCATGAATGGATACCAAAAAATCGAAATGGACCAAACAGGACTGGTAGAACTTATTCTAAACATAGAAATAAAGCACATATGTATAAACGTTGCCAGAACCTGAAAATTAGAAAGACTAAAAAATATCACAGAGAAGGCTCAACAATTAAAGCAATAGACTTCAGTATGTATGTCTATGTGGCCCAGACAATGGAGTCCTAGACTTCTAAATTATATTCGAAAATTTGTCTATGGTTTATTGGCCATGGTACAAGTACCTTGTGTAAAGTGCCATCTATGTATTAATACCTGGACATGGGGATGTGAACTGGTTAGATGACCTTGCCTTCAGGAGGGATGCCTATTCCCGTGGTGGGCTTCTACCAGACTATTCTAGTGGTTTGCGAACTCTGATGACAAACCCCTCGGTAGCTCAGTTGGTAGAGCGACTGCCTTGTAATCATGGGTCCTGGGATCTAATCCAGGTTGAGGAGCTTTTTTAGTCTATTATGGTGTAAACAAACATGATGAAGACGATGTTGAAATCCATTTTCTCTCCAGACAATTAGCTCGTCCGGAATCCAGCAAAACAAGTTAAAGTTTATGTGAAGTTCATTAGATGATTTTTATAGGGTCAAGGAGATACGGTTCTGAATGTTGCAGAAACCAGAAAATTTGGAAGAAGTAAAGCTTCGGTCAGAGTCGTCAAAATAGATATGGCCTATAGAGGTATATCTGAACTTGGTTTTCTCTGACAATTAGCCTGGCGAAGACAAGAGCAGCTGCAACAAGGAATTATATCGAAGTAGAAATTGATACAGGAATGAAAATATAGAGTATAGACACATACAAAGATAATGTACTGGCTGACTAATTTTCCAAGCTGATATGCTGTAAAAGTTATTCATTGGCTAATCACGTTTAATGTTTCAGGCCCTTTGCCAGTGTGCAGGCGAGGACCTGAGGAAGCTCCTAAATAGAAAAAGGAGGGTCGGGAGCGGTTGGACGGAAGTACCCAACAGGAGAAGCCTATATAACCAGGCAAGAACTAAAATTATTAAGTTTTTAGAAAGAAGCTATATCGGAGTTAATTCCACAGCATAAATCATAAGATCCAAAGTCTGTTACGGTTTGCACAGAATGATTAGGACAGCCTTCACTATCAAATTTTCGGAATGAATTTTCGCGATAACCGATTTAGGAAATTACTTTTGGATCTTGAAATGCATACACACTGGCAGAAAAATCTTGCATCAGTATTAGAAATAGGCAACAAGAAAAACCAAATATTCAAGCGAGGAATCATGACTGAGTAATAAACCTAAATCAAAATATTTAAGAAGAATAACCATATCAAAATCACTTAGTTTTCTACAGCCTTACTTGGAGTGTTACCTTACTAAGTATTACTTGTTTTATAATATAATTCAAGTTACGAAAAAATCGTTACATCTTTATGGTAGACGATTGTCACATTATGTTGAGCAAACTTTATGTTATGCTGTTTAAATAATACTGCAATTAAGGTGATGTTGAGGCAAATACTTTGCTTTTAAAAAAGTTGGCATTTATTAAATGTATGTCCAAAAAAAAGTGTTGGTTTAAAATGTACAAATTTAAATCACCCGCCTTCAAACAGAACCGGAATGTAACTCTGCTGCAAGTTGCTAGAGCGATGTAATAGCAGAATAGAGTAGTTTTCAAAACGGACACTAGATGGTCCACCCACTGCCAAAGACAAAGACATTAAAAACGAAAGACATTAGACATTAGACATTAAAGACATTAAACGAAATAAGAAGACAATGTTGTAATTTCGTTTCCTTTACGACCATGTACTGTACTCAGTGCAAACTCTTTTAATTCTGAACAAGATCAAAGGTCAAGTTCAAGTTTCAAGCAAAAACAAGAAACGACAACCAAACAAATCCTCGAACTTGATTCAGATTCTGCGTCAACTAGTCAACAACGTTTGTTGCGTGTCGTAACAGTGACGTATCTGGCTCTTCGATGGACAAACGGAGGTTCTTCATCCCCACGAAATGTTTTACATATTCGTGTTCAGAATGTCTTCTTACCCCATAATCGACTATCACATTAGCTATTGAAAAATATTTTGTCTGTCCCCTTAATTTGAACCCCTCCCCCACCCTTAAATGTAGGGCGTTTGTTGCGTGTCGTAACAGTGACGTATCTGGCTCTTCGATGGACAAACGGAGGTTCTTCATCCCCAAGAAAATGTTTTTTGCGCAAGCGCAAGCGCTCAGTACACATCTTATACACAAACAAAGTTAGAACAAAGACATTTCACATCACTAATAAACAGATTGAAAAAACAAAATTTGAAATAATCCCAGTTTAAAAGCTTTCATTGTAAGCGAACCGCATTTACAAATCAAAAGAAGATCTTCAAACACTTGCAAGAACGGTCCGACACTTTAAACCTCTTTTTCATTAGCAAGGTAATAAAACGTGTAATAAAACAAAATCGTTTTATTCCCTGATACCCACTTGTCACAACTTCATTAAGAACTGCATATCAACATTCGTATGACAAAACCGTCCAGTTTCAAACTGATCATTAAGGATTAAAGTATGTTGTGTGGTCTTATTTTTTTTTTATTCAAACCATAATCCGCATCTATACATATGTATCCACAAGTATACAAGAGTCTAACTTGAGACAAGTCACAGACAAACTTAACTCACGGGGAAACCTGGGACCAGTTACCCATGAACTGGAGGGTGGGGGGGGGGGGAGGTTGAACCCGTCAAATTGCATATCTGGACCTACATATCCTCGAGTATACCAACTTAGAATTTGATTCCAGTCACGGGTCAAAAACTTTACTGATCGGGCCCACTTGCCCAAGAAGTGGGTGGGTTGCCTTTGAAGGCAATTTCCCAACCCTAGGATCTACAAGTAAAGGGAACTTCATCTTCCTATGTCCAGGCCTGGTCAAGTTATGAGCTATTCACTGGGCAATCTGGACCAGTGGTTCAACTCCAGATTGATATTCCGAATCCGGTGATCCAAATGCAAACAGGATTTTGAGCGATATCTCCGGTTTATCATGTTAAAAACAGAAACTTTGAAAACAGATTTCCCAACCCTAGGATCTACAAGTAAAGGGAACTCCAACTTCATATGTCCAGGTCTGGTTAAGTTATGAGTATTAGTCACTGGGCGATCTGGGCCGATTTGTAAGTGCCAGATTCTTGTTGAAGCTAGCTACTTCTGTGGCCATTATAGGTGACCGTTGAAGGAAGTTTGAACCATAAAGCTTAGTTGTAATTCGACTAATAATGGGGAAAATGCATGACGAATAAACAATATTGACTGGCGTTATTTTATTAAGTTTCCATTACAGGAGGACCTGCGAGCACATAGGATGAAGGAAAACAGCAAAAGAAGGCGGCAAGAGCAACAAAGACTGCGCAGACAGAGGAAGAGAGAGGAACAAAGGAAGCAGAAGGAAGTTGATAGAGGGGTTTGGGAAGGGAGGAGCGAGGGAAGTAGAAGGTTTGGTGGAAGGAGGGAAGAAAAAAGCAGGGGAAGTAGAAGTGAGAATAAGGGAGATAGTACAAGGAGGAGGGAGAGTGGGAGGAGGGAAGAGGGCGTAAGGACGAGGGAGACTGAGAGGAGGGAAGAAAGCGGAAGGAGGGAAGAGAGAGGTAGGAGGGAGGGAAGTGGGAGTAGGGAAGAGGGTGTAAGAAGGGAGGAGAGAGGGAGGAGGGAGGGTCACAATGTGAATGTAAACTTCAATTTCATATTATAATCTTGTTGTTCTCACTTCATTTTATATCCTCTAGAAGCAGGTTTATTTGTTCAAGTAAAAAGGCAGAAAATAAATAAACTATATCGCAAGCAGGAATAGCAAGGCAAAAGGAAACGGAATTCTTCGTGGTCACGGAAGAATTTCGTTAAGGCAGGCTGAAAACTCTACGAAAAAATAAAACGGCCAGAGAAGCTTCTTCATTTTTACATAACTTTTAACCACCCAGGGAAGGAAAGGAAGCATTTTCACAACGGGGTGTCGAAACGGAGTTTTGACTCATTAATTGCCTACCCCTTACAGACACTAAAACAAGGAAAGAAATGAGAAATTCAAATTTGTAACTTGACAAACCCTCAGAGAATACTAAACAGTGTTCACCATTTCTATCCTAGTTTTCAATACTATAGTTCACATCCAGTTCTACAACAAATTAAGTTGCATTCAAATGGGAACACTATCTTACGAGTGCTGCAAGACCCCCCCCCCCCTCCAACTGTTCCCAAAATGCATTCCATCAAAATGATAATGAAAAGGAAGCTGTCTTATCGTATTTCCAAGAGTACATAGCCAAAAAGACTTTAAAAAAAAGACATAGATCATGAGCGACAGCCAATTAAGTCTGGAGACTTCGTTCTGGTTCGTGTGCTAAACTCGTAGTAAAAGTCGAACTGACTTCTAAATGCTGAGAAATTCTCGAGAAACAGAACTGGTGGGCATTATGGAAATGGCGTCGGGGTGCCATTTCAGGGAGCAGCTTCGAGGTCCCGTCCAAACCGCGTCCGGACACAGTATATGTGGGGGGGGGGAGCATTTTTTGACGTCTTCGCTGACTTCCTTAAACCCCTACCTTTATTCTTGTTTCTAGACCCTCTTGATACAAAATGACCACCTCTTGGTTCAAACTCCGCATTGCATCAATTCATTGTATAATTGGCTCATTGTATGAGCCCCTCAAAGAATTTACCAGTCGCAATTTCTAGAACACAGTTGCAAATGCCATATAAACGAGGTTGGTAGACTTGAAAACTGTCCGACCCTCACTGGCCATTGCCTAAACAAAACAAAAAAACAAAATTTGAAATAATCCCAGTTTAAAAGCTTTCATTGTAAGCGAACCGCATTTACAAATCAAAAGAAGATCTTCAAACACTTGCAAGAACGGTCCGACACTTTAAACCTCTTTTTCATTAGCAAGGTAATAAAACGTGTAATAAAACAAAATCGTTTTATTCCCTGATACCCACTTGTCACAACTTCATTAAGAACTGCATATCAACATTCGTATGACAAAACCGTCCAGTTTCAAACTGATCATTAAGGATTAAAGTATGTTGTGTGGTCTTATTTTTTTTTTATTCAAACCATAATCCGCATCTATACATATGTATCCACAAGTATACAAGAGTCTAACTTGAGACAAGTCACAGACAAACTTAACTCACGGGGAAACCTGGGACCAGTTACCCATGAACTGGAGGGTGGGGGGGGGGGAGGTTGAACCCGTCAAATTGCATATCTGGACCTACATATCCTCGAGTATACCAACTTAGAATTTGATTCCAGTCACGGGTCAAAAACTTTACTGATCGGGCCCACTTGCCCAAGAAGTGGGTGGGTTGCCTTTGAAGGCAATTTCCCAACCCTAGGATCTACAAGTAAAGGGAACTTCATCTTCCTATGTCCAGGCCTGGTCAAGTTATGAGCTATTCACTGGGCAATCTGGACCAGTGGTTCAACTCCAGATTGATATTCCGAATCCGGTGATCCAAATGCAAACAGGATTTTGAGCGATATCTCCGGTTTATCATGTTAAAAACAGAAACTTTGAAAACAGATTTCCCAACCCTAGGATCTACAAGTAAAGGGAACTCCAACTTCATATGTCCAGGTCTGGTTAAGTTATGAGTATTAGTCACTGGGCGATCTGGGCCGATTTGTAAGTGCCAGATTCTTGTTGAAGCTAGCTACTTCTGTGGCCATTATAGGTGACCGTTGAAGGAAGTTTGAACCATAAAGCTTAGTTGTAATTCGACTAATAATGGGGAAAATGCATGACGAATAAACAATATTGACTGGCGTTATTTTATTAAGTTTCCATTACAGGAGGACCTGCGAGCACATAGGATGAAGGAAAACAGCAAAAGAAGGCGGCAAGAGCAACAAAGACTGCGCAGACAGAGGAAGAGAGAGGAACAAAGGAAGCAGAAGGAAGTTGATAGAGGGGTTTGGGAAGGGAGGAGCGAGGGAAGTAGAAGGTTTGGTGGAAGGAGGGAAGAAAAAAGCAGGGGAAGTAGAAGTGAGAATAAGGGAGATAGTACAAGGAGGAGGGAGAGTGGGAGGAGGGAAGAGGGCGTAAGGACGAGGGAGACTGAGAGGAGGGAAGAAAGCGGAAGGAGGGAAGAGAGAGGTAGGAGGGAGGGAAGTGGGAGTAGGGAAGAGGGTGTAAGAAGGGAGGAGAGAGGGAGGAGGGAGGGTCACAATGTGAATGTAAACTTCAATTTCATATTATAATCTTGTTGTTCTCACTTCATTTTATATCCTCTAGAAGCAGGTTTATTTGTTCAAGTAAAAAGGCAGAAAATAAATAAACTATATCGCAAGCAGGAATAGCAAGGCAAAAGGAAACGGAATTCTTCGTGGTCACGGAAGAATTTCGTTAAGGCAGGCTGAAAACTCTACGAAAAAATAAAACGGCCAGAGAAGCTTCTTCATTTTTACATAACTTTTAACCACCCAGGGAAGGAAAGGAAGCATTTTCACAACGGGGTGTCGAAACGGAGTTTTGACTCATTAATTGCCTACCCCTTACAGACACTAAAACAAGGAAAGAAATGAGAAATTCAAATTTGTAACTTGACAAACCCTCAGAGAATACTAAACAGTGTTCACCATTTCTATCCTAGTTTTCAATACTATAGTTCACATCCAGTTCTACAACAAATTAAGTTGCATTCAAATGGGAACACTATCTTACGAGTGCTGCAAGACCCCCCCCCCCCCTCCAACTGTTCCCAAAATGCATTCCATCAAAATGATAATGAAAAGGAAGCTGTCTTATCGTATTTCCAAGAGTACATAGCCAAAAAGACTTTAAAAAAAAGACATAGATCATGAGCGACAGCCAATTAAGTCTGGAGACTTCGTTCTGGTTCGTGTGCTAAACTCGTAGTAAAAGTCGAACTGACTTCTAAATGCTGAGAAATTCTCGAGAAACAGAACTGGTGGGCATTATGGAAATGGCGTCGGGGTGCCATTTCAGGGAGCAGCTTCGAGGTCCCGTCCAAACCGCGTCCGGACACAGTATATGTGGGGGGGGGGGGAGCATTTTTTGACGTCTTCGCTGACTTCCTTAAATATTTTACCTTTATTCTTGTTTCTAGACCCTCTTGATACAAAATGACCACCTCTTGGTTCAAACTCCGCATTGCATCAATTCATTGTATAATTGGCTCATTGTATGAGCCCCTCAAAGAATTTACCAGTCGCAATTTCTAGAACACAGTTGCAAATGCCATATAAACGAGGTTGGTAGACTTGAAAACTGTCCGACCCTCACTGGCCATTGCCTAAAAAAAAGATAAAACTATGATAGTTGCAGACCGCAATTTCTTTCCGGGTTTTAGTACTATCCGTGACAAACTATAAAAACGATGAAAGAAATGGTTGACCTTAAATTTTGATAGTTGCCGACCCCTCAAAAACTAATAATTTAGAATACAACATTTCTTTTCTCGTTTTTTTAGTCTAAGGTACTATCCGTGACAAGTTACTAAAACCAGGAAAGAAATGGTGGACCTGAAATATCATAGTTAGGAAATATCATACTAGGAAAGGCTTGCAAATTTTTTTGATTTTTGCAAGGCTTGCAAGATTTTTTGAATACTAAAAGGAGGAAAAGGTGAACTTTAACAAATGTAACTTACGGAACCCTCACGGGATACTAGGTAAGGTTTCAAGTTTTTTCGAATAATAAAAGGAGGAAAAGGTGAACTTTAACAAATGTAAGTTACAGACCCCTCACGGGATACTAGGAAAAGTTTGCCAGTTTTTTCGAATACTAAAAGGAGGAAAAGGTGAACTTTAACAAATAGAAGTTGCCGACCCCTCACGGGACACTAGGAAAGACTTGCCAGTTTTTTCGAATACTCAAAGGAGGAAAAGGTGACCCTTAACAAATGGAAGTTGCAGACCCCTCACGGGATACTAAACAGACAAAAGCTTGCCAGTTTTTTCCAATGCTAAAAGGAGGAAAAGGTGAACCTTAACAAATGGAAGTTGAAGACCCCTCACGGGATACTAGAAAAGACTTGCCAGTTTTTTCGAATACTAAAAGGAGGAAAAGGTGAACTTTAACAAATAGAAGTTGCCGACCCCACACGGGATACTAGGAAAGGCTTGCCAGTTTTTTCGAATACTAAAAGGAGGAAAAGAAGAACTTTAACAAATGTAAGTTACAGACCCCTCACGGGATACTAGGTAAGGTTTGCCAGTTTTTTAAAATACTAAAAGGAGGAAAAGGTGAACTTTAACAAATATAAGTTGCCGACCCCTCACGGGATACTAGGAAAGACTTGCCAGTTTTTTCGAATACTAAAAGGAGGAAAAGGTGAACTTTAACAAATAGAAGTTGCCGACCCCTCACGGGACACTAGGAAAGACTTGCCAGTTTTTTCGAATACTCAAAGGAGGAAAAGGTGACCCTTAACAAATGGAAGTTGCAGACCCCTCACGGGATACTAAACAGACAAAAGCTTGCCAGTTTTTTCCAATACTAAAAGGAGGAAAAGGTGAACCTTAACAAATGGAAGTTGAAGACCCCTCACGGGATACTAGGTAAGGTTTGCCAGTTTTTTAAAATACTAAAAGGAGGAAAAGGTGAACTTTAACAAATGTAAGTTGCCGACCCCTCACGGGATACTAGGAAAGACTTGCCAGTTTTTTCGAATACTAAAAGGAGGAAAAGGTGAACTTTAACAAATAGAAGTTGCCGACCCCTCACGGGATACTAGGAAAGGCTTGCCAATAAAAGGAGGAAAAGAAGAACTTTAACAAATGTAAGTTAGAGACCCATCACGGGATACTAGGAAAGACTTGCCAGTTTTTTCGAATACTAAAAGGGGGAAAAGGACACCCTTAACAAATGGAAGTTGCAGACCCCTCACGGGAAACTAAACAGACAAAAGCTTGCCAGTTTTTTCAAATGCTAAAAGGAGGAAGAGGTGAACCTTAACAAATAGAAGTTGCAGACCCCTCACGGGATACTAAACAGAGGAAAGGCTTGCCTGTTTTTCGAATCCCCGATTCCTGGTAATTCTTTCCTCCTTTTAGTTTGCCTTTCCTGCTTTTCTCTTGCCTTTCCTTTCCTGCTTTTAGTCGATCCCACTGTGTTTGCCTCATCTGTGGAGGAGCTGGTGAGAAAAGCGAACCTTGCATTGAAAAAGCTGGAGGTTTTCACTTCATTAAGTCTACTGTGTGTAAATGTGCGCAAGACATTTTTAATGACGTACTGTAGAGTTGGTACACCGCTGGATGTGTCTGGCCTGGTAACTTTGTGTGGTAAACCAGTTCAACAACTTGATCATCTCCGCTACCTTGGTTTTTATCTTGATTGCCACCTGTCATGGAAATGTCACAGTGACGCTATTTCATCAAAAATCGCCCGTGGGGTTGGCATACTTCGACGTCTGCAGCACTTTCTCCCACAGAGGATACTTCTAACTATATATTATTCGTTGGTTTATCCATATATCTCCTACGGCTGCCTCTTATGGAGCAGCAACTTCTTATGCAACTATAGAAGAGTGCAAGTTCTACAAAATAAAGCTGTTAGAACAATCGGTAGATACCTCCAGGATGTGCATGACACTTGTGCTTGTTTTACGTCCCTGAAGCTCCTTAATGTCGGTCAGATAAGAGATTACCAGGCTGCAGTATTTGTGTTTCAGTGTATGAATGGATTAGCCCCCGATATCTTTAACAGTTTTTACCAAACAAATAGTGACCTGCATAATTATGGAACAAGGCATAGTGATGATATAGTTGTGGATTTACGTCATGGTACCCGGTCTTCATTTTCAATGAAACACCTGGGTCCATCTGTATGGAATGAACTACCAGTGAGCATTAGGGCGGCGGAACACATACCTCAGTTTAGAAAGAAATTAAAAGATTATTTTCTGGGGCAAAAATGTTAAATTTTGTTATGGGTGGTAGGATGGTTAGGGGAGGAAGGGTGGGCTAGGGAGGTAAGGGGGGTAAGGTGAGGTTGGGAGGGAAGAATGGGGGGAGGGGGAGTTGAGTATTGATGACTGAGAGAGATTGGTTTTATTTTTTCTTTTTTTCTTTACATAGGTAAGTAGTTATGTGGACTTTCGCGCGAATGCAAACCCTCATAGGTTTTTTCTCCAGCGCGAAAGTTTTGCTTTTTATGGCACTTGCAGCCTCTGGCTCAAGTGCCATATACCGATCACAATTCCGTCTGTCGGTCTGTCGGTCGGTCCGAGTTTTTTTGTCCCACATATCCGAGTTAGGGTACTTCCAGATGTGCTAGGACAATGAAACTTGGCAGGCATATCAGGGACCCGACCAAACTAACCTGGAAATAATCAGTTTCCCGATCCGACCATATGGGGGGGAGTGCGGGGCGCTGGAAACTTGCAAATTTAGGGCATTTTGTCACACTTTTTCGAGTTAGGGTACTTCCAGATGAGCTAGGACAATGAAACTTGGCAGGAATATCAGGGACCTGACCAAAGTAACCTGGAAATAATAAGTTTCCCGATCCGACCATATGCGGGGGAGTTGGGGCGCTGGAAACTTGAAAATTTAGGGCATTTTGTCACACTTTTTCGAGTGAGGGTACTTCCAGATGAGCTAGGACAATGAAACTTGGCAGGAATATCACGGACCCGACCAAACTAACCTGGAAATAATCAGTTTCCCGATCCGACCATATGGGGGGGAGTGCGGGGCGCTGGAAACTTGAAAATTTAGGGCATTTTGTCACACTTTTTCGAGTTAGGGTACTTCCAGTTGTGCTAGGACCATGAAACTTGGCAGGCATATCAGAGACCCGACCAAACAAAATTAGGAATAATCAGTTTTCTGATCCGACCATTTTGGGGGGGGGGGGGGGTGGAGGGCAGGGGAATCCGGGAAACTGAGAAGTGTGTAACTTTCGAACGGATGATCGGATTGTAATGAAACTTCATAACTGAAGAGAATATATATCTGTAATGTCCCGTTTAAAGTCTTGACCGGATTCGGTAGCCAGGGGGGAGTTGGGGGGGGGGGGGGGAGACCGGAAATTTCAAGAAACGGTTAGAATGGAGGGATCGGAGTGAAACTTGCTGGGAAGAACAAGCATCTGCTCTAGATAAGTCCTTTAGACCATTGTACTGGATCCGGACACTTATGGGGGGGGGGGGCGGAATTCCGGTGATGGTGGTTTTTTGGATTTTCACGATGAAACTTGGCAGGCATATCAGGGACCCAATCAAACTGACTTCAAAATAAAAATATTGTCGATCAGATAATGGCGGGGGAGTGGAGGGAGGGGAATCCGCAGGGGAATCCGGGAAATTGAGAAGTGTGTAACTTTCGAACGGATGATCGGATTGTAATGAAACTTCATAACTGAACAGAATATATATCTGTAATGTCCCGTTTAAAGTCTTGACCGGATTCGGTAGCCAGGGGGGAGTTGGGGGGGGGGGAGACCGGAAATTTCAAGAAACGGTTAGAATGGAGGGATCGGAGTGAAACTTGCTGGGAAGAACAAGCATATGCTCTAGATAAGTCCTTTAGGCCATTGTACTTGATCCGGACACTTATGGGGGGGGGGGGGGTCCCGGAATTCCGGTGATGGTGGTTTTGGGGATTTTCACGATGAAACTTGGCAGGCATATCAGGGACCCAATCAAACTGACTTCAAAATAAAAATTTTGTCGATCAGATAATGGTGGGGGGAGTGGAGGGAGGGGAATCCGAAATTTTCAGTCATGCGTAATTTTGGAATGGTTGATCGGATTCGAGTGAAATTTAAGAATTCAACAGAGGACATTTCTCCGATGATTTTTTTCATATCCGGACCGGATCCGGCAACTATTGGGGGGGGGGAAATAAGTGCCCCGTTTAGAATGGAGGGATCGGGATGGAACTTTGTGGGAAGAACAAACAGATGCTCTAGGTAAGTCATTTGCTGAATCGGATTGGCTACGTGCACCGCGGGGGAGCTGGGTGGGGGGGGGGGTGGACCGGAAATCTCGAGAAACGGTTAGAATGATGGTATCGGAGTGAAACTTGCTGGGAAGAACAAACATCTGGTCCATATAAATCTTTTACAGAATTTGACTGGATCCGGACACTTGAGGGGGGGGGGGAGGAGGGGTATCCCGGAATTTCGTTTTTGGGGGATTTTCACGACGAAACTTGGAAGGCATATCAGGGACCCGGTCAAACTGACTTGGAATAAAAAAAAAATCCTCAATATGATAATCTTGGGGGGGGGGGAGTTGAGGGAGGGGAATCCGGAATATTGAGTCATGCGTAACTTTGGAACGGGTGATCGGATTCGAGTGAAATTTAATAATTAAACAGAGGACATTTTTCTCTTGTGACCTTTTTCATTTCCGGACCGAATCCGGCAATTATCGGGGGGAGGGCGGAAAATACTTGACCCGCTTAGACTGGTGTGATCTGGATCGAACTTCGTGGGAATGACAAACAGATGCTCTGGATTAATCATTTACAGAACAGGATTGGCTCCGGTTATTGTGGGTGGAGTTGGAGGAGGGGGAGGGGGGTCTGGGATTCCGGTGATCGAGAGTTAAGGTACTTCCAGATGTGCTAGGACGATGAAACTTCGCTGGAATATTGGAGACTCAACAACATTTGCTTAGAAATTGCTACTTCCCAAATCCGATTATTCCTTAAAGTACCAATCTTGACCGCAAAGTAAAAAAAATACTTTTAAGCAATATATGCATTTTCGTGATGCCCATCAGCCCATTAGCAGTTTTGCCTCAAGGGTTTTGCTTACAAATGAAGTTCCAGCTCCCTTATAGCGCGCATCTCAACCGCCAAGTCGAAACTTACTCTTGATCAATCAAATCATCTTGACACATGCAAGTGCCATATGAGCTTACAGCTCTTGTTATTTATTTATTTGTGAATGTTGAAAAATAAAAAAAACTTGAACTTGAACTTGAACTTGTTCAGGTGTCCTTTAAGGGATGATCGGTGCGTGCCTCCTGCTAAGCATGCCTTCTTTACCGTGCCTCTTTTTAGTATCCGTGCCTCGTTTTAGTACTCGTGCCTCCTGCACCATTCCATGTCTTCTTTTAGGCGATTCCGAGAAGGAAGCTCTTGGCACTATCCTAGGAGGGTAAACTTGTCCTGTCCCAAACTGTCTATTCTGGGATTGAGGGTCGTTAATATTACGTTAGCTGCACAGGCTTGGCATCTCTTTCATGATTCCGCCATTCCATCTTTTCTCTGCTTGTCTTCTATATCTTAAATGACAAGGAGAGAGGAGCGAGTACACTTGAGCTCCACTGCACTCTCACTCCAGCTCCAGTTAATATCCAGGCAAACATTATCCTCATAGCGGGAGATAGGTAAACACTAGAATATAATACCATAATGATATGAGGTCGATAGAAATGTTGGAAGGTCTACAGAATTCCCAGGATGAAAATGGTGGAAGTATGATAACAGGGAAAGATAATAATGTATTGTAGATGGCCGCAGTAGTGCGAGTAAAAGGGGTAAAGGAAGATTTCATTTCCATAGGTCTTGTCGTGTTGTATCCAAAGTGAGTTTGCACAGAATGTTTTTTCGGTAATTGATTAATTAGTTTATAGAAATCCAACCGCAAAAAAGAATATAATCTGTGGTTTATAACCAAATCATGGACAAGCCAGATAGAATAAAGTAACACAAGGTAGGGGAGAGGGGGGCAGGTTCGTTACGTTTTTGCTTTTTTGCATACCAAGATTTCGTTTCAGGTTCTGATAATTCCGTTTTTGTCTGACTGTCCGGAATTACGTCATAGCTGTTATTGTTATTTTGTAGAATCTTGTTACCTGCAACATTTTCTTTGCAACTTCTATTTTCCTATTAAGTACTTCTGTCCAGACCTGCCGGACCTGGTTTGGACATGGCTGGGGCAGCTTCGTAGATCAATTTTTTTTTAAATCCAGGAAGGACTTTCAAGAAAGTTGTATACAAATTTTTTCATTTGCTTTTTCGTTCCCTCATTCAGTTTCGTTCGTTTGGTTCCGTTTGGGAAAACTCTACAAGTATAACGTCACTTTATCAATATCTGTTATTATCGTCCGGATATGCTGCTACCGCGAAGTCTGAATATGACTTGTTTTCTTCCGGAATGGGTCTGAAAGGCTTTCTGAGCCTTTTTGCTGACTTTTTTCCTTCCCTCTTCCGATTTTCTCGTCTTTCATGATTTTTTTTGTTTTTTTCCCTTCAGCTTCTCTGTCTTTGCTGTGCAAACTTGCCCCAAGTGTTTTTGTCCGGACCTGCCCCGGGTGCTGTTTTGACAGAAATAAATTTGTTAATCTCAAACAGTTGTATTCATTACAAAAAGAGCCAAATCTTAAACTACCTAACTAAAAATCACCGACGATGTAAGTAGGTTCGGAACTACCAAAATGAGGTGCCAACCCCATGACATAGAACTTACTTTCGTGCAAAGGTGACACTAACATCGGTGTGCTGTGATTACATGAGTGCAGCTGCAGGAATTTTCGACAGAAAAAAAAATTCCGCGTAATTTAAATTTCAGTAGTCGGATTTGGAGAGCCGATGTCCGGACCTGCCCCCCTCTCCCCTGCAGTGAACAACAGCAATGTCAGAAAGAGGAAATGTAACTAATTTTGGTGCTAAAAAATTACTACTTAAAGTGAAGTTGATGCCAGGCATGGTGACAGCGTGAAGTTGAGTGAAGTTGTTTTGCTGTATAAGAATCGCATGACCGTTCAGTTTTTATGGCACTTGCAGCCTCTGGCTCAAGTGCCATATACCGATCACAATTCCGTCTGTCGGTCTGTCGGTCTGTCGGTCGGTCCGAGTTTTTTGTCCCACATATCCGAGTTAGGGTACTTCCAGATGTGCTAGGACAATGAAACTTGGCAGGCTTATCAGGTACCCGACCAAACTAAGCTGGAAATAATCAGTTTCCCGATCCGACCATATGGAGGGGAGTGCGGGGCGCTGGAAACTTGCAAATTTAGGGCATTTTGTCACTTTTTTCTGAGTTAGGGTACTTCTAGATGAGCTAGGACAATGAAACTTGGCAGGAATATCAGGGACCCGACCAAACGAACCTGGAAATAATCAGTTTCCCGATCCGACCATATGCGGGGGAGTGGGGGCGCTCGAAACTTGAAAATTTAGGGCATTTTGTCACACTTTTTCGAGTTAGGGTACTTCCAGATGAGCTAGGACAATGAAACTTGGCAGGAATATCAGGGACCTGACCAAAGTAACCTGGAAATAATAAGTTTCCCGATCCGACCATATGCGGGGGAGTTGGGGCGCTGGAAACTTGAAAATTTAGGGCATTTTGTCACACTTTTTCGAGTTAGGGTACTTCCAGTTGTGCTAGGACCATGAAACTTGGCAGGCATATCAGAGACCCGACCAAACAAAATTAGGAATAATCATTTTTCTGATCATACCATTTTGGGGGGGGGGGGTGGAGGGCAGGGGAATCCGGGAAACTGAGAAGTGTGTAACTTTCAAACGGATGATCGGATTGTAATGAAACTTCATAACTGAAGAGAATATATATCTGTAATGTCCCGTTTAAAGTCTTGACCGGATTCGGTAGCCAGGGGGGAGTTGGGGGGGGGGGAGACCGGAAACTTTAGAATGGAGGGATCGGAGTGAAACATGCTGGGAAGAACAAGCATCTGCTCTAGATAAGTCCTTTAGACCATTGTACTGGATCCGGACACTTATGGGGGGGGGGGGGTCCCGGAATTCCGCTGATGGTGGTTTTTTGGATTTTCACGATGAAACTTGGCAGGCATATCAGGGACCCAATCAAACTGACTTCAAAATAAAAATATTGTCGATCAGATAATGGTGGGGGAGTGGAGGGAGGGGAATCCGCAGGGGAATCCGGGAAATTGAGAAGTGTGTAACTTTCGAACGGATGATCGGATTGTAATGAAACTTCATAACTGAACAGAATATATATCTGTAATGTCCCGTTTAAAGTCTTGACCGGATTCGGTAGCCAGGGGGGAGTTGGGGGGGGGGAGACCGGAACTTTCAAGAAACGGTTAGAATGGAGGGATCGGAGTGAAACTTGCTGGGAAGAACAAGCATCTGCTCTAGATAAGTCCTTTAGACCATTGTACTTGATCCGTACACTTCTGGGGGGGGGGGGGCCGGAATTCCGGTGATGGTGGTTTTTGGGATTTTCACGATGAAACTTGGCAGGCATATCAGGGACCCAATCAAACTGACTTCAAAATAAAAATTTTGTCGATCAGATAATGGTGGGGGGAGTGGAGGGAGGGGAATCCGAAATTTTCAGTCATGCGTAATTTTGGAATGGGTGATCGGATTCGAGTGAAATTTAAGAATGCAACAGAGGACATTTCTCCGATGATTTTTCTCATATCCGGACCGGATCCGGCAACTATTGGGGGGGGGGGGGGCGGAAAATACGTGCCCCGTTTAGAATGGAGGGATCGGGATGGAACTTTGTGGGAAGAACAAACAGATGCTCTAGGTAAGTCATTTGCTGAATCGGATTGGCTACGTGCACCGCGGGGGAGCTGGAAGGGGTGGGGGTGGGTGGACTGGAAATCTCGAGAAACGGTTAGAATGATGGTATCGGAGTGAAAACTTGCTGGGAAGAACAAACATCTGGTCCATGTAAATCTTTTACATAATTTGACTGGATCCGGACACTTGATGGGGGGGGGAGGAGGGGTATCCCGGAATTCCGTTTTTTGGGGGATTTTCACGACGAAACTTGGAAGGCATATCAGGGACCCGGTCAAACTGACTTGGAATAAAAAAAAATCCTCGATATGATAATCTTGGGGGGGGGGGTTGAGGGAGGGGAATCCGGAATATTGAGTCATGCGTAACTTTGGAACGGGTGATCAGATTCGAGTGAAATTTAATAATTAAACAGAGGACATTTTTCTCTTGTGACCTTTTTCATTTCCAGACCGAATCCGGCAATTATCGGGGGGAGGGCGGAAAATACTTGACCCGCTTAGACTGGTGTGATCTGGATCGAACTTCGTGGGAATGACAAACATATGCTCTGGATTAATCTTTTACAGAACCGGATTGGCTCCGGTTATTGTGGGTGGAGTTGGAGGAGGGGGAGGGGGGTCTGGGATTCCGGTGATCGCGCGTTAAGGTACTTCCAGATGTGCTAGGACGATGAAACTTCGCTGGAATATTGGAGACTCAACAACATTTGCTTAGAAATTGCTACTTCCCAAATCCGATTATTCCTTAAAGTACCAATCTTGACCGCAAAGTAAAAAAAATACTTTTAAGCAATATATGCATTTTCGTGATGCCCATCAGCCCATTAGCAGTTTTGCCTCAAGGGTTTTGCTTACAAATGAAGTTCCAGCTCCCTTATAGTGCGCATCTCAACCGCAAAGTCGAAACTTACTTTTGATCAATCAAATCATCTTGACACATGCAAGTGCCATATGAGCTTACATCTCTTGTTATTGTAATGCAGGGTATCTTAAAACTTTTGCCGGAATACGGGCAAAAAATGGCCCATTGTCCCCCCCCCCTCAAAGAACAAGAGCTGTAAGCTCATATGGCACTTGCATGTGTCAAGATGATTTGATTGATCAAAAGTAAGTTTCGACTTTGCGGTTGAGATGCGCGCTATAAGGGAGCTGGAACTTCATTTGTAAGCAAAACCCTTGAGGCAAAACTGCTAATGGGCTGATGGGCATCACGAAAATGCATATATTGCTTAAAAGTATTTTTTTTACTTTGCGGTCAAGATTGTTACTTTAAGGAATAATCGGATTTGGGAAGTAGCAATTTCTAAGCAAATGTTGTTGAGTATCCAATATTCCAGCGAAGTTTCATCGTCTTAGCACATCTGGAAGTACCTTAACGCGCGATCACCGGAATCCCAGACCCCCCTCCCCCTCCTCCAACTCCACCCACAATAACCGGAGCCAATCCGGTTCTGTAATCACACCAGTCTAAGCGGGTCAAGTATTTTCCGCCCTCCCCCCAATAATTGCCGGATTCGGTCCGGAAATGAAAAAGATCACAAGAGAAAAATGTCCTCTGTTTAATTATTAAATTTCACTCGAATCCGATCACCCGTTCCAAAGTTACGCATGACTCAATATTCCGGACTCCCCTCCCTCAACTCCCCCCCCCAAGATTATCATATCGAGGATTTTTTTTATTCCAAGTCAGTTTGACCGGGTCCCTGATATGCCTTCCAAGTTTCGTCGTGAAAATCCCCCCAAAAACGGAATTCCGGGATACCCCCTCCTCCGCCCCCCCCCCTCAAGTGTCCGGATCCAGTCAAATTATGTAAAAGATTTACATGGACCAGATGTTTCTTCTTCCCAGCAAGTTTCACTCCGATACCATCATTCTAACCGTTTCTCGAGATTTCCGGTCCACCCCCCCCCCAGCTCCCCCGCGGTGCACGTAGCCAATCCGATTCAGCAAATGACTTACCTAGAGCATCTGTTTGTTCTTCCCACAAAGTTCCATCCCGATCCCTCCATTCTAAACGGGTCACGTATTTTCCGCCCCCCCCCCCCCAATAGTTGCCGGATCCGGTCCGGATATGAAAAAAATTGTCCGAGAAATGTCCTCTGTTGAATTCTTAAATTTCAGTCGAATCCGATCACCCATTCCAAAATTACGCATGACTGAAAATTTCGGATTCCCCTCCCTCCACTCCCCCCACCATTATCTGATCGACAAAATTTTTATTTTGAAGTCAGTTTGATTGGGTCCCTGATATGCCTGCCAAGTTTCATCGTGAAAATCCCAAAAACCACCATCACCGGAATTCCGGGACCCCCCACCCCCCCCATAAGTGTCCGGATCCAGTACAATGGTCTAAAGGACTTATCTAGAGCAGATGCTTGTTCTTCCCAGCAAGTTTCACTCCGATCCCTCCATTCTAGCCGTTTCTTGAAATTTCCGGTCCCCCCCCCCAACTCCCCCCTGGCTACCGAATCCGGTCAAGACTTTAAACGGGACATTACAGATATATATTCTGTTCAGTTATGAAGTTTCATTACAATCCGATCATCCGTTCGAAAGTTACACACTTCTCAATTTCCCGGATTCCCCTGCGGATTCCCCTCCCTCCACTCCCCCACCATTATCTGATCGACGAAATTTTTATTTTGAAGTCAGTTTGATTGGGTCCCTGATATGCCTGCCAAGTTTCATCGTGAAAATCCCCAAAACCACCATCACCGGAATTCCGGGACCCCCCCCCCCCCCCATAAGTGTCCGGATCCAGTTCAATGGTCTAAAGAACTTATCTAGAGCAGATGCTTGTTCTTCCCAGCAAGTTTCACTCCGATCCCTCCATTCTAACCGTTTCTTGAAATTTCCGGTCTCCCCCCCCCCCCCAACTCCCCCCTGGCTACCGAATCCGGTCAAGACTTTAAACGGGACATTACAAATATATATTCTATTCAGTTATGAAGTTTCATTACAATCCGATCATCCGTTCGAAAGTTACACACTTCTCAATTTCCCGGATTCCCCTGCGGATTCCCCTCCCTCCACTCCCCCCACCATTATCTGATCGACAAAATTTTTATTTTGAAGTCAGTTTGATTGGGTCCCTGATATTCCTGCCAAGTTTCATTGTCCTAGCTCATCTGGAAGTACCCTAACTCGAAAAAGTGTGACAAAATGCCCTAAATTTTCAAGTTTCGAGCGCCCCCACTCCCCCGCATATGGTCGGATCGGGAAACTGATTATTTCTAGGTTCGTTTGGTCGGGTCCCTGATATTCCTGCCAAGTTTCATTGTCCTAGCTCATCTAGAAGTACCCTAACTCAGAAAAAAGTGACAAATGCCCTAAATTTTCAAGTTTCCAGCGCCCCGCACTCCCCCCCATATGGTCGGATCGGGAAACTGATTATTTCCAGGTTAGTTTGTTCGGGTCCCTGATATGCCTGCCAAGTTTCATTGTCCTAGCACATCTGGAAGTACCCTAACTCGGATATGTGGGACAAAAAAACTCGGACCGACCGACAGACCGACAGACGGAATTGTGATCGGTATATGGCACTTGAGCCAGAGGCTGCAAGTGCCATAAAAACAACAACAAATGATTGTATAAGCTATCAAGCTATACGCACTCGATGAAAACACCACTCTTTACAACACTTTTTATAGTGTTCTTCCAAATTGAAAAGCTGACCTGTCTTCCCCTCAGTCGCAGGCAAGCCTTTCTCAAACAATCAACCTCAGCCCGACAAGCCCTGTACTACACTACAACTGTGTACACCACAGTCAAGTGTGCTAACTGTGCTAATGCGGTGTGAAATCGTGCTAACGCTGGTGATATCGAATAAAGGGTGACTACTGCATTATTTATTTGTTACCGTATCTTGTCTATATTGTTTGTTCGTCTTTTCTCTTTTTCTCTCCTATCTTACCCCACTATTTTTGTTTCAAAATTTGTGTTGGAAATAAATGAATACTTCTACTACTGCTACTACTGCTACTATTACCACTATTACTACTAATACTAATAATACAACAGCATGCAGGTCAACACTCAATGAGTGGAATGCATCTTGTAAAGGGGCTGTGGTCGGGCAGCCCTAGCAGGATACTTCACGGTGGTCGGAACGGTGCCAAGAAAGATATAAATATATATTGCAATAAGAATTACAGTGATGGATAATATGTTCAGTACATGCGTATCTGGAGTCTGAGATAATGTTCTCTCCGGCTTGTATATATGCGTAAGGCGCATTTAGATCAGAGCGAAGGCCTGTTTATGCCCAACTATAATATGCACAATTTTTCCGTCTTCTTACTCCGACAGTTTGAACGGGCACAATCCTGGGTTCTTTACCCAGACCAAAATTTGGACACTTTTAGTCGTGTCTCGTGTCAAAGCATGCTGGGCATGCTTTCGCCCACTTATTGGGTCCGGTTATGGCGGAAGTATTCAAATTATCGACGACGCTACCGGAGGGGTACCTGACCTCGTTTTTACACCACCTCGACTTTTGCCGCGAAAACGTTAAAATCATATGTACATGCTGTCATGACAGTCAAGAGGCAAAATATGAATTTTTTCAACAGTCATGTGTCCAAAAATATTCAAATTCTGTGCCTTTTCTTTGTTTTGAAGCTGCTTTGAAAAGTGATTTTCTGGCTATTGACTTTGCTAACTCTACCTTGTTCATCATTTTGTAGTCAGTTGAGGTAAGGTTAGAATGAAGGGATCTTGTTTGAAAAGAAAGTATGTTTAACTAGAAATACTGAAGCAATATTTATTTATCCAATATGTAAACCAGTCAATTAGCTTCAATCTAGTATGTTTGTCATATTTGTTGGTTCCTTTTTAAGCCAGATAGATTCTTCTATAGGAAAGACTTCTCTGGAAGTTTGAAATCGTTTCTGAGGTTGAATACCCCTCCTTTACTATCGTTCACTTGGTCATATCCCATCGGCTACTACCAAGCCACTACGGTGTTTCGACAAACAAACGCGCTGCTATCTGCGGCATGTGAGCGCCGTTTTGTGTGAGCTAAGAAGGCATCCTCTTCAGATGAGACTTAGCATCGAATTTTCAGTTAATTCGCTTAATTAGCTAAACTAGCTGTTAAAGCTTAGGACAAATGTAGGTTCATTCCATCATTTAATTCTGGTCATATCTTGTAAGTGTGTTAATTAATTTGTTTCGGGTCTGTGTATTTCGTAAATATTGTATTCCACTTCTAGCTGTAAGCTATTTGGATAATAAATTTGATTTAATCGAAATTGACTGATACCAATTTGTTCAAACTTACATGTTTCTCGTTCAAGTCATTTCCAAGTCGCACAGACTGATAGATGGCCGGTTCAGTGAATTCAACCTTTTCCCCCGGTAAAACCTCCGTCCTGACCCTTTGTTTCCCAACGTTTTGAAAACCTACCCCATCCCACGTGATCCTCTTTCCATTATTCAAATGTAACTAAGTATTTCCCGGTAGAGCATCCACTTTAAATGCATATCCGTCTCGTTTCTTTCCTCGGGAAAAGAGTATTCTAAATCCCCTGGGGGCGTCGTTAGGTCTCTGTGTGACCCGTTTGTAAACATCCTTGATCCCTAATATTTGTCGGAGGAGAGTACAGTTTCCCCATGACCGGGGAAAATTGCTTCTGAAGAAGGAATCAGCTGCAAAAAAGATGAATCAGGACCAGGCTTTGAAGGGATTGACGTGGTTAGAAAAGGGGATGTTGCTGGAGGAGGGAGTGTGGCGATTCCCCGCGGCGAATTGTCATTAAAATCGTTTGTCTGATGGTCGAGGTTGAAAGTTCTGCCTCTAACTTCGTGTCTCCGCTATTGCCTTGGACTTTTGGTTTATGGAGTTGCTGTTGACAAAACAAGTCTCGGCTCTTGCCTTCGAAAGTATCAAGTACGTAGGCTTTGAAGGGATTGACGTGTCTAAGAGGGAAATGGGATGTAGTTCAGGTAGGGAGTAGAGCGCCTCTCGAAGGGCGAAACGCCTTGAAATTGGTTGTCTGAAGGTCGAGGCCGAGCACTCTTCGTCCATTTCTGGCGGTGGAATATTTTTGTAAGCCTACTGTTGGTTTGTATAGATGCTGTAGAAACAAGACCAAAGGTTTCGATTGGATCCCAAAAATTTAATATTTGATCCAGACAGTAGATATCTGGTCTTCGCAAGACTCCTTGAACATTTTTGCTATTAACATTTAGAAACAGAAGAAGGTTAGTAGTTAATTATCTGAGAAAACCAAGGTCAGATATGGATTCATCACGTGTGTACTTACCCCTAGGCTATAGGTCATAACTACTTTGAAGAAACTGACCAAACCTTCCTGCCTTACTTCTGCCAAATCTCCAGTCTCAATCGGGTTCCGGATTTTTGAACTAAAGCTCAAAAACGAATTCTGGGTATCAGCTTACCCCTATATCGAACATCTAATTCATATTCAGATAAAACTTTTAACTAATGACAAATTTTCCAGTTTCAGCCGGATTCCGGGCGAACTGTATGTCCGGGTAGAAAATGATTGTCAAAAGCGGATTCAGCATGCATTTGTACCCCTAAATCGAATATCTAACCAACTTCAGATAAACTTTTAATTTTAACAAATTTTCCGGTTTTGGACGGATTCCGGGCGAACTACTTGCTCGACAAGAGAAAGATTTTCATATAAATGCTCAGCATGTCTTCTTACCCCTGGATCGAGCATCTAATCAACTTTTTATAAACCTTTTACTTCTAACAAACTTTCCGGTTTTGGCCGGATTCCGGGCCAACTACTTGTCCGGCAAGAAAATGGTTTTCATATTCATAATGTCTTCTCATCCTTTATCTCATCAGCTGTTTAAAACCTTTCCCTCGACCCAAACATTCCTCACACCAAGTTTCATCAAAATATTTCATTCCCGTCTAGAGTTATCGAGCTTACAGACGGACAGACAGACGGACAACTTTTGCGATGTCATAGGTATCCCTCTACTTACGTTTTGGGGTCCCCAAAACACTATCGACTATTGTTTTCCAAACTATGGAGTATGGAGGCTTTGAAGGGATTGACATGGCTGCGCACAGTGGTGCGCCCCTCGAAGGGCGAAACGTCTTAAAATCGGTTGTCTGAAAGTCGAGGCCGAGCACGCTCAGTCCGGGATATTTCTGTAAGCCTAATATTGGTCTATCAAGATGCTGTAGAAACAAGACCGAAGGTCTCGATGGGATCCCAAAAATTTTAATATTTATTGGACTATTTTATCCAGACAATCGGGGCTTTTCGAGATCTGGTCTTCGTCTGACTCCTTAAACATTTTACTATTTATTACTAATCAGCCGTTTGAAAATTAACATAAATGACACGGTAGTGGTGTTTACTTGAAAAGTTACGGCCAAACGGCTGAACTTCAAACAAAATTGTCACTTTTAGTAAATTTTCTGGTTTTGGGCGGATTCCGGGCGAACTATATGTCCGGCGAGAAAATAATTTTCATGCACGGATCCAGTATGTCTCTTTACCCCTACACCGGACCTCTAATCAACTTTAGATAGAACTTTAAGTTTCAACCAATGTTCCGGTTTTGGCCGGATTCCGGGAGAACTGAAGCCTATGTCAGGGAGAAACAATTTGCATATACGATTTCAGCATGTCTTCTTACCCCTGTATTAAACCTTTAATCAACTTTAAGTAAAACTTATACTTTTATTTCCGGTTTTGGCTGGATTCCGGGCGAACTGTATGTTCGGGGATAAAATAATTTGCATATACGGTATCAGCATATCTCCTTAGTCTTGGATCGAACCTCTAATCAACTCCATGTAAAACTTTTACTTGTAACAAATCTTCCGGGTTGTGGAAATTTGTCCGGTGAGAAAATAATTATCGTATTCGGATTCAGCATGTCTGCTTAATCGACTATCTCATTAGCTTTTAAAACAAATTTTGTTGGCCTCTTAAATTGAACCCCCACCCCCAAATGTAGAGCTACGGAGCCCACCCACGAACTCGATCTGCCGTTTGACCCAAAGAACCAAGTTTGAACAAAAATATTTCATTCCTTTCGAAAGTTTTCGTGCTTACAGTCGGACGGACAGATGGGCGGACGGACAACTTTTACGGAGTCATAGGTATCCCTCCACTTACGTTTTCGGATCCCAAAAACTCTCTCGTTTTTTGGGATCCCAAAACGTAAGTAGAGGGATACCTATGACTTCGCAAAAGTTGTCCGTCTGTCCGTCCGTCTGTAAGCACGATAACTCTCGAAGGGAATGAGATATTTTGATGAAACTTGGTGTGAGGATTCGTTGGGTCGGCGGACCAGTCGAGTTCGTAAATGGGCTTTGTAGCCCTACATTTAGGGGTGGGGGATGGGTTTCAAATTAAGGGGCAAACAAAATATTTCGAAACAGCTAATGTGATAGTCGATTATGGGGTAAGAAGACATGCTGAACACGATGGTGAAAACCATTTTGTAATCGGACAAGTAGTTCGCCCGGAATCCGGCCAAAACCGGAAAGTTTGTTAAAAGTAAAAGTTTTATTTGAAGTTGATTAGATGTTTGATTTAGAGGTAGGAAGACATGCTGAAGACGATGGTCAAAACCATTTTCTCGACGGACAAGTAGTTCGCCCGGAATCCGGCCCAAACCGGAAAGTTTGTTAAAATTAAAAGTTTTATTTGGAGTTGATCAGATGTCCGATTTAGGGCAAGAAAACATGCTGAACTTTTATGTGAAAACAATTTTCTTCCCGGACATGTAGTTCGCCCGGAATCCGGCCAAAACCGGAAAATTGTTAGAAGTTAAAGTTTTATTTCTAGCTGACTAGATAACCGATTTAGGGGTAAGAAGAGACGCTGAATCCGTGTGTGACAATCATATTTTATATTGACGGTGCAAAACGGATAAGTCAGCTACAACTGACTTCTCTACTTATCTACAACTGACTAAATGACTTATGTAGCTGACTTATCCGTTTTGCACCGTCAAATATGATTCGCAGTCAGCTTGGGCCGTAGGAACACCAATCATATTTTACCCGGACATATAGTTCGACCGGAATCCGGCTGGAGTCGGAAATTTGTTATAAGTTAAATTTTTATTTGAAGTTGATTAGATGTTCATTATTGGGGAAAGAAGATATCCTGAGTTCGTTTTTGAGCTTTCTTTTTTCGCTGGACAAGTAGTTCTAGAGTTCGGCCGAAACCGGGAAATTGGCAGAAGTGGCAGGAACTTTTCGTCAAAACAGATATGACTTATACGGGTAAACACACATGCTGAATCCATATCTGAACTTGGTTTTCTCAGATGATTAGCTATTTGGCCTTAATCTGTTTCTGAATTTTAATTGTAAGAATGTTCAAGGATTCTGGCCATGACTGGATCTGGCTAAGACAAGACCCAGTTGTCTGGATCAGATATTGAATTTTTGGGATCCCATCGAAAAGTTTGGTCTTGTTTAAGCATGTAGTAACATCAGTTCATACTGCATGCTACTTTTTCCTACAAATTCATACTACTATTAAATAAAATAAAAATAAATTTTTCGTCGGGACTACCGAGCACGCTCAGTCCGTTTCTAGTGGTGGAGTATTTTTGTAAGCCTACTGTTGGTTTGTGAAGATGTTGTAGAAAAAATCCTCGGCTCTTGCTTTCCAAAATATGGAGAATGGAGGTTTTGAAGCTTCAGGGATTGACGTGACTAAGAGGGAGATGGGGTGTAGTTCTGGTAAGGAGTGGGGCGCCGCCGAAGGGCGAAACGTCCTTAAGATCGGTTGTCTGAAAGTCGAGGCCGAGTGCGCACATTCAGTCCGTTTCTGGTCGTGAAGTATCTTTGTAAGCCTACAGTTGATTTATAAAGATGCTGTAGTAAGAACAATTCGGTTCTTGCTTTCCAAAATATAGACTATGGAGGTTTTTAATTTATTTAATTTCAGTTCAAATAAATGCGGCACAACGTTTCATGCACGAGCAAATTAATTGGCACTTGTCATTAACCTACAACTAAAACATATATACAATTGTCATAGAATAAATACAGTAATTCAGGTAAGGTTGTTATGATATAAGGTAAATTGAGGCACAAAACTGTTACGGTACCTTCCAGTTTTACAAGCGACAGGTTTGAGTTTTGGTACTTTCATAGCTGCTTTTCTTTGCAGGGATTGACGGTATCCGGTCGAAACCGCGAAAATCAAATCAGCGACGGTCAAAACCGCGAAAACTGCGTAGTAGGCAGCGCTGGGAAGGACCGAAAGGCACACCAAACCAGTTCACAGAAGAAGAACGTGGCAGGTCGCAGTAGCTAGTAAAGCGACCCAGTATTGGCTGCTGAAACAAAACATCAGATAAATATTCTTTGAGCCCAAGCTGACTTTGAAACATTTATTCAAACAATGTTTGAATAAATATCGCTGATGAAGAATCGTAGCTGACGTATCCGTTGTAAACATTGTTTGAATAAAAAACATCAGACTTGGATATATTGTTGATGGAGCATATTAAATATTCTTTGAGCCCAAGCTGACTTAGAAACATTTAAGGTATTCAAACAATGTTTACAACGGGTACGTCAGCTACGATTCTTCATCAAGTGGATTGACAGCCTGACGAGGACCCTTGCCAAAAAGGGCCGAAATATCGCTGATGAAGAATCGTAGCTGACGTACCCGTTGTAAACATTGTTTGAATAAATGGAGCATATTGCATGTTATAAAAGGGTATGAAACATTCGAATTCAAACGGGTGCAGGTCATTGTTTTCCTTAACTTTCCAGAAATTCAGGAGTAAAATTTTCTTTCAGGAATATTTGCGCCGGTCAATAGAATAGCTAGAATCCATGGCTCTCGGAGTTTGCAGTCATCCAAACGGACTTACCAGTCACTTCCAGGAATGAGCGGGTCGTTCGTGTCTGAGAAAATGCAATCACAAGCGAGTAAGTCCTCAGCTGTTCACCCCCCCCCCCCCCCGTAGTTTGATAGTGCAAAACAGATACGTAAGCTGGATTTTATTAGAGGTATATTTCGGCCCTTCCTGGCAAGGGTCCTCTTCAGGCTGAAAGTCGCTCAAGTTGGAAAACGAACGAATTTTTTTTTCTTCCCTCAAGTTCGTTTTTCACACTTGAGCGGCTTTGAGATTGAAGAGGACCTTTGCCAAGAAGGGCCGAAATATACCTCCAATAAAATTCAGCCGACGTATCCGTTTTGCACTATCAAATACGATTTGCAGTCAGCTCGGGCTGAACGAATATTTACCCCCCCCCCCCCCCCCCCCGTAGGTTTTTTAATGTCTTCTTAGATGCGAATGGTTTGTTCTTTTGAACTTAGCCCTTATAGTGGCCAGTTTTGAGAACTATCCAAACCAACCGGTGTTCAAGTGTATTTTTATGGCACTTGCCCTCTGGCTCAAGTGCAATATACCGATCACAATTCCGTCTGTCGGTCGGTCCGAGTTTTTTGTCACACTTATCCGAGTTAGGGTACTTCCAGATGTGCTAGGACAATGAAACTTGGCAGGCATATCAGGGACCCGACCAAACTAACCTGGAAATAATCAGTTTCCCGATCCGACCATATGCGGGGGAGTGCGGGGCGCTGGAAACTTGAAAATTTAGGGCATTTTGTCACTTTTTTTCCGAGTTAGGGTACTTCCAGATGAGCTAGGACAATGAAACTTGGCAGGAATATCAGGGACCTGACCAAAGTAACCTGGAAATAATAAGTTTCCCGATCCGACCATATGCGGGGGAGTTGGGGCGCTGGAAACTTGAAAATTTAGGGCATTTTGTCACACTTTTTCGAGTTAGGGTACTTCCAGATGAGCTAGGACAATGAAACTTGGCAGGAATATCAGGGACCCGACCAAACTAATCTGGAAATAATCAGTTTCCCGATCCGACCATATGCGGGGAAGTGGGGGCGCTGGAAACTTGAAAATTTATGGCATTTTGTCACACTTTTTATCTGTAATGTCCCGTTTAAAGTCTTGACCGGATTCGGTGGCCAGGGGGGAGCTGGGGGGGGGGGGGGGGAGACCGGAAATTTTTAGAAACGGTTAGAATGGAGGGATCGGAGTGAAACTTGCTGGGAAGAACAAGCATCTGCTCTAGATAAGTCCTTTAGACCATTGTACTGGATCCGGACACTTATGGGGGGGGGGGGGGGGTCCCGGAATTCCGGTGATGGTGGTTTGGGGGATTTTCACGATGAAACTTGGCAGGCATATCAGGGACCCAATCAAACTAACTTCAAAATAAATTTTTTTTTCGATCAGATAATGGTGGGGGGAGTGGAGGGAGGGGAATCCGAAATTTTCAGTCATGCGTGATTTTGGAATGGGTGATCGGATTCGAGTGAAATTTAAGAATTGAACAGAGGACATTTCTCCGATGATGTTTTTCATATCCGGACCGGATCCGGCAAGTATTGGGGGGGGGGGGGGGGGGGAATACGTGACCCGTTTAGAATGGAGGGATCGGGATGGAACTTTGTGGGAAGAACAAACAGATGCTCTAGGTAAGTCATTTGCTGAATCGGATTGGCTACGGGCACCGCGGGGGAGCTGGGGGGGGGGTTGGGGGTGGACCGGAAATCTCGAGAAACGTTTAGAATGATGGTATCGGAGTGAAACTTGCTGGGAAGAACAAACATCTGGTCCATGTAAATCTTTTACATAATTTGACTGGATCCGGACACTTGAGGGGGGGGGAGGAGGGGGTTTCCCGGAATTCCGTTTTTTGGGGGATTTTCACGACGAAACTTGGAAGGTATATCAAGGACCCGGTCAAACTGACTTGGAATAAAACAAATCCTCGATATGATAATCTTGGGGGGGGGGGGAGTTGAGGGAGGGGAATCCGGAATATTGAGTCATGCATAACTTTGGAACGGGTGATCGGATTCGAGTGAAATTTAATAATTAAACAGAGGACATTTTTTTCTGGTGACCTTTTTTCATTTTCATTTCACTTCCAGATGGGCTAGGACGATGAAACTTCGCTGAAATATTGGAGACTCAACAACATTTGCTTAGATTGTTACTTCCCAAATCCGATTATTCCTTAAAGTACCAATCTTGACCGCAAAGTAAAAAAAATACTTTTAAGCAATATATACATTTTCGTGATGCCCATCAGCCCATTAGCAGTTTTGCCTCAAGGGTTTTGCTTACAAATGAAGTTCCAGCTCCCTTAGTGTGCGCATCTCAACCAGAAAGTCGAAACTTACTTTTGATCAATCAAATCATCTTGACCCATGCAAGTGCCATATGAGCTTACAGCACTTGTTAACTACCAAATGGATATACGCTAAAACGAAGGGACGAAGAAGAATTTTTAGTGATAAGATAAGATAAGATTTAATTGCACAAAAAAAAGCCAGAAGGCCATGGCAACAAATAAACAAAAAAGCAAAAGAGCAAAGATCTATACATTAACCTACTTACTCTAGGCATAATTTTTTTTTCGATCAGATAATGGTGGGGGGAGTGGAGGGAGGGGAATCCGAAATTTTCAGTCATGCGTGATTTTGGAATGGGTGATCGGATTCGAGTGAAATTTAAGAATTGAACAGAGGACATTTCTCCGATGATGTTTTTCATATCCGGACCGGATCCGGCAAGTATTGGGGGGGGGGGGGAATACGTGACCCGTTTAGAATGGAGGGATCGGGATGGAACTTTGTGGGAAGAACAAACAGATGCTCTAGGTAAGTCATTTGCTGAATCGGATTGGCTACGGGCACCGCGGGGGAGCTGGGGGGGGGGGGGGGGGGGGTTGGGGGTGGACCGGAAATCTCGAGAAACGTTTAGAATGATGGTATCGGAGTGAAACTTGCTGGGAAGAACAAACATCTGGTCCATGTAAATCTTTTACATAATTTGACTGGATCCGGACACTTGAGGGGGGGGAGGAGGGGGTTTCCCGGAATTCCGTTTTTTGGGGGATTTTCACGACGAAACTTGGAAGGTATATCAAGGACCCGGTCAAACTGACTTGGAATAAAACAAATCCTCGATATGATAATCTTGGGGGGGGGGGGAGTTGAGGGAGGGGAATCCGGAATATTGAGTCATGCATAACTTTGGAACGGGTGATCGGATTCGAGTGAAATTTAATAATTAAACAGAGGACATTTTTTTCTGGTGACCTTTTTTCATTTTCATTTCACTTCCAGATGGGCTAGGACGATGAAACTTCGCTGAAATATTGGAGACTCAACAACATTTGCTTAGATTGTTACTTCCCAAATCCGATTATTCCTTAAAGTACCAATCTTGACCGCAAAGTAAAAAAAATACTTTTAAGCAATATATACATTTTCGTGATGCCCATCAGCCCATTAGCAGTTTTGCCTCAAGGGTTTTGCTTACAAATGAAGTTCCAGCTCCCTTAGTGTGCGCATCTCAACCAGAAAGTCGAAACTTACTTTTGATCAATCAAATCATCTTGACCCATGCAAGTGCCATATGAGCTTACAGCACTTGTTAACTACCAAATGGATATACGCTAAAACGAAGGGACGAAGAAGAATTTTTAGTGATAAGATAAGATAAGATTTAATTGCACAAAAAAAGCCAGAAGGCCATGGCAACAAATAAACAAAAAAGCAAAAGAGCAAAGATCTATACATTAACCTACTTACTCTAGGCATAATTTTCGGTGTTGAAAAGCGACCCTGAGGAATCTTGCCAGCCTCCTCACATCATCAAACTGACGGCTACCAATCATACTACACATCCATTTCTCATCGAACACCCTCACGCATTCTTCAAACACTTCATTCCTCAGCTCTCTCAATTCTTCACATTCACACATGACATGCACCACACTTTCATTCTCATCTCCACACATTGGACAGGAGAAATACTGACCAGAACGTTCAGAAGAACTTCCAATATACGTTCTCCTTTTCCCAAGCGGTAAACAATCTGCCCGAAGACACCACACCAACTTTACTTCCTCCCTTTTTAAACCCACCTTGAAAAGTATTTCCTCCCCCCACACCTCTTTAGCCTTAGCATAATACCTCAGTGAATGTGATAGATCCTTTGCAACCTGCCAACTCTGAATTTCTTGGTCTAAAAGCCTAGCCTCCACCTCTTTTTTTATTTTTCCAAATTGCAAACTAGGACCTACGCCATCATTCCTCCACATAGACAGTCCGCAACCATCTAAAATACATCTTATTTGTGAAGACCACGAATCTATTCTAGTATCTAAAATACTCTCTTTATAAGCCGCCTTGAGGATCCTTACTCTCGGCAGCATCAAAATCTTTTCCCAGAAACCTATCATAGCCACCCATCTATGTCTACGCATACTTGCTAAACCTAAATCCCCCTTAACTACTAACGAATTAATTTTTTCACTAACCCCTACTATTTTTTTAAAATAACTTAACTGTAACTGTTCTAACTTTTCCCCCTTACCAAAACCCCATATTTCAGATCCATAGTGGATCGCAGGTATAACTTTAGACTTAAATAAATGTTTATGTAATTTTAAATCACCGATTTCCCTAAGGCTACTCCGTAACATCATATTAATACAACGCTTTCCTTTAACAAGACTATTCTCAAACTGCTTTCCAAACTTTCCATTCCACGTAAGCCTACATCCGAGGTAATTAAATTCTTCTTTATAACTAATCGGCTCTCCTCTAAACTTTAACAACGGCTCCTGGTCTATTTTACCTCCTTTCCTAAAAACCATTACAACTGTTTTTTCTATATTTATCTCTAACTCCTTTACTGCGAGATATTCATCCAAAATATCCAGCAGCTTCTGGAGATTATGCCTTGATTCTGCTATCAATGCAATATCATCCGCGAATAACAACAAACAAATTGTTACTATGTCAATATTTACTGTTGGCGCATTTTTTCCAATCATAAATTGTTCCAAATCATTAATATAAATAGAGAACAGCTTCGGGGATAGAGTACACCCTTGTTTAACTCCCTTTAACGATTCAGTTCTCCGTGACACATTTTTTTAAACTCTAACTACTATGTATATATTTCAACTATTAACAAAACTAACCGGCTAGGTAGGCCAATACTCACCAGTGCTTCCATCAGTAAATGGCGCTTAACGTGATCGAACGCTCCTTTAAGATCCACGAACGCAGCATATAACCTTGGACTGCAACCAGGTAGAAACTGTTAACACATTTTAAGACAGGATTGAAGAAAATAAAAAAAACGTACAACATACGGATTTCAGTCGAGATGTCAATACCCTTTGTCTCGACCAATATGAGTTTTAAACTGTCGTTCTTTTGATTTGAGTCGTTCTCAGGTTGGCCCAGGTTCCGTTATGTTTATTCATTCATATATATTTTATTTATTTGTTTGGTTCAATTTGTTTCTGGAGACGGGATTTTAGAGTGTATTGTTTTTTGTTTGTTTGTTGGGTGTTTGACCAGGGACCGAGTAAGTGCATAATTTTGTTTCTTTTTTTTCTTTTCTCTTCCTCTCTTCTTCTTCTTTCTTCCTTTATTATAGTGTTATGTAGGTTAATCTGTCAAAGGGGGCTCGTTAAACCTCTTAACAAGTGTAAACTTCTGGAGGGTTTTGTAGTTCCTAGTATTTTTTTCAAATCAACCCCATATATAATAAAAAAAATAAAATAATAATATAATACAGATCATTGATTGAGAGAAGAAATTAGGAAATTAGAAGAAAATAGAAGAAACAAAAGTGGGCTGGCTTTCGTTTTGAAATTTGTCTACAGGTGAAGGGATGTTGGTAGTTTCTTCCAAGATGTGATGATTTGGTATTTTGCGGCCGACAGTTATAGGGTAGTTATAGAGTATGACAGTTATGTATGGAATCGATCCATACTGAATGGTGGAAAGAATGGTTGAAACGAATACTGTAAGTAAGTTAAGAGTAGGATAGTCAAGCACCCTCGAAACAATATTGAAAGAAATGGCCGTCCCCCTTTTTGAATGGTCTATCATATAAATCACTACCAGGTTTTTTGACCGCGATCGTTGTATGCGTAGTAGAATAGTCTTATTACAACAGGCACAAACAAGAATCAATCCATAGCGCTACAAAATCACTGCTTGCCAGAAGTACTAGTACGAAGAATTGAAGGGTGAAAACTGTGTAAAACAAAACCACCTTTTATACACACAAAATAATATGTTCTGAGCCCTTAGCAACAGAACATAACAAAAATAGCAAATATAAACGAAGGAGACAACTTCAGCAAAGACTCCGACGAAGGAGAATCTTATCACCACTCGGGGAGGAGCGACTGTGTCTAACTCTAGTTCATTTTGCTTTTGACGAATTCGTTCGGGAGAGACGGTTTACAAATTCATATTCACTTTTCCAAAAATTCACTAACATACAAGTACATAATATAATAATGTAATAAGCTGCGTAGTGTAAAAGTTCCTGAGTTAGATTCTTGGCCGGCTCATTTTGAGAATGTAGAGGGAACTTCGAACCCTCTAAAATTTCTTCATGAAGAGCTAGTAATAAGTAGTAACCAAATACACTTTCCTATGAAAGAAAATGATTATGTATTGATGGAGGAGTTGAGGCCAGAAGAAATAGAAGAGACACTTAAGAAAATGCAAGGTGGATCAGCCCCAGGTATAGACGGAGTACCTGCAATTGTTTATAAGAAATTTCGAGCAACACTAATCCCAATATTATTATTGGTATATAATAAAATTTTGTTATCAATGGTTTGGCCTGATCTTTGGAAAACAGCACTGGTATTGCCCTTTTTAAAAAAGGGTGACCCAAAAATACACGATAATTACAGACCCATATCCCTAGTTCCTTCAGTAAGTAAGATACTAGAAAAGGTGTTAGATGTTAGACTAGGTAATTGGTTAGAATCGAATCAGGTGATTAGGGAAGAACAAGGGGGGTTTCGGAAAGGGTATAATACAAGTGATAGAGTTTTCATTTTAAGAGCATTAATAGAGAAATATGGAACAGGAAGTCACAAACTATATGTGGCATTCTTAGATCTGCAAAAGGCGTTCGATAGTGTCGACCGTATCCTATTAGGTGAGGAATTGAGAAGAATTGGCCTTCCAGTGTGTTTTGTTAGATTGCTAGTTAGTATGTATGTAGCGACTAAGGGTGTTGTAAAATTAGCTGGAATAGGGCTGTCGAAAGTATTTACATCAAGAAAAGGAGTGAGACAGGGAAGTGCATTATCACCTAGGCTATTTGGCATATTTATTAACGATATAGTAGAGTTCTTAGAAAAAAAGTGGGCCCCGACAGTGATGCTTGGTAGTATTAGGTTCTCAATACTGCTATTCGCCGACGACACGGCACTGCTTGCTAAAAGTGCGTCTGAGCTCCAAATATTACTGAATTTAATTGAGGAATACCTCGAAATGAAAAAGTTGGTGCTGAATCCAAAGAAAACTGAGGTAGTAATTTTCACGCGGAGGAAAATTAAGGGGCAGTTAGAAGACAAATTTTATTATAAAAATGAAGAATTGAGTAAAAGTACTAGTTTTAAATATTTGGGATTTGTTTTAGATTCAAACGGAAGTTGGAAATCACATATTAAAGAAATGGTAAGAAGGGGAAAAGCGGCGTCGTCAGCCATATTTAGAAATGCTAACCTGATGGGATTAAAAAACCTAAGAATTCTCAAACACATTTTTAAATAAAAAATAATGCCAACGATCCATTATGGAGCGGAGCTATGGGGATTTGAAGATGCGAAACAGCTTGAGTCGGTCCAGCTACAATATTTTAAACGACTGTTCGGACTACAATCGACATTACATTCGCAAGCACTGAAAGGGGATTTAGGCCTATTTTCAATGAAGAAAGATAGGGTATTGCAGATTTTAAGATTTTTGTTAAATATAATTAAGTTAGATGAGACTAGGTTGGTGAGAGCGTCATATAATGAACTTTTGATTATGGGGAAAAGAAATACGTGGCCATCTCGAGTTAAAGCCCTACTTGATGATCTAGGTCTATCTTATGTTTGGAATAGTGGCCGTGGCCCTGTAGATGACGATAATTTGTTGCGTAGAGTCAGTAGGATTTTGGATGACCAAGAGATTCAAAAATGGAGAGCTTTAATAACTCAGTCCGAAACTTTGGAGTTTTACCGTGAGATTAAGAAGGTGTTTGGGCCTGAGTTTTATTTTAAAATGAATCTACCTCAAAAATTTTTGAAGTTGTGGATCCAGGCTAGAGCTAATTCCCTCCCCCTGTTTGGTAGATTTAGAGTGTATGATAGGCATAGGACTGGTCCAGATGTCAGGTATAATTGCCAACTTTGCAAAGCAGGGGTAGAGGAAAACATGGACCACTTTCTCAATCGATGCCAGGAGCTTTCGGAGTTAAGGGGATCTTATTTTAAGGAGAGTGTTTTGCTTCTTCCGGATATCCTGAATAGCACTTCGGAAAGGGTTATAACAAAGGTGTGCGAATTTATCGAGGGAGCGCTGAAGCTAAGAGCGACCAAGCTTAGTAGCGAGGCTTCATAGCCGTAGAAAAATAATGTTGTTGTTCTGTTTTGTAATGTGTACTATTGTTGTGTTACGTATATGGCCACTGGGCTTTTAAATACACTTATTATTATACTATTACTTTGCATAATCTTCATGCAATATATAGTTTTGGTTTCTTAAAGTATAACTAATGTTATATACAATTTGTTTGTGTTACAATAATATTCGATCATCGGGTCAAATACTTATGACTACGTATAGAAACTGAAATCACTATTAATAAAACAAACATAAACTTGGTCACATCACAACTGATAAAATAACAACAATATAGTCAAACAGAGTTAAAATGCCGAATAAAATAAGGCGCGAAAGATTTCAGACATTGCTCAGATGATTGAGTTGGAGTGAGCTTCAGCTGGGGTTTGCCAAAAAGGAAAGGGAAGGAAAACTCCACAACTTTTCGCTTTGGATTTCATTTGTTGCATCATATGTTAAAGCTTAACTGAAAAGGGCTGAGATACCCGATGAAAAATTTGTAGCCTGCGTAGTTGTATGGTAGTTGTACGAAAAAGTTGCATGTAATACTATGTAGCAGCAAAGAATACTATCATTTAATGTGCCTCAGACCAACCCAGTCTTATGTAGTAGTAGCATCCAGTCTTGCTAATAGTAGCATGCAGTAGTATGCAGTAACACGGTAGCCTTGAAGTAGAAACATGTAGTAGCATCGTTACTACTGCATGCAACTTTTTCATACTACTTCATAGTACTATTTTGGATACATTTTTATCTTATTCACACTTATTCAATTAAAGAGGCTTGAAACCCCATGAAAATGCGTTACTTTGTTGCTCCGCTATTCACGAAAAACCGATTTTTAAATAGTGGAATTTCCTTGTCGAGTTTGTGGTAACTGTGTTGCATGCTTGATGAAAACGATTTGAAAATACTTGTCCAAGCAGAGAGTTACCTTCCACAAGATGATCTCTGGCAACGAAAAGCCATGTTTCGACTGAGATTCCAATTTTCCGCGTCATAGTAGAATTTTGTCCTGTAAGGACAGCCGTAGATATTCTGAACGACGTTCTAGAGCAAATAGTGAAAAATAAAAGAAATCCCTTTGCACAAACCAAATAATGCAGTGTGTTCAGTTAAATGATACAAAAATAAGTTGGCTTTTCAGTTAAACTTTAATGTTATCGAGCATTGCAAGCATCAGTAATTTATAAATCTGTTTAATTTTAGGCAGTGTCTCCTACGACTTCGCACCAGGTGACCGGGTTACCGTAAAGCTCGTTGCCTCTGGGCGGCAGTGCACCGGAACTGTCCGGTACGCCGGATCGGTCGGATTTTCGTCCGGAATTTGGTACGGCGTCGAAGCTGACGGATTTGACGGAAGAAATGACGGAACAGTCCAGGGTGTGCGTTATTTCTCGTGTCAGCAAGGAAAAGGAATTTTCGCACCTGGGAGCAAACTCGAAAGGTACACTGTAAAAAGTTTCTCCGAGTAAGGATTAAAGTTAACTGCAGTATTTGCGACTGGGATTAATCTTAACTCCACTGGGATAAGATTAATCCGAATTAGAGATAATCTTATCTCAGTAGAGACAAGATTAATCCCAGTAGCAAATACTGCAAGAGTTTTTTTTACAGTGAGGGCAACCACCACCCTAAAAATTAGGCTAACCACTCGTTTATGAAGGAAAACAGCAGATTAGCAAACTAAAAAGGTACGAAAAAAATAAAATCAACCAAGTGCAATAACAGAAATCTGTGACAACACCTTGAAAGCATTCATAGGCACAATAACAGTGAACTCTCAGCTCTTTTTGAAATATTCTTTTACCACAGTCTATCATCATGCAATTTATCTGGATATGACTTTCATTATCTCCGGCCTATCAAATGTTTCGGTTGTCTTCAGGCAGCTCCCGCGTAATGAGGAACCAATCTGCTAAATAGGTATAACGCTGACTGACTGGAGATGGCGTAACGTGGTACAGTCGAATAAAGAAATTTGGGAGGGGGGGGGGGGGGGACAGATAACTGCCCGCTGCGGTGTCAGTCATGAGAGAAAAAACAAGACGCGGCAATGGGTTTTCTTCAGATTTCTGTGATAGGTGTGTTCAAAGGTGTACTGGACTTTGGTTAAAAGCTTCTTGAGACTTTGTTTGGGCTTTTAAGGTCATGTGGAACGTACATTGCACAAGATAAGGTGTTGTATTAAAATACAAATCTAGTGTATTATCATCCTCCATGCGGGTGGCATCCCCGTAAACTAATATGAAGTGCAAAGATTGGCTCATGGTCGCCCTCGAAGTGACATAGGATGGCCCCCTCCAGATACGGTTAGTAGAATTCCTCATGAGTGCACAGATGGTGTCCACATGAACCAATAAATAGAGAGTGAAACATCGAAGTGCAGCTGCCATTGAATTTGACTGTGTATTTATTTGTCTGTTAAGGTGAAGATATATAAAGGTCTGTAAAGGCTGTACATTTATCTGTAAAGACATTGTACGGCAATAAACATTATATATATTATTATTTTTTTATAACATACCCCTTCATTTTCCAGTCTGAAAGAAGAAAATTCAACTTTTTCAAATCACACATTGTTCATATTACCAACCATTTCGTCAGACTATTATACCGTATTCCCGGTTAGCATAGTGATATGGGTAGCGAAGGGGCGAGTCAGGTTCTCTTTAGTCTAGAGGCGATAACGCAGTACTAGAGAGTGTAATATAAATGTAGTTTTATTCACTCACCGCAGTGTACAATCCAATACAACCATCAACTGTACTTGGGTTAATTCGATACGAACTATTGCACTTCAGACGATGACTACCACTGCCCCACTAGCGCGAACACTTTGGCTTATATCTTAATCTTAGAGTGGCTCACGAATTGTAGTTCGGAACCACATTTGTTCACCAAATGTGGGGCGATACAAATACTGCTGACTACTATTGTGCAGAACCACAATTGCGGCAAAGCACAAATAGTTGCAGTACAAACCGTGAACAATAAAAGATGCCTAGGGGGTTCTCACTTGCGGAGTCCTGTTAAAACACTATTAAGCAATGCGATACACCGTTATGCTAAGCTTCCTCGCAAATATCTTTCATTGTGGTTGCAGAGCTACTTTGGAAATTTTCATAGCATTTTCCCAGAACAGACAAGTCATCCACGTATTTCAGCCGGTCTGTTAAACTGCCAGCTCGTTGACCATAACGAGAAACAGCAATAGACCTAAAATTGTACCCTGAGGCTCATTGCAAAAAACTGGGAGGGAGTCAGAAAACGTTGATTTATATTTTGTCCGTTGGGCTCAATGCGACAGAAAATTCGCAATTATTTTCACAAGGAAGGGGTGAACATTAAAATCTAAAACTAACTTCTTTAAAAGCACAGTATGGTAGAAAAGGTCAAATACCTGGCAGGTTTTGTAGGCATAGGACAGAGTTTGGGTACCCTAGAGCTTGTCATTCGTTCTGGTCGTTTCTGATGTTTTAGTTGGGGAAAGGGAGGGTTTGGGAGTCGAGAGGGTAAGATACCATGGCTGAATAGCAACGATAGTCAAAGGATATAGTCAGCCAGTAGCAAACTTAAAAAAATAAAAAAAAATATTTATTCAAACAATGTTTACAACGGATACGTCAGCTACGATTCTTCATCAGCGATATTTCGGCCCTTTTTGGGCCGAAATATACCTGTAATAAAACACACCTGTAAAACAGACCCGTAATCAGAGTACAGGTTTGTTTCCTTCCCCGATGTTGACCCAGAGGATTGACAGCCTGACGAGGAACCTTGTCAAGAAGGGTCGAAATATCGCTGATGAAGAATTGTAGCTGACGTATCCGTTGTAAACATTGTTTGAATAAATATTTCAAAGTCAGCTTGGGCTCAAAGAATATTCATAAAAAAATAATCGGCTATATCCCTTATTTCCCAGGCTGAAAGAAGAAAATTCAACTTTCTCTTCCCTACCTGGTTGACCCAGAGGATTGACAGCCTGACGAGGAACCTTGCCAAGAAGGGCCGAAGTATCGCTGATGAAGAATCGTAGCTGACGTATCCGTTGTAAACATTGTTTGAATAAACGTTTCAAAGTCAGCTTGGGCCCAAAGAATATTTCTAAAAAAATAATCGGCTATATCCCTTATTTCCAGGCTGAAAGAAGAAAATTCGACTTTCTCTTCCCTACCTGCTTTTGATGCGATGGGTGAACCTCTGAGCCCTCTTTCGAGCCGACAGGCCACCGTGTGCGAAGAACAACCGCTCAGACGTAGTCTGTCTACCAGGCATCGAAGCGAACTACAGAAGCAGCAAGAACTCCACGAGCAGAAGAACACACTGTCCAGAACTGCCTCCGTTCGTAGCATGTAAGTCAGACGATACTTTTCGTAAATCTCCGTATTTGATGGGTCAAAACGGATAAGTCAGCTACATTTTATTAGAGCTATATTTCGGCCCTTCTTGGCAAGGGTCCTCTTCAGGCTCGAAACCGCTCAAGTTGGAAAGACGAACTTGCGGGAAACACCTTTCGAAAGACAGTTCGTCTTTCCAACTTGAGCGGTTTCGAGCCTGAAGAGGACCCTTGCCAAGAAGGGCCGAAATATAGCTCCAATAAAATTCAGCTGACGTATCCGTTTTCCACCATCAAATATGATTCGCAGTCAGCTGGGGCTGATGGAATATAAATCTCTGTATGACGCTTCGTGATGGCACTTTAGTCAAAATTAGTTGCCTTTTTGCTGATACCATGTTATCTAATACCTCTGTAATGGATCTGATTTCGGTCGTTTTTGTAGATACCATGGTATCTAATACTGCTGCTGCTTTGCAGAACGACAATTGCCAAATTTGCACTTTTAGTAGGCTATAGTTACCCCAAAAGAAATACTTAAATCCACGTACATCAAAGGAGCCCAACTTCTTTCTCTCCAATTTGACAAAAACCTATACTCTTCTATTGATGATGATGAAAGTGGGCAGAGATGGGCGAATCCGAATCCGGATTGAAATTCTAATCCAGAATTCGTTCTTTTTGCCGGATTCGAATTTGGATTCGAATTTTCTGCTTGTCAGGCTGGATTCGGATTCCAACGGATTCTAGACCTTGGATCTGACGAATCTGCTCCAGTTTATAATCTTTTCCCTATTTTTACACACTGTGCCCGAAGTATTGTGCTTAACGAGCCCCTAATTCATGCCTGGTTGCCGAGAGGAAACCCATAGTATAACAAGCATACATGAAAATCTTGTAATTTGGTTTACATCGTCCAGTTAACCGTCTCATGTGCCTTAGGGATCAGTGCTTTTTTGCCATCTCTGATTTTTGAACCGTAACCTGCGTACATGATTTGATTTCTGTTAAGGCCGGATCCGGTTTTGGATTCGAATCAAGATGAAACGGTGGATTCGGAATCGGATTCGTACCTAGTCGTGGAACCGCAGTTTTTTTGGGTTTTTTTTACCAAAGTTTGGTGTTGGTTCTTGTCTGCGGCTGAATTCTCAACTCTGACAGTGCCTGATCATATGACTGATAGCCAGGTCACGTTATAATACTCTTGATGACTAACCCTCCTTGCCGATGCAAAATCGCCATCTGTCTAGCGAAGAGCCGGAAGCGGCACGACAGCTGTCCCCAACGATCGCCGTGATTGGTTGACGTAGTATGTGAGTTGTTGAGTTTGAGTCGTCATGGAGATGTTTTCTCGTTCTTCCTGAGGATCACTGTCGGGTTAGAGTATCTTCGATGCGCGTTTCTGTACGGTTTCGAGATGTTGGCGTCTTCTGTACCTGATTATGGTACAGAATCAGCCGCATTATGCTAGGACAGAAATACAATGGTTATGAAGCTTCCCTCCTCCTATTAAGACTTGAGCCACTCCGTATCCGCCAGGAAAACTTAATTTTACTTTTCGGCCGGTCAATCCTTGCCAGTGAAAGACATACAGATATTCTGCCCGATCTAGCACCGACGACAGGACGGACGCGGCACCAAAATCTCCTGGTGCCAGTTAAATGTCGAACTAACCGGTATTCGAATTCCTTTTTACCATATTTTACTGAGAAAATTAACAAAAAACAAGTGAATTCCAAGTGATTCATTTTCCTTTATGTAATAATTGTATATATTCAAGTATATTAACACATGTAATGGTCGACATATTTACTGCCACGTCGGCGCTGCGAGCTCGATCAATAAAAATATCTATCTATCTATCTATCTATCTATCCATCCCATCTCATCCATCCATCCATCCATCCATCCATCTATCTATCTATCTATTATGTATCTATCTATCCATCCATCTATCTATCTATCTATCTATCTATCTATCTATCAATTATGGCAAGTTCATGTTTTATGGACCTTGGGCTGACGTTCAAGTTACAGCGACTTCACAGAGGTTTTCAGCGAGGTTTCTTCACCATTGTGCGTGTTTTGCAGAGCCCGACTTTACGGATGAATCTGCCTAAAGCCCAGTTCACACAGAGAGCAAATTTCGCCACGGCTGGCGATATTCATCACGGTGTGCCCAGATGCCAGCTGTACACAGGCTGTAAACAAAATAGAAAAAACAAGATTTCGGGTTTTTTTCTTGATCAGCTAGTTACCCCTCCAAGATGATGTGTGAGGGATAAATAAAATTTCGGATCTTTCGGTTGCACTTCCGGCAAACCGTCCTTAGCAAAAAACAAGACTAAATCATAAAATCTTGAATATATCCTTCGCACATCACCTTGGAGGGGAACTACACTGTCAGAAGTTTCATAACAGATTTCGCATAACACTTTCAAGAATAACACCTTTTCACTTAGAAAAAAAGTGTTATGACCAATTAAGTTTACACTATTTCGTGCCTAGATCTCCAACAACATCTTCAATTGGTAAAAATACTAACGGGAACGAAAGAAACATAACATATAACATCCCAAAGTGTTATCTGTTGAAACCGCGCATCCTGCTGTTGTCGTCATGTAACTTCTGACTGTGTAGTATATTTACCAATTGAAGGTGTTGTTGGAGATCTGGGCACGAAATCCCGATGAAAAATTTGTAGCCTGCGTAGTTGTATGGTAGTTGTACGAAAAAGTTGCACTATTACTATGTAATAGCAAATAATACTATCATTTAATGTGCCTCAGACTGGTCCAGTATTATGTAGTAGTATCCAGTAGCATCCTGTCTTGCCATAGTAGCATCCAGCCTTGCTAATAGTAACATGCATTTGTATGCAGTAACACGGTAGCCTTGAAGTAGAAGCATGTAGTAGCATCAGTCAGTACTGCATGCTACTTTTTCGTACAACTTCGTACTACTATTTTGAGATAAATTTTTCATCGGGATAGTATAAACTTAATTGGTCATAACAATTGGTCATAACATAACTAAGTGAAAAGGTGTTGTTTTTAATAGTGTTATGCGCAATCTGTTATGAAACTTCTGACAGTGTAGCTGATCAAGAAAAAAAAAATCTCGTTTTTCTATTTTGTTTGCAATGAATGGTCAGCTTGGCTTCAAACCTTATATTTTACACAGGCTGTATGGATTAGGGCTGTGCTGTAGCAGAGCAAGCTACTCCTCTAGGCTCCACACACCTCTCTATTTTTTCTGTTCATATTTCTGGAAATAAAATTCGGGCGTATTCGCTCGCCGTCTGACACACCCTGCGATTTCGTCTAGCTAGGCGTCGCTAGGCGAATTTTTGCCTGGCGAATTTTAGACGCCCTCTGTGTGAATTTTGCTTAACTGCGACAATCGACAGAGATACACTTCTCCGGGTGTCCGTAATTTATTTTCTCCATCTTACTTTTTGGAAAAATGGTACGGATCCCTTGGCTTTTGCAGTGTTGCTTTCGCGTCCCAACATATGGAAGTAAGTGCTACTTCACCAACAGCTGGCTGGTTCATGCAGTGGCGTCACGACCGGGGGGGGGGGGGGGCGCCCCCCTTCCCAATGTTGTCGGCCAGTCGGTAAAAATAACCGAGTCGGCGCGAAGCGGCGCGATTTTTCGCCGAAACAGTTGATTTTTTTCATTAAAATAGTTAATTTGTCTGAAAATCACTCTTTTTTGAAAATCAGTCGATTTTTCATCAAAATAGTCGTTTTTTCTGAAAATCAGTCGATTTTTTCGAAACTGTCGTTTTTTTTCTTGAAAACAGTCGGTAAAAATTACCAGCCAGTCGGTAAATTCCTTGTGCCCCCCCCCCCCCCCAAACATTTTGGCTAGTAACGCCTCTGGGTCCATGACGCTAATCGGATAAGTCAGCGTATGTTTTGTTCCAGACCAACAAGTAGCAAGTCGCAAAAAGAAAACTCAGTAATTCCTGTTCGCAAAGAATATGCCACCCCCTTTTTGCAAAACGTACAGTTCGTGGCTTTGTTATTCTCAGAACTTTTGGAAACAACAAACAACTTCCCCGATCAAAAATTTGGCTAAAAATAGTAGTATGAAGTTGTATGAAAAAGTAGCATGCAGTACGAATAGCTGCTACTACATGCTTTTATGTCAGGGCTACCATGTTACTGCATGCTACTATTAGCGAGACTCGATGCTAGTACAACAAGACAGGATGCTACTGGATACTACTGCTTAAGATTGGCCTAGTAAGGGGCACATTACATGATAGTATTCTTTACTATTACATAGTACGCAACTTTTTCGTACAACTATCATACAACTACGCAGGCTACAAATTTTTCATCGGGTTCAGCCGTACTTCGTTTTGTCAACGAACGGACGCCTCTCTTCAGTTTGCAGCTCTTTTAATTAGTTCGCAATTCCTCATTGTACACGGAAAAATATTGGACAGGTCATTCATGAACTATTATATCTCCTGCTCTCCCCTTGTCTACGCTCAGTGCAGAACAAGGGGATCGACTAAAAATCGGGAACAGAACGGAATGGCACGGCGCAGGAGGAGCGCGTACTAAAAACGGGAACGCATACTAAAAACGGGAATGATGTACTAAAGTTGGGAACGCTGCACTAGGAGGAACAGTACTAAAAGAGGAAAAAATGCACCGTCTTTCCTTCTTCTAGTAGCTTGTTTGGGCACGAGTTCCAGATCATTCCCGTGCACGATACCCGTTCTAGTTGTCATGTTTCTTCTTTTGGTCGAGTTTACACACGCACTGCAAGGGACGTGGTAAATAGTAACTATAAACGTTCCGTCTTTAGGACTTGTTTCCCCTGTAACAGGGAATCAAGTACTAAAGAAAGGAGGCCCGATGTTCTACTTGTTCCTCCTGGACTGGGAACGAAGCCTATCATTCCTGTTTTTTTGTACTTGTTCCTCCGCCACATTGAAACAAGTATTAAAGTTTAACCGAAAAGGGCTGGGATAGGAAAATGTAGTTACCCATCATTTATTCACTTAAATTGGCTAACTCCGGTGTTCCACAGTTCACGATTAATCGATTTTCAGATAGTGGAATTTCCGTGTGATTTGTGGTACCTCTATGCGCTTGTATTTTTGTTGTATGCCTTACGAGGAAGATTCATGATTTTTTTTTTTTTTTTGCTCAGGCACTGAGCAATCTTCACCAATCTCACCACTGCCCATTGAAAAGCCGCGTCTGTGTTGAGATTAAAATTTCCCGCGTCATAGTAGAATTTAAGCTGCGGGGATGGCCGTAGATATTCTGAACGTCATAACCAGAGCAGATATTGGAAAATAAAAAAATCCCTTTGCAGGACCCAAATAACTCAGTGTATCCAAATGACACAAGAATAAGTTGGCTTTTCAGTTAAACTTTAAAGATCTTAAAGTTGAACTGGAAACCCAACTTATTTTTGTATCAGTTGATTATTTATCGAAATAATACTGTATTATTTAGATTCTGCTAAGGGATTTTTGATTTTCCACTATATGCTCTAGTAGGCTCGTTCAGAATATCTACGACCGTCCCCACAATGCAAATTCTACTATGGCGTGGAAAATTTGTATCTCAACACGAACGCGGCCTTTCAGTGGCCAGTGGTGAGCTTGATGAAGACTGCTTAGTGCCTAAACACAAATTTTCAGTAATTCTTTTTCTCCAAGCATGCATCACAGATAAAAGCGTGTAGAGATACTTGGGTTCCCCATTTCTTTCAGTAATTCGCGGTTGGTTTGCAATTTTAAAGTAAAAGACCCAGTTTTAATTTGAAAAAAAAGATTACCAACTTTTATAAAAAAAAACTTCGGTAGCCCTCCGGGCTATCTTTTCTCTCCAAACCCGAATTCTTTGCTCTCGCAACCCCATGCTCGTGATTCTTTCGAGTCCACATATGAGACTGACGTTGCCTGTGTGGTTAGTTTGGAACCGCGAACTTTACGCGTGCTGCGTAGAAGGCTCGCAATCTTAAAGTGTATTTTGTTGTTGTTTTCAAGTGTTGTATGTACAATCGCTCTAGAAGCCGTAGTCAAAGTTAAATAAATAAAATAAATAAATAAACCCACAACCTGTACACATTTTTTAACAAGCGAATAATATAGAACGTAAACAATTGTAATTTAGTTGTCGAAATCGTGTGTATTTTTTATAATACTTATGTGTTACTGAACGGACCAGATGGCTTAGGCATAGGTCTATTTTATACATTATTATGTACTCCTCAGTTCTGAGGGAAATAAATAAATAAAATAAATTAGACAGGGAAAGTTCCTTTATTCGGAAATCGATTACTCGTGAATAGCGGAGCAACGAAGTAACGCATTTTCATCGGGTCTTCCAGCCTGTTTGAGTGAATAAGTGATAGGTAACTATGAGCGTGTTCCACCCTCGTACCAATAGTAACTATTAGTTACTAAATCCGTTCCAACCTCACGAAAAGTTACTATGCTGACCGTTCCAGCCTTCTCGAAATAGTAACTGATAGTAACTATTTGCTTACCACGCTCGGGAGCGTAGTAAGCGTAGTAACTACGGATCTCTGTCACGTGATTGGTCGGATTCGCCCGTGGCATGATGTTCTGCTGGAAAATAGAAAAAACCGTTCCAGCCTTGACGGCAAAAATGCAGAATTTGTGACGTCATGCGTGGTAACTATGGTAAGTAGGATGGAACACGCTCTATATTGCCCTATCTTAGCCCTTTTCAGATGAACTTTAAGCCCCTTGCGATTCGTAGGTTAACTCGACTCAAAGATGGAACACGACTACTAGAACAGGGGTCGTGCAGGAGAAGATCTGGATCTCGTGTCCCGCCAAGCTATTAAAAGAAGGAAGGACGGTGCATTGCTCCCCCTGTTAGAAGTGCTCCTCCTGGTGCAGCGTTCCCGTTTTTAGCACGCGTTCCTCCTGCACCGTGTCATTCCGTTTTATTCCCGTTTTTAGTCGATCCCCATAACAGGGCGAGAGCCGTGAAATGAGACTAACGTCCGGAATCATCGCATCGCTTCTTCTTCTTCGACAAAAGAACACGTCTCTTTTGAATAGTATTTTTGTTAGCCTGGCACTTCTTTACCGCTCCCCCTGAAGCCAGAGTGGAATGAAATAGACATTCATGAATTGCAAAGCAGCGAATCGTTGCTTTGTCCATGGCGAAATTTACATCCGACTTCATACAGCCGTCCCCTTTCCCACTAGTTATGATCTTTTCTAAAATTTGCGACCTCGTAGTTTTGTTTCCAACTGTTGTTAGTGGAAATAGCCTTTGCTCTCATAGAAGAGAAGGGAAGGAGTCGGTTCTAAAAGCTGGTCAAAGCCGAAATGGAGGCTTGAGTCTGGAGTCCTATATTATCTTAAACAAGTTTGTATTCAGTAAAAAGACCCTATATTTTCGTATAATTCCGAGTTCGCTTGGTTTTGCCAAATTTTCTGAACTGAGTTCTCAGAAGCTGATCAAAATCCCAAGTGAGGCCTTGAGTCTGGGGTGGAGCAGGAGTCTTATTCAGTATTTATTTGAAAATTTACCTATATTATTGTCCTATATTCATGACAAGTACTGTATTCCAGAATCTGCATAGTTTTTGCTAAATTTTCTTAAACGCTCAAAACCTGGTCAAAATCTACAGAATCATTTTTGGCAAATATTTACGTTGCAAAGTGGTTTGATTGAGAAACTATTTTCTTTTAAAAGCGCTGTGAAAACACCGGTCGAAAGTTGTCCCTGCCTGTTACTTTTTTTTCTGAAGTGCTATGATATTTCCAATCAATCAGTCCGTACCTGGTTTTACATTTTATGTTTGATCTCAGCTCAAGGATAAAACTTTCTCATCTGTGTCTCTCGTCATGGTTAGTATCTACTTTGTTTTAGGTTAATTACTAAAATTATTTCACAAAGATCATGATTTGTTACTTGCAAAGGTGCACAAATAAGCTGTTTTTAGTGCAGTGCTCATTTATGAACAATCCACTCTTGCGAGCGCTGTAGCAGCTTTCGGTTTTCGGTTCACGATTTTCGGTTTTAACCGTTTTTTTCTGGAGCTTATAAATCCTGAACCAGTGCAGTATCAAGCTCAAACTTGGTACACTTGTTGCTATATTTTGCATTTGAAAAATATTATATCCTGTTTATATTTCATCGGTAAGAAACTCCCAGGCCTGTAGAGTAGGTGACCGATCCCTGTTCGACCAAAAGACATTTTGCTTCTCACAACAAAAATATCTCACAGTAATATAAATAAAAAATACAAAAATCTCAGCTCGCAATTGATCATGACAAATACATAAATGAAGGTTCTATTGGGAAGAGGTTCTACTTTTGTCCCATAGATGAGTTGACCAATCCTAATTCCATGCTTCTGTCTGCTGACAGGATTGGGGGTAGTCTAGCTGATTAAGCAAGCACAGATTCACTCCTCCTTGGCTTGGCAAAAATGTCAGCTTTAATTGTTCGTCGTCAAAATACAAAATGAAACTCCTAACGGTAAAGGTTCTACCTTGATTCCACAAAGGAGGTGATTGATCACTGTTCCATGCTTCTGTGTCTGCCTATAAGATTTTGGGTGGTCTAACTAACTGGCAAGAAAGACAAAGGCCAGCAATCATGATGATCATTAAAATATAGAAATGAGAGTTCTAGTGGGAAGAGGTTTTATTTTTGCTGTCATAGAGAGTTGACCAATACCTGCTTGTAAATGACGTAAAATCTTGCCGTTTACGGAAATAACATAACAAACATAAAGCAACAAATACTCATTGTACAGAATGTACGGTAATGTGCAATAGATGCCTGAGCACAGAATTGAATAATCGGGGTCAGTTTGAAACGAAATCCAAGCAAAAAGAAAATTGTCTGAACCACGATAATAACTATATATTAGTTTTATGCCAATTTTATCTCCTACTTTATAGACGGGCTTACACAGACGCCTCCAGAAGTACGTTTCCCTAAAATCATTAGCTTATACATTGGCGACAAGCTAAAAGCTTAACGCCAAATGTAATAATAATAATAAAGTAATTGTTTTGGTATAATATGACAGTGTTATCAATATGATAGTACAATGAATACAAAAATCGCTAATTCCTTTTAACTACAAGCGAGGCGACCAAGACCCAACATCTACAATAGTACCTCAGTTTCCAATATCAGTGATTCCCTCTCTTTATTTCGGTCGTTCTAGCTCTATGGAAGGCCTCCTGGGGGAGGGGATCGGATCTGATGAAGCCTTGTGAAAAATTCATTTGTGGATAGATCTGACAGGAATGAATAATGTGGGGCTTCGGAACGTAGAATCTGGGGGGGGGGGCTAATGACAGCGAGACAATGCAAATGCTGAGTTCGCGACTAGGAACAAAGAAATACTGTGGTCTTTGTGTCCCATCGTCGCTAGCGGAGGTTGTATACCGAGAAAAGGATATAATGGAATTCATGAACGTCGTCTTGTATTCTTCCGTTAAAGACCTAATCAAAACATTCTGTTTACCTTCTCTTAGTGATCGCATGCCACGGGTTTGTTTAGATTTGAATTCGATTGCCGAGTTGCTGTTTTGGCTCGATAAAAAACCCACGCACAACGTCTTCTTTTCTAGATGGCGGAATTTTCCAGGATTGATTAGCAAAGAATTATAAGACCTAACTGATAATTTTTGTATTTCTTCAGAGGTACCACACTGGTCTTGGTTTTATAATTTATTTGTATTTGTAATAAACAGTTGGAGCATTAGATGGAAATTATTATTTTGACCCTTGGCTCCCTACGTGCCATAACAGCTGTCCGGGAAAATCGGCTGAGATTTAGTCCAGACAGAGTTATTTCAAACCTAGGAAATTTGGTGTTTTTTTTTTAATTTGCTCATTGTTTATCGGTGTTTTTAGCGGTTTTGAACATTCATAGTGACAGTAGGGATGGTTAGCATTGTGTGTGTTGTAGAAAGACCATTTTTTGTGGCCCGCTTTAAGTTTATTAACTACTATATACACATTTATTGAGGAAAGGAGGTCCCAGGAGCGCAGCTTTTTACAATTCGGATTATTGATCATAAGTATGTTTTGCAAAAAAGATATTACTGGATATGTTATCACATTTAAAGGGATCAACCCAGCCTATTAACCTATTTACAATTTTAACCCAAGCTTTATGTATAGAATTAATGATTTTGTAATCCGGTTCATCAAAATACAATGGCGAAAAAAATTACGAAGGTTAAAAACAGTTAGCAAAATGGTTCGTTCATAATTGCAATTACAGTTCTCAAATTTATCAAACAAATTAATAATAAAGGATAGAAATAAAAACGGTTCTTGAAGAATCAAACTGTCAGAATTATTTCTATAACAGTAACAACAAAATAAAACGCGCTGACAAATTGGGACATAAACTACATCAAAGGTGAAATGTTTAGTAAAATACGATTCGAAAGAGTTGAGTATCGCTCCGATCAATGTGCATGAGACTTTAGTACCTTTTCGCGTTTGAAGTACCTTTTGCGTAGTGTCTTGGCTGCCGACATTACTAGTGTATTCTGGAAAAGAATTTCGACGTATTTATGCAGCGTTTACAAGTACAGGAAAACTTGAACAGAATCCGATCTTGGTGACAGGATTATGTTTTCACGCAGAGGGAAAAAAAGAAATTCTTCAAACCAGAAAATCTGACAAAAATAAATTCACTAGCCAATAAAAAAATGTTTTTAGAGCATTTATGACATCAGTACTGATGATTGCTGACCTTCAAAGCTAGTTAGACATTTTTTAGTATTTTTTACCAGCGCCGCCGACAAGATTCCTTTCAAGTAGACCGAAATTCTTTTCATCATGAAAGGATTCCCGTCCCGCTAGACTTCTTTTCTACTCGTCTTCACCAACGAAATCCTTACGAGTCGAACGGATTTCCTCTCTAATCGACGGGATTTCTTGTCCTTGTAAACGCTACATTAGTGCCAACTGGGCGCTACGAGTTGTATCGACATCTGTCTAATGCTACCTGATGCTAATGCCATTTATCTGTCAGATAATGCCATTTATCTGTCAGATAATGCCATTTATTTGTCTGATGACGGGGTTCATAAACATCATCCTGTGTGCTTGGACATGCTTAGTTTGTCGAATTTGTTCTGTGGTTCAATCCACAACGTCCTCGACGCTTCCTTAATGTGCACCAGAGCAAAATAAGACTAGGGAGTAGCGCTAAGACCTATGCTTTCTATGTCTATGGACGAAACTTGGTGGGAAGAACAATCACAAGTCCTAGACACATCGTTGACATAACCGGACCAGATTCGTGCACTGTGGGGGTCGAGGGGGGGGGGGGGGGGGGTACGGAATTTCGGTGATCCTGCTAGTTCGGTACTTCCGGGTGTGCTAGGATGATGAAACTTGGAAGGCATGTCAGGGACCCGAACAGATTGACTTGGTAATAGTCGTTTCCTGGGTCCGACCACCATGGGGGGAGTGGAGGGATGGGAAGCCCGGAATCTGGTGGCATGCATAACTTTTGAACAGGTGATCGGAATTGAATGAAACTTGGCAAGTGGAAAAGAGCTATCGTCTCAGATGTTCCATGTCAAGTCCTGGTCGAATCAGATACTTGTGGGGGGGGGGGGGGCGGAAATCTCGTGAAACGCTTAGAGTTGAGGGATTGGGATGGAACTTGGTGAGAAGAACAGGCATTAGCCCTAGATACGTAATTGACAGAACCAGATCGTATCGGGGCTCTGTGGGGGGAGTTGGAGGATGTTTCCCGGAATACCGGTGATCGCCAGCTAGGATAGTTCCAGCTATTCCAAGAAGGATGAAACTTTGCAGGCCTATTAATGACTTAAGGACCCGACATAATGCACTTTGAAAACTTGTGTTCCGGGATCCGACCATCTTGGGGAGAATCCGGAATTCAACGGCTTCCGTAAGTTGCGAACGGGTGGTCTGATTCGAGTGAAACTTTGGGGGGGGGGCAGAATTGGATGCAAGTTGGACAGTTCCCAGTTAATGCGGCCTTGATTTGTTATTTGGTGTCAGGATCGGATCTGGTCACGGTAGGGGAGGGGGGTGAAGTGGGAACCGGAAATTTGCGGATAGGCTATGCTCCGATTCCATTCTAACTTGATTGGGAGATGTCAGAGATGCGACGGTTATGTTTCCGATTCGTATTCAGCCACAGTGGGGAGAGTTGGAAGGGGATTCCCGGAAACGTTTTGGTTCGCAAGTGCGTCAAACAAGCGTAGCGATTTTAATGCCACTTGGAATGTAGGGAGCTCAGATGTCCTAGATGACATATTTTGGGGTCCGAACTGGATCCAACCACGCTGGGGGAGGGAGAGTTACCGGAAGTTCCCAAAAACGCTCAGGTTTGAGTGAAACTTGATAGGTGGTAAGAGAAAATGCTTCACATGATCCATTTAGTAGTCCGAAGTCCGAATCTGATTCGGACTCGGTAGGGGAAGTTGGAGGGGGTAGCCTACCGGAAACCGTGTGGCATGTGTAGGGACCAAACGAGTGGATCTTTAGGGTTGGAACTTGGAAGGTAGAAAACTCATTTGTCCTAGGTGGTCCGAGGCCACGGAAAAGCTCAGACTTGAGTGAAATTAGATATCGTATTTCTAGGTCCGAACCGCATTTTCAGATGACGGGGTATTTTTGTTTCTCGTCTACTTTTTAGGTACCACCTAAATTAACAAGCACTGCATGTTCGAATTTTTGTTCTCCACAGTGCTTGTATAATGTATTTGTGTTTTTGTGTAAAATTAAAAAAACTTGAACTTGAACTTGAACTTGAACCTACTCGTATCAAGTGCCATATGAGCTCCTAGCTCTTGCTTTTGCTGTGTTCAGAATATTAAGTTATTGGAGCGAGCGCTGGTGCATGACTGATTGACTTTTAGGGAGGTTCTCTATCGCTAGTGGTGCTAGTGTTGCCGCTATTCGAGTGTGTGACACTTTTTCCAAGTCTTGGTGCTACTTCCTAGTGTTATTTTGCTCTGCTGTGCACTCACCCTGTCCTCGTAACTATTCAGTTTTTTGTTGTTGTTGCAAAATTGCACAGTTGTTTGCAGTTAGCTGTTTCAGTCTTCAGTCTTCAATGCTATCAAATTCTTTTTTGTTGGCTAGTGAATTTATTTTTGACAGATTTTCTGGGTTCAGATTTTTTTTGTTTTTTCCCCTCTGCGTGTAAACATAATCTTGTCACCAAGACCGGATTCTCTCCACGTTTTCCTGTACTTGTAAACGCTGCATTACTTTTTATTTTATTTATTATTTTTTCAGACCGCGTCCAAAGACAGAGCAACCAGCGTGGCAGCATGTCCAGCCAGAGCCATTGCAACGTGTCGCCAGCATCCGGAAGAAGGAGGAGAAATGGTTATCGGTTGGAATGAACGTCCTTTACCAGCATGAAGTCGGTGAGTGCGACTGCAGTAGTGTTATTTACATTTTCTTTCTTTCTGCCGGAATCGACGCGTGAACTTCAAAATCGGATAAGTGAATGCAGAATCAACCGCAGGATAAGAAAATCTCATACAGTAGCAATCGAGATTGTCTTAGAAGCAGTTCATAACTGTCAGAACGAATCATAAATAGTTTTAGCGTACGATAAAAACCTGATGAAAAATTTGGAGCCTGCGTAGTTGTATGGTAGTTGTACGAAAAAGTTGCATGTGTTGATATGTAATAGTACATCATTTAATGTGCCTCAGACTGGGCCAATCTTAAGCAGTAGTATCTAGTAGCATCCTGTCTTGCTAATAGTAGCATGCAGTAACACGGTAGCCTTGACCAAGAATAAACAAGGGAAGAATTGAGAACTCACATAACCTCGATGTCAGCATCCTGGATCTCTTTTGGTCCGATCTTAAGTATCGGGGGTGGAGCCTGGGTGGAGCTTCACGTGTTTCCTCTTGCAGTATTAAGTGTTACCTCCAGAGCAAAAGTGATGAAGCAGTCAGAAAAGGCGGGAAGTTCAAACAGTGTTGATTCTGAGGATTATATGAATGGAAACTAATTTTCAATCTCCGGTCAGATTTGCAATATGAAGCTTGTGTTATCACGACCCTTCACAAAGACGGTGAATCCCAAGGGAATGCGGCATTTGATGACTCGAGGGAGCAATTAAGCAACTTGAACGTTGAAGGGTAGACCTAACCTGCATGCATTTAGTTCAGATTCAATAGGATCTGTGTGAACATTAGTAATTTTATTTTGGTCTTCTCAGGACTGTACAGAATCGCTTCTAGACAAGGTATTAAGCTTGGACAGTTTAGGATATTTAGCTGTCGAAATGTACTCAATGAGTTACTATGTCTTGTTTTTAAGTTGTGCTCTCGTGTAGTTGCGAAAAACAGTAGGCTCTAAAGTCCTGATTTTAAACTAATAATTGCTGATTGTAAGATATCTTTCAAGACGTATCAGTTTGTGATAACAAACAACTTATTATTCTTGGCCAAAAATGTATATCATCATCTCGGATAGTTGCACTTTACATCTGCCTAAATTTGTCATTGTCTATGCTATTAACAGTCCGCCTTTTCGTCATGTTTTTTTTTTCATTATCATGTTTTTACATTAATTCAAATTCGAATTTGGACATGGCTGGCGAACTGTACTCAAAGAGTTGTTATGTTTTGTTTTTAAGTTGTACTCTATACACAAAATTCAGTTCCTAACAGTTCTCGATTAGTTGCGAAAAACAGTTGGCTTGAAGGATTTCCGAATTTAGTTGTTATTTTTTGTTTTTATGTTGTACTCTGTACACAAAATTCAGTTCCTAACAGTTCTCGGTTAGTTGCGAAAAACAGTTGGCTTGAAAGACTTCCTAATTTTAAATATTAATTGATTACTGAAACAGATTATTGTATGGTATCATTCAAAACGTTTACATTTGAGATTACAAATTATTAATTTTTGAATATATATCATTATCTCGGGTAGCTGGCTAAATGCTTCACTATCTATCCTATTAACAGTTTTTATGGCACTTGCAGCCTCTGGCTCAAGTGCCATATACCGATCACAATTCCGTCTGTCGGTCTGTCGGTCGGTCCGAGTTTTTTTGTCCCACATATCCGAGTTAGGGTACTTCCAGATGTGCTAGGACAATGAAACTTGGCAGGCATATCAGGGACCCGACCAAACTAACCTGGAAATAATCAGTTTCCCGATCCGACCATATGGGGGGGAGTGCGGGGCGCTGGAAACTGGCAAATTTAGGGCATTTTGTCACTTTTTTCTGAGTTAGGGTACTTCTAGATGAGCTAGGACAATGAAACTCGGCAGGAATATCAGGGACCCGACCAAACGAACCTGGAAATAATCAGTTTCCCGATCCGACCATATGCGGGGGAGTGGGGGCGCTCGAAACTTGAAAATTTAGGGCATTTTGTCACACTTTTTCGAGTTAGGGTACTTCCAGATGAGCTAGGACAATGAAACTTGGCAGGAATATCAGGGACCTGACCAAAGTAACCTGGAAATAATAAGTTTCCGATCCGACCATATGCGGGGGAGTTGGGGCGCTGGAAACTTGAAAATTTAGGGCGTTTTGTCACACTTTTTCGAGTGAGGGTACTTCCAGATGAGCTAGGACAATGAAACTTGGCAGGAATATCACGGACCCGACCAAACTAACCTGGAAATAATCAGTTTCCCGATCCGACCATATGGGGGGGGGGGGAGTGCGGGGCGCTGAAACTTGAAAATTTAGGGCATTTTGTCACACTTTTTCGAGTTAGGGTACTTCCAGTTGTGCTAGGACCATGAAACTTGGCAGGCATATCAGAGACCCGACCAAACAAAATTAGGAATAATCAGTTTTCTGATCCGACCATTTTGGGGGGGGGGGTGGAGGGCAGGGGAATCCGGGAAACTGAGAAGTGTGTAACTTTCGAACGGATGATCGGATTGTAATGAAACTTCATAACTGAAGAGAATATATATATGTAATGTCCCGTTTAAAGTCTTGACCGGATTCGGTAGCCAGGGGGGAGTTGGGGGGGGGGGGAGACCGGAAATTTCAAGAAACGGTTAGAATGGAGGGATCGGAGTGAAACTTGCTGGGAAGAACAAGCATCTGCTCTAGATAAGTCCTTTAGACCATTGTACTGGATCCGGACACTTATGGGGGGGGGGCCGGAATTCCGGTTATGGTGGTTTTTTGGATTTTCACGATGAAACTTGGCAGGCATATCAGGGACCCAATCAAACTGACTTCAAAATAAAAATATTGTCGATCAGATAATGGTGGGGGAGTGGAGGGAGGGGAATCCGCAGGGGAATCCGGGAAATTGAGAAGTGTGTAACTTTCGAACGGATGATCGGATTGTAATGAAACTTCATAACTGAACAGAATCTATATCTGTAATGTCCCGTTTAAAGTCTTGACCGGATTCGGTAGCCAGGGGGGAGTTGGGGGGGGGGGGGAGACCGGAAATTTCAAGAAACGGTTAGAATGGAGGAATCGGAGTGAAACTTGCTGGGAAGAACAAGCATCTGCTCTAGGTAAGTCCTTTAGGCCATTGTACTTGATCCGGACACTTATGGGGGGGGGGTCCCGGAATTCCGGTGATGGTGGTTTTGGGGATTTTCAAGATGAAACTTGGCAGGCATATCAGGGACCCAATCAAACTGACTTCAAAATAAAAATTTTGTCGATCAGATAATGGTGGGGGGAGTGGAGGGAGGGGAATCCGAAATTTTCAGTCATGCGTAATTTTGGAATGGTTGATCGGATTCGAGTGAAATTTAAGAATTCAACAGAGGACATTTCTCCGATGATTTTTTTCATATCCGGACCGGATCCGGCAACTATTGGGGGGGGGGGGGAAATACGTGCCCCGTTTAGAATGGAGGGATCGGGATGGAACTTTGTGGGAAGAACAAACAGATGCTCTAGGTAAGTCATTTGCTGAATCGGATTGGCTACGTGCACCGCGGGGGAGCTGGGTGGGGTGGGGGGGGGGACCGGAAATCTCGAGAAACGGTTAGAATGATGGTATCGGAGTGAAACTTGCTGGGAAGAACAAACATCTGGTCCATATAAATCTTTTACATAATTTGACTGGATCAGGACACTTAAGGGGGGGGGGAGGAGGGGTATCCCGGAATTCCGTTTTTGGGGGATTTTCACGACGAAACTTGGAAGGCATATCAGGGACCCGGTCAAACTGACTTGGAATAAAAAAAAAAAATCCTCGATATGATAATCTTGGGGGGGGGAGTTGAGGGAGGGGAATCCGGAATATTGAGTCATGCGTAACTTACGGGTGATCGGATTCGAGTGAAATTTAATAATTAAACAGAGGACATTTTTCTCTTGTGACCTTTTTCATTTCCGGACCGAATCCGGCAATTATCAGGGGGAGGGCGGAAAATACTTGACCCGCTTAGACTGGTGTGATCTGGATCGAACTTCGTGGGAATGACAAACAGATGCTCTGGATTAATCATTTACAGAACAGGATTGGCTCCGGTTATTGTGGGTGGAGTTGGAGGAGGGGGAGGGGGTCTGGGATTCCGGTGATGCGCGTTAAGGTACTTCCAGATGTGCTAGGACGATGAAACTTCGCTGGAATATTGGAGACTCAACAACATTTGCTTAGAAATTGCTACTTCCCAAATCCGATTATTCCTTAAAGTACCAATCTTGACCGCAAAGTAAAAAAAATACTTTTAAGCAATATATGCATTTTCGTGATGCCCATCAGCCCATTAGCAGTTTTGCCTCAAGGGTTTTGCTTACAAATGAAGTTCCAGCTCCCTTATAGCGCGCATCTCAACCGCAAAGTCGAAACTTACTCTTGATCAATCAAATCATCTTGACACATGCAAGTGCCATATGAGCTTACAGCTCTTTTTTTCATCACTAACAATCTGCCATAGATATTATACGAATGATTTGTGTGAAAAAAAGTAAGTCTTTCTTCCCACTTCTCCAGAGACGGATATTCTAACTAACTTTCTAAGCCTAGAGTAACAAGAGCTGTAAGCTCATATGGCACTTGCATGTGTCAAGATGATTTGATTGATCAAGAGTAAGTTTCGACTTTGCGGTTGAGATGCGCGCTATAAGGGAGCTGGAACTTCATTTGTAAGCAAAACCCTTGAGGCAAAACTGCTAATGGGCTGATGGGCATCACGAAAATGCATATATTGCTTAAAAGTATTTTTTTTACTTTGCGGTCAAGATTGGTACTTTAAGGAATAATCGGATTTGGGAAGTAGCAATTTCTAAGCAAATGTTGTTGAGTCTCCAATATTCCAGCGAAGTTTCATCGTCCTAGCACATCTGGAAGTACCTTAACGCGCGATCACCGGAATCCTAGACCCCCCTCCCCCTCCTCCAACTCCACCCACAATAACCGGAGCCAATCCTGTTCTGTAAATGATTAATCCAGAGCATCTGTTTGTCATTCCCACGAAGTTCGATCCAGATCACACCAGTCTAAGCGGGTCAAGTATTTTCCGCCCTCCCCCCGATAATTGCCGGATTCGGTCCGGAAATGAAAAAGGTCACAAGAGAAAAATGTCCTCTGTTTAATTATTAAATTTCACTCGAATCCGATCACCCGTTCCAAAGTTACGCATGACTCAATATTCCGGATTCCCCACCCTCAAGTCCCCCCCCCCCCCCACAAGATTATCATATCGAGGATTTTTTTTTTATTCCAAGTCAGTTTGACCGGGTCCCTGATATGCTTTCCAAGTTTCGTCGTGAAAATCCCCCAAAAACGGAATTCCGGGATACCCCTCCTCCCCCCCCCCTCAAGTGTCCGGATCCAGTCAAATTATGTAAAAGATTTATATGGACCAGATGTTTGTTCTTCCCAGCAAGTTTCACTCCGATACCATCATTCTAACCGTTTCTCGAGATTTCCGGTCCACCCCCCCCCACCCCACCCAGCTCCCCCGCGGTGCACGTAGCCAATCCGATTCAGCAAATGACTTACCTAGAGCATCTGTTTGTTCTTCCCACAAAGTTCCATCCCGATCCCTCCATTCTAAACGGGGCACGTATTCCCCCCCCCCCAATAGTTGCCGGATCCGGTCCGGATATGAAAAAAATCATCGGAGAAATGTCCTCTGTTGAATTCTTAAATTTCACTCGAATCCGATCAACCATTCTAAAATTACGCATGACTGAAAATTTCGGATTCCCCTCCCTCCACTCCCCCCACCATTATCTGATCGACAAAATTTTTATTTTGAAGTCAGTTTGATTGGGTCCCTGATATGCCTGCCAAGTTTCATCGTGAAAGTCCCCAAAACCACCATCACCGGAATTCCGGGACCCCCCCCCCCCCATAAGTGTCCGGATCAAGTACAATGGCCTAAAGGACTTATCTAGAGCAGATGCTTGTTCTTCCCAGCAAGTTTCACTCCGATCCCTCCATTCTAACCGTTTCTTGAAATTTCCGGTCTCCCCCCCCTGGCTACCGAATCCGGTCAATACTTTAAACGGGACATTACAGATATATATTCTGTTCAGTTATGAAGTTTCATTACAATCCGATCATCCGTTCGAAAGTTACACACTTCTCAATTTCCCGGATTCCCCTGCGGATTCCCCTCCCTCCACTCCCCCACCATTATCTGATCAAAAATATTTTTATTTTGAAAGTCAGTTTGATTGGGTCCCTGATATGCCTGCCAAGTTTCATCGTGAAAATCCAAAAAACCACCATCACCGGAATTCCGGGACCCCCCCCCCCCCATAAGTGTCCGGATCAAGTACAATGGCCTAAATGACTTATCTAGAGCAGATGCTTGTTCTTCCCAGCAAGTTTCACTCCGATCCCTCCATTCTAACCGTTTCTTGAAATTTCCGGTCCCCCCCCCCCTAACTCCCCCCTGGCTACCGAATCCGGTCAAGACTTTAAACGGGACATTACAGATATATATTCTGTTCAGTTATGAAGTTTCATTACAATCCGATCATCCGTTCGAAAGTTACACACTTCTCAGTTTCCCGGATTCCCCTGCCCTCCACCCCCCCCCCCAAAATGGTCGGATCAGAAAACTGATTATTCCTAATTTTGTTTGGTCGGGTCTCTGATATGCCTGCCAAGTTTCATGGTCCTAGCACAACTGGAAGTACCCTAACTCGAAAAAGTGTGACAAAATGCCCTAAATTTTCAAGTTTCCAGCGCCCCGCACTCCCCCCCATATGGTCGGATCGGGAAACTGATTATTTCCAGGTTAGTTTGGTCGGGTCCGTGATATTCCTGCCAAGTTTCATTGTCCTAGCTCATCTGGAAGTACCCTCACTCGAAAAAGTGTGACAAAATGCCCTAAATTTTCAAGTTTCCAGCGCCCCAGCTCCCCCGCATATGGTCGGATCGGGAAACTTATTATTTCCAGGTTACTTTGGTCAGGTCCCTGATATTCCTGCCAAGTTTCATTGTCCTAGCTCATCTGGAAGTACCCTAACTCGAAAAAGTGTGACAAAATGCCCTAAATTTTCAAGTTTCGAGCGCCCCCACTCCCCCGCATATGGTCGGATCGGGAAACTGATTATTTCCAGGTTCATTTGGTCGGGTCCCTGATATTCCTGCCAAGTTTCATTGTCCTAGCTCATCTAGAAGTACCCTAACTCAGAAAAAAAGTGACAAAATGCCCTAAATTTGCAAGTTTCCAGCGCCCCGCACTCCCCCCCATATGGTCGGATCGGGAAACTGATTATTGCCAGGTTAGTTTGGTCGGGTCCCTGATATGCCTGCCAAGTTTCATTGTCCTAGCACATCTGGAAGTACCCTAACTCGGATATGTGGGACAAAAAAACTCGGACCGACCGACAGACCGACAGACGGAATTGTGATCGGTATATGGCACTTGAGCCAGAGGCTGCAAGTGCCATAAAAACATTTGAAAGCATGTCCCTTCCTTCTTTAAACTTTTTTGTGTTCAGTCCAACGGCCCTTTTCTGCCTTTATTTTCGTCATCCTTGAATGTAGGATTGCCCGACTTCTATCATCTCACTGTACCTTATCTCGTCTTTTAAACTAGTGGTAGCTGCGATTTGTTGGAGGGAGAAAGGCAAAATGTCGGCCTCTTTCTGTTTAATTTGAATTCGGCGCACTTTCTTGACGCGAAGTACTGCGATCAGAAGAAATAGCGCCAAGAATTACTCTGTGGTCGGGACAGGCGCCGAATAGGCTCCACCCCCGCTACTTGAGAATCGGGTAGAAAACAACGTCGCATGATTCAAGTCTTCTCAGTTCTTCCCTTATTTATTCTTGCCTTGACATAGAAGCATGTAGGAGCATCAGTTCGTACTGCATGCTACTTTTTCGTACAACTTCATACCGACTATTCTGAGATAAATTTTTCATCGGGAACTGGTATAAAAACTAGTTTTTCCCACAAGTTCGCATTTCCAAATTGAGCGGCTTTGAGCCTGAAGAGGACCCTTGCCAAGAAGGGCCGAAATATAGCTCCAGTAAAATTCAGCTGACGTATCCGTTTTGCACTATCAAATATGGTAGAAGTAGCGATTAAGATTACCTTTGAAACAATATGTAGCTATGAGAACGGATCATAAATAAGATTGTGCAGAAATTGCAGCTAATGGTCATTCTTCATGTCTTAACTTAAAGGTTCGGAGAAACCCCGTCGCCTCTATCCAAGTTCTGTGTCAGAATTAGTCAGCAGAGCAAAATAACACCTGGGAGTAGCACCAAGACTTGGAAAAAGTGACACACACTCGAATAGCAGCGACACTAGCACCACTAGCGATAGAGAACCTCCCTACTGAAACTCAATCAGTCATGCACCAGCGCTCGCTCCAATAACTTCATATTCTGAACACAGCAAAAACAAGAGGCACTTGATACGAGTAGTTTCAAGTTCAAGTTCAACCAAATTTTTTTTTTAATTTTACACAAAAACTTGGAAAAAGTGAAACACGCTCGAGTAGCAGCGACACTAACACCACTAGCGATCGTGAACGTCCCTGCTGAAACTCAATCGGTCGTGCACCAGCGCTGGCTCCAATAATTTCATATTCAGAACACAGCAAAAAAAAGAGATACAACCTCCCCTGTTTCTAGATGTTTGCAGACAGCATCTTAGCTTTACCAGAAATTTCTAAACCCGCAAGTTTGCCTCGCTTTAACTGCCGCAAGCGCATTGGGTGGCGCTATAGTATTGCTATGGATATGAGAATAAACATAATAACAAAGAGAATTTGGACAAGGTTTCTAAACGGGCCTGTAAATTTAAATACTCCTTGAGGCCAAGCTGACTGGGAAACGTAAATTCGAGCAATGTATAAAATGGAAATGTCAGCTAAGCATCGCAGCTGACATCAGAGGCGCTACTATCCAAAATGTTTGGTGGTGGGGGGGGGGGGGGGGCAAGGTAGCTACCGACTGGCTGGTCATTTTTACCGACTGTTTTTGCAGATAAAAACGACGATTATTGAGAAAAAATGACTGTGTTGACGAAAAATCGGCTGATTTTAAAAAGAATGACTATTTTTAAGAAAAAATCGACTATTTTTACGAAAAACCGACTGTTTTAAAAAAAAGGTCGACTGTTTCCTAGAAAAAAATCGACTGTTTTTACGAGAAATCGCGGCCCTTCGTGCCGACTCGGCTATTTTGTACCGACTGGCTGACAACATTCGGGGGGAGGCTTCCCCCCTCCCCCCTAATCATGACGCCCCTGGCTGACATATCCGTCTTATGCATTGTTTGAATATACCTGTAGAATTCGTGGAAACACAGTGAGGCGATCACGAGCAAGACGGAAGGACGACGGTCTCTCCAAAGATCCACTGACGTCCTTGTTTGAAGTTTCCTTCCACTTAGGAAAGAAAAGAAATCACAGAGCCCTTCCCAAGCTCCTAAGCCCCCTAATTTGTAGTTATTTGCCTTGTGAAGTTTGCCCAATTTTCGAGCTATTTAACAGTAATTCCCTGGGAATTGCCCCGGGAAAAAGTATGATTAGGAACACAGACTCGATATTGCTTTTAGTGAGGCTCGGGTTTACAAAGGAGGGGGGAAGGCTCGCACGGAATTTCTTGGAAAATGGAGAGGAGTAGGACAATCTAAAGGCTTATGAAGGCTTCCTTTCGGAGGAATCCATTTTACCGGTTTAAAGCAGAAATGAGACCTGACACGACTCCATTCATTGCTGGATTACATTCTATACTTGGGAAAAGGACCTTTGACGCATACGCTCGACATACTTCAGGTATCTCAGATCCCTTCTCTACCTACCATGGCGTACGTGGAAACGCTACCTGATCCGCCGTTTGTTAATTTCCGACCCATTGTTGACGCTTGAAGCCCTCTCGTCTACTTGTTGTTTTCATGTTGTTTTCTGTCGGAAACACTTGGTGTTTTCAAGTCACGAAATACAGACCTGATTTTTAACAACGGTAATACGGAAGGTTAGTTTTTTTAGTTTTACACAATGAAAATAGTACAAGTGAAACGTTGGATCTGAAATCCCAATCGTAAACGATTGGAAACAGTTGTTTCCGGTCGTAATTTTACGATCGTTTTTATGGCACTTGTAGCCTCTGGCTCAAGTGCCAGATACCGATCACAATTCCGTCTGTCGGTCTGTCGGTCGGTCCGAGTTTTTTGTCCCACATATCCGAGTTAGGGTACTTCCAGATGTGCTAGGACAATGAAACTTGGCAGGCATATCAGGGACCCGACCAAACTAACCTGGAAATAATCAGTTTCCCAATCTGACCATATGGGGGGGAGTGCGGGGCGCTGGAAACTTGAAAATTTAGGGCATTTTGTCACTTTTTTCTGAGTTAGGGCACTTCTAGATGAGCTAGGACAATGAAACTTGGCAGGAATATCAGGGACCCGACCAAACGAACCTGGAAATAATCAGTTTCCCGATCCGACCAAATGCGGGGGAGTGCGGGCGCTCGAAACTTGAAAATTTTGGGCATTTTGTCACACTTTTTCGAGTTAGGGCAGTGGTTCCCAACCGGTGGTACGCATACCCAAAGGGGTACGCGAGACCCTTGCAAGGGGTACGCGAAGGTACCAAAATCGGTTTAGTCTGTAGCTTCAAAATCTCGCACCATTCATTTTTGATTGCCTAAAGCTTAATATTACCTGCATAGGCATAGCCAAAATGTTTTTTTTTTGGGGGGGGGGGGCAGGTACTTTTCCTGACTAACTGTTAATTTTTACCGACTGTTGTTAAAGTTTAACTGAAAAGAGCAGAGATGGGACAGTCTTGTTACCCCTCACAAATTCACTTAAAGAGGCTTGAAGACCCGATGAAAGTGCGTTACTTCGTTGCTCTGCTATTCACGAATAATGAATTTTCAAATAGTGGAATTTCCCTGTCAGCTTTGGGGTACTACCTGTGTCGCATGCTTAACTAAAAAGACTTATGTTTTTTTTTTTGTTCAGGCACTAAGCAGTGTTCACCAAGCTTATCACCGCCAACTGAAAAGCCGCGTTTGTGTTCAGATTCAAATATTCCGAGTCATAGTAGAATTTGCACTGTGGGGACAGCCGTAGATATTCTGAACCTCACTACGAGAGCAGATAGTGGAAAATAAAAAAAATCTCTTAGCAGAATCCAAATAACTCAGTGTGTTCAGCTAAATGATACAAAGATAAGTTTGCTTTTCAGTTAAACTTTAAAAAAAAAATAAAAAAAACTGTTTTTTCGAAAAATCGCGGCGCTTCGCGCCGACTTGTTTCTTTATAGCCGTCTGGGCGACCACCGTTTAAGTAAATGATATGATTCATGGTTGGGACTGGGAGAAAACATCCCACAAATTGAAGTTTCAAAATTGCGAACAGATTTTCTGCAACAGAGAATTTTAAAAGATTTAGAGGCTCTTTCAAAGGTATTTAATGTGCTGGGGGGAGGGGTGTTTCCAACCCGTGTGTGATGCCTCTGTTTACAAGCCCTAGTGAAAGTCAATGAAATAATGTTGATTACAAAACAGCTAGGCTATTGTCGTAAAATATGTTCCTGTGTCAAACAATATTGTTTCAAGAAGAATCGAAGACATTGCAAGTGACACTGTCATTCAGGTTGCAAATTAAGGTAACGAAAATGTTTACGATGCAGATTGACGAAAGCAGGGAGACTATCAAAACCAAACACAGAAACAGGCTGACTGTAAAAAATATTGCCGTTAATGCCATCGAGCCGAGATCTGGCAAAATTTTAGCCACAAAGCAAGCTCAAATGTCTCATTGATTTTGTATACATTTCTACACATGTACGCCTTATCATTTATGATAATATTGCCGTCTTTTTCACGTTCTGAAAAAGGGGGTACGTAACCTTTTCGAACCTTGGTTAGGGGTACGCGGTACGAAAAAGGTTGGGAACCACTGAGTTAGGGTACTTCCAGATGAGCTAGGACAATGAAACTTGGCAGGAATATCAGGGACCTGACCAAAGTAACCTGGGAATAATAAGTTTCCCGATCCGACCATATGCGGGGGAGTTGGGGCGCTGGAAACTTGAAAATTTAGGGCATTTTGTCACACTTTTTCGAGTGAGGGTACTTCCAGATGAGCTAGGACAATGAAACTTGGCAGGAATATCAGGGACCCGACCAAACTAACCTGGAAATAATCAGTTTCCCGATCCGACCATATGCGGGGAAGTGGGGGCGCTGGAAACTTGAAAATTTGGGGCATTTTGTCACACTTTTTCGAGTGAGGGTACTTCCAGTTGTGCTAGGACCATCAAACTTGGCAGGCATATCAGAGACTCGACCAAACGAAATTAGGAATAATCAGTTTTCTGATCCGACCATTTTGGGGGGGGGGGGGGGGTGGAGGGCAGGGGATTCCGGGAAACTGAGAAGTGTGTAACTTTCGAACGGGTGATCGGATTGTAATGAAACTTCATAACTGAATAGAATATATATCTGTAATATCCCGTTTAAAGTCATGACCGGATTCGATTGCCAGGGAGGAGTTGGGGGGGGGGACCGGAAATTTCAAGAAACGGTTAGAATGGAGGGATCGGAGTGAAACTTGCTGGGAAGAACAAGCATCTGCTCTAGATAAGTCCTTAGACCATTGTACTGGATCCGGACACTTATGGGGGGGGGGGTCCCGGAATTCCGGTGATGGTGGTTTTGGGGATTTTCACGATGAAACTTGGCAGGCATATCAGGGACCCAATCAAACTGACTTAAAAATAAAAATTTTGTCGATCAGATAATGGTGGGGGAGTGGAGGGAGGGGTATCCGCAGGGGAATCCGGGAAATTGAGAAGTGTGTAACTTTCGAACGGATGGTCAGATTGTAATGAAACTTCATAACTGAACAGAAAATCTGTAATGTCCCGTTTAAAGTCCTGACCGGATTCGGTAGCCAGGGGGGAGTTGGGGGGGGGGGAGACCGGAAATTTCAAGAAACGGTTAGAATGGAGGGATCGGAGTGAAACTTGCTGGGAAGAACAAGCATCTGCTCTAGATAAGTCCTTTAGACCATTGTACTGGATCCGGACACTTATGGAGGGGGGGGGGTCCCGGAATTCCGGTGATGGTGGTTTTGGGGATTTTCACGATGAAACTTGGCAGGCATATCAGGGACCCAATCAAACTGACTTCAAAATAAAAATTTTGTCGATCAGATAATGGTGGGGGGAGTGGAGGGAGGGGAATCCGAAATTTTCAGTCATGCGTAATTTTGGAATGGGTGATCGGATTCGAGTGAAATTTCAGAATTCAACAGAGGACATTTCTCCGATGATTTTTTTCATATCCGGACCGGATCCGGCAACTATTGGGGGGGGGGGGCGGAAAATATGTGACCCGTTTAGAATGGAGGGATCGGGATGGAACTTTGTGGGAAGAACAAACAGATGCTCTAGGTAAGTCATTTGCTGAATCGGATTGGCTACGTGCACCGCGGGGGAGCTGGGGGGGGGGGGGGTGAACCGGAAATCTCGAGAAACGATTAGAATGATGGTATCGCAGTGAAACTTGCTGGGAAGAACAAACATCTGGTCCATGTAAATCTTTTACATAATTTGACTGGATCCGGACACTTGAGGGGGGGGGGAGGAGGGGGTATCCCGGAATTCCGTTTTTGGGGGGATTTTCACGACGAAACTTGGAAGGCATATCAGGGACCCGGTCAGACTGACTTGGAATAAAAAAAAAATTCTCGATATGATAATCTTGGGGGGGGGGGAGTTGTGGGAGGGGAATCCGGAATATTGAGTCATGCGTAACTTTGGAACGGGTGATCGGATTCGAGTGAAATTTAATAATTAAATAGAGGACATTTTTCTCTTGTGACCTTTTTCATTTCCGGACCGAATCCGGCAATTATTGGGGGGAGGGCGGAAAATACTTGACCCGCCTAGACTGGTGTGATCTGGATCGAACTTCGTGGGAATGACAAACAGATGCTCTGGATTAATCATTTACAGAACCGGATTGGCTCCGGTTATTGTGGGTGGAGTTGGAGGAGGGGGAGGGGGGTCTTGGATTCCGGTGATCGCGCGTTAAGGTACTTCCAGATGTGCTAGGACGATGAAACTTCGCTGGAATATTGGAGACTCAACAACATTTGCTTAGAAATTGCTAATTCCCAAATCCGATTATTCCTTAAAGTACCAATTTTGATCGCAAAGTAAAAAAAATACTTTAAAGCAATATATGCATTTTCGTGATGCCCATCAGCCCATTAGCAGTTTTGCCTCAAGGGTTTTGCTTACAAATGAAGTTCCAGCTCCCTTAGAGCGTGCATCTCAACCGCAAAGTCGAAACTTACTTTTGATCAATCAAATCATCTTGACACATGCAAGTGCCATATGAGCTTACAGCTCTTGTTTTGTACCGATTAAAAACAATCGTTTTTTTGTACCAGTTCAAAACAATCGTTTTCGGTTGTTTCCAATCGTTCTCAATTGTTTCCGATCGTTTTCACTTGTTTTCGATCGGAGACACATGGTTTTGTTTTCAAATCATGAAATACAGACCTGATTTTTAACTCAATTCAATTCATTTATTTGTATCCGCCAAAGCTGGCGAGTAGAGAAAATATAATAAAATTCACACAATCGGTCTACAGACTAATAACTAGACCATAGCCTATACTTTCAGAAAAACTCTACTTCATTTAAAAAAAACAATTAGCCTACATTATCCTAAATGAAGTCTACCTAACACTTTAACCAAAATACAATCAACGCAACATATCGGTCAAAGTGTGCTTTATGGAATAATTTTTTGAAAAAAATATTTCCCGTTTCTTTTTCAAAATATCAATGGGGTTTTTTAAACCATAATTTCCCATCATAAAAGAACTGGATTGGTATTTCGAAAACCGCATAAAAATTTCCCAAAATTAAAAAAATTAGTTTTAATACGAGATAAATTTGTCAACGTTAAAAAAGGTAAAAAAGAGGATGCATGCAAAGCCTATGGAAGAGCAACAGTGTTAAAAATCTTTGCAAGATTGCGTCTAGATAGGAAATCCCTAAGACAAATCACCGCCCCGAAACTAGAAGAAATACGCGACTCCACATCTTTTACTATTAGAGCCCTCGTTATTGACAAAGTCGGGCCATAAGGGGTTCCCAGATATCTTAAAGACTCGCATGGTTTTAGGACTGAATTATTTATACGGACAGATACTGAAAGAGAAATTTGTTCAAGGGGTTTTGGACCAAAAACCATAAACTGGCATTTTTCAGGTCGAAAAATCAGGCCATATTCTTTAAAAGACTTAACTAGATAATTTACATTATTCTGAAGGCCCGATAGAGAACGGCTAATAAGGAGTATGTCGTCAGCATACGCTATAAGAGAAGCTAGAATACCTTTACCATAAATAAAAGAAGACTGTACACCATCAAGACATGCAGCGATAGTTATATTGAAAATCACTGGAGAAAGAATCCAACCCTGACGAAGACCCCGGTTCAGAACAAGATCAAAATCAGTGTAAGAACCCTTCCAAAGAACTCTAATTCGAGAAGCTCCAAACCACCGACGCAACATGAGTACTATCCTCACTGGTACACCATTCTTCAACAAAGATCTAAGGGCCCAAGCGTGGATGATACTATCGTATGCTGAAGCAATGTCTAGGGCTAATATATATACTCTATTACCATAATTACAAGAACTCAAAATACGAGACAGAAGAGTGTGAGCCTCATCAATATTCAATCCTTTCCTGAAACCAATTTGATTCAAACCTTGATTAGAACCCCCAAAATACGGGAGGAGTGTTAGCTCAAAAAGTTTACTCATTTGACAGGAAGTAGTTATTGGACGGAAAGATTTACAATCATTTGGGTTACCTCCTTTCTGTAATAGGGGGGTAGTTGTTGATTTTAAAAAACTCGACCGAACCAAACCTGACTTGAGTATAAAAGTAAACAGGGATGCAATCATAATAAAAGTATTGTGTGAGGCCCATTTTAGATGATTAGCATGTAAACCATCACAATCTAAAGATTTTTTGCTTTTCAGTTTTTTTATGGCTTCTTTTACATCATGTACTTCAATTTTAATATCCGATATTACATGCTTAGACAATTCTTCTTCAAATTCAGAATCAAGTTTACAATGTATCGTATCATCAGTTCTAGAAAAAGTACCATCAAAATGAGCAATCCAATTATCAGCCCCAAGACTACTTTTATCAAGCGGGTGGTTTCTATGTGACTTATTTCTCACAATTTTAATTTAAATAATTTAAATAATTAACGGTAATAGGGAAGTTTTTTTTTGTTTGTTTTTTTTACAGAATGAAAATAATTCAGGTGAAACGTTGAATCTGAAATCCCAGTCGTAAACGATTGGAAACAGTTGTTTCCGATCGTGATTTTACGATCGTTTTTTGTACCGATTCGAAACGATCGTTTTCAATTATTACCAATCGTTTTCAGTTGTTTTCGATCGGAAACACTTGGTTTTGTTTTCAAATCATGAACTACAGACCTGATTTTTAACAACGGTAAGGAAGTTTATTTATTTTTAGTTTTACAGAATGAAAACAGTTCAAGTGAAACGGTGAATCTGAAATCCCAATCGTAAACGATTGGAAACAACTGTTTCGAATTATAATTTTACAACTGTTTACGATAATTTTTTTGCAGTGTCGTTTAACAACTGTTTACGATCGTTTTCAGTTGTTTTCGATCGGAAACAGTTGGTTTGGTTTTGAAGTCCTGAAACAAGACCTGATTTTTAACAACGGTAGTAGGGCAGGTGAATGATTTTAGTTGTAAACGATCAAAATAGTTTAACTGAAACGGTGAATCTGAATCCCAGTCGTAATTTAACAACTGTTTACGATCGTTTTCCGTTGTTTTCGATCGGAAACAGTTGGTTCGGTTTTCAAGTCCTGAAACAAGACCTGATTTTTAGCAGCGGTGGTAGGGAAGTTGAATTTTTTTCTAGTTGAAAACGTTCAACATAGTTTAACTGAAACGGCGAATCCGAAATCTCAATCGTCAACGATTGGAAACAACTGTTTCCAATCGTAATTTTACGACTGTTTACGATCGTTTTCAGTTGTTTTCGATCGAAAACAGTTGGTTCGGTTTTCAAGTCCCGAAACAAGACCTGATTTTTAACAGGGGTAGTAGGGAAGTTGATTTTTTTTTAGTTAAAAACAATCAACATAGTTCAATTGAAACGGCGAATCTGAAATTCCAATCGTAGTTTTACAACTGTTTACGATCTTTTTCAGTTGCTTTCGATCGAAAACAGTTGGTTTGGTTTTCAAGTACAAAACAAGACCTGATTTTTAACAGTGGTAGTAGGGAAGTTGAATTTTTTTTTTACATAGTTTAACTGTAAACAATTGTTAACAACTGTAAACAATTGTTAACATTTGTAAACAATTGTTAACACTTGGAAACAGTTGTTTCCGATCATAATTCTATGATCGTTTTTTTTTCGTATCCATTCAAAAGATCGTTTTCGATTGTTTCCAATCGTTTTCAGTTGTTTCCGATCGTTTTCAATTGTTATCGATCGGAAACAGTCGGTTTTGTTTTTCAAGTCGTGAAATACAGACCTGATTTCTAACAACGGTAGTAGACAAGTTGAAGTTTGTTGAGTTATAAACGGTCAAAATAGTTAAGTGAAACGGTGAATCTGAAATCCTAATCGCAAACGATTGGAAACAACTGTTTCCAATCGTAATCCAAACTGTTTACGAATGTTTTTTTTTTGAAAAGTTTAAAAGACTGCTCTAAGTTAAGAGCTGTCATTTCGTGTTTTTGCTATTTCAATTTTTGTTTGAAGCGCAAAATAATTCAAAAGCAGCTTTCGCAGTCGGTGCCCCCTCTATACTGCTAAAGCGTCTTCTGGTAGTTTTTTTAGAGTGCTGTCGTTTAATCGATAATTTTGAAGAACAAATATTTGCCTCTATATAATACAATGCGAATATCGCTCCATAATATTGTTGACTGAACTGAATCACAGAAAATTAGGCATTACTTGAAGTTGGAGAGAAGTAGAAGACCTTCAGTTATAGACAATCTACAGTTTAGGGCATAGGGGTGGGGTGGAGGGTGTGTTGAAAAAGAATCTGCAGTCGGAAATTCCGATCGTAAAAAACGATCCGAAACAATTGTTTTCGATCGTAAAAATACAATTGGAAACAGTTGTTTTCAATCGTAAAATAACGATTGGAAACAATCGGTTTCAGTCTTAAGTAGCGTGCACACACAGTCCGAATTTCGAAGTCCGGTGCGAATTTCCATCTCCGCTCCGGAATTTTGACGCATCGCATGCGGATTCGGTCCGATAATTTCGTTCCGATTTGAGTAGAAAATATTCTACTTTTACCGGAGCGAATTTTAAACGCATGCGAAATTGTGCCCTGAGAACTGAAAAATTAGAAGCTGTGTTTGGAATTTCAACTGTTTATACGACCTATTTAATGTCAGCTGCATTCATTCATTCGGCAATCAATCAGCATCATCTGACTGTAGGCTAAGCAGTGGGTTTTTCAAACCTGGGGCCAAGTTTCACGTCTGAATTTCGTTTTATCTGAAAAACCTGTCGGGCATCGTGACGCGAATTTCGTATATCGTAAAAATACAATTGGAAATAGTTGTTTTCAGTCGTCGAGTAACGATTGGAAACTATCGGTTTCGATCGTAAACAACTGTTTCCGATCGTAAAAATACGATTGGAAACAACTGGTTTTGATCGGAAAAACACGATCGTTAACAACTCTTTACAATCGTAAACAACTGTTTCCAGTCGTAAAAAAACAATTGTTTACGATCGTTTCCAATTGTTTACAACTGTCTACGATTGGAAAAATGTCCCATAATACAGTTGGAAAAAAACGATCGGAGGCACATTAAATGATAGTATTCTTAGCTATTACATAGTATTACATGCAACTTTTTCGTACAACCACGCAGGCTACAAATTTTTCATCGGGCAAATGTGATTTTCCCGTGGAGGGTCTTTTCACACTCTCTCACGTCATTTGTGACTGGTTAAGTCGGAGTCTCTTTAGTTTGTACAAACCAAACAGAGACACCGTTTGTTGGAGATGTTAGTCAATATAAGCCTACGTATAATAGCAAGAACAATAGGCCAATAGAACCTCCGTGTTTGGTACCATGCAGCGACCATGGATACCCCGACAAAACTGGGCTGAGCTAGACGTACTTCCTGAGCTTTTAGTTGATGCCCGTTTTCTTCCCTCTTACGCCGTTGCGCATATTAGAGGACAAACTGCAGGAGACATGCTGACCCTCTCTGCAGTGCGTCATACGTGACGTCACAGTGATAAACAACCAGTCGGTGTTTACTTCGGAAATTTCTTCTCCGGGGCTTTACTGCGTTATACCTGTTTGTAGAGGTAACGAATTGTGATGTTCCGCGTACCTCCTATCCTCCACTGGTTTGCGTCTTGCAGGGTATAGGGATCAGTTCGACCCCAAGTGGTCGTATTACAGAGGTAGGAAGACGGACGTTCTGGTGCTTATTTGTTCGAGAGTTAATGCATATGAAGCCGAAGGTGTACGAGCAAGAGCAAACAAATACTCATAGCGAGCAAAACTCAAGGCATAAGAGATGGCCACTATGGCCATATATATCCAAACTCTCATTCTCGCATCCACACATCGGACAGAAGTAAGGACCGGATTTCTGCCTAAAATTACCAATATAACGTCTTCTAGCACCAATTGGCAGGGTGTCCGCCAACATTTCAGTAATTATTCTTAATTCCTCCCGCTTAAGACCCGCTTTAAACATTATACTCTCACCCCATGTCTCTCTTACCGTGGCATAAAGCCTCAGGGATTCGGATTGATCCTTTTGGACGTGCCAAACCTGTATTTCCTGGCTCTTAAGTATTTCCTGTACTAGCTTGCTAACTCCTTCCTCATTTCCTACTCCATTATTCCACATTTCACCAATTCCACAATCATCCAATATCTTTTTTACCAAATAAGGCCACGAATTAGACGAATCATCTTTCAACGCTTCTAAGTATGCTGATTTTATTATTCTAACACGTGGCAAACCAACAATCTTTTCCCAAAGTCTAACCATATTCACTAATCTTACATTTCTCAACGATGTTAGACCTAACTCACCCTTCATCACTACACTATTTGTAAATTTACTAACCCCTAACCACCTTTTAAAATACCCTAACTGCAAAACTTCTATTTTATCTATTTTCTCATAACCCCATACTTCAGACCCGTAATGCATTACCCCAACTACCTTAGACCTAAATATTTCTTTATGGGCCCGGAGATTCCTAATTTCCTTCAGTTCACTCCTCAAAATCAAATTTGAACACAATCTTCCTTTCTCTACGCTCTTTTCAATATGTTTACTAAATGTCTTACCTTTGGCTCTAAACCTTATTCCTAAATACGTCCATTCTTCTTTCACTTCAATTTCTCTACCTGCGTATTTGAACTTATCCTCGGACCTCAAATTCCCTCCTTTCCTAAATACTAACACTACCGTCTTACCTGTGTTTAGCTCCAGTTTCTTGCCTTCCAAATACACCCTTAACAAATCAAGTAAAACTTGCAAATTATTTCCACTATCACTTACCAAAATAATATCATCAGCGAAAAGGAGCATACATAACACAGATAAGTCTAATGAAACTGTAGGTGCTCCTTGTTTTAACATGAACTCAACAACATCATTTATAAAAATTCCGAACAGTTTTGGCGACAGAATACATCCTTGTTTAACCCCCAAATTGTAACTTATTATTCTTGACAATTCTTTCCCCACTCTAACTATCAAACGAGTTAACCTATATATCTCTGCTAACATCAACACAAATGTAGCCGGTAGTCCTATCCTTAGCAAACTATCCATTAACAATACTCTATCTACATTGTCGAAAGCCCCTTTAAGATCTATGAATGCTGCATACAGCCTTCCGTTTCTAGGCTTAGTATACTTATTGATCAAAACTTTTAGTGCGAAAATATTATCCATTGGTCCATATCCTTCTCTAAACCCCGCTTGTACCTGATTTAAAACCTCCCTACAATCTAACCAGTTTTTTAACCTTGTATCTAAAATCTTACAAAATATCTTTGATATACTATTCCCTAGATGTATCCCTCTATAATTCCCATGCTCCTGCTTATTACCTTTTTTAAACAGGGGTGTCATTATTGACAAACTCCATTGCTTCGGCCACACACACTTTCGTAGTATACTCGAAAATAGCAGTGCCAACATTGGTAGTAGATACGTTCTGACCCGTTTCCAAATAATCGTGGGTATCCCGTCTGGACCCGGTTAAGATCCCCCTCTCATCTTCTTCATTGAATCCCAAAACCTCTTCTGCATTAACAGGATCCGTCAGTGCGTAATCCTCCTCTCTCATAGAAAATTCTGTTTTCTCCCTCAATTGCTGCGTTAACGTCTGTAGATTATCTTCACTCGAGTGTTTATTTTCCAGGTATTCTGACCATGATCTTGCCGACGGTCCAGTTCCCGACTCCCCCCCTCGAAATGACCCCTTAATTCCATCCCAAAGTTCTTTCTTATTCTTCTTAACAATCTTCTTCCATAATTTTAATTCTTCGATTCTGAATTTCATATTTTTTCTTTTTTATTAACTGCTTATACTCCCTTCGTTGCTCCCTGTACTTCTCTAACAATATTTTATCTACTGAAGTACTTTCCTTACTTCTAGATAGAGCAGCTATAACCTCCCTTCTCTTATCTTCGCATTCTACATCAAAGAATTCCTTACCTTGTTTTCTTGACCTATGTTTATCGTCAGCCTCTTCTCCTTTACTTACCTCTCTAATAATTTTACATATTGATTCAAGTCCATCCTCCGTTTCTCCTGAAACAACAGTAGCCTAACTCTTCCTCTATTACTTGCTTCTGTAACCTATTATTCAAAGTTTTATCACTTACATTTTCTGACTTAATTTTTGGGAACACCATCCTCCTATCCGCTAAATTTGATCCTATTTCTAAGTTTCTAACTATTTGAACCTGCATTCCAAATTCTATATTCGCTTCTATTGGCACGTGATCCGAACCAACCACCGAAAGCGCCCTGAAGTCTATACACCATGGCCAGAGATACATATCCACTAAAATGTAATCAACTATACTTGGCTTCTTACCCGCAAAACAAGTGAAATTCCCCAAACCGATCACAATTCCGTCTGTCGGTCGGTCGGTCCGAGTTTTTTGTCCCACTTATCCGAGTTAGGGTACTTCCAGATGTGCTAGGACACTGAAACTTGGCAGGCATATCAGGGACCCGACCAAACTAACCTGGAAATAATCAGTTTCCCGATCCGACCATATGCGGGGGAGTGCGGGGCGCTGGAAACTTGAAAATTTAGGGCATTTTGTCACTTTTTTTCCGAGTTAGGGTCCTTCTAGATGAGCTAGGACAATGAAACTTGGCAGGAATATCAGGGACCCGACCAAACGAACCTGAAAATAATCAGTTTCCCGATCCGACCATATGCGGGGGAGTGGGGGCGCTCGAAACTTGAAAATATAGGGCATTTTGTCACACTTTTTCGAGTTAGGGTACTTCCAGATGAGCTAGGACAATGAAACTTGGCAGGAATATCAGGGACCTGACCAAATTAACCTGGAAATAGTAAGTTTCTCGATCCGACCATATGCGGGGGAGTTGGGGCGCTGGAAACTTGAAAATTTAGGGCATTTTGTCACACTTTTTCGAGTGAGGGTACTTCCAGATGAGCTAGGACAATGAAACTTGGCAGGAATATAAGGGACCCGACCAAACTAACCTGGAAATAATCAGTTTCCCGATCCGACCATTTGCGGGGAAGTGGGGGCGCTGGAAACTTGAAAATTAAGGGCATTTTGTCACACTTTTTCGAGTTAGGGTACTTCCAGTTGTGCTAAGACCATGAAACTTGGCAGGCATATCAGAGACCCGACCAAACAAACTTAGAAATAATCAGTTTTCTGATCCGACCATTTGGGGGGGGGGGGCTGGAGGGCAGGGGAATCCGGGAAATTGAGAAGTGTGTAACTTTCGAAAGGGTGATCGGATTGTAATGAAACTTTATAACTGAATAGAATATATATCTGTAATGTCCCGTTTAAAGTCTTGACCGGATTCGGTAGCCAGGGGGGAGTTGGGGGGGGGGAGACCGGAAATTTCAAGAAACGGTTAGAATGGAGGTATCGCAGTGAAACTTGCTGGTTAGAACAAGCATCTGCCTTAGTTAAGTCCTTTCGACCATTGTACTGGATCCGGACACTTATGGGGGGGGGGGGGTCCCGGAATTCCGGTGATGGTGGTTTTGGGGATTTTCACGATGAAACTTGGCAGGCATATCAGGGACCCAATCAAACTGACTTCAAAATAAAAAATTTGTCGATCAGATAATGGTGGGGGGAGTGGAGGGAGGGGAATCCGAAATTTTTAGTCATGCGTAATTTTGGAATGGGTGATCGGATTCGAGTGAAATTTAAGAATTGAACAGAGGACATTTCTCCGATGATTTTTTTCATATCCGGACCGGATCCGGCAACTATTGGGGGGGGGGCGGAAAATTCGTGACCCGTTTAGAATGGAGGGATCGGGATGGAACTTTGTGGGAAGAACAAACAGATGCTCTAGGTAAGTCATTTGCTGAATCGGATAGGGTACGTGCACCGAGGGGGAGCTGGGGGGGGGGCCGGAAATCTCGAGAAACGGTTAGAATGGTTATCGGAGTGAAACTTGCTGGGAAGAACAAACATCTGGTCCAAGTAAATCTTTTACATAATTTGACTGGATCCGGACACTTGAGGGGGGGGGAGGAGGGGGTTTCCCGGAATTCCGTTTTTTGGGGGATTTTCACGACGAAACTTGGAAGGCATATCAGGGACCCGGTCAAACTGACTTGGAATAAAAAAAAAATCTTCGATATGATAATCTTGGGGGGGGGAGTTGAGGGAGGGGAATCCGGAATATTGAGTCATGCGTAACTTTGGAACGGGTGATCGGATTCGAGTGAAATTTAATAATTAAACAGAGGACATTTTTCTCTGGTGACCTTTTTCATTTCCGGACCGAATCCGGCGATTATTGGGGGGAGGGCGGAAAATACTTGACCCGCTTAGACTGGTGTGATCTGGATCGAACTTCGTGGGAATGACAAACAGATGCTCTGGATTAATCATTCACAGAACCGGATTGGCTCCGGTTATTGTGGGAGTTGGTGGAGGGGGGGGGGGTCTGGGATTCCGGTGATCGCGCGTTAAGGTACTTCCAGATGTGCTAGGACGATGAAATTTCGCTGGAATATTGGAGACTCAACAATATTTGCTTAGAAATTGCTACTTCCCAAATCCGATTATTCCTTAAAGTACCAATCTTGACCGCAAAGTAAAAAAAATACTTTTATGCAATATATGCATTTTCGTGACACCCATCAGCCCATTAGCAGTTTTGCCTCAAGGGTTTTGCTTACGAATGAAGTTCCAGATCCCTTAGAGTGCGCATCTCAACCGCAAAGTCGAAACTTACTTTTGATCAATCAAATCATCTTGACCCATGCAAGTGCCATATGAGCTTACAGTTCTTGCTTATTTACTTTCTTTCTCGAATATTGTCCATATTCCCAGTGTCAGCACGAGAAGTCGATTGTGAAACATGAAAATAATCTGGTTTTCAGATAACTTTAACTGATTTATAGTTTAAGTTCTTCTCTTCATGTAAATAAGTTCATACTAAAGTTTTGTCGGCCATGGTAAACCATACAAGCAGAAGAAACATGAAGGTGGAAGCCTAGAAAAACTGCGACAGTAGAAATGGTCAGACTGAAGTGGACAGATTAAAGTGGACAGGTAAAAGTGGACAGACTAAAGTGGACAAACTAAAGTGGACAGACTAAAGCGGACAGACTGAAGTGGACAGATTAAATTGAACAGATTAAAGTGGACAGACTAAAGAGGACAATAGAAGTGGACAGACCGAAGTGGACAGATTCAAGTGGACAGACTAAAGTGTACAGACTAAGTTGGACAGACTGAAGTGGACAGATAAAAGTGGACGGACTAAAGTGGACAGTAGAAGTGGACAGACTGAGGTGGAGATATTAAAGTGGACAGAGTAAAGTGGACAGACTAGAGTGGACAGTAGCAGTGGACTGCCTGAAGTGGACAATGGAGTTATCTCCCAACTTCCCTAAAACAATACTCCGTCTCTCCACCACCACTTCAAGGACCTCGCTCCTTATGTGACATTGGATGGGTCTGGACAGGATAGGGCACGGTTTGCCATTGAACTTTCAATAGAATTGTGTCCGATCTTGGGATCATCTTTCGGCAATCAAATAGTTGATAGTTCCTTTAGCTTCATATAAAACATTCATACATTTATTTTCATCCATCAAAGACTAAAGTGGGTCTTTCCCAGTAAATCCTAGATACATATGCCACCGCTTAACCTGTGGATGGATCCCAGTGGAGTCATCATTTTGTTTTCCGGTCTGGAGCAGAGTGCCGGATCCTTTTGAGTCATGGACGTCTAGGGACCTATTCCCCGGTACAAAAAATCTCGTGTTTCTTGTGCTGATTTCGCCCTTAAGAAATCCTTTCAAGCACTCTCCTAAATCAGTCTGCTTTCGGATTCAGGCAGACTAGAGAGCAGGGAGGTATTAACGATATGAAAGCGGGGTCTGCAGCAGGATGCAAGTTGTTGCCGTCTCCGCGACGATCGCAGCTGGTGGACCAGGTCAAACGGTCTTGAAGTGCTTCAAAAGTCTGTTCCATAAGGGATCGCACTTTCTTCCGTGAAGTTGGAAATCTCTGATGGGCTCGACATCTTTTCACTGACGAAACCAGTGACATTTGGCCACAAATCTTTTGACATTCTGTAGCTTACGGAACCCGTTTTTTTTTACCAATTATACGAGGAAACTCTTTTTTCAGTTTCATCATTAAATGCTTTTTGCTTTCTTTACGGTGCTGCCGATCCTAGATTTTTGGGTCGCTCTGTCGAAAACCTGTTCCAGATCCAAGAATTCTACAACCGACGGCAAACGCTGGTGCTCACCGGGCAAGCAAACCTTTCTTATCCAGAGGGAGTCACCTCTTCTTCTCTCGCTTCCGTTCCAAACCAGGGGGCGTTTTCGTTATGTTTTTGGAGGAATGGCGCTTTATTTTGTTGTTGCTGAGACAGTCTCGGTGTGTCACTTCCAAGACTTTTTGAAGACATAAATTGAGAGACTGCCACTCGACCATCCTTTTTTCGTCATTTTTCCTATCCTCTTGGTCTATTACTAGCAGATGCCTTTACGGTTCCACTTCTATCTTAGCAAAAATGCCGTTATCGGCCGATAGCCTTCCCTGGATCTCATCGTCACTTCAGTGAATGAGCCGAAAGCGATCGAATAAAAAGAGGCATGACATGGTACAGGAGGCACGAGTACTGAAGAGAGGCGCGCGTTCAAAAAAGAGGCGCGGGCGCAAAAAATAGGCACGCGTTCAAAAAGAGAAAACAAATCGTGTCGCAGAGCAGGCTTAACGACCTGCAGATAACAATTACAGTTACAACTTTAAGATAGTCGTTCTTAAATGGATACAATAGTTGCAACCACCATGCGGTCTCAAGAAACGAGACAAATGGCAAGTAACCTCCTAAAAAAAAGACGAGACGGACCAACAAACCGTCGATAAGTTTATAATTTATTTGTAAACAAATAAATACAATGCCCCCCCCCCCCCCAAAGGTCTTCAGAAAGTACGTTCGTCGGGCGAAGCCAGGCGAAAATTCACTCGTTGTCGGCGCGGAGCCCCGTCAGACACAGAAGAAATATAATTTTGTATGCTTTTGTCGAGCTTCGGTCGACTCGTCGGCACATCGAGTTCTTTTTATGCGTTTGGTTGGGTCTCGGCAATGTGTAAGTTTTTCTTGGGCCGCGATAATGTATACTAAACTAAGGAAAGGCACGGTGCGGGTTGCAAGTTTTTCGAATCGTCGATTTCTGGTGCATCTTTCCTCGTTTTAGTTTGCCTTTCCTGGTTTTGGTATGCTTGCCTGGTTTTCTCTTGCACCTTGCCCCTCCTTTCTTTTCCTGATTTTAGTCGGTCCTCTAAAATGAGATGAGTAAATGTGAAATATGAGAGATAAATATAATTTCGGATATTTTGGTTGCACTTCCGGCAACCATCCTCAGCGAAAAACAAACTAAATCTATAGGTTCCACAGCAGCACCAACAGAAAGGCGATGCGGAACCAGCAAACCACAGTACGACATCTAACAAAAAACAGAAGAAACGGTGCGGATTCAGAGACATGCAAATAAAAATAAAAGAAAATTTGCGTGTATAAAAAAAAGTGTGTCGCATAAAGGAAGTCGCATAAGTACTATAGGTACGTCGGGTGCTTTTAACATGACCTCTTTGTGTAGGTAGAAAGGCTCACTCATTTCGCATCTTAAGGCATTCGTTGGTGGATTTGAGACGTTTTTGCCTAGCCCCGACACCCACTCACAGTCTACTAAGCCTTCCTCGGTCGTTCAAGGCCGGGAAATATGTTCTTTGGACTTTGAGAGCAAAAAAGACGAGTCCCATTAACTGAAGCGAACGGCGTTACAGTTTAATGAGACAGTTCAAAGGAACCAGAGGATGGCTTGTTCAGCTTGGATACTAAAAGGGTTGGGAGCGGGAGAAAAGCTTTCGCTCCGAAGCCTTGGCAACCGGTTCTGGAGAAATTGGATACTTTGCTCGTTCTTTTTTTGCAGTCCCTTGCAGTTTTCTTATCAGGAGCGAGATGAAACGTTGCACCCATTGGACAAATACTTAGATAATATTGCGCAAAAAAGCCAAAAGGCCGTGGCAACAGCTTAAGCAAAAACACATAACAAACTAAACAATACGGAAATCAAAACAAATCATATTTCCTTGAAAACATAATAAAGACTGAGCTTTCGGTGTTGCAAATCTACCTTGAGTAATCTTGCAAGCCTCCTCATGTCTTTTAGTTACGACCACCAATCATACTACTCATCCATTCTTCATCAAACACCCTTTCATTTTCTAAACACTTCATGCTTCATCTTAGTTCTTCACATTCACACCTGACATGCAGCACACTTTTATTCTCATCTCCAACTTTGCAGGAGAGAAATATTGACCAGAGCGTTCGAAAGAACTTGCAATATAATTTCCTCTGGTCCCAAGCTGTAAACAAGCATCCGTAAGATACAAAACATCTTAATTATAGTGTGATTTTATATCATTTTCGCGACGACAGGGTCGGACCCCTTTCCTTTAGAGGTCGAAACTTCATCACTGTAATAGTGCGAACACACGACCAGGATCGGGAGCTCCGGGACTGGAATTCCTTCCCGGATTTTCTGCACCGTCATCATCTCCGTATGGAAAAGTTTATTTTTGTCAATTTGATAATTAAAATATCCGGCCGTGAAATCGTTATCGTGTGTTCGCACTTTAAATCTCATGGGAGAATATGTTTTCACTTTACCCCTTGCATGGCATTTCAGATGCTGCAGTCGAACGGACTTTGCCTTTGCATAATTTACTCGTTGCAAGTGTATCACTTTAAATTGCTGTCAAAGTTAATGCAGTGAAGTGATATGAAGTAAGATAGGGGAGAAACAATACCAGCTGACACAGATGATACATTATTGTAAACGCTAAATTTTAACACCAGCACCACTAGATTGATACACCAGTAGATATATAGATGCTAGATAGATACATCAGTAGATAGATAGGTGTTTAATGAAGCCCTTGGGCCATGAACAAAAACAATACAATATTTACATTCTGTATACGGGCGAACTTCTAATTAGCTGAACTATACAACTTCCGCCATCCGCAGACTATCATCACATACTTTTAAAAATCCTACTTAAATGGTCCAGATATGAACAAATCCTGCATATAAAAGGTAAAGGTAAAGGTTTCAGCACTAGCCTTGACAGGCGAAGCTGGCGGTGCTGATCTCCGATTCTCGGCCCTCAGCCAGGAAGTGCAACGGGGGGTTGGGGGCCAGCCATCCTGTGCTTTCACACACCCTTCCTGTCACCTTCCCCGGATTTCTCCAGGTACCCATTTGAAGCTGGGTGGACTTTGGCTTGTTACGCCACTAACCCCCGTCCCAAACCAAACAGTAGGCACTACCGAGACTCGAACAAGCGACCCTTTACTTGCGAGCCCGGTGCGCTAACCACTCGGCCAGGACGGACATATAATCCTGCATATAATTCTATGATGTGTACTATTAAGTAGATCCTTCACTGACATAACTATGGCACAGCTTGAGCGGATTGAGCCTGAATGGGACCTTGCCAAGAAGGGCCGAAATATAGCTCTAATAAAATGTAGCTGACTTATCCGTTTTGCACCGTCAAATATGATTCGCAGTCCGCTTGGGCTGAAGGACTATCTATAACTATGTCATTCAAAAACTTCTCTCGTGAGACAGACCACTCCTGGCACTTAAAGAAGATGGTCCAGATCCCCTAAATCAACTTTACAAAATTGGCACCTCGGCTTATCCCTTGTCCCGGAGCTTTGAATGTCCCAAATATTCCCCAAAACTTGGAGACACTTTTCTCGCATCTGAATCCATGAACGTAAAAATCTTAAAGGTAAATTAATTTTAAAATAAACCTCTTCACCAAGGTACCTTGTAACACCAGACCTAAGTGTTTTAGACCTTTCCATTTTACCTAAAAAAAAAAAACCAACTTTTATGACATCAGTTCGCTTTCTCATGAATTATTGAGGGGGCCAGACAGTGTATGATGGCCAAGGGTCATGGCAACAAAAATTTAATTAATACACTAACTTATAGAACTAGCAAACTCCTATTCTAAAAATATCATTCTGTGCTCCGTCGCAAGCTCAAATAACGCCCAAGTTTTTAGAGTAAGAAAACATTCATACTCCATCATCCTTACCATCCATTCTTCATTATATTCTCTCTCACCAAATACCTCCTTTCCCCATTTCCACACACTCACACATCAAAAGTGCCACGCTTTCATGTTCATCACTGCACATAGGACAGAAGTAAGGACCAAATCTCTCTTTTGCTTTATCAGTATAAACTAGACCTACGTTGCCTGGACAACGTGAAGTGTTGCAGCAACACTTTGGTTTTGTTTCTTCGCTATCGGTCCACTCGAAAGCAGGAAAATGGTTTGATGAACGAAAGCTTGGCTAAGACTCAATTCTAAGTTACAGAGACTAATTTTCTTACCCTCAGATTTAAAGAGATCAAATAAAATGTGTACCAATTTGCACTAGTTTCTAGCCCCTTATGAACCCCTTCTAGTAATCAATTCCTACTTACAAGTCCATCTCCCCGTGATAGACATTGTGCCAAATTTTTCTCAATTCAAATACGCCAGAAACAAATAAAAGGATTAATAGGTACACCAACTAGTAAAAGTTACAAGCCCCTCATCGCCGAAGATGATTATGGTCTAACAGTCGGTTTTTGCTTACAAGTAAAAATAACAACAGAATATGGAAGTAGGGACTAAATTAACTTAGCAGACAGTTGAACTTTATCCTTTTCAGTCGTAGACATCGCGACTTTTGGATACTTCGAACATTATCTTATATAAACTAGTTGGCAATATAAAGCTATCCGTAACTTTTCAGGATCAAAATACCATAGATGCCACTCTGCTAATTATTTCGAAACTATATCGTTGTATTACATTATCATTTATATCCGTTGCGCCATAGACCATTGTAGCATCTCATGAAAACGACAATGCCATAGCAGCTGATTCTTGAACGATGACATGCACCAAACTTTTCTTATCATCGAAAACACCGGAAACAAAATAGGTGAACAAACTAGGAAAAGTCGAAAACGCCTCACCACTGAAGATAATTATGGTTTAACAGCCGATTGTTACTGACCCTGACATGTCTAACAATTGGGTTCCGCCTATTCTTTGTTTGAGTGTGTACCCTACCACTAAAGTTGTCAATCCCTCTAAGGCTTAATTTTAAGTTGCAGTGATAGACCAAGGAAACTAATTTTCTTACCCTCAGATTTATAGAGATCAAGTAAAATCTACACCAAGTTTCACAATTTTCTAGCCCTCAGTAACCCCTTCTAGCAACCGATTCTTACTTATAAGTCCATCTCCCCGTGATAGACATGGTACCAAATTGTTCTCACGATCAAATACACCGGAAAGAAATAATAGGATTAATAGGTACACCAACTACCAAAGTTGCTAACCCCTGATCGCCGAAGATGATTATGGTCTAACAGCCGATTGAATGAATGAATGAATGGATTTTATTTACCCACTGCACTACAATGAGGACTAGTGGAGTATAATAAAAGAAACTGGAAAAGGAAAAAGCAAAAACACAAAATACTTGAACAATAACAATAACACTTAAAGGACGGTAGCTAATCATACTCGATCATTCCTGGCCGCACAGACGGGTGATCCAGGGGTGGTTGCAAGAACGAAGGATTCGAGCACGGAGATCTTCCACCGCGGTAACAGGTTTATTAACTTTAAATATGTTGATTAAATAGGTGTTCCGCGTCCATAGTGTCAATTTTAGCAAAAATTTAAGGTAACGAAAGAATAGTGAACGGATATTTTTGATTTCAAAACGGGTAAAATTTTTCCAAAAGGGGGTGAGGTAGAGGACATGAGGAAGGGCTACAGTATTGTACAAAATAGCAAGATATTTCCGACAGAATCGACGCTTATTTGCCACTATGGATGCGTACGCCGTTCGGAGTTTTTTCCCCAGATACTCAATAAGCAAACAACGGGTTTCGCGGAGTCTTCTCCCGATTGGGACACCAAGGTAGATGACCTGATCAGACGGTTCAAGAACAGTGCTCCCCTGTTTAACAGGTTGTCTAATAGATAAACGACCATTAAAGAACAAAATATTTGATTTCGAGGGGTTAAACGTTAAACCAACTTTTTTGTACTCCTTTTCGAGGATATCATAATTTTCAGTAAGTGTAGGGACGAGTCTACACAGGTTAAGTAGATCATCTGCAGACGGGTCGCCGTCACTACCCCCACCCGTCGATTCACCCACCCGTCAATACACCCAATCTAAAAATCCGTCGATTCACTCAACCGTCGATTCACCCAAACGTCGATTCGCCCAACGTCGATTCGTCCAACCGCTGATTCGCCCAACCGCTGATTCGCCCACCCGCTGATTCACCCACCCATCGATTCGCCCACCCGTCGATTCGCCCAATGTCGATTCACCCAACGTCCTGTTGCTTGAGCGTCGATTCGCCCAATTCTATGATCCGTCGATTCGCCCACCCGTCATAAAACCCAAAATATCCGTCACAACCCCCACTTTTTCCGACGGTTTGTCTACCCGTCACAAGACCCAAGAAATCCGTCGATTCGCCCAAAAAATCCGTCACAACCCCCACTTTTTCCGAAAGTTCGTCTACCCGTCACAAGACCCAAAATATCCGTCGATTCGCCCAATTTTCAAAACCGACCTTTGATCCAGCGCGGCTCTTTTCATTGAACGCGATGGAACAAAGCGACTGAGTCACAGGGGAGTAATTAAGAAGGATACAATACCGTCCGATGTAAATAAGGGTGAAAACTAGTCAATACAGCTTGAGCCAGAATGATGAGAAGCATGATATAAGACCTCGGTGCTGGTAATGGAAGAGGAAATGGAGGATGAATGCAAGAGTAAAATATCAATGAGCTACCATGTTTTTAAGTACAACATGTACCGAAAGCGGTAGGCTACATGTTGCGATTATTTGGTCGGTTAAAGGAAATTATAACGCCACACGATCGTTCGATTCTCAATAGATTAAAATTTGACTGGTACTCCTTTGGTCGGCAGACTCGACCCAAAGTCGGCTAGAAGCTGGGCGGCAGGAATACCAAAGGTTCCGACGGAAACCCAGAGGAGAGTATTTTTGAAACTATTACAGCTGGAATCCTCTTTTTGATGCTTCTGATCAATCTGCCCCAAGCTATATTTTCTAGTTTTCACCCTTATTTACATGGGACGGTATCGTAGCCTTCTTTATTACTCCCCTGCGACTCAGTCGCTTTCTGATACCGCGTTCAATGATAAAGGCCGCGCCAGGTCAGAGGTTGATTTTGAAAATTGGGCGAATCGACGGAAATTTTGGGTCTTGTGACGGGTAGGCGAACTTTCGGAAAAAGTGGGGTTTGTGACGGATTTTTTGGGCGAATCGACGGATTTTTTGGGTCTTGTGACGGGTAGGGTAACTGTCGGAAAAAGTGGGGGTTGTGACGGATTTTTTGGGTCTTATGACGGGTCGACGAATCGACGGATTTTAGAAGTGGGTGAATCGACGCTTCACGAAACCGAGGTTGGGCGAATCGACGGTATGCGAATCGACGGGTGGACGAATCGACGGGTGGACGAATCGACGGGTGGGTGAATCGACGGGTGGGTGAATCGACGGGTGGGTGAATCGACGGGTGGGTGAATCGACGGGTGGGTGAATCGACGGGTGGGTGAATCGACGGGTGGATGAATCGACGGGTGGGTGAATCAGCGGGTGGGCGAATCAGCGGGTGGGCGAATCGACGGATATTTTGGGTCTTGTGACTGTTAGGCGAACTGTCGGAAAAAGTGGGGGATGTGACGTATTTTTTGGGTCTAATGACGGTTGGGCGAATCGACGGGTGGGCGAATAGACGGGTCCCCCTGCATACGTTAGCAAGGACAAATCCAACCCTTTCAAAATATACTAAGTACGGATTTTAGACTGTGCTTCTAGTACACTATTGATGAAGAGGTCAGGGGAAATAACTGATCCTTGGCGGACACCTTTCTCAACGGGAACTTCAACAATCTTATGAGGATCATTTGGGACCTTGATACAAGCCTTAAGCCGACGGTACATATAATACAAAACCTTCACAACATCCAGTGGCACACCCCGTCTGTACGCTTCCAGAATCACTTGTGGATGAATAGACGAATCGAAGGCCCGGCTTACGTCATGGAACCCAAAAACTAGAGTTTCCCCAGAATTACTAGATCAATGAGCACTTCAGAAAGTACGAGCAGGGCGTGCAAGCAACCTAAACCCTTCCTGAATCCGAACTGGAATTCAGGCATCCAACAAAACTTACGAATACTGGCAGATACAAGACGCTCAAAAATCTTACAAAACGTTGATGAAACAGTAATGGGGCGATAAGACGAGCAAGAATTCTCAGGTTTGCCCTTCTTTAGCACGGGTGTGATCATACCGACACAAAATGAATTTGGGACAATACCTGTGCAAAAAATCATTTGATACAGAAGAGTAAGGTAATCGAACAGTAGTAAAGTTCCATAAATAAGCTGAATAGCAGAAATACCGTCTGAACCACTAGATCGTTTCTTACTTAATTTTAAAATACAATCAATGACTGCATCCCGCGATACAACAAAATTTGACGGGGGAGGATCTACGAGAGTATTATCCAGTTCGACCGCAAATGGTGAAGACAACGTAACGTCAGGTGCTGAAAATTCATTAGTAAAATAAGTTTGCCATACTTTAGAGTCAATTTTTTCTTTGTAGCATACTTTTGGTTCTTTTTCACGTAACTTCCATATTGAAGATGGATTATTCATTATTCGCTCGGTAAATCCCGCCTTGACTTTACACAGGCGATCCCTGAGAGCTTTATCGAACTTTCGCTTTGTATACACTCGCAGCGAGTTGACGACGCCCGATCGTGACCGGTCACTCTCTTTTCACACGGCAAACCAGAACTTTGCACTTTTACAGGAGTTTACCAGGCTAGGGTCGGATGTGAAGCCTGGCACTTCCGTGCCTCTCCTTACTTTCCGGACGGGAACCGCGGCAGATTCTGCGACTTTTCATTGTTACTTGTGTACCAAATTGTTCTTACCATCAAATACACCGGAAACAAATAATACGTACACCAACTAGCAAAAGCTGCAAACCCCTCATCACTGAAAATAGTTATGGTCTAACAGCCGACTGTTGCTTACATGTCCCCTATATGTCTCACAATTGGGATCGGCCTATTTTTGGTTCAGTGCGTACCTTACTACTGAAGTTGTCAACCCCTCTTAAACTTTCAAACTGTTGTATCTCATGAAGGAATTTTTGTAAAAAAAAACGGATGATATATACTTTGATCAGCTCACCAATATCTATCGGTTGCCGTTGAAAAAAAAATTATATCTGTATTAGTTCAAAAGTTGAAAAACTTTCTAGGAGCAAAGGGTAAGCTCTAATTTCTTTAGCAGTGAAAGAACTTTTAAAGTTTAAAAGGCCCATCTGATATCACTTCTTTTCCTCACTCCCAAGTGTAAGAAATGGAATGATAAACTCAGCTGAAATCACGAACAGAAACGGGTAGAAACAATAGATGGCAGCACTTTCGGGCCCATGGGAAAATGACACTTTTTTGATTCCGTATTTTTTTTTATTTATCACTTAAAGAAGATCTATTGGCTGTGGGGCCAGGAAACTGTCGCACATATTTCGCACTTATAGATTTTAGTCCATCTTCAGTTTAAAACTTGTGCCTGTCTGCTTACCTGCTAGAACGGAGCTTTCCAGTCGAAAGCAGAAACGTAATTTAATGAAACGAAAGCTTGGCTGCACAACTTCAGATAGTCCTCTCTGACATGGGCTATATAACTCCACTTCACTTCGCACACCGTAGGCTCTGGCTCGAGGACAAGCAAAAACCATCCTTTTTGGCCCCAGGCAAGAGATCTACGGAGCTTTCCAAAATGTAATGTCATATTCATCAATCCGGCCTAAAGTCCTACACTTTCCGTAAAAACCGCACAGGTTAAACCCTTACCAGTTACCAGGAATAAAATGAAATCGGCGGCATAGGAAAAAAAAATAAAAAAATAAAAAAAAATAGGACAAAACCAAAGTGTTGCTCTCGCAACACAATTCGCCTTGCCCCAAGTGGTAAACTATCAGCCCTCATCCCAAATGTACTTAATTCGCTCCTTACTTATTCCTGCTTCAAACATAATTCCTTCACCCCAATTGTCTTTAGCGACCTCGAAAAAACGCAGGGACACTGGAAGGCCCTTCTGAAATTGTCAAGCTCGGATTCTCCGAACCTCGATATCTATCCCTAACCCCCCATTCCAATATTCATTCTTACAACAATACTGTACAATTTTTCTGATTAAGCGGGGCCACGCATTTGGGGAATCATCCTTCAGAGCCTACAGGTACGCTGATTTTAGTAGTCTTCCTCTTGGCATTTATATCGCTCTTCCAAAATCTTATCATATTTACTAGCCTAACATTTGTTAAAGAAAATAAACCTAATTCCCCCCTTACTACTAGACTATGGGTATACTTACTTAGTCCTAACCATCTCTTAAAATAACCTAGCTGAACTGCCTATATTTCTTCCCCTTTCTCACATCCCCACACCTCAGACGCATAATATTTTGCCACTAGATGATCCCACGGTATCACCGAGTCCTTGTTTGAACTGGCGGCTTGGATTTCCTACTCCATTTTTGTGTACTTGTAAATTATGATGGTTAATAAACTTAACAATAATGATAATAGGGGTGATCTAATCGTTGCAAATGCTAGAATTCTTCCGGTTTAGCATCTTTCATGATAACATGAATTTGTGTCACACGTTTGGAGCACTGGCTCCATTCGAGTTCATTTGAGATAGACGTGGCAACTTTTCGGCAGGTAGCGTGTCAGTGGACGCGGAGAACCCGTCCGGCGTGGTAGTGAACTGATAAAGTGGACATTACGTTTTTTCAGAGTCAGGTCGATTATTTAGCTATGGACTAGAGGTCAAACGAAGACAACATCAAGCTGCAACCCTACCTTGCTTCAAAAGGGGACAAGTTGTTCGATTGTCCACACTCGATAGAACGATTAAATGCTTATTTGGTTGCGCAAAACGGGTATGTTAGCTGAGATTGTTTCTGGCTAAAGCCTATTTCCTCTGTGTTCTTGATGACTAACTCTCCTTGCCGATGCAAAATCGCCGGGTACCTAGCGGAAGAGCCGGAAGCGGTATCACATCTGCTCCCAAAGATCGCCGTGATCGGTTGACGCAGGATCTGAGTTTTTGTTTGAGTCGTTAGTGAGACGTTTACTCGTTCTTCCTGAGGATCACCGGCGTGTGAACTCTCCTTGCCGATACAAAATCGCCGGGTACCTAGCGGAAGAGCCGGAAGCCGTATCACATCTGCTCCCAAAGATCGTCGTGATTGGTTGACACAGGATTTGAGTTGTTTAGTTTGAGCCGTCAGATCCGTCAGTGAGACGTTTACTCGTTCTTCCTGAGGATCATTGGTGTGTGGATCATGTGGCGAGACTCATATAGAGTATTGAGAAGGGATCTTTAGACAAGTGTGGCATGGATTATTTTTTTTTATCATTTCAGGTGTCATCAAATACATTGGACAGGTGAAGTTTGCCGATGGTGTTTGGCTTGGGTTAGAAATGAGGAACGATAGAGGTAAGCACGACGGTACAGTGCAGAATGTTCGCTACTTTTCGTGTAGGATGGGACGTGGTCTGTTTGTCCGTCCGTCTGCCGTCACCGTCCGCGGGTTAAGCGGTGCGTTGTTGGTGAAAGAGATGAACGAAGAAGCTGCTGCGTAGATGTTCTGGAACCCACAAAGGAGAAAAGTGCTTTAGAAAACGGGGTTAGAATTTATCCCCTACGTGCCCTCGTCCGACGTCGCTGCACTCCTTCTATAGTGGAGGCATGTTTCTTAGAAGTATGTTGGACTACCAGGGTTTTGTTTGTCGCCGCTACAGCAGTCCAGTTGTGAACGGTAAAAGAGCTATGATATCTGCTGAAAGCCACGTGTCTCAGTTTTCTTTTGACGTAAACAGTGAAATCACATTCTTTTAGTTTCATCGAATCTTCCTTTTGAATAATCTTTTTCTTCTGTTGGGATACTTCGGACGGTCATAAAAGTAATGCAGAACTGTTGCAGTACTTCCGACTTTTGCCCTGAGTGTGCAAATGCAACTGTTAATTTCCTTCTCTTTCTCCTTTCAAATGTTGCATCTGTGGCTAAGCGGTGCGTAAGCGCCACCAAGCGTGTCAATGCGCGTAAGCGCCACCAAGAAGATGGCGTTCAAACTAAATAGCATACCCCAGTGGAAGAATAAGCATTATTAGTAAAAAAAAAACTATTGAATTTCAGCTTACATTTGTGCCAGAAGAAAACTGAAATAGTTGGCTGTTATTGACTGTCTTGTAAGCAAGACAAATAGAGAAGTGTTTAAATAAACATAAGATCACTTATGCAGTTATAGGAGATTAATCGTTGACGTCACTTTATGCGGTCCTGTGTTGTTCTTCCGTAACTTATCTGAGCGATGCTAGGATCATCAGCTATGCACTACTACTGTCAACGAAGAATAACGTGCTTGAAGGTGGGGGGTCGAATTGGTTCGTGAAGTGCAAAAATATTCTTGAAATGTTGCTTAATTATTCGTTGGGACCGATCCAGTTTCATCAGCCCACAAAATCGTGAAGCACGATCATTCCAGTGCATTCTTATCCTCTAATCCCTAATTGTAAAAGGAAAAGAGTAGGATGTGTCCAGTGACTTTTTTTTATCGTTGTGTTCAGAGCAAACTAACGCCAGAGAGTAGCGTCAAGACTTGAAAGAAGTGACACACACTCAAATTTGTTTTTCTAGTTTCTTAGTTCCATACTCTTTATTATACAAAACAACATTTACATGCTAAACTACATGAACACACCTTTTGTAACCCTCTTAACATCCTTTGTACTTGTAGCTGATACTTCTGACTGCAGGAAAGCCCGAATGGGGGCAGTAAAAAAACAAACAAAAAAACTTCACTTACATTAATTTCCACATACTATTTCAAAAAAGAAAAGAAAACTGAAAAAGGAAGAACAAAAAGAAATGAAGGAAGAAAGCCAAGAAAAAAAAAATGCAAACAACAACAAACAATAAGTGGGAAACCTGCCGTCGTACCAAAATCAACCAATCAACTAACCAATCAACTAAACAAATGGAATAAAATTTCATCAATGGTGGTCTTCAAGGAATGTTTCTTTGGTCGGTCCTTGAAATAACAGCGGCTCTGGCACCTGTAGTGATAGAGAACCTCCTTACTGTAACTCAATCAGTCGTGCACCAGCGCTGGCTCCAATAACTTCATATTCTGAACACGGCATAAAAAAGCTAAAACATTCCCTGTTACTATGGTGTGCAGACCGAATCTTAGCTTTACCATAAATTTCTAAACTCGCAAGTTTGTGTCGTTAAATACTGCAAGCGTCACCAAAATCAACGACTACGGCCCGTTTACGAAGCATAGAAAGCATAGGTCTTGGCGCTACTCCCTAGTGTTATTTTGCTCTGGTTATGTCCGTTCGGCAATGACTAACTACTGTAAGTGCCTTATTTTGACTCTATGCTGCTAACTTATGCCAAAGATTTCTAGACCGTTTTAGCATGTATTTTATTTTTAATAGTTGATGACGTTAGTCGGAAAAGTCAGCTGATAATACGGCTCTCCCTGGCAATGCTTGCTATGCATAACGCTTAATGCATAACGTTTTCAGAATCACAACAGATTGTATCCCAGGTGTTGTCTGTTTACACTGCGCATCCTTGTGTTATCTGTTATGAAACTTTTGACAGTGTGACCATGGTATCTGGAAAAAACTTTCTCACTTTCACCATCACTAACACAAGAGCCTAGGTTTTTGGCAAATTGGTGGGGAAGAAGTTTGGCACTTGTGTTGTTAGTGGTGTTAGTAGCCTAATTCTTTTTGAAGAAAAAACTAATTTGGCTATTTTCGTTTTTGCAAAGCAACGGTAGTATTCGATACCATGGTAACCAAAAAATCGACAAATGCAGAGCCCGTTACCGTGTTTTCAGATACCACGGTATCTGTACAACGTAACTATTGTTCCGTGTTGTACTTCGTGCTAACGATGTACTCTAGCTTCGTCTTTATCTTATTCCGCGAAGAAGAAAAGAGGTAGAAATAGTTACAGCATTCACTTTATTATTTGATTTACTGGTCCGTGTTGCTGAGGTTCTGTTGCTTCCTCTTATTCCTCAGCAAAGAGCATAGGTACAAATTTCTTGTGGTTTTAAAAATCCAGGGACTTCAGGAAATTAATGCGTAGCCTCTGCGTAACCTAACGTTTTATGCGTAACGTTTTCAGAATGACAACAGATTATATCCCAAGTGTTGTCTGTTGACACCGCTCATCCTTGTGTTATCTGTTATGAAACTTCTGACACTGTGACCATGGTATCTGGAAAGAACTTTCTCACTTTCACTTTCACCATCACTATAATACAAGTGCCTAGGTTTTGGCAAATTGGTGGGAAAGAAGTTGTACACTTGGTTACTACCATGGTAACTAAATTTAAAAATCTAGGGACTTCAGGAATTTAAAATGGGGGTTGCCTGAAAGAAAGCGAGGCATGGTGCAGGAGGCAAAGGCATTGGAAGAAGGCACGTTGTAGCGAGATGTAAGGCATGAATGAATACAGTGTATCATACGGCTATAGTATATAAAATTCCACATACAGTATATAAAATTACTAAAAACTGATGACTTAGTTAGGATATCTTCATAGATATTTCGGCCGTTCTTGGCAAGGGTCCTCTTCAGGCTGTGAAGAGGACACTTGCCAAGAACGGCCGAAATATGGCTGAAGAATATCTTAGATTCCTAACTGACTCATCCGTTTTGGGTAATTTTTGGGATCCCAAAACGTAAGTGGAGGGATACTTATGACATCGCAAAAAGTTGTCCGTCTGTCCGTCCGTCTGTCAGCACGATAACTCTCGAAGGAAATGAGATGTTTTGATGAAACTTGGTGCGAGGCTTCGATTCAATGGAAAGGTGAGTTCGTAGATGGGCCCGATAGCTGCATATTTTGGGCAGGGGAGCGATGTCGAATCATTAACAAAGACAAAAAAATGGTGCCTAAATTTTTACCCATTGAGCACACATCTTGGCCGTCCAAGTTCGTCAAAGCAGAAAGAAACGGATGCCACAGCACCAGTAATTGAAAGGAAGCTTCTTCAACTCGGTTCAAAAAGTAAACTTCTCCTTACCTTGTACATTAGGCTCTCGTGAGCCAGCATTAGCTGCGTTCTTTGTCACGGGAGTTCTCACCGGTGGTCTTCGATTATTCTTATAAGGCGTTTTTGCATCCACCGGTGACTACTCACCAGTCTTATAACCCGTTTTTGGGATCCCAAAACTTTTCGTCAAAACAGATATGACTTATACGGGTAAACACACATGCTGAATCCATATCTGAACTTGGTTTTCTCAGATGATTAGCTATTTGGCCTTAATCTGTTTCTGAATTTTAATTGTAAGAATGTTCAAGGGTTCTGGCGATGACTGGATCTGGCTAAGACAAGACCCAGTTGTCTGGATCAGATATTGAATTTTTGGGATCCGATCGAAAACTTTGGTCTTGTTTAACTAACCGGTATCCGGTTTTATCTCACCGGTGCGGACTAACCAGAACCTGCTCGGGAGCCCGGCTTTACTGAGAAGTTAGCAACTTTTCGTCAAAATTTGACGGGGTGTCGCGGTTTCTCGCAAAACCCAAGAATGTAGGCCGTTTTTGCACTCACCGGTGACTATACCTACCCGTGAACCGGAAATGCGTTACAAGAGAAGAACCGGACATCGGTGACAAAACACCAGAGACAGCCCGGAATGCAACGAACACAGCTATTGACGCATAGATCGTCGATGAAACCTGTACGTTTATCATGAAGGTATGCGGCTGCGGTATTGTCTTCCCACTGCGATGTGAGGGTGGGAAAGTAGAAATTATATCCGGAGATAATGTCCATGGCTCACTTGCTGGGATTTCTTGTAAGCGGTAGCAAGGCGATCGCCCAACCGCCCCTTCCCAGCGGGACATTGCGACTGGCTTCGACTGGCCCCTCGCGCTCGTCGTCGTGACTAGTTTACTTTCGATTGATAAGTCAAAGTTATTCATTCCGGTTTGTTGTAGTCGCGGATCGGTAAGCGATCTGGCCACATTTCGATCGCTGGCCTCGAGGTCGTCTGTAAATATGTTGTATTCGCGACTCGATGTTTTTGTGTTCATCGTCTTGTTAAAAATCGGAATGATTTTGTAACCAGAGTCACCAGATCCATGGGGGCCACCTTTCCAGCCGGTGGGAGCCACGGGAATTTCCGGTGGCATTTGCCTGTCACGGTGATGACTTTTGCGGTGTTGAACCGTCGCGGTTTTCGCATTCTTGAAGTTAATACGCGACTGTTTCTCCCACTAGTGAGGGGGGGGGGGATTAGAACCCACTATTACTCCTTCGAACCTGAAAGGGCTATTTTCCCAGCCGCACTTGTTTTGTGTCCACATTGTAACATTGATGTGTTTATGACCAACGCAGGGGAAAAGAAAAGCAGAAAAGAAGAAAGTCTACCCTTAAGAACGTGTTCCATCGTCCTGCCATTAGTGAAAGATACCACCGTCGTTAAAACCCTCTCCAGGAATTATAATTCTGCTGTGTAGCACAGAATGTCGTTCTCTCCCTTCCCACAATTCGTCTTTGCTCCGACTATGAAATTCCCTACTCGAATGAGCTGTATCACTGCACCCAAAACTTCTTCATTCTACCGAAGGAACATTCGATACAATAGTTCTGAGGCGCTATGTAACACAGATGGTATACAAGGCCTTGGGCTATGAGCACCTGCTCAATATTTACGGAACTGATCGCGGAACTGAAATCCCTTCGTGTAGGTTTGGGATAAACTGCGAGGTTGGACAATATCTAGATAACCACCAATAATAAAATAACTAGCTAGAGTAGAACACGGAAAGGTAGGCAAGAGGCATCTCGAACGGATGGTTACTGGCAGATACGACGAAACGTGGGGTCGTGTACACCATTAAATACCAGTAAGAATTCCCTCGACTCGACTCATCTGCTCTAAAAGGTTTTGTTATTGTCTGTACAACGCGGACATAAACTTCTGTACTCTCTTGCTGTGAGCGCCTATTTCACGTTTATGTCATTTTCCATATCCATTTCGTCCATTATCTCTGTATCCGTTCCGTCCATTATCTCTCTGTGATATCCCTTTTAGTGTTGTAGTGTTTTAAGAGAAGTATTAGAGGAGTGGAAGTTTGTGTGTGGTGATAAAATGATGTAAAATGTTAAGGCGTTTTGGAAGTTGTTTAAGATAGTTCTATTCGGTGTGGGGTTGGGCTTTTGTCGAACAGTTAAATAAGAGTTTTCGGTCTTCTAATTAGAACAGTGTTCTGTTGTTTTTTTTTTGCATTTTTTGTTCTGCGTTTTTCTGAAATTAGATTGAAAACTTATTTGGGTCTACGGTATACCGTATATCGGTATATTGGTATACGGTATATTGAAAGAAAAATCATTTGGGTCTACAGTCGACCACGAAGGCCTAGTTTTTATGGTGACATGTACCGATCACTTTTCGGTCTGTCTGTTGGTCCACTGTTCTCGAGTTAAGGTACTTCCAGAAGTGCTAGGACGATGATCTCGTGTCTCAAATGTCCCAAATCAAGTCCGGACCTTATTCGATAAATTTCGGTGGAGGGAGAACCGGAAATCTTGTGACACGCTTAGAGTGGAACGATCGGGATGAAACTTGGTGGGAAGAATAAACGCAAGCCCTAGATACATCAGTGACAGAACTGGACCGGATTTGTGGCACTGTGGGGGGGGGGGGGTCTGGAATTCCGGTGATCGCGAGTTAAGGTACTTCCATATGTGATAGGACGATGAAACTTGACTTGAACATTGGAGACTTGACAAGATTGACTTAGAAATTGTCACTTTCCAGATCCGACCATCCCTTAAAGTACTTATCTTAAAGCTCAACTCTTACTAGAAATGATCTTTTCCCTATAAAAATGGATCAGATAAAAACGTTTTAGATAAAATCATCACTTTCCACCTGAAACTAGCCAGCCTTCCTACTCTCCGACGCGGCGGCTGGGCGCAAAAGATTTGAAAACTGTACGTGCCTCGGTTAAAAAGTGGGAAAATTAAGCAAATAAAAGAAGTAATAAAAGAAGATTATCACATCCTTATGTGTGAAAGAGTTTTCAGCGGACAATGAACATTCCGGCAAACTTTTTGTTGGGTGATGGGAAACTCGGCAAGGCTGAAAAAACGCTAAAAATTCGTATTTACGAAACGAAACAATGGAGAAAGGTGGGGATTTTGGAAGCTTATACTTCCATGTGGGCGCCAAGTATATTCTAAAAGGCAGAATAAGCAAGAGGGGTCCTTTAACCGCAAAGTACAAAAAATACTTTAAAGCAAAACTATTACTAGAAATGATCTTTTCGCTATGAAATGAATCAGAAAAAACATTTTTGGAAATACCATTACTTTTCACCTAAAACTAGCGATTCTCTTGTTAGCGCTTGTCGACTACATTCAGCCTTCCTGCTCTCCGACGCGGCGGCTGGGCGCAAAACATTTGAAAACTGAACGTGCCTTGGTTAAAAGGTGGGAAAACTAAGCAAATAAAAGAAGTAATAAACAGAAGAGTATCATATCCTTATATGTGAAAGAGTTGTCAGCGGACATTGAAGATTACGGCAAACTTTTCGTTGGATGACGGGAAAACCCGGAAATGCCGAAAATGCGCTAAAAATTCGTAGTTACGAAACGAAACAATGGAGATAGGTGGGGATTTCAGAAGCTTATAATTCCATATGGGAGCTAAGTATATTATAAAAGGCAGAATAAGCAAGAGGGGTCCTTTAAGCAAAATATATTTTCTTGATCCCCATGAGCCCATAATCACTTTTGCCTCAAGGGTTTTGCTTAAAATTAATTTCTAGCTCCGTGATAGTCCGTATATTATCCGCGACGTGAAACATTTTTTTTACCGAACTATACATTTCATGATCCCCGAAGGCCCATGGTCTTGCTGTCACAAGGCTTTTGCGTAAAATGAATTTCTAGCATCCCTAAAGTGCGCATTTTAACCGAAAAGTCAAAAATTTTCTTTCGACCAAACGATGTTTTGCCTATGATCATTTCTGCCTCGAGGGTTTTGATTATAGATGAAGTTCCAGCGCCAATTAAAGTGCGCATCATCACAGCCAGTTGCAAAAATTAAATAATTTTACCAAACGATATATCGTGATTCCAAGGGCACATGATCATTCTTATCTCAAGGGTCTTTACAAAACAAAATAAACGCACGAATTGGCAAATTCCTACTTTCATCCCTCTGGCCCAGCCTTGCAAGTGCCATATGAGCTTCTAGCTCTTGTTCGATTGTGCAACACGTAGTTTGGAAAACCATCTGCCAACGGCCGGCCGCCCTTTGCCAAATGTAACCCAGTAAAATATTGATTGTTTGAGTGAAGCTCAGAAAACATCCAATCAACAGCTCCTTTTGAGTGGGTTAGGTCAGGGTTTGGGTGTTCATCAGCATTTGGCATAGGGTAACCGGAGTTTGACATAGACTATTCCGAACTGCGAGTATGCCCAACGTTTGGGCATAGCCTAGCCATAAATCGAGGATTTGTGGTAGTCTGGGTAGTATCTATCCGTTGTCGTATAGGTGTTACTTCTACAAAAACAGAACACTGTTCACTACCCAAAAGAGGTTTCTATCATCCTGATTGAGTTTCGATTTCTTTGTTCTGACAAAGTCAAATTTCCAGAAAAACGGAGAAAAATTAAACGTAGAACAAAACCGCATCTGTTGTGAATTTTGTGTATGAGTGAAATTTTATGTGTGCTGTGTTTGGCTTTTGTCAAATTGCCGCCTTTCCGTTTTTCTTCACTGTTTCGAACAGTTTTCTGTGTTGTTAGATGCCGTTTAGTTAGACTTTTTTTAACATGTTTTAACATTTTACAGAAAAGAGCAAAACGCAGGACAAAAGCGCAACTATTGGGAATTTTATATATGGTTTTGGGATAAGGCTACTGAGGTCTGAAGGTAATAGAATAATAAAACTCGGTTCTTATTGAAATTTACAACATGGTATATGTTTAAATCGACAGGAACCTGGAATACAGCATTTTTCACAATAGCTTATTACAGCAGAACAAAAGCTTCCACAGCACAGGGTTGAAGGGTCAAGCACCCGCGCATCCCCATCGTCGTGCAAATAGTTCTCTGGTCATTCTGGTCGTCTTTGCTAAAAAGCCAGGCTTCACCTTCAAGATTCCAGCATATCTTGGGCCTCCGCCAAGTCAAACCACCCTTCCGGATTTTCATGAGAGTGAGATATTCCACATTTTCTTCCAAAGCGTTTCCCTTTTCTCTTACCATTTGCATAAATTAAATGTGTTGAGTCTGTTAGACCCTCCCAGATCCCAGATTCGGGGGGGGGGGGGCAAACACCCCGGTCTTCCCGAGGTTTTTTAGCCTGGTGTCACCTTTCGGGTCCACCTCGACGAAAACAGATATTGAGAGTTTGGAAGGAAAATCCAGAAGGTGTAGCCCAGTCTACCCAAAACCCCTGTTTTTTTGGATACTCTATGCCGAAAGCTGGATACACTGTGCCAAATGCGTGATTGATGATTTAAGTAAAGCTCAGAAATCAACCAATCAGAATTCATTTATAGTGGTGTAGGCAGGCTCGTATCCAGGAATTTATTTCGGGGGGGGGGGGGGGGGGGGTTGCCCGCGAGTTGGACAAAAAAGACATAGATCAGAGGGAAAAGCCAAAAAAAATTATTACTTTTGTATGTTTTGGGGTGGGGGGTTGAACCCCCTACCCCCCCCCCCCCCCCTGGATACGGCCCTGGGTGTAGGTCAGGGTTACGAACAGGTATCCAGGGTTGGCATAGGTTATTCATTGTTAGGCACAGGGTATGCCAACAGATAGATATACCCAGCGTTTGGCATAGAGTATTCAAAAATCAGGGGTTGGTGGTTGACTGGTGCAGCCCGGCTCTGATTGTGCGTGGCAAAACTTCCATGTGGGAGATCACAAGTACTATAGGACCACCTAGAATGGTACTGGGAGACATCCCCGAGTCCGGAATTTCTAATCATGTCTCTGTCATGCACTTTGAACAAGTATTTCTGAAAATTCATTTCACTCAGCGGAGAAATGACCAAGATCGATCACATACAGAATAGCACCTCGCCTTGTTCCATATTGTATTGCCTAGGCCAGTGACAAAACAAGTCCCGAGGGGAATTTCGCGTTGTAGTTCCCTTTGACCTGACTGCATTCCTCCACCTGGCTGCACATTCCGTTGGAACCATAGAATACGAGTTAAACTTCAAATTACGGCTGAATGTTTCTACTTGCAGCACACTTTCGTCTGGAGATTGTAGTGGTTTAAAAACTACATTCACAAGCCTTTCGGTGTCTTGTAGCGCGTCAGTTTTAGAAATCGACGGTCGTGGGTTCGAATCCCGTCGGAGGAGACTTTTTGTCCCTGAGAGTTAAGCTAATTGTCTACAAAGCGCGTAGGTCATTCACTAGGCGAGGGGTTGCCCACTCGCTGGGCACCACTGTACACCCTCCCTGGGCACCGACAGGGCGCCGCTGGGCACCGGCTCTCGCCCCGAAATGAAAAATGTAAAAAAATTAATGTCACCAGATTTGTGATTTATGGAACCGGCTGGGCTCACCCGGGCACCGGCTGGGCACACCTGGGCACCGGGCACCACTGTACAACCATTTTGGGAGTGAGCAACCCCTCGTCATTAGGTGACGCAAGAAAATCTTACATAGGGTTCGAACCGATTTCGGACCGTGCTGTTGATTGCGAAACCCTCTTCTCCTGTCACTCAACATGGCGGCCATGTCACTGAGAATTGAGATCTGTTGTTTACATCTTTATCTACTTCTTCGAACTATTTCCCATAAATCACTATTTGGAATAAGAGGCAATCAGTATCTGTCTTTCCCGGACTCGATGTCAAACTTGACGTCCTCACAATCCTCACTTTCTTGTTCATAGTCATAAAACTTATCGTCATCATCATCAATGAGTGAGCGGGCCTGCCTCCTCCTCCAGATCCCATCTAGTCAACTCCCACTAGCTATTAAGGGTCTATTAAAACTGTCGAGGGAAATACTCCCCTTATCAGGATCCTTGTAGAGCCGGTGCCTGTATCTTTTAACTATGTAAGCTGATAAGAGGAGAGCAAGGACTAGGGCGAAGATGGTCCCCAGGAAGGTCGTTACTGGGGCGAGGGATGATTTGTAGATCCCTACGGAGTGGCTGGAGTCGAGGGTCTGGGCGGTTGTGCAGGAGATTGTTAGCGAGACTCCTGAGAAAAGAAATCTCGTTAGTACTAAGAAACAAGAGCTACGAGCTCCAGTGGCGCTTGTTCTCCAGGACCTTTGAGTTTCTACCCGCACTGGCGGTTCGTTCGTTTTGTCATCTCCCGTTGTGCTCTTTCAGAACTAAATTCCCATTTTCGCAGAATTTCTTTTTTACCCGGGATCCCAACCAGTATTTTCTGTACAATGCATGTGGTTGAGCAAAATATTTGGCCTGATGAGAATCTAACCCTGTCCAAAATGCGGATCGTGCATTAAATGACGTTAAAGACCCACAGAGTTTTTTGACAAAGCTAAAGGATTACTTTGGGTCGTAAGCAGCAGTGAAGGAACTTTTCCTAGACCGAACATTTGTTAATGATCCGCCACAACACAACCCTGACTCCACAGTTCTCAAAGCGGCCGATTGCCTCCGCGTGATTTACTGGGATATGGGTTTTTTATGGCACTTGCAGCTCCGCTCAAGTGCCATATACCTATCACTTTTCGATCTGTCGGTCGGCCTGTCTGTCAGGCCACTGTTCTCGAGTTAGGGTACTTCCAGATGTGCTAGGACGACACTAAATCGTGTGAATTTTGCCTGCGAACGACCTTTTTCTTGTCGTATTTTTCAGACATATTTTCTAGTCTTATAGTACGAGACAGTCGTAAGTTTTGAGCTCGTCAGAATGACAGACGTATATTTGGAGCTTGGCTATCGTGTTCTAGTTGTATGGTTACGAAGATATTTTCTATAAGTCATATCTTACGAGGCAGTCGTATGTTTTGACCTTGTTAGAATGACAGTCGTATGTCGAGCTTTTCAGAATGCCATGAATGCAGTTACCGAATTGTGATTTTCACCGTGTAGCGCACAGTTTGAACGCGACTGGCTTAAACGGCAAAACCGCTATACTCTAGCAGAAAACAGGCTGATTTTCGAAATTTGTTGCCTTTGGCGCAAATTTCAGTATCATCAGTAGGTTTGTGCACATCTCCCTATTTCAGCATAAATTAGTTTTTTTGTTTTTTTTTTGTTTTTTTACATCTTGGGGTTACCGGCTTTGTAAGCACTGTGATGATTGACCTGATGTTTCCACAATTTTTTGTTGAGGTAGTTCAGACCAATTCTACTTTGTATCTGTTTCATAGTGGATGACCACCACCGCTCTGCAATTTACCGACTTTTGGCAGAACATCCCACTACGTTTGAGAGTTATTGGGGTTACAGGCAGACAGACTGATCTGTGACATCATAGGCATGACTCATAAATGTTAAACAAAAAATCGCCTGCGCCTCCATTTGCATAGTACCTTTTTCTGTATTTAGAGTGCGTCACACTGTACAAAGTCTCTCCTTTATCGGACTTTAGTGGTTGTGCGTCACCGATTTCGGACATGTTTGTTCCTAATTCCGATGCAAGATAAAAATGCTAGAATGCAGAATACTGCAGTATACTCTGCAATATTTTGTATTCTAGCATTTTTATCCTGCATCAGATTATAACTCTCCGAATTCAGATTTTAATTATCCGAATTAGGAATAAAAATGTCCGAAAACGGCGGCGCACAACTAGTAAAGTCCGATAAAGGAGAGACTTTTTACAGTGCATTTAGCTGGGTCTATTGGTTCTGAGCCACACTAACAGCTTGAATTTTATGGAAAACCATTGAATTTTGCCCAGAAAAAGTCGCATTAAAAAAAAAATTTACCTGCGGCGCTCAAATTAAATTTGTCATGGGTGCTTATGTTGGAACCTGCTACCGATGCTTCTCTATCTCCAGCGTAAGCTTAAATGAAGGGCAAGCTGGAATCCCGGTGTTTATTATTTTGTTACTGTACTGAACTTTTGCCTACCTTTTCTAAAAAAGGTAGGCTATTAATTTTCCCCTGAGATTCTTAAACTGTTTCCCCAGTTGATGCTCTGTCTTATGTCCTGAGGCGTTCCGATTCCCATTCTGTATCGAATTTGGTAATCCATCCAACTTTTGTTCAGTCCACAGTGTTTTCTCCGCATTCGGTCCGTCCCTTCGTAAATTCGGGGATTTAACGTGTTTATTTGGTCTCATTCGCTACAGAATTTGGTCACTCACAGGACTATTCTCAATTCCGTGTCTATTCTATCGCATTCGGTCAGTCCATTTCATAATTTGGTGATTAATCAGATTTATTTGGTTCTGATTCGTTACGAATTCGGTCGATTCCACCTGAGAACCGGATTTTTGTTTGGTGCATATCTATTACCAGACTTTCCACATTCGGTTGTTTTAGGTGGTTCTAACAAGAGTTTTATTCCATTACCAAATTTAGTTGGTTTTCCGCTCCCGAATCCCGATCTGTTCCTTATTTCTTAAGTTAGTTTTTCGACAGTACGAATTCAGTATTTGGTTCACCCCAGTTACTGAGCTCGGTAATTTAAGTGGCATTTATTTAGCTCTTGTTCTATACCTTAACGGTAACTTCAGCTGGGTGCCATTCATTTCTTAACTTTTACTTCTGATGATTGCAGTACTTCAGGAACAAGCACGTCTCTTGACGTGAAAACTAGCCGACTTTTGTTTGCTATAAATTCAGAATAACGTACTTTGTATATACTTCACTCTGGATGGCCCCTTTTTTTCGCCAGACGACTCTGGGGCTTAATAGAGAGAATTTTAGAGAGTTTTATTTTATTTTTCAACATTCACAAATAAATAAATAAAAAGCAACACTTTCGTGCTGGAGAAAAAACCTATGAGGGTTTTCATTCGCGCGAAAGTCCACATAACTACTTACCTATATAAAGAAAAAAAGAAAAAATAAATCCAATCTCTCTCACTCATCAATACTCAACTCCCCCTCCCCCCATTCTTCCCTCCCAGCCTCACATTACCCCCCTTCCCACCCTTACCTCCCTAGCCCACCCTTCCTCCCCTAACCCCCTACCACCCATAACAAAATTTAACATTTTTGCCCCAAAAATAATCTTTTAATTTCTTTTCAAACTGAGGTACGTGTTCCGCCGCCCTAATGCTCACTGGTAGTTCATTCCATACAGATGGACCCAGGTGTTTCATTAAAAATGAAGACCGGGTACCATAACGTAAATCCACAACTATATCATCACTATGCCTTGTTCCATAATTATGCAGGTCACTATTTGTTTGGTAAAAACTGTTAAAGATATCGGGGGCTAATCCATTCATACACTGAAACACAAATACTCCAGCCTGGTAATCTCTTATCTGACCGACATCAAGGAGCTTCAGGGACGTAAAACAAGCACAAGTGTCTTGCACATCCTGGAGGTATCTACCGATTGTTCTAACAGCTTTATTTTGTAGAACTTGCACTCTTCTATAGTTGCATAAGAAGTTGCTGCTCCATAGGAGGCAGCCGTAGGAGATATATGAATAAACCAACGAATAATATATAGTTAGAAGTATCCTCTGTGGGAGAAAGTGCTGCAGACGTCGAAGTATGCCAACCCCACGGGCGATTTTTGATGAAATAGCGTCACTGTGAAATTTCCATGACAGGTGGCAATCAAGATAAAAACCAAGGTAGCGGAGATGATCAACTTGTTGAACTGGTTTACCACACAAAGTTACCAGGCCAGACACATCCAGCGGTGTACCAACTCTACAGTACGTCATTAAAAATGTCTTGCGCACATTTACACACAGTAGACTTAATGAAGTGAAAACCTCCAGCTTTTCCAATGCAAGGTTCGCTTTTCTCACCAGCTCCTCCACAGATGAGGCAAACACAGTTAAAACGGTATCATCAGCAAAAGAGGTAAGACACACATCTTTCAGGTAAAGACATCAGATCAACATAGATAAGGTAAAGCAGCGGACCCAACACTGAACCTTGTGGTACTCCACACCTCACTGGAAATGCTGGTGAGCTCACGTCACTCAACACTACCTTGAGAGATCTCCCTGTGAGATAGCTTTCAAACCACTTTAAGCACTTTCCACGGACAGCCAACGACTCCATTCGACTTAGTAGCGTTTGAAAATCAACTGTATCGAATGCTTTGCGAATATCTATAAATATAGACAATGGTGTTTCACCACTGTCTATACCACTATTAACTGAATCCACAAGATGTTGCAAAGCATTCGTCGTCGAGTGCCCTTTGCGTCCGAATTGGGTCTCAGTCAGTAAACTATTAGCCTGTAGGAATCTGTATAGACGTTTATGAACCACTTTTTCTAGTAATTTAGAAAACAATGGAAAAAAAAAATAATAAAGATTGATTGATTGGTTGAAAGATCTTGAACTTGTTGACATCTATCGTAGCTTCTTGAAGGCAACTCGCTGTGTTATTAGAAACAAATTTATAAATTCGGTTAAGATCAGGTACCGATTCGGTTAATTTTACCAGGTTCGTCCCCCCCCCCCCCCCCCCCCCCCATTGAAGAAAGTCTCGGGACGCCCCTGCTTATGTCTACTGTTTCTAATCTGTATAATTGCCGGACACTAGCCAGTCGTATCTTGTGAGGTCGTCACCCCCCAGGGCCAAGTACTTCGGACCGCCCCTGGCTTTATTAGCCCTTGAAATGCAGGCATGCTTATCTTCAAATTTAAATCCTCCGCGTCTGGATGAATTTTGACTTTGATTTTGAGCGCAATATAGCTAGCAGCGCAAACGTCGCTACTAGAGCCCAAGGTGAAAAATTGAAAATCCCTAAGCAGAGTCTAAATAATTAAAGGCGTATTCTCGCTGTTCCCCGAGGACTCCACTTGAAGAGACCCCGCGTTTTTTATTGTCCCCATATTTTCGCGAGTCCCCACGGACGGAAATGCTCCGGTTATCATCATCATCATCAAAAAGGACTCCCTTTCTGATTCGGAGTGGAATCATTTTTTGCTGGTGTTGGTGCAATATAAAATTAACTAAAAACAATCAGAATAAACAAAACCAAAAATAAAGTGGATCCAGACTAATTTCGTCAACTGAATATTTTTTTTTCGAACAAAATCCATTTTGGAAGCATTCCTCATGTTCTCGCTGTTTTCTGTACGCGGAATCCGCGTGGAGTGACTCCCTCTATTCTCGCCGTTCCCTTAGATTCCCCGAGGGGTCCTCGGGGGAACGGCGAGAATACGCCTTAAGTGTACTCATATCTGAAATATAAAAATAAGCTGGCTTTTCTGTTAAACTTTAAAGTTCGTATCAAAACCCGGACATAGATAGGTCTACTTCCAGAATGTGTGGTTGCTACCTGTGGTTGCATACGCCTTAAGTGTATTCATATCTGAAATATAAAAATAAGCTGGCTTTTCTGTTAAACTTTAAAGTTCGTATCAAAACCCGGACATAGATAGGTCTACTTCCAGAATGTGTGGTTGCTACCTGGGTCTACTCTTTATCCTTGCTAGCTAATACTTTGAACTGAGCCTCTTACAACCAGACTAGAGTAGCGTAGATTAAAATTTAATTCTAAAACGTCTTCCAGCAATGAAACCGAACTTGCATTCTCGGCAACATATGGATTTTCACAAACAAAAAAACTTGGCAATTCAACATTTACATTTAGGCTACAGATCTCACTATTTTTGCCTTTAAACATAGGCGAACTGTAGGAATTCAAATGGAAGAAAACAAAAATTAATTTATAGTCTTGAAAATTAACAGGTGTCGCGAAAGATGGGACGAAGCTTTTCCTGTATCATTCGTGAGTGCAAATTACTGGTGTCAATTTGGGTACTTCCTGGGGTTTTCCATGAGGTTCTACTTCAGGGAGGATCATGAGTGGATGGGAAGAGATCACGGAACTTGGGGTCAGATAAGCCCGGATTCGATAATTATACTGTATACTACTCGAGTAGGCCACCATTTTGCCAACAAAACAGGCACTTCAAATGCGTCGAGTGGCCATTTCATAGAATCTCATATTCCTTGATGGTAGAATGTTTAATAAAACTGCGTCCGATGCTTTCAAAGATAAACTTAGCTCTCGGGGGCTCAACTTGGATGACAGGCACGAACACTAATCTAAACATTCCGTGGCATGGGTGGAATCACGGAAACCAGGTTTACTAGAGTTCGAAGGGACGAAATAGTGCCAGGAATTCCGGGAATTTTCGACCGGGTTAGCGCTTGAGGTCACTAGAGATGGGCGAATCCAATCTTGAAAGGATTCGAATCCTAATCCAGGAGATCGACTAAAAAGAGGCACGGCACGGCATGGCCAGGAGGCACGAGCAATAAAGAGAGATTAGCAAGTAGTATAAGTAGACAAGTAAGTGAGAGTGCCCCTCACTCTGAAAGGGCCCTTTTGGTTTTCGTGCCTCTTTTTAGTATGCATGCCTCCTACGCTATGTCTTGCTGTGCCTTGCCTCTTTAGTCGACCCCCGAATCCAGGGCTAGGACCAATCCGAATCCACCATTTCATGTTGAAGTGCTAAGTGTTTCCGGATTGTTCATTTTCCAGTTTTTCAGAAAAGCAAGTACTCTTTGTGTAAAAATTCATCCGACCTCAAAATAACAAATCTAGGATCTATGACCTATGTACCATCCACGTTTTATCCCGAACACTCAATCCGTTTGCTCCCTACGTATGTTACACAATTTCCAATCCCCCTCCAACCCTTCTCACGGGGGTCGGATGTGGTTCGGACAAATAAACAGAACATCTCGCGCATTTGCTTCTACCGCCCATCAAGTTTCGCTCGCATCCGATCACCCGTTTGCAACTTACGCCGGAAACAGTATCCCGGATTCTCCCTCCGTCATCTCACACGTATGATCGGATTTGAGAAAGGAAGGTTTTGCTGGGCATTGGGCCGGGTCTTATCTACGCACGCCAAGTTTCATCGTCCTAGCTAATGTGGAAGACCTAGCCAAACCTAGACCGAGCGACCGATAGACAAACGCTATATGACACTTGAGCGTCCGAAAATACGTCCGTACTGCTGAGATCTTTTCAAGCCCAAATACGTGCGTTTAAATACGCTCGGATTTCAAATACGCTCGGACTTTCCGCAATGTGTAAATGCACCATAATGCCATCTCCTTTTCATCATCAGATATCCTATTCGGGTAATATTACAGAAGCATCTATCCGAGTGAAAACCACTGTATCCGGATTTTCTTGACAGATGAAAACTTCCGAATCGGGAAGGAGAGGAAACGAAAAGCAAACATATATCAAAAGAGGCAATCTGTTGTTGGTGCTAATCCCCTAAAAGCATTCTGACAGGGAGGCACTAAAGGTGAACATCACTTGACTTCTCGAGACAGATCTACAATGCGAGGCCCGTCAGGGAGTTCGAAAACTGTCCTACCACCCCTCACGTAACGCCTTGAGATCCAGGGCGGAATAAAAGACTGATCAAAAGTCAGTGAAGTTGTTAGTTACTAGTGTTGGGTCATATTTGGATTTTTCGATATATCGATATTTTCGCTTTCGATTTTCGATGTATCGATGTCGATATTTCGGTACCATATTTCGCTGTAGTATACATCTCATTTCGCAAAAATTTAAGAACAAAATTGTCGTAAAAAAGCATCCTGTATCATCTCAAACTTCGAATAAATAAGAACTGAATTACGGAAAACATATTGTTCCAGTTTTGGATAGATAAATTGAACTTGTGTTGAAGTATATACAATCACTATAAACGCACAATTATCGTTTTAGATATCGATATTTACGATTCGATATCGATATCTGGTCCGATATATCGATATCGAATATCGCCCAACACCAAGCTGCTTTCACATTGACGCGTCGTTGCGATGCGTTGCGTATGCGTTTATCTTGCGTTGCGTATAGGTTGCGCAGCGTATCTTTCACACCTGCGCGAGAAGCTTTCACGCTGGATGCTCATTTACATTTTCCTTTCTCGGTTTCTTCTGCTGTAATTTATATTTCTTCCACTAGTACCGTAGCAAGTTTTTCTTCATCATCGGCATGTTTTTCTTCAAAATCTTCATTTTCGACAAATCTGATGCGTACGCGTCGACGCAACGCAAGAATGGAACTTGGTTCTATTTTGTCTGCGTAAGCTCTGCCTTGCATCGACGCAAGCGCAACGCAAGGCTTGCGTAGCTCAGTGTGAAAGGCAAACGCGTCAATGTGAAAGCAGCTTATTAGTTACGCACGACTCACGGAGACGAAGAGCGTGTTCCATCCTACTTACCGTAGTTACTACGCATGACGTCACAAATTCTGCCTTTCCGTCGTCAAGGCTGGAACGATTTTTTCTATTTTCCAGCAGAATATCATGCCACGGGCGAATCCGACCAATCACGTGGCAGAGATCCGTAGTTACTACGCTTACTACGCTCCCGACCGTGGTAAGCAAATAGTTACTATTAGTTACTATTTCGAGAAGGCTGGAACGGTCAGCGTAGTAACTTTTCGTGAGGTTGGAACGGAAATAGTAACTAATAGTTACTATTGGTACGAGGGTGGAACACGCTCGAAGTCATGTGTTAGGATGCTTGTGGAATATAACGTATTTTGAATATTATAGTGTTTTTGTTTTTATCTCCTGAGTTGTGGAAGAAGCTTGACCCCCCAACTGAAGAAGTCTTAAAGTTTAACTGAAAAGGTCTGAAAAAGGACAATCTAGTTACCAATCACTCATTCACTTAAAGAGGCTCGAAGACCCGATGAAAATTCGTTACTTCGTTGCTCCGCTATTCACGAATAATCGATGGAATTCCCCTGTAGGATTTGTGGTACCTCACGCGTTTGTAGCTGTGTTGTATGCTTGACGCAAAACATTTACGAGAAATAAGTGTTCGTGCAGTGAGCAGTGATCACCTAGTTCACCGCTGGTCACTGAAAAGCCGCGTTTGTGTCGAGATTCAAATTTCCGCGTCATAGTAGAATTTTGCGTCTCCTTTAACACAATCCAGATAATGCAGTGTATTCAGTAAAATAATACACAAATAAGTTGGCTTTTCAGTCATACTTTAATTTATCGTCGCCATACGACCTTCGACCCTAGACATATTTTAAATGTTTTCTTGCTACGACTTGGCACTTCTTTCCCTCAAACTTGTTTGATACGAATTTTCTACAGAAAGCTTCCTCGACCTATGAAGCCAAATAAGCTTTGCGTTAACTCTTTTGCTGCTTAGCTGAAACTATGGAGAGAAAATCCATTAACACAAAGTTTGAACCAAAAACTGCTGACTAATCCGAAAAGTTGTCTCTCAGCGAAGACTTTTTGTGGACTAAAAGGAAGTGATAAAAGCAAACATGATAAAAGCATGAAAATCGGTGGCCATGTAACCTATCTTTTTTATGGAGTCGCCAAAAAACTTTTTTGCCACGGAAAGCTCCTAAGAACCCAAAATAAGTTTGTCAAAATTGATCTCTTGCTGCTTATCTGCATCCATGCACAGGAGTCTGTTAACAAAAAGTTTTGGTCCAACAAGTACTTATGTCATCCGAAAAGTTCTCTTTCGGAGAGGTCCTTCTTTGGGACTAAAAGAGACTCGATTCGATTCGTGTGTTTTTCTTATGTTCTTTTTTATTACTGCCTTAATCTAGTATTTTGAACTCGTCCGAAAGCTTTTTGGTGCTGTAAATGCCGCATTAGTGCTGCATTTTCTTTTTTCTCTGTGTCCGAAAGCTGTTACCTTTTTTTCTTCTCTGACACTTCTAGAATGCCAAAATTTAAGTCAGGAAGAAGAAGAAGAAAAAAGAATTAGCTGTATAAACATGACAAAATGGATCAACTACTGATGTCCAACCTTCTTATCTTCTTATCTTTCCTTTTTTCGTTGGCCATGATCACCAGTTGTCTTAGAATATGGAATATTTGCCGAATTGTCAGTTGTCATTTTGAATTTATATGTTTGTCGCCGAAGACAATGAGAGAATCGCCGTACTCCCCAGTTTCTTCTTGGAAACTCAGCGAGCGTGTCCGAATTCAACTTTTGAACGGAAAATGCTACATTAACTCTGCAATTTTTGCAACGTTTTGGTTTCGGACTAAAATTTTCGTGAAATTTTACGTGCAATTAATACCGCGAAAAATGTCATGAGAAATGCTGCGGGGATGCAGCATTTTATGCGGAATTTTCAGGAAGAAGTGGAAGGTGCGCTGAAGTGACGAAATGTAAAAATGAATAGTAGGAGTTTTCTAGTGGAAAATGCCCTGTTGTTTGAAGGTAAAAAAAAAAAAACAGATTAAATTCATTTGAATTAATATGAAATAAAAAGAGAAAAATTGCTATCATCAAAAATAATACGGTGCTTTTTTCACTGTTGGGTGACAGGAAAATGTACTGAAATTTTCAAAAGTGTAAATTGGAATGGTTCTACCTTTTTTCACAATCCTATGCAAATCCTGGAAAGCTTAATGTAAAAACAATGCTGTGTTCACACTTGTCTGAAAGAGTTTGAACTGAAATGACCTGAAACTCCTCAAGTTTGACCTAATTTCGCAAACAACGACTGCTTACTGTCCCCAGAGTCATCAAAAATTACATTCCAAAGGAATTATAAAGCCCCATCGGACATCGGTGGTACGCGATGAAAGGACGCGCCGGTTTTCCACCGCTAATTATGCGGAGCGTCGGCCGATTTTTCACCACCGTATTGCTCATTCTCTCCTGCTGAAACGCAAATTCTCCACTTTTCACAGATTAAAGGGCGATTCTGGCGATCTCACGGATTCGCTTTCCAAAAAGCGAAGCGAGAAGACGCCGAGCGCAAGAACGAACGGAAAGCGATCTTGTCTGAAGAGCCGTTTTCTGCTGATGTTCCGTCGCCAGAACATCTGGAAACTCAAACTTCGGCAAATATTTCAAAATATGGTACATGCTGTTTATAATTGTTGGGAAGCCTATCATAGTTGTCTTGTCTTTCGCGCTTGAAGACAAAATAAGACAGTTGGAAAGCCCTTGTTTTCAAGAAAGGCTATCCCTTGGATTGGATTTAAGGTAAATGTTCACTATTTCCAGTTTAGGGTTTACTATTAATTATGAGAAATACTTTGATTCAGCCTTGATTGGATTGTCCTAAGATGATAAGAGATAAATGCAGATGGAATCAAGATAAACAGGTAAAGTTTCACCACATTTAAGTACCATAGTGACTGAGGATGCATGAAAAAGATGTCACAGGTTCTTGACTTTTTTTTTATTCAAGACTGGACCAAATTTTTCTACTTTTGGGAAAATACTGGCCCACGCACGAATTGCACCTAGTACTTAACAGAGATCAAAGTTACCATGCTCACTATGCTCCCTAACATGGTAAACAAATATTTACTATTAGCAAGAACAAATAATGAGACAGAACTGCTGTCTCCCTATCTCGAGTTGTGCGGGTCGTAAAAAAATTACTTACTTACTAAATCTAGCAGTCAAAGCTGATTGGTTCTGTGGATGCTCTCCAAAGCGTTTCAGGGCTTGGAGTACTCCTCCTGCTAGCCTGCTTCAATATTTCTTGTGCAATAAGCGATGTTGAAGATGGAAGAGGAGCAAACGGGTATCAACATCAGCTCAAAGCTAGAGTAAATACCTCTAAGTCTGCTAAATTTTGTTGGGGTTTTCATAGTTGATGCATGCAACTAAAGACAGAAGTTCTATCTGATTATTTTTTCTTGCTATTAGTCACTATTTGAAGATGGTTGGAATAGTCAGCACAGTAACTTTTAACAAGGTTGAATCAAAAATAGTAACTAATACGAATTCAACCACAAACCCCTGTTTTCTAAATAACCAATGGCTATACATCATTTCGCACACCTTATGCCAAACATTGGATACCTGATGACACCCTAACCCTGATTACCTCACTACAGATGAGTCCTGATTGGTTGATTTCCCTTCATATTTCATTGGGCTAGAATACCCAGCATTTGGCGTAGTGTATCCAGCATCAGGCATAGGGTATGCCAAATGCTACAAATATTGAATAATTTTTTATACATTTTCCTAAAACAATTGATTATTGTTCAGAAAATTTCGGGCTTGCTATTTGTTAAAGAATAGTACAGTAGCCTAATTATTAAAAAAAATCTTTAAAAAAGGTGGTAAAATGACCAGCCAAGCAGTAAATCCTTTCGCCCCCCAAACATTTTGGCTAGCAATGACTCTGCTTAGGAGACCTTTAAATTGTCTTTTGGACATTCTCCAATTATTGGCATCACACATTTGATTAATAGCCATCCCATTTTCACAGTTCCATTAATTTACATAGAATTGGGAAGGAAGGGCAGGGGCCAGGAGCACAAAAAAAAACAATCAAACATTTATCTGTTTTTGCAGGGATGGATACAGCTGTTGGAACACTACTTGCAGCGTCACTGAATGTCATTGAAGACCTTGATCTGTCTTCAAGTTCTGATGATGATATTCAAGTGCAACTGATTGTAAAGCTTCGAAGGAAAAAAAAAATCAAGCTTAAAAGGATGCAGCTGCAGTTGTTGGGGCTGATTCCTCAGATTCTAAGAGATGACCATAAGAAACTAAGTGGGTATGTTGAGTCTGTTGTGCCAAATATGACAGAGTGGGTGTTTTGGAGGAAGTTCCGGATGAACAGACAAACATTTTCATGTTTGGTTCAGTTTGTTGACCCATTTTTTAAAAAAGATTATACTGGAGGCTTTGACCCTGTTGACACAAGTGAGGCGGTGTTAGTTTACCTAAACTACATCTCAACACAGACCTACATTCGAGATATTGCCATACGATTCGGCAGATCTTCAAGCTGCATTTGGGCAATCATTACTCAGATTGCACAAATTATTGTGGAGCACGGCACTAGGAAATACATCAAATGGCCTGTGCCACAAGATTTCAGTGAAATAATACATGCCTTTCACAACAAAACCGGGATTGATGGCATTATAGGTGCTATTGATGGATGCCATATCCACATTGAACCACCCAGTGAAGATCAGCAATCCTACCTGAACAGAAAAATGTTCCATTCTGTGATCCTGTTAGCAGTGAGCTTACAGAACAAGCTTTTCACATACGTATCTTTGGGAATGCCTGGATCCGCTCATGATGCGCGGGCCCTAAAGTGGTCCAGCATGTGGAAAAAGATTGTGCTGCAGGGAGACAAATCTTTCTTTCCTACAAGTGACTTACAGATCATTGGCGACTCAGCCTTCCCATGTCAGGAGTGGCTCGTCCCCGTCCTCAAAGAGACCCAGGCTGACACACCTCAGAAAAAGAGGTTCAACCGCAAAATGTCTGCTGGTCGAGTCATAATTGAAAATACATTTGCAGACCTGTTGAACAGATTTAGGAGGCTCCAGTTTATTAAAACAAAGACTGTGGAGAGAGCCACTATGATTGCTGCATCTGCAACTGTTTTGCACAACTTTTGTTTGATCAATGGTGATGAAAAGCAATTGCCAGACTCACAGCAGTCACGGTCGATGGTGCAGACTAGGCTAAATGGAAACCCTGTTCTTTCACTATCTACCTCAGTTGGTGCTGCAAAGCGAAATAGTATTATTGCCATGATGTAGGCCTAGCTAGCTAGTTTTATTGGGATGTGACCCATGTAGTTTAGTTGTCTTATTCATAGTTGTATAAATTCAGTTGTATAGTTCAACATTAAAATTCTGTATTTTACCTAGTTTATAGTAGTATTTGTTAGTCAGTCTGTTAAGTCACAGTGATGACTGGTTCCTCACTCTACCCGTTAAAGTCCGTATTGGTACCCTGCAGGTTGTCCTAGATTTTAAAATAATATAACAAAGAGAAGTTTCTTATCATATTTTTGGTATGGCAGTCATGACTTTTTAATGCATACCATCGAGGGTTCCATGCGCATATGCTGCAATTTATTTGAAGTCGATTTTAGGCGGAAGAGACTGGTTGACTGTCATGCATGAAAAATGATTTAGCCTCTTCAAATCATCCTAACTGAAAATGGAGCTTTTGCGCATGGAACTCGCAATCTAAGCAGTCAAAATTCATCACCCTTAGAAGAGTCTTTGTTATATTATTTTAATTTTCATCCTTAGGGCATTACATATGCAACCTGTCTTGTGAAAAAGTGCAGGTGTAATATATTTAATAATAGTGTCAGCTAAATAAAAATCGAATACAAATCAAGACTTGAAGTCGAAGTTTTAATCAGAATCACTGCTCGGGCTGCGACGACGCTTTCTTCTTTTGCAGAGAACATCAACTAACTGGCCCACACTCTGGGTCATCTGACGTGCTATTTCCAGTCGCTCCATGTGACGTTTGTTTCGGCACTCTTCTTTGCGTTTGTCTTTCTCTTCCAAATATTCCACAAATTTTCGATTTTCTTCAACATCTTCTTGTCTTGCTTCCTTTATTTCTGCCAATACACTCTTCACAACCTCGCGATTGCTACTTGGCTTTCTTAGACCTATACGCTTCTTTTCGTTAATGGAGTCGTCTTCACAATCGCTACTGCTTTCGTTGTTCCTGATCCTCCAGGACTTTTTTTTTGATGCGTTCTTATTGTGGCTGCCTGGTCTTACATTTTCTGATAAAGTATTGCTCTCTGTTAGGTCTTCACTATCATTCTTACTTCCTGACGATGTCAACGTAATTGGGCAGTCGCTGTCCACAAGAAGGTGAGGATCGTATGAAGCCTTGTCTTTTTCTATATCATAGACTTCATCATAGAGCGGTGGTTTCTTAATTGCACCTTGACCAGTTGTTTTTGCATTTGCCACATATTTCATGTTTGCCTGTTTTAGAGATTGCCACTGCTTCCTGCACTTTTCAGCAGCCTCTTTTTCATTCACTGGGAGGTTGAATCCTTGTTTCTTCAGTTCTTTGGCAACTTCCATCCACACAAGGTATTTTTTTGTAACATTATCCGAAAGTCTGTCTTTGACAGAGCTTTGTCTGATGATTGACAACAGTGCACACCTTGCCTTCAAGTCCGTGTCCTGTGCTTGTTTGGCCCGTGAATTCACCCAGATCTGTTCATGATCCACCACTATCGAACTCAGATGAGCGCCATCAGCACTTAATCCAGGAATATCACCAACTTTTGGACTTGAAGCCTTATTGATGATTCCCCTTGTCCTCAGATCATCAACAAGCTCTTGAGGTAGGCTGTCATATGGCAATGCCCAGGGGATGCCATCTAAAAAAAAAGGTATAGTAATTTGCGACTATATTAGTATATATAGTAATTTAAGCCTGGGTTGCTCGGTTCGTCCTAGAAAATTATGATTTATCTTAGGCAGCCAGGCAAATACCGTTGTTTATCAGGAGATTCGGAGAAAAAAATGTGTGCATGCATATAAGATCGACTACTATTTGATTGGTTGGCGGAAGTCAAAGTGTGAATTTCAGTTGTTACGCCCAAGGTTTCTTAGATTCTAAAAACCTGAGGCATGCATAAGTTTTGAACTGGTGACCAGGTATGGATGAAATTTGATGATTGGGAATAGTACATGTCTCGGATGTTTCATTTCAACTCCGAATTTGATCAGGCAACTATTGGAGGGGGGATGGAGTAATCGAGATCAGACTTGGAAAACAAGACCAAAGTTTTAGATGGGATCCCAAAATTCCAATATTTGATCCAGACAATTGGGTCCTTTCTTCACCAGATCCAGTTTTTGCCAGGGTAACCACCTGAGAAAACCAAGTTCAGATACACCTCTATATGGCATATCTATTTTGATGATACTGACCGAAACTGAAACGGAAATGACCAAAATCTCCGCTTTCTGCCGATTTCCGAATTAACTACTTGTCTAGCAAAAAAAAAAATTCAGAATCGAATTCAGCGTATCCCCTTATCCCTATAAAGAACATCTAATCAACTTCAAATAAAACTATGACTTTTAAAAAATCTCTTAATCTGAATCACCTCCCCCACCCCTAAATGTAGGGTTACAGAGCCCATCTACGAACTTCCCCTTACCCTTGACCCAAGGAATCCGCACACCAAGTTTCATCAAAGTATCTCATCCCTTCGAGAGTTACCGTGCTGACGGACGGACGGACAGACAGGCAACTTTTGCGATGTCATAGGTATCCCCCCACTTCGTTCTGGAATCCCAAAAAGTATTAGCCCTGAAGATGTTTCAGTTTATAGAACTGAAGTAGATCTTGGCACTATCAGGGAAGCTGTAAGGGGGGGGGGGTGCTTAAATCTGATGACAGTGCTTCAGATTTGGATAGCAGTACAGTAAACCAAAACCCCCTGTTTTTATGGCACTTGCCTTCCGGCCAAGTGCCATATACCGATCACTTTTCCGTCGGTCGGTCCGGTGATCGCGAGTTAGGGTACTTCCAGATGTGCTAGGCTGATTGGCAGGCGCATCAGGGACCCGACCAAACTAACTTGGAAATAGTCACTTGCCAAATCCGACCATCATGGGGGGAGGGGGAGATTGCGGAATCCAGAAAATAGGGGCATGCATAACTTTCGAATGGGTGATCGGATCTTAATGAAACTTGATACCTGGAAAGACCTCGTGTCTCAAATGTCTCATCTCAAGTCCTGACCGGATCCGATGGATCTGGGGGGGGGGGGAGTCGGAGGGGGGGGGGGACCGGAAATCGTGTGGAACTCTCAGAGTCGAGCGATCGGGATGAAACTTGGTGGGAAGAACAAGCAAAGCTCTAGATAAATAACTGACAGAACTGGACCGGATTCGGACACCGTGGGGGGGAGTTGGAGGGGGGTTCCGTAATTCTGGCGATCCGTAGTTGATGTACTTCCAGGTGGACTAGGACGATAAAACTTGGCAGGCATATCAGGGACCCGACCAGATTAACTTGGAAACAGCCACTCGCCCGATCCGACCATCGTGGGGGGAGAAGAAGACGGCGGAATCCGGAAATTAGTGGCATGCATAATTTTCGAACGAGTTATCGGATATTAATGAAACTTGATATCTTGATCAAGATGTCCCATTTCAAGTCCGGACCAAATCCGATGAACTGGGGGAGGGGGTGGGGGGGTTGGAGGGGAGAACCGGAAATCTTATGACACGCATAGAGTGGAGCGATCTGGATGAAACTTGGTGGGAAGTACAGGCACAAGTCCTAGGTGCATCCGTGACAGAATCGGACCGGATCCGGTTACTAAGGGGGAGGGGGAACTGTAGGGGGTGTCCGGAATTCCGGCGATCGTGAGTTAAAGTATTGCCAGATGTGCTAGGCCGATAAAACTTTGCTGGAGCATTAGAAACTTGACATCATTGGGCTAGACATCGTTACTTCTTCGATCCGACCATTCGTTAAAGAACTTTCTTAACCGCAAAATACAAAAAAAATACTTCTAAGCAAAATTTACTTTTTCAAGATCGCCATGAGGACATGATTCTTTTTGCCTCAGAGTTTCGCTTAGAATTTAATTTTTAGCACCCTGAAAGTGTGCATCTTAACGGAAAAGTGAAAAAAAAACTTTTGACCATCACTTCCATCGTCTGACCCAGCCTTGCAAGTTTGGCGCATCTTAACCGAAAAAGTTAAACAAAAAATTTGACCATTACTTCCATCTGACCCAGCGCCTTGCCAGTTTTTGTTTTCCTTTTTGTTTTCTCTCCTATTTTATATTTAAAGTGAAACCATAGGTTAAATTTTCAGCCCCCTTCATTTTTTCTTGTTGGTGTAGCCTATTACTTACTACATATGCTTGCAAGTGCCATATGAGCTTACAGCTCTTGTTTGGATACCATCTGCCAAACTCTGGGTATGTCTAGCGTTTGGTATACCCTATGCCTAACACTGGACACCCTATAAACGCTGGATAGCTGTAGGTACCCTAACCCTGACCTACCCCACTACAGATGAGTTCTGACTGGTTGATTTCTGAGCTTCACTCAAATCATCAATATTTTATTGGGTCCCAGTATTCAGCATTTGGCATATCGTATCCAGCGTTAGGCACACAATTTAATAGGAAATGCAGATCCCATAAAAAATGCTGGAGTTGGGTAGTCTGACACACTGTTTGTCAGCTTGTATGACGCATGTCGTAGTACCCGACTGACGTCTTGACAAGTCAGATTTATCCTGTATCTGGATTTTTCTGTTATTTCTTCAGTGATATAAGTACTGAGACTCATGCTGGGAACCTTGTGACATGCATAGGTTGCAAGCAGGTCAACCGATTATGGTGAAACAAAATGGGTGTAAAGAAAAAATGACCTAAAGGACCCATATAGGTGTCCAAACCATATTCTGCAACTGTGAGAGTTGGAGGGGACACAAAAATCCTGTGGTAGACAGGGATTGGGATGAAAGTTAGAAGTTATGAGGGTCACATGCTCCAGATGACCCAATTTTTTATTCCAGTTAGTGCCTCAGTTGGGGGAGCATGAGGGAGATACCAAAGATTTGGCAACATACATAGAAATTTCAGCAAAATAAAAAACAAAGCAAAAAATGTGTCATACTACCCGACTCTCCCCTTAGTAGGTTTTTCTGAAAATCAGTGGACTTTCTGAAAATCAGTAGATTTTTTTTCAAAACTGTAATTTTTTGTTGTTGAAAACAGTTGTTTTTCCTGCAGAAACAGTCGTTAAAAATTACCAGCCAGTCAGTAAATGCCTCATCCCCCCCCCAAACATTTTGGCTAGTCACCCCTCTGAACCCAGTATGTGCTACCAAAGATTTGGCAACATACATAGAAATTTCAGGGAAATAAAAACAAAGCAAAAAATGTGTCATACTACCCGACTCTCCCTTACAGTACACAGCATTTGGCATAGGCTTTCCCAAAATCAGGGATTTGTGGTAGATTGGAGCAGTAGCATCCAATTTTGCCACAGCAGCATGCAAAAAAAAAATCATTACAGCGGAAACACCAGTACAAAATGGAATAACTTACCTGAGTCTTCATAGACATAGCACCCATTCTCATCCACATATCTGAAGGATTCTCTTTGAATCATTAGAGCATCCATTGTAACATGAGTTTGTTACTGTCACTGAAGAAAACTGAGAATTTTAAGGACATATCATTAGGCTTTATGCTTTTCAAACAACCTCTTCTGGTTTGGAGACAATGGAGTCCCATGAGACTTGTCCCACATCAAGAATGAATGAAGGTCAAATTATGATGAAATCCTTATTACTATACTAATCATGTTAACTCTTATTACAATAGCTGATTGCTCAAATCGCATCCTCGTTTTCCAACCAGTTTGGAATTCGCGCCGAAGTTTTTACTTTCCAAGACCACTTTCCACTCTCGTCTTGGATTCGCTTTCCATGAAGTTTCGCTTCGCTTTCCGAAACTAGCCGAGCGCCAGAACAGCCTCGGAAAGCGAAGCGGGTTTTAGCCGCAGTCGCAAGAACGCACGGCGGATAAGCCAGCGGAGCTTTCCAGATCGCCAGAATCGCCCTTAAATGAGACTATCTAATTCGGACACTTTCGCGACATTAATGGCAGAATTTTGTGCGAAATATTCCTGGGCGATTGGATTCGGACACGCTCAGCATAAAATTTAGCATTCTTGCTGAATTTGTCGATGAATTTTATGCTGAATTAATGTCCTTTTAAGTCCGAATTTAAGTCCGAAAGCGAAATGCTGAATTAATTCAGCATTTTCGTTCGTTTCGAAGCTCTCGGACACGTTCTTTATAATCTAACTATGATAATTATACTATTGACCAAGTGCCAATTTGGTTGCCATCTGACACTTATTAGGGACTAAAAAGATGCACGGCACGACATGGAGCAGGAGGCATGAGTAATAAAAAGAGATAAGCAAGTAGTAGAAGTAGACAAGTAAGTAAGAGTTTGTTCCAGAGCCTAAAAGGCAGAAGACATGAGTAATAACAAGAGATAAGCAAGTAGTAGAAGTAGACAAGTAAGTAAGAGTTTGTAACTCCAGAGCCTAAAAGGCAGAAGGCACGAGTAATAAAAAGAGATTAGCAAGTAGTAGAAGTAGACAAGTAAGTAAGAGTTTGTAACTCCACAGCCTAAAAGGCAGAAGGCACGAGTAATAAAAAGAGATAAGCAAGTAGTAGAAGTAGACAAGTAAGTAAGAGTTTGTAATTCCAGAGCCTAAAAGGCAGAAGGCATGAGTAATAAAAAGAGATAAGCAAGCAGTAGAAGTAGACAAGTAAGTAAGAGTTTGTAACTCCAGAGCCTAAAAGGCAGAAGGCATGAGTAATAAAAAGAGATAAGCAAGTAGTAGAAGTAGACAAGTAAGTAAGAGTTTGTAACTCCAGAGCCTAAAAGGCAGAATGCATGAGTAATAAAAAGAGATAAGCAAGTAGTGGAAGTAGACAAGTAAGTAAGAGTTTGTAACTCCAGAGCCTAAAAGGCAGAAGGCATGAGTAACAAAAAGAGATTAGGAAGTAGTAGAAGTAGACAAGTTAGTAAGAGTTTGTAATTCCAGAGCCTAAAAGGTAGAAGGCATGAGTAATAAAAAGAGATAAGCAAGTGGTAGAAACAGACAAGTAAGTAAGAGTTTGTAACTCCAGAGCCTAAAAGGCAGAAGGCATGAGTAATAAAAAGAGATAAGAAAGTAGTAGAAGTAGACAAGTAAGTAAGAGTTTGTAATTCCAGAGCCTAAAAGGTAGAAGGCATGAGTAATAAAAAGAGATAAGCAAGTAGTAGAAGTAGACAAGTAAGTAAGAGTTTGTAACTCCAGAGCCTAAAAGGCAGAACGGATGAGTAATAAAAAGAGATAAGCAAGTAGCAGAAGTAGACAAGTAAGTAAGAGTTTGTAATTCCAGAGCATAAAAGGCAGAAGGCATGAGTAATAAAAAGAGATAAGCAAGTAGTAGAAGTAGACAAGTAAGTAAGAGTTTGTAACTCCAGAGCCTAAAAGGCAGAATGCATGAGTAATAAAAAGAGATAAGCAAGTAGTAGAAGTAGACAAGTAAGTAAGAGTTTGTAATTCCAGAGCCTAAAAGGCAGAAGGCATGAGTAATAAAAAGAGATAACCAAGTAGTAGAAGTAGACAAGTAAGTAAGAGTTTGTAATTCCAGAGCCTAAAAGGCAGAATGCATGAGTAATAAAAGAGATAAGCAAGTAGTAGAAGTAGACAAGTAAGTAAGAGTTTGTAATTCCAGAGCCTAAAAGGCAGAAGGCATGAGCAATAAAAAGAGATTAGCAAGTAGTAGAAGTAGACAAGTAAGTAAGAGTTTGTAATTCCAGAGCCTAAAAGGTAGAAGGCATGAGTAATAAAAAGAGATAAGCAAGCAGTAGAAGTAGACAAGTAAGTAAGAGTTTGTAACTCCAGAGCCTAAAAGGCAGAATGCATGAGTAATAAAAAGAGATAATCAAGTAGTGGAAGTAGACAAGTGAGTAAGAGTTTGTAATTCCAGAGCCTAAAAGGCAGAAGGCATGAGTAATAAAAAGAGATTAGCAAGTAGTAGAAGTAGACAAGTAAGTAAGAGTTTGTAATTCCAGAGCCTAAAAGGTAGAAGGCATGAGTAATAAAAAGAGATAAGCAAGTAGTAGAAGCAGACAAGTAAGTAAGAGTTTGTAACTCCAGAGCCTAAAAGGCAGAAGGCATGAGTAATAAAAAGAGATAATACAATAATAAGATATAAACAAGTAATAAGAGATAAACAAGTAAGTATGAGTTTGTAACTCCAGAGCCTAAAAGGCAGAAGGCATGAGTAATAAAAAGAGATAAGCAAGTAGTAGAAGTAGACAATTAAGTGAGATTTCGTAACTCCAGAGCCTAAAATACGGCGCGTTAGAAGACTGTTCCTGCCCCTCACTCTTTAGCCTGAAAGGGCCCTTTTAGTTTTCGTGCCTCTTTTTAGTACTCGTGCCTCCTACACCATGCCGTGCCTCTTTGCTTTTTCTGCTTTTTCCAATTCAGTTAAAATTCCACATTAACTATTTTGCATCAGTGACTGTCGGTTTTGTTACCGCACTGGCTGACCAAGCAGTCTTCAGTTTAAAACACTAGGTATAATCAGGACTGGTGGACTCGGACTCTGGACTCGTCTCGAGACGACTTTTTAAGGACTCGGACTCGTCTGTCGCGGAGCTGTCCGTCCGCCAGAGCTGTGGACTCGGACTCTGGACTCGTCTCGAGACGCCTTTTTCAAGGACTCGGACTTGCTGGACTCGCAGCAGCTCTGGGTATAATGGATTTTCTGTGCATAGCTTCAGCGGTATAAAACTGTTTTATCGCGTGAATAGATTTGTAAGTGCGTTTTAAAGAGTGTCTTTGCCTAGAATAGCCGAACATCACCTACTCAAAGGCTTAGCTGACTCATCTACGAACAGACATGGAGAGGGTGGAAGAAGCCGAATAATGAACCTTGTAGGTGGCATGAATGCGGTGCGAATGTGCGAACGTCACTTCAGGATAGAATCTGTTCGGGTTTGCACCGAAGATCTCCTGTTTTAGGGATCGACTAAAATAAGGAACGGAATGGAAGGGCATGGTGCAGGTGCAGGCGGAACGATTACTAATAGGAGGAAAGGGAACTGAAAAATTAAAGGGTAAACTAAAACGATGAAACGCTGCCCCAGGAAGCAAACCACACTAAACTGTATGGGGAGGAACGATTACAAAAAGGGAAACGGCCCAAATTAGTTCCTTCTTACATTCAACCCGCTCGTAACTGGGCACCTTGATCATGCCTGCACGAAAAGTGACAAGGGAATGTTCTAGTGCACTTCTTCTTCAGGTAAAAAATCGCGGAAACGAGAAACACGCACTACAAAAATCGTGAAAGTGAAAACAAGCGAACTGTAAACCGCGAACTGTAAAAAAAATCGTACCTAAAAAAAACGCATAAAAAAAAAAGCTTCAGGGCCAAACTGCAAAACTGCGAGACTGCAAAAACGCTGCAAACGTCGCTGTTTTTGCTTGCCCGATTTTTGTTTTTGCAGTTTTCGCAGTTAACTTTTGCGGTTTTGCGTCACGCGGCTTATAAAGTGCGCGGTTTTCGCTTTCGTGAGTGTTTCCTTTTAAGAAGAAGTGTCTTAGGACTCTTATACCTCTTCATTTTTTGCACGGGCATGCCCGAGAACTCGTGGCCAGAGACAGGCGAATCGACGAAAAGAAGGCACGTGGAACGCAAGGTAACTCAGGCTCCTCCCAGTGCATCATTCCTCTATTTAGTATGCTCGCCTCTTGGTGCAGTATTCCTCTTTTTAGTATGCCGTTCCATTTTTAGTACCCATCCCTTTTTTAGTACTCGTTCCTTCCCTTTCATTCCGTTCCTTCGGTCGCTATTTTACTGTTCTGGATGGAAATGTGTCTCCACTGCTACATTCTACACTGCTACATTCTTCGCTGCTACATATTTTTTTTCGAATGCATTTTTATTTAATAGAAACCTAAAGATTTCTGCTTCTTTCTGTGCTTTAATTGTCATCATCCCGTAATGTCCCGGGGAGGCTGGGGGGGGGGGGGGGCTTTGTTGACAGCTTTGCTCAATAGTTGCGGCATGCAAGTAGGCTTGTCTGTTAAAGGACCCCTCGCACTATTTACTCTTCAACTTCCAGTATTTCAAAATATTTGAATGCTTTAAAACTATGCTGTGCTTTCAACAGATAACCCACGGTTTTGGCTGTTCTAAGCGTTTTCCAACCCGTTGACTTGTAGCGAAAACAGGGAAACAATTTACATAACAGGTTTTTGGGATCCCAAAACGTAAGTGGCGGGATACCTATGACATCGCAAAAGTTGTCCGTCTGTGCGCGCTATAACTCTCGAAGGGAATGAGATATTTTGATGAAACTTGGTGTGAGGATTCTTTGGGTCAAGAGTACTTCTGTAGCCCTACATTTAGGGGTGGGGGAGGGGGTTTAAAGTAAGGGGCAAATGAAATATTTTTAAACAGATAATGTGATAGTCGATTATGGGGTAAGAAGACATGATGGTGAAAATCATTTTTTCATCGGACGAGTATCTCGCCCGGAATCCGGCCAAAACCGGAAAGTTTGTTAAAAGTAAAAGTTTTATTTGAAGTTGATTAGACGTTTGACTTAGGGGTAACAAGACATGCTGAACCCGATGATGAAAACCATTTTGTCATCGGACAAGTAGTTCGCCCGGAATCTGGCCAAAACCGGAAAGTTTGTTAAAAGTAAAAGTTTTATTTAAAGGTGATTGGATGTTCGATTATGAAGTAAGAAAACATGCTGAACATGATGGTGAAAACCATTTTGTCATCGGACAAGTAGTTCGCCCGGAATCCGGCAAAAAACGGAATGTTGCTTAAAAGTAAAAGTTTTATTTAAGTTGATTAGATGTTCGATTTGGGGTAAGACGACATGTTGAACACGATGGTGAAACCGTTTTTTAACCAGACAAGTAGTTAGCCGGGAATCCGACCAAAACCGGAAATTCTTTTAAAAGTAAAAGTTTTATTTGAAGTTGATTAGATATTCGATTTAGGGGTAGGAAGACATGATGAACACGATGGTGAAAATTATTTTTTCGCCGGGCAAGTAGTTCGCTCGGAATCCGGCAAAAAACGGAATGTTGCTTAAAAGTAAAAGTTTTATTTAAGTTGATTAGATGTTCGATTTGGGCTAAGACGACATGTTGAACACGATGGTGAAAACCGTTTTTTCACCAGACAAGTAGTTAGCCCGGAATCCGACCAAAACCGGAAATTCTTTTAAAGTAAAAGTTTTATTTGAAGTTGATTAGATGTTCGATTTAGGGGTAAGAAAAAAATGCTGAACACTTATGTGAAAAGTATTTTCTACGGACAACTTGTTCGCCCGAAATCAGGCCGAAACTGGAAAATTTATTAAAAGCAAAAGTTTTATTTGAAGTTGATTAGATGACAGATTTAGGGGTAAGAAGAGACGCTGAATCTGTATATGACAATCTTTTTTTGCCGGGTCATATAGTTCAATCAGAAACCGGATTTTTGTATAAGTTAAAGTTTTACTTGAAGTTGATTCGATGTTTTTATATGGATAAGGAGATACGCTGAATTCGTTTCTGGACTCGGAATTTGGCCGAAACCGGAAATTTGGCAGAAAGCAGGAAGTTTCGATCAGTATCGTCAAAATAGATATGGCTTATAGGGGTATATCTGAACTTGAGTTTTATACAAAACCGGTCGGCACAAAGATCGTAACTGTCTGCATCAAATATTCAATTTTTGGGATCCCATCGGAACCTTTGGTCTTGTTTCTGAAGGAAAAACTCCTCGCAGACAACCGTTGACAGCGTGATACACATAAACACGGCAATTGAGAAAATCAGCGTGGTTTTGTTCGAGGGGTTAGAATGTGCCGTACGAAATTGGGGTCTTCGGGTTTAGAAATATATGGAGTGATTATGGAAATAGGTTGCATTAGTATTATAGGTCAGACAGGTCCTTTAAGCTTCGTCCCTCAGGGGTAGGGTACATACCTTGCTTGGGTTCTTCGTAGTTTATGCAGAGTTCGTACTCCGTCAGAGGTCTCAATCCATTTACGGTGAAAGACTTCCGGACCGAACTGACAGTGACACTCGTACGGTTCCCCTCGACTGACAACGGTTTATATGCAATCTGATAACTGGGAAATGCATTCCGCGCTGTACCATTCCACACTAGTGTCACAAATGTTGATGATATTAGAGTGGGGAACAATAATATATCGATCGCCCCAACGTCCAGCGTCAGGGTAACGTTTGAGCTACCGAGCGAGTTTTCAGCCATGCACGTGTACGGCCCCGTGTCTGTTACCTTCAAATGGGTGAACGCCAGTGTCCCCGGGTTCTTTAGCCGTATTCGGACGTAGTTGGAAGAGCTATTGAGGACGTTCCCATCTGGGAGGATCCAGTGTAAAATCGGCGGGGGTACGCCCAATCCGCGACACTCCAGGGTTAACGGATCACCCAGCTTTCTTGTTACACTTTGATTCATTGTGAAGTCAATAGCGAGAGGTTTGCAATCTTTATCAATCTTCGTTAAGGGCACGTCCTTCAGGGCCATTCCTCGAAAAGCTGGCGGATCGCTGCATATCAAGTTCTTCGCGCTCTCGAGTTTTGTCATCTGGCCAAATTGCTGCCGGATCCAGCGAGAGTTACAGTCGCATACAAATGGGTTCCCAGACAGGGATAGTTTAGTGGTGTTGGGGATGCTGTCGAACACGGTCTTGGCGAGTCCAGGGAGGCGATTATCAGCGAGATTGAACTGCTTCAAACTAGGAACGTTCCGGATACCATCTCGGTCGAAGAAGGACAGCTTTGGGTTATTCTTCATCTGGAGACTGACGAGCCGGGGGAGATTGTAGAACGCAAGGGCGTCAACGATCCCAAGCTCAGGCATGTGCGTTAAGCCTATGTACGAAACGTTCGATTCACAGAAGGAAAAAGACGTTAACTTGACAATGGGGTTGCTGTCCAAATATAACATTTCAAGCCTTGGCAGAACTTCCAGGGCAGCGTTGGGAACTTGCAAAAGTAAGTTGTTGTCCAGGTGTAATTCTTCAAGAAAACTCAATCCGGCCAATCCTCCTGGATCAATGGCACTAATCCGGTTTCCGTTGAGGTATAAAATTTTCAAGTTTCGCGCCGCCTTGAAAACATTTTTTCCAATGTGGTGAATCCGATTATGTGCCAGATTCAGCGTCTCCAGATTTTTCAGACCGTCGAACCACTCCTCGTACAGGGAACCGATCGTGTTAAGCTCCAAATTAAGGAATTTCAGACTCTCAAGATCGGTGAACGCCCGGTCTTCGAAATAATTGATTTTGTTCTCGGCAAGGTTAAGCTCAGTGAGAGACGACAATCCGTCAAGCGTGTGACGGAAAAGAGTAGAGAGCTCATTCCTTGCGAGATTGATCTGCACTAAATTGCTACCATCAACGAACAAAGGCCCTCGCCTAATGGTTTTGATTCTATTCTCTGATAGATCCAATTCTCTGACTGTTTCTGAAAGGACCAATTTCTCCCCCAAGTCCTTTACCAGATTCTTTGACAATATCAATCGCTGCGTTCCTATTGGCTGGAGTGGGCCAATGAGAAGCTGTCGCGAGGAACAGTTCAGTGTGTTCACGGTAGTGTTGAGATCGAGCTCTTCGGTGCAACAGCAAGTAAGGGGGCAGGTTACGTTCCAGTTTGACTGCACGCATTTCGTCTTTTCTTGGGCGATGCCCAGAGTTAGTACCGCGGCTATGCTGAAGAAATGAAGCAGCATGACTTTCAACTTCGGCTATCACCTAGAAAAAGTTCAACATTCATGAGGCGAGGCCCAGAAGCAGGTTCACCTTTAAACGTTTTACAAAATACTTATTAAGAAAAAAAATATGATCGTTATTAAACTTATCTTACCCTACCACTGATGATTCTAGACCCGAGTAAACCTAAGGCGGCCCCATGTAGATACAGGGTTGCCATATGTGAGTTGTCACTCTATTTTGTTTTTGTCACTCTTGTCCTACGTAGGACATAAAATTCACTCTATTTCAAAAGAGGTGACATTTTCCAGCAGTGATTCCGACCAAAAGTGACTATTTCATGTTTTTTCAAGGACACTAAATTAAGACTTGTAATTTTTGCTGCATTGATTCTGACCAAAAGTGACCATTTTCCATTTTTGCATGCAAACAAAATTTCACTCCCAGATCACTCTCTGTTTTCGACTAAAAGTCACTCTCTAATTTTTTTTCAATGTGGCAACCATGTGTAGATACAGCTATTTTTAGTTGAGTTATTCCCTCCCAGCGAAAAGGGGAACGGCTTGAAAACGCGGCCATCCTTGAGTACTTTTCCGAGATTTTATCTCATAAGAAGGGTCAACATTAAAAGTGCTGAGTATACAGTCCCCCCTAAGTGCTGAGATATCCAATATCCACTGGATATCCGATTTCTTCTCTAAGTTGTGACTTAGTGGTCTCGTCGGGAGTGTTAGGCGTCTACGGTATTGTAAATCCGTCCGTCTATCTGTCAGCACGGTAACCCTTGAACGGTCAAGATGTATTTGCGAAACTTGGCATAGAGGCTCTTCAGATAACGGAAAGGTTATTTATATCTCGATTGCGTGGACTTTAGATTTGGGATCGTAAAATATTATCCGATTAAATTGATTAGAAGAAAGGGCAACAATAGCACACGGTGAATCCGGAAATGCTTGTAGTTCTTGCGTTTTACTTTTTGCGAGAGTTAAGCTAAGTGCACACACAGTCCGGTAAGATTCCGCACGCGAAAACGCGTATACGAAATTCGCGTCACGATGCCCGACAGGTTTTTCAGATAAAACGAAATTCAGACGTGAAACTTGGCCCCAGGTTTGAAAAATCCACTGCGTAGCCTAGAGTCGGATGATGCTGATTGATTGCCGAATGAATGAATGCAGCTGACATTAAATAGGTCGTATAAACAGTTGAAATTTCAAACACAGCTTCTAATTTTTCAATTCTCAGGGCACAATTTCGCATGCGTTTAAAATTCGCTCCGGTAAAAGTAGAATATTTTCTACTCAAATCGGAACGAAATTATCGGACCGAATCCGCATGCGATGCGTCAAAATTCCGGAGCGGAGAAGGAAATTCGCACCGGACTGCGAAATTCGGACTGTGTGTGCACGCTACTTTAGGCCCGAATCCGGTGAAAAACTGGGAATTTGTGTGTCTCATATTCGTACAATGATTCAAAAAATGAGAGCTGAAAGCTCAACATGGCCAGATCGGTCAATAACAACAACAGAATAATAAAAGTGGTTCTTAAATGCTGTCGTTGATATGACAGGCCTGACGATTTTTTGTTGTTACTTGTTTTTATCAAAACTGGTGTTAATGTTTCATGAAATTCGTAAGATTTGTCACCTGTGGTGCTATATTTCTATTCGATTCTTTCTAATTGGCACAATTCGCGAGCCTGAAGCTCCACTATCTTTGAAACTTTGGACGTTTTGAATTATGAAAATTGCAACATAAGAAAAGTGTCTTAAAGCACAACTCTTACTAGAAATGATCTTTTCCCTATGTAATGAATCAGAAAAAACGTTTTTGGAAATACCATTACCTTCCACCTAAAACTGGCGATTCTCTTGTTAGCGCTTGTCGACCATATCCAGCCTTCCTGCTCTCCGACGGGCGGCTGAGAGCGAAACGTTTGAAAACTGAACGTGCCGTGGTTAAAAGTTGGAAAACTAAGCAAATAAATGAAGTTAAAAACAGAAGATTATCATATCTTTATGTGTGAACGAGTTGTCAGCGGACATTAAATATTTCGACAAACTTTGCGTCCTGTGACGGGGGAAACTCGGCAAGGCCGAAAAACCGCTAAAAAATCGTAGGCAGAAAACGAAACAATGGAAAAAGGTGGGGATTTTAGAAGCTTATATTTCCACAAGGGAGCTAGGTATATTATAAAAGGCAGAATAAGCAAGAGGGGTCCTTTAAGGTCAGTAACTTTTTTACGTTACTTACCCTCAAAGGACCCGCTGTACCCGTAATATAAATCAAGTGTACTTGCATTAGCCTTTTCATCCGTTCGTATTTCCGAGATTCGGCTTTTCTTACGGTGAATTCAGTTCCCCTGTTGGCAGAGGCTCTAGTGGATAAATGAAAATAGTGAAAGGGCACAGAATATTTACTCATGTTTAGTGTAGCCTTAAAGTTTAACGGAAAAGCCAACTTATTTTGTATCATTTAACTGATCACACTACAATATTTAATTTGTGTTAATTTAAGGAATTTTCTTATTTTTCTCTATTTGCTTTAGCAATATCTGCGGCAGTCTTCGCAACGCAAAATTCCCCAATGACGCGGAAAATTTGAATTTAATTATAAACGCGGCTTTTCAGGTCAGTGGTCAGCTCGCGTAAGGCAGCTAACTGCACGAACACTTATTTTTCGTCTTTCCGTCAAGCATACAACACAGGTGCTAGCGCATAAAGGCACCACAAGCCCAACAGGGAAATTCCGCTATACGAAAATTAATTATTCGTCAACAGAGGAACAACGAAGTAACCCATTTTCATCGGGTCTTCGAGCCTCTTAAGTGAATAAGTGATGGGTAACTAGATTCTCCTATCTCAGCCCTTTTCAGTTAAACTTTAATTATATTATAGTGACGTCAAGCGAAAATTTGTGTGTCCTATCCCGAAACTTTTTCGGCAAGCGTCGAACTTTATCGGCGCATTTTGGGCTGCCCCCCCCCCCCCACCTCCCAACATGGTAGTTACGCCCTTGCTTCCGACTGGTCGGTGCTGCCAACATTGACTCCTGTTCGTTTTCGTTATTGTAGGGTGAAATCCCTCAATTCCAATCCCAATATTTTCCTGTTCTCCAACTGAGCCCCCCCCCCCCCTTGATTTCCTACAGAAGTTTTCTGGATGTGATGAAGCTACTTATTGCCATATTGCCTTCGGGCTGAAGGTTTTCCGGCATCCTATTGGTCTTTTCTTATACCTTGGAGTCAAAGCCTGGCTTCCTATTGGACGGTACTGGAAAAATTGACTCATATTCGTGTTCGTTAGGTAGGGTGCAATCCCTCTGTACGGTATCTCCCTGTATATCCTGTTCTCCAACTGATTTCCCCCGGGACTTCATTTCCTATAGAAGTTTCCCGGATGTAATGAAAGCTACTTTTGGCCTCATTGCCATGTGGCTGAAGCCTATAAAACAAGTACCGCATCCAAGTACCACATCCTATTGGTCGGCTTTTGCACCTTCGAGTCAAAGCCTGGTCTCCTAACTGTCGGTACTGCCACAATTGACTCATATTCGTTTTCTTTACGTAGGGGTTAATCCCTCTTTTCAATCTCTGTATTTCCTGCCCTCCCTCCCCCCGGGATTTCATTTCCTACACAAGTTTCCCGGATGTAATGAAAGCTACTTATGGCCTCATTGCCATCGGGGATTAGCCCTTCCAACTTTGCTAGCCTGACATCGCATCGTTTTCGTTAGGTAGGGGGTAATCCCTCTTTTCATTCTCTGTAACAAGAAATTTTGAAATTCAGGGCATTAACATCAGGGCTTTGAGTCAAAGCCTGGCTTCCTAACGGTCGGTACTGCCAAAATTGACTCATATTCGTTGTCGTTAGGTTGAGAGCAATCCCTCTTTTCAATCTCTGTATTTCCTCCCCCCCCCCCCCCGGGATTTCATTTCCTACACAAGTTTCCCGGATGGAATGAAAGCTACTTATGGCCTCATTGCCATCGGGGATTAGCCCTTCCAACTTTGTTAACCTGACATCGTATCAAGCTGATGGCAGAAACTTCGAGTTAAATAGAATGAACTGAGCATGGCTTCCGAAGTTTCCGTGCGAACTTTCCCGACTGCTCAAGCTCGAAGCTACTGTACAAGAAATCATTTCAGTTTCTCCAGTTTCTTTGTCATCAGGACAAGTCCGAAACTTTGGGTATTGGGTCCTTTGTTGGAACAGTTGCTGAAGGGATCAACTAAAAAGAGGCACGACACGGCATAATGTAGGAGACACGAGTACTAAAAACAGGCACGAAAACTAAGAGGGTCCTTTCAGGCTGCAGAGTGAGGGGCAGGAACAATCTTCTAACGTGCCTTCTTTTAGTCATTGTCCAAATAGGTGTTATAAGGTGTATTACGGCGTATAAGGTTTATTACAGATTACTCTTTTCCTCGGAGCGCGCTGTAATAAGGTGAATAAGGAGAATAGACTCGCGTTCTATTCTCGCTTATGCACGGCCCATCAGATCACTTGGTTGGTTCCGCCAGCGGGCCAGAAAAGGGGCAGCGTCGTCAGGGTTGCCACGGAAGCACTAATGTTCTACTTTGTTGGAAGCTGAAGAAACAAATTTTCTTCAAAACAACACATTTTGTTCTTTTACGACTGCTTATTTTTAGTTCGAGGCGCAACGCCTGTGCGTCCGTTAATTTAATAGCTTTTTGCAATTTAAAGGGCGTCAAATTGTACTCGCTTGTTTTAAGAACACTTTTTCTGATCTCTAGAAGCTCGAAAAAGTGTATAAGGGTGGCAAAACCGAACGCTGCATCGATAAGAACCCCCTGAGTTTCTATTCGAACAGGCGTGTGTATTAAGGCGTAAACATCGCGTATAGCGCTATTCCGCTTATTACATCTATTTGGACAATGCTTCAGGCTCTGGAGTTTCGAACTCTGCCTTGCTAATCTCTTTTTATTACTCGTGCCTCCTGCGCCATGTTGTGTTGTGCTATGCCTCTTTTTAGTCGATCCCTTTGCTGAAAGAGACTGAACTTAAACTTGTGGGACCAAGGGGGGAGATTCGGTGGCGAACTGCGTAGGCAAAATAGACAGCTCCTTAGGGCCCCCAATTTCGGAAGGCGCCCCTCAAATTGACTTAATTGACTATCAAATTGACTTAATTTGCTTAATTGACTAGGGGCCCTGGGTGTCCATGTCCAGCTCGGGGAAACTGTGCTTTATGAAGAAAAGATCTGAAAGTTGATTTGTAAAGACAAGTACTAACGATATTTTTTTTGTATGATTTTTTTTTTAAGTACTGAAAAGACAAGTACTAACGATATTTTTGGGATCCCAAAACGTAAGTTGAGGGATACCTATGACTTCGCAAAAGTTGTCCGTCCGTCCGTCCGTCCGTCCGTCTGTAAGCACGATAACTCTCGAAGGGAATGAGATATTTTGATGAAACTTGGTGTGAGGATTCGTTGGGTCGGCGGACCAGTCGAGTTCGTAAATGGGCTTTGTAGCCCTACATTTAGGGGTGGGGGAGGGGGTTCAAATTAAGGGGCAAACAAAATATTTTGAAACAGCTAATGTGATAGTCGATTATGGGGTAAGAAGACATGCTGAACACGATGGTGAAAACCATTTTGTAATCGGACAAGTACCAAAACCGGAAAGTTTGTTAAAAGTAAAAGTTTTATTTGAAGTTGATTAGATGTTTGATTTAGAGGTAGGAAGACATGCTGAAGACGATGGTCAAAACCATTTTCTCGACAGACAAGTAGTTCGCCCGGAATCCGGCCCAAACCGGAAAGTTTGTTAAAATTAAAAGTTTTATTTGGAGTTGATCAGATGTCCGATTTAGGGCAAGAAGACATGCTGAACTCTTATGTGAAAACAATTTTCTTCCCGGACATGTAGTTCGCCCGGAATCCGGCCAAAACCGGAAAATTGTTAGAAGTTAAAGTTTTATTTCTAGCTGATTAGATAACCGATTTAGGGGTAAGAAGAGACGCTGAATCCGTGTGTGACAATCATATTTTACCCGGACATATAGTTCGGCCGGAATCCGGCTGGAGTCGGAAAATTTGTTATAAGTTAAATTTTATTTGAAGTTGATTAGATGTTCATTATTGGGGAAAGAAGATACCCTGACTTCGTTTTTGAGCTTTCTTTTTTCGCCGGACAAGTAGTTCTAGAGTTCGGCCGAAACCGGGAAATTGGCAGAAGTGGCAGGGACTTTTCGTCAAAACAGATATGACTTATACGGGTAAACACACATGCTGAATCCATATCTGAACTTGGTTTTCTCAGATGATTAGCTATTTGGCCTTAATCTGTTTCTGAATTTTAATTGTAAGAATGTTCAAGGATTCTGGCGATGACTAGATCTGGCTAAGACAAGACCCAGTTGTCTTTTTTCTGTACATAGTTCGCTCGGAAGTCGGTCGAAACCGGAAACTTGGCAGAAGTAAAGCAGGAAGTCTCGGTCAGTATTGTCAAAATTGATATGGCTTATAGAGGTATATCTGAACATGGTTTTCTCTGATCATTAGCCTGGCGAAGACTGGATCTGGCGAACACAAGACCCGACTGTCGGAGTCAAATATTAGATTTTTGGGATCCCATCGACACCTTTGGTCTTGTTCTTTCTGATCTGTTCTACTGCATCGCTCCACGTCCCTAACAGTGCCCGTTCTCATTTCCGAAAGGTCGAACTTGCTGGGATCGACTAAAACCAGGAAGGGAAGGGAACGCGAGAAAAGCAGGAAGGCATACTAAAACCAGGTAGGGCATACTAAAACGAGGATGGGCATACTAAAACGAGGAAGGCTGTCGCCAGAATTCAAAACTGGAAAGCCGCACCGTTCCCTTCCTCTATTAAGGATTCTTTGAGATGTCGGCAACTTTGCAAATTCAAAGTTCACTATCCCTTCCTGGTTTTAGTATCTTGTAGTTTCCGTCGTTTTAGTATCCGTCTGAGCTAGAAATGAAAAGGTGAACACTGAACATAATGCATACCCATGTCAGGATACTAAAACGAGGAAGGGATGGTGAACTTTGAGTTTGAAAAGTTGCCGACCCCTTGAAGAATACTAAACAGAGGAAGGGAACGGTGCAGCTTTCCATTTTTTCGCAGCCTTGAATTCCTTCCTCGTTTTAGTATGCCCTTCCTGGTTTTAGTATGCCTTCCTGCTTTTCTCGTGTTCCCTTCCCTTCCTGGTTTTAGTCGATCCCGAACTTGCTAGATAAAATTTGTATTCGCCATGATAGAACTACGCTGATTTTTAACTTGCCGCATTCGTTTTTTTCGAAGCGGATCCGACTCCCTCTAGTTGTTTTCGTGAGCTCATTAGTCAGAAATAGCGATAGTGGAAGTTTCTCGTGTCTCTCACCGAAAGCAAGAACAGACGCATTCGTTCACTGAAGTCAAAACAGAGATCCTGATTTAAGGAACTGAAGAAGAAACAGAAAACTGAAAGAACAGGGATCCTGACTTTAATACAGATGGCACTTTACACAAGGGACTTGTACCGTGACCAATTCCATAATCACTTTTTTGAATATGAACTTGGGGATGTGAACTGGTTAGATGAATTTGCCTTCGGGCGGGATCACTGTTCCTATGGCCGGCTTCTACCAGACCACTGTAGTGGTTTGCGAACTCTGTTCACAAGCCCCTCGGTAGCTCAGTGGTAGAGTGACTCCCTTGTAAGCAGAGGGTCCTGGGTTCAAATCCCGGCTGAGGAGCATTTTTGTCTACCAGTTCAATACTTATAAAATGATCCTGACTTTCTCGTTTTTCGATGCGGCTGGCGGCTACCTGTGCAACGTTGCATCTACTGCGACTTTGTTCGGAAGTTTCGGAAACATTCTCGCGTTTGCAGTTTCGAGGTCATCCGGTTCAAGTCAATAGTTCAATGGATGACTTCGTACGACCAGGGGACCGTCTAGTGACACAATTCCGAAGCACGCGAATGGGTGAGTTCAAAACAGACCTTAAAGCACAACTCTTACCAGAAATGGTCGTTCCAGCTCAGAAATATCGTTTTCGGAAACACATTACTTTCCACTTAAAATTAGCGATTTTCTTGGTGGCGCTTGTCTACTCTGTCCAGCCTTCCGTCTCTCCGACGCGGCAGGTGGACGCAAAATATTTGAAAACTGAACGCGCCATGGTTAAAAAGTGGGGAAATCAAGCAAAGAAAAGAAGTCCAACAAGAACAAATAATCACAAGAACCTCGTCTCCCTATCTCTGTAAAACAACCATGCGGGGTCGAATATATTATCGATAAAGTAGCCTACCCGATGCAAACGAGGGCAGGGTAGGAGCTACGCGGAAGAACATATCGCTAGATCTACAAAGAGACCCGAAGAAGAAATTTACCTTCTCAGCTAATTGGTTGTACACAACTGCTACGTCATGTCTGACTCGCTGTAGACCGGGTTCTGAACGCCTGCAGGCATGCTACAGTTTTTGGGATCCCAAAACGTAAGTGGAGGATACCTATGACATCTCAAAAGTTGTAAGTCTGTCCGTCCGTCCGTTCGCACGATAACTCTCGTAGGGAATGCGATATTTTGACGAAACTTGGTGTGAGGATTCTTTGGGTCAAGTGTAAGGTCAAGTTCGTAGATGGGCTCTGTAGCCTTACATCTAGGGGTGGGTGAGGGGTTCAAACTAAGGGGCAGACAAAAGAGTTTTGAACAGCTTATGTGATAGTCGATTATGGGGTAAGAAGACGTGCTGAACACGATGATGAAAACCACTTTCTTGTCGGACAAGTAGTTCGTCCGGAATCCGGCAGAAACCGAAAAGCTTGTTGAAAGTAAAAGTTTATTTGATGTTGATTAGTTGTTCGATTTAGGGGTAAGAAGACATGCTGAACGCTTATGTGAAAATCATTTTCTACCCGGACAAGTAGTTCGTCCGGAATCCGGCCAAAACCGGAAAATTTGTTAAAAGTAAAAGTTTTATTTGTAGTTGATTAGATATTCGATTTAGGGGTAAGAAGAGATGCTGAATTTATATATGCAGGGCCGTATCCAGGGGGGGGGGGGAGTAGGGGTTGAAACCCCTCAAAGACGTAGGCTCTATTGGATTATTTTTTCTTGGTCCAACACAGAAGATAGACCGATGGCCTAGCGTGTCTTCCAAAATGAAAGGCAATACTTTAAAGCGTCCTTGTGTGTGTGAAAGAGTTGGGACCTTAGACCTTTCGGTCAAGTTTGTGCTGCGTTACTCGCAAAACTCGGCTAGGCCGTAAAGCGATACAAAGTTGCAAAGAGAAGGACATTTTTTTTTCTATGTGAAGAAACGTGGAACAATGCCGTGAACGTGGAAGAATAAACGTGAATTTGGCAGGATCGTTTTCAACAAATTATTTTGTTTTGAGGTTGTTTTATTGTTTCTTCTTTACATACTTGGCAGGATCTCAATCTATAAATTATTTTGTTTTGAGGTTGTTTTGTTGTTTCTTCTTCAAAATCCGCCACAAAGGTATGTCCGCTTGGTTAAGTGAAATCTGTCAGAACTAATGCACAACCGTGACATTAATAATCAATGAGCCGGCCAGAAAGTGGCCTCTTGCGTATTATGCCTTCTCTGTTGTCACTAACTGACATATGGAATTATTAGATCCAGAAGTTATAGTCGTTGTTTCGTTTTGCAACTACGAGTAGCGCTTTTTCGGCTGAGTCAAGTTTGACTGTCACGAACCGCAAACTTCGCGGAAAACCTTCGATGTCTACGAACGACTCTTGCAATGGGAAGCTCCTGAAACTGTGTTTTCATTTTAGAATACATGGTAGGCCGACGGGTCTAACCTTGTGTTTTTAATTCTTTCTCTTTGCTTGGTTTTCCCACTTTTTGGGATCCCAAAACGTAAGTGGAGGGATACCTATGACGTCGCAAAAGTTGTCCGTCAGTCCGTCTGTCCGCATGATGACTCTCGAGGGGATTGAGATATTTTGATAAAACTTGGTGGAAGGATCCTTCGGGTCAAAGCACAGGTCAAGTTCGAAGATGGGCTCTGTAACCCTATATTTGAGGGTGGGGGAGGGGTTTCAAATGAAGGGACAACAAATTTTTGAAAGCTATTGAGGTAGTTGAGATATAAGGAGATGTAAGGAGACATGCTGAATCCGATTCTGAAAGTTATTTTCTCACCGGACAAGTAGTTAACCTGGAATCCGGCAAAAACCGGACACAAAATTTGTCGACCAATTTTCGGCTATAGCAGTCCCTTCCCATTCTTCACACTAGTACAGCTCTGCGCGTGGATGATGACATAATCCATGAATGTTGGAGAGAGCTAGTGTAATCGAAGGTCGAAGGGGTTGGTATATGTTGTTAAAGCTTAGGAGGGGTTGATATATGAAGTTCAAGCTTAGTATGAGGATTCATTGGCAAAGTACAGGTCAAGTTCGTAGGTGGGTCCTTTGGTCCTATATTTAGAGGCAGAGGAGGGTTTTGAATTTACGGCAAACACATGTACGTTTTATGAGCTAATAAGATATTCATTGAAGGGGTAAAGAGGTCCGCTGAATCCATATCTGAACTTAGTTTTCTTGCTGGACAAATAGTTCACCACGAATTCGGCTGAAACTGGAAATTTGGTTGAAGCTCAAAGTTGTTTCTGAAATCGATTAGAGATTCGGTGTCGGGGCAAGGAGACATGCTGAATTCATCTTTGAACTTTATTTCAACAGTAAAAATGTTCATGGAATCTGACGAAGACTGAATGGCGAAGACATGGCCCAATTGTTTGAATCAAATGTTAGATTTTTGGGATCCCATCGAAACCTTTGGTCTTTAGCCGCATTTTTTCAAATATTGTGCGTCCATCCTGTGTTCCGGAGAACGCCAATTGTGGTTAGGATCGACAAGCTCCAACAAGAAAAATTGTCATTTGTGGGAAAAGTTGTGTCCTCTCATTGCCCTCCTATCTGCGAGTAATTTTGAATGATGTTGGAATTTTGCAATTAAAATATGGTTGTGTGAAAAACAATCATTCATACCAACCGGTATTGGCTCCCCTATTTTCCATCACATCAGTTGTGGTGTCCCCTGGTCAGAATGTAGGTTCTAGTGAGGAATCACCGGGAGATGGCGTCTTGAGAAAAATCGACTGATTATAAGAAAAAAGTAATAAAGTTTTTACGAAAAAACGACCATTTTGAAGAAAAATCGACTGTTTCCAAGAAAAAAATCGACTGTTTATACAAAAAATCGCAGCGCTTCGCGTAACTTAGCTATTTTATACCGACTGGCGGACAAAATCGGGGGACACCCCCACCCTCACAAGTGACGCCCCGGGGTACGACAAACGCATGTACTAACCAAAAAGTAACTATCTAATTACCTAACTGAAAAGAGCCAGCGCCATCTGTTTCCCATCCAGCCTCATCTCAGAGAGCACACACATCCTCAACCGCGACGGAACTGGTCGTTCCAGTTTCTCCCAATCCACTCAGATTTCAGACGGCAGAGACTAGCGCAAGGGTGCTGCGTATTCCCCAAAAAGGTCTCTTTGGTTGTAAGATTCTCCATGTTTTGACTCCGCTACAAGCGTTAAAGCAGTCCTTCCAACTGATAAATATTCTTTGAGTCCAAGCTGACTTTGATTTCAAATAATGTATACAACGGATACGTCAGCTACGATTCTTCATCGGCGATATTTCGGCCCTTCTTGGCAAGGGTCCTCGTCAGGCTGTCAATCTTCAGGTCCAACGTCGGAGAAGGAAACAAACCTGTAATAAATAACTGAATCTTCTACCGACTGGTAATATCTTATTCGGGCAAATTACACTGTAGGGAAAAAACTAGTCCTTCCCTTCTTGGCAAGGGTCCTCGTCAGGTTGTCAATTTTCAGGGTCAGCGTCGGGGAAGGAAATACAGGTTTGTTTCCTTCCCCGACGTTGACCCTGAAGATTGCCGACGTCGACCCTGAAGACTGCAGCCTGACGAGGACCCTTGCCAAGAAGGGCCGAAATATCGCTGATGAAGAATCTGACGTATCCGTTGTATACATTATTTGAATTTACCTTCCAACTGACCTATGAATGAAGGAATCAACTAATAAAGAGGCTGCGGACGATTGCACTTTCGTTTCTTCGAGTGACTGCCTGACAAGGACAGTTGCCATGAAGGGCCAAATATCGCTGATGAGAATTTAATTTATATTCCTATAGCACGTTCATCGCACGTCGTCTCAGTTTTTTCGTGCGGAATTGGTGATGCAACCCAGATCCTGTCAGGAATCACAGTCACAGTGGAAAGTCCACATCATCATCAGTCCGCAGGCTAACTTCTGGATTACTGGTCTATCCAGCGTGATGGACACTTGATGCATTCACTATGCTGTAAATACTGGCGCTGTCGTTGTTTTGGTCACCATTGACTGCGAAAGATACGAACAAAATTTTTGAAATATCGTAAGTAGCTTCTAGGACCACTTCCGCTGGACCGGTACTCCTGAGTATCGGCGAAATATAAAATCACCGATCCGTTTGTTGCCGCATCTGAGCGGATTACGTTTTATTCGTTCGCTTGATCCCGCTCAATCGTTGGTATAAGGCTGTGTTGCCCCGCTTGTAAATAGGAGATTCTCGAAAAGATATGTAATGCATATCTTCCTATGTCCCACAGGTAGTTATGAAAATAAACTTTATGGAGGTTGATATGATATCGTATCAGCCTCCAGAGCGGATGATACGAAGCCGTTCATCGGACACTTTTCCTCAACTACTGAAAAGTATAACCTGACCTCTAAATAAGAGACATCACTTTTAGAAAGAAAAACATGAAAAAATAATACAGAAAAAAATGTTGAAAAACATCACAGATTTTTTGAAAGAAAATTTTGCTTTCCTAGCCAACCAACCTGGGTCATACCTTGTTACAATCACATTCCCACTGAGGCAACTTGTCATCTGAAACAACATTACTTCCAGCTTACTATTTACTTCTACTCTCCAAAAGGCAGCTCCAAAAAGAGCATTTTTTCTTGATTTGCTCTGATTAAACAGTCGATTAATAAAACTCTAGTGTTGCCAAGTTTTCTGGTGGAACTTGTGACTTTCAGCCGAAAAAATTACGTTTGACACCTATGAAACTAGGTCCTTTACACGAACTATCAACGAGAAATCTCGCTTTATCACCTTCATAATTATACCCCTCGACTTCTATGCTTTAGGATATTTACTGGTACATAATGGTCGCATAACGTAAACCTGTCGCAGAGTTCTTGCTCGCTTTGTAGAAGAAACGAAAATGTATGGCAAATCGCAGAATTCTGTGACCAGTGGCAACACCGACTCAAGCTTAATTCATTCTATCTCTCTTAGAGCCTGCCGATAGATAGCGTCTGCATCGCCACAAATGAAAAAGATGGTGTTGCATAAGGATTGTATTCAGGGCAGTTGCCCCACCTGCCCCATAGCAAATTACGCCCCTGATTGTATTGTTGAAAACAGAAATGCCCGGGTAATAACAGTAGTCATTTTCACATTTCTACAGTAGGATAGGGTGGTCATTTCACTAAATAAAAATTACCCACAAAAGTAGCAAACAAGTACTATCAAAAAAGACAAAAATTGTGTTCGAAAAGTTATAGCAGTTAACTACCTCCATCTGAGTTGATATCGGTATAACAAGCTCGGAGGCCATTTAAAAATATCAATCTCGCTGGCGCTCGGCAGATATTTTTCAAAACCTGCCTCGCCTTCGGCTCGCACGTGTTTTTTTCAACGGCCGTCTCGTTGTTATAATCCGATATCAACCTCGATGTCAGAAGTTAACCTTTCTTAACACATACATTATGTTACATATTGCTTGTTTTTGTTTCTTTTTTTCGTTTCTCTCTTACAAGACTTTTGTCTTAAAAGTGGGTCAATATATTTATGAATTCAGTCAATGGGGCGGGGGGACAAACACGGGATCAATTCTCTCGGAGTGCTAAACATAAGGCGTTACGGAAGAACAGTACTTACTTGCTACTTACCTGTGTTGGGCGCAAGCGGTGCAGCTCTCCCTGATGACTCCCTGACCAAGTCGTGCAATGATTCTCGGTCCCTAGTTAAAGTTTAACTGAAAAGGGCTGGGATAGGACAATCTAGTTACGCATCACTGATTCACTTAAATTGGCTTGAAGACCCATTGAAAATGTGTTCGTTGTTCCGCTATTAAAAAATAATCGATTTTCAAATAGTGGAATCTCCGTGTGATTTGTCGTACCTCTATGCGATTTTATCTGTGTTGTATGCCTCACCAGAAAGATTTATGATTTTTTTTTTGTTCAGGCACTAAGCAGTCTTCACCAAGCTCTCTACTGCCCACTGAAAAGCCGCGTGTGCGTTGAGATTAAAATTTCCCGCGTCATGGTAGAATTTACGTTGTGGGGACGGCCGTAGATATTCTGAACGACGTAAATAGAGCAGATAGTGGAAAATAAAAAAATCTCTTAGCAGAATCCAAATTATTCAGTGTATTCAATTAAATGACACAAAAAAAGGTTGGCTTTTCAGTTAAACTTTAAGGGCATCGAGAGTTGAAGTCAGGAAAGGATCCCGCTTCTTTCGATTTGCTGTAGAGGCCGAAGGCCTATTTCTGCATTGAATGAATGAATGAATGAAATTTATTTCCCATTTTTAAGACAAAATTCACAAATCGAGCATGAAAGAAAAGAAAGAAAAAAAACAAGAACACACAACATCTAACACATAGATTTTGATACTCTCGGGGGCAACATGGTCCCATACAAAGTGTGGCTAGCATCAAGCGAACGAATAAAACCTGCCATTCGCTCAAATACTGCAATAAATGGATCGGTGACATTATACTTTGCCGACAATCTAGAATTACGGGCCCACAAAGGTAGTCCTAGAAGATGTTTGCAATGCCTATAAAATGTGGAACGAATGTGTTTATGATATTATTTCTCTATTTTATGATATATTATTATGACGTCGGGAACCTCTGATGGGCTCGAGCTCTTCTTTGAAATGGAAGAGGAGGTAAAATGGTTTCGAACCAATAACAGAGCCGCACCCTTCGTCCAGTTTCTAAACGAAAGTTCAGTTTCTACAAGAATAGTTTGAAAACTCTGAACAACATGTTTTTGCCAGTCTTTCTCTTCGGATCTCCTGGGGCCGACATTGCCTCGAATATGGCAAAAAAACGAACAAACTACCGGCAGACGAGTGGAGGTAAAAGTTAGTCAACGAAAAGTAAGAGAGTTTGCTTCCGGTTTTTCCAAGGCAGAAGGTCGAAGGTTGCCACGGCGAAATTCCCGCATTTAACTTATTTTAAGTACAGTAGAGGTATGCTTATGTGAATAGTTAGTTTAATGTGAACAGTGCAGTTTTGCAGTAAATGGTAGAATGAAGATGCAAAATACCTATACAGGTGTTTTCAGATGCCCTTAATTACCTACTTTGGCGAGCTGGTAGTTAGCTTTAAACACAGCAAGTGCATGAAAATTCCGAGGAGTCCACATTCAACAAACGTTCCCATAAGCATACCTCTACTGTAAGTAAGTAATATATTTCTGGCCCGCCAGTTGAAAGGCGGAGTATGTAAAATAAAATAATTAAATAAAACACAACAGATACAATATACAATTTTTCATTCATCGTCCAGAAAAGAATGTAGAGTGTCATGTGCTGGCTGGGCCCTGCATCACAAGTAGAGTGGAAGTCATGCTTCTTTGATCATGACTTAATCACGTTAATCACGTGATTAACGTGATTTAAATATGCAATTAATTTTTAACCTTCTAAAGGACTCCTCGTACACTGTCAGAAGTTTCATGACAGACAACACAAGGATGCGCGGTTTCAACAGACAATGTGTAACATATAACACTTGGGATATTATCTGTTGTGTTTGAAAATGTTATGCATGAAATGTTATGCGTAAAAAGCTTTGTTAGGAAGAGTAAAAAAAAACAGCCAAAAAAGCATCTACTGACTTTTTTCTTTATCGTCATGATGTCGGAAAACTCATCAGATGCATTTTGACGGTTTTTTGGCTCTTCGTCATGGTAACGCTTATTATGCATAACATTTTGAAACATAACAGACAACATCCGAAGTGTTATCTGTTACGCATTATCTGTTGAAACCGCGCATCCTTGTAAATATTCTTTGAGCCCAAGCTGACTTTGAAACATTTATTCCTTGTGTTATCTATTATGAAACTTCGGACAGTGTGGTCTCTGCCTCGTTCGTTCCAGTTAAGGTCATCATTTTTTTGTGCTTTTTCGGCCGAGTCGAGCTTTCAAGCAGCGCAGACTCAGGATCAACCAAAAATAGGCACGGCACGGCATGGTATACCCCAGGAGGCATGGGTAATAAAAGGAGATTAGCAAGTAGTAAGCAGACAAGCAAGTAAGAATTCTTAACTCCAGAGCCTAAAAGAAGGCACGTTAGAACATTGTCCTGCCCCTCGCTCTGAATCCTAAAAGGGCCCTTTTAGTTTTTGTGCCTCTTTTAGTTCTCGTGCCACCTACACTATGTCGTGCCGTGCCTCTTTTTAGTCGATCCCCGCAAACTCCATCGAAAGTTGTAGCTCTTTCAGAAATAAGGGCATGAGAAGCTTCAAAATCGTTTTTCATTTTAAAAGAACTGGTAGGCCAACAGGTATATCCTGAGTTTCGGCTTTAGATTAACTTTTCCTACTTTTAACCTCGGCGTGCACAGTTTACAAATATTTTGCGCTGAACTTCCTCCTCGGAGACTGGGAAGTCAGGAGCGAATCGACAAGTGAAAATTTGGCGAAAATAGATAATTTAGCGGTCGATCCCATATTTCTGTGTGAAAAGATCGGATTTATGCTTTTAAGAACATCGAGTATGTGTTTTAGTCCACAACCGTGCGTCAAAGGTCGTCATGTCAACCTAAATTACGGCCAAGTTAGATCGGCCATTAGTAAAGATCTCTCTCAAGTTATGAGAAAGCTAAGAAGATTCATTTGTTCCCCAACGTCCTGGATGTAGAAGTCCTGCTGGGAAATGCAAAAGACATGAAGTCTGTTAATCCATTGCGTTCGTTCTCCTGGATAATGGCAGTTTGGGATCCTGAAATGATATGACGTGGTAACGAGATTTCGTAAAGTTTGCCTGTCTGTTCACACGATAACTCTAAGAAATGATTGATAAATCTAGTTTAAACTTGGTGTGATGATCTTTTGTCTCAAAGTACAAGTCAAGGTCATAGATGGGCCTCCGACGTGGCGTACCATGCGTAGGTTACAAAAAAAAATTCTCACCGGACAAGTAGACAGTTCGTGCGGAATCCGGCCTATACCGGAAAGAGAAATCCTAAGGTGAGGTACGGTTTGTAAGGACACTTTCGCTCGAGGAGTCCCCTCCCAAACACATAAGGTAAGATCCATCCAGTTTATTTTTGTACCTTACACAGCCATCTATTAGTTGCGTTTTTGATCCGAATTCTCCGTTCCGAATTCTCGCTTCTGAATCCTCGATTCTCGTACAAATTATCGTTTTTGCTCCACTGACTTCTCCATTCTCGCTTCTTACAAAAACGACTAATTCGGCAGCTCGTCAGCAACCCGGTATACGTGTATCTGCATATTGGGCAACCGAACTCTGTTGACCAATCAGGGAGGAGAACGGAGAGAGGAGAATCGACAATTCACCATCGGAGCAAATTCTCGATTCTGCAGAATCACGAGGCTTTCCCCGTTCTCGATTCTGACAAAAACGCAAGAAAAGGAGAATTCACTTCATCTGAATAGTCCAAAAACGCGAAATAGGAGAATTTGGAGGAGAATCGCGAGGAGAATTCGGATCAAAAACTTACAAAAAGAGCTTAGTGGATCGTAACCCGTACACGCTTACGCAACTCAAAGGGATTTCCGACCAAATGGAAGCCTTACAGGTTTTCACCGGGTGAAGGAGAAGTCGTAGCCCAAAAAGCAAAAACAGATGCTAAGTTGGGTTAAAAAAGTGTATGTGTACGATATTTATTATTATTGTCATCACAGTGTACTATCCCTTTGCTAAAATACATGAAAGTAATATAAGGGTGACGTGGCTGAACTTTCAATCATCTCCGTAAACTTGCAGAACCAGACTTTGACCTCTGAGGCACCCTACTACACAATCGAACTGTTAACCTGATTTATATCTCGAAAGTTCTCCAGTGTTCCTCCGGGCAGCAAGATTACATTGCTGGGAGCGGATTTCCAACTGACCTTTAATTAACTTGTCCGAGTCAGAGAAAGACTTGGAAAGTTTACTCAAGAGACAGTCGACAGAGAACAAAGAAAGGGATCGCAAAGCTTGCAAGTTTTTCGTTCTCACAAGTCACTGAACCGTTAAACCTGTCTGTTCCCGCGGACGCTTCAGTTCCAGGACAAAATGAATCCTCAACATCTGCTTTTATTCTAGAAACTTGTTTCAAGGCCCATAGCAATTTGTTCATAATGCACAACTAAGGCTTTTGGAAGCTTGGAAGTCACTAAGCCATGAGATGTGTTTTTCCTCGGACAGCTATGCATTATTTAAGCCTCTTCTGGAGACTTAAAATGAAAGAGATCGCACAGCTTTGTCCTTCTTTAGGGCTCACAAGTCACTAAACCAAGAGATCTGTCTGTCCCTGTGGACCTACAGCTGCTCGGTTGGATTCCAAGTATCTGCTGTAGATAGGTAGTAAGTTAACATTCTGGAAAACTGCAGGAGCTGTATAAAGAGGGATCGACTAAAAAGAGGCACGGCATGAAAAAATGTAGGAGGCACGAGTACTAAAAAGGGTCACGAAAACTAAAAGGGCCCTATCAGGTCTCAGAGTGAGGGGCAGAAACAATATTCTAACGTGCCTTCTTTTAGACTTTGGAGTTACGAACTCTCACTTACTTGTCTACTTCTACTACTTGCTAATATCTTTTTATTACTCATGCCTTGTCCGCCATGCTGTGCCGTGCCGTGCCTCTTTTTACTCGACCCCTTATAAAGATCCCATAATTTAGTTGTTCAAGCAATACAACTACGAATTTGTAAGCCTATCTAAAAGACGAGAGAAATACAAAGAGCTACTGAAACTTTCTAGGGCTCGGAAATTATTAATGCTTGAAAACCAGACTTGGTACCGAAGAACCCAGACCTCATGGAACCCGGACCCGTAATACCGGACAACAGCTGTATTCTGCTTTTGGTAAGCGTTGTTGAAGCGTTAGGACACAGAATCGCACCGTTCATCTGGTTTTAGAATCATAAGTAGGCTTTAATTTGTTTACTAAAATGACCCCGGATGAATCCTGCTCAGGTTCGGTGACGTTTTTTGTTCTTCTCGATTTTCACTGGCGTGTTTCGGATTCACATGGAGTATTCGACACAGGGCATAGAGCCCTCTGAGAGCTCGGCTGCTGCCGACAACTCTGGAACTAGGGGTTCCCTCCCCCATATGTGAGGAATCTTCCCACTGTTTACCATAAATCTATCCAGCAGTCCGTCTGTTTGTGACCTTGATAGCCAATGGGCCTAGAACAGACGGTCGAAGTAGCGACGAAAACCATAATGCTCAGCCGTCCGCACAGCTCCATTGTGTCAAATCTGTTTTTTCGTACAAATTACCGTTTTTGTCCTTCTCGCTTCACCATTTTCGTTCAGAAAAACCCCCCACTAATTTGGCAACTCGTCCGCAACCCGGTATACCTGTTTATGCGTATTGAACATCCGCCCTCTGTTGACCAATCAGAGAGGAGAACATACGAGAATTGACTACCGGAGCAACTTCTCGATTCTGCAGAATCGCGAAGTTTTCCCTGTTCTCGATTCTGACAGAAACGCAAGAAAAGGAAAATTGGCTACATCTCATCAGTCGAAAAAAGAAAACAGGAGAATTTCGACTAGAAAGGACGATTGAGATCAACAACTGCGCTTAACACTTGGGCAATCTGGGCCCCGTCGCAAACGAACGGAAAGGGTGGGGGAGGTGAAACTCCAAAAGTATATTCAAGGGCCTAGAAACCGCAAAGAAATGGAATCTCAATGTCGTATCTCTAATTGTGGTCTATGTTACACAAATTAGACACTGGGGAATCTGCGCCTAGTAGCGTCTGAAACGCCCGGATGTTCGAGGCAGGACCCCCTCATCCCTTAAAAAAAAACATACACATCTAAACTCCAACTACAACAATCGTCAAGTTTCTACTTGATACCGGCCATTGTTTGCAAGCTATGAACTGGGCACAGCTGCCCCTGAAAAAGGAGGAATAGTGAAGGTCTGTGTGTGGTAGGGAAGTTGCCCATGAACTGGGAGGGTGAGAAAGGCACACTCGCAAGATTTTCTTCGTAGCCATATGATTTGGGACGACAAAAAGTGCAACTACATCCCAGTCCCAACAATAATACCAAGTTTCAAACTGATGCCTCACATGGTTCACGAATTATGAGCTCCACTACATAGGACCCTCAAAAGCATAACTAGACCCCAGCGCCATCAGTTGTGGGTTATAATCACTCACGGGTTATAATCACCCACATCATAATTCACGGGTTATAATCTTTACTCAATGGGCAATCTGTGCCCAATTGCTCCTGAACCTGTCGGATGTGGGGGGTGGGACCCCTACAAATTACAACTAGACTCTGCGAACAGTTGTACCAGCTTTCAACTTGATACCTCACACTGATCACTGGTTATTAACTCCACTCAATGGGCTCACACTGATCACTGGTTATTAACTCCACTCAATGGGCAATCTTTGCCCGATTTCCCCTGAACCGGTTGGGTGGGGGAGTTTTGACCCCCCAAAAGGCAGAGCTAGACCACAATACCCACAAGCGTACCAAGTTTGGACTTCATCTATGCACTGGTTCACGGGTTATGAGCTCCACAAAAAAACGGTGAAAACCGAAAGTCGGAAACTGAAAGCCGGAATCCGAAAGCTGCAACAGCGCTCGCAATAGTTCCAAGGAACACTCCACTAAAAACGCAACTTTGACGCAACTGAACCGCAAGTTAAAAACATAAAAAGGGCAATCTGGACCCAATTTCCCCTGAACCAAGTGGACGTGGGGTTCGGGACCCGCAAAAAGGAAAAAGAGACCCCAATGCTCACAAACCTACCAAGTTTCCACCTGATACCTGTTGATTCCTGTCACGGGTAACGAACTTTACTCCTGGGCAATCTGGTCCCAGTTGCCAGTGAGCGGGTTGGGTGGGGGAAGTGCAACTTTCAAAGCAATTCCCCAGCCCTAGGATCTACAAGTACAAAGAATTTCATCGTCTTATGTTCAGGTCTGGTCAACTATTCACTGGGCAATCTGGGCCGATTTGACCCTGAACCGGGTGGTGGGAGGGACCCCCAACAGGCACAACTAGGCCCCAATACCCACAAGTGAAACAAGTTTGAACTTGAAACTTGCACTGGTTCACGAGTTAAGAGCTCCACAAAATACGGTGAAAACCGAAATCCGAGAGCTGCTATAGCGCTCACAACAGTGGAATGTTCTAAGGAACACTCCACTAAAAACTCGTTTTTCTCAAAATCAGTCGATTTTTCGTCAAACAGTCTTTTTTCTGCAAAAACAGTCGGCAGAAATAATCAGCCAGTCGATAAATACCCCTCCCCCCCAAAAAAAAATAAATAAATAAATTAAGCAAAACATTTTGGCTAGTATCGCCTCTGACGGGCTACAAAAGCTGTCCTACTTTATTGCAAGTTCAAGTAACAACTTTTTTCGAAAGAACAGGTTTTGTTCTGTTACAACTGCTTATTGTTAGTTCGAGTAACACTGCTGTGTATTACGTTTTGCTACGTTGTTTTACGGTCGTCAAATTGTATTGTCTACTTCAACCTTTGTACCTTGTCAAGCTTTTTCTGATCTTCAGAATTTCGAAAAATAGCACTGAACGTCACATGGATGAGAGCCTTTTACTTTCAGTTTGGGTGTGGAATAAAAACTAAAATATTTTGCTCCAAAGGCAGACCCCGGCAATATCACACCAACCGCTTTTTCCTGTCCCCATTTAATTGCCATCATCTCCATAGAAAGCCCATTACGTTCATTCCCTCAATAGTCAGCTTGGGTCCCTATATATCTTTCCTTTCTTTTGAGGTCTTTTGTACCTCATTTTTCCCCAAAGGCATTACCAAGGAAACAATTCATTAAAATGTTTAAACTGCGTATGATCCAATTAGGCCTTCGATCAGTCAACGGTGTGACTTCTCCGATAAGTTCATCGCTCTGTAGAGCGTTTTGAATGTCACCAGCACCAAGAACAAATAAATCCTCGCCAAGCGGGATCGACTAAAAAGACGCACGGCATGGTGCAGGAAGCACGCCTACTAAAAAAAGGCAGGGCATATTACAAGAAGGCATGTCTGCGCCAGGAGGCGTGCACTGCCTGTGCCTTTTTTTAGGACCAGTTTTCTGGCGTGCCTCTTTTTAGTACTCGGAGCTTCTTTGCGGTAAAAACGGGATTGTAGAATTTCGTCGAAACTGTCCGGAATCGGAATCCGTTGTAACTACCGAATCCTTGCAATTATTGAATCCCGATATTATACCGAATATTTGGACCATATCCTATTCAGGATTCTCTGTAACTACCGAATCCCCATAAATATACCAGATTGTTCTGGCATCGAAAAATTTCCGAATAGTTACAGTAAATTCCGTTCATCCTATTCGTGATAACTACCGAATCTTGCTATTATACCGAATAGATTTGTACCGATAGCCTATTCGGTATTCGGCACAACTACCGATCCCCCTGAATATACCGAATAGTTCCGATATCGAAAAATAGCCGAATCTCAAAAAGCTGTGGGGGGGGGTGCTGCACCCCCGCCTTGTGACGCCCCTGCACATGTAGCCCAGTACAGGTCGACACTGAAATCCCATAAGGAGTGAAGTCCAAAAAATGGATTTTGACTTTCGGGCATATTTGGAATATGTATGTATGTATATATATATTGCCCGTCAAGTGAAAACAGATGGAGTATAAGATAAAAAGAAAACGAAAAACATACTACGAGAGAATACACTAACACAAGAAAAACAAAGATTTGATGACTCTGTTGAATTCCGATCATCATCGTCAAATACTTCCAAGTTTTCAAAGCAGTAGACAAGAGAAAAAAAACCCGGGGATCAAAAAATCTCAAACACCAATTATTAGAAATGCCTCCAGCTGCTTCGTCGGATCGCTTTCTCAAGTCTTTCGTGCCGTATTTCGTGAAACATTTTAATTCGATAAAACAAAATGACTTCTAATTGTAAATATTTTGAGGTATTGTTGACCTAGGCTAATTGTATATATTGTCATTTTATAACTGTAGATATATAGTTACAGATTAGTTCAATATTTCATGAATTGATGATCTTTTATTTATAGTTATTTGAAGAAGTTTATTTATATTTATATGTATCGTTTAAATGTAACCGCCATAAGTCATATGATAATTCAAAAAGGGTTATTATTTTTGTTGACGTCCTATGCAATTCGTTGTAAAAGAATATTTGGAGAATATAATGAATTTGAATTTGAAAGAACAAAATGGATAACAAAATAGAAAAGACAAAACTATTGCCTCAAAATAGTTGCCCAGGGATGAGCAACAATATCCGAGTTGTATCTGACGATCTGGTCTAGGATCGCTTCATCAGGGTCGAAATCCCATACCGACTTGTCACAAAACGGTTACTCGTCCATGGTGGAAGCCGTAGGAGGTACTTCGCATATTTGTAATATGGCTTTTTCAAGGCGTTTAGTCGTCTCTGTTTTCTCATACCAGGTCAAATAGATAGATAGAGGGTGAACTCTCTTTTTTTAAATATTCCAAACGGGGGCAACGGCGCAAAAACAATGTTTTTTTTTTGCTCTCCAGAAAAGTTGCTTTTAGTTGGTGTGGGATTTCAATATCGACATATTTCTAGGGAAACGGTAGATTTATTAATTTTCGCTTGCTTCTATGTGTCTGTGTCCTCGATGTGTCTGTTCTTTTCCGTCTGTCGGAAGACTAGGAAGTAACGCCAAGACTTGAAACAAGAGCTACGAGCTCATATGGCACTTGTTACGAGTAGGCACGTAGGCAAGAAAGAAGATGAAAACGTCACAAAATACCCCCTTCAACCTCCGAGGATCGGACCTAGAAATAGGATATCTAGTTACACATAAAATGATCACCTAAAGCATCTTTTTTTACTGGCTATCACGTTTCGCTCGAGTCTGAGCATTTTTCGCGAAAATACGGCCCCCCCCCCTCCACCTTGTTCAGATCCGGCCCGGACCCTAAACTATGTCATCTAGGGAACATCGTATCTCTACTCTTCAAGTTTCATTCAAATCCCTCCACTCGTTTGACCCCTATGCGAGCTGCAAAATTTCCGGGACTCCCCTCCAACTCCCCACACTGTGGCCAAATACCACTAGGACACATAGACGTCGTATCCCTTACATCTTCTCTTTTCACTCTTCAAGTTTGAGTCCAATCGAAGCATATCTGCAAATTTCCGGTTCATCCTTCTCCTACCCTGGCCGGATCCAGTCTGAACCGTAAAAAGCAACCTAGGTCTCATAAAATCGGTATTGTCAAAGTTCCATTCCGTTCGGTCCATTCGTTTTGTTTGTGTGCATGTCACAAAGTTTCCAGACCCCCTCTCCCTCCAACTCCTACAACCATTGCCGCATGTGGTTCGGAGACATGTCTTGCCTGTCTAGGTCATCAGTTCTTATCACCAGAAAAGTTTTACTCGAGTCGGACCACCCGTTCGCAACCTACAGAAATCAGTAATTTCCGAATTCCCCTCCCTCGAAAATGGTCGGAAAAACAAAACGAAAGTTTCTCTAAAGGCATTGTGTCAGGTCCTTAATTCTACATGGTTGGGTCACTAATATGCCTGCCAAGTTTGATTGTCCTTAGCACATCTGGAAGTATCCTTATTCGCGATCACTGGAATTCCGGGAAACCCCTCCAACTCCCCCCAAAGAGCCCCGATACGGTCTAGTTCTGTCAAGAACGTATCTAGGGCTTATGTTTGTTCTTCCCACCAGGTTCCATCCCGATCCCTCGACGCTAAGCCTTTCACGAAAATTTTCGGCGCCCCCTTCGACTCCCCCCACAGGTATCAGATCCGGTCCGGACTTGACATGGATCATCTGAGACCACACCTCTTTTCACTTGCGAAGTTTCATTCAGATCGGATCGCCCGTTCAAAAGTCATGAATGTCACCAGACTCCGGATTCCCTATCCCTCCACTCCCCTACGATGGTCAGATCATGAAAACGACTATTCTCAAGTCAGTTTATTCGAGTCCTGGATACATCAGCCCTGTTTCATCGTCTTAGTACATCAGGCAGTACCACACTCGTGGGACCGACAGAATTCCCCCCCCCCCCGCCAAGTTCCCCCACAGTGCCCGAATCGGTTCGGTTATGTCAACGATGTATCTAGTGTTTGCTTGGTGTCTTCCCACCAAGTTTCATCTCGATCCCTCCACTCATAGCGTTTACCAAGATTTCCGGTTGCCCCCTCTAGCTCCCCCCAAAAGTCACCGGATCCGTTCCGGATTTTAAGTGGGCCGCCTAAGGCATGAGGTCTTTTCAAATATCAAGTTTCATCGAGATCCGATCACCCGTTCAAAAGTTATAAATACCTCCAGATTCCGGATTCCCCCTGCCTCCACTCCCCCCACGGTGCTCGGATTGACTATTTCCAACTTAATCATTTGGGGTCTCTGATATGCCTGCCAAGTTTTTATCGTTTTAGCTTATGTGAAAGTGCCCGAACTAGCTGGTCAGGATTTGAAACTGAACATCCGAAACACTTGTCCTTGACACATGTCAAGTTTCACGCATGTTCGATTACCCTCTCCAAAGTTATGCATATTAATAGTTTCCGGATTTCCCATCCCTCCACTCCCCCACTATGATCGGATCTGGAAAGTGATTATTTCCAAGTTAATCTGGTCGGTTCCCTGATATTCATGCCAAGTTTCATTGTCCTAGCTTATGTGGACGCGTTTCACGTGGTCTTACTTTAATAAACCATATCTACTCCCGTATTTGCTCCCGAATACATCGAGTCTTGGCGCAGTGGTAGAGCACTGGCTTCACGACTCAGAGGTCCGTGGTTCGATCCCGCATTTGGGCAACACTCTTTTTGCTACGTTTCGCTCCGCTTTTGCTTTGTAGTCTCCGGACTCCCGGATCCGGGGAAAGTCGGATTGGGGAAATGATTATTTGTAAGTTGATCTGGTCGGGTCCCTGATATGCCTGCCAAGTTTCATCGTCCTATCTGATCTGGAAGTGCCCGAACTAGCAAAACTGGGACCGACTGACGGACAGGAATTACAATCGCTATATGGCACTTGGCCGAAGGGCAAGTGCCATAAAAAGTGACACACACTCGAATAGCAGCGTGATACAGAACGTCCCTACTGTAACTCAAACAGTCGTGCACCAGTGTTGGCTCCAATAATTCAAAATTCCGAACACTGCAAAAAAAAGATACAAGCTCCCCCGTTTCTTCGATGTGCGTAGACCGCACATTAGCTTTACTTGAAATTTCTAAACCCGCAAGTTCGTCTCGCTTTAAATGCAACAAGCGTAGTAGGCGGCGCTACAAGTATGGCCCGATTGTGAAGCATGGAAAGCATAGGCCTTGGCGCTACTCCCTAGTGGTATTTTGCTCTCCAGCAGAGACTCCAAGAAAACTGCCAAACCACATATCAACTTTGAGATTCTGTTCCCAGCATTCCGGACCTCTTTGCATAATTCTAAAGTTGTCTGGGGCAACCTCGTGGATTTGACAGTTAATTACTTTTGCTTTCAAACTTAGAAACTTGGCACTCACCTCCCGTTTCCAACTTCTAGTTCTACCTTTGTGTCTACCATTTCACTAGGAATAATTCCAACTCAACGGTTGAGTTAACTCGGCAGATTCGATCGGACAGATAAGTAAGTAGATTTATTAAGCACGCTGTCCCAGAGTAATGTTTACCAACTAATCGGCTTTACCCGCAATAACGTTGTAAGTCGGAGGATGAAGGAGTGTGGGGGAATTGCATGTGTCTTCGTCGCAAAACTCCGAATCTCCGATATGTTCGGAACAAAACCTGATCCGATCAAATACAAGAGACGGAATGAAAATCATTTATAATAATCACACCTACGAGTAGTACTCACTCGTTTTTTTGTTCTTTTTCATTGTTTGTACTCCGCTATTCTGTATTTTCAGCACGTTATAAAAGTAAATACAAAATTAACGTACGTTGTTATCAACTTAAACGTTTGTCAAATAATACGTCGAGACGGAAAGCCAGGGGGGCAATTTGCATCGGGTTTCGAAGCAGTGCCATCACTTTTAACGAACTGCTTCCAAAAAATAATCCTATGAAGTAGCCTGCTTGTGAATCCAGAGTGAATCCATTAAGCGGCGTCGAAATCCGCGAATGGTTTCTGATTTATTTTTACCGAGGCCACACTAGTTCTCTCAAGGTATTCGCGTTTCGCCTTTTTGACAAGACCGTACGAGTTCTACAAAGCGTCCCCAACAGGGGATGATTCGGACTTCATTGCTTCCTTGGCGAAGTTAGTATTGTCCCGACGCTACCAATGATCTCTGATCCTTTTTGATGAGACCCCACAGGTTCTTCTAGGGGCGCCTTCTGCAGGGGCTTCTTTAGCGAAGTAAGGGCAGGGTCTCGTTCGGCCTTGACGGCTTCTTTGACAAAGTTAGTGTTGTCCCGACGCCACCAATGGTCTCTGAGCCCTTTTGATGAGCCCCACAGGTTCTTCCAGGGCGTCTCCTCCAGGGGCTTCTTTAGCGAAGTTGGCGTTTTCCGACGCTACCAAAGGTTTCTGAGTTCTTCCAGGGCTCTCATACAGGGTCCAAGACATCCCCAACAGGGTCTCGTTCGGCATTGACGGCTTCTTTGGCAAAGTCAGTGTTGCCCCGACGCCACCAATGGTCTCTGAGCCCTTTTGATGAGACCCCATAGGTTCTTCCAAGGTGTCTCCTACAGGGGTTAGGGCAGTGTCTCTTTCGGCCTTGACGGCTTTTTTGGCAAAGTTGGTGTTGTCCCGACGCCACCAATGGTCTCTGAGCCCTTTTGATGAGACCCCATAGGTTCTTCCAAGGCGTCTCCTACAGGGGTTAGGGCAGAAGTTAGGGTAGTGTCTCTTTCGGCCTTGACGGCTTTTTTGGCAAAGTTGGTGTTGTCCCGACGCCACCAATGGTCTCTGAGCCCTTTTGATGAGACCCCATAGGTTCTTCCAAGGTGTCTCCTACAGGGGTTAGGGCAGAAGTTAGGGCAGTGTATCTTTCGGCCTTGACGGCTTTTTTGGCAAAGTTGGTGTTGTCCCGACGCCACCAATGGTCTCTGAGCCCTTTTGATGAGACCCCACAGGTTCTTCCATGGCGTCTCCTACAGGGTCTGTTCCGGCCTTGATAGCTTCTTGGGGCAAGTTGGTATTGTCCCGACGCCACCAATGGCCTCATCAACATATTAACGAGACCCACGAGCTCTTACAGGGTCTGGTCCGGGCTAAGCTTCTTTGGGGAAGTCTGCGTTGTCTCGATGCAGGAGCCGCTGTGCAAAAAAAGATATACAATTTGATTATCCACTCATATCGGAAAATGTCGTGCTGTTCCCGATGAGTTGCTCACTCCCCGGACCCGTGTACACCGGGTGCCGGTGCCGGGAGGTGCCGGAAGGTACCATCCTATTTAATAGTCGGTGTTCCAAACTCACAAAGCTCACAAACTCACAAAGCTTAATAAAAGTGTGTAAAATAAAAAATACGCGTATACTCCCCAAAACAGATACGGGAGAGGGGGTAGGTCCGGACATCGCCTCACTGTTGAAATTAAAATTATGCAAAATTGTTTTAGATCTGTCACGGTTATACACTTCTTCTGTCAAAAATTCCCGCAGTTTGTGTCACTTTTTTTTGCAGGAAAGTAAGTTCTACGTCATGGGGTTGGCATCTCATTGTGGTAGTTCCGAAACCACTTACATCGTCGATGGTTTTTGGGACCCCAAAAAGTAAGTGGAGGGATACCTATGATTTCGCAAAAGTTGTCCGTGTGTTCGTCCGTCTGTCAGCACGAAACTCTCGAAGAGAATGAGATATTTTGATGAAACTTGTTGTGAGGATTTTTTTGGGTCAAGAGTAAGGTCGAGTTCGTAGATGGGCTTTGTAGCCCTATTTAGGGGTGGGGAGGGGGTTTCAAATTAAGGGGCAAAATAAATATTTTTTAAAAGCTATTGAGATAGTTGATTTAGGGGTCAGGACACATGCTTAATCCACATATGAAAGTTATTTTCTTGCCGGACAAGTCGTTCACCCGGAATCCGGCGAAAACCGGACACAAAATTTGTCGACCAATTTTCGGCTATAGCTGTCCCCACCCCTTTCTTCTCAAAGCCGTATAGCTCTGCGTGTGGATGACGATATTCATTTGTTTATTCTATGGACGTCAGAGAGATCTAGTGTAATCGAAGGTCGAAGGGGTTGACAGATAATGTTCAAACGAGGAAATATGTTGTTTAAGCGAGGATGTTGTTCAATGAGGATTCACTGGTAAAGTAGAGGCCAAGTTCGTAGATGGGTCCTTTAGTCGTATCTTTAGAGGCAGAGGAGGGGTTTCGAATTAACGGTAAAAACATGTATGTTTTCTAAGCTATTAAGATTTTCACTGAGGGGGTAAGGAGGTCCGCTGAATCCATCTCTGAACTTAGTTTTCTTGCTGGACAAATGGTGCATCACGAATTCGGCTGAAACTGGAAATTTGGCTGAAGCTCAAAGTTGTTTCTGAAATCAATTAGAGATTCGGTATCGGGGCAAGGAGACACGCTGAATCCATGTCTGAACTTTATTTAACAGTAAAAATATTCATCTGACGAAGACTGAATGGCGAAGACATAACCCAACAGTATTCCCAGTCGCCTTGTAACAAGTATTTTTCTCGTGTTAATAATTTTTCATGAATCTCTAGGCTTTTACTGCAGCCTGTCCTTTTCAAAATACAAAGTAAATATTTTCTTTTTCCTCACATTAAATAGACTAAGCATTCGCTCTTGAGCTCCTAGCCATTGTAGCCTAGTTACTTTTCAAGTTTTTGGGATCCCAAAACGTAAGTTGAGGGATACCTATGACATCGCAAAAGTTGTCCGTCTGTCCGTCCGTCCGTCCGTCTGTAAGCACGATAACTCTCGAAGGGAATGAGATATTTTGATGAAACTTGGTGTGAGGATTTGTTGGGTCGGTGGACCAGTCAAGTTCGTAAATGGGCTTTGTAGCCCTACATTTAGGGGTGGGGAGGGGGGTCAAATTAAGGGGCAAACAAAATATTTTGAAACAGCTAATGTGATAGTCGATTATGAGGTAAGAAGACATGCTGAGCACGATGGTGAAAACCATTTTGTAATCGGACAAGTAGTTCGCCCGGAATCCGGCCAAAACCGGAAAGTTTGTTAAAAGTAAAAGTTTTATTTGAAGTTGATTAGATGTTCGATTTAGAGGTAGGAAGACATGCTGAAGACGATGGTGAAAACCATTTTCTCGACGGACAAGTAGTTCGCCCGGAATCCGGCCCAAACCCGAAAGTTTGTTAAAATTAAAAGTTTTATTTGGAGTTGATCAGATGTCCGATTTAGGGCAAGAAGACATGCTGAACTTTTATGTGAAAACAATTTTCTACCCGGACATGTAGTTCGCCCGGAATCTGGCCAAAACCGGAAAATTGTTAGAAGTTAAAGTTTTATTTCTAGCTGACTAGATAACCGATTTCGGGGTAAGAAGAGACGCTGAATCCGTGTGTGACAATCATATTTTACCCGGACATATAGTTCGACCGGAATCCGGCTGGAGTCGGAAAATTTGTTATAAGTTAAATTTTTATTTGAAGTTGATTAGATGCTCATTATTGGGGAAAGAAGATACCCTGAGTTCGTTTTTTAGTTTTCTTTTTTCGCCGGACAAGTAGTTCTAGAGTTCGGCCGAAACCGGCAAATTGGCAGAAGTGGCAGGAACTTTTCGTCAAAACAGATATGAATTATCCTACGGGTAAACACACATGCTGAATCCATATCTGAACTTGGTTTTCTCAGATGATTAGCTATTTGGCCTTAATCTGTTTCTGAATTTTAATTGTAAGAATGTTCAAGGATTCTGGCGATGACTGGATCTGGCTAAGACAAGACGCAGTTGTCTGGATCAGATATTGAATTTTTGGGATCCCATCGAAAAGTTTGGAGTTGTTGTAATCGCTGTATCTCTTCTCTTGATAAAAATAGTGTGTTTTTTATATATTTTTTTTTTTATTTTCCAGCACTTCCCCGCACCGGGAGGTACTTTTCAATGTATTTGTTGATAATTAAGATGCAGTTAATCGGTTATAGTACTTTCTTTTGACGCTAGACAGCGTCATATTACTTGATTTACGTAAATTCACCGTAGAGGTTACTGAAAAAAGTGGGAAGGTGCCAGGGGGTGCCGGAAGGTGCCAGGTGGTGTATGGTACCGGGAATGAGTGTACACCGAGTGTCGGAGAGTGAGTAACCCCGCAGCTCTTCCATCTACGAATTCAGCTGAAATGTCATTTTCTAATTCGGAAGTTTCCGAAATTGCACCAGACATTTGACAAAGTATTCTCTCTTTTCTTGAAGAAAGTAAATTCACAGTGGTGGAATTCCAACCGAGAAAATGAAGCTGGAGGGGGAAAGCCAGGAGACAATTATTACGAATAATCCACTTTGGAATATTTTCTTAAAGGGGCTCAAATTCTATGCACGGATGAGACTTAAATAGCCTGCTTTAGTTTTGCTTTCGTTAAAGTTTTACTGAAAAGCCAAGTTATTTTTGTGTCATTTAATTGAATACACTGAATTATTTGGATTCTGCATTTTCTTATCTTCCACTATCTGCTCTAGTTATGACGTCCAGAATATCTATAGAATATCTATGAATATCTATAGATATTCAGAACGTCATGACTAAAGGTTGCATGTAATACTATGTAATAGAAAAGAATACTATCATTTAATGTGCCTCAGACTGGTCCAATCTTATGTAGTAGTATCCAGTAGCATCCTGTCTTGCCATAGTAACATCCAGTCTTGCTAATAGTACCATATAGTAGTATGCAGTAACACGGTAGCCTTGAAGTAGAAGCATGTAGTAGCATCGTTAGTACTGCATGCAAATTTTTCGTACTACTTCATAGTACTATTTTGAGATAAATTTTTCATCGTGTACGGCCGTCCCCACAGCGTAAATTCTACTACGACCCGGGAAATTTGAATCTCAACACAAACGCGGCTTTTCAGTGGGCAGTGGTGAGACTGATGAAGATTGCTTAGTGCCTCAACAAACGAAAAAATCATAAATCTTTCTCTTAAGGCATACAAGAAAATTACAAGCACACGGAAATTCCACTATTTGAAAACTGATTATTCATGAATAGCAGAACGACGAAGTAACCCATTTTCAGCGGGTCTTCAAGCCAATTTAATTGAAAAATTGATGGGTAACTAGATTGTCCTAGTCCAGCCCTTTTCGGTTAAACTTTAAAGGCCGTGGTCGTGGCATGCGACCATAATTGCTACATTTTAACCCGGAATCCACACAAGAAAAGCTGGATCCTGCCAGTTAAAGCACACCTCCCACTATTTAATGTTTATGTTCCTATCTGAAAACCGTAAAACTAAGCTTTGTTTTCAACAAATTATCCACGGATTTGGCTGTTTTAGGCCTTTCTTCAGACCTACTGACTTTAGCAAGAACTTGGCAAGAATCAGAAAACCGGTTTTGCCCATCAATACGCGAACAGTCATCGGCAGCATATTGCGCATGGAAACCAGGGAATCTTGGCAAGTGCAAAGATTAGTGAGGTGTCGTTAAGCGGGTTCCGGTTCTAAGACTTAACTAACGCTGTTACGGAAGTGTTTGCATTGCATGGTATGAAGGGTCCTTTAAAGCCAGGCTTCACATACCAAACTTCTCTTCCGCCAATCCAGACATCCGGGATCCAGGAATCCGAAATGGGAGGCCAAGACAATAACGTCTGGAAGCACGTGGTGTTGGACACTCCAAATTCTGGTATCTGGAAGGTGTCACAGAGGCAACATATTTGAGAGATACAACAAATATGCAAATGAATGGGCTAGGGAAAAAGGAAGAGTGATTGACAGTTAGGATTGGGAGGCAAAATCAGGGGCGTCGCGAAAAAAGCTAAAATGGGCACTTGCACAGCACCCGACCACAAAAACTGAGCTAAACTGGGCGTTCACCCAGGAAAGCTAAATGGGGGGCTGGCAGTACTCCGGGAAAACTTCAGTAAGGCTACACTGTCAGAAGTTTCATAACAGATTGCGCATAACACTTTCAAGAATAACACCTTTTCACTTAGAAATAAAGTGTTATGACCAATTAAGTTTACACTATTTCGTGCCTAGATCTCCAACAACACCTTCAATTGGTAAAAATACTAACGGGAACGAAAGAAACATAACATATAACATCCCAAAGTGTTATCTGTGGAAACCATGCATCCTGCTGTTGTCGTTACGTAGCTTCTGACAGTGTAGTATTTTTACCTATTGAAGGTGTTGTTGGAGATCTGGGCACGAAATAGTATAAACTTAATTGGTCATAACACCTTTTTTCTAAGTGAAAAGGTGTTATTCTTGAAAGTGTTATGCGCAATCTGTTATGAAACTTCTGACAGTGTAGGTCAGGAACACCATGAAACTGAGTTGACAGATTGGACATCGGCGGTTCGTGGGTCTTAACGAACTGTATTCTCAGTCGCATGTTTCGAGCTTGCCAGATTGACATAAAGAGGCAGACTATTTTAACATAAAAGAATTTTGTGATAAGAATTTTTCACAAGGGCTAGGTTGAAAAAAATCGGCTTCGTGCGCAATGAGAGAGGATGTAATGATTATTGCAATACGACATTTGATTTCGTATTTCGTTTTGTTTTTTAACTGTAAATTTAGAACAAGTCCGTTCTGTTTCAAGTTCTTTTTTTCTGGATGATCAGTTTTTTTCGGAAACATTCGAATTTAACCAGCAAAATGTCTCACATTTTTCGGCATTCGTCGTGAACAAAACAGACGGGCAGATCCATGATAAGTGGCCCTTACTTTCACTTGGGATCCAAAAAAACATTCTGATCATAAAACATTCTGACCACAAAGTTTTATATTTACTGGAAGGAAAGGCACGTCATTTCATTCGGGTTTTAGGCTTGGAATTTCGGGGCTTGGGCATCATTAAAAGCAAGAAATAGTCGAGTTTCGGACGGAAAAAGTCATAGCCTGCATCTATAATTTCGCCTGCGGCGCTCATTTTCATTGTCTGATATACAGGCATTAGAAACTGCTACAGGTTGGGTTGTTGCGGAAGCGAATTCCTGTTATTACGAATGCGTTCACCTTAACCATACAAATACTAGCTTTAATGTTTCTTTAAATTCGTACAGTTTCCCGGTTGTGGAGCTGTATTTTTTGGCTACTAGTAGTTATATAAAGGGGTTCCTACCCCACCCTCCCCTCAATTTCAAAACCCCATTTTATCATCAATTTCTTAAATTTTAACATCCTTTATTCCAAATTAACCCCTTTTTTACAGATATTTTAGTTTCATAATTACACGAAATAAGGTGCCTAGAAATGATAATATTACCCCTTTAAGACATATAAACTAATACAATATATCCTAATATATAAGTACACTTATTTTATTAACTATTTCAACAATTCTAAATCATATCACTGGTAAACAGTTCTAAATCCACATATGTTTCGTTACTCTTATTTACCCGTACAATCGGTTGCAAAATCAGATTTTTCTTTGCAAGTAATTCGTTAGAAATAGCATTATATTTCTGAGTTATAAACAAATCACATGCTTTGCCATTATGACTAATAACGACAACCAACTTATCACCATATTTTGTCTTAGCAATTCTCATTTTAACAATGGCATATTTCAATCCTAGAACTAGTTCTTCTTTCCTGATTGTCTCATTGTATTTATTCATTCTGATTGTATTCATGACTTCCTTCATGGACTCCATTTATTAGCGGCTGAATTTCTTTAATAAAAATCCAAACTCACAAACTCACATACATATTTTTATTAATAATATCAACTGTAGCTTTTCTTTCATAATATATAACACAGTAAATATTATATGGTATGGGTTTATTATCTTTTAATGTTATACTTATTTCAATATCAGCAGTTGTTCCATTATAAATATTTGACTCGTGTTTGGAAACATCGAAACAGAATAATGGATATACTTCTTTAAATTCTTCTATATTGACTACACTACCAGTATCAAACGCTAATTGTTTATAACCCAAATGTATGTGTCTGTTGTACAGATTAAAGTAAGTGCATTTCTCATCACTAAAGTCGCATTTGAGGAGTTCTTCTGGACATTTATCCCCGTTAATTCTAACCTCTATATCCGTCAAATTCATATGATCAAACACCATATTATTCTTTTTTTGGTTGTAATGCTTTTCATTTTTCTGTAACATCACAACGATTTTTGTAGGACTATTTCTCTCAGACACAACTTTCCATGTGTGTTCCTTATTCTGACTAACATCACTTTTATAAGTATTACAAGCTTCCCACATCAGATTATACTTTTTATCCTTTGCCAAACCCTTTTCCAATTCACTCATCATTTCAATACTAGGAGCTATGACAGGAATTTTCCAGGATAAATAGTCAATGACTACTTTACAATTAGTATCCCCATTTCTTACAATCATGTTATTATCATCATTTCTTCTTAGACAAATTCTATGCGATGCACCTCTAAAAAATCGTTTGTTTCCTTTCAAGAATCCGGACAACTCTGATAATGGTAAATATATATTTACTAATTTGCTGTTTTTAGTTCTGTTATATCTCTTCTCAAACCCTTTATTATAATTTCGACTGGGTTTAGAACTGACAACCACAGTTCCTGCTAGTGCTCCACCTGCAGGTACGGTAAATGAACTACTTATAGGGTTGATATCGGTTCCCTGATTATAATCCTTATACCAGAAATGATTTCTAGCTGCACTTCTAGAATAATCATCGGAATATTCAATCAACTTTGTAACAGTAGTTGAAATACCAACATGATTAATTTTTTCAACAGGAGCATCGTTTATTACATACTCAGCGGTACTAAATAAATTGAATCCATTATTAGTTAACGTAGCGACATCGGTTGCATCTATGTTAGCTCCATTCTCTTTAACTATTCTTACACCCACTTCAAGATAACTTGCACTTGGATAGAACCAGGAATCCAATTTCTTCGTTACGAATTCAAACTCTGTTTTATTGGATACATTCACATCTGTTTCTCGAATTTCTTTAAATTCATATTTGACCACTGTATCATTCACAAGCGGCTCATCAAAAATGTTCCATTGCGGACTGATAACTTTATTCACTGCCATTTATATAAGAAAGAAATTATTCGATAAAAATTATTTCAGAATCTTTAATCCACTTCCAGTCATTAACGTTTTAATCAAGTCCTGACTTCTTTGATTTAAAATTCTTTTATTTGTACCTATAAGATCCTTAATCGATTTCTTATTTCCAATTACATCAATGAGTTCTTTCCTGTTTACATCAATCAGATCTTTCCCGTATTCTATTGCTCTATTTTTCAACAACTCAAATCTCGGTTTAATAATTTTGTTATACATTGACATAGCTCCATCTTTTATTTGTTTTGCTGACGTTTGAAATAACTGAGAATTTGCAATATTTTTGAATATACTACCGATTCCACTTCCATACTGCTTTTTATAAAGTAAGCGCTTATTATTAATCAACATTTATAGGTAAATAATTTTATTTCACTAATCCTTTAAGCTTTTCTCAAATGCAAAACGTATCCAACGTTATCACCATTCAAATCGATAGGTCTTCCCAACTGATCAGTAATTGTCATTCTCAAGGAGTAAATAAAGTCTTTTGTGTTAATAGGAAGGTAGATTAATTGTCTAGGATTCTCAACAATTTGACAACCTGGTTCTGTATTTTGTATGTAATGTAATCCCCCACACTGAATACGCTTGTGCCGCCTGGCACCCCGTACTTACGTCTGAATTGCACGATTTAATTGAATCAATCCAGACGCGGGTTGTTAAAATCATACTTTCTCACGAATACACTAATTATGACCAGGCGCTTAAAACTCTCCGGCTTGAACCATTAAAGAAAAGACGCCTAAATTTAACAACAGATGTTGGTAAGAAAATTCTGCAGTCAAACAGATTCCGCCACCTCCTTCCCGAACAACTCCCTGAACCGACTTACCCTACGAGACACTCCAATTTACTCAAGCCGTTTCCAGCATCAAGTACCGCACGTCAGCTCCACTCATTCTCCCCCCTTGTTACTCATTATTTTAATAACCAATAAAATTTCATCTTTGTTGTTCATTTGTGCCTGTTCGGTTCTTGATTTGTTCTTGATTTGTTTTGTATTTTGTCTTAAGTTTTGTGTTGATGGTTTATTATTTAGATGTTGTTAGTTATTACTGTGTGTTTATTTATTTTCTCCTTGTTGCCTATTGTTTAGCTTTTGCTATTGTGGCAATTTTTCCATTAAACCTTAAACCTTAAACGTCCAAATGACGTCTGATTTACTTTTGTTTACGATAGAACTGTTTACAAGAGAGCAGTGAATTTGAATTTTATCAACGCTTCTTGTTATATTCGGAAGCTTTGTACCTTCATTAATTTTCTTAGAAATCTCCCTATCCTTCTCAAAGCCTAAAATCTGACACAACTCACTATTAAATCTAAACACATATTTTTCTTGTAATAGTATGACAAATCTCATAGATGCTGGATTGGATGAGATTACAATAGGACATTTATCTTTTGAAGTATCAAAATACTGACACAAAAAATAATTCAAACAATCATCGTTAAACATCCCGTTAGGAATAGTAACATTCACCCATCCCCCCTCTTCATCTTTCCTATATTGAAATGTATTATTTCCAAATTTATCACTTATATTATGCCACGAATACCACAAAGTACACTGATTCAAACCTATTTCATAATCCCAATTACGATTCAGTTCAATCGGTTGACTAAATGTTATATCAATGATACTTTAATTACCTTCAATGTTTAACAACACCATTTATTCAGAAATATTTTTTATATATTGAATTGTATTCTCTCTTGTTTAAGAATTTATTTCGCATTAACGAATCCAAAATATCAATAGCTTCATTCCTCACCTCATCAGATGTATTCCCGTTTACTCTACTACCTATCAAAGTGTACAATTTTTTAATCATTTCATCACAATTCATAAATATTCCAGTTCCTTGTTGTTTGACTAATCTCAAATTATTTTGAATGGCTCTTAACCTATCCTTGTATTCTTGTATAAATTTAATAATTTGATCATGGCTAGAGTAACCTTTAACACCATATCTTTGACTTATATTTGTTAAATGATCCAGAGCCTCCTCTATATCCGTAGGATGACTAATGTAATACATGGGCATTTTAAAATAATGATCATTGCCACCCCGCGACTCGTGCTTTGAATTAATCTGATTTAACAACTCTGGATTAATATCTTTATTCATATCAATGGATGGTGGTCCTAAAGCGGGAGTTGGTTCTAAAGCAGGAGTTGGCACTCGACTCGATACCTCTGAAGCAGTCTTAAATGTTTCACCTAATCTTTGAAACCGTCTGCTTGGATTTTCATCACTCTTCTGTAATTTCTTAATGATCGCTTCAGTGTTTTCTTTTTGTGCCATAACAACTGGAGCGTTAAATTCTGATGCCATTTCCTGAAATTCTGCTTTCTCCATCTCGTATTGTTGAACTTTTTTTCTTTGAATTTCTCTGTTCTTAACTATACCCGATAACATATCACTCAAACGTCTTGAATCCATTTATATCCAAGTAATTTTTTCATAATAAATTTTGAAAGTTCTTTTTCATAGAACCCTCCTTGAATTAATTCCCCACTTTTGTCAGATATTTCATAAGTAATGGGGGTGTTAGGTCTAACGGTTGCTATCTGGAATACTTCATTCGTGTAGTTAGGTAAATAGCCTTTATCAAAAATACTTTTTTTCTTTTTTAATTCTAACTAAATCTCCTACTTTGTAATTTCCTGTGACTTTGTAATCACATGGAGGAAACAAAGCATTGTAAAGCTTTTTCTGATTTACCTTTTTACTAGCATCTACTGGTTTCATTTTTATTGAACGATGATAAGTGTTATTATAATTCCTAACAAATAAAGGTAAAATATCAATCCATTTAGTAGTGTTATTGTGAGTAAAATATTTCCATAACTTTTCTTTCAACGTTCTATTGAATCGTTCAACGATTTGCGCTTTCAATTCATTTTCAGATGCAAACCAGTGTATGTCGTTATTTTTCAAAAATGTTTGAACATTTCTCATTACAAATACTTTACCTTTATCAGTTTGTAGTTTCTTAGGAATTCTTTCTTTAAATATATGACTGAATGCCTTGGTTATTTCAGCACCCGTTTTATCTTTCAAAGGGACACACCAAGCATATTTACTAAAGCAATCAATAATAGTCAAGATGTAATTTGTTTTATCATTCGCTTTTTTATATTTCTGGAGGTCAACTAAATCAGCTTGCCATTGCTCATCAACATGGTGAACATAGACTCGCCTCCTTTCGAAATTGTGATAGGAAGGTTTGTGTAACGTATACACATTCTCATTTTGCAAAACATGTTTTATGTTATCTTTAGAAACATTCACTCCATTTTCTTTTAATTTTCAGTAAATATCATCAACACCTGAATAATTTGAATAATACGTCTTTAAAATATCTTTTTCTGCGTCGAGGTTTTTTTTAAGAACAGATTTTTCCTCGACCCACAAATAACACAATTACCTTTCACCATTGGAACATTATTTTTCTGTGACACTGCTTTAAACATTGATTCAGTGTCAGTTTTCTTTTTACATTTCATACAATAAATCTCCATTTATTAGAAAACAATTTTTAATAACAAAAAGACGAGAGATGAATAAACTACGAACTGCGCTTAATGTAGGAAATACAATGCAATCCACAGTTTAATTCATCTATATTCTGAACGGCAAGATTTTCATAAGCTATTTTTTTCTTTGAAGTTTTTAGATATTTAATTATTTCTTTTCCTGGGGGTATACCGAAAGAATCAAAAAATTCTACATAAGGACTATCAGGTAGATTACAGTACGCCACCCAGTGAGTTCCAGGCATTCCGAGTTTATCATAATTAATGACACCACATTCTAGGCTATTTATTTGTTTGGGTAGCGTATCTATAGATCAAACACCTCTAAAATGTGGTATATCCCTTAATGCATCCATAATGTCAAAATTGGTTAGAGGTCCTACTTTACTTTTGCTTCTTTGTTGATGTCCCCGTTTTTTGACTTCTTAGGCCTTCCACGTACCCCATGACCTACAACTTTTTGTGTTCCAGGAAGTGTAAGCGCACCACCTGTGTTGACATCATCGGTTTCCTTCTTAGGCCTTCCACGTACCCCATTACCTACAACTTTTTGTGTTCCAGGAAGTTTTAGCGCCCCACCTGTGTTGGTTATGTTATCCACCAATTTCTTACCAGCGAATGTACCCAAAGCAGCAGCTCCGCTTGTTAAAGCTGCCTTTCCAAGGGTAATTGCCAGCGGTATTAGGAAAGGAAGTAATCCACCCTTTTGAATCGCTTCTTTCATCTGTTTGTATGATACATCAATATCACAGCCCTTATTATTCATTTTACATGTTTCAATTTTATCAATTTGTCGTTTACTTAAAAGTAACTTGACTGGTTCTCGTTCATTCTGTCTACTATGACTAACACGTATCTGACATTTTTGTTTAGCGCCAAAACATTTCTTCAGCTTTCCTTTCTGAAGCTTTGACAAATAAACTGTATACTCCATTGTTTCAACCATTTATTAGAAAAATCATTTATCATATAAATTTATTTACCAGCCATCATTTTTTCTATTCTGGAAACGAATGGTTTGTCAACAGGTTTTTGCTCTAGAAGCCTTTTTAAAATGTTTACGATTGCTCTTTCAATATTATCGATATGGGTTTGTTGGTCAGCAATTTTTGTTTCAATTATATTGCTATGGGTATGTTGACCAAGAAGCTTTTTGTCAAAATCTAAAAGATACGTAATTAACGTTCCTAAATTAACAGCGTCTTTTTTGTTTCTAGGTTCTTGAACATTTGTTATCAACTTGTTTTCAGCGTTAATTTCTTTATCATTAACTCGAGTTATTTATTTACAAATAACACTTTATCTTTAATCCTTACCAATAAATTATCGAGAATCATGTACAGCAGTTAATCTGTTGATATCTTCGCTAAAATATTGATTTATCCCCACTTGTTCTGCGGTAATTTCTTCTTTAAAGTGATTCAAAATAATAGTCATAGATCTGAAACTAATAGCGTCCTGGTCTGCTTTCGCATCCCCTAAATTAATAATTCGTCTATCTTGTAGGTTAATGTTACCATTTTCATCAGTAACTTTCGATTCGTTACTAACCTTTTTTCCAACACTACCAAATTTATTCATTTATAATAGAAAAAAAATTATCCAGTAAATTTTTCAAAGTTTTTTTTGTACTTCAGGGTTTTATCTTTTGTTTTCAAATCTATGAAGAAAAATCCGTAACCTTTAGTTGCAACCTCGAATTGTTTCTGAAAGTTCTCATTGTCTATATTAGATACATGATTTTGCCTAATTAATTTTATTTCTTTTGGATTAGAACACTGAAAGAATGCGAAATAATTACACTGAAGTCTTACAACCTTTGGTGTATTATGATAGCTCTGTGATAAATAAACCATTGAAGCATTTTTCTTTCTTCCTCTTATGAATAAATCTTCTATTCTCTTCTGGTCTTCTTCAGTGACAAAATTGTCAAATATAATCAAGTTTTGATAATTAGGGTCTAGGTCATCAACATCGATAATATCATTAAGGTCATTACTTACGGTTAAAATATTCGTTTAACATTTTGATTCCAAGGTGGTTAAATTGTCTATAAGTTCTTTATATTTATCTTCTTCAAGATCTTTTGCATACAAGTATATTCGGTTGAAACAGATATATTCATAAATTAAATTCAAGAGTAGATTGGTTTTCCCTGTTCCTGAACTTCCAAAAATTAATAATCTAAATGGCCACTGAGGTGCAAGTTCGTGTTTGTTCTGATAGTTGCTCTTTTCGCTAAAATCATACACTTTTATTGGTGCCTTTTCATTCATTTATTTAGGAAGAATTTTTCATTAGAAGATTTACTGAAGTAGGTACTTGAAGTTTTTAAGTAGGTACTTGAAGTTTTTAAGTAGGGACTTGAAGTTTTTAAGTAGGTACTTGAATTTAATGTTTATAACCTAAAGGTAAAGTTGTGTATTTATCGCTTGTTACTATCCTTTTATCATCCTTAGGATCTAACGCTTTTTTATTCTGTTCTTCTAGAAACATATTGTGCTTGTATGATCTTAAGTTATACTGGGTTACAGATAGGTTTTCAATTTTACCAAACAGTACATCCATATAGTTTTGAATCGTACTTTTATCTTTCACTATGTTCATTTTTATTCCTTTTAGTTTTTTGTTCGATTGTTCTTGGTTGTCCTTATCATAAGCATATACTTTTGATCGTAATCCAACAAATTCTGTCATAATTTGTCCTGCTAATTCATCTTTCATCATTCCTATCACTTTCTTGTTTACACTAGGAAACCCGTATGGATTATCTTTTGCATAATCAGATGTATCGAACCTCTCATTCAAATCTTGTTTGATATCTTCATAGAAATCCTCAGTTCTTATGTCATATATGAACGAATCGGTATCCATATAATCATAATGGAATTCATACATCAAGAGCTTGGATAGTTCCAGTACAGCAAAACCGATATACATTGGTTTGTCTAGTTTTATCTTTTCCTTTGACATTCTTGCCACAGAAAAGTACGTTCTCCATGGTTTTCCCAAAGCAAGCATTATTCATCAGCTTAAAAAAGTCCTTTTCAAAATCATTTGTACCTTTAGTTCTAAGTGCTGTGTTGTGGTCTATGTATCCCTTTAAGGAAGCACTTTCAGTGAATCCTAGTATTCTATGTACTTTTTTCAGTTTCAGACCTTTTTGTAAATAGAATTCTAGGTTCCTGTGGTGAACTACGTAGTTGTTTTTATCATATAAGGTCGTACATAGTTTGCCATTGAAATGTTCTGGTGCTAATGGTAAATCTTTGTGTAAGTTGAAAAGTTCTTTCGGGTATTCCAAATCTACTTCATAGATAGCACCTACATTCGGTAATTGCATCACCGAGTTAATATGATTTTTTAGATGGTTATAATACTCGAGTGAACTGTATTCATTTCTTTCTTTCAAATCATCTGGTATGGGAATGAATTGGAAATCATTCGCTGGTAATTTTTGTGACATCGCCCACCCATACACATTATTCTTATCCAAGTACACTAAATAATTAGATGGTTTACTCTTGTTATAATCACTCATATATTTATTATTTGCTTTAGCGTATCTTTTTATACATTGAGATACACCCCCTCTTATCCCCTTTTCAATGAATGTATACATGTCTTCCTTTGAGAATAACGGTAGTTCTACTTTTGAATGCTTTAGGAAAGCATCACATGTTAATTCTGGAGCTGAGAAGTAATGTAGTGGATCCAGATCATAATTATGAATACATACATTTCTGAAATTCTCTACAACATCAGACAATATTAAAACATCACTTTTTAAGTACAACTTCGTATAATCCAGTAGGTCTTCGCAATTAAATTGCTTCAATATAGACACCGCTCTTTTATAGTCGACTTTGCTAATACCTTTCCCCGTTAACCTTGAATAAAAGTTTTCTATCGGTGGTAATTTTTTACAATCCATTTTACCTAAGCTATCTACAAAGTCATAAGGATATACCCCTTTCTTAATTATTTCTTGGAAATCGTCATCTTTTTCGAAACTATTTGATGTGAATTTGAAATTCTTTCTTAGATGATCACAGGGTATCCTACAATCACATTTAGCTAAATTTGCTGATAACTTGTCCAAAGATGCGGCCATGAATCGAATGGAATCTATGAATCTGATTTCATATTTTATTTCTGTATCCTGTCTTGGAATACTTATTGATTTCGAGAATGATATAAAACTTTCTGCTGATTCAAATATTCCGTTATCAGGTATCAACTCTTTCACAAATAGATGGGAATCATACTTTGATAAGTTATGCATCACTACAGGGATATGCTTGGGAATTCTGTATTTCATATTGCATTCCGTATGAGTAAAACCCCTATTCTTTCCAGTCATGTGATCGTGATCAAAGTGGGGATTTTCAGTGATTTCAGTCTTACAGATATGGCAGGTCTTATCCATTAGTGTGTTCCATTTTTCTGCAATTTCTACAGCTGTATAAGTGTGATTTCTCTGCCTGTTTTCATATTTGTTTGCAATTACTGTGGATACTTTTGTAGCGGTTTTAACAAAATGTTTTGCAGCGTCTTCACCGAAATAATCGTAGTATTTGTTTTGGTTTGTATCAAAGGAACAGCATACCTGAAATCCGTACGCAAAAGGTTTCTGTTCAGCTACTTTTATTGTTTTCTTTCCGTTTACCTGGTTGTATTCTTCGTTATAAGACTCAAAGTCGGCTATTATGCAATAAGGTACTTTCATTTGTTTTGCAATATTTTTATATTGTATACTTGAACCTTCAGGAGGCATTATTCAAAAATATTTTCAAAAGTTAATTATGCAGTGCATAAGCGTTTCTCATGTTTGCTCGAAAAAAATTTGCCGTCACGTATAAGTCAGAGACATGTGATTCCAGTTGAAAAGTCGGCTATTGTTAAAGGTATTAAGGGTTTAAAATCAAAATCCGTGGATCTTGATGGGAGTAGTGTTTCGAATCTCGTTCCTAGTTCTTTTGAATTGGTATCTCATCTCCAACTGTTTTTTCAAATGTGTCTCAGTAGTTCGTGTGTGCCCGATTCGTTCTTATGCGGTAGCGTCACGTCACTTCTAAAAAAAGGAAAAGACCCGGTTTCTTGCAGTTCTTATCGGCCCATAACGGTAGCATGTACTCTTAGCAAGCTATTTGAATACCTCCTACTACCTTATATCACTAAGCTTGCTCTAAATGATGATAATCAATTTGGTTTTAGATCTGGGCTAGGTTGTCAGCATGCTCACCGGGCTTTGACCTCTTTGTTAAAAGATGCCCATCGCACTCGTCGCGTACTTCATTTCGCAACCCTCGACTTGTCTAAAGCATTTGACAGTGTTTGTCATACTCAAGCATGGACAGCGTTATGCCAGAGAGGAGTAAATCCGTCGGTAATTCACGTGCTTCGTTTTTGGTACTCCCATTCTTACCTTCGCCTTAAGTCTTTAGATAATTCTTATTTTGGTCATATCCCTGTTCGTTGCGGAGTAAGACAAGGTGGAGTTCTTTCCCCGTATATTTTTAATGCTTGTATTGAAGATGTGTTGTCAAAAATATCGACTACGTGCCTACTAGGACTATCTGATATTTCATATCTGGCATATGCGGATGACCTTCTTCTGATTAGTCAAACTGAGTCTGGTCTTGCCCGTTCAGTGAACTCAGCTACTTCTTCTTTCCGCGATATCGGCCTGTACCTAAATATTGACAAGTGCGAGTTTCTTGTCTTCAACGGTAATAGTTGTTCAGAATCACTATACTGCGGTGGTTTTAGTATTCCCCGTGTTAAATCGTTTCGTTGGCTTGGCATAACAGTCTGCGATTCTATGAATGCTCTCCGGTCGCGTGCTGTAAAAGATATTAGTGATAAGCTGAGGCTCGGTTACTCTAAGATTGTTGCAAATCGTGGACACTATAGAAGAAGAGCGCTAACTCGGCTTTACTCAAATTTTTGTGATCATTCTGTACTGTTCTGTACTGGTATTCGGCCACTTCTGTTGACTGGTGATCTAAAACGTATTCGCATAAATTATTACCGGTACTGCAAATTTCTCCTATATCTGCCTCGTTCTTACCGGAATACAAAACTGATAAAGAAGTATTGTGTGACAGATATTACTGGTGTTTTCGAAAAATTATGTTCCAAGCTAGCCAGTGAAGCGCCTTATAGGCTAGGGTGTTTTCATCGCCTTATCCGTCTTTTTTCTGTATGTGATTAACTTTGTTTCTTGTTTTCTCTTGTTGTTTTTCTTTTTGTATTTACTCCACTTAACCTCTGTTCTGTAAAGTGGGTGATAAATAAATTATTATTATTATTATTATTATTATTATTATAATATCAGGATATTCGCAATTATTTTTACTTTCATGTTTTTCTAAGTGTTCTTCCTTCTTAAAATGTCTTCCGCAATAAGTGCAGAGGTATGTCTTTGTTTTCTTTTTAGAGATTTGAGGACCAACTAATCTGCTCAGATCCTTTACCAGTACATAATGATTATCGAAATATAATAAATGAATGATATGTTTTGCAGTTTTCCCATTGATTGTACTTTTTAGTACATGACTTCAGATAATTTTCTCTTTTTCAATTTGAAATAAACAAATCTTAATGTTGTATCTATTTTCAAATTTGTGTATATCTTTTGTATCCATTGGGAAGTTAGTAATCCCTTTGAAATCAAATTCGTTCTCATATTGTTTATATTTCGAAGTTCTTTCTGCATGATCTTTAGCTTGGTATAAATGTGCTAAGATTGACCAAAGAAAGCATTTTTTATCCTTATTTTCAATATTCAGGCAAGCTTTTTTATTTTTTACGAAATCTGGCAGTGTTTTAAACGTTCCTCCCATATACGATTCTATTCGTGTCATCCTATAATCAATTCCTTCATACCGACTAAATTGTAGCCCAGATCGAGGAGTATTACTTAAAGAACTAAGTCTCTTGTTATTATCATCCAAATGACTATGAGTAAGTATGCTATTTTTAATTAAAATCCAAGAAGTACTGTTGTAAAATACTACTACTTCTTCATCATTCTCCTGTCTATAGAAAATAACCCTGGTTACGAATTGAACTCTATATTGATATCTTTCATTCATTCTTCGTTGTAAATCAGCGAAAACAAAAGCTATAAGAGTATGTTTATCTCTTCCATTGCTTTCAATTGAAACATTTACGGTATACAAATTTTCAATTTCCCTAGAAATAGTAGGCTGCTGATCTTCTTCCGTTTTGAATAAATAATTAGGAATGGTAGTTTCTTCTTTAATCCGTTTCTTATTTATAAAGAGAGTTGATAAATCGACTATTTTGGGTTTATTTTTATCACTTCTTTCTACTTGAGTTCTAATGATATCTCTATTTTTGTTTATAGTATCTTCATGTTTTTTAATAATATTATTATAGTATTCTCCAACTCTTTTTAGTACTTCTTCTCGGTTTCCGCGAGTTGATAGGTTCTTGTTTTTCAGAAATTTCTTTAATTCACTTGTCTCTTTTTCTTTGTTACCATTGTATTCTTGTTTTATTTTCTTAATGGCGATATTATTTTCTTTTATCTCATCTTCCAGAATTGTCCGTAATTTCGGTTCTGGGTTATAGTCGTATGGTCTGTTCTTATTATGGATTCTTTCGTTTCTGCGTCGAATATTAATTGTATCTTCAGCTAGCAAAATATTCTTATTAAGATGGTTTATTATACTATTTGTTATTTCATGTTTCTTAGCTCCATTTGTTTTGATTTTATTAATTTTCGCATATGTCCGCAGTTCATTAATTCGGTATTGCGGTAAACTTCGTATAACCGATTCGTTGTTTGATATAATGGTTTTACAACGCTGAATAACCTCTGCAGTTTTCATCATTTAATAGGGGGATATTTTTATTAATGAATTTCTCCCGACTGCGTTTTCTCAGCCGTAAAGAAAATCACTGGTTTCAATATGTGTTTCATAGAGCAAGCGCTACCTAATTATCTCCGACCGATCGAGAAACACTGACAGCACAGTTTCCGAGATGACTCGTTGAGTTTTGCGTTTCATAGAGCAAGCGCCACCTAAATATCTCCAACCGATCAAGAAAGAGCAAGTAGAGTTTCGCAGGTGGCGCGTGTGTTCCGAATCGCGAAGCTTTCATTCAGTCAAATAATTTTTGAAACAATTTTATTATGTTATAAATGGAAGAATTGGAAAAGAAATTATTCGTTTACCGTAGAAGTTATAAATATTACAATACTATTAGCAATTGTCTTTTTTTATCCAAATTCGTCTTCTCAGCAGCTGGTCTCAGCGCATTTCTTATGCTACCTTTAGCATCTTTAAGTTTGGGTGTTGTTATCATCGAAATAATCGAAAAACATCTAAACATTGCAGAAAGAAAAGCAGAGTATAAAACCGCTTATAATTTTTACACTGAACTGTTATCATTGTGTGGGCAATTAACGGTTGAAGAAGTCATTCAGCGTGAAGCGGAAATGCGGAAAACATTTAGATTCTTTCCTCGAGAAAAATACATGAAACAGGTTCGCTTAAACGGTTATAAATATTGTAAGAATGAATCTATTGCTTTCATATACTGAACATTATTTCCTACCTGTCAAACAGATCTTTATTTCCTATGCGCATTAATGAGCTGCGTCATTCAAAGTTTCAGCCGCCAATTTGTGATGTAATTTCAGTCTCCGGCATGACTAACACAATCTCATCTTAAATCGGAGACTTTTGAGAATTAGACAAGGACCCTTGGCGCAGTGGTTCAACGCTTGGCCGAGCGTTGACTCATCGCCATTCAGACCTTCGAATCCCACTGACCACAGTTTCTGTTTGGTCGATAGTGGGATCGTAAAAACTTGCGGGTTCCCCGTTCAAGGCCCCCCAGACTAAGGCCAAATCACCACAAACACTACACTAATCGGGGTGTACCAACATCACACCTCTTAATTTTCAAAGTCTGGGGGTGTGGGGTTTTGCAAAAATATTTTATGAATTTTTCAAAATGATTTAATCTTTTCTCATTTATTTGTTAAAGGTGCTCGGTTTCTGTTATCAAATGTTTATAAGTGATTTGTATTCTTATTTAATAAAATCTTCTTTATTTGCGTATTAATGATTTGCATCGTTCACAGATAAAGTCTCCGGCATGACTAATGCATTCTCATCTTAAATCGGAAACTTAGCAAGTTAGACAAGGACCCCGATAGCTCAGTTGGTTAGCGCACTGGCCCGTGCTAATCACTGTCTATCAGACCTTTCGAATCCTACTGCTGGCAGTTTCTGTTGGTAGCGATTCAAAAAACTCCTATAGTGACCTAGGAGTTTCCCTGTTCAGGGGCTCCCCAGACTAATAGCCATCACAATATTTTACTTTGCGTGTGCTTAACGCAACTATTATACAAAGTCTGGGGATGTGGGGTTTTGCAAAAATATTTTATTAGTATAACGGTGTATCGCATTGTTTAATAGTTTTAACTGGACCCCGCAAGTGAGAACCCCCTAGGCCCCTTTTATTGTTCACAGTTTGTACTGCAACTACTTTTGTGCTTTACCGGAATTGTGGTTCTACACAATAGTAGTCAGCAGTTTTCGTGTCTCCCACAATTGTTCAACAATTGTGGTGCCGAACTACAATTCTAAGATTAAGATATAAGCCAGGGTGTTCGCGCTAGTTGGGCAGTCTAAGTCGCAGTCCAAGTCGCAGTCTAAGTCACAGTCTAAGTCGCAGTCCAAGTCGCAGTCTAAGTCACAGTCTAAGTCGTAGTCTAAGTGGCAGTCCAAGTGTATATTGTGTTAGACCAAGTACGGTCGTTGGAATGGATTACCGGTCGTGAATTTCATAGAAGACCTATCATTGTACAGTGTGGTGAGTGAATAAAACTATATAGATCTTATACTCTCTAGTACTGCGTTGTAGCCTCTAGACTAAGGAGAACCTGACTCGCCTCCTCGCTACCCATATAACTATATACCGAGGTACGGTATAACTGGTGGCAGCGGAGGGACCGGAGGGACTAAACCGATGGATAATACCCGGAATACGGTATAACTGGTGGCAGCGGTCGGTCTTTAGTTTTTTAGAAGTCTTCAACGTAGTAACAGAGTTTAACTTAGTTCTATTTAAGCAGTAGTAATGGCAGATGCCCCGTTGACAGATGCCCAGTGTAAGGCTGGACAATACCGTGTACATCAGGCAGAACTCGCCAACCAAGTCCCAGCTTACGACGGACTGACAGACATTGATCACTTTATTGCGACCAGTACACGCTTCATTGGTTTTGCTGCGATCAATTCGGTCAATGACCTGACGAATATATTGTACTTTCGGTTAAAGGGTGCTGCTTTAACCTACCTTGAGACCCTAGAAGGCGATACAAGTGTTACCACTCCCTTGGAATTACTTGAAAAATTCAGAGTAAGGTTTGTAGAGACGAGTGCGAAAGAGCGTCTGAAATTTGAGATTATTCAGCTTAGGCCTAACGAGTCAATTCGTGATTTTGCGGATCGTATCACTGTGTCTACTATACAGAAAATAGGTAAGGCTAATAACCCGCAGTTCATAGCAGCAGTGTTTGAGAATTTCAAACAAGGGCTAGGTGGAAGACTTCTTCGGCTCGTGTTAAGCAGAAGGTGTAATGATTTGGAGTCCGCGATAACGTTAATCGAACATGAAATGAAGATTGACGAAGCCGTTAAAGCAACCCAAAGGTTGACAGTGAGCGCAGTCACTGAGTCCACCGAACACCAGAGCGACCGCACTAGGACCCATATCACACCAGAGACCATACATCCATCAAGCACAGACACCCACACCACAAACTCGATGAATCAATTTGCCTACGATTCCCTGTCACGTTCACCCAGACCCGTCAAAAGGACCGTGAATTTTGCCCGATCCGAAGGAAACATGTTCAGGACGCAGAACAGAAGCGAAAATAACTCCCGGTACAGGGACTTTCGCTGTTTTTCCTGCAACAAATTGGGTCATGTAGCGCGTGAATGCAGATCAGGTCGACAGACAATGGGCAGCCGAGCATCAAACAATTATCGATACGTACCGTATCGATACGGTGAAAAACCTGTTGGTTTCAGACCTAGACAACAGCCCAGCGCATATGATGCCGGAGGATCCCGCTTCAAACCATATGATGGACGACAGCACCGGAATCAGCCTTTCCAAGCACGATCATCGAGCAGGGACAGAGCAACGGAAAATCATGAAAACAGATCCGTCCAAAATACGGATGTAAACGCCAACGGTCGATTCTAGGGAGGCATAGAGTCGACCGTCATGTGGACAATCATTATAAGCCTCGGAATGTACATTTGAATGAAGTCCACAGCTATTCGGCAGATTCTTCTTCCCGCTTACCTATTCTTAGTGGATTTGCTATTCTGACAGCCCGGATTTCATGTCTGATCGACACCGGCGCAATGATTTCGTTATTGAATTGGAAGATATTTAATCGATTACCCAGAGATATACAAAAGCAGAGCAGGAGAACACAAAGCTCTCTGTCTAGTATCACTGGCCACAGGATCACGTCAGTCTGCGAAATTCGCCTACCCGTATGTTATGCTGGAAGAACCTTCTCGACGAAGTTTACGGTCTGCGAAGACATTGGCTATGATGCAGTTCTTGGAATGGATTTCCTCAGCGAAAATGGAATCCTGGTGGACGCACAGCGCAGAACGATCACCTGGAAAAAGAGAAAAGATGAGATGACGTATGAAGCAAAGCGCAACCTCCAGAACGAGCATAAGCCCCTAGATGACGCAACTTTCAGCCGAGAAGCCGAAGTCAACTCTATTGCAGATAACAGGAGTTTACACTTATCGGAACACAGCTCGATCAAGGCACAGGCAGAAGTACAGACGGACAAGAAACCGGACGAACCTAAACCGATGGATAATACCCTTACAGAAGCGAAAACATACAATCTGCGAGCTATTTGGAAAACCAAAATTGAACCCTGTACACACGAACGTATCCAAGTTAGCATAGATCTCGACGAGTCCCGTCAGGACAGGACTATCATTCTACAAGTATCAGGAATTCAAGATCAGTTGAAGGAAGGCTTAGAACTCGAAGATCAGATAATCGAATTTGCTGACGGTACAGCAAACCTCCTGATTTTCAACCCTGGTACTGAAACTATAGTCCTACCTAAGAAAACCCTCTTAGGGAAAGCAGAGATCATCACACAGCAAGATATTCAGCCATTTAAAGAAGAAATGCTCACACGTATAAATAACGTGACGAAACAAAAGGACGACTACCCCATGACAAGAAAGGAGTTCATCAACCAGTTCAAATTGGATCATATTAAGGACCCTGTTTTGAAAAATAAGATCACGGACATACTTTGGTCCTACAGAGACGTTTTTTCAACCAGCGACGAAGATTTTGGCAGAACCGATCTTCTCGAGATGACCATTGAAACAGAGGGAGGCCCAGTTTCAAGCGCCCCCTACAGAACACCGTGGCACCTTCGACCATGGCTCCGAGAGCACATCGATAAACTACTTAGACAAGGCATTATAGTACCCACAGACAGCGCATTCGCATCACCCATCGTACTTGTGAAGAAGAAGTCTGGCGACTACAGGATGTGCGTAGACTACCGCAAGCTGAATTCCATAACAAGGAAAAGCCAGTTTCGCATCCCACGATTGGACGATTGCTTGGACGCAATTTCAAGCAAAGCGCGATATTTTACAAGCACGGATCTAAACTCCGCCTATCATCAGATCCCTATCAAAAAGAGCGATCAAGGGATCACTGCTTTCCTAACACCCGATGGAACCCAGTACTGCTACACGGTTATGCCGTTTGGCATGTCTAATTCACCCAGTTGGTTTCAAAGACTCATGCACATGGTATTTGGCGATAAGATGTACAAGTCTATAATAGCCTATTTGGATGACGTCATCACATACAGCGAGACGGAAGCCGAACACTTTGAACATCTCCATACCCTCTTCTCAAGATTCAGGAGTGCCAAACTCAAGCTACGCGCTAGCAAATGCGAAATAATGAAGGAGTCGATCAAATTTTTGGGATTCATCGTGGAACACGGGAGAATATAAGTCGATCCCGAGAAGACGTCAGCTATCAAGGACATAAAGGATCCACGCAACCTAAAGGAACTGCGATCTGTGATCGGGATGTTTTCCTTTTTTCGTAAATTCATTAAGGACTTTTCCACCCACTGCAGACCCCTCACTGTTCTAACACAGAAAAGTAACCAACCGTTTCGGTTCACCCCAGAAGCCGGCAAGGCCTTGGAATTTCTGAAAAACGAACTGATGAAACAACCAATTTTGGCCTTACCTGATTTATCACGACGTTTCATACTGCAGACAGACGCAAGTTCTTATGGCATTGGCAGTATTTTGATTCAACAAGCAGTTGATGGCAAAGAGCACATTGTTGCATACGCCAGCAAAGCGTTGACCAAAGCCGAGCAGAACTGGAGTGCTGTGGAAAGAGAACTATTTGCAATAGTATACTTTACAAATTACTTCAGAGCCTACTTGCTTGGTCGTAATTTCGAGCTACGAACAGATGCTAGATCACTCCAGTACATACAGACGGTGAAAGAACCTGCACCACGACTGATGCGACAAATATGGAAACTACAGGAATACGATTTTGACATTAAGTACGTAAAGGGCAAGACCAATGTCGTAGCCGATTTCCTATCGAGAAATCATGAAATCAACAACTTCGTCTCTACGGGAATCTTAGATCCAGAGAACATGGCACGATATCAACAGAAGGATGAATTGTGCGAAGCACTTCGAAGATACTTCGTTGAAAGTGAACCACTACCCCTTCACTTACTCCACTATACAAGAGAAATTGATAATCTCGTATACGACGAAGGAAAGAAGTTGGTATGCCGTATTGTTTGCCCGACGCAACATTACAGGAAAAAGGATGTCAGAATCGTACCCGTGGTACCCGAAGGTCTTTATGGCGAAGTGCTGAGATACATGCACGCGACAGTGTCAGCTCATCTAGGAATAACCAAAACTTTCGCCGCACTCAGAGACTCGTACTACATGCCTGGGATGCTACATAAAGTCAAAACGTTCATTTCGGATTGCACTGAATGCAACAGACGGAAAGCCCCGCCTACACACCCTCACGCACCCCTTGGAGAAGTTCCGGTAGCATCTGATGTACTCCAGGTCTTGAGTATTGACATTTTTGGTCAAGGTTTTCCAGTGACGGAAAACGGAAACCGATCAATTCTTACAGCGTGTTGTCACTTCAGCGGATTCCTTTTTGCCTATCCACTTAAGGACGAACGAGCTCAGACTATTTGCAAAGCGCTCACACATCTCTTTCTAACGTTTTCCACTCCTAGCATCTTATTATCCGATAGAGGTAGCGCCTTCCTAGCGTCACTCACGGAAGAATTTATGAAAACGTTAAAAATCGCTAGATGGCGCACCAGTGCGTATCGGCCCCAGGCGAATAGTTTGATTGAGCGTAGACATCGCGATATGGCGAATATTATGGGTATTCTAGTCAGGAATGACAGACTTACCTGGGATGAACAACTTCCTTTCGTCTGTCACGCATTGAATACAGCATGGTCGGAAACACGTCGAGAGACAGCCCACTTCCTTATGTTTGGACGCGACCCAAGCCCGTGTGAGGAAATTATAGAGTCTCGAACCCACTTCACGTCTCCTGAGACCTATAAAAAGGAGTTTATTACTCGAATGCAGTCAGCGTACACAGAAGTAAAAAAACAGCTTATTCGATCCAAAACTACGCAAAAGGAGAAACATGACGAACAGTTTGCAAAAAACTATAGAAAATACGAAGTTGGAGACCTAGTATGGTTAAAGAACGAGTACACAGGAGCTGTCAAGAAATTAGCTGACAAGTATACAGGACCCTGGAGGATCCTAGAATGTTTCAGTAACGACCTGACGTACAGACTCAAAAACATAGAGACTAGAAGGGAAACAATAGCACATATGAACAGGCTCAAGGCGGGAAAAATGGCTTCCCCTTGGCAGAGCGTACCACTTTCAGACTCAGAAGACGAGTCAGAACAAGAGGAGCTGTATCTTGACCCTATGAAGAACCCACTCTCTAAAGTCAGACCATTAAACTGGAAATACAGAGAAACGGACGACGACGAAAAAGAAGAACTGGACAGCTATTTACACTCAACCACGGAGGGGGCAGCCGGAGTCACAAACCCTGGAAGCCACCGCTCCCCTCCTAGCAGTGCAGCTTTAAATCCACAGGCTTCCCCTTGGAGCCCACCGGGTTCACCGAAGCTGTCGGAAGAAGAGAAAAACCCAGCAAAAGGTTTCTCCCCACGACACTGGTCAACCCCCTTCCCGATTACGAGATTAAAAGACGAAATTGGCACACCGGTTAGCCCCGTACCCGCAGAAATAGGCGATCAGCAACCCGTGTTTAGCCCAACGCAGAGGCAACAGCCCTTTCCAGGACCATCAAACAGAGAGATTCAATGGCCTGGAATCCCACCTGAAGCGCTCAGAAACATAACAGTATCAGAAGAATTCCTGCCTAGAGAGCAAAGATGGACTAGGTTCTTACCAGATCCACTAGTAGACCTTGGACTGAAAGATGATTCGGATCCATGGAGTCGCCGAAGCCCCCGAAAGAAGGTGTCCGACTCATCGGGCTCAAGTGGCAGTCCGCAGGCTGGGGCTGAGCAACGAAGGAACCTAAACGAAACAGATGAATTAGATCTTCCTCAACCAAGAGAAAGATTAGGTTCGCTCCCAAGCACCTTATTTAGCCGCGCCCCTAACCCAGCCAGGAAAACTACGGGGCCTACAGGTAAACAGTCTTTGGGCCTTGGTGTGCCCAAAACGACAGCTGCCGCGGAATCAAGGAGATTAACGTTACAAGGCAGAAGACATGCACAGCAGCAGATGGAAAATTTCGACAGAGCGACGCTTCCTTCTGGGGACGAAAACGAACGGGACAGATCTGTAAGCGATCCCCCCTTCGTAACTAAATACGGAAGAGTATCCAAACCCCCGCAACGCTATGATGCGTTCAAGTTCAGGAACAAGAAGTAATTAAGCTCAGTACACACAGAACAGAGGTGTCAACGCCTCACGTCGCATTTTAGAGTATTACGACATAATACAATGAGAGGAAAAAAACAAACTATTATACGCTCGAAGAAACGGCGAAAAATTGGAAATTTCTTACCTCAAATTTTGGAGATCCAAACGTACTCAGCCGCACCAAGTTTGGATTACACTGCAAGCGGCGTGTTTACAGATAATTCACAGCGCGCTCCAAGATGCAAGGAACAGAGATGGCTCCGGAAAACTCTAATAGAGGAACGAAAAGCTCCGTGGGAAAAACATAAGAGACTCGGAAAGTATTTATAGAGCTCCTCTGTGGGGGATCACGATCGAGTCCCTAACATACGAGATCGTAAATATACATAGGAAATCTGATTGGTTATTTAAAGATACGAAGGATACAAACAATAAGAAAAAAGATAAAAATAAACTAATCAATTGTTATTATGGGAATGTTCAGCGACGCCTCCAGCGCCGCCTGAATCTGGTATAATTCCACCGTTGACTGCTGAACCAACTGAACCAGTCGAAGGTGCTGACGAACCAGTTGGCGTAGTGCTTCATGTTGGTCCCGCAGGCGGCGGTTCCGGGCCCGCAGGGTATGAACCTGCATCAATAGCGGCCGGGTAGTAGGGTAATCGACCATCTAAGGAAAAATTAACCATTATAATAACACGGAAAATAAACATTTATCACTTTATTTTCGGTCTTATCCAATATAAATGTTTAATGTTCAAACTGCTTAGACCTGTAGAGGAATAATAGAATAGAAAGAAAAGATAAAAATAAAGGTTTGAGTTAAGAAGTCTAGGATATATAACTAGCAGGTTCTCTTCCTTGTGCACGTGGAGGAGAGTTGTTACTTATATGACACATGATGAGCTAAAAAGGGAAAATGAAAAAAAAATACCAACCTTTCTTAAATGATTATCCTTATTATCCTCCCTAATTTGCGACTAATCGGACGAAATCAGCCGCAAGCAGTTTAGTACCCGGAAGAACATATCAACCAATCAGAGCCTTTTCAGGAGCATCAAGGATAACCATGCACTCGCTGACGCTTATGCTCCTAACGGGAGCGCTTGCAGCGATGGCTAGCGAGACTATCAAACATGGTGTACTTTTTCGGAGCAAGGGCAGTGCCCTTATGTCAACTCAAGCATGGAACGTTATTTTCCCGTTCAACCCCCAAGCTTTCCAAACCTTAAAGGACGAGATCACTCAATTAGAGGCAGCCATCCTAGAAACAAAAAAAGAGAAGATGGAGAGTTTGGACGAAACTAGAACGGACGGAAAACATATGATAAACTTAGGCCAGTTTAGAGGCCTGTTTAGCGAGGTCAAGGACCAGCTACGAGTCACTTTCGGACTGTATGAAGCCGAGTGCAAGAAAATGAAGGAAACCACGGAAAGGCTACTACACCTGTTCCGTAAGCCAGTAAGTGGCAAGACCAAGCGAGCTGCAGGAATTATTCCGGCCCTTGGAATCCTGGTGGCTCAAGTAATGGGTTTAGCCACCGGAGGAGAGATGGAAACTCTGAAACACGCGATTTTCAACTTACGAGATATTGCGAACACTACGCTACATAATCAAAAATTGCTAGCTAGTGTCTCTAGCGCACAACAAAAACAACTGAACGAACTGGAGGACAAGATAAGACAGATCAAAGCAGCTGTTCAAGGAATCAACACAGCATCTTTGCATGTCATAAGCGCATCGATCATGTATATATCATCGGACATAGCACGGCTCGAACTAGCAATCTTGGGCATACTTTCAGGCAATTTGAGCCCAGAAATTCTGGATCCCAGAGAGCTTCAGGACATATTGACCGGGATCTCTGAAAATGCCCCATACGGACATCAATTACCCATACCCCTATCGGGACACACATTGATAAAATATTACTTGACACTGAAAACACAGACCTCTGAATTTGAGAGCATGGTTTTTATCACAACCACGATCCCACTAGCCGATTCGACTAAACATTTCGAGTTGATTGAAGTCAAGGAGCTTCCGACCCCTGTAATGAGTCAAAACTACACACTCACAACGAAAGTAGACAACAGTCTACTCCTACTGGATTACGCCCATCAACGATACATACTGTTGGATCAAAGCGATATGGAGAAGTGTCTGGACATAGACACACCGGTATGTCCGTCGGATTTCCCGATATTTTCGAGGCAACGACCCAACTGTCTCGTTGAACTCTACATCAACGATCAGACAAGAGAACTGCCTGAACCCTGTGAAGCCAAGATCAGAGAGGTAAAAGAAGAAAACTTCATAAAAATCAGCAACACCGAATGGTTCTACAGCGTTCCCGGCAAAATAATCGCATCGATGGTGTGCCACAACTCAGCGAAGTCATTGACCCCTGACACCGTATCGGCGATAGAACTGACAAACGTGGGAATTGTAAAGGTAAATCAAGGTTGTTTCTTAGCCACAAAACTATCAAAGATTTCTACACAACTTCTTACAACAACCAGTATGGAAAGCAGAACAGAAATTCATGTAATACCGATTCTTAATTTGACTTCACACACACAGGCCTTAAATCAGACATCAATCCTATTCCACCAAGCATTATCAGTTACAAATTCAGTCACACTGAAGGATATACAGAATGCAATAGACACAGAAATACCAATTTTTGCGAGAGAATCTGAGCGTCTGGATTTCTTGTCTGACCGTCTGAGCATTGGACATGTGTGGTCTTACACCACGGCAATACTACCAACACTGATTTTGATAGCAATTATTGTGCTGCGCTGTCTGTATCTGAAGTATAGATCGGTCAAATTTGGAACGAATCACAGAAAGTGGGAAGAAAAAGACATGGCAGAATTTGACAAAATAAATCGGAGTAAAAGAAGGCTGTCCTGTTGAGTTAAAAGGAAGCAGCCGACACTATCTTCAATTTTTTCTCTCTTTTGGTTTCGAATCTTAAATTCAAACTCTGTAGCCTATTATTTCGGTATTTTCCTGTTTTCAAATTTATCAGAAAGCCGATTCTTCCAAATTTGATTATGAAAGCTTTGTGAGATGTCAGGTTAGTGTAGAAGTTCGAAGGGTTTGATAAGAAGTTAGATTTCGGAAAACTCGGATCGTATGACAGGATGCACAGAGTAATAAAATTTTCCATCTTTGAGTGCCCACAAAAGTTGTCAGCAATAATTATTGTCAGCAATTTCAAATTTCCGTTAGAAGATATCTGTGCGTCTAAATAGGCTGACAGTTAAACGACAGTCAGTTAAGTTATGGACTCAAGTAGTTATTTGGAAAGTTAGATAATAAAAAAACTGTCAAGATCCCGTTTTTCCGAAAGTTATCAGATCGGTAAGTTTATTGATTTATTCTTGTTCTACCCCCCCCCCCCCCAACCGACCTAGAACTGCCGGAATGCCGAAGCGCGTAAAAAGGGCAGATTGGTCGCCCGTGGCAAAAGCACCAGGTTGGGCAACCCTTAACTACAAACGGCAGGGCTATATGGCACTCTACAGTCTGCTTCAAAGCGTAGCAAGCCGCTCGGGTTTAGTACTCCCGGCTAATGCATCTCTATTCGGTTACCATACTGGCATAATTTGCCAGGCGATTATTAGACGGGGTGGTGACACAGAAATTAGTGTAGCATGGCCAGAATGCACAGAAGAATTTCGGGGTAACATTTTGTCGTCGGCCGCACTTAAAGCCGACATACCGATGGACATACTAAATAAGTTTCTACCTGTCGGTTTCCGTCTGACGGTATCAGATCAAAACGCGGTTATAGACTCGCCAGCTATAGATGGGAAAAGTTGGGAAATCGCACACCCTTATTGTTTAGGGACCGTTATGTGGGCCGCAATAGACTTCGTTTTGGCCAGTTCGCCAAATGGTCCCGCGATAAAGCCGTACAGTGACGATACGGAAAAACAAACATATATGTACCAGTTAGAAGACCATCTCAGAATGGTTCGACCCCAAGTCGGACCAACAAGTCGGAACATTTCCTACCTTTCTGCGCCGGAATGTTGCCGGAAACAGTAGACGGGTCGACACAAACGCAAGACATGGAACCCAAGACGGACGAACTGTTTGACGACCAGTTTTGGAAAGACTTGTTTCCAGAACTGGATTTACATCAGACTCCGGACGATTTGAATTGCGTCTCCTTCCAATTGTCACCGCCCCAACCGTACCCAAGTGTCCCGGACGTCATTCTGTCAGGAAATGTACCCAACCCCCTCCAGACATTCTATCAGGATTTCCCTGGACAATCGTATTCAAATATACAACCAGCTATGACGGGACCACCGTATGCCGACCAGCAAGTAGCTGGACCGTGTCATGGTAACCACGAACAGCGTGTCACCGAACCAAACCATACCAGCTCGGATTTCTGGCAAACCCCATTTTTACCGCAACAGGGCACGAGTTCCTGGGAGACTTATGAGTCCCCCCATGTAGACTTGTATTTAATGGACTTCGATGACCCAATTAACTAGCTGATGTAAAGTCTATGAGCATGCATCTGAGACGAAGACAAAACTGACTCGGACATATGAATGAAGCAGAGAGAAATGTTAAATAATTTGCGGTTGCGTAAAATATGACCGAATAGTGGGCTGAAATATTATTTAGAAGTATATGACAGCCCACGGTCAGCGGAATTTCGCGGGAGAATTCTAACAGTAATTTTATCTTTCTTCAAGAGATTACGTAAAGTCTTAGCTGATTAAATACATGAGGAGCCATCTGCTATGACCGCGCTCGGGTAGCTTTGCTCGTATCGGAAGCTCCGCATGTATAAGGCAATGCGAGACACCGACTTGTATATTTCGTATCATTTCTTTTATATAATATAGTTCAACGTATACATGATTATGTTTATTGGAACAGTTCATTAGTAGACAATGATTTATGTCGATTTATTAGCCAGTTTTTATTTAATCAGTCCCAAGTTACGCAAAGTTTACGCTTCATTGCAAGCTAGTATACTAGGCAAACTTTTATGGTGAATAATCGTCGGAAATGACTTCGGAAAACCCGATCCCTTTTTCTCGTGAATTTGTTACCTTTCGAATTTGATACTGCCGTGAATTTTCCAGGCACGAGGCGTTGGTTACTCTCTTCTGGCTGACGACGCACCCGACCTGCTCCAGAACCTGGCCTATCTACAGCACTGACCGGCGCGCAAAACATTTCGAGGACGAAAAAATCGGAAAGCGGAGAGGAAAGTCAAGAATATCATCACGTTACTTTTGGACACATGTTTACATGGCAAAAACAAAAACTGAAAAATTTGGACTTATCACCAGTTATGGTGCTATCATCGTTAATGGTTCGAACCTATCACCATTCTTCATCAAGAACATTTCAGACCCTTCTTCAGTTATCGTTTTGGACTTATCACCGGTTCTGTGTGACACCTAGTGACATCACCGGAACGGAACTAAAAGCGACTAAAAGAAAGCCTTCGTACGCCTACATCACGAATGGCATTTATTTTGGACAGAAGCACGATACTGAACATTTTCTACATTCGAAACATTAAAACTCTTCTACATCAAAGAGTTAATGGAATATTAGAAGGATTATGAACCAAAAGTAACTGTGCAGTGTTTAGTGCCGCAAGTAAGCGACTCAGCTCCGTGTTTCGTTTGGACACCGCATTCCAAAATTAATCGTGTGGTCAGTGCAAATTATGAACAATCGGCAAGTTGGACATGGTGGCCAGTGTATGGGGTAGTTCGGGCGTGGGGGCGTCAGATGCTAGAGGCCGTAAGCCAACCTAGCGATAAAAACGTTTTTCGAGTTCCGCGATCGCGATGCTCACGATCATAGTATGTAAGTTGCGCTAGGTATTATTGTATATCGTTATATATTGATCGGTGTAAATACGTGGAATTCCGAGGTTTGCACCTCAACTTAATTCTGTTTTTGAGTCCCGCTGCGTATAACCGCCGTCTAGAGTCGAAGTATTTGGTTAGGTATTAGGAGTGTCATTTGTCTGTGGCTAGGTATTAGGAGCGTCGCTTGACACAGATCGGGAGATCTGTTTTCTCCCAGGTCGGGCGACTTATAACGGTGTATCGCATTGTTTAATAGTTTTAACTGGACCCCGCAAGTGAGAACCCCCTAGGCCCCTTTTATTGTTCACAGTTTGTACTGCAACTACTTTTGTGCTTTACCGGAATTGTGGTTCTACACAATAGTAGTCAGCAGTTTTCGTGTCTCCCACAATTGTTCAACAATTGTGGTGCCGAACTACAATTCTAAGATTAAGATATAAGCCAGGGTGTTCGCGCTAGTTGGGCAGTCTAAGTCGCAGTCCAAGTCGCAGTCTAAGTCACAGTCTAAGTCGCAGTCCAAGTCGCAGTCTAAGTCACAGTCTAAGTCGTAGTCTAAGTGGCAGTCCAAGTGTATATTGTGTTAGACCAAGTACGGTCGTTGGAATGGATTACCGGTCGTGAATTTCATAGAAGACCTATCATTGTACAGTGTGGTGAGTGAATAAAACTATATAGATCTTATACTCTCTAGTACTGCGTTGTAGCCTCTAGACTAAGGAGAACCTGACTCGCCTCCTCGCTACCCATATAACTATATACCGAGGTACGGTATATTAGTTCCAAAATCGGTAATCGTCACATTATCACGCAAACTCAGTACCACGTCTACAATGAATTAATCTCTCCCAGATATTTATAAGCGATTTGGATTTTTATTAAAGAAATTCAGCCGCTTATAAATGGAGTCGCTGAAGGAAGTCATGAATACAATCAGAATGAATAAATACCATGAGACAATCAGGAAAGAAGAACTAGTTCTAGGATTGAAATATGCCATCGTTAAAATGAGAATTGCTAAGACAAAATATGGCGATAAGTTGGTTGTCGTTATTAGTCATAATGGCAAAGCATGTGATTTGTTTATGACTCAGAAATATAATGCTATTGCTAACGAATTACTTGCAAAGAAAAATCTGATTTTGCAACCGATTGTACGGGTAAATAAGAGTAACGAAACATATGTGGGTTTAGAACTGTTTACCAGTGATATGATTTAGAATTGTTGTAATAGTTAATAAAATAAGTGTACTTATATATTAGGGTATATTGTATTAGTTTATATGTCTTAAAGGGGTAATATTATCATTTCTTGGCACCTTATTTCGTGTAATTATGAAACTAAAAAATCTGTAAAAAAAAGGGGTTAATTTGGAATAAAGGATGTTAAAATTTAAGAAATTGATGATAAAATAGGGTTTTGAAATTGAGGGGAGGGTGGGGTAGAAACCCCTTTATATAACTACTGCTACTGTTTCTAACTGGTGCGACCCTTGCGCCTTGCCGGACATCTACCTGTCGTATATTTTGAGGTCTTCACCTCCAACGTCCTTCAAACCGCCCCTGAGCTCGGAGATATGAATACTTCAACGCTTGCTGTTGTCGAGAGTTTTACTATTACATATGCGAAGGAAAGCTGAAAAGGGCGGCAGGGCGACTTAAGCGCCCTGCCCCCCACCCTCGAGTTTTGGCTAGCGACGCCCCTGGGCAAAATACATATGAAGGGAAACCTAGGAAATGTTGAACAGTATCAAAATCAGCTATCATCACAATCATAAAAATCCAGAAAGGTTGGGCTGGCTGTGTGGGGGCGTCAGATGTCTGGAAGGATTCTGCTTTTACTTATAAGCATGGTGTCTCCCCACTGTGAGATTACGCTGTTTATTTTGAGCAACGGCGACTGAATCTGTTGACGAGCGGTGTCCGTGACTACTTCGACCTAACACCCAACAAAATAAGGCAACACAATAAATTTATTTAATATAAAGTTAACATAATGTCTATAACGTCTAACCGTTTAAGCGTGTTTTTGGGATCCCAAAAGGTAAGTGGAGGGATACCTATGACTTCGCAAAAGTTGTCCGTCTGTCAGCACGATAACTCTCGAAGGGAATGAGATATTTTGATGGAACTTGGTGTGAGAATTTTTTGGGTTAAGGGAAAGGTCGAGGTCGTAGATGGTTCCTTAGCTGCATTTTAGGAAAGGGGGAGGGGTTTCAAATTAACGGGCGAAAAAAAATATTTTTAAAAGCTAATGAGATAGCCGATTAAGGGGTAAGAAGACATGCTGAACACGAATATGAAACCTCGCCACACAGTTCGCCCGGAATCCGGCCAAAACCGGAAAGTTTGTTTAAAGTAAAAGTTTTTTTTTACTTTAAACGATTTAGGTTCGATTTAAGAGTAAGGAGACGTGCTGAATCCGAATATGAAAATTATTTTCTCGCTGGACAAATAGATCGCCCGGAATCCGGCCAAAACCGGAAAAAAATTTAAAAGTAAAAGTTTTATATAAATTTCATTAGATATTACGGGTAAGAAGACATGCTGAATTCGTGTATGGCAATAATTTTCTACCTGGAGACATGTTCACCACAAATCCGACTGAAACTGGAAAATTTGTTAAATTTGAAGTTTTACCTGAAGTTGATTAGAGGTTCGACATAAGGGTAAGGAGATACGCTGAACCCGTTTTTGAACTTCAACTTTTCTTGCAATGTAGTTCGTCCGGAATCCGGCTGAAACCAGAAATTTGGCAGAAGTAAGGCAGGAACTTTCGTCAAAGTAGATATGATACGGGCTATAGGGGTAAACACACATGCTGAATCCATATTTGAACTTGGTCTTCTCAGATTATTACCATTTGCTTTAATCTGTTTCTAAATTTTACTAGTAAAGCAAAGGGCTCAAGGAGTCTGGCGAAGACTGGATCTCTACAATACTCGATTGTCTGGATCAAATATTAAATTTATGTGATCCCATCGAAACCTTTGGCCTTGTTATACTTAGGCGATGTCTTCGAATAGAATGTGATCCGACCCTTGTCCCTGAGGCGTCATTTCATTAAAACCTAAGGGGAGCGGCAATGGCGTCCAGGGCCCCCGGTACGCAGGGGCGGTTTGAAGTGCTTGGGCATGGTGGTGGTGGGGGGGGGGGGGGGCGGGGGCACCGCAAAATATACTTGTCAAAATCCAGCACGGCTGAAGAGGTAAACGGTTTAGAAACAATAGACAAACGACATCGTGAAAACAAAACGAATTTCAAGAAACCAGTTTGTGAATGGTAAAGGTCATGTCTAATAACAGGAACTCGCTGGAGAGCGAAGCCACCGTAATAGCTTCTAATGACTGTGTAGCAACAAAATGGCAATGAGCGCCGCAGACGAATATTTATGCCATATAGTGATCGCAATTCCTGTCCGTCCGTCGGTCTGTCTGTCTGTCGGTCCGGGTTTTGCCAGTTCGGGCACTTCCACATAAGCTAGGACGATGAAACTTGGCAGGCAGATCAGGGACCCGAAAAGATTAACTTGGAATCAGTCGTTTTCCCAACCCGTCCATCGTGGGGGGGGGGGGAGTGGAAGGAGGGGAATCCGGAATCTTGAGGTTTTTATAACTTTTGAACGGGTCATCGGATCATTATGAAACTTGACCCCCCCCCCCCAAATGACACCCCTGCCTTGTCTACCAACAACATAAACTTAAATCATGGCTGTATTCGTACGGCAGCTCTTATACAGAATCTTAGAGTTACTTATACGAAGGTCGAGGCCTATCGTAATGCACACGCACTGATTCGCAATTCCTAAATGACTCTCACTCCTTCAATGCTTGGTTATATAATAAAAATTTGCTCCAAAAGGTTGTTCCAGTAAGACATTTAGGTGCGAAGCTCTGCAGTTGATTACCTATAGAGGTTCGTACCTAGATGAAGACGAACCGAACTCCCTCCTAAAAGCATAGCATAGCTTGCTCCAACAAGCATACGTAAAAAACACAAGGATTACACATAACAACTGCTTCATCTATCTACTTGCATGATAATTATCTTACACTGCTGTTCAAACAAACCTGGAACTTAGCATCCAAAATCCAAGTGGGATGGTTATTCAGCACAACGTCATAATACACAAATGAATAAAGAAAGAAAGAATAAATATTAAAAAAAAAAAAAATCAACTTAAAACAATGTCTGATCTCAAGACTGCGAGAAGACCTTTTTTTTACACAGAGTTACACACCCAGCGCTGTAAGACGAAACTGTCTTAAGACCGGCGGACCTGACCTTATTCTCCTCTCTCGCCAATCAACAATTTGAGGGGAAAGAATGTCCTATCTCTTCAGCCTCTGGCTCAACTCACGTTCCTCTTTCTCTCTTTGCTTCTCAAAGCAAGTAAAATAAATCCTTTATATTCACTCAGAACTGTACAAGACCCAGAAGTCAGAACACGATTAAGAGTCACTTGGACTAAACGTTTTTTTAAGATGGACGACCAACGTTGGTCTTATGAACATCAAATCACGCTTACTATCTGACGCTGACTACCTAGATGGCGTCAGCGTTCCAAACGGTATTGTCTGTCCACTTAGGTTGGAGTTGATAAAATAATGAAACAACAAATAAAGAAAGAACAAATAAATATAAAAAAACAAATAAACTTAAAAAACAATGTCAGATCTCAAGACTGCGAGAAGGCTTTTTTTACACAGAGAAGAGATACCCAAAATTCTCAAGGAAGACGAAGAATATTTACGCCACAACAGGGTTCGTGCCGATATGAGCCCAAATGTGGGTATCATTTCTCTGAAGAAAGAAAAAGAAAAAAATTAGAACAGGAAGAAGGGCCGTGCCTACCTTGTTTTGCGCGGCCTGTAGGAAAACGAAACCATAGCGGGAAAGAGTTTATAGTCCCAAACCTAATGATTCTGAAAAACGTCCCAGCTTATACTCTTGATGACTAACTCTGCTTGCGGATGCAAAATCGCCGTATACCTAGCGGAAGAGCAGGAAGCGGCACCACAGCTGTCCCGAACGAGCGCCGTGATTGGTTGACACATGAGTGTCAAGTTGTTAGTCAGACGTTTTCTCGTTCTTCCTGAGGATCACTGGCGTGTTTTGGACTTGGTCATACAAAGTATTGACAGCTAGCTTGTCATAGCCAATTGTCATTATGAGTTCGCGAATCGGTTCATTGTTCCATCTGTCACGCCCGTCTTAGAATTCCATATATTTTCCATGGCTGAGGTCTTGTGAGTCCCAAGATTTCCTTTTCGAATTATGTCGTCTCCGCATCGACATTACTCAGCAAATAGCAATACGGAAAACTTCAAAGGGACCAAGATCAAAGGCTAGCTTCTTCAGCTTGATTTCACGCCCAGACGCTGCGACGCTGAAAAGAGTGGGGAGAGGGGGAGTTCTGTTTGCTTATCGAAAACCTAAGTATTCACCCAGAAGAAAACCTGAAAGAGCTACCGAATATCATCACAATCCTTCTTTCCCAAAATTTTTTCCCTCAAACCTTTTACAGAACTTTAAAGCAGGGGCGTCACGACTGGGGGGGGGGGGGGAGGGGGGGGACGTCACCCCCCCCCCCCCCCCAATGCTGTCGGCCAGTCGGTAAAAAATAACCGAGAAGCGCCGCGATTTTTCGTCAGAACAGTTGATTTTTTTTAATGAAAACAGTCGGTTTTTCTGAAAATTGGTCGATTTTTCGTTAAAATAGTCGGTTTTTCTGAAAATCAGTCGATTTTTATCAAAACTGTAATTTTTGTTGTTGAAAACAGTGGTTTTTTCTGCAGAAACAGTCGGTAAAAATTACCAGCCAGTCGGTAAATGCCTCGTCCCCCCCCCCAAACATTTTGGCTAGTGACGCCTCTGCTTTAAAGGACCTTGCTTGTTTTTCCCACTGTTTAACAAAGGCGCATTCAGTTTTCAAATATTTTGCGTCCAGCGGCCGCGTCGGAAAGAGGGAAGTCTGGAGTCGACAAGCGCTAGAAAGTCACTAATTTCTCGTAGAAAGTATTGGTATTTTAAAAACAATGTTTCTGGGCCATTTCATCTTCAAAAGATCATTTCTAGTAAGAGATGTGCTTCAACCATTCCCTTCTGTCGCGAAGTCTTCTTGCGCGAAGGTTCGTAAGCAGCAACGGCTTTTTAGGGTTCAAAGGTTAAGTTTTGACACCGAGGTTGATATCGCAAGATAACAACGAGACGGACATTTAAAATAACCTATTTGAGCCGAAGGCGATGTAACTTGGGTTCCCGCTAGCTTCCCGCCGCCAAAATCACCCGCCCCCCCCCCCCCCCGGTGCCAGAACCCCTGGAGAACCCGCCCCCCCCCCCCCTCCACCCACCCCACCCACACACAGTGTTAATACAATAAAAATATTTGTATGAGAGTACAGACAAGTAAAAGAAGTATTTGGTCAAGATGTATATTTTAAGATAAATTTGCCCCAGTTATATTTGCGGTATTGGGTCCAGTTGCGGGCTAATTGTCTATCAGTGCATAGACATAGTTATTTTTTGAAGAGAAAAGATGAAGACCAGCCATCCGGGTGTGCTTGCCCTCTATGTGGTAATGGAGTTGATGATTTGGTCCATGTTCTGTGCCGGTGTCCAGGGCTCTCTGGGTTAAGAAGGGAATTATTGGGAGGTGAGGTTTTGTTGCTTCCTGACATCATAAAGAGCACGTCGCCTAGCGTTATATGCAAAATTTGCAGATTTGTTGATGGTGTTGTGAAATTTCGAGAGGGCAAAGTTTAGTTCATGTAAAGTTATTTTGTTTTGTTGTTTTATATGTATTGTCTTGTATATGGCCTTTGGCTTTTGAATACAATTATTATCATACAGAGGCGAGCGGCCAGCGAGTCGCCGTCACTCGTTTACATTTAACTCGCATGTCTAGGGAAAATCCTTAAAGCACAATTCCTACTACAAATGACCTTTTCACTATGAAATGGATAAGAAAAAAACTTTCTCAAAAATACCATTACTTTCGATCTGTATTTAGCGATTTTCTTGTTGAAGCTTGACGACTCTGCACAGCCTTCCTGCTCTCCGGCGCGGCGGCTGGCGCAAAACATCTAAAAACTGAACGCGCCGTGGATAAAAAGTACGAAAACTAAGCAAATAAAATAATCTAAAACAGAAGATTATCATATGCTTGTATATGAAAGAGTTGTCAGCGGACGTTGAAGATTCTGGCAAACTTTGCGTTGTCTAACAGGCAAAACTCGGTACGGCCGAAAAGGCGCTAAAAATTCGTAGGCACAAAACGAAACAACGGAGAAAGATGGGAATTTAAAAACTTATAATTCCATAAGGGAGCTAGGTATATTATAAAAGGCAGAATAAGAAAGAGGGGTCCTTTAAGTGCTTGCGGTCTAAACCGCAGTTTTCAAAAAGATTTTCTATATTTGCATTGTGGTGGTTGGTTGGTCGCCATGGTGGTTCTGGTACCGGGGTTCCCGTGGGGGGGGGGGGGGGGGAGAGGGTCGCCGTCCGATATCAAACAAGATGGATCCATGTTAACTGTTGTTTCGAACAGAACCATTATAATTAGCCACTAACGATGCATACCATTCACCTTTCTGGAGGTTAGTCATATCCACCTCTATTATTTTTTTCCCCGCTTTTATTTAATTTTTACTTTTTTATTGTCTGTTTTTTATTGTCTAATTGAGTCTGTCGCTTTTATGTAGTTTGAATTTTTGTTCACAAGTTGTCAATAAAATAGTACCTTTCTGCGTGACGATCATTCAAATCATTCAATTAATTTCAAATATCTTGGCAGCACCATCGAGAGCACAGGATCTACAGCCAAAGAAGTCACCGCCCGAATTGGACAGGCTAACAGCACGTTCAGCAGGCTCAAAATAGTTTGGAGGTCGAGTACTTTCTCCCTACGGCTTAAGCTCCGCCTATTTAACAGCAACGTCCTGCCCGTCCTCCTCTGTGCATCTGAAACATGGCATCTCAACCAAGACCAAGAGAGGAGAATTCAGTCGTTTGAAAACATGTGCCTCCGGAGACTTCTTGGCATCCACTGGACCCAGAAGGTAACGAACGAGCACATAAGAACCATCACAGGTTAACCGTCCCTCACTGAGACCATACGAAGGCGTAGACGGAGCTACCTCGGACATGTGCTGCGCATGGACGATTCCAAAATCCCGAAGTCCACGTTTTTCTGGTTACCCGAAGGCACCCGCCGCAGAGGAAGACCCCAAAACACACTCCGTCGTACCTACAACAACGACCTGCGGCAATTGCATGCCTCATTACAGCCGGAGTGGGAAGACATCGTCGCAGCCGCAAGTTTCAGAGACGACTGGAGACTCTTCTTGGACGCCCTGGGCGCCTCTGGAGCACAGGAGGATCTAAGGTCTAAGGTACCTTAGACCTTAACTTACTTACCTTACCTTAGACGCCTAAGGTAAGGCGTGACGATCATCGTAATATAACTGATCGACGTCATAGGATGATATGTATTACATACATATTCGAGAAAAGTTCAATAGCTCAATAGCCGTGAACAGTTTGGCGGCATCTCTTTCGATATCGATATATGCGGAAAACTAACCTTAGAAAAGACCTGAGTAAAAGTATTTTTTCCAGAATTTTAGCCAAAATCTCAGCTCTATTTCTAAAGTCCACTCATATACTGGATGTGAAACTCTCAAATCTTAATTCTAACTCTCCCCCTCACAAACACTAATCTCTCTTTTGCAGTGCATCACTCAGGATTTGAGAAATGAAGATATCTGAAACCACAATACCCCCCCCCCCCCCGCACAGAAAGTCCCCGCTTATTTGCCCCCCTTCTCCGAATACATTTTCCAGAGTGTTGCTTCTCTGAAACCAAAGAAAACCAATTTTGGGAAATGGAAAACACACCATTGTCAATCCCGCGAAAATACAAGAGATAGTATATAACTTATACACAAGAGGGATGGAATAAAGTAGAAGAACCTCCAACGGTCACTATGATGAAAGCTGAAAGTATCAACCCAATAGCCTGAAAGTCTTTATGATATAGCCTTATTGTCATTAATCAGCGCTCCAAGCGAACTAGTATCTGACAGTCCTCCATTTCTTGCATTTTTGATCTCAGTTCTCCGTTCTCGCTTCTGAATTCTCGATTCTTGTACAAACTACACTTCTTGCTCCTTTGAATGAATGAATGACGGGTTTATGACGCACTGCCCAAGGGCCTAAGTGCAGTAGAAAAGAACAAAGAAATATAAAATAATCACAGAACACTCAAAAAATATTTTCCATAAAGGTTCACTAATTTAGAATCACATTGATGGGATCGTGGACAGGACAGTTTCCGATCGGAGAACACAAATTAGAGGCGAGGGCTTCAAGCGTCAACAATGGGTCGGATATTAACAGACGGCGGATCAGGTAGCGGTTCCGCGTACGCCTTGGTAGGTAGAGAAGAAATCTCAGATATCTGAAGTATGTCGAGCGTATCCGTCGAAGGTCCTTTTTTCTGAGTATGGAATGTAATCCAGCAAGGAAGTTAACATACGGTGCACAAAAGGCAGTATATAACTTCCCAAGCCCAGGTCTGCTATACCTCGAACGGTTCGGCACAATTTTGCAGTAACCAAATCTAATTCCTTTAGCGGCTGATTTGACGCCTTCCTCGCAAATCTTTCGCATAGTTTGCGCAATTGTAATCCCAAGCCATCGAATTTTTTCCTCGGTTACGAGAACATTGCCTCCAACATTCAGAGAGGGTTTCCGAGGAGCAGCAGGAGCGTTGAAACAAACGTACTGACATTTACTGTCGCTGACTGATAGGCCAACTGACTCTCTTGAGTCAAAAAATTGCCTCCAATCCTTGAAAAGGATCTCCTTCTTCCTCCACTCCCCCACAGTGGTCGGATCCAGGAAACGACTAGTATCAAGTCAATCTGTTGGGGTCCCTGAGATGCCTTTCAAGTTTCATCGTCCTACCACATCCGGAACTACCGAACTAGCAGGATCGCCGAAATCCCCCCCCCCCCCCTTCGGCCCCCCACAGTGCCCGAATCTTGTCCGGTTATGTCAACGATGTGTCTAGGAGTCGTGCTTGTTTTTCCCACCAAGTGTCATCCCGATCCCTCCACTCTAAGCGTTTCCCAAGATTTCCGGTCCCAAGAAGTTCCCGAACTAGCAAAACCTGGACTGACCGGCCGACCGACCGACGGACGGATAGAAACTGAGATCGCTATATGGCACTTGGCCGACCGGCAAGTGCCATAAAAAAGCGACCACCCGCAAGAAAATCTGAAAAAAAAACAGAGCAAAAAGCAATAGGTAGTAGCGCCAAGACCTATGCTTTCCATGCTTTCAAAACGGGCTATACTTGTAGCGCCACAAACTACGCCTACGGCACTTACAACTTGCAGGTTTAGAAATTTCTAGTAAAGCAAAGGTGCGGTTTGCACGTACCCAGGAAACAGTGAAGGCTATATCATTTTTTTGCAATGTTCAGGATTTGACGTTACCGGAAGCGTTGGTGAGCGACTGAATGAGTTTCAGTATAGGGAAGTCCGCTATCGCTGGTTCTGCTAGTATCGCTGCTACTTGAGTGTGTGTCAATTTCTATAAAGGCTTGGCGCTACTCCCTAGTGTTATTTTGCTCTGAAAAAAGTAACGAACATGATCAAAATCCATCTTTCCAATATTTTTTCCCTCAAACCTTCCTGATATTATTTTCAGCATCATTATCAGCTCTGTGCGTGAAAGTTGTGATTTTGTTCGATTTCATAACTGAAATGCAGAAAATCCGGCTGGAAAACTGGATCGTCTATCCGCAAAACTACCCTGCCATAGTCTACTATATTTATAAGTCAGTCTTTGCAGGTGGTATCAGTTGGTTTAATCTAGAAAGCTTAAATGTATCTTAGGGAAGTCCCGGCTTGTTTCTCAGCGCGGCACAGTCAAGAGATATTACACTTTTTCCGTGAGAGATGCAACTCTCTTATTAGAAAAAACAAAGAGCTGCCACACGCCACTTACATAATGCCGGATACAGCTTAGACCTATTAAAGGACCTGTCTTACCTAGAATACTACTGCAACCTACTTCCAAAATCACTCCATTTATTTCTAATCTCGGAGACCCCAATTTCGTACGGTACATTCTAACCCCTCTAGCAAAACCAAGCTGGTTTTCTCACTTGCCGTGTTTTGCTACATTGGATGTGTATCACGCTGTCGACGGTTGTATGCGAGAAGCTTTTCCATACATAAAACCGCTTCTGTAAATTGTTTCCCTGTTTTCGCTACAAGTCAACGGTTCTCGGAAAAGGCTTAAAACAGCCATAACCGTGGGTTATTTGTTGAAAGCACAACGCAGTTTTAAAGTATTCAAGTATTTTAAAATACTGTAAGTTGAAGATTAAATAGTGCGAGGGGTCCTTTCAGGGCTTATATGGGGCTCTTGCCATCTACCAGGTTTAATTTGAATCGGATTACCCGCTCTCAAGAGGATCCGAATCCGATTTTGGGGGACACGAGCTCTCGCCGCCAGTCGAGTTTAAAGTTTAACCGAAAAGGGCTGGGATAGGACAATCTAGTTACCCGATCCGATGAAAATGCGTTACTTCGCTGTTCTGCTATTCACGAATAATCAATTTTCAAATACGTGTGATTTGTGGTACCTCTATGCGCTTGCATTTTTGTTGTATGCCTTCCCGATGACAAATTTATCTCAAAATAGTAGTATGAAGTTGTACGAAAAAGTAGCATGCAGTGCACGAACTGATGCTACTACATGCTTCTATGTTAAGGCTACCGTGTTACTGCATTCTGCTGCATGCTACTATTAGCAAGACTGGCTGCTACTATAGCAAGACAGGATGCTACTGGATACTACTGCTTAAGATTTGCCCAATCTGACGCACACTAAATGATAGTATTCTTTACTTTTTATATCAATGCATGCAACTTTTTCGTACAACTGTCATACAACTACGGAGGCTACAAATTTTTTATCGGGTTACGAGAAAGATTTATGACTTTTTGTTTCAGGCACTAAGCGCGTGGTCCGCGGGTGTTTGCCCTGGCAGGCTTTTACAGATGTGAGCAGATAACAGTATCCTCCGCGGTAACTACTGAGTTTGTTCTCGAAGATGTTTACAGAGGGGAGCATGGCAGAGAGATGATCCTTGGCAGCAAAAATTATTAGTGCCCTAGTGTTCCAGACTGTCTGAAGGCACATACGCAGATGCAGGTCACATACAGTAGAGCCGGGGGCGTCAGATTAAAATTTCCCGCATCATAGTAGAATTTTCGTTCTGGGGAGGGCTGCAGATATTCTGAACATAGTGGAAAATAAAAAATCCCTCTGCAGAATCCAAATAATTCAGGGTATTCAATTAAATGACACAAAAATAAGTTGGCTTTTCAGTTAAGCTTCAAGTCCAACCGGATCGCACTCTGGACTCCGAGGCGCAGCTTAGGGGCGCTGGTTCGTGTTCGTGGTTCGTGGAAAAACTCCCCGTATTCTCGCGAGTCCTCACGGACGGGGAATACTCCGATTATCGTCACCATCACCAAAAAGGACTCCCTTTCAGATTCGGAGGGGAATCAATTTTTGCTGGTGTTGGTGCAATGTAAAATTAATTAAAAACAATCAGAATAAACAAAACCAAAAATAAAGTGGATCCAGACTAGTTTCGTCAACTGCATATTTTTTTCGGACAAAATCCATTTTGGAAGCATTCCGTGTTCTCGCTGTTTCTGTACGCGGAGTCCGCGTGGAGTGACTCCCTCTATTCTCGCCCTTCCCTTCGATTCCCCGAGGAGTCCTCGGCGAACGGCGAGAATACACCTTATGTTGCCGACCGTTTGGTTTGGGGCGGGGTTTAGTGGCGGAACCCTGTAAGACAAGCCAAAATCCTTTCAGCTTCAAATGGGTACCTGGGGAAGGAGACAGGAAGGCGTAAGAAAGCCCTAGGATGGCCTGCCCCTAACTGCCCATTCCACTTCCTAGGCGACAGCAGAGAACCGGAGACCAGCACCACCAGTGCTGATACCGAAACCTTACCTATTTTGCCAGTTCGAAAGTTAAAGATTGAGTCTGAGATCCGACAGTCTAGTTACACGTCACTTATTCACTTAATGGACTGTCTTACCTATAATACTAACGAAACCTGCTTCCATAATCACTCCATTTCTAAACCCGGAGACCCCAATTTTGTACGGTAAATTCTAACCCTCTAGCAAAACCACGCTGATTTTCTCACTTGCCGTGTTTTGCTACCTTCGATGTGTATAACGCTATCGACGGTTGTCTGCAAGAAGTTTTTCCATCAGAAAAGCCGGTTATGTAAATTCTTTCCCTATTTTCGCTGTAAGTCAAAGAGTCTCGCAAAAGGCTTAAAACAGCCAAAACCGTGGGTTATTTGTTGAAAGCAACCCTAGTTTCAAAGTATTCAAATATTTTAATATACTGTAAGTTGAATAGTAAATAGTGCGAGGGGTCCTTTAAACAGGCGTGAAACCCCGATAAAAACGGGTGACTTATTTTGTCCGTTATAAACAGATAATCAACTTCATCGAATGAACTTATTCTTTCGGATTTGCGGTACCTCTATGTGCTTGCTCCTCTGCGCTTGAAATATTTACCACCTACAAATGTATGCTATTGTCGGAAAATAAAAGGAAAATGTTAGATTCCTTGTATCTTTAAAGGAGTTATATCATAAGCATTCTAGCACTTGCAACGTCTAGAACTCCCCCACCCAAGACCCAAGATGAAGCCACGGCTCGATCCGACCGCTGGGTCATCTAGCGGCGCTGGTCAGAAGCGCCCCACATATGGAATCATATTTTGACTTTGAATCTAACAAAACCTTTTTATTGTAGCAGGCATATGGAAAATGTGTGGAAAAAGTGGACTAATTATTTGTATGATCGATTTCTTTAAGTGTTTTGTTTTCTGTTTTTTCTTCTTAATTCTCGTAAGTCCAAAGAATAAAGGATGTAAACTAGATGACAGTAAACAAACGTTGTAAATTATACTAAATTCGTTATAGTGATTTCTTGAAGATTCTGAAACTGAGCTAAATAATATTCAGCTTCCGAGACCTAAAAATGTCAAACTGGCCGATGATTTCTTCTTTCGACATCTAAACGTCCACATGGTGATGTAATTAGTTCTTGTTATCCTCTTACATGCCTTCTCGAAGCGTCTAGTAATCATTGACAAGCGTCAGGAGATCAATGAATAGTTAAGTAGTAATGGCAGATTGACGTTCAAGAGTGAACTGTGTTCAAGTATTTTCTGGATAACGTTGGCTACCGTGAGGTTTCTGGGGAAAACAAAGGTAACAGTGTGTTCGTAAAATCAGACCCATCGAAAAATGATGCTGTCTCCCACCTTCTCGGCCCACATGAATCAAAGACTTTAACCCTGGAAATGCATGCCTTTGTTGAAACTCCAATTCCCCGCGTCTGGGTGGATTTTGGGTTGTCGGGCAAGCAGCGCACACTCTGAACGCCATTACTAGAACCCAGGATGAAAACGATAGAAAACCCCTTGGAGGCGTCCAAATATTTCAGTGTATTCAAATATCAGTTGTAACAAGACCAAAGGTTTCGATGGGATCCCAAAAATTCAATATTTGATCCAGACAATCGGGTCTTCTCTACGCCAGATCCAGTCTTCGCCAGACTCCTTGAACATTTTTACTATGAAAATTCAGAAACAGATTAAGGCCAAAAAGCTAATCATCTGAGAAAACCAAGTTCAGATATGGATTCAGCATGTTTGTGTTTACCCCTATAAGTCATATCTGTTTTGACGGAAAGTTCCTGCCTTACTTCTGCGTATTTCCCAGTTTCGGCCGAATTCCGGAACTACCTGTCCGGCAAAAAAAAAGAAGCTAAAATCGAACTCAGCGTATCTTCTTTTCCCTATATCGAACATCTAATCAACTTCAAATTAAAATTTAACTTAAAACAAATTTTCCGGCTCCAGCCGGATTCCGGGCGAACTATATGTCCGGATACAAAATGACTGTCATACACGGATTCAGCATCTCTTCTTACCCCTAAATCGGATATCTAATCAACTACAAATACTTTTAACAATTTTCCGGTTTTGGCCGGATTCCGGGCGAACTACTTGCCCGGCGAGAAAATGGTTTTCACCATCATATCCATCATGTCTTCCAACCCCTAGACCGAACATATAACTAACTTCAAATGTAACTTTTACTTTTAACAGATTTTCCGGTTTTGGCCGGATTCCGGGCTAACTACTTGTCCGGCGAATAAATGGTTTTCACCATCGTGCTCAGCATGTCTTCTACTCCATAATCGACTGTCCCATTAGCTGTTTAAAAACATTTTGCAAACCCCCTCTTCCACCCCAAATATAGGGCTACAAAGCCCATCTACGAACGCGACCTTACTCTTGGCCCAAACAATCCTCACACCAAGTTTCATCAAAATATCTCATTCCCTTCGAGAATTATCGTGCTTACAGACGGACGGACGTACAACTTTTGCGATGTCATAGGTATCCCTCCACTTACGTTTTCGGATCCCAAAAACAAGCTGCCTTTTCAGTTAAACTTTAAGCGTGCCAAACTGTTCCAGATTTCCTCTCTCCAATGGCCAGGGAATTTTTAGATCCGGGATATGAACGGTTGACTGATGGAAAAGTGGCAACTTACGAAGCTGCAAGGGCCACAGGCCGCAAGACGTCATTCAGCAAAACAATAAAGCTTCCTCTTTACTTCCTCCAAGCTGTGCAGGACCCCTGTTCCTGGCCGCTCGATCGCAGAAATTATAATTAACTTGGCTCCTCCTTCAAGGCGGACCACCTGTCACTTGTCACCCCTTCACTCCTCCCTCAAGGCGGGAAACCTGCCACCCACTTGTCACTACTTGGCCCCTCCCAAAGGAGGAGTCAACTCATATGGAGGGTTTTCGCGAGATCTCGGAATCACTTTCCGACGAGCGAAGCGCATCGCGAAAACTGTGGTAAAGCGATTCCTGAAATAACTTTCCCGCTGGACTGATCGCGAAAACGCATGGAAAGCTGATATCACCGAGAAAATGTTGAATTACAGACTTTTTCGAATAAATATGGTTCACTTAACGGTTCTTTGATTCTCACATGTTCCATCGAAGTCGCTTTAATTACGATTGACATTTCTTTTTATTTATTAATGTTTTTTCTCCATACTTTTGAAATTCCCGCCGAAACATTCAACTTTGCACGGAGCTTTCCACTAACCTCGTGGAATCACTTTCCGGGAAAGCTGCTTAGGTTTTCAAAGCGCGAAAATCGGGTTGGAAAGTTCGGTAACTTTCCGACGAAGCGCGAAAACCATTGAAAAGTGATTCCGACTTTGCTTTCCAGCTCGCGAAAACCCTCTTATATTCATCAGCCAATCCCGGGAGCTTAACTAAAAAAAAAACTTAAAATAATAAAGGAGCTTACCACCATGTTCCACTTGAACTCTACGAATCTTCTACTAAGGGGTCCATTCGGTTCTGCTAAATTTACCGGTAGTATAATTATTTCGAGACATTTGACTAACAAAAAAACGATAAAAAAATCATCTTATTGAAAAGGAAACAGTTTACCAGCATCGGCTAATACTTCAATTCAACGGTGCTGCGGTGAGTTATCGCAACATCTTCAGGTCTTCTTTGACTTTCCAGATCATAAGCTCCATGCAGGCTATGGCATCTTCAGCGCTGTCGTGACCAGACACTGGAAAAGTTAAGCTGATAAAAATGTGGAACGCAATGATGTGGCTCGATGCCCCTTTCGTTCTTCTATCAGCTCCAACCTAAGCGGACAGACATCACCGTTTGGAACGCTGATGCCATCTAGGTAGTCAGCGTGGTCCGACGTAAGCAATACGTCGGACGCCGTGTTTGTTAAGGTCTTTGGCACAATAGAGAAATAATTATGTTCTGGGTCCGGTACTGTCTGAATTACAAGGGTTTATTTTGCACTTGCTTGAGAAGCAGAGAGACAAAGAGGAACGAGAGTTGAGCCCTAGGCTGAGTAGGATAGGACTTTCCTTCCCCTGAAATTGTGATTGGTGAGAGAGTGGAGAATAAGGTCAGGCCCGCAGGTCTTAAAGGCAGTTGTGTCACGCTCTTCATCAGGTCCCAAGGATCCTTCTTCAAGACCTAGCCTAACCTCCACCCTCAAAACCCCATCACGCAGTTGAATGGAGGATGTGGAAACATTTGTAGATAAATACTCCTTTAGAACACGCCCACTATAGTAAATTTAGAGCGTGTTCCACCCTACTTACCATAGTTACTACGCAAGACGTCACAAATTCTGGCTTTTTGCCGTCAAGGCTGGAACGATTTTTCTATTTTCCAGCAGAATATCATGCCTCGGGCAAATCCGACCCGAACATACTAAGCAAATACTTACAATTAGTTTCTATTTCGACAAGGTTGGAACTGTCAGCGTGGTTACTTTACGTGAGGTTGGAACGGAAATAGTAACTAACCGCTACTATTGTTAGAAGGGTGGAAAGGGGTTAACTACACTGCATTGTGTTTGGTTCAGCACCCCTGCATATTGCCTCGGGGTCTTGACATAAATGAAAGGGATCCGAGTGCCATAATGTCTGGCAAAGAACAGTGCAAATGGTAGTGCTGCGCGATATTTGGATTTTTTGATACGGTATATCGATATTTTCACTTTCAATATTCGATAATCGATATCGATATTTCTTTAACATGCTATAGGATACGTCTCGTTTCGCCAAACTTTGAGAAAAAAATGTCGTTCAATAGCATCTTTCATCATTTCAAACTCCGAATAAATAAGAACTGAATTACGGAAAACATATTGCTCTGGCTTCGGATATATGATGTAGGTTATGTTGGATTATTTACAATAATTATGAATGAACAAATATCATTTTCGAAATCGATATTTCCATTTCGATATTCGATATCGATATTTAGTCCGATATTTCGATATATCGTTATCGATATCGAATATCGCCCAACACTAGCAAATGGTGACGAGGATGGAATCTGAGTGACATATTTGTATTAGTCAGTTAGTCGTGTATGAGATGCATAAGAGAGAATAAAGAAGTTTGTTCTTGCAACAAGGGCAAACGAACAGTACACCGACTGCGCTCAACGGATACGTCATCTAATCCATTCGAGCCTTCTTTTAGCTAGGACCCTCTTTAGAGTCAAGCTAGTACAGTGAACCTGTTATCTAGGCTGCTAGTTCCGGGACTAGTGCCTTTCAATCGTTCGCGACTGTACAGAAGACAAAATTAACATTTCGATGAACTTCAAATTACGCCGTTTGTGAATTTGTGGCTCGAAAATATAATTCTGTGGAATGTAATGAATGATGTGAGTTGCGGGGTACGCGATTTTCTCTTTTATTACTCACGTACCAAACTTTCTGACTGATTCTCATTTTTCTTGCCTTCTGGGCTACGACTCCTCCTCCTCTCAGTGACATCAACAATTTCACCACTTCAAGTGTCACCATTCTACCACAAACCCTTGATTTGTGGATAGTCTATTCCAAACGCTAGATATATTTAGCGTTTGGCATACCATATGCCTAACGCTGGATACCCTATGTCAAATGCTGGATATCTGTTGGTGCCCGAGCCCTGACCTACCCCACCACACTTTTTGTTTACACAGACAACAGAATCCGATCGTGACAAGATTATGTTTACACGCAGAGGGAAAAAAATAATTCTTCAAACGAGAAAATCTGACAAAAATAAATTCACCAGCCAACAAAAAAAATATTTTGATGGCATTTGTGACACCAGTACTGATGACTGCTGCTATCAAAAGCTGGCTACATTTTTTTTAGTCTTTTTACCAGCGCCGCCGACAAGATTCCTTTCAAGTAGTTAACCCGGAAGAGAGAGAGAGAGAGAGAGAGAGGTTTATTTAGACAACATCATAGCTGAATGAGGTAGTGCGGCGATCCAAAGTGTCCCTCCGTCAGCGAAATTTCTGGTATGAGAATCTTCTAGACAGGAATGCTGCTGATCCCTTTTTCAGGTGCCTCCCTGTGAGTTTAACTTTTGTTTTGTGATACATGGCACACGTGGCTGATTTTTGGCTGATTATAAAGGAATTCTGATTGGTTGATTTTTTCACTTACATCATCAATATTTTATGGGTCAGAGTATACAGCATTTGGCCTAACGTATCCAGCGGTAGGCATAGATGCCAAAGCAAGATATACCCCAGGTTTGGCATAGGCTATCCAAAAATCAGGGACCTGTGGTAGACTGAATGTCATCTACTATTGTTATATTCAGTTATGTTAGTTGCTTTAAATATGTTTAATAATAAAAAAAATAATAATTTTTTTTTCTATGATGGGGTGGCTTCCCCTGGGGTAAGGTGCAGGAAGGTAATTGGTTAGTTTTTTTTATTTTTTGAGAGGCAAGGTTGTGTCTGAGAGTAGGAGCACTGACCACTCTGCGTATTATGTCTAAAATGTAAAGATTGTGGTACTCGGCGTCCAGAAATGGACTGAGTGTTTTTGTTATGTATGATTTATTTTGTATTTGTTAATAAACCCATTGAACTTGAACTTGACTTGACTTTATTATTTCACATTTGTAATTTTTTCACATCCTACAATTAACCACCTCCACACACTAATTTTCAACCTTAAAGATCGTTCGTAGTGGATTTTTCTTGTCAGTTTGTTATGTCTTTATCCTTCTTTTTTCTATGCTTTTTTTTATTTGTTTGGTTTGTTTCCCTTAAGACTATATGAATAAAGAATAAGCCCCGCCCATTCCCGATGAAAAATTTATCTCAAAATAGTAGTACGAAGTGGTACGAAAAAGTAGTATGCAGTATTTATTCAAACAATGTTTCAAAGTCAGCTTGGGCTCAAAGAATATTTAGTATGCAGTACTAGCTGATACTACTACATGTTTCTACTTCAAGGCTACCGTGTTACTGCTTACAACTGCATGCTACTATTAGAAAGACTGAATGCTACTATGGCAAGACAGGATGCTACTGGATACTACTACTTACGACTGGACCAGTCTGAGGCACATTAAACGATAGTATTCTTTGGTATTACATAGTATTACATGCAACTTTTTCGTACGACTACCATACTACTACGCAGGTTAATGGTGTTTATTATTTTCTATGAATAAAACTGAAACTTAAAAACTAACTGGGAAATAAACAAGACGGCTTGAATTGCCTACAGCCTGTTGATGGCAGATAAATAAGTAAAAATAAAACAGATGTTGGACAAGCGGCGCTGAAAACCGGACACAGAGCCGGATTTTGTAGGGAACTTGAAGTGTGGGCGAAATTGTCGGATATTCGGAGTAGGCGAAATGACGTATGGGCGAACTGGCGGATTTCCGTTGGTCAAATGACGTGTGGGCGAAATTGTCGGATATTCGGAGTAGACGAAATGACGTATGGGCGGACTGGCGGATTTCCGTTGGTCACATGACGTGTGGACGAAACTGTCGGATATTCGGAGTAGGCGAAATGACGTATGGACGAACTGGCATGACGTGTGGGCGAAACTGCCGGATATTCGGAGTACGCGAAATGGCGTATGGGCAAACTGGCGGATTTCCGTTGGACAAATGACGTGTGGGCGAAACTGTCGGATATTCGAAGTAGGCGAAATGGCGTATGGGCGAACTGGCGGATTTCCGTTGGTCAAATGACGTGTGGGCGAAACTGTCGCATACTCGGAGTAGGCGAAATGACATATGGGCGAACTGGCGGATTTCCGTTGGTCAAATGACGTGTGGGCGAAACTGTCGGATATTCGGAGTAGGCGAAATGACGTATAGGCGAACTGGCGGATTTCCGTTGGCCAAATGACGTGTGGTCGAAACTGTCGGATATTCGAAGTATGCCAAATGACGTATGGGCGAACTGGCGGATTTCACGTTGGTCAAATGACCTGTGGGCAAAACCGTCGGATAATCGGAGTAGGCGAAATGACGTATGGAAGAACTTGCGGATTTACGTTGGTCAAATGACGTGTGGGCGAAACTGTCGGATATTCGGAGTAGGCGAAATGACGTATGGGCAAACTGGCGGATTTCCGTTGGTCAAATGACGTATGGGCGAAACTGTCGGATATTCGAAGTAGGCGAAATGACGTTTGGGCGAAACTGTCGGATATTCGAAGTAGGCGAAATGACGTTTGGGCAAAACTGTCGGATATTCGAAGTAGGCGAAATGACGTATGAACGAACTGGCGGATTTCCGTTGGTCAAATGACGTGTGGCCGAAACTGTCGGCCTTCAGAACTGGGGGAAATGACGGATGCCTGAACTGACGTATTGACGTAGGGGCAAATTGGCAGATTCGCGTGGTGCACATGACGTTTGAGCGGAACTGTCCGAGTGCAGAAGCGGGCGAAATGGCATGACGATGAACTGACGTGTGGAGGAACTGACGAGAGGAAGAACTGACAAGTTTAAAAACTGACGGGTTCCCGCTGAAATATTTACCACTTACCATCATTTTGGATAATCTTCTTCAGTATCTCACCACTTAACATCCTTAGGGCTCGTTTGTATGGCGGCCCCATCTTGTGAGGGAAGACGACACTGGTGTCCACAACAGTCGGGTGAATCATCTACCAATAAAAAAGCTGTTATATCCCTTATTAATCTGTCAAGATGTTAAAATCCCATATCCTAGTGACCGGCGGAAAATAATAGCAAAATAAATTCAACAATAATAATAGCATGGCGACAAGCTAAAGGGGAAAAATAAATAAATAACGCAAGGCATAGTCCATGAGCCTCTGCCATCCTGACCCCCCCCCCCCCCCCCACGTACAGAAAAGGGAGAGATGTGAGTGGGTTAAGCTGTAGTTGTAGTTTCTTATCTTCTTTTGTCTTATTAACTGTGTAACACGATAAAAAATGTTCAAGAATTAGATTATACGGTGTTGTAATTTTAATGACCTACAGTAGTAACTGTTACAACTGAATGCTACTATTAGTAAGACTGGATGCTACTGGGCACTACTGCTAAGATTGGCCCAGTCTGAGGCACATTAAATGATAGTATAGTATTCTGTAGTATTACGTATCAATACATGCACCTTTTTCGTACAATTATCATAGAACTACACAGGCTACACATTTTTTTTATCGGGAACGTCTACCCCGACCTCAAAGCGATTTCTAAGAACATTCATTAGGTCTTATGAAGCTATTGATATTCTATCATGGCTGATTTTCGTCAGAATTCTAGCTTACGTCTGGCTGGCTGGTAATTTTTACCGACTGTTTTTGCAGAAAACGACTGTTTTCAAGAACTTTTTCGTACAATTATCATAGAACTACACAGGCTACACATTTTTATCGGGAACGTCTACCCCGACCTCAAAGCGATTTCTAAGAACATTCATTAGGTCTTATGAAGCTATTGATATTCTATCATTGGCTGATTTTCGTCAGAATTCTAGCTTACGTCTATATATTACGAAAATCACATTTTGGTATTAGTATCCAACATCTTTATTATTAATAGGATTAACTAGTAATAACATTCAGAGGCGTTACTAGCCAAAATGTTTGGGGGGGGGAGGCATTTACCAACTGGCTGGTAATTTTTACCGACTGTTTTTGCAGAAAACGACTGTTTTCAAGAAAAACGACTGTTTTCAAGAAAAACGACAGTTTTGAAAAAAAATCGACTGATTTTCAGAAAAAACGACCGTTTTGACAAAAGAAGATCAAAGGTTTCGATGGGTTCCCGAAAATCTAACATTTGATTCAAACAATTGGGTCATGTCTTCGCCATTCAGTCTTCGTCAGATTCCTTGAATATGTTTACTGTGTCTACTGACGTTTGTGTCAACTGACAGTAGGCGAACTGACGGTTGACCAACTGACGTGTAGGTCAACTGACGTGTTTGTCAATTGACGGATGGGGTCAAATGACGTGTAGGCGAACTGTAGGAAAATGTTGGCGTGCTGACGGAACTGTGTGGCCAACTGACGTTTTTGTCAACTGACGTGTTGCGGTGCTGACGGGACCCCTTACAAAAAGTTCAGAAATGGATTCAGCATGTCTCCTTGTCCCAATGCCGAATCTCTAATCTATTTCAGAAACAACTTTGAGCTTCAACCAAATTTCCAGTTTCAGCCGAATTCGTGATGAACCATTTGTCCAGCAAGAAAACTAAGTTCAGATATGAATTCAGCGGACCTCCTTACCCCTTCAATGAATATCTTATTAGCTCATAAAACATACATGTTTCTACCGTAAATTCAAAACCCTCCTCTGCCTCTAAATACAGGACTAAAGGACCCACCGACGAACTTGACCTGTGCTTTGCCAATGAATCATCATACTAAGCTTGAACTATATGTATCAACCCCTACTAAGCTTCAACAACATATACCAGCCCCTTCGACCTTCGATTACACAAGCTCTCTTTAACATTCAAAAAAGGTGTCAAAAAAGGGTAAAACAAGAGCTGGAAGCTCATATGGCACTTGCAAGGCTTAGTCAGAGGATGAAAGTAGGAGTTCGTCAATTCGCGTGGCTTTGCTGTGATCATTTGTAAGCAAAACCCTTCAGATAACAATGATTATGCGTCCTTGGAAATCACGAGCATGTATAATTCTGATGCGCACTTTAAGGGCACTAGAGATCCATCTGTAACAAACATTCTTGAAGCGCAAATGCCAGTCTTTTGAATTTTTCTCGCTTTGCAAGTGCAGTCTCGGAAACTGTCTCCGCCGAAGAAATGATGACAGGCGATAACAAGAAAACGGCTTATTTTCGAAGCGCAATCGAGGGTAAGTCAGAAATGTATATTTAGTTTGGTTTTTTAGTGTTATGCTCTTCCAACTTTTACATGCTAAACTACATGAACACACACACATTAGTTGCGTTTTTGATTAGAATTCTCCTCGCGATTCTCCTCTGTGTTCTCCTATTTCGCGTTTTTGGACTATTCAGATGAAGTGAATTCTCCTTTTCTTGAATTTTTGTCAGAATCGAGAACGAGGAAACCCTCGCGATTCTGCAGAATCGAGAAGTTGCTCCGATGGTGAATTCTCGATTCTCCTCTCTGCGTTCTCCTCCCTGATTGGTCACAGAGTGTGAGTGTTCATTATGCATAAACACGTATACCGGGTTGCGGACGAGTTGCAAAATCAGTGTTTTTGTCAAAAGCGAGGATGGAAAAGTCAGAAGAGTAAAAACGGTAATTTGTACGAGAATCGAGAATTCAGAAGCGAGAATTCGCAACGGAGAATTCGGTCAAAACGCAGCTATTGTTATAACCTTCTTACCATAATTTAAACATGCAGTTGATACCTCTAGACTGCAGGAAAGCCCGAATGGGCCTGTGGGGGCAGTAACAAAAAAAAACTTCACTTTACATTAACTTTCACACACTTTTTCGAAAGAAAACTGAAAGAGGAAGAACAAAAAGAAATGAAGGAAGAAAGCAAAGCAAAGATAAAAAACAACAAACAATAAGTGGGAAACCATGCCGTCATATAGAATGAAAGAGTTGTATTGTATGTTTGTCCGTTCACTACTTGAATATGCCTGTCCAGCATGGCATTATGGACTTAAAAAAGAGTGACTCTGATAAGTTGGAAAGAATCCAAAAACGTGCAGTTCAAATTATAACTGGCGGCCATAAAATGCCGTAGGCCTACTCGTATCTCCTGGAACCCCTTTCTGTACGTGGAGAACAGCTGTGCCAACGTTTCGGAGCAAATTCGTTATACCACCCTTTATACCGAAACATCGTTCCTCCACCCTTTAAACCGGAAAGAACCAGACCTCCAAGAGAAGCAGCTATGAAAGTACCAAAACTCACACCTGTCGCTTGTAAAACTGAAAGGTATCGAATAGTTCTGGGCCTCAGTTTACCTTGTATCATATAACTTTACCTGAATTACTGTATTTACTATGACAACTGTATATATGTTTCAGTTGTAGGTTAATGACAAGTGCCAATTGGTTTGCTCGCGCATGAAATATTGTGCCGCATTTATCTGAAATTAAATTAAATTAAAAATACCAAAATCAACCAAAGCAATGAAGCATTTTCTGAAAAATAAAGCATAATTAGTGCCCATTGTACTTTAAATACACGAAATTATTGATTACCTTGAGCGCCTTGAAGTCGCTTTCAAGGCTGTGTCCTATGAGTATCGTTTTGTCGCTGAACTTGTTGAGCAGGACCGCCTGGACATCTCGAATGGTCGTTCGCACTCCCACCAAATCCTCTTCCGTAATGCCACTGAACCTAAAAGAAGGGATTAAAACAGAATACTTCTGATGCATTTCTAGTCCAACCATTTGACTAAAACTAGGCTCTGCTTTTACAAAGCATTCACGGCTTTGGCTATCTGAAAGCCTTTTCCCAGGCCCATTGACTTCAAATCAAAATCAAATCGTTCATTCATTAAGAATCTTGTACACGGCGTGTGCCGACTAACTGATTCCAACGTCAACACATCAATATATATAAACAAAACAAGGCAAGCGTAACTACCGAGTCAACTGCTATTTCGGTACAAAACGGTCAAACATATGTGCTTAAAAATCATCATAAAATCATGTGGGCTCTTTGATGGTGGATGAAGCGTTAAACAGTTTGTCGGAAGAAAGCTGTTACTGTATCTTACGTGGGTGCATTGGACAGGTTGCAGTTTTGGAATTGGGTTCGCAACTAGTCTTGGAGGTCTTCGCCATTCGGTTTCAAAATCAGGGGGAGGATTGTACGGAGGATTGGGTGTTCAAGAGTTTTTAGACCGAAATTTACCGATGATTTTTCACGACGACTCGCTAACGTACTAAGACTGAAAGTTTTCAAAAGGTTGATATAAGGGACTTAAGGAGATTTAGATGCAACAAGTAGCGCTCTATATTGGATTCTCTCAAGCGAGTCGGACTGGTCACGTGTAAGCCAAAAAGGCCACTCTTTGCTCTAAAGTAGGACGGATAAACGAAAAATAAATTTTAAGGAGACGTTCAGTTAGAACGCCAAAACGAGAAAGCACGAGAACGGATGGCCATGTTTCTTCTAGTCCATGTTGACTACTAGCAAAGAGTCGGCAAAATACTCTATATGACTAAGTCCAAAACACGCCAGTGATCCTCAGGAAGAACGAGAAAACGTCTCACTAACGACTCAAACTCAACAACAAAAATCCTGTGTCAACCAATCACGGCGATCGTTGGGGACAGCTTTTGTGTCGCTTCTGGCTCTTCCGCTAGGTGCGGAGCGATTTTGCATCGGCAAGGAGAGTTAGCCATCAAGAGTATTCAGATCGTTTTACTTGTCAATAGCATGAGAAGCGAACACCCGTCGGGAGTATGATTTGCATGGACAATAGGGAAACTCGGTGGGGAAATCATTGACGTGGCGTTAGCGGGTTAGGAATTTAACATATGAAGTTAGGGTCTCCGGGTTTAAAAATCGAAGGAGCAATCACGGAAGTGTTTTGTATTGGCATTAAAGGTATGACGGGTCCTTTAAGGCGATCAAGGAAGCAATTCGCTGCATTTCCTTCGTCGCTCAAGTCAACCATTGTGGTATCTGATACCATGATAACTGGATCTGCATTTTTTCGTGTTTACAGTTGCCATGGTATCTGATACTACGGATGCTTTGCAAAAATTACAACTGCCGACGCTTTCAGAAGTCATCCCAATGGAAATACAGAAATCCACTCACATCCCAAGATTATGCCACGTGCCAAACTTATTTCTCCCCAGCTTGACAAAACCTAGGCCAACTGATCAGGGCAGAAATCCTCTCTTCCACTAAAATATTGATCTATTCAGCGTTAACCGGTGATGGCAGGACGTGAGATAAATTTTTCGGATATCACGATCAGTTACCACGGTAACTGGCCAGATACGATGGTAACCGCAAAAACGGAATTATTATTAAAACTTGTTACAGGGAGATAGTAAAAACTGATCCATAAAACACACTTTCTAATCAAATCCCTCTCTACCCTCAAATCTTTTGGTTTGTATACTAAATGCCTCCTCTGTTACATTAAAACTTATTTCCGTCTTCAGTTAGAATATGCTTCTCCGGTTTGACATTCTTCTCTTTCTGCAGAGCTCTCTGATTCCCTGGTAACCTAAATAGTTTTGTCCCTTCTTTTGTCAAGTTCTTTAATATGGATTTACAGTTGATTCCTAATGTTTCCCTTAGATTTTGAGACCATTTATATTTTGGTTATTGTAGCGTAATTGTTGTTAATTGTAAATATTATGGATTTTGATACTAGGATTAAGGGTCAGGGATATTAATCATTGTAATTTTATTGACAGGTCACGACTTAATAAGGGAAGAAAATTTAAGCCTCAGTCCCTTATTAACAACAAAACCGAAGTCGATCAAAATGCAGAAAAAAATGTTTCCTGCCGTCGCCCCAATCGTGCAGCAAAAACAGCAGCCGTTTCAAAAATTAAATCTCAGCACTAGTTTTTCCGTGCAGTAATTATTCAAAGTAATAGATACAGGAGAGTACTCCATAATAGAAATGTAGAACGAGGTTATTAATGAAATAATATTTAAGTTTTCAGCCCCTTATTAATAACAAAACCGAAGTTGATCAAAATGCAGAAAAAAACCTTTCCTGTCATCGCCCCAATCGTGCAGCAAAAACATCGTCCGTGTCAAAAATTAAATCTCAGGACCAGATTTTTCACTAAAGTGGTATTTGAAGGTAATTTATTTTAATAAGATATTTACAGTCGGTAGAAGCTTCAGTTATTAATTACAGGTTTGTTTCCTTCCCCGACGTTGACCCAGAGGATTGACAGCCTGACGAGGACCCTTGCCAAGAAGGGCCGAAATATCGCTGATGAAGAATCGTAGCTGACGTATCCGTTGTAACATTATTTGAATAAATTATTCAGTTTCAAATATTATAAGTGTATACATTGTTGTAAAATCAACTAGTGGGCTTACCGCCGTTTCAAGATTTTAAATGAATAAACTAAATTGAAACTCAATCATCCTGGGTAATCATAACATTTCATATGAAGAGGCTCTCATTAAACTGGGCGTTCCTGAAGTAATTAAGCGCAGAAATACCCTTTCAAAAAAATCCTGAGGAAAGATTGTGTGTTAAACGATGAAAAATTTGTAGCCTGCGTAGTAGTATGGTAGTAGTACGAAAAAGTTGCATGTAATACTATGTAATAGCAAAGAATACCATCATTTAATGTGCCTCAGACTGGTCCAATCTTATGTAGTAGTATGTAGTAGCATCCTGTCTTGCCATAGTAGCATCGAGTAGCATATAGTAGTATGCAGTAACACGGTAGCCTTGAAGTAGAAGCATGTAGTAGCATCATTAGTACTGCATGCTACTTTTTCGTACTACTTCATAGTACTATTTTGAGATAAATTTTTCATCGGGTGTACCCAGATGAGCCGTCTTTTCCCCCTCCCCTCCCGTCGTCCAAGAGGATCAGTGGCAACCAGATTTTGCCGTATCCTGCCAATTCGCCAACCCAATCTTTCCCCAGTTTCATTCCAACATTTATTTCAGGTCTTATCTTGTTAAGTATTTGCTAATTTGTGTGTCTTGCACTGTCAAAAGTTTCTCCGAGTAAGGATTAAAGTTAACTGCACTGTAAAAAGTTTTCCCGTATAAAGATTAAAGTTAACTGCAGTATTTGCTACTCGGATTATTCTTCTCTCGATGTAGATAAGATTAGTACCAAATAGAGATAAGATGAATCCGAGTAGCAATACTGCAGTTAACTTTAACCTTTATACGGAGAAACTTTTCACAGTGTGCAGTATTTACTACTGGGATTAATCTTATCTCTACTAAGATAAGATTAATCCGGATTAGAGATAAGGTTATCTTTTTAGAGACAAGATTAATCCCAGTACACTGTAAACAGTCCGAGTAAGGATTAAAGTTAACTGCAGTGTTTGCTACTGGGATTAATCTTATCTCTACTGAGACAAGATTAATCCAAGATAAGATTATCTTTTTAGAGATAAGATTAATCCCAGTAGCAAATACTGCAAGGTTTTCTTTTACAGTGTGTTCTCCACTTCGAACATATTAATCCAAAGCGGCAGTACCAGATGAGAAGACATAGATCAAGTATCACAGCTTCCCGATTCCGTCCAGCTCCGCAAGAGTGGGACCTCGGAGTTACTGTGGAAGACAAATTAAAATTCCACTCCACAAGAGCTAGAAGTTCAAATGGCACTTGCAAGGCTGGGCCAGAGGATGAAAGAACGAATTTGCCAATTCGTGGATTTGTTCCAATATTTGAGAAGATACGGATTTAAGATTTGAGAAAAGAATTATCGTTTAGTACAAAGTATAGTATTTTTGCAATTGGCTGTGATGATGCGAACTTTAAGGGCGCTAGAAGTTCATCTGTAAGCAAAACCCCTGAGGCAAAAATGAGTGTGGGCTCATCGGCATTATGAAAATTAGATCTTGTCGAGTCTCTAATGTTTCAGCCAAGTTTTACTGTCTTAGTACATCTGAAAGTACCTTAACTCGAGATACTCCGGAATTCCGGACTCCCCCCCTCCAACTCCCATCCCAGAGCCAAAATCCAGTTCCGGTTCCTTTACTGGTGTACCTAGTTCTTGTGCTTGTTCTTCCCACCGAGTGTTCCACTCTATCTTCCACTCTTGTTCCACCGCTCCACTCTAAGCGTGTCACAAGATTTCCGGTCCCCCCCCCCCCCCCCACATTCATCGGATCCGGTCCGGACATCTGAGACACGAGGTCTTTTCAAATATTAAGTTTCATATACTCATCAACTCGTTGATCTATTATATTATATCTGTCATAAGTGATGGTAATGAGACAATGGGGAACTGAGAACCTAGTCCGTCCGGAAGCGCTGAACTGGCACTTAACAAATTTCTTCATTAACTATGCCATTGCATCGGGCTTTTTTGGTTACTAAATAAACTAATGAACTACAAAGTTCAGGTCAATGATCCGTTTGGCAACACCAAACAGCTAATTTAGGCCAACAGAGTTATACTGAAAAGCCCTTCGGTTATCAGAGGTTAGCTGAGCGACAACTGAATACGAAGGTCGCTGGTTCAAGTCCGGCCCGAAGAGCATTTGTGTCTTTCAGTTCTTCTGAAGTTTCTTGTTACAACTTACCTAGTATTATAATCCAGGATTGGATTATCCGGCTTCACCATGGACTCATACACCGTCTTACAGTCCGTCCCGATCACCGTTAATCTCGTCAGCTCAATGCCACCTGTGGTGTAACACATCTCGCAATCCAGCGCGAAAACGCCCCCTTCGCCATCTTGCGGTTCTGGCTTCGGTAAAGTGCTCACGAAGCCACGAGCGGCGTTCAAATCGCACGGCTCCACGACGTGTGAGCTCCCTACTGAACATCCGGCAGAATCGAGGTCAGAGGCGCAGCATGAGTATTTTGTCTCCATTGAGCCAATCCCTGCGAGAAAAAGATCGAACATCAAGCGTGTTCCACCCTACTACCGTAGTTACTACGCATGACGTCACGAATTCTGGCTTGTTGCCGTCAAGGCTGGAAAGATTTTTTTATTTTCCAGCAGAATATCATGCCACGGGCGAACCCAACCAGTCACGTTACAGAGATGCGTAGTTACCACGCTTACTACGCTCCCGAGCATGGTAAGCAAATTGTTACTATTTTTACAGGGTTGGAACGGTCAGCGAAGTAACTTTTTACGAGGTTGGAACGAAAATAGTAACTAATAGTTACTGTTGTTAGAAGGGTGGAACACGCTCATAAACTTTTATCTCACTACAATACCACCTATAGCGGTCTCAGAGGACACCGGTGAGAAACTTCGGAAAGACACTGGAAGGTGGAACTTTAGAAATCGAATAGCGAACCACCGGAATCGTCTTCCTGAAAGTGTTTTGGACGCAGAAAGCACAAATCAAAGAGCGTGTTCTACCCTACTTACCGTAGTTACTACGCATGTCGTCACGGATTCTGGCTTCTTGGTGTCGAGGCTGGAACACATTTTTCTATTTTCAGCGAAATACCGTGCCACGGGCTAATCGGATCAATTACGTCAAAGAGATTCGCAGTTACCACGTTTACTACGCTCCCGAGCGTGGTAAGCATATAGTTCCTATTAGTTACTATTTCGAGAAGGCTGGAACGGTCAGCATAGTAACTTTTTACGAGGCTTGGAACGAAAATAGTAACTAATAGCTACTACTGTTAGAAGGGTGGAACATGCTCATTACAGAACAAGTGTGGACCGCCTGACGTTCAATTTAGCATTAAGAGTGTCCCTTTATCAGTTTCTGGTGTCATACATCCAAATCCAGGGCGAACTAATGAATTACGCGAAAGTTAACAGGCGATTTGCCTTTTACCCCCATCACTACTTAAACCACATACAGCGATCCATCTACTTTCAGAACACCACATCACAAGGAGTAGGTGGTATATTGTGTAATAATAGTAATATAATAATATAATTGCAGTAATAAGGCTTTCGCCTCTGTAAATTTCTCGGGACACCTTACAAACTAAATTGAATTTCAGCCAGGTGGTAGTCGACACCTGCTTGGTTGATATTTTCGGCATTTACAACACTTTCTGGGAGATTGTTCCAATATTCAACTATTCGGTTTCTAAGGCTCCATTTTCGAATGTCTTTTTGGAATCTTTTACCACTCAGTTTCAAGTTGTGTCCTCTGAGACCGTTGTGACTGAAAAGTGAGGACATCATCAGGCCTTATGTTATCATAATAACTATGGCAAATTTTATATACTCAGATTGTAGACACCACCACAGACGGTCCACATAATACATCCGCCAAGTCTTATCAGTGAACTCTGAGCTTGCCCTCCTATACAAAAATTGGCTAGTTTCGGCAACGGCTCCAACCGGATTCGGCCACGGTGGGGAGTTTGAAGGTTTTTTTTATGACGTCCCTATGTACTTCTTTCCACTATTAATGATTCCAGTTTTTGACAACCTGATATGATTTCTGTGCTCTATGTCATCTGCTTTTCGGTCTGCTGGCGTTCACCTAATTTAGCGAAAGATTGACCAAGGGCGGGAGTTTCATAGTCAAAGTGGAATGCAGTCTGGGGATGGATAGACAGACAGATGTTCTTATACACATAGTATTAATGTTCTTGATACCGATGACCTGGAAAACTGCCCTGATATTTTTATTATAACTTTCCAGGCTTTCTGTGCCCCTTGGTTGCCAAACACAGCGGGAACTACGCCCCCACCTCCCTCCACCCCGAGTGGGTTGAGATGTTGCCTATCTAAGACGAGGGAAGGTCTAAGTGGGAATGGTCGGCTTGTATGCGACATGCGCATATCAAAAATAGAAATATCGATAAGCCAGACATGGACAGATAGACATACCTTTTTAGTCACCAAAACTTATCGTGGCTCACGCCAAATTTGTTTGGTACAGTCATGGATACAACTTATGAGCACACACATAAATCATAATAGGCCTACGCATATAGGGCTACAACGGTCATAAATAACATTATAAATTTAAACTAGCAGCTCAGCTTATGCTTCGTTATACAACTTTAAAAATGAAGGGACAAAACTCTTTGCAAACCTCTGGTGGGCACATTTGATTGGCTGCAACTTTTCAACCGCTAGCTACCTTGCGAGGGAGCCTTTTTGTCATCTTTTCAGAAGGGAATATATTTTTGTGGATTGGGTGATTCAGAGATTTGACACCAAACTCTATGCAGAGTTTCAGCCTGATAAACATCATGAAACATCAACCCTCTGAAAGGTCCGACTTCGTGACAAAGGAGTAACTCACCTCTCCGTTTTATAGGTTTCCCCCAGTGGTATATACATTCCTCTTTTTTTAAGGGAAGACCCCTCTTATCCACGGAGAAAATAGTTGTGCAGCGATCACAGCGCCTCCCGTGTGGGTCGGTTAGGGGCGGAAGCTCTTTCTTTCGGAATGTCTACAGAGAGAAAACAAAACATGAAGTTTACTTAACTAGGCCCTATAACGCTGGTTCACACATAGCATAAATTTCGCAAATAGATAAATATTACGCAGTCGCAATCACTGGATGCCGGACCAATCCGAACAGCGTTTGCGATTTCGCGTTCGTCACCAGTGGGAATACAGACTGAACGTTCACTGAATCTGGCTAAAATACAAACAATTTAGTGAAGAATCATTTATTTACTTTAACAGGATTGAAAACTCAACGAAAATGTGTTAGCCCATTGCTCCGCTATTCCCGAATAATGATTTTTGTTAAGTGTAAAATACTAATAAGTAGTGAATTGAGAGACAAAAATGCTCCACAGCCGGGATCGAAACCAGGACCTTCCGCTTTCTAGGCTACTGCTCTACCACTGAACTACAGAGGGGCTTATGAACCTAGTTCACAAACCACTACAATCGCAGACAGAATTTTTTCTGTGGGGCTCCGAAATTGGTGTCCTAGACTTCTTCATTAAATTCGAAGATTCACGTCTGTTTTTTTGTCACGGTACAAGTCCACCTAGGGAATATCTATTTAATCCCTTGCCATGGAGATGTGAACTACTTAGATGAATTCGACTTCGGCGGGATCACTGTTACTACGGCCTGCTTTGACCTTCTTCAAATTATTTATGACTAGATTAGTTGCGTTTCTGATCCGAATTCTCCTTGCGATTCTCCTCGCAACTCTCCTATTTCGCGGTTTTGGATTACTCAGATGAAGCGAATTCTCCTTTTCTTGCGTTTTTGTGAGATTCGAGAACGGGGAAAGCCTCGCGAATCTGCAGAATCGAGAAGTTGCTCCGATGGTGAATGAATATGCATAAACACGTATACCGGGTTGCGGACGAGCTGCCAAATGTTTTTGTCAGAAGCGACAATGGAAGCGAGAAGCCAGAGAAGCAAAAACGGTAATTTGTACGAGAATCGAGAATTCAGAAGCGAGAACGGAGAACTGAGAATTCAGATCAAAAATGCAACTATTGTTTGTGCCCTCATTCGCAGATCGTCAACCTACCCGTATAATGGATAGCAAGAACCTTTCTTGGGTAAGAGCAGTAAGGGCTTGTTTAGTGCGGGGCAGGCTACGGTAAAGTAAGGCGCGGCTTTATCTCTATCCAATTGATATGTCCATTGAGTATTGACGGTTTCTTGGCTGTCTTGTCTTTTTGTTTGTTTATTTTTTTTTTAGTGCGGAGGTTACTTGCTGGGTGTCCCCGTTCTTAGGACCAGATGGTGGCTGTTATATTGTATACAGTTGTGTATGATCGTGACTAAGTTGTATTATTTAATTTTTTTCAGGCGATCGAGCCTGCTCTCTGCCATGAAGCTATGTAAAAGTACTTGTTTTCATTATTTGAAATTAAATGAACCTAAACCTGAAAAATTATTATCAGTGCTCTCAGAATTATTTACAGAGGACCTAAAATGCCTTATTTTCTTTTAAATTATTTTAAACTAGAGACCCTCTATCAACGAAGGGATGGGCTGTGCAGAGACTTTAGTCTGAAGTCCCTATGGACCCCCCCCCCCCTCCCTTCTGCCAAATCTCTTCCAACGACAACGTTGGCGGCAGTTAAGACCGTGCGCGGAGCGAGTACCCAAGCTGGAACCCCGTTCCTACCCTACTGAGCGGTACCATAATAGTTTCATTCCTAGATTCATTCATGCTACCAACAATGAGTTTTACAGCGTGTTCAACCCAACTTACCGTAGTTACTACGCATGACGTCACGAATTCTGGCTTCTTGGCGTCAAGGCTGGAACGTATTTTTCTATTTTCAACAAAATATCGTGCCACGGGCAATCCGGCCAATCATATTACAGACATTCATAGTTACCGCGCTTACTACGCTCCCGAGCGTGGTAAGCAAATAGTTACTGTTAGTTACTATTTCGAGAAGGTTGGAACGGTCAGCGTAGTAACTTTTCGTGGGGATTCAGGATTTCAGGATTCAACAACTTTACTAACAAAAATTCATTCCGGTTTGACGACCGGTTCCAAACAAAGCACATACGTGCTTGAAAAACGTAACCAGTACACATTTACTACCATATTATCTAACTAATCAAACCTTCACTAGAATATACTCGTTAAAGTGTATAAGTAATTTCAAAATCAGTAACATCAAAATAAGTAATGCAGACTGAAAATAGTCAACATGAAATCTTGAAAGAAAAACACACAAGAGAATACTAAAAGCGTCTAACAATAGTAACTATTAGGTTGGAGCGAAAATAGTAACTAGTAACTTTCAAGATTTCATGTTGACTATTTTCAGTCTGCATTACTTATTTTGATGTTACTGATTTTAACATTATTTATCTTGACGTGTTGATATTTCGAAATAAATTCAGAATTCAATATCAATGGCGTCAGTACCAACGTGACCTGACTTTTTCTATTATATAAACAGGGGGGGGGGGGAGAGAAAACGAGACTCGGCTGGTTCACACGCAAAGCCAATGGGGAGAGATTAACACACAAGTATAGATGAAACTACGGAAGAACTCACATTTACGACCATTTTCGCACGGCCCTTTTCGGCCGGATCCGGCATGGGAAAACCGTTGGACTCGAGATCTTCCGGTTTGAGGATATACTTCTCCAGAAGTTTGTAGAGTAGTGCATCTGGAAGAAAAGAAGAGATTTAAAGTTCTATAGGTTCCAAAACCAAGGCGAATAGCATGTAGCATGGCACATAATGCTACAATCCCAACGTCAAAATGTTAGATCTTATTATTATCGGTACTCCAAGTATATATATATAAATATATTTATTTTTGCCCGCTTACAAAAGGGAAAAAGCGGAGTACATAAAGAAAAAGAAAAGAAGAAAAAAGGAAAATATATACACGCACTGAACATAATACTAAAATCTATACCACGAATCGAGTTAGTATATACGCAAGCATTTTAAAGCTCATGCTCGAGCACTTGTTTTAATTTTATGGGTTTTTTTTTTTTCAATTTTATCTGCTGATCCTCCCCCCGTGGGCAAAGAATACAACAATCAAAGTGCCGTCTTGCCGACTCTGGGACTGCGATTGAGGCAAGAGTAAAGAAGTTTGAAAGCTTAAACAGATCCCACGGTCTATACGACTGATTTACGTGCTAAAGTTCGTATCCTTTTACATTGTTGTTGTGTTGTAATGTTGTATTGCGTTTTTTTTCTCTTCTTTTCTGTTTTGTTTACCAGGTTCTCTCGGACCAATTCTGATGGGAAATAAATTTTGTTTCAATATCCTGTGAAGGATACATAACTAATCAAGAATACATGACTGTCATTATTATTGTTATGACGTTATGCTTTGACGCAAAAGCAACCCGTCGGCTTGTCCGTTATCTGTTTTTAAGATTATCCTGAATTGAACTGAACTGACAACTCTAACGCAGTGGTTCCCAACCTTTTCGGTATCGCGTACTTCTAATCAAGGTTCAAAAAGGTTGCGTACCCCGTATCAAGGTATAGAAGGGTGCCGTACCCCATTTTTGACGAATTGTTTGTTTTTTTTCTAATTTTTTTGTATAGTAGTCTAATCTGAAGATGCTAGATCTGAAATTTTGAGGATAATACTGAAACTGATTTAGAGAGGACTCAAAAGCGACTGAAGCGATGTATTAAAGCTATAAACTAACTTGATACTGGGACCTTCGCTTACTCCTTGCGAAGGTCTCTCGTATCCCTTTAAGTACTCGTACCACCGGCTGGGAACCAGTGATCTAACGTACGTGACTCCTTTATGATGATGAAATTTTATTTACGCACTTAAGAAGAGTAGCGCAGTAGCCTACAGACAAATAGAAGAAAAAAATACACTCAGCTCAAAATACACTGGTGGAATTCTATCGGTAAAACCTGATCCATTACGGAAAAGATGGGTTGTTGTCACGCGGGATAAAGTATCTGCCGACTCACTCGCCGCATCTGCTGTAGCGAGCTATCCCAACATTGTTGCAAAAGTGATTGATCGCAAACCGCTAGGAGTCATCAGGGGACTTCCCGATAGTGTTTCCAGCAGTGTACTCGTCTCCACCATTCCCGGTCTTGTAGAGGCGATCCAGATCGGCTCTTCTCATACATTCCGATTAGAGTTCCTGGATTGCGCTGCGCTGAAATCCGCTATCGATACAGGTCTCCGAGTGGGTTACGAGTCATTCAGAATATCGGAATATAAAGCACTGCCCAGACGATGTCTTAGATGCCAAAGTATCCATCATTCGGTAGCTCAGTGCCCAAGTACCCCAGAAGAGATGAAGTGCTCCAAATGTTCCGGATGCCACTCCAATACTAAAGACAGTCCTTGCTTAGAGGCACCGAAATGCGCCAACTGCGGCGAAGCTCATGTTTCTTATAGCATGAAATGCCAAGTGATCAAGCGCGCCCTGGCCTCCGCTCCAAAATGATTCAAGCCACTACTTTAAGTTTTGCTTCGCTTAACATTAATGGCACCAAAGACAAAGATTTGTTGATCAATGAACTATTAGCCCATGATGTTCTCTTCTTGCAAGAACATCTGTTGACTAAATCAAACGTGTCTAGCCTAAAGCGTTCCCCTGCCCACCATTTTTTTTCGCGCGAGGCCAAGAAAACTAAAGGCCGCCCATCTGGTGGTCTCGCAATCTTCCTCAGTTCCCCAGCAAAGCCTTCTGTGATTCATAGTGATAATAACATCCTAGCGATCCAGTGCGATAATACTGCTTTCATTAACGTTTACTTTCCGTGCGATCGACGGTCTATAGCATCGTTCACTTCTTTCGCGAAATGTTGCTTCAATTTAAAGTCTCTGCTCGAAAGTCTGTCTTCAAAAAACGTGAATTGGGTTTTAGCCGGTGACCTGAACTGTGACATTCTTGGGAATTCCGACAGGTCAACCCTTTTTTTAGAATCACTTCCGAGTAGATATCATGTGGCCAAAAAGAACCTCCCTTTTACATATATCCACAACAGAGGCTGCTCAAAATCGAATCTGGATCATGTGATCGCTTCCAGTTCCGGTTTAATATCATCGATTGTCAGGGTAGACGAAGAAAAAATCGACGACGATCACCTTATTCTCAGCTGTGATGTGTCTTGTGAGCTATCTGGCCAAACGCTTCCGGCTCAGCCTAAGTGGCTTGCGAAGCAGAATTGGGATCGTGCCAATATCCCCCTATACCTTGCTACGCTAACTGCATTACTGTCGACCATTAAAGTGCCTTATCACCTGCTGCAAACTTCGGTATCCTCGCCTTCAAGTAGGATTGACCTTAATTCCTATTATTATCAAATTGTTAGTTGCCTTAAATCCGCAGCTAAAGCCGCAGTGCCTGTTGATAAAGTTCGGATTGGAACTAGGAAGCCTAATTGGAACATGGATCCCGAAGTAAGGCGTGCAAAGCAAAAAGCCAAATTTTGGCTGCGTATGTGGATATCGTGTGACCGGCCCTCGTCCGGCGCTGTGTTCTCAGTGAAGCAAAAGTGTAAACGTGAATATAAAGCTAGTCTGAAGAGAGCCCGTTTGAATGCGTGGCCGGGCCCCACCGATAAGGCCTCATGGAATAAGGTTATAAACAGTGAGAAATGTTCCCCATCTGTCTTATCTTGTCTCCAGCTAGCTGATTTTTTCGATCATTATCAGCGCGTGTTCACTGTTTTCAATAGTTTTCTTCAAACTTTTTATTGTAATTTACTTAAAGCGCTATTACCTTGCCGTCTCCTGCAGGCTCATGTGCAGCCTGTAGCAATGTCTGACATTCGCCAGGCCTTAAGAAAAATTAAGCGTTCAAATAACCTTGATGCTGATGGCCTTTCTTTCCGCTTTTTTGCTCATGACTGTCCCGCCCTACTTGACCATCTACAAATACTTTTCCAGTCTTGCCTAGCGCAATCACTTGTTCCTGATAGCTTTCTTTGTGGCCGCGTAACGTCCATCCTAAAACGTGGTAAGGACCCTACGTCATGTGCAAATTATCGTCCGATTACAGTATCGTGTTTTTTAAGTAAGCTGCTTGAACATTTATTATTACCTGAAATAGAGTCGAAATGTGATTTTACACCTTTTCAGTTTGGTTTCCGGAGAGGTATGGGTTGCTCCCATGCCCATCATGTCCTAAGCCGGCTCATGAAAGATGCCGTAAAATCGAGAACGACTTTGTATTGTCTTACTGTTGACATTTCAGGGGCTTTTGACAATATTGTGCATTCCCAGGCTCTATTTTCCCTTACGTCTTCAGGTGTTAATCCTTCCCTAGTACGTTTATTGTCTTTTTGGTATTCAAAGTCTGAAATTCGAGTGACTTGGAATGGCCAAACATCTGACCCGGTAAAAATTAACAAGGGAGTCCGGCAAGGAGCCGTGTTGTCTCCTAGTATATTTAAATGTGTCCTTGCATCGTGCCTGCGTCTCCTTAATTGTTCGGTTTTTTACGGTGATACTGGTCTGTCTCACGTTGCATATGCTGATGATGTTCTGCTTGTTGCCCGGACTCGCCGCGGATTGCTTGCTAACCTTAGTGTTTTAACGAATGAACTGTCTAAGATTGGATTATCAGTTAATGCATCTAAATGTGAATTTATTTGTTTTAATAGCCCTTATACGGTCGCTCCACTTGTTGCTGGGGGTGCAGTTCTACCATGTTCTTCTTCCGTTAGTTGGCTTGGTCTGTCTTTCGGCCCAACGCTTTCCACTACGTGTTCATCCCTTGTGAACAGAGCCATAAAAAGCCTACGCGTGGCTTACGGGAAAATATCCCCAAACAAAAGCCGTTACAACCGCAATGGTCTTTGTACGCTTTACAACGCTTACTGCGCCCCTGTGCTTCTGTTTTTAGTCGGCATGGCTCATCTGTTTCGTAAAAAAGATCGCCAGACTCTGCGAGTGGCTTATTTTAAATATTGTAAATTCCTCCTCCGGCTCCCTAGATGGCACCGAAACAGAAAAGTCGTTGCTCGATTTGGACTCATAGATGTGCCCTCTCGGATTCAGACTTCGAGTGAAGACCTATGTAAAAAGACCATTAATTTGATTCATGCTTACGACCCCCTGCGGACATTTTTTGTTATTGATGCTGGTTAGCTTTTTCATGTTGTTTCGTTAGTGTGTTAGTTTGTTTGTTGTTGTTTGTCTTTTTTGTTTGTTTTTTTTTTCGTTATTTATCGTTTTTGCTTCTTTCATAATACTCCGTATTTTGTGTTCTGCACTTTTACGGGTAATAAAGTTCATTCATTCATTCATTCATTCAGCTTCCAATAATGTAGTAAATGCACAAGATCAAAAAATAAACATTAAAAAAAAGATTAAGACTCTGCTATGATTCTCATCGATTACAAATCCGTACCGGGTGTCTTCCGTCTCACTCGGCCCCCTTGGTTTTGACGAGAACCACGGAACAAGCTTAAATAGCCGGTATTTCTGGCCGATGATCTCCTCGGTAGCAATTGGCGGGATAAAGCCAAACACGGCAAATGCAAAAATCAGCGTAGTGTCATTTGGGAATTTTCTCGCCAAACGGAAATGGCTGGGACGATCAGGAACTTAGAGTGAATCAGTAATGTAGGTAAGAAGGGTCCTTCAAAGTACGAATCGGCACCTTATGTATAATCATTTGAATCTAGAAATTAAAATAACATAACGAAGAGAAATTAAATAAAAAATTGCTTCGGTATCAAATGTTACGGCTTTTCACTGCGTAGAATCGAGCGCGACGCACGAAAAATAATGCGGCAGCGCTTCATTTGACACAAATGACGCCGAGAAATTCGAAGAAATTCAGAAAACTCGAACAGCGAAGTAGTCAGTCTAAGGGTTACTAACCATCATAACGGCCATGTACAACTAGCGTCCAAAATTCTAGCAAGCATTACAAAAATCACATATATGTCAGTGCAAACTATTCACAACTGATTTGTACCGTTAATAGTGGGAATTTAGGAATCCCGACATCACTTAATCGTTCGAAATGAATGACAAGTGATGGGGGTTAGAGACTGCAGTGAAGAACTGGAGGAAGTGAAGGTACTCGATTTTTTCATAGCTTTGATGGGAGGGAAAGTTACAGGTGTCAGAAAATAGAGATTAAAGTTGGTTCAAAGCAGAAACAGGATATTATGAGACTGTCTTTAAAGTTTAACTGAAAGGGCTTCCCGGCGAAAATGCGTTACTTCGTTGCTCCGCTATTATGAATAATTAATTTTCCTGTCGGATTTCTGTTACCTCTACGTGCTTGTTCCTGTGTTGTATGCTTGACGAAAACAATTTACGAAAAATAAGTCTTCGCGCAGTGAGCCACCTCCCGCAAGCTGATCACTAGCCATTGAAAAGCCGCGTGTGTATTAAGATTAAAATTTTCTGCGTCACAGCAGGAATTGGCGTTTTGAGGACGGCCGTAGATATTCTGGAACGTCATGAGAGCAAATAGTGAAGAAAAAAAAATAAAATCCCGTAACACAATCCAAATAATGCTGTGTATTCAGTTAAATTATACAAAAATAAGTTGGCTTTTCAGTTAAACTTTAACTGTAAAAAGATAGGGCCAACTTACCTGATAATTGGTCGGGAACTTTTTTGTGCTTCTCGATACTCCAGGATCCTTTGGCTCCCGGTTTCCCAGCGATCACGTCCAAATGAGAGACAGTCATGTTACCTAAAGACGATAAAACTGAACTTCACAACATTTGGATCACGGTGACAATCACAACAGCACAGATTCACAACATGGGTTACAGTTCACAAGCACCACATTCGTGAAGTTTAAAGCTCGTATCCACATCTGACAGGTTGCATATGTACTCACTAGAATCAAGAGAATAACGAAGAGAAATTTTAAAAATTAGCCGTGGTACACTAGGTACGAATTTTAAACTGCATCTGAATTTTATACCACATCTCTTTATGTTGTTTTCTTTCCGAGAAACAAGTGAGTGACAACCACGGAGATTTGACCTGGAAGCACCAGAATCTTCCACCAGAACTTATTCAACCAAACATATAACAATAATCATGAGGAGTATTCAACAGGATGGAAAATCCTTATTTCAGGTAATTTAAGGTAGTACATGTGCAACCTGTCAGGTGTATATATATATATATATGTGTGTTATCAGCACTCTCTTTACGAACTCAGGTATCTCCGCAGTGCCTGTCTAATCCGCGTGTGTACTTTTTGCTGTTAAAAAAAACATGAATCGAATTCCAAAACAAGCAACGGGTTTCTTCTAAGTAGCGGCTATTAATTCAAATCCTCTGTGTGAATATCACAAATGTGTCATAAATTTTCAATTTCTGATGTTTACGTTTTTCAATTAGCAAGCACTAAAATGTTCCGTTTTTCTGTATATGCTTATAGCATGTCTCTGTCGTAGCAAATTATTACTATTTCACTCGCGATTCTGGGGACGTCTTACTGCGATAGTTTCTCTAATATCCTCTTCTCCTTTAGTAGTTTTTTACTATCCCCATAGATGGCAGTTTCAAATAACGTTAAAGCCGAGCATCTATGACGGAGGCGCGCTAGGTGACAGCCCCAGAAGCGTTTAATGTGCAGAAGTGAAACACCCACCAGATGGCTTTCACGGCCACACCCCTACTCGCCCCCTCCCCCCCCCCCCGAAACATACAAGAATAATCGTGTTTATAGGCTTTAACCTCTAATATATGTCCATTTTGTACTTTTTGGTCAGACCTACGCCCCCCCCCCCAATAAATTCCTGGATACGGACCTGGCTACAAGTGCCACAAAAATATCAAAAGAAAGATTAGAGGGTTGAAGTTGTAGGCATTCGAACTCCATAAGCAAATTTAATCAAATACACTTAAACCCTTTCAAGCGCCAAGTACTGCACGTCGGATCCTCAATAATATAAAAAAAAATCACGTTTTTCAACCTTTATTCAGTTTATGTTGTGCCTGTCCGGTTCCGTGTTTCATTTTCTATTTTTTTTTTATCAAGTTTGATTTATTGTTGTTAACTAATTTAGATATTGTTCCGTATTTCTGTGTGTATATTTATTATCTTTTTGTTAGCGATTATTTAGTTCATTTTTCTTAAACCTTAAAACTCGCACATTTAGTCGGGCGCGGTTTTTACTAGTCACGTCGCGGTTTTAGACCTGTAGCGAAATATGCTCGGATTTCAAATACGCTCGGATTTTACGCAGTGTGTAAACCCACCATGAGCCGATACCCAGTTGACCAAAGACACAATAGTTGCGTTTTTGATCCGAATTCTCCTTGCAATTCTCCTATATCGCGTTTTTGGACTATTCAGATGAAGCGAATTCTCCCTTTCTTGCATTTTTGTCAGAATGGATAACCGGGAAAGCCTCGCGATTGTGCAGAATCGAGAAGTTGCTCCGATGGTGAATACTCGATTCTCCTCTCTCCGTTCTCCTCCCTGATTAAAGAGTGCGGGTGTTCAACATGCATAAACATGTATACCAGGTTGCGGACGAGCTGCCAAATTTGTGTTTTTGTCAAAAGCGAGAATGGAGAAGTCAGAGAAGCAAAAACGGTAATTTGTACGAGAATCGAGAATTCAGAAGCGAGAACGGAGAACTGAGAATTCAGATCAAAAACGCAATTAATAAAAAACGCAAAAACGCAAGAATGTAGTCATGTTTATTTACATTGTTTTATGTGTATTTTACTCATACTCAGCTGTTGTGCAACAAGCGGGTCCCAAATAAATAAATAAAAAATAACATCGTTTACTTTACCTGTTGTAGTTCCTGCTTTGAAGCTTTCAGCCGCTTTCTTGAGACGGTTGATGGCGCTGACAATGGCGTTCAAGTAGACGGGTTTGGTACCACTTCGATTATAGGCAGCTTTCTCCTCCTCTACCGCCTGCTCATAGGCTTGTTTCTCAGGTTTTCCGGCCTGGAGCAAATGGTCTATGACGATGTTCAAGTATCTCTGCCGTACGTTAGCCGGCACCTTGCTCGACGACTCTGGCAAAATCATCGGTCGCTTCAGGACGGCCTGACGGAAAATCGGGGGTTATGAGTCACAATTTCGGGGTTGCTTATGCCCGGGCCCCTTCTATAGTCACACCTGGTAAATCTGGTAATAACGCCGGTAATAAGACCGTCTTACTGGTCGAAATTGGGAAGAAAAGACGCTGAAAACGTAAGATAGTCGAGATGGAAAAATCCATCCCCGCCATTTTGAAACGTATCTTTGGAGTGTTTGGACCAATCACAGACCAGAGTCACTGACTTTAGCCAGTTTTGTTTACTTTTAGTGATGATGGTGGTAATATGTCTTGAATTTCCTCGTTCCAGGTGTGATCAGGATGAGATGTGAGAGTGGGTAATAACCAAATTAACGAACCGAATTTTGCACAGATGTGACTGAATGTCGCTCGGGCATTGGTCATATTAGCATGAAACTTAGCCCGTAAAATAGCATAAGCCTCTAGTCGCAGTAGTTGCAGACTATCTGATTCCGAACGACCTCACCCGGAAGCACAAGCAGCCATCCCCTCACCAGCCGCGAGATAGCCGCTCTTGTATACACATTTTTTCATTATGTATTCCACTGGTTCAGCCCCTTATTTTTCTGCCTGAACCATCATCCCTAGCTGTCCTATGGGATTATAAGCTTCCGAAATCCCAGGCCTTCACTAATTGTTTCGTTTTGCACCTACGAGTTTTTAGTGCTTTTTCGGCCGAGCCGAGTTTGTCAGTCAGGGAGCGCAAACTTCGCCGAAAACTTAAAGGTCCCCCGACAACTCTTTAAAAAAAGTGCAGCGCAGCTTTAAAATGCGAAGGCGCATTTTAGAAGGCTTGGTAGGCCGACATGCCCACCTTCTGTTTTGGACTTTCGTTTGTTTGGTTTTCTCCACTTTTTTTTAACCACGGCGCTCACATTTTCAAATATTTTCCGTCAAGCCTCCGCTTCAACAGTCGATAAGCAGCAACAAGAAAATCGCTAATTTCACGGAGCATGAACTGGTATTTTCGGAAAGCAATATTTCTGTTCCCTTTAATCGTGAAAATATCATATTTAGTAAGAGTTGTGCTTTAAACATGACCTCTCTCCAGGCCACACTAGTTCACTATTATAATATTCTAACACAACTGGCTCCTTTGAAACGCGTCCCGGCTGTGTTCAGCCTCACTTGGTCCTCTTGGCTTTGACAAGAAACATGGAAAAACTGGCATAACGGTGTTTCTGACCAATGAGCTCCTTGGAAGCGATAAGCGGGAGCCTGATCCGCCTAAAAAGAGCCAAACACGGAAAATGCAAGAATCTGTGAGGAGCCCTTAGGCTGCGGATGATATGATATGATATTAGTTGCATTTTTGCAGATACCACGGTATCTGCATGGTATACGTTTACTCCTTCTTATTTTCAGATACCATGGTATCTGCATGGTATATGTTTACTCCTTCTTCCAGGGGATCGCTGGCGTGTTTTGGACTTAGTCATATATGAGTATACAATCCAATCCATCTCCTTTCGTCACTTCACTTAGCAAGAAATGTACACACGTGGATAAATACTCCTTGAGTCCAAGCTGACCGGGACACATATTAAACAATGGCTAAAACTGATACGTCAGCTCCGGTGCTTTGGGAGCAATATGATATGATATTTATTACTCTAAAAGCCCGGGGGACATGGCAATACAAAGAAAAACATACAGAATGATTAGAACGATCAATTAAAACTACAAAACATTTTCTCTATTAGTCATAGACAACTTGAAGAATCTACCCACCTTCCTTATAGGGATAAGACATTCACTCTTCAGCATTTGTTCCATCCATTCCTGATCCCACTCATTTAGTCCAAATATTTATCTCCTTAAATCATTCAGTTCCTAGATTCACACATAAAATGTCGGTCCTTCTTGGCAAGGGTCCTCGTCAGAACGTCAAGGAGTGTGAGAAACGAACCTGTCTCGTGCGAGTCCCTTTGTCAAGTGCTAAAATAATATTAGTTTCGTTTTTGCAGATACCATGGTATCTGTTACCACGGTAACTGGCTCTGCAATTAGTTGTGTTTGCAGTAGCCTGGCAGTAACCGTGGTATCTGATATACGGTTGCTCTGCAAAAACGACAACTGTCAAAATTGCGCTTTTCGAAGTCATCCCAAAAGAAAAACAGATATTCAGTCACATCACTAAGTGGTAAACTTCTTTCTCGCCAATCTGACAAAATTTGATGAAAGTGAGATGAATTTTCAAGATACCACGACCAGTTACCACGGTCGGACCATAGTATCTGAATATCAGATACCACGCTAACTGGCCAAATACAACAACAACTGCAAAAACGCCTTTTGACCGTGGTATCAGATACCACGATAACTGCAAAATCGACTTTATACCGTGGTATCAGATACCATGGTATCTGCAAAAACGCAACTATTGTACGTACCGAAGTGGACTTCTCTTGAATCTTTACTCCTAGAACACAACTGCACAAGTATGCTCTTCGCATCCGGTATCGTGAAAGTTCAAAGTCAGCACAAAATCTCTGTTGAAGTTCGGTCATAAATCATCCCAGAAGCTGGATCTGAGTTTGTGAGTGACAACTATAAGCGTTTCGGACTTTTGAAGTCGTAGTTTTAACTTTAAATTAGTTTGTAAGTGAAAACTAGCCTTTCTGACTTGTGAAGTTGTGGTTCTAGCTTTCCAAGTCTTAGAAGCGTCCGGTTGTAAATCTGTAATTTTTCAACATTTATTTTGTTTCTTATTTTGTTTTTATGTATTTTCTTAAGTATTTGTTTGTGTTTTTTTACTCAAAGTATTCTTTTAATTTATTTTTTTGGAGGTCAGCTTCTACTTCTCAGTATTTGAGGAAAAGTGCTAGATGAATTCATTATTCGAGTAAAAGTGCTCGATGAACATCTGCGGAGGCTGTTACGGCTTTATATCAGCTCTGTGGAGGATGATACTATGTCGTAAGAACCTCCACAAGTAACTGTCATAAAATAACTTCCTGTGGGACATAGGAAGATATGCATTGCATACCTGTTCGAGAAAAGTTATAAGCTCAATACTCCTTGAGCCCAAGCTGACTTTGAAACATGTATTCAAATAATGCATAAACGGATATGTCAGGTACGGATGCTATGGCAGGACTGAATTTCCTGGGGCTGTTGCTATCTTTACTTGTTGGGAGTGCCCAGTCAGAAAGTCTTCGTGAGTAATCTTCAGTGGGTAATTTGCAGTGCCATATCTGAGCCTTCAAATATCAGAATGTAATAAGTTCATCCTTACGGGTATTCTGAATGTCCCATATCTTTACTTCTCTTCTCGCTCATGTAAAGAGCAAAATAACGCTAGGGAGTAGTGCCAAGACTTGAAAAAAGTGACACACACTCGAATAGAAGCGACACTAGCACCACTAGCGACAGTGAACGTCCCTACTGAAACTCAATCGGTCGTGCACCACCGCTGGCTGCCAAAGCATCGTAGCTGACATATCCGATGTATGCACTATTTGAATATAGGTATATAAGCTCGTTCCAGTCTTAGCGCTGGGTCAGTCATTGGTTATTTGTAAGTCATTCATGACTTAGTCTTTCGTTTGTTATCAACTGTGTTAGTCTATACCCGGATTGGGATTTACAGTATACAGAGTAAGTTTGTAAACAAAACCATTTATATGTTAACGTAAAACCTAGTCTACTACCACCTGTACTTACCCGCCACCTTACAATAAGTAAGTAAGTAAGTAATTTATTTGTCTCCCACTTTTTAATAACTATCTTGAGGGGACGATGCGTAAACTAAAATTTTGTTTTAACAATGCATTTTGTCATGTCCTTCCATACAATCGACGTTACTCTGCTAGTCAAGTGTTTTTAGAAAATGGAACTGGATCTTTTGATGTTATGAGACGGAAAGCGATAGTTGGTTTTGCTGCAAGGTTCGAAGTTTCCGAAAATCCACTTTTAAAGGCAATTCGTGAGAATGCAGAGTGCCGTTCCGGCCATTTCTACCGCCTTTTCCGTCGACTGTGTTATTGCCCCGAGCCACCGAATGGATGAAACGATTGTATACATTTAGTAAAGAATAGTTCTGTGTTAGTCCCGATGAAAAATTTGTAGCTGCGTAGTAGTATGGTAATTGTACGAAAAAGTTGCATGTAATACTATGTAATAGCAAAGAATATTATCATTTAATGTGCCTCAGACTGGTCGAATCTTAAGTAGTAGTATCCAGTAGCATCCTGTCTTGCCATAGTAGCATTTAGTCTTGCTAATAGTAGCATGAAGTAGTATGCAGTAACACGGTAGCCTTGAAGTAGAAGCATGTAGTAGCATCACTTAGTACTGCATGCTACTTTTCCGTACAATTTTTTACTACTATTTTGAGATAAAGTTTTCATCATTTTAGTCTGTGATGTATAATATCACGAATTAAATAAATTGATTGATTGATTGATTACAATTTTGTTTTAGAACACCTGCAACTAAAAAATGATTGCTGCTCCCTTTCTTCTAGTCCCCGACGTAATCCCCTGACATTCAACAGCCTGACGAGGACCCTTGCCAAGAAGGGCCGAAATACTGCTGCCAAAGCATCGTAGCTGACGTAGAAGTTTTTAGACATTAGTTGCGTTTTTGCAGATACCATGGTATGGTCTCACTTTCATCAATGTGGTCTAAAGTTGTTTTTGCAGTTATCTTGGTGTCTGATACCACAGTCAAAAGGCGTCTTTGCAATTATCCTGATATCTGGCCACTTATCGTGGCATCTGAAAAAGTCATCTCACTTTCATCAATTTTTGTCAAATTGGTGGGAAAGAAGTTTGGCACTTGCAGAGCATCCGTATATCAGATACCACGGTAGCTACAAAAACGACTAACTGCAGATCCAGTTACTGTGGTAACAGATAACATGATATCTGCAAAAACGCAACTATTGCCTGAATAAGTACGGACTTACCTCTGTTGGCATGTGCGCCACCCTCCCGGCTCCCTTCTCGACTGTCTGTCCGTACCGCGACACCGAAGGGACAGATGACGCAAGCCGCTTACCAGGCAGCGTCGATGAAGCAGGCGGCTTCTTCAAAAGATCCTGGACGTTCGGCACATGGGCGATACGCGGCTTACCTAAAAAAAGCAATAAAATAACTAATCAACAATACATGCTTGTATTTTAGCCAAAATATCATACAAACAAGAACAAAGTCTTCCAGTCACATGCTCACGTATGGGGGGAGGCACCCCCAATGTTGTCGGCCACGGTTTGCTAGCGCCTCCGAAGTCTTGGATGATTTCAAAGTAAGAAATTTCGCACAGCTTCACCATTCTTGCAATGGATCATTACGTGAGCGACTCGTTTCTTCGGAAAGTGCAAATGTTCGCTTTCTTTCTTGTGCGGTGTTCCGTTTGTCTCTGCCTATCTGGCTGCAGCTATGCGAATCTGCAGCTAGTTAATTGTTTGTTTGTTTACTGTTTTGTTTGTTTAAGTTTGTATTGTAGAGTGTAGATTATGGTCTTCGGCCGGAATAAAGCTATAACATAACATAACATAACCACTCAGTTGTTTCAGACGACCCCACAGATATCTACCGAAATCTCGGTTGGTAAATTTAGCGGTTTTACCGACTGGAAACAATAGACGATTTCATGCAAAACTCATTTGGTAAAAAACCGTCGGTAAAATGACCAGCCAGACGGTAAAATACATTGGTCCCCACCCAAAAAAAAAGCGTTTTGGGGAGTACGCCTCTGAGAATTGGCATGTCTGCTAAAGATAAAGCTAATCTTCGAATACCTGTGCGGGAAATCAGAATTTTGAATAACAAAAAGCTGAGACGACTTCAAAAGAATATCTTATATATAAACTCCTTGAAATGATGTGCATTTGAGCTGCAGGGTTTTTTAACAATATTTATTTGCACGGATGACTACTTTTAACGCACAAATCAGTTTTCGAAATAGCTATCAAATTCAACCAAGTTTTTAAGTTACCATCGCTCTTCCAACAGTTTCCCTTTCTATTTATTCCCCCCCTCCCCTCCCGTCTTCTGTGCGTCGATCCGAGAGGAATACTGGCAATCAGTTTTCTCCATATCCTGCTAATTCTTCTGCCCAATTTTTACGTAGTTTCATCTCATCATTTATTTCTGGCCATATCTTGTAAGTGTATTAGTTAATTTGTTTCGGGTCTGTGTATTTCGTAAATACTGTATTCCACTTCTAGCTATAAGCTATTTGGATAATAAACCTGATTGATTGATTGATTAAGACAACCAGAAATCACTCCCGAACTACAAAGCAAGATTTACTGGCTTGAGATATGAAAGCATTTCCTTTCAAACCTCGCTGCCTCGATCCTATCTCCAAGTAATTCCGAACTCGAGTGTCCCCCAAAAAATACATATGATTTATAATGTCAGCTATTTGGATAATAAACTTGATTTTATTGATTGATTAAGACAACCAGAAATCACTCCCGAACTACAAAGCAAGATTTACTGGCTTGAGATATGAAAGCATTTCCTTTCAAACCTCGCTGCCTCGATCCTATCTCCAAGTAACTCCGAACTCGAGTGTCCCCACAAAAATACATATGATATATAATGTCAGCTATTTGGATAATAAACTTGATTGATTGATTGATTTACAGCGGCCGACCCGGAGCAGCTCTCAGTCAATTCTGGTTGAAGTCTGAAACATAGCCTTAGTATGTCGTACCAAGTATTAAAGCACCGCTCTTACTAGAGATGGATTTATAACGACACGAAAATATTGCTTTACTATACTATATATACAAAGCAAGAGAAAAGGCTTTCGCCTCTAAATAACTCTAAGAAATTTTGTGTGGTCGAACTGATCAGAGTTAAAAATCCCATCAACAATGCACTTACCCCACTTAAAAACGTCCTTGTGGAATCTTGATTCTGTAAGCTTTTTACGCGTGCCCCCGATGATGACGGTTAATATTTGAAGGTTTAAACGGATACATCAGCTGAATTTTTATTGGAGCTATATTTTGGACCATTCTTGGCAAGGGTCCTCTTCAGGCTCAATACCGCTCAAATTGGAAAAACGAACTTGTGGGAAACACAAGTATGACAAATATGATTCGCAGTTAGCTTGGGCTGAAGGAATATTTGTGACGGTTAATGCTGAATCTTACTAAATCAGTCACTTCAAAATTTGAATGCTTCAATGAGGTATCCTCTAAAAAATCTGTATGCAATAGAGGGAAGGCGCAACTTGGCTCATGGGCTACTTGCTTCGCGTAATTAGGGATTTTCTTGTTAGTGCACCGGGCTTCGCGCAAGAACACACGTTCTTTCTGGCGAAAATTTTTGAAGAAATGCGCGGTGGTTAAAAGCTGCACGAAAGCAGAGGAATCAAAATTGCCTCGTTTGACTGACGGCGTATCCAGACAAGACATTTGTCTGGCAACCTAGGAAAATCTCAGCTAGCATCGAACAGTGAAAATTTCAAGTAAAGTTATTCACACGGATTTTGTAACGTGGGAAGACTTCGGAAGTTAGAAGACCACGTACGTCGTCACTGAGGGTGTGAAAACAGTGAAAAGAAGAGGGTCCTTTAAGGATTTCCGTTGAACGGCAATTATCAGAATAACTTACTAGGTCCTTTCACGACACCACTAGTTGACGGTCCAGAAGTTGAGGACACAGTAGGCGACGCTTGAGCGTCGCTGAGACCCTGTGCAGCTTGTGCAGCCTCTTTTCGAAGTTGGTATATCTCCTTCATCAGGCGAAGCCGCTCTTGCATCATCTAAAAAACAAATATATGAAAGGAATAAAGGATATATGAAAAGAAATAAACGGAAACCGACCGACGGCCTTAAAAACGCTACTATCGTCAGTTGTCTGCTATTACCTGACTGAACTTTTCTCCTGCTGCTTCAATGCTATAGTTGGCCAGGCGTCCAAGGGTCCCACTCATCATTCCTTATTTCAAATTCAAATTCACTTTTTTCATCTAAAAATTCTTCATTGCAAAAATAGCACAGGAAAATGTCAATAAAAATTCACCAACATACAAGTACATAATATACTGTTACTTTACATAATCTTCATGCAATATACAAATTTGGTTTCTTAATTTGGTCCGTAATAAAGTATTACTAATATTATATACAAGTTGTTTGTGTTACAATAATAGATAGATTAACACTGAAAGCCCTAAAGGCCCATGGTTAATACAAATACAAAAAAAAACTAACTTCAATGAAAAAAATTACCAAATTAATCCAAAAAATAAATTTCACATATATAATCCAATACACACTCCTTTCTTCCCAACTCACCTTACAAAAAATGTTTTCTATGTGCCATGCCCAAACTAACCAACCTTCCCAAATTCTCTATCCCCACAAAATTTCTATTCTTCAAAATAATCTCTGCCCACTCCTCCCTTTCAAAACTCCCCGGGTAAATTTCCTGCCTCAACTCTTTTAACTCTTTACAAAAACACAGAAAATGCAGTAAATTCTCATTTCTATCTCCACACACTGGACAAAAATAGGGACCAACATTCGACCTCACCCTCCCTAAATACCTCCTCCTATCTCCAAGTGGTCAAAAATTTCCCCTTACCGAAATAACCCACTTTAACTCCTCCCTAATAAGCTTAGCCTTAAAACAAACTTCCTCCCCCCACCCCTCCTTAATCCCCGCATACAGATAAAGAGAAGAGATAATATTCGAACTTATGACTACGTATAGACACAACTGATAAAATAACAACCAGATAGTCAAACAGAGACCTTAGTTTCTCCTGTACCTCTAAAGGGGCTTAAAGTACGTATCGGCACCTGACCGGTTTCGAATGTAGTAGAATGATCACTTGAATCTAGAAATTAAGATAATATAAGAAAGGGAAATTTTAAAATGATTGATTCGGAATATGAGATACGATGTTCAACTGCGGAGAACCGAGCGCGACAGATTAGCCAACAAAGAGAGGCCGAGCTTCACTTGACATAAATGACACGGCGAAATTCGAAAGAGCGTCGTAGCGTGGTCAGCCGCAGCGTTATTTGTTTTCTTTTTTTCAAACGGCTCTTCGTTGTACCATTTATTTCTAGATTCAATTGATTGCGTTCCCTTCCGTATTACACATCAGAGTTTAACAAGTGCTGAAGTTTCTGTTCTTAATTTGTGTCGTATTTTAATTTGTAAGCCCAAGCGCCATTTAGTTGAGTTCTCTTCTTGAGTATGATAGCTTGTGTAAATAAATGATTCTCATATGCAAACTGTCAGTGCCGATACTTGCTTTAAGACATCGATAAAGACAATCGACACCTGCAATTATACCGGATCCCGATCATTATACCGAAGAGATTTGTACAGATAGCCTATTTAGGATTCTGTATAACTATCGAATCCCCGTAAATATATCGAACAGTTCTGCTATCGAAAAAATACCGAACAATTACAGGTTTGTTTCCTTCCCCGACGTGGACCCAGAGGATTGACAGCCTGACGAGGACTCTTGCCAAGAAGGGCCGAAATATCGCTGATGAAGAGTCGTAGCTGACGTATCCGTTGTAAACATTGTTTGAATAAATGTTTCCAAGTCAGCTTGGGCTCAAAGAATATTTATCGATAAAGAGTAGCCAGTCGTCTCTCGAATGACCTGCCCCCCCCCCCCCTCCGGTTGCCCCCCTTCGGGCTTGACGGGTTGGTGTTACGGAGGACGGAGGCGGTAGTGTTCTTTGGCTACCCTCTCTTTTGGATCCCTCTGGTTGGACTGGAGGAAAACTTTCAAGAGTTTCCCTCCACGTAGCCGAAAAACCTAATATCTGATCATTACAGTAGAGGAATCAAATCAGGCATAAGGTGTTTTTCCGTGCTCCCACAAACAATTTGTGGGTCGAAAAGTGTGTTTCCGCGACCAACAAAATTTTCGTGGCTCGCTTTGTGGCTCAAATTTGACAAACAACTGGCGAGGTGATTGTCGATTTTGTGGCTCGATTCTGGCGGGAAATTCAAATTTAAGCACCAAAATAGTGTCTAAAGAATAAAGCTAACTACTTCTTCAAGCATATCGACTTAGAACTGAGGATACTTTTTGTACAGAATGGTAAGGAAATAAGCCTGGAGTTCTGTTTACTGAGATTTTACATGAATTCTGTTTTATTTTCGGATATTTGAAATTACCGCAAAAAAAATAGAAAAAACGGCGTTTCCGCAAGTTTCAACTAGTGGCTCGACCGTGTGGCACACAATTGTATTTCCGCGACAAACACTCAGAAGTTTGTGTCGCGGAAAAAGGCCTATAGAGTCAGCCGAAAAGAGTGAAATGAAATAGCTTTACCATAGCTGGATTCATTTTGGCCAGTTTGGGGGGCGGCTGGTCGCGCGGTGTGATCGGAGCCTGCGTAGAGTGTGCGGTCCGTTTCTTTCCAGGTGCGTCCGGTTCGGACGGGGTTGTTGGGGGGTTGTGTGACTTGGCCTAAAAATATTCAGATTAACAGAGGGAATAACCTATCCCTAAGTAGGGTTTTCGCGAGACCTCGGAATCACTTTCCAACGAGCGAAGCGCGTCGCGAAAACTGTGGGGAAGTGATTCCTAGAATCACTTTCCCGCTGGACTGATCGCGAAAACACATGGAAAGCTGATATCGCCGAGAAAATGTTGAATTACCGTACAAACTTTTTCGAATAAATACGGCTCACTGAACGATTTCTCATATATTCCATCGAGGTCACCTTAATTACGATTGCCATTTTTTTTAATTCATTAGTGACACTTGCAATATTTTTTGTCCAAAACCTTGAAATTCCCGCCGAAAGATTCAACTTTCCGCGGAGCTTTCGACTAACCTCGTGGAATCACTTTCCGGAAAAGCTGCTTCGGTTTCCAAAGCGCGAAAACCTGGTTGGAAAGTTCGGCAACTTTCCGAAGTAGCGCGAAAACCAATGGAAAGTGATTCCGACATTGCTTTCCAGCTCGCGAAATCTCTCCTATAATCCCCCGTCCCCTCGCTGAGTAGTCTCAGAATTTGCTAGAATCTTGTACGTGTGTTTTGCCTTTTCTTTATTATGTTGATGTTTATTATAGTAGTACTATTATATATAGTATAGTATATATATTATATATAGTACTGAATAAAATGAAATGAACGGAATGAATAGCCTAATTGACTTTGCTCCAAACTAACGACAAATCAGCCCTCTCATCTTGCAGAGATTACAATTATTCTCCTTTTTCTTTTCTTCTGTTTTTTTAACTAATTCGTTTAATTCCATGATATCTTTAAACAAAAATAATGGTGGATAGTCATACATGGTCGTCATAGTCATAAATAATCACATATATGTTACAATTTTAAAATGAAAAATATTTCTTTGTCACTGTCCATTGCTTGTTGTTTGTCACTGTCCACTGATCTGCCAAAGCTACAGGTGAGCAGTCGGAACAACTCGAGAGGGTCAAGTAACGATCTGTGCTAATAACACCACTTCAATTCCATGCTTTAATTTATAAAGTTAATTGTATATATATCTGTAAATCGTGGATCGTTTAAGCACAACTCGTACTAGAAATTATCTTTTCACGATGAAATGGACAAGCAATATCGTTTTTCAAAAATAGTGTTACCTTCCATGCGAATTACAGACTTTCTTGTTAGCGCTTGTCGACTCCATCTAACCCTTCCTGCTCTCCGTCACGGGGACTGGACGCGAACTATTCAAAAACTGAACGCGCCGTGGTTAAAAAGTCGGAAAACCAAAGAAAATAAAAGAATCCCAAAATAGAAGATAGACTTAATGGGCCACCATGTCTTCCAAAACGAAAAACCACATTTTGAAGCTTCTCATGTCCTTATGTGTGAAGGAGTTGTCGGCCGACCTTGAAGATTTCGGAAAAGTTCGCGTTCCGAACTTAAAGGACCCCTCTTGCTTATTCTGCCTTTTATAATATCCCTAGCTCCCTTATGGAATTATAAGCTTTGGAAATCCCCATCTTTCTCCATTGTTTCGTTTTGTGCCTACGAATTTTTAGTGCCTTTTCGGCCGTGCCGAGTTTTGCCCGTTACACAACGCAAAGTTTGCAAGGATCTTCAACGTCCGCTAACAACTCTTTCACACACAAGGACATTAGAATCTTCTGTTTTTGACTAATTTTATTTGTTTAGTTTTCGTACTTTTTTACTTTACTTTTGTTAGTGAGGTATCATGTAAGGGCTAATTTCTCAGACCCAATCAACAAACCTTAAAGGACCCCTCTTGCTTATTCTGCCTTTTATAATATCCCTAGCTCCCTTATGGAATTATAAGCTTTTGAAATCCCCATCTTTCTCCATTGTTTCGTTTTGTGCCTACGAATTTTTAGTGCCTTTTCGGCCGTGCCGAGTTTTGCCCGTTACACAACGCAAAGTTTGCCAGGATCTTCAACGTCCGCTAACAACTCTTTCACACACAAGGACATTAGAATCTTCTGTATTTGACTAATTTTATTTGTTTAGTTTTCGTACTTTTTATCCACGGCGCGTTCAGTTTTCAAATGTTTTGCGCCCAGCCGCCGCGTCGGAGAGCAGGAAGGCTGTGCGGAGTCGTCAAGCGTTAACAAGAAAATCGCTAAATTCACATGGAAAGTAATGGTATTTTCGAGAAAGTTTTTTTCTGACCCATTTCATAGTGAAAAGATCATTTCTAGTAGGAGTTGTGCTTTAAAATAGCGCTAAAAAAGCGCTAAAAGTCTTAGGGTACAAAACAAAAAATGGTGAAAGGCGGCGATTTTAAAAGCTTATAATTCCATAAAAAAGCTACAGATAATATAAAAATTCAGAATAAGCACGAAAGAGTGGTCCTTTAAAGTTATTATCAATTTTTTGCATATACTATTATTACAGCCTACAGATATTAACTGTACGACGATCCGACGCTAGCGATTAAAGCTATTCAGGAAATTGAAGGCTATTCATATTATATCAAAATCCTCCAGAATCCCGTACATTTCCTTCTCAACCAGTTCAGATTCGCCTCCTTGTCAACTGGTAGACAACAACAGTTTGGTGATCAACTACAAGACTCCAAGACCCAACCATCAGCACATACTTCCCCCTCCACATATTCCCGAATGTACAAGACCACAGAGGCTGGCAGCGAATCAGTTCCAACGATCCCGCCCATACGTTTAACCGAAACGCGATACGACAGGAGTTTTTTTATTACAACTTCCTTACTCATTAGTGAGTTGTGTGAAAATGATTTTCTTCTTTTAAACTTCGAAGTTCAATGATGCAATGTTTATCTTTGTTTTCTATAATCACTGACCTACCTGACTCTATAGGCCAGAGACGTAATTGTATATAATACTATTGACAAGAACACTACTATTCGTTGTTTCTTTTTAAGCCGCACAATAGGGTTTTGAACAATAAAGATAGTTTGAAAGAACACTCTTATCTCTGCGAAAACCAGGGAAATAGTCCCCCCACCCTCTCACGCCAACTCCCTATGGTCTACAAACCTTTTTCTCAGGCCCCTGTTATGACGACTGTATTTGTATGTGAAGATGCTCCCAGAGACCCAAAACCATTCTTAGCTGTCTGCTCGCTCGGCTGGTAGACCAAACCAAACTTCTGCGTTTTAAATATTTTGTTTGCGAAAATTTCCAATGAAAATCTGTTTGGCCAACCATGGAATTTCATTTGAAGTTCATTTTCGTTCCTATTCTTTGATAAACAAAAAAAAAAAGCCAACAAGGGAGCACTGAAAGGCTGCATGGGTTCAAAAAGAGGAGGGAATTCCGTCTCCCTATCTCTGTAATATGACCATGCAGAGTCGAACATTTGCCCATACCCAGCCCGATGCAAACGAGCGGAAGTTAAGAGCAACGCGGTACATCACGCTTCGTTACCTCTACAAATAGCTATTTCGCTGTGATGCTGTGTAGAAGAAACTTTAAAAGTCAAAGCCGATTGGTTCTCTGGACGGTCACCGTGCATCCTGCACTTATTACTCTGCGATGAGTAACGGAGAAGACGGGTATCAACTGAAAGCTAGAGCACGTACCTCTAGCGTCGCTCATTTTTGTCGGGGTATCCATAGTCGCTGCATGGGACCGAAGACGGAGGTTCTATCTGATTATTTGTTCTAGCCCGTGGAGCCTGAGGACAAAGCCGATACCTAAGTATTCCTTCAGCCCAAGCTGATTGCGAATCATAGATGACGGCGCTAAACACGCTAGTCAGCTGAGATTTACTCTAGCTAGAATCTCTAACTAGTTCTATACGGTACCTCCAAAGTCTGTACGCCGAAAAAATATATGAGGACCAGTGGAACAATCTGCGTCTCCACCCAAGTTTTGAGCACCTATTTCCAGCCCCATATTGCCCGCCAAAAACCTCGATTACCTCGAGTTAAAGCACAAAAAGTTCCGGTCCTGAACCGCGTCAGTACAAAAACCGAGCGTTACAAAAAGAATTTTTTATACCAATTCGTCGAAGTTTTGAACAACTGACAAACGTTTCCCCACAATGTTTTAATTCTTTAATGTCTTATTTTGACTGGTAATTTTTTTTTTACTATTGCCTTATTATGTTAAACACCTTATTAGATTTTATGTAATTATGACGTACCTGACAAAAACCGCAAGTTCGGCAATCCAATGCTGTGAACGTTCGTTTTGCAATAAAGTATGAGTATCAGTTTCAGTGTTTTAGACGAACTTTGAGGGGGCCGATTTCTTGGCACCGTATTATTATTTCTATTCTAGATAGCTGTATTGTTATTACTTATAATCCGGATTAAATAAATGTGAGGTGACTTATACGTTTATGCCCATCAATAAGAGTCAGTAGCCTAGCCCATTCCCCAACAACAATGTGAAAGATCAACCTTCTCCTGACTCTCATTCTCTGTGCTTTAGACGAACGTGAGGTGGCCGATTTTTTGGCACCGTATTATTATTATTTCTATTCTAGATAGCTGATTATTAGTATTATATTCTAGATTAAATAAATCTGAGCTGACTTATATGCTATGCCCATCAAATAAGAGTCAGTACACTGTAAAAGTCTCTCCTTTATCGGACGTTGTGCGTCACAGATTTCGGACATTTTTATCCATAATTCGGAGAATTCAAATCCGAATTCGGAGAGTTATAATCCGAATTCGGGGAGTTATAATCCGAATTCGGAGAGTTATAATCCGAATTCGGAGAGTTATAATCCGATGCTGGATTAAAACACTAGAATGCAAAATACTGCAGTATTATCTGCAGTATTATATATTATCTATAAGTATTATCGTATAATCCAGAATCGGATTACAGTGTAGCCTAGCCCATTCTCTCAGAACAATGTGAAAGACCAACCTTCTTCTGACTCTCATTCTCTGAGCTGGCCTCTGGCTTATAATCCTGAAATATTTTAAAGCATTCTTCCATCAATTCTTCATTATTTAGGTCCTCTTCCTCAAGATCTTCAAAAACACCATCTAGCTCTTCAAGCATGGAAAGGTCAGGGAAGTAATCCTCGGCATCTGGTGCGGGAGACACCACTGCCGCGTGATCAATTCCGTCTCCGCTATCCTCCGGAAAATTTGGTACAATCTCGACTTTTTCTTTTTCACTTTCAACCTCCTTCCCTTTTTTGTCTTTGGTAGGACTGTCTTTCTTGTCTCTATCTCTCGACTGTCTTTCCTTGGAGTGTGAACTGCTTTTGTCTAACTTCTCTTTTTTGCTTCCACTTTCATTTTTGCTTCCACTGTCATGCTTTCTCTTCTCACCGCTTACATCTTTAGATGTGTCTCTATGCTTCTCTTTGTCCTTCTTATTTTTATGCTTATACTTCGGATCAGATCTCCTTTCCTCACTATCACACTTTTTCTTATCTTTATGATGGCTACTCTTTTTACGTTCACTTTCATCCTTGCTCTTTGACCTCTCTCTTTTTTTCTTGTCTTTTGAGTCTTTTCTTTCTTTCGAGTGTTTTCTTTCTTTCAACCCTTTTCTGTCTTTTGAGTGTTTCCTTTCCTTTGAGTGCTTTCTCTCTTTTGAGTGTTTCCTCCCTTTACTATTTGAGCGACTTTTCTCCTGTTCCTGCTTTCTTTCTTTTGACGTACTTCTATCTCTCTTTTTATCCTTTGACCTTTTGTGGGGTTTTGAAGCATCTTCATTTCTTCTCGATGGGCTTGAGATGCCATTGGTACTTTTCTCTACCTCCTTCAAATGATCAGCAGTGGTACTAGATACTTCTGATCCACTCTCTATCTGTTCACTGTTTCCATCAGGACTTGCACTGTTAGGCTGTGACGTCTTGTTGGACACACTTGGCACATATGTCTCAGGTGGTTGGGTGATGGAAGGAACATAATCAGAAACTCTGGCATTCTTTGAACCTGAAGGTTCGTATTCTTTGGAGAGAAGGTTGGTACTATAAGTTCGCTTTGATGGCTTGTAGTCCAAATCAAACTGAATTTCTTCATTGTAGGCAGGGGTGTAAGTGTCATTTTTGGGTTTGATTTCTCCAGGCTTATATACTGACTCTATTTCACCCTGACCAGGCTTATATTCTTCAACTTTATCTTCTGCTTTCCCTGGGTTATAAGATTTCACTTCTTTGGCTGCCTCTGCATTTTCTTCTTCATCACTGCTAAACTTGGGTTCAATTTCATCAACAGTCTGCTTCAGAGGGGAAGTCTGTGACAAGGGAGTTGGCTCATATTCACTCTCACTCTTGCGACCTTTGCTGGTGCTCTCACCAGTCACCCTATACTGGTCGTGACTACCGTGCCTCGAGGCCTTGGCCTTCTCTAATAGCTTGATAGGGGTTGGGTTATAGGCTGGCACGTCTGAAGGAATGGTATACTTTCTATGCACAGGCGGAGGAGCCAGCAATGAAGCTGCTGAACTAGCAACACTCGACTGCAGTACTTGCTGGATTTTGCTGACATCAATTGAATTTACAAGCTGATTGTTCTGGGAGATTACTCGCTTTACAGCTTCTGATACAAGTTGCTCAATACTAGCACCACCTCCACTTAAGTTTCCAAACGAGAATGACGAAGGATTGGAGAATAAGCTTGACTGCTGTTGCTGTTCTAAAATGGAAGGATGAAAATAAACAACTAGTCAAGGAGGTCTTAGCAAGTCATATGTGCAATGAGATTATTCCGAATCCAACTTGATTTCGCCCTTACTTCTGAGCCTCGTTTTTCTGCAATAGTGCTGCCGCATTGCTACTGCAGCACTTCTTTGCTTCTGCACACGATGCGTTTTGAGATTCACTGCCTGCAAGACTTCTTCTTGGTTGAAGCAGCACCTTGCAGGGAAGCACGGACTTGGTCGGTAAGCAAGTACGATATCCTCGAGAAGCGCTGCCGTCTTCCTCGGAAGTACTGCAGTGCAAAAACGAATGTAGAAAGAATCAGCGCGGAAGCGGCCGAGAAGTGGTCCTGCAGCATGCAACAAAACGAGGCTCTGGACTATTTGAGTAGGAAGCTTAATTTTGAAACTGGTATTTAATCATTGCAATCAAACATTAGGCAACCCGTGGCTTAGGTATGACAGAAATTTAGGTACAACAAAATAGTGCTGAATAAAAAAGAGATTTGGCGGTCAGTCCGGTGTTAGCAAGTAAGGATACTCTCACAGGGGCTAAGGCGATGGAACTTATCAGGAATGTTAGGGACCTGACCAGATTGGCTTGGAATCGTCAATTCTCGTATCCGACCGTTACCGGAGGACTGGTGGGGGAGGGAATACAAAATCTTATGGCATACATAAATTTCGAACGAGTTATCCGATCTGGATAACTCGTTCTCGAGTTAACTATCTGGATAGTTGGGAACAGTGCATGTACCAACTGATTCCGGCAACGGCGGGGGAGTTGGAGGGGGATACCTTGTGTTGTGACAACCAAGTTAGGGTATCCTACTTGTAGATGGGCTAGGATGAATTAAACTTGATGTTTATTCAAACAATGTTTACAACGGGTACGTCAGCTACGATTCTTCATCTGCGATATTTCGGCCCTTTTTGGCAAGGGTCCTCGTCAGGCTGTCAATCTTCTGGTTCAACTTCGGGGAAGGAAACAAACCTGTAATAAATAACTGAAGCTTCTACCGACTATAAATATCTTATTAAAGTAAGTTATCTTCAAATACTACTATAATGAAAATACTAGTCCTGTGATTTTATTTTTGACACGGACGCTGTTTTTGCTGGACGATTGGGGCGATGACAGGAAAGGGTTTTTTCTGCATTTTGGTCGACTTAGGCTGAAACTAAAAGCTGAAATTCTTGCAACGTGCACCGGACTCCATCAAACCATTCGAGAAGCCGTTGAGATAAAGAAAAACCGAGCAGGCATTAACCAAGATACAGGCGAGTACTCCCTACCGGAAACGTGGAACGGGGTTATTAAGGGAAGAAAATTTAAGCCTCAGTCCCTTATTAACAACAAAACCGAAGTTGATCAAAATGCAGAAAAAAATGTTTCTTGCCATCGCCCCAATCGTGCAGCAAAAACAGCAGCCGTGTCAAAAATTAAATCTCAGCACTAGTTTTTCCGTGCAGTCATTATTCAAAGTAATAGATACAGACGAGTACTCGATAATAGAAACGTAGAACGAGGTTATTAATAAAATAATATTTAAGTTTTCTGTCCCTTATTAATAAAAAAACCTAAGTCGACCAAAATGCAGAAAAAACCCTTTCCTGTCATCGCCCCAATCGTCCAGCAAAAACAGCGTCCGTGTCAAAAATAAAATCACAGGACTAGTTTTTTCATTATAGTAGTATTTGAAGATAACTTACTTTAATAAGATATTTATAGTCGGTAGAAGCTTCAGTTATTTATTACAGGTTTGTTTCCTTCCCCGAAGTTGAACCAGAAGATTGACAGCCTGACGAGGACCCTTGCCAAAAAGGGCCGAAATATCGCTGATGAAGAATCGTAGCTGACGTACCCGTTGTAAACATTGTTTGAATAAATGTTTCAAAGTCAGCTTGGGCTCAAAGAATATTTATAAACTTGATGTGTATATTCGGAACCTGACCAGACTGACTCGGAAACTGCCATTTCCCGGATCTGGTCATCCAGGTGCAGTGGAGGGAGGGGGAATCAAGAATCTTGGGGCAGCAATAACTTCCAAATGAGCCAGCCAATCTTGATACAAACTGATAGCTGACAAGAGCAAATATTCCATTGCAAGTCAGCACTGGAACGGGAAACTGTCGGGTGAGTTGGAGGAAGGTACCGGCAAGCTTAAGAGTCGAGAAATCAGGACAAGACTTAACAACAAGGACAAGCATGAGCCCCAGATTTATCATTTATAAAACCAGGCTGGATCCGGGCACTCGAGGGGGAGTTGAATGGGGAGCCCTGAAAATCCTCTGGCACGGGAGCTGGGGAACTTCCAGATGGGCCAAGAGGACTAAACTTGTCAGGTATATTAGGGACGTGGACAGGTTTAACTGAACCATCTCTTGGGTAGTGGAGGAAGAAGGAATCTGGAACCTTGTGACATAATAACTTTCAAACGGGTTACCCAATCTGGATGAAACTTAACAATTGGCAAGGACACATGTCTCAGGCTTTTCGTTTCAGGTCCGGACTCCAGCAAATGTAGGGGAGTAAAATGTGAGGATTCTTGGGGAATCTTATGAAATGCATTGCTCTCGAGCGAGTGATCCGATTCAGACGGAAACTGATAGCTGGCAAGGTCACGTGTTCTAGATGTTCTTCGGGACCGGAGTCTGCCATTATGAGGGGAGTTAGAAGAGGGTCTCTCGAATCTTGTGATACATTTAGGGGTGGTGAGGTCTGGACGTAACTTGACGGGCAGATTCACCATTTGACCTTAACAGCAAACCTTAGCTGATATCCACCCTAACTAGCATTGCCAGTGCCATAACCTATGAGCTTTCAGCTCTTGTTTTGTAAGCCAAATAAGGTAACTCTGCAAGAGTAAAAGAACATGAAATTCAACCACAGCATTTCAAGAGGGATTGCATTTCAAGAGGCGTTTCTAAATCTTTCACCTTAAAGGGATCAAAATGTACACTATTGGTTCAGTAGTGAGAAGCCCATCAAACGATCTATTCGAAGAGTACAAAGGCTTTGCAAGAGTGAGAAATCCATCAACTAAAGTATGCCTTGCAAACCACAATATTTCTGAGCTCGAGCAGCAGAAGTTATCTGAAACAGCACCCCTCAATGTTGCAAAGCTTGTAAATAAGACATCAATGTCTTTCGCACTGCAACAGCCATTTCGAACTCCTTTACCTAAACAAAATCTAAAATGTACACCAGGAGTACGGCAGTGCTCAAGTAAAGTACACCAAGTGCCCAGTGGTGGAAACACCTCAACTGATGATCAACCTTAAACAATGCTACTAGCCAAGGAAATCCAGCTCAATCAGGAATACCTGTGGTTCAAGAGATTTGACATATGGTATCCAAAACTCAGGGGTTTTTGGTTGACTGCCCTACCCCCAATACGGGATGCCCCTGGCTCTACAGTATGTGCCCTGCATCTGCTTATGCAGTTATGTGCCTTCTGACTGTGTGTAAGCCATAATGACCTACAAGAAATTCTCTCACCTTTGACAACATGCCGAAACTGGCAGTAAGATCTTTCACATATCCCACTGTCGAAAAATGGGCAGTTTATGCTTTTAAAATACCCAGATGAAGGAAACATCTCTAAAGGTTATATAAATAAAGGCACAATTTAACGGAAAGCTAGGAAACATGACCTTTATTCTATCCGACGTCGGTCCGGTCCGATGGATTTCCTTCAAAAGTTTAAACAAGAGGTTACTCACTTCGTGAATAGATGACGCGATCAAACCGCCAGCAGCCAGCCAGGGATTCAAAGGGGGATTCAGCGAAGGAGCTCGGATTCATTAACTGTGGTACTAGTAAACTAAGTGACTTGAATACAGAATTCCTGGCAGATCCAATCGTGCTCAAAGATCTCCCTCTCCCTCAAAAACTTAACTAATCTCCAAAACGATTCCCAATGCTACCGTCGACGAATAGGTTCTGTAACAACCTCGAAAATGAGCGAGAAAAAGCAATGAAAAAAATTTCGCGTGACAAGACGACACAATGCTCAAGAACAACCATGGACCAAAAATAACTGGTACACGACAGTACTGGCTTTCGCGCTTGATCTTCCTCGTACTTTTCCCATTCGATCAGCTTCGTTCAAGTATTTTCCAAAAAAAGTCAATTTATTATTTTAGTTCTGTAACGTACCTTTGACTGTGAAAAATAGACTTATGCAGCGTTTACAAGTACAGGAAAACTTTTACAGAATCCGACCTTAGTGACAAGATAATGTTTACACGCAGAGGGAAAAATTAAATTCTTTAAAACAGAAAATCTGAAAAAAATAAATTCACTAGCTAATAAAAAAAATGTTTTGAGAACATTTATGACATCAGTACTGATGACTGTTGCTCTAAAAAGCTAGCTAGACTTTTTCTTAGTCTTTTTTATCAGCGCCGCCGACGAGCTTTCTTTCAAGTAGACAGGAACTCGTTTCGTCATGAAAGGATTCCCGTCCCGCTAGACTTTTTTTTCTAGTAGTCTTCACGAATGTAATCTTTCGAGTCGACCGGAATTCCTTTCTACTCGACAGGATTTCTTGTCCTTCTAAACGACATGAAGTAGACAATTAGTTATAATTACCACTTCGGCTGAGAGCCCCTCCCACCACTAGGCAGCTGCCTAGTTGGCCTGGACAGAAGTTCGTCACTGCAACCGTCTCTCCTTTCTCGAAACGCAGCCAGACTACGCAATTCCTGCCCAAATGAGCTCTATCACTGTACCAGAGCACAATTACACTAGGGAGTAGCGCGACCTATGCTTTCCATGCTTTACAAGCGGCCATACTCGTTAGCGCCGCCCACTACGGTTGCGGCATTAGAGCGAGACAAGCTTGCGGGTTAAGAAATTTCTAGCAAAGCAAAGGTGCGGTCTGCACACATCAAGGAAACAATGGAGGCTGTATCATTTTTTTGCATTGTTCAGAATATGAAGTTATCGGAGCCAGCGTTGGTGAGCGACTGAATAAATTTCATTAGGGACGTTCACTATCGCCAGTGGTGCTAGTATCGCTGCTACTCGAGTGTGTGTCAATTTTGTCAAGTCTTGGCGGTACTCCCTAGAGTTATTTTGCTCTGATCACTGTACCAGAGCAAAATTACGCTAGGGAGTAGCCAAGACCTATGCTTTCCATGCTTTGCAAACGGGCCATACTCGTTAGCGCCGCCCACTACGCTTGTGGCATTTAAAGCGAGACAAATTTGCGGGTTAAGAAATTTCTAGTAAAGCAGAGGTGCGGTCTGCACACACCAAGTAAACAATGGAGGCTGTATCATTTTTGTGCATTGTTCAGGATATGAAGTTATCGGAGCCAGCGTCGGTGAGCGACTGAATAAATTTCATTAGGGACGTTCACTATCGCCAGTGGTGCTAGTATCGCTGCTACTCGAGTGTGTGTCAATTTTGTCAAGTCTTGGCGGTACTCCCTAGTGTTATTTTGCTCTGATCACTGTACCAGAGCAAAATTACGCTAGGGAGTAGCCAAGACCTATGCTTTCCATGCTTTGCAAACGGGCCATACTCGTTAGCGCCGCCCACTACGCTTGTGGCATTTAAAGCGAGACAAATTTGCGGGTTAAGAAATTTCTAGTAAAGCAGAGGTGCGGTCTGCACACACCAAGTAAACAATGGAGGCTGTATCATTTTTGTGCATTGTTCAGGATATGAAGTTATCGGAGCCAGCGTCGGTGAGCGACTGAATAAATTTCATTAGGGACGTTCACTATCGCCAGTGGTGCTAGTATCGCTGCTACTCGAGTGTGTGTCAATTTTGTCAAGTCTTGGCGGTACTCCCTAGTGTTATTTTGCTCTGATCACTGTACCAGAGCAAAATTACGCTAGGGAGTAGCCAAGACCTATGTTTTCCATGCTTTGCAAACGGGCCGTACTCGTTAGCGCCGCCCACTACGCTTGCGGCACTTAAAGCGAGACAAACTTGCGGGTTAAGAAATTTAAAGCAAAGGTGCGGCCTGCACACATCAAGGAAACAATGGAGGCTGTATCATTTTTTTTCATTGTTCAGGATATGAAGTTATCGGAGCCAGCGTCGGTGAACGACTGAATAAGTTTCAGTAGGGTCGGTCTCTATCGCTAGTGGTACTAGTATCGCTGCTATTCGAGTGTGTGTCAATTTGTCAAATTTTGGCGCTACTCCCTAGTGTTATATTGGTCTGCACTGCACTAGCAATCAGGGGCGTAACAAGTGCATTTTCGGTGTGTGTGTGGGGGGGGGGGGGGGTGCAGAGCCAAAATTCTACCGAATCTTTCAAAAATTTTACCGCATCCTACAACTAAGAATTCGAGCTTTAAATTATGGAACAGAAACGATTACGTAGGAAGAGTAACAATAAAGGCCAGCATGAAAGACGGTAAGCCAACTATTAGGCGGCGTTTTGGCGAAGCCCACATGGAGAACATATTGCCGGGCATGATTGCAGTAACAGCTTTTATCTATTATAGCAAATAGAAAATTAAATCGAGCGCCGCAGGCGAAAATTTTCGAAATCCATTTTTGTTTCTGTATGCTAAAATTTAACTGCTTCTCTTACAAATTCTATCACTTACCGTGTGTTAGATACCGATACTCTAAGAAGTTTCAGAAACCGGATGGAGCGACGTTCCGGCAGCAGCAGCAACTCTAGTCTAGTCAATATACTACCCATAATCACATAAAGTGAGTGCCGCAGGCGAATTTTTTTTTTGCTTTTTCCTGCCAAATATAATTTCCATCCAAATTCTAGCTTTTAATGTTTCGAAATCTCAACCCTAAAACTGGCTTCAAACCCCTGTCAAATAATGCGCCCTTCCACAAAATAGAGAATATTACGGAAAGTGCTGCAGGCGGAATTTTCGAAATATTTATGATTATATATTCGTTTTGGGATCCAAAATAAAAGTAAGGACTATCGATGATATCATAGATCATTCATTTTGTCTGCGACCAGTGCTTCACTCGACCTCTTCTGAGTTTCGAGGTTCGTGGTAACTTCCGAATCCCGGCAATTATAACGAATAAATTACCGAATCCCAGTTATTATACCGAATAAGTTTAGACCGATAGCATGTTCGAGATTCTGAAATAACTACCGTATCACGGTTATTATACCGAATTGTTTTGGTATCGAAAGACTACCGAACAATATTTATATTCGGTATACTTTCGTCAAAACTGGAACAAAGTCAGGATTCGTGGCTAACTTCCTAATCCTGGAAATTATACTAGATAAATTACTGAATCCCAATCATGATACCGAATAATTTTGAACCAATAGCATATTCGGGATTCTGTGTAACTACGGAATCTCCATAAATATGCCGAATAGTTCCGGCATCGAAAAATTACCAAATGATTTCAGTAAATTCTCTCACCAAATTCAGTTATATGGCAATTATACCGAATCTCGATCATTCTGCAGAAGAGATTTGTACAGATAGCCTATTTAGGATTCTGTATAACTACCAAATCCCCTTAAATATATTGAACAGTTCTGCTATCGAAAAAATACCGAACAATTTTACTAAAATGTTGGGCCTCCGGCCCAAAATTTTACCGAATCTCAAAAAGGTGGGGGGGGGGGGCTGCACCCCAGCAATACTGGAGCTGTTCAGTTCAGGTGGTACGGAAGCTACTAGGTAAGACCCGCTTAAATTCCCAAACATTATCGTGTAATTTCTGCTTGGTGCATTTGCTGAAAGATTCAAGCTCTAGCCAACAATTCACCTCTTTGGCATCCAGAAGTAAGGAGTCTGCTTTTCTGTTCCTCTCAACTGAGTGTTCAGGCAAACTGCAGCCATAGCAGACAGACCTAATCTGAAACTTCGCTTCCTCGTACACCTCCAGCTAGGCGCTTAGACATCGGATTTTATGGCATTTACGTTCGGGGCTAGAATACCTGGCGGAAGCTATGCACTTTCGCTTTACTGAGAACAGGCTTATCGGATCGAAAAAATACAGAAGCGTGCCCTACTGATTAAGTCAAGATCCCCCAAAATCCTTATAATGAGCTCCTCCGGAAATCTAAACTCGAGTCCCCGTAGGTTGAAACTGTGCATGGCTTCTGGTAAGAAAATGCTTGAGCATCCTATCCATAAGTATATCCTTCCGCCACCATTTGAAACTGCTCGCGAACGACCTGCAAGAACAGCCTCAGTGGCGATCCCAAAACTCCAACAGGTAAAATGTGAAAATGTACGGCATGAAAAGACGTTTGTACCGTCTTTCGTGAAATTTTAATCCGTGAAGTTTAATCTTTATTATTGTATACACTTGTATATAGTGTTACGTTATACTTCTGCCCAGAGGCGTCACTAGCAAAAATGTTTGGAGGGGGGACGAGGCATTTACCGACTGGCTGGTCATTTGTACCGACTGTTTCTGCAGAAAAAACCGACTGTTTTCAACAACAAAAAATGACAGTTTTGAAAAAAAATCGACTGATTTTCAGAAAACTCCACTGATTTTCAGAAAAAACGACTATTTTGACGAAAAATCGACCAACTTTCAGAAAAAATCGACTGTTTTCATGAAAAAAATCTGTTTGGGCGAAAAATCGCCGCAAAATGCTTACTTCTATAAAGACTATGCCTTCAGCTACATAGCCTATGCGGACGACTTGCTCTTAGTAAGCCGTAGCCGATCCACACTCACAAAAAATGTAAGTAAGCTGTCGTCAGAACTTCTGAAAATTGGCCTTGAAGTTAACCTTTCAAAATGTGAGTACCTGCATTTCAACCCTTCGTCAAATTGTTCGAGTGCATCTAAAGCTTCTATATCTCTTGGATCGTTCATCGTCAAATCAACAGACTCTTTACGGTGGCTCGGCATAACATTCAAAACTTCATTGTCAAAATTTTGCTCATCGGTTGTTCAAGAAGTTTATAAGTCGATCCGTAGCGCCTATGGGCGCATCGTCCCCAACCGGGGGCGCTATAATCGTAAAGCTTTGGGAAATTTGTACAGCACCTTCTGCGCTCCTTCTATACTATTTCGTTCTGGCGTCACTCATGTTCTGCGAAAGAAGGAGATTAAAAAGATGAGATCATGTTATTTTAAATATGCAAAGCACCTCCTCCACTTGTCGAAATTATGTCATAACCATACATTGACGGAGAAATTCAAAATTCAAGACGCAAGTGTTACCCTTTTGGATGTTTCGTCATCACTTTCAAAACTCATGGACAACAAGGCCCAACCAGCACACGATGTCGTCCACTGCTTCCTGACCGAAGATTAAAAATTAAGTGTCTTTTTCTGTGTGTATATATGTGTTTTGTTTATTTTCTTTACTTTTGTCATTTACTCCGCCTTTTCAAAATGGCGGGTCATAAATAAATTACTTACTTACTTACTTATATTGACGATTTCGACAAATTTGGATTTTACCATGGTAGTTCGAGAAGAATAATAGCGATATCTATCTACTGTCAGGGTCGTCGTGTTCTACTCTCCCAACTTGACATCTACATCAAAAAGAGTCGTCAGTCGTTTCTCGGTTCGGTCACTGCCCAGACCAGAACAAAATAACACTAGGGACCCGATGAACATTTTTGTGCGGAGTTGTGCGAAAAAGTAGCATGCAGTAGTAACTGTTGCCATTGCATGCTACTACTAGTAAACTGGATACTACTATAGCAAGATTGGAGGCTATCGGATACAATAGCCCATTCGGAGGCATGTTAAAAAAAAATAAAAATCGAGAATTAGTCGTATGGAGTTGTACAAAAGTAGCACGCAGTAGTAACTTGTTTGTTGCCATTGCATGCTACTACTAGCAAACTGGATGCTACTACAGCAAGATTGGAGGATACTACTCAATTGGGTAGTATCCTCCTTAACCCTTAACCCAGTCGGAGGCATGTTAAATCAGAGTATTCCATACTACTACATATTAAAACATGCAACTTGTTCGTACAACTACCATACAACTACACAGTCAAAGAATTTTCATCGAGAAGTAGCGCCAAGACTTGAAGAAAGTGACACACACTCGAAAAGCAGTGAGACTAGCACCACTAGCGATAGGTAACGCCCCCAAAAAAAAAATCACTCGTGCACCAGCGCTGGCTCCGACAACTCTATCTTCCGGACATAGCAAAAAAAAGATACAACCTCCCCTGTTTCCTCGATGGTTTGCAGACCGCATCTGAGACGTATTAGGATTTTCTAAGCACGCAAGTGTGTTTCGTTTTGAATGTCGCGAGCGTAGTGGGCGGCGCTAAGAATAAGGCCCATTTCCGATGCATGGAAAGCATAGGTCTTGGCGCTGCTCCCTCGTATTAGTTTGCTTTGCCCTAGCCATGCCACATGGCAATCCGTCGCGAGTCGCAACATCCTGCAATTGGTCGTAGGTTTTGGACTTCTTCGACAAAGCGAGCCAGTCTGAGACCGGTGAGACCATAAAAGTCGAGTTTTCCCTTAGTCATTGGTAAAAGGATCGAGATCGTAGGCGCTCCAGCATGTCAAAGGTTTTCGCGGACGAATGTCATAGGTTTCGCCAGGTCAAATGGCAGCCATTACTCAAGTCATAGAGATCCGCCAGCCGTGCCATCAGGACAGGCCTGGGAGTGACCTAAGGCTAAAACATATATAGGATATAGGATTTTTCACACCAAAATATAGGACAATATAGGATAGAAAAACAGCTTATTTGGATGAAAAAATCCCATGACCCCATCTTCTGCAAAATAACAAAGGAAATATATGTGTCACTTCACTATTCATTCTTTCGCTGGACACAGTACACTACACAAACCGCACTCCGCAGTAGACACAGCATAGAATAAAAATCAAGTTCCTACAAACAAAGTACTGTAGGCATTTTCCATTGCTCGAACTGACTAAGGTACTTTATAACAGACTTCCCAATTGATTGTGTGAACCATGTGGAAAGTCTCAATAAAAGCTGCTCAAAAGCTCAGCCGAACATTGATTTATGCAAGCCAAAGCTCGAACAAAAGTTTGCACAGAACCAGTGGAAAAGAAATAGCCGAGCTGTGAAGTGCCGAATGTTCAAAGAGAACCAGCAGAACACAAACAGCTGAGCTACAACAGCAATGGAAAATAGCTAATATCAGCAGAGTGAAGAACAACTGGAATCAACAAGAGCTACGAGCTTAGATGGCACTTGTTACGAGCAGGTGGTGTGAGAAGCGCGAAAATAAATCTGAGCATTTTTCCGGAAATTCCTGTACCCCTCCCCACCGTGCTCGGATCCAGTCCGGACCATAAAATATGCCATCTAACGCATGCGAGTTTCCAAGTTTCATTCAAATCACTCCACTCGTTTAACCCCTCTGCGAGCCACAACATTTCCGGGACTCCCCCTCCAACTCCCCCCCACTGTGGCCGAATACGACTCGGAGACATAAACTTCGCATCTCTAACATCTCCTCTTCCCGCCCGTCAAGTTTAACTCGAACCGGAGTATATCTTCAAATTTCCGGTCCCCGCTTCATCCCCCCCCTACTTTGGTCGGATCCGGTTCGGATGCCAAAGGACAAATCTAGGCCGCACAAACTTGGTACTGTCCAACTTGCATCCTATTCGGCACATCCGTTTCGTCTTTGTGCATGTCACAAAGTTTTCGGACCCTCCCCCCCAAACTCCCCCACAGTGACCGGATCCGGTCCGTTTATGTCATTCGCGTATCTAAGACTTGTGCTTGTTCTTCCCGCCAAGTTTCATCCCGAACCCTGTACTCGAAGCGTTTCCCGAGATTTCCGGTTCCCCCTCCACCCCCCCCCCCCCAATGTCAGCGGATCCGCTCCATATTTAAAATGGGGCGTCTGAGACACGAGGTCTTTCCATATATCAAGTTTCGTTAAGGTCCGATCACCCATTCGTAAGTTAAAAATACCTCAATTTTACAGATTCCCCCCTTCCTCCACGCCCCCCCCAGATGGTCGGATCGGGGAAACGACTGTTCCCAAGTCAATCTGTTCGGGTCCCTGACACGCCTGCCAAGTTTCATCGTCCTAGCACAGCAGGAAGTACCGAACTCGCGGGATCACTAGAATTTCGGATCCCCCCTACTACTCCCCCACAGTGAGTGGATCCGGTCCGGTTATGTCAATCACGTATCTAGGACTCGTGCTTGTTCTTTCCACCAAGTTTCATCCCAATCTCTCCACTCTAAGCGTTTTCCAAGGTTTCCGGTCCCCCCCCCCTCAAACTCCCCCCAATGTCACCGGATCCGGTCCGGATTTAAAATGAGACGTCTGAGACACGAGGTCTTGCTATGTATCAAGTTTCATTAACATCTGATCACCAGGTCGTAAGTAAAAAATACCTAATTTTTCCAGATTCCCCTCCCTCCACTCCCCCCAGATGCTCGGATCGGGGAAGTGACTACTTCCAACTTAATCATTTGGGGTCCTTGATATGCCTGCCAAGTTTCATCGTCCTAGCTTATGTGGAAGTGCCCGAACTAGCAAAACATGGATAGACTAACCGACCGACGGACGGACAGAAATTGCGATCGCTATATGGCACTTGGCCGAAGGGCAAGTGCCATAAAAACTGTGCCACTAGGTGCTAAGATTTAGGTTCTCCAGAGGATACTATAAGTTCTTGGTAGTACCAATCGAGTTCAACAGGAGTATAATGAAGGTCTGAGAGATTTCCGAATTCAGACAAAATCACGAAATCAGACTTGTACTTTGGACAGAACATTCAACAAACAGCAGGCTATCACCAACCAGGTCACTGTCATGCAGCCTCAATGAAAGGAGAGATAGTGGTCAGAACTCATCATAAGGTAGCAACATAAACTAACTGACAATTAGGTATTTGCGAATTCGCAACGCCGACGCCAACTTTTTGTTGGCGTTTATAGCATTTATTTTGTTTGTTACTCCATCCTTAGGGCGCTTCGCCCTCTTTTTGTTGAGATGGGTTATAGATAAATTGAACAGAATTTTTAATTTCTCGTCACGCAGCGTTGCCATAACTGATGGAAACAAAAATTCACAAGGGAAATATACAGACGAAACTGATTTTTTTTTTTTGGCAGAAATATTAACTACTTCGACCTTTGCCAAGTTTTAGCAGAATTAACTTCGAAATTTACGAAAAAAAGCAGCAAAAGCTGAAATATAGGAGAATATAGGGTTTTTGACTCAACATAGTATATTATAGGACAAGTTTTAAAATATAGGATATATAGGATATATAGGTCTCACTCCCACCCCTGCATCAGGAGGTAACGGGAGAATACTCTAAATGACTAAGTCCAAAACACGCCAGAGATCCTCAGGAAGAATGAGTAAACGTCTCACTAGCGACTCAACCTCAACACTCAAATCCTGTGTCAACCAATTGCGGCGATCTTTGGGAGCAGATGTGACACCGCTTCCGGCTCTTCCGCTAGGTACCCGGCGATTTTGCATCGGCCAGGAGAGTTAGTCATCAAGAGTATTCCGAACGTTGTCCACAGGTGGAAACCGAAGAGATTTCGGCATCCAGGATGCTCGAAGAAAACTCTCGCACTTATCCAAATAGTCTGCATCTGGCTTGTGTGGCGACGGGTTGCCATGTGACCTGGCGAACCGAGATCGGGCTAATGGACGTGTTCGAGACCGGGCCGCCTTCCCCGTCTGGGTTCCTCCAGTTGCCACTGGTCAGTAGCGTACTGACGTCTCATTTGTTCAATCGCGGCGGCATGGCTTAAAGATTGGTGCCGACAGAACGGGATTTTTTTTCCGCTTCCGAATACTCTATAGGCGTATTCTCGCCGTTCTCCGAGGACTCCACTTGAGGAGTCCCAGTGTTTTTTTTGTCCCGGGGACTCACTCCCCGTATTCTCGTGAGTCCTCACGGACGCGGAATGCTCCGATTATCATCACCGTCATAAAAAAGGACTCCCTTTCAGATTTGGAGGGGAATCAATTTTTGCTGGTGTTGGTGCAATGTATAATTAATTAAAAATAATCAGAATAAACAAAACGACAAATAAAGTGGATCCAGACTAATTTCGTCAACTGCAATTTTTTTTTTCGAACAAAATCCATTTTGGAAGCATTCCCCGTGTTCTCGCTGTTTCTGTAAACGGAGTCCGCGTGGAGTGACTCCCTCTATTCTCGCCGTTCCCTTCGACTCCCCGAGGATTCCTCGGGGAACGGCGAGAATACGCCTTAAATGACTAAGTCCAAAACACGCCAGTGATCCTCAGGGAGATCCTCAGGAAGAACGAGTACACGTCTCGCTACCGACTCAAGCTCAACAACTCAAATTCTGTGTCAACCAATCGCGGCGACCTTGGGAGCAGATGTGATACCGCTTCCGGCTCTTCCGCTAGGTACCCGGCGATTTTGCATCGGCAAGGAGAGCTAGTCATCAAGAGTATTGAGAGGCAATGCGAATACAATTAGACTTGGGCGTTGAAACGGCGGGGCGCGAATTTTTATGTCCTGACGACCCAGTTTTTTTCGACTTTCGCTGCCAAATTCGCCTATAGGACGCGATTTCGGGTCCTATAGGCACCTCGCTTAACTCGGCTCTCGATGACCTTGCAAATCACCAGGTTTGTGACCCTTTCAGTCCTGAGTATAAACCAGACATATTGGCAATTTCAATGTATTACCAGAAGTGCAAAATCCATCATTAGGTTACAAAAAAAGAAAACAAATATCATGCACTCTCACTTTAAAAGAAAGAAAAATGAAAACGCGGGTCCAGGACCACTAATTTTGACTTCCTCCATACCACAGTAATCAAATAGTAACTATTGCGGTAATTACTTGGTCAACTGTACGGTCGGAGATACGGAAAACACCACATTTTTCAACAAACTGGAATTACGGACCCATACAAAATAAGCAGTTCACAGCTGTGCGCAAGGACCTTTCACTACCTGTATTTTTACAGAGCAATTCTCTTCCCTCTTCATTTGGTTTCGCTTCTGTCCTATGGCGCTTTTTTTTGTCAGATAGAATCGTAATGGGTTTTATGGTATTTACTACTCAGTCTTCAACTGACCGTTGACCTGAACGGTCGCAAATACCGGTTAACTTTTTGTTTGTGAAACCGTTGAAAGCCGTTACTGAAAGTCTGCGTTTGTGGAATGGCGCCAAGCGAAGGCAATGACGAGATGTCAGTTAGTCTGGTTTATCAGCCAGTTTTGAATTTTTTTCAGAAAAGTCTTGACTCGGGAGTTGATACAAATTCGGTCACAAAGTTTGCTGCAGAGTTCTTCACTGTTGACGCGATTGTGGCTGCGAAAAAGTTTCTGTGGGCTCTTGCCTTTCCCAGTGAGCTCCCCCCGAGAAGAAATGCCCAGGCCAATCATCTGTGTGATATTGTGGATGCTTTCCGTCGCTGTGATGACTTGGACGTTGCTGTTCCGGATTTCGTCATACGATTTCCGAGCGAAGTTCCGGTCGTTCCAGCTGTTGCCATATCTGTATTGAGTAGCAAGCTAAGCGCTGTTGCTAACGATGTCCGTTTTATTGCTGAAGCAGTTTCTACTCTTGATCGCTTCACTGCTATTTCCACTCGTGCCGAGGCTTTGACGGCCATCCCTCCCTCACCACCTTCAGATACGCACACTGTTGTTGTTAGTAATGTCCCGTCGGATCTTCTTAACATTGATTCCAGGACGCAACACATTGACACCGTTGAAGGTAACGAAGGGATTACTAATGTCAGAGCGAATACTCAAAGAAGTCGTCTCATCGTCCACACTTCAAGTGCTTCTTATGCAGAGGTTGTTGCGAGATCAATCACCAAAGGTTTGCCGGAGGGTACTACTGCCAAAGTTATCTCTCCTAAATTTTTGGGTGTCGTCAGGAGTGTTCCAGTCACCATTACGGCCGACGCCTTGAAGACCCTGATTCCTGATTCTTGTGAAGTCGTGCCTATTTCCGGCTCTCGTTCTTTCAAAATCGGGTTCAAAAGTCAAGTTGGTCTCCTTACAGCTATGAAAATCGGGGTAAAAATCGGGTATGAAGTTTTTCGTGTTCATGAATTCCACCGAATGCCCAAGCGCTGCTATCGCTGTCAATCCCCAAACCACGGTATAGCCAAATGCCCGCATCCGTCTGATTCTCCAAAATGCGCTCGTTGTGCTGGTTGCCACAGTTATAGCAAAGATTCCCCTTGCTCACTGCCTCCAAAGTGTGCCAATTGCGACGGCTGTCATGTCTCTTTTAGCCTCAGATGCAGCGTTATGAGGAAGGCCGTGGGACTTGGCAAATAATGGTTTTTCAGGAAAAGAAACTGTGCTGTGTGTCATCAAATGTAAATGGCACTAAGGACAAAGATCTTCTACTTGATGATTTGCTAGGCAGCTCGGACATTCTTTGTCTTCAAGAGCATCTGCTATCCGCCCCTAGTAGCGAAAGTTTGCGCCGATCTCCAGAGCACTTTGTGTTCATTCAGCCGGCAATGAAAACTAGAGGTCGTCCTTCCGGTGGGTTAGCCATTTTTCTTCGAGCCAGCGAGTGTTCAGCACCACCAAAACTGTTCCAGTCTGGGCGTTATGCTCTTGCCGTTCAGTTGGACAATATTGTTCTTGTTAATGTATATTTACCTTGCGACCGGCGGAACATTGCATCACATAGTTCATTTGCTAAGGCTTGTCAGAAAATCAGAACACTTCTGTCAGACATTTCAAGGAAAGGAATGAAATGGGCTCTTGTTGGTGATATTAACACTGATCTTCTAACTTCTTCTGTACGGACTGATTTATTTTTCGATTCTTTACCGGTAGCTCACAGTCTCATTGAGAAGTCTCTACCCTTTTCATATTGACATAATCGTGGCGCTAATGTTTCCAACCTTGATCATTTGATTGTTTCTGAAACAAGTCTCATTGACGGTATTGTTGAGGTTGATGAGGAGAAAATTGAGGACGACCATCTGCCTCTGTCTTTCTGTTTGGTTGTCCCTGTTGCTCGAATCAGTTGTCCAAATCCCAAGAAGGCTTGGATCCAAAAGCGTAACTGGAATTGTATAGATACTGTGCTCTACATTTCTACATTAACTAATCTTCTCTCGCTTTTAAAAGTTCCTTTTCACCTTCTTCAGACTGGTATAGCAGCTACTACTTCGTCCGTTGATATTAATTGTTATTATAGCGAGCTTGTCCATTGCTTGAAATTGGCAGCCGATATTGCTGTACCGACTGAGAGAATTCGAGTTGGTACAAGGAAACCTATTTGGAAAGTCAGTCCTGAAGTTAAGAAGGCAAAAAACACGGCAAAATTTTGGCTAAAAATTTGGATTGCTTGTGGACGCCCAGAGAATGGTACTGTTTTTAATCTAAAAGCTAAAACGAAGCGTGAATACAAATCTTCACTTAAAAATGCTCGTTTGAATGGCTTAGATGCTCCCAGTGACAAAAAAGCGTGGCAAAAGGTCCTTCGTACAGATAAAGGTTCAGCTGTACCTCCTTCCGCGCTAACTATGGCTGACTGGACCAACCACTACCGTGGTCTATTCAGTGGTTGCAAAAACCAGATTCAGCAGCACTTTGAAAATTTACTTCTTAAATACCTACCAAGGAAAATATTTCAACCTTCTGTTCTTCCCGTTACTTGTTCTTCCATCGAAATTGCTTTCCGAAAATTAAGAAGAACTGGTTCTACAGATTCTGATGGCCTTAGTGCCGATTTCTTCAAAATTGAGTGTCCAGCTTTAACACAACACCTTCAGCTGCTATTTCAAATTTGTTTATGCCAGGGTTTGGTTCCGAATAGTTTCCTCATGGGTACTATGACATCGGTGATTAAACGAGGAAAAGACGCGGACCTTTGCAAAAGCTATCGGCCAATTACAGTTTCTTGTACCATAAGCAAAATCCTGGAACACGTCCTTCTTCCAGAACTAGTTGAAAAATGTAGCTTTGGTTCAATGCAGTTTGGATTCCGTTCGAGCGCCAGTTGTGCGCACGCTCATCACATATTGACAAAAATGATGAAACAGGCTACCCGCGACAAGTCTTCTATACATATATGTTCTATAGATATAGCTGGTGCTTTTGACAATATAACGCATTCTCAGGCCCTATTTTCTCTCATTACTTCTGGCGTGAATCTGTCTGTCGTCTATCTGTTAAAATTTTGGTATGGTCATTCTTCAGTAAGGTTCAAATGGCAAGGTAGCTTGTCAGAGATTATTTCTGTCCGGACTGGTGTTCGCCAAGGGGGAGTCTTATCTCCCTACATCTTCAAATCGGCCATATCTTCTTGTCTCGATTCTTTGCTTCCTGCTTACTTCTATAAAGACTATGCCTTCAGCTACATAGCCTACGCGGACGACTTGCTCTTAGTAAGCCGTAGCCGATCCACACTCACAAAAAATGTAAGTAAGCTGTCGTCAGAACTTCTGAAAATTGGCCTTGAAGTTAACCTTTCAAAATGTGAGTACCTGCATTTCAACCCTTCGTCAAATTGTTCGAGTGCATCTAAAGCTTCTATATCTCTTGGATCGTTCATCGTCAAATCAACAGACTCTCTACGGTGGCTCGGCATAACATTCAGATCTTCATTGTCAAAATTTTGCTCATCGGTTGTTCAAGAAGTTTATAAGTCGATCCGTAGCGCCTATGGGCGCATCGTCCCCAACCGGGGGCGCTATAATCGTAAAGCTTTGGGAAATTTATACAGCACATTCTGCGCTCCTTCTATTCTATTTCGTTCTGGCGTCACTCATGTTCTGCGAAAGAAGGAGATTAAAAAGATGAGATCATGTTATTTTAAATATGCAAAGCACCTGCTCCACTTGTCGAAATTATGTCATAACCATACATTGACGGAGAAATTCAAAATTCAAGATGCAAGTGTTACCCTTTTGGATGTTTCGTCATCACTTTCAAAACTCATGGACAACAAGGCCCAACCAGCACACGATGTCGTCCACTGCTTCCTGACCGAAGATTAAAAATTAAGTGTCTTTTTCTGTGTGTATATATGTGTTTTGTTTATTTTCTTTACTTTCGTCATTTACTCCGCCTTTTCAAAATGGCGGGTCATAAATAAATTACTTACTTACTTACTTACTAAACTTTAGCCGCTTGACGCCCGTGACGTTTTCATGAGGTCATGAAAGAAATAGGAAAATTCGACTAAATTAATGTTGCAGAATATATATTGTATCTGTATATATAGAGCCGAGCGGGCAGCGAGGCGCCGGACGCGTTTATACTTATAAACCGTTCTAGGTACAATCAGTTCCGTTAGTAAATAGAAAACAAACTTTTTGTGTGACGTCACGACCCGTAGATAATCGGCTAAAGTTTGGTCAACACCGGCTTCCTACGTCATTTCGGTTTGAAATATGGTGTTTAAAGCAGAGAACAACAAATACTGGTTGTCATCTGTTGCGTTTTTCCAGTTACTATCATCAGCTACGATTCTGTTATTATTTTCGTTCCACCGTCCGGCGTGACAAAAAAGTTAGCTCCTCCCTCTTATCTTTTCGTCCCCCAAGAGTTACGATCGTCACAATTTCCTTATGGTCGGTAGCATCATCATTTTATCATGTTAAGCTGAAATTCTTGTCAGAATGGTTCCAGACAGGGTAGTAACTACCAGTACTACCACAATACTGAAGTGGCTTCTACTCTCATCAGCCTAACTTGTAATAACTTCTTTGGGTACGAAAAAGTAGCATGCAGTACGAACTGATGCTCATGCTTCTATGTCAAGGCTATCGTGTTACTGTATTCTACTGCATGCTACTACTAGCAAGACAGGAGGCTACTATAGCAAGACAGGATACTACTGCTTAAGGTTGGCCCAGTCTGAGGCACATTAAATGATAGTATTCTATACTATTACATAGCAATACATGCAACTTTTTCGTTACGCAGGCTACAAATTTCATCGGGTATGTCACCGCATGTGGCTGAATATGGAACCGTGAAAGGTAAATAACGCCCTAAGTCTTCTGATGTCTTGTTCATAGTCTTGCCCAAGGGCCATCGACCAGCATTATTTCTCAGCAAGCGTTTATCCCTTTTACTAACTTCCTCGATTTCCGTTAGATGATACGCAGTTTTGATAAAAAGCAGACTGTGTGCTCTACTTTCGACAGATGAAAATGATTCGATTGCGTTGAAAGTGAACTAAAAAAACACGCCGAGCGAAGTATACACATTGACGGTAAACGGATCAGTTCATGCCCAGAAGTGGACAAAAGTGACCCTAAACAAAGGGGGTAGAAGGCTGACCCGTGAAAGGATAGGAAGAGGAAGTCCCTTGAGAATAACTAACTTATGAACATCTTATTATGGACCCATGATAGTAGTGATCAAGACTTCTATCTAGCATATGCAGAGACTTCAATTAGACAGATTATAGCCGAGGGGTTATCAGCTTCAAAAATGCGCGAACACCAGGCCACAGGCGCGCGAGGTCCCGACCAAGAAAAGGCAAATAGACCCAGACATTATCGGTCGCCTGAAGAAAACCGGTTGGTGCCCCACATTATATCTGCTTCAAATCATTTTCCAAATCAAATTTGGCTCGGACAGGCCTGCTAAGCTTCCTAAGATGATGCCGTGATCACACACCAGTTGAGAAGCTCAATGTTCAAGATGGAAGTGTTTCTTCTGCCATGAATTGGCAAGTTTTAAGCCGCTTTCACACTGACGCGTTGCGGCTTTCACACTGAGCTTCGCAACCTCAGCGTCGCGCTTGCGGTGACGCAACGCAGAGCTTACGCAGAGAAATAAAATGCAACGCAAGAATAAAACCAAGTTCTATTCTTGCGTTGCGTCGACGCATACGCATCAGATTTTTCAGTGAAAAATGGAAGTTTTTGAAGACAAACTGGAGAAAACCTACTAAAGCTGCTTTCACATTGACGCGTTTGCCTTTCACACTGAGCTACGCAAGCCTTGCGTTGCGCTTGCGTCGACGCAACGCAGAGCTTACACAGAAAAATAAAACGCAACGCAAGAATAGAAGCAAGTTCCATTCTTGCGTTGCGTCGACGCGTACGCATCAGATTTGTCGAAAATGGAAGATTTTGAAGAAAAACTAGAAAAACTTGCTGATGATGAAGAAAAACTTGCTACTAGTGGAAGAAATTAAAACACAGCAGAAGAAACCGAGAAAGGAAAATGTAAATGAGCATCCAGCGGGAAAGCTTCTCGCGCAGGTGTGAAAGATACGCTGCGCAGCCTATACGCAACGCAAGATAAACGCATACGCAACGCATCGCAACGACGCGTCAATGTGAGAGCAGCTTAACGATGAAGAAAACTTAGTAATGATGAAAGAAACGAGAATTCAGCCTAAGAAACCGAGGAAGGAAAACGTTAATACACTTCCAGCGTGATAGCTTGTCGTACAGGTGTGAGAGAAACGCTACGCAACCTGTACGCAGCGCAAGATAAACGCATACGCAGCGCATCGCAACGACACATCAGTGTGAAAGCGGCTTCGATGTCTTTTTCGGAAACCACTAGCCACTCGGCTGAAAATCTGAACAGAAGATACCAAATTTTATTTAAAAACTGATAATATCCTATAATACACCACAAACTGCTCCCTTTTTAAAAAAAGTTCCATGGTAATTTTTTTTTTTTATTATTCTTTATTTTGCTTTTGACTGTCAATTTACTACTATTCCGGTGTTCTTGGTCAATTGCTTTATTGTGGAATGACTCTTTGGAATCACAATCATTCTATGATTTTTTGTGAAATGACTGATGTGTTTATCTTTTCAAGCAAATACAAATACAAATAAATAAATACTAAACTGGTCACGACGTTACTCACAGGATTTCTTACTGGCGAAAATTTCTGTAAAAAAGTTTGTTGCGCCTATTCCTCCAGCCCAAGCTGTTAGCTGACTGCGAATCATATTTGATAGTGCAAAACGGATACGTCACATGGATTTTATTAGATCTATATTTTGGCCCTTCTTGGCACGGGTTCTCTTCAGGCTCAAAGTCGCTCAAGTTGGAAAAACGAGCTTGTGGGAAAAACCCACAACTTGTTTCCCAACTTATCTCCCACGAACTTCTTTCCCACAAGTTCGTTTTTCCAACTTGAGCGGCTTTGAGCCTGAAGAGGACCCATGCCAAGAAGGGCCGAAATATAGCTCTAATAAAATTCAGCTGACGTACTTGCTTACTAATATTTTAATTACTAATTTACCGTATTTTACGTTTGAGTTGTATTGCCTATCTGGCTTGCCCACGATTATTCTACTCTTTATATACGTACAGCATTTCCGAACCTCACTTATGCTGCTAAAACAACGGGAGGTCCGATTTGGTGTACACCACGAGTTCGAGAGCTGATAACCCCTGTATCACAACAGCCATAGAGTTTGGAGACCATTGAGGACAATAAATAAACACCTTTACCGCAGCCAGTACCCTGTCTCACACGTAAAAATTGAAATAGATGCCTAGGTCGGAGCGTGATCACAGTTCGTCGTGAACTAGAAGGTCATCGGGATTCTCCGGTGGTTGAGAGCAAGCCGAGGGGCTGATAAAGGTCATCTCATATTCGCAGCGGTTCGGTTCGGAAACGCTGGTCACGACGTTATCCATGCCGCAGCTAAATCGAACCTGCAACGGGAATTCTAACGTCAGCAGAGGCGTTACTAGCCAAAATGTTGGGGGGGGGGGGGGGGGCAAGGTATTTACCAACTGGCTGGCGATTTTTACCGACTGTTTTAAGGAAAGCCATTGTTTTTAAGGAAAATCGACTGTTTCGACGAAAATCGGCTGTTTCCAAGAAAAAAACCCGCTGTTTTTACGAAAAATTGCTGGTCGGCAACTTGGGGGAAGGGGGGTCCCCCTCCCTAAACCCCCATACGTGACGCCCCTGTTAGTCAGTTCAAAGTCGCCCAACCCCAGTACCCACTCCACCCATCGAAGAAGCAGATTCAGAGAATGAATAAGCGACCAACCCCCTAAACGGCTTTCTCGCATTTTGAGATCCTGGATTCTGTCAGATTTTCTAAGTTTATAGTATCGCGTCCTGCTCACATTAATTGACATTAATTGCGTTTTTGCACATACCATGGCATCTGTTACCACGGTAACTGGATCTGCAATTAGTCGTTTTTGCAGTTACCGTGGTATCTGATATACCACGGTCTAAAGTTTTCGCAGTTACCGTGGTATCTGAATATCAGATACCACGGTACCTTGTCAGATACCAGGGTATCTGAGATACCAGGGTATCAGATACCGCGGTAGCTGCGAAAACGACTTTAGACCGTGGTATCGTCAAGCATAAAACACAGGTACAAGCGCCAGGTACAACAAATCCGACAGGGAAATACTACTATATGATAACCGACTGTTCATGAATAGCGGAACAACGAAGTAACGCATTTTCATCGGGTCTTCAAGCCTCTTTAAGTGAATAAGCGAGGGGTAAGTAGATTGTCCTATCTGAGCCCTTTTCAGTTGAACTTTAACAGTTGTTTTCACGCCTTTGCTCACTAGTCAAATCTCCTATTCCCACGCACAGTCATTTCAAAGTTAAGCCCCCCCCCACTCCCCCCCCCCTTCCGTCGTTTGTGACTAGTTCAGCCCGCAATTTGGACTGTGCGAACCAATCAGAAGCAATATTTGTTCATGAAGTTATTTACCATTGCGCGTAATAGGTAGTGGGTTCTCACAGTGGAGTGACGGTGCGAGAGTTAAAGCACAGATGCAGATAGGAGTTGATGTATTTTTTACTTCTGGGGAATCTGAACTGAAATGACACGCTCTTCAGTAAGCCTTTAAAGGACTCCTCGCACTGTTTACTCTTCAACTTACAGTATTTTAAGATATTTGAATACTTTAAAACTAGGCTGTGCTTTCAACAAATAGCCCATGGTTCTGGCTGTTTTTAGCCTTTTCCGAGACCCGTTGACTTATGGCGAAGACAGGGAAACAATTTACGTAACCACTTTTTCTGATGAAAAAACTTCTCACAGACAACCGTCGACAGCATGATACACATCGAAGGTCCGATCCACATCCCGATTGTGAACGAGATAAAAATTCTAGGCGTAACTTTCACGAGTGACTGTAGCTTCAGTGCCCACATTAATTCAACCGTCCACAAGGCTAATGCAAGCCTTCAAATGCGGCGTTTTGGGTGTGACACTGAAAGTCTTCTCCGTGCTTACCTGTGCTATGTTCGCCCGTTGCTCGAGTACGCGTGCCCGGTGTGGGGTCCATCTGCAATCCGCACAGCGTACCTATTACACGACATAGAGTCCATCCAGAAAAGAGCAACGAGGATCATACTCCGAAACCGCGACATACCCTGCGAACAAGCCCTTGAGAAACTGAACTTGTCACCGCTTAAAGTCCGGCTTGAAAACTGATTTTGCAGTTTGGTAAATCTATCCTAGCCAATACGAGCCACCGGTCACCCCTCTTAATAACCGAACTCGATTACAAAATAAACTTCTACCCGCACTAATCGCTACGGGAACTCGTTTGTGCCTTTTTTTACTTCGGTGTTCGATGCTGAATCGTAGTGTATGTCTGTTATTCATATGTTTGTTATTTATAATTTGTAAGAACTGAATTTAGTTATGCTATAATAGTTTCTAAATATACCAATCTCTCTCTCTCTCTCTCTCTCTCTCTCTCTCTCTGTGAAGGTAGCAAAACACGGCAAGTGAGAAAATCAGCGTGGTTTTGTTAGAAGGGTTAGAATGTACCGTACGAAATTGGGGTCTCCGGGTTTAGAAATGTACGGAGTGATTATGGAAGTATGTTGCGTTAGTATTATAGGTAAGACAGGTCCTTTAAGTGAGCGTTTGTACACACAACGAACCTTTATGTTTGTGTGTTGTCGTGATTATTATCTGTTACTATTTGTAATAGCGACAAGCTTACCGTTTTTCCTGGAAATAACAAATAAAAAAATAAACCGAATGGATGAAATGATTGTATATATTTAGTAAAGAATAGTCCTGTATTAATGTAATTCTGATTTGTGATTTATAATATCCCGATTTAAGTAAATTGATTTGTATAATAATAATAAATAATAAATTGACTGATTGAAAAATAACAAGCCGCCGTTCTTACCTTGCAAGATCTCTGGGGTCCATTCCAGCACTGGACACCCTTCTCCAAGAGCATCGCTGAATATTTGTTGTTCTCGGGTCCAGTCCATGACCCCCACTGTCCCAGACGGGTTTCACTTCCTCCCGACTTTGGTCTTTGGCTTGCCTATAAAGAAATTCAAGTTATTCAACAAATAACCCATGTTCTAGATAGATAGATAGATAATCTTTTTATTCACAATACTTATCATGGCTCAAGCCAAATTTGTTTGATATAGTCGTGGATTCAACTTACGAGCACACACATACATCTTAAAGGACCCTTCTTGCTTATTCTGCCTTTTATAATATACCTAGCTCCTATATGGAAATATAAGCTTCTAAAAATCCCCACCTTCGTTTGTGCTCCATTGTTTCGTTTTGTGCCTACGAATTTTTTACGCTATTTCGGACTTGCCGAGTTTTGCCCGTCAAACAACGAAAAATTTGTTGGAATCTTCAACGTCCGCTGACAACTCTTTCACACATAACGATGTAAGAATCTTCTGTTTATTACTTCTTTTATTTGCTTAGTTTTCAAACTTTCTAGCCATGATGCGTTCAGTTTTCAAATGTTTTGCGCCCAGCCGCCGCGTCGGAGAGCAGGAAGGCTGGATATAGTCGACAAGCGCTAACAAGAAAATCGCTAATTTCAAGTGGAAAGTAATGGTGTTTTTTAAAACGTTTTGTCTGATCCATTTCATAGGCAAAAGACCATTTCTAGTAAGAGTTGTGCTTTAATAGGCCTACTCATATAGGGCTACAACGGTCATAAATAACGTTATAAATTTAAACTAGCAGCTCGGCTTATGCTTCATTATACAACTTTAAAAATGAAGGGACAAAACTCTTTGCAAACCTCTGGTGGGCACATTTGATTGGCTGCAACTTTTCAACCGCAGTAGCTACCTTGCGATGGAGCCTTTTTGTCAGCTTTTCAGAAGGGAAAATATTTTTGTGGATTGGGTGATCCAGAGATTTGACGCCAACTCCATGCAGAGTTTCAGCCTTCGTTTATGTAAGAAGGCGATTTCGGATTTACGTAGTAACTCTTCATAGGACCTCTCGGCCACCTTTGACGCTATGATAGGGCTCTTTTTTTAATATTCTCAATTCTGGCGGTCTGTTCGACCGTATTCTAAATTTGGCAGCTAGCAGTTGTAAATGCTAAATGCGTAGTCCGTCCTGGCCGAACGGTTGGCACGCCAAACTCGTAAGCGAAGGGACGCTGGTCCGAGTCTCGGTGTGCATACCGTTTGGTTTGTGGCGAGGGTTTGTGGCGTAACCCTGCAATACAAGCCAAAGTTCACCCAGCTTCAAACGGGTACCTGGAGAAATCTGGATTTCTCCAGATTCCCAAACAGAGAAATCGTGTGGAGAGTTTGGTATAGCGTGTGTAAGTATCCGGAATGGAACGAGTCTTTCTTTCTTTTGTGTGCGTATTTACAGAGGAACGACTAATTTATATTATCTACATATAGTCAATGTCTAAAATGGGGCCGGGCTAACGAGCTCGTATCCCTGCCGGCCCCCAGCGATCAAAATATATTGTCATGAAGTGTTTTATAAATTAAAGAACCTGGACCTGAACCTAGGGAAGGTGACAGGAAGGGTAGGCGAAAGTACCAGGATTGCTAGCCCCCAACCCCTTCCTGCCTGAGGGCAGGTAATCGGAGATCAGCACCGCCAGTTAGGCTTGTATAGGCTGATGTTGATGCCTTACCTTACCTTTACCTTGCCATTTGTAAGTACTACACGAGTTATTTTTTTGTAAATTATTTTTTCGTCCGTTGTATTCTTTGTCTGTCGTTCAAGTTTACTTAACAGTACCATACAATTTGTTTTACATGAATAACGCATCGCTCATCGCAAAGTGGGATCCTTGAAGAAGACAGTCAATAAAGATAAATCTACTAATTAAAGAAATGTGCCATGGCTCGTAATAATTATAATTTGAATTCTAATTAAAGTTTAACTGAAAAGCCAACTTATTTTTGTGTAATTTAATTGAATACACTGGATTATATGGATTCTGCGAAGGGATTTTTTTTTATTTTCCACTATCTGCTCTAGTTATGACGTTCAGAATATCTGCGGCCGTCCCCACAGCGTAAATTCGACTATGGCGCGGGAAATTTTTAATCTCAACACAAACGCGGCTTTTCAATGGGCAGTGGTGAGATTGGTGAAGATTGCTTAGTGCCTGAACAAAAAAAATCATAAATCTTTCTCGTAAGACATACAACAAAAATACATGCGTATAGAGGTACAACAAATTACACGGAAATTCCACTATTTGAAAATCGATGATTCGTGAAAAGCGGAATAACGAAGTAACGCATTCTCAGCGGGTCTTCAAGCCAATTTAAGTGAATAAGCGATCGGTAACTAGATTGTTCTATCCCAGCCTTTTTCAGTTAAACTTTAATGTCTTTGAAAAGTCATTTGATCTTATCAATTGACACAAATATCAAATACAAAAAGTGCCTCCGGCCGGAATCTTTTTCTCGCCACTTGTCACAGCGTGCTGATACTTTTGCGTAGAATCAGCTGCGCACTAGTGCGTGGACTCAAAATCAGAGATGGGCGAATCCGAATCCGGATTCGAATCCGAATCCGGATTCGAATCCGGGATTCGTCCTTTTGGTCGGATTCGAATCTTCTACATGTCAGGCTGGATTCGGACTTGGACTCGAATTCCAAACCCTCAATCTTAGGAATCCGCTCAAATTTCTAGTCTACATCCTTCCGGTTAGCCTTTTCCGATTTTTACACAGTGCACTTAGGCAATCGAACATTTTGTCTCCACTCCACCACCAATCATCCTCAGGAATCTACCACGTCATCTGATTATCTTAGATTTCAGTGCTTTTTGTCACCTCTGATTTTCAAACTATAACCTATGTACACGATTAGATTTTTGTTAAGGTCGGATTCGAATCGAATAGTGGATTGGGAATCGGATTCGTACCTAACCTTGGATTCGAATCCTTTCATGACCGGGTTCGCCCATCTCTGCTCAAATACGCTGCGTCTTCTCAAAACGCACAATACTCTCATCTCGATATCTGCAAATCCGTGGTATCCTTCCACTAAAGTGTTAAAAGTTTAACCGAAAACGACCGAGACAAGACAGTCTAGTTTCCCCTCACTTATTCACTTAAGACCTTGAAGACCCGATAAAAATGCGTCACTTCGTTGCTCCGCTATTGACGAATAATCGATTTTCAAATGGTGGAATTACCCTGTCGGATATGTGGTACCTCTATGCGCCTGTACGTGCGTTGTACCGTCCGCAAACCGAAATATAGCTCTAACAAAATGTAGCTGACTTATCCGTTTTGCACCGTCAAAAAGAATCTTCTATTATTTTTCCACGAGTGCATTTTCCAGCTTGAGCCTGAAAAGGGCCCTTGCCAAGAAGAGCCGAAATTTAGCTCTAATAAAATGTAGCTGACGTATCCGTTTTGCATTATCCAATTTTCAGTTGTACTTTAAAACAATGACAAGAATTTATATCCCTTACTTTCTTTTTGTTTTTAATTTCAGAGATTCATCGCCGTGTCAATCTTTTTATCTGGTTCTGCGACGCTCGGATTTAGGAAAACGGGACTAAAATGCATTGAGATAGACACACGATTTGATTGTCACCAGAATGGAATACGTTGAAAGAATGTGCGAAGAACACACTTTTTCATGGGATGAAACAAGCCATGTCTCCGCGGCGGGCCACATGCCCTGTGGGGGTAGTTACCTCATCGCTTTGCTTTTCAGCTTAGCATTGAGTAAAGAGTAGATGTTGGTTAGGTTGTGACAGTTTCACTGTCCAATTCAAAGGGAGCCTTGCCAACAGCAGCCAAAATATCGCTAAAATAATCTCAGCTACCCATTTAGCACCATCAATTATTCTTATGCAATACCATATAAATTACATATATATTAAGTTATTGTATATATTCATTTTTATATTAAATATAAAGTTATATTTAATATAAAATTCTCGAGTTGGTATTTGTATTAGTGTTTGTTTAGTTTTAATTATCCTAAGTATTCTTTGAGCCCAAGCTGACTTACAAACATTTATTTAAACAACGTTTACAACGGATACGTCAGCTACGATTCTTCATCAGCGATATTTCGGCCCTTCTTGGCAAGAGTCCTCGTCAGGCTGTCAATCCTCTGGGTCAACGTCGGGGAAGGAAACAAACCTGTAATGACAGCCTGACGAGGACTCTTGCCAAGAAAGGCCGAAATATCGCTGATGAAGAATCGTAGCTGACGTATCCATTGTAAACATTGTTTGAATAAATTTAATTATTCTGTACTAAAATTCTCGTGCTTATGTTGTTAGTTTGTTTTTATCTGTCAGAATTAATGAAGCGTCATTTCCTTGTGCCACTGGCATGTCTGTAGCTTTTATGCAATTTGAGTTTCACAGTTGTCAATAAAATTGTACCTTACTACCTTAAGCTCAGGTACGTGTTGGATTCAGGCGCGTCTTTATTTCCTCCTGTACCTCCAGAGGCGCTTAGGGCATCCACGAAGAGCCGCCAGTCGTCTCTCATAAGGCCCGCTGCCCATAGATCTTCCCATTCGGGCTGGATAGACGCGTTGATATTGTCAAGATCCGACTGGTAGGTACGCCGACTTACTGAGACTTAGGTCTTCCTGCGCCTGGTGGCGCATAAGGCGACAACTTCTGACCTCCAGGTGACTCTATCTTGCGTAGCATTCCACAGTTCGGTCATCGTGGTCCGACCTGACTTGGCTTCCTGCTCGAGTTTCTGCCAAGTGGAGCGCTGCCTACCCTTACCTGCAAATTTGCAATTGCAGGCGAATAGGATTTCTCCTAATATACGCCTTCATGGGTGCTGTCTTGTTCAGGTTTCCAGTTGAATCTCCACTGTTTGCCTGACCACTCCTTGTCCAAATGTTGTTTGAAGCTATTTGTTGTTTGGCAGGTAACAGTGGAATCTGCTAGCGCGTTCCACAAGTTGATCGACCTACATGTGAAGAAGTTCTGTGCAAGCCGCTTCAGTACAGGCTTCTTCTTCAGCTTTTTTGGGTGGCCCCTTTGCGCACAGACCAGAAGGTTTCCAGCACCAAGCATCGTTGGGAAGTCTGCCCTCAGTCATCCGCACCATGTGTCCCCAGTATCTCCATCTTCGCTCCATCAGGACTAGCACGAACCTCAACATTGGCCACTTTATCGGACCAATGGATCTTGAGGATACGCCTGAGACAGATGTTCTCGAAGCCACGGCGAAGAGTGTTCTTCGGTCATCTTCTTCGTCTAGATCCCTCCGGGTGCCACTGGAGGATAGCGTTGTGGAGTCTGGCGGATTCAGGCGCGTACAAACTGATCACTACTATGTGGTGGTAATTCGTGGAATTTTAGGAAGAGTCCGGATGGAGCACGTACCTGTCCTCTTTGCCGTGTTAATGAGGATGGTCTGGATCATTTTATTCTCAGGTGCCAGTAGCTTTCGCATTTAAGGGTTCATCTTTAATTTGACCATTAACTTGATTAATGTTTACGACCCCCTGCGTCCCTTTTTTCTGACTGATACTGGTTAGTTTGCTCATGTTGTTTTGTTAGTTTTTTTGTTTGTTTTTTCGTTATTCATCGTTTTTTTCATAATACTCCGTACTTTTGTGTTTTACACTTTACGGGTAATAAGGTTCATTCATTCATTCATACGGTTTTGTGGGAATGGTGGACAGCTTGTTGGTATCTTACGATCTACGTCACCAAGAGTGATCGTTTCTTTCGTTGATTTTGTGCAAACAGCACGAGTTGCCAAGTCCTGTTTCTTTGTTTGTTATTTAGTTTCAGTTTCCTATGATTTGTGTAATATTTTGTTTGTTTACTCAGCTTTTCGTTGACGATCGGTTCTTATCTGATAAGTGTATTTATAACCTGACGTGAAGCGCTAATTCGGCACCACGCGCTGTGAAAGCCGTTTTTTAAATTAAAATTTCTCTCTCTCTCTCTATGAGTTGTTTGTTTTACCTGAATATGGCATTTGGGTTTTTCAATATAGATATATACAAGTATCCTTGTCCTGTTTGTGATTCGAGTGATGAGGGGGGCTATATTCTCCTGAGGTGTGAAAAACTTTCTAATTTAAGAGGTACTATTTTTCAAAATGGGGGGGGGATGAGCTACTTCTAGGTATCCTGAAGTCCAAGTCTCCTTGATTTATAGTTTGTTTTTGTCATATGGTAGAAAAAGTGAGTAGTTTAGTAGAGAGTAGGTAGGTAGGTATCAATTTATGAATACGAGAGATAGTGAGGCTTTATTAAGTTATGAATGTGAAAAATAGTGTGGTTGTTTTAGTATGGTTTCGTGAAGTGAATTGTTAATTCTGTATTTGGCACAATGGCTCTTAAATACAGATATATCTATATATAACTTTTTTCGAGCAGGTATGTAATGCATATCCTCCTATGACCCACGGTCAGTTATTTTACGATAATCTTCACACAGAAAGTTAGCGGTAGAAATGAGAGGATGATATAAGTCATATCAGCCTCCAGAGAGGATGTTATAAGTCATATGAGCCTCCAAAGAGGATGTTATAAGTCATATCAGCCTCCAGAGAGGATGATATAAGTCATTTCAGCCTCCAGAGAGGATGATATAAGTCATATCAGCCTCCAGAGAGGATGATATAAGTCATATCAGCCTCCAGAGATGATTTCTGTTCGAAAACAGTTAACACACCTCCATCTCGATTGATATCTGAATGACAACCTCGATGTCTGAAGTTAACCTTTAATATATATATAAGTCACTCACGTAATCGAATGGGCAGAACTTGTAGGTGTACTCTCTATCGGTGTACTCGAAGCAATGGCCATGCAGAGCCAAGAATTCCTCTTCCGGTCCGTAATCATTTTTCGTGGACTCCTCGATTTGTCGAATATCTCTCTCGATGTCCATGAGGCGACGCTCAGCTTCCTTGAACGCTTCCCGGGCAGCTTTAGCTAAAAATCAATCAATCAATCGATCAAATTTACTTCCAACTTGATTAAAGCTGGAAGAGGAATAATTCAATTCAATTCATTTATTTGTATCCGCCAAAGCTGGCGAGTAGAAAAAATATGATAAAATACACACAATCGGTCTACAACTGACTAATATACTTTTCTAAGACCATATACTTTCATAAAAATCTACGTCATTTAGAAATTTACGAAATACACAAAAAAGAGAAAAATTAACCAGCCTAATACACCAAAAGATATGACCAGAAACAGATGGAATGAAACTGCAAATTTCCGGTTCCAATCCAGACGCCAAATAACAAATCAAAAGGCCGCATAAACTTGGCACTATCCAACTTGCATCCCATTCTGTCCATTCGGTGTTTTTTGTGCATGCCAACAAGTTTCCGGACCCCCCCTCCAACTCTCCCAACCGTGGCCGCATGTGGTTCGGACACACGTTTTGCAAGTCTAGGCCATCAGTTCTTATCACCCCATAAAGTTTCACTTGAATCTGACCACCCGTTCGCAACTTACGTAAGCCAGTGATTTCCGAATTCCCATTCCTTTACAGTTTAAGAAACGGGAAAAAACACTATTTGTCTGCACAATAGACATTTCAAAGGCGTTTGATTCTTTCCCACATTCGCAAGCAATCCTGTCGCTACTGAGGGCAGGGGTAGATTCATTCCTCTGTAAATGTTTGTGGAATTGGTATGGAAAGTCTCAAGTAAAAATTCGTTCTGCAGGACAACTTTCTAGTCCTATAGAAATTCGAAGAGGTGTTAAACAGGGTTCAGTCATAAGCCCCGTAATATTTATGGTCCATTTACACACTGCGTAAAATCCGAGCGTATTTTGAAATCCGAGCGTATTTTTACGCCCGTTTTGAGCTTGAAAACATTTCTAGCAATACGGACATATCTGAGAAATCGGTCCGTTTTGTATTTAAATACGTACGTATTGCTAGAAATCTTTTTAACCTCAAAACGGGCGTAAAATACGCTCGGATTTCAAAATACGCTCGGATTTTACGCAGTGCGTTCTGCAACAAGACCGACTGAAGAGTTCCTGACAGAAGATGGTATTGATGTTAGTGATCTGTTTTGCGCAGATGACCTACTTCTGATGAGTGATAACTTAGAATCCCTACAAGAAGCTAATAATAGTGTCGTCTGCTCTTGGCGATTTAGGTCTAAGCATAGAGCCCTCCAAGACTGAATTTTTCGTTATGAACGAAGAAATACAGCCAATACGCAGGGTTGATGTGTGTGGCAAGACAGTTGTCCAAAAGGGTACGTTTGAGTAACTCGGACTCCGTTATGGGAATTCCATTAAAGCCACTAAAAATTTAGTTATCGCGTCTCTCGAAGAAAAATTACGGAAGACTTACGGAATGTTAGCACGAACTAAAGACCAATTTGATAAAAATTACGCTTGGCCGTCTATGCAACGCCATGTTCGCGCCCCATGTCTTCTTTTTAACCCCTCTGTGGAATTCATTGAATAAAACTGAGCGTGAACAAGTCCGTTCTAATTTTTTCGAAGTGGGTATCCTAACGCCACCGCGCTCCAGCGCCACCGTATGTTTTCCGCCACCCAGGAAATCTTGCATCATCAAGAGGATTAGTTGGGTCAGACGAAAGGGTCAAATATTTTGGTAGGTCCACCGCCACCGTATGTTTTCAGCCAACTCATTAGTGCAGGTAGCGCAGGTAGCTGGTTCGTGTAATCCGAGATCTAATCGTTAATTGCGAAGAGGGGTTTACCGCCACCAAACGCCAACTCTATGTTAATCCTAGCTAATACGAAGACTGAGCTTAACATTTCCCAAAATTCTTTATTTAAGTCCAACTAAAGAAACTGTACAACTTCAAGAACTCAAGGCCCCCAAACTATTCAAATTTCAAAAGGTGAGAAATCGCCCGCAGAAGTGCTTTTCTTGAAGACTTTCCTTCTTGATACGTAATTTTAAATTTCAGTAGGCTCTCCTCCTGTTCTCTGTAAACTTTGCGACGCTCTGGAGCAGGTTTGGCCGAGAGCCCTTAATCGCTTTGATACTTAATTCGGTTGGCGCTCGACACCCCATCAGAATATTAGGTCTGACAAGATTTGATCCTACCCTCTAGAGGAACTAATCCTCTTGGGGACGTAAGATTTCCTGGGTGGCGGTAAACACCCTTTTCACATTTAAAGATCTAAATCTGAAACTACCTGCACAGGCTACCTGCGCTACCTGAATTAAAAGGTGGCGGAAAACACATAGTGGCGGAAAACCGCGGTGGCGTTAAAACACTGCTACCATTTTTTCAGGTACTGCAAATATTTACTGGGAATTCCCATATGGTTCCGAACAGAGGCGTCACTAGCCAAAATGTTTGGGGGGGGGGGGGGGGAATTTACCGACTGGCTGGTAATTTTTACCGACTGTTTCTGCAGAAAAAACGACTTTTTTCAACAACAAAAAATGACAGTTTTGTCAAAAATTAAATCTCAGAACTAGTTTTTTCATTATAGTGGTATTTGATGGTAATTTACTTTAATAAGATATTTATAGTCGGTAGAAGCTTCAGTTTAAGCTGACGAGGACTCTTGCCAAGAAGGGCCAAAATATCGCTGATGAAGAATCATAGCTGACGTATCCGTTGTAAACATTGTTTGAATATATTATATATAATTATTAATTTATAATATATTCTATTATAAATATCTATTTGCTGCGTCAATAACGCATAAACCGCAACTTCACGGCATGTCGTTCTTACCCTCATCAATAATAGCTTGAGTCTCGTCATCATACGATCCTGTATCTTCAAGCGGTACGGTATCAGCACTGTCCTCATGCTCTTCCTCATTTTCATCATGGTGATCCTCCTCGTCCTCTGCATGGTCGCCCTCGGGGATGGCGGGCAGCTCTTCGTGGGTAGGTGCTTCTGTAGACGCCCAGTAAGATCCCTGAGCACCTTGTTCGATCGTCAGGTATGGCTTCATTAGAAGATATCCGGTATTCATCTGTAACGGAAGTGTGGTGATCGCAGTCGGGCACAAATCCTCAGTATTTGGGCACAGTGCTCCAGCATGTAAGTAAGTAAGTATGTACATTTATAACCCGAAAGGTCCAGGTTCTGTATTCGGTATCTCATTCCTCTTCACTGGGAGAGTGTCAAGTTAATTATGGATTTAACGGTAGGAATAGCTGCTATAAAATCACGGCTTAGAAGAATGCTGATCGAGAATTACAGAAGTTAGGTAAGTGATTCTCACTTTCCGGTTGTCTCTTCTTTTGTTATTTATATAAAGTCTATCGATATTCCCATCCTTGTTTAATTTTAATTATTATTTATATATTTATTTTTGTTTAATTGTGACTGTGCCTTGGCCTTGCTCTCGGTTAGCTGTATGATTATATAGCGGATCGATGTTATTGGGTATGATTCTTCATGTTTAAGTTAATTTGGTTTTATTTATTTTTTCTGTGTGCGCTCGAGCTCTGCTCTCAGCAGCGGAAAGTGATACTGCTAGATTTTTTTTTGCAAATAAAGATAACCTTGAACCCACAAAATGTTTTACAGCAAAGGAGAGTGGGGTAGAGATAAATAGAAAAAAGAAAAGAACAAAAGACAATAGGATAATAACATACGAAACATACAATAGTCCTCCAACTATCAATAAAAAAAGTCTAATCAGTCGGTGATGCGGCAACAAACGCAGACTAGATTTCTGACGGTAATCAGTGTGCAATTCTTGCAGCCGTGACAAAATGTCAGTAGCTCCGTAAGATTTAATGATCTTAGAACTGCTATGAGCTATTGCTATATTTAAGTATGCAAAGCACCTGCTCCACTTGTCGAAATTATGTCATAACCATACATTGACGGAGAAGTTCAAAATTCAAGATACAAGTGTTACCCTTTTGGATGTTTCCTAGTCGCTACCAAAAATCATGGATAACAGGGCCCAACCAGCACACGACGTTATCCAAACAAAGATTGTTCATAACAAAGCCGAGTTTTTTTGTTTTTTTTTTGTTAATTTGTTATTTAGTATAGTGAAGCAACGCAAATTAGCTGTCAGCTACGATGTTGTTTAAATAAACCTCTCACTCTCTCTCTCTCTCTCTCTCTCTCTCTCTCTCTCTCTCTCTCTCTCTCTCTCTCTCTCTCTCTCTCTCTCTCTCTCTCTCTCTCTCTCTCTCTCTCTCTCTCTCTCTCTCTCTCTCTCTCTCTCTCTCTCTCTCTCTCTCTCTCTCTCTCTCTCTCTCTCTCTCTCTCTCTCTCTCTCTCTCTCTCTCTCTCTCTCTCTCTCTCTCTCTCTTCCTGGCCGAAGATTGAAAATTAAGTGTCTTTTTCTCTGTGTTTATGTGTTCTATTTGATTTCTATCATTTACTCCACTTTTTCAAAATGGCGGGTTATAAGTAAGTTACTTACTTACTTACATTACGGCACCATGCCCTGCAAGGGTACAATGCCCTCATTAAAATCTGTTGAACTGGACATCTTAAACGAAAACTTATTCTTATGGGGATCCTCTGCCCTGGCTCAAGGGGGCATCCTAACGCTTTTGCCCTTTTTAACGCTGTGCCCTAAAACTGAGGATTTGTGTATGACTAGAATAATTAGCAATGCTAAATCAATCAATCAATCAATCACGTTTAATCCAGATAGCTAAAAGCTAGAAGTGGAATACAAATTTACGAAATACAGACACGAAACAAATTAACTAATACACTTACAATATACGACCTGAAATAAATGATGGGACAAAACTACGTAAAAATTGGGCAGAAGAATTAGTTGGATATGTGTATAAATGTATAAAGTGTATAAATGATTGGCGATGCCACACAGAAAACTGGCGGTTTTAACAAAAAGTAATTTGGAAGAGAGTAAAATATCATTTCTCACCATCTATCTTTATAGGTAACGCTAACAGTGCATTATAAAAGACTACACTGTCAGAAGTTTCATAACAGATAACACGAGGATGCGCGGTTTCAACAGACAATGCGTAACAGATAACACTTCGGATGCTATCTGTTGTGTTTCATAATGTTATGCATAATAAGCGTTACCATCAGGAGAACCGAAAAACCGCCAAAAAGTATCTGCTGAGTTTTCGGACATCATGACGATAAGGAATAAAGTCAGTAGAAGCTTTTTTGGCTCTTCTTAACAAAGCTTGTTACGCATAACATTTCATGCATAACGTTTTCAAACACAAGAGATAACATCAGAAGTGTTATCTGTTACGCATTATCTGTTGAAACCGCGCATCCTCGTGTTATCTGTCATGAAACTTCTGACAGTGTAGAATGATTAGCAATGCTAAAGGATTGGCGATGCCGCACAGAAAACTGGCGGTTTTGACAAAAAGTGATCTGAAGAGAATAAAATATCATTTTTCACTTTCTATCTTTATAGGTAACGCCGACACTGCATTATAAAAGACTATCGTAAAAAGGCTTTCTGCCTCTACATTTTACAAATAATTTTGGAACAATCGTATTAAGCAAATCGAAAATCTTGTCTACTATGCGCGTTAAAGGACCCCTCGCAATATTTACTCTTTAGTTCCGGCATTTTTAAAATAGTTGAATACTTTAAAAATAGGCTCTGCTTTAACTTACCCACGGCTTTGGCTGATTCGGTCTTTTTCCTTGCAAATTGAGTTCAGCAAAACCAGGCAAGTGAGAAAATCGTTGACGGGTCGTTAGGAGGGTTAAAATATACCGTATGAAATTTGGATCTCCGGGTATGAGAATGGATGAAACAATCACGGAAGTAGGTTGCATTAGAATTACTGTAAAGACAGCTCCTTTAATGCTTTTTCAATCGTGTTTTGTTCTCAAGTAAATACATAGCCAGCCAATTTTTCATTCCTGAACCCGTTTAATGTGCTTGTCACTATGTAAAAATTTTAATCTCTTTAACGTGTTTTTAAACTTTATGGAAAGAATGTAGTCATGTTTATTTACATTGTTTTGTTTAGTGTTTTAATATGTTCAAAACTCGGGTCACAAATAAATAAATAAAAATAAATAAATAAAAAGATTTTTATTCTGTGCAGCAGTAGCATTCGACATACACCCAGGCGCGTAATATAGCTGACGCGGAGGGGCGAGTTTACTTACAAACTCTTCTCGAGTCATCTCAGCTTGGTTGGACATCAAGAACTTGGCCTCCTCCTCTGAAACTTGGCCGTCACCATTCTGGTCAAACGTTGGCCTGGCCATTAGTTCATCTACCGAGACCGTACCGTCTTGGTTTGTATCGAGAGAATCGAATGCCCCCGATGCCTCGTTATCGCGGCGACGCTTTTCGTCCGCTTGCTTCTGGGAACGCACTTCTTCTTCTAAAAATAAAGATAGTATTCAATGTTCTATCGCAGTAGGGTAAAAAGGACGACAGGGATAGCCATAGGTAAAAAAAACAGAAAAAAACGAGATTTTGGGGGGGGGGTTCTTGAGCAGCTATAGTTATCCTTCTAAAGGCGTATTCTCGCCGTTCCCCGAGGACTCCACTTGAGGAGTCCCCATGTTTTTGTTTGTCCCGGGGACTCACTCCCACGGACGGCCCGGACGGGGAATGCTCCGATTATCATCACCGTCATCAACAAGGACTCCCTTTCAAAATCAGACTGTAGTCGAATGCGAACTATGCCATACCACGATATAATAATTGCGTTTTGTTGTGGCTACAAGTCCACTTGACATTTTCTTATCATTTCCAAGCCAAGGTAAAAACACATTCACCATCTAGGTAACGATGTTTTGTACTGCCCGGTAGATGGCGTGGTTGTTATAGTGATAGTGTTGGATGATGTTGATCCGTCGTCAGCATCATCACGACGTTTGGGGAAGTACACCATCTTTGTCTAGATTTTGGAGATTGAAGATCATTTTTATACCAACTGAGAAGTATTATATTTGGTGGAACTTAAGTTCAGGCCCGCCGGTCTTCAGAGGATTTCCACGTTATCCACCAGGTCCCAGTGACCCTATTCAAGATCTAGACTTATCCGCCACCCTCGAAACCACGTCACGTTTTATAGATGCTATGGTTTCTGATACCACGGTCTAAAGTTATGTTTGCAGTTACTGAGTATCTGACAAGTTTCACGTGGTATCTGAAAAGTCATATCACCATCATCATCACCCACGCAAGAGCCTAGGTTTTTGTCAAGTTGGTGGGAAAGAATTTCTGCACTTGGGATGCGAGTAGATGCAAGTATTTATTTTGTGGTGACTTCCAAAGTCGCGAATTCGCCAATTGTCGTTTTTGCAAAGCAGCCCTAGTATCAGATACCATGCTAACTTCAAAAACGAAAAAACGCAGATCCAGTTACAGTAGATGTATGCTTATGTGAACGTTTGTTGACATTGGACTTTGCCATTTTCATACACTTGCTGTGTCTAAAGCTAACTACCAGTTTGCTAAAATAGGTAATTAAGGGCGTCTGAAAACACCTGAATGGGTATTTGGATCTTCATTCTACCATTTAGCCCAAAACTGCACTGATATCAGATGCCATGGTATCTGCAAAAAAGCAACTAATGTTTACCTGTCGCGCGGAACGCCTCGAGCGCCTCTTTCTCGGGCGCTTCAGCAACATTCTTGGCAGCTTCTTTTTCTGTTTTCAGGGCTTCTGCTTCCAACTTTTCTCGTAGCAAATTATCCAGTTTTTCCTGAAAAATTGACCTTTTTAACAGCAGGAACGAATAACCATGCTACAGAATTGCTGTCTTAATTTTACCCAAACGTGACCAAGATGAGGCAATAGGGGATGTGTAAAAATAGCAGTTGGTCAGAACACCGCTCTTAACTTGGCTCATTTCCTGGCTTTTGGGGTTGCAAAAGTAGAAAAAAAGAAAAAGAACAAGATACAACTAATTCTGAATGTTGTCGTTTTAAGTTCAGGAGATCAATTAGAGCAAAGCAGCGTTTATAATTATTTTACAGGAACCCTAATTGACCCCGAACTGCAGTCCCCGATGAAAAATTTGTAGCCTGCGTAGTTGTATGGTAGTAGTAGTATGGTAGTATGGTAGTAGTTGTACGAAAAAGTTGCATGTAATACTACGTAGTAGCAAAGAATACTATCATTTAATGGGTTTCAGACTAGTCCAATCTCATGTAGTAGTATCCAGTAGCATCCTGTCTTGCCATAGTAGCATCCAGTCTTGCTAATAGTAGCATGCAGTAGTATGCAGTAACACGGTAGCCTTGGAGTAGAAGCATGTAGTAGCATCAGTTAGTACTGCATGCTACTTTTTCGTACAACTTCGTACTACTATTTTGAGATAAATTTTTCATCGGGTCTAATCATTATCCCCAAGCTGCCACAAATCCCATCAAATCTTCTTACGTCCCCTAGGGATTTTCAGTTGTTTGTGGAAAAGGCGGCTTTTGAGCCCAGTATGACCAACTTACCAAGCTCTTAAAGTCCATATCAAAACCAGGACTTCTTTATCATACTCAAATCTGAAGCTAATGCTTCAAACAAACTCACCCTCCATGGGATGGTCAAGACCAAACAGATCTCAGGCACCAAATATTCCCACACTATATAGCAACTAATTTCGAGCAAAAAAGACGATAAAAAAGATAGATGGCATCCACAAATTACGTAAGGAAAAGTGTTTACAAACGATATCTAAGCTCACGAATGTACAATTTATAATTGTTCGCTGATGATTTATCATGCTAATAGAACGAATCTGAAAACCCAGGAGCCACAGAACAAGGTCGCAGAGTCCGCAATAAGCAAAGGCATTAAAGACTCGGCCAGACTTGTGTCAATGAGTGAAGGAGGAGGAAAAAAAAAAAAAAAAAGACTCGGTAGTTAACAGCCTGAAGGAAGTGAACGTTCAACACGACCCATTAAATAACTTGATTTCATATTTTAATGTTGGAATTTTGTCTTTGTTTTGTAATGATCAAATTGTTTGACGACGATTGGATTCAAATGTCTACAGAGTATCTGACGAAAAGACGAACATTTAGAAATTTGTATTACAGTTAGAAATGTTCTCTGCAGAATAAATGATTGACTGATTGACCCAATAAGCCAATTTAAGCTGCGTTTTTTCGGGTATAGTCATGGTATAGTTTCACTTTACTTTGACGTACTTATGTTTTAGTTGTGAAAGTACAGTATGTGTAGGCCTACCCGTTTTATTTAACCATTCCACATACTGTACTTTCGATACCGAAATTCTGCCATATACAAAAGCATTAAACTATGGAACAGTATACCCACACATCTACACCAATCAACAGATTTCAACACTTTTTTCAAGAACACCCGTACACACTTACTCATTTTCTCTCAATAAATCTTCCTCTTTTCTTTTTTTTCTCTCTTTTTCTTTTTTTCTTCTTCTTTTTTGTTCTTTTTCCTCTTTATGTGTCTTTTTCGGTTGTGTTTCATTTCCTTTAATCTTTAAGTTGTAGTTTAGCTAGGCCTACACAAGATTATTTTCCTTCTAGGCCAATAGACCAAGTTGTCCAGTGTTATACAATTTTAGTAGGTAAATAAATACTTGAATACTTGAACCAAAGTACGTCCAACTACAGTGAAACTACACCGAAACAAAATGCGAAAAAAACGCAGCTTTAACCTTATGGTATACCGTACCTGTTTCTCTTTCTTCGTTTGTTTACCCTGGTCACTGTACTGAAGCTTTATTTGGTAGCCTCGTTGCTGTAGCTCATAATTAGCCTTGGCTTCTTCTCGCGCAGAGGACCCTAGCTCATAACAAGTGTCTGAGCAATTCTTCTCAGTAAACCACTCGTCTGAACCGTCGCAGCAATCTATAAGAAATCTGACTGTAAGCAAACCAGCATCGAACAGGATTCACTACAGTCACCTGCCTACGGGCTCGACTGGTTTACGGGACCCGCGACCACAGATCAAAATAGTATAATATAATAATATATACCTTGAAAATAATAAATAATATACCTTGAAAGAACAAAGGTTCGAATGGGATCCAAAAATGTAATAGATAGATAGATGGATAGATATTTATTAACACTGAAAGCCCTAAAGGGCCACGGTTAATACAAATACAAAAAAAAATAAAAACATCAATGAAAAAAAATTCAAAATTAGTCCAACAAATAAATTTCATATAATATAATCCAGTACACATATATATCTGGTCACATTTATATAAATATATCTGGTCCAGACAATTCGGTCTTGTAGAATATCCGGCCTTCGCCAGACTCCTTAAACATTTTTACTATAAAATTTAGAAACAGATTAAGGCCAATGGCTAATCACCTGAGAAAACGAACTTCAGATACGAATTCAGCATGTGTGTTTACCCCTATACGACATATCTACTTTGACGAAACTGATCGAAATTCCTGCCTTCTTCCAAATTTCCGGTTCCGGCCGGATTCCGGGCAAACTAATTGTCCGTCAAAAAACTAAAGCTCAAAAATGAATTCAGCATACCTCCTTACCCCAACATCGAACCTCCAATCAACTTCAGATAAGACTTTTACTTTTAACAAATTTTCCAGTTTTGGCCGGACTTCGGGCGAACTATTTGTCCGGCGAGAACATTATTTTCATTTACAGATTCAGCCTCCTTACTCCTAAATCGAACCTCTAACCAACTTCAGATGAAACTTTCCTCTACAAATTTTCCGATTTCGGCCGGATTACAGGCGAAAATACCGTCCGGGTAGAAAATGATTGTCATATACGGATTCAGCATGTCTTCTTACCTCTAAGTCGAACATCTAATCAGCTTCAAATAAAACTTTTACTTTAAAAAAAATCCGGTTTAGGCCGGATTCCGGGCGAACTATTTGTCCGGCGGAAAAATAATTGTTGTATACGGGTTCAGCATGTAGCGACTATCTCAATAGGTGTCAACACATTTTCTTCGCCCCTTAATTTGAACCCCCTCCCCCGCCCCTAAATGCAGGTGCACATCTACGATTTCGACCTGACCCTTGACCCAAAACATCCCCACACCAAGTTTCATCAAAATATATCATTCCCTTCGAGAGTTACCGTGCTTACGGACGGACGGACAACTTACCGATGACAACTTAACAAACAAACAACTTAAAAAACAGCTTACCACAAATTCCATCGTTTACTCTCGAAGAGGGAATGTAATGAGACCTATAGCCAATATTCCGGCAGAAGAACATTCCATTTGAGCAGGCAGAAGTTCCTGGCTCATCAGATCCATCTTTACAATCGCAGTAGTCATCATTGATGTTCAAAAAAGGTATGACTTGACTGCCATCTAAACACGTGAAATCCCTGGATGGATCATACAAAGTTGATCCTGCAAAATTTGTTGGTTTAAACAAGGTTTTGCTTTCAGTCTATCAGTTTTTACATATAAATGCCAAATTCGCAAGGCTGGTCAGTAGTAAAGTTAGCATAACCTACTATAATGCAACTAGGCACTGAATGACCTACACTGGGCATCATTTTGGTAGGTCTTGTCAGTTAGGCATAGGCCTGGGATACAAGGCAACTTCTCCCAAAAGATAATGCTTTCAGTCTATCAGTTTTTACATTTAAATACCAAATTTGAAAGGCTGGCCAGTAGTAAGGTTATCATAACCTACTACAATGCAAATAGTCATTGATTGACCTACCCTGGGCATCATTTTGGTTGGTCTTGTCAGTTCTCCCAAAAGATAAAAGCAGTGCAGTCTTTAGGTTTATGGCCAGTAGTAAGGTTAGCAAAACCTACTATAATGCAACTAGGCATTGACTGACCTACCCTGGGAATCATTTTATTTGGTTTTGTCAATTAGGCATAGGCCTAGTATACAAGGCAACTTCTCTCAAAAGATAAAAGCAGTGCAGTCTTTAGGTTTATTCAGGGGACAAGCAGGTGGAGGGTGAAACCCAAAATTTCTTGTGTAAATCTCTTTCTGTTTCAAGTTCAAGTTTCAAGTTTCAAGTTTTTTTATTTTTCAACATTCACAAATAAATAAATAAAAAGCAACACTTTCGCGCTGGAGAAAAAACCTATGAGGGTTTGCATTCGCGCGAAAGTCCACATAACTACTTACCTATGTAAAGAAAAAAAGAAAAAATAAATCCAATCTCTCTCAGTCATCAATACTCAACTCCCCCTCCCCCCATTCTTCCCTCCCAACCTCACCTTACCCCCCTTACCTCCCTAGCCCACCCTTCCTCCCCTAACCATCCTACCACCCATAACAAAATTTAACATTTTTGCCCCAGAAAATAATCTTTTAATTTCTTTCTAAACTGAGGTATGTGTTCCGCCGCCCTAATGCTCACTGGTAGTTCATTCCATACAGATGGACCCAGGTGTTTCATTGAAAATGAAGACCGGGTACCATGACGTAAATCCACAACTATATCATCACTATGCCTTGTTCCATAACTATGCAGGTCACTATTTGTTTGGTAAAAACTGTTAAAGATATCGGGGGCTAATCCATTCATACACTGAAACACAAATACTGCAGCCTGGTAATCTCTTATCTGACCGACATTAAGGAGCTTCAGGGACGTAAAACAAGCACAAGTGTCATGCACATCCTGGAGGTATCTACCGATTGTTCTAACAGCTTTATTCTGTAGAACTTGCACTCTTCTATAGTTGCATAAGAAGTTGCTGCTCCATAAGAGGCAGCCGTAGGAGATATATGGATAAACCAACGAATAGTATATAGTTAGAAGTATCCTCTGTGGGAGAAAGTGCTGCAGACGTCGAAAAGATTTTGTGTCTCGAAGATTTCTGTGGGACAAACATGAGAGCCGCTTCATGAGTGACCGCTCAATGACACTGCTACTAGTATCCCCATAACTGAAGCTAGTGCCGTTGCTAATAAATTAAGGGCACTTGGTCCTCGGAAAGCTAGTTATCCTAAAGAAATGCAGATCAAACTTATAATCGAGTGTCTAATCTTTTAGCGACACCATTGACTGCGATTCTTAACCAATGTTTGATACACGGTGTTTTTCCTCGTGTTTTTAAGCAAGCATATGTTGCACCAATACCGAAGTATAAGACCCCTAAGCACGTTACAGATCTAGGGCCAATTTCAAAAACTCCTGCGTTGTCTAAAGTGTTTGAAAGTTTTATTTTTGACTTTTTATTTGAAGATATTTAGGATAAAATAGACCCCCAGCAATTTGGTTTCAAGCCCGGACATAGCACAGTGCACTACCTAGTTTCCATGTATGATTCAATCCTCCGACACCTTGAAAAAGAAGGAGTATTTGTTCAGGCAGTCGTTGCTGACATTGTAAAGGCGTTCGACAGTTTGACCATAAAACTGCATTAGATGAAGCTAAGCCCATGGCTGCCCGCCAGTTCATCGTTCGGATGTTAGCAAGCATTTTAACTGGTAGATCGCAATGTGTGCAACTTTCTGACCAAGAGACGTCTGAATTCCAAGATATTTTGTGTGGATCGCCGCAAGGCACAAAGCTAGGCCCTCTTTCTTTTCTTATAGTTTTTAAAGGTGAAATACTTAAGGTGGTTATGGTTAAGGTGGTTAAGGCGATTAATCAACACCTGAAGACAACAAAAACGCCGTATCTATATGGTCTACCTAAAATCCATTAACAACCAAACCCCGATAGCTCCCTTAAAGGGCGACCGATCCTTTCCAACACTCGTTCCCTACAGAAATGCCTTTATGACTACGTAACCGTTATCTCTACCCCACTTTTGAAATTAATACCTGAAGTAATGAAGGACACTACTGATTTCCTGAACCGTCTAGAAACACTGGATGCGTCAGAAGCTGATGTCCTTTTCTCAGCAGACATCGTGAACCTTTATCCTTCCATCCCAACGAACGAAGGAATTTCCTACCTTACTGATTTCTATGAGAAACACTATGACCACCTCACGACCACCCTGGACTTGAAACTCCCTTCATCATCCTTATACGGTGAAATACTAAAGGTGGTTATCTCTAGGACGATTTTCACTTTTGATGGTGATTTTTACCTCCAATTGAAAGAAACCGGCATGGGGATATCTATTAGTGTTGTTTTCGCAGTGACTTACCTCCATTATAAACTGCGTATGTTTTACGGTAGCCCCCCTCCTGGCTTTAGTCTTTTGATCTTTTATTTGGATGATAGTTTTGGTTACGCTAAAGGGCATTCAGAGACAGATATACACAATTTCTTTACTAAGCTCTCCGATGATGATTTGAAATTCACCGTAGAAACCCACCCTTCTGAAATAGCGTTTTTAGACGTTTTAGTCCAGAAGAAAGGTCGTAATTTTTCAACGAAAGTTTTTAGAAAAGCTTGCGCCTCCCCCGCCTACATCCACTCGTCAAGCGAACACCCGCCGCACCTTTTCAAAGAAATTTTTGCATCCCAATTACACCGTTTGAACCGGATCTGCTCTAAGGATGAGGATTATTACGATGAAGCTTTCAAACTGCACGATTTTTTCGTAGCATTGGGTCATTCACCACCACGTAATCTGATCCAAAAAATTAGGAGAATGAACAGGAAACCAAATGACCGAAAAACCTTCCAGAAAAGCTTATTTCTGATACTGCCTTATTCCAAAAACTTCGCTGACCATGCACGGAAAACTATCCCCTTGAAATGGAAGACTATAATCGACGTGTTCCCTACACTACGCGCAGCTAATACCAGCATACCCCGGATCTTCTGGAGCAGAGGAAGGAACCTTACTGATTTAATCAGTATCCCCAAAAGGAAAAATCCGTCTAGCTTTACTACTGTCTAAAATACCGTATTTTGGAATAAATTATTCCGGACCAGCACCCATTACCACCCCCTCCCCCCAACCCTGGTCGTGATGTCAGGCATCGAAACCAGAGGTTAATCTTGGCTCTACCACCGTGAATACTTACCATCATAATTATTTGGAGATCCCGAGCAAAACGGGATGGTGCCACTACTTTTTTGTAGGAATCACCTGATGACTCCATTATGAGCCGTTCAAACATAAACTTGATGCTTGTTTAGCATTTGTTATCAGTAAACCAATTAATTAAAATCAAGACGAAAGATGTTACGAACCCTTTAAGGAATGGGTTCGGATTTCTTAAGGATTGAATTAATTCCCCATTTAGAGCACTGAGAGCATGCCCCATACGAACACCTATACGCTGTACACTGCTTGAATACATATAAATAGTATACACAAAGATTAATCCGGTGGTCTTTTCCACCTCCGGTTTTTGGTCTGACATCCGACCCAGGGAGACTACCACTGTATCATTTTTTGATTAGCTGAGTCTTGGGATACACCCCATTCGGCTCTGATGTGCGTTGTAACACTGATAATCACCCCCGTGACCAATTTTTTCATTTATTGTTTTATTTGGTTTGTGTTTTCCGCCGCAGTATTGGTTCAGTGACCATGTTTACCAGCAAGAATCAGTTAAACCCTGGATTTACGATCACTTGGTATAACCATTTAGCGCCTTATTGTTTGCAACATTCCCCAGATAACCCCCCCCCCCTCAGATAAAACACCCTGGAGGAATATGTGGCTTTTTACGTAGCTACGACCCTAATACCCCAGACGGTTTGAGTGTGGTTGGTTTTGGTGTGGCTGAGGACTTAGACGCCTCGGTACAGAGCTTCGCGCTGTGCCTCAGTTGACCAAGAGACGTCTGAATTCCAAGATATTTTGTGTGGTTCGCCGCAAGGCACAAAGCTAGGCCCTCTTTCTTTTCTTGTAGTTTTTAATCGTATCTTAGTCACAGTACGTGAGCGTTTTAAGTTTGCTGACGACCTGATAAAGTTTCTCCGAGTAAGGATTAAAGTTAACTGCAGTATTTGCTACTGGGATTAATATTATCTCTACTGAGGTGAGATTAATCCGATTTAGAGATAAGATTAGACAAGATTAATCTCAGTAGCAAATACTGCAAGATTTTCTTTTCTTTTTACAGTGTAGCTTTAAGATTCAACACTCAAACGTCACAGCTAACCGACTTGACAGGCATATTTAATGATCTCAAAACTGAACTAGCACCAGTGAAACTGACTGTTAGCGAGACAAAAAGCACATCCAAGACTTTTTCGTTTCTGAAAACTGACAACCCATCTGTGACCTCTACTGGACTAAATACGACCAAAACTGTTAAGATACTTGGTTTTACTTGGACGATGACCTTAAATGAAATACACATGTAGAAAATTTGACAAGAAAAGGTGGATCTCTGCTTCGTTCGTTTTTGCAGCTGAAAAGGTTTGGAATACCAAAAGAAATTCTTAAAGTTATCTACTGTAGTTATATTAGACCTTGCCTAGAGTACGCTTAACCTGCTTGGCACCCTGGTCTGACCAAGGAACAATCTGCCCAAACTGAGTCTGTCCAGAAAAGGGCTTTGAAATTAATATTAGGCCAGGACTACACAAACTATGTGTAGTCCAATATTTATGCACTGAAGAAGATAGGTCTTGTATATGCACTGAAGAACTTGACTTAGTGTCATTGGAAAAACGCCGACATGAATTAACCGTCAGATTTGGAATGAAATGTCTTGAATCACCTTTCCACCGTCAACTACTGTCAAACTTCGAAAACCCTACTGCTGACGGACCGAGGACATGGCGTCGAGAGAAGTGTCAACTGATATCTTCTACCATACCTGTTGGTAACGTAATCCTGACCTATTCTACTGTAAACCTTTTGGAACGGCTTTTTTTTTTTAGTGGAAAATATATTTTATTTTTTTAGAAAATCCATTCCATGCATTATTGTCAGACTTTAGGCACAATGAATTTTCACCTAAATACTTTATTTCATTCCACAGAGAAATGGGACCTCCAGGTCCCGTCAGTCAGTAAGATATACTGTTAGATACACTGTTCATGTATATGATAAAAAAAAATTACAAATAATATTCCTAGCAGAGATGCGACTAGACTACAAACTATTACAAAGTTGTACAAGCTTTTATCAAGTGAGGACGGAGACTGAGGACCCATCTCAGTGTTGGGAACGCTGAAAAAGGTCAAGAATGTAAGAAAGTCGTCAGTCAAATTTACAAAAAGTAATTGATTTTGGTAAACCAGGCAAAAAAGTTCTGTAAGTTTCTTTTCGAAGGAGTGATCTGACCTGAATAAAACTTGATAACTGCAGAACTACATAGCGTCTCAGACTCAAGTCTATGGGATCCGACAACTGTGGAGGGAGTTGGAAGGGAGGAACCGTGAAATCTTGTGGTGCCCTTAGATCGGAAGGATCAGGACAGGACTTGGTGGAAAGAACAAGGATAAGTCCTTGATGTATCACTTACAGAGCCGGACCGGACCCGGACACTGTAGAGAAAGTTGGAGGGGAAGGGAGAGGGGGGGTTGAAGATTTTGTGACTGGAGCAAGTGACCTCAGTCAGGTGGAAACTGGACTGAGGCAAGATGAACCAGACCAGATCTGGTCACTCTTTGAGACGCTGAAGGCGGAAAAGGAAATCTTGCATGCGAGTAAGGGATTGGCTCGGGCAACAAACTTGACAGAAAAAATTAGAGATTCTACAAACTGACTTGTAAATAATCATTTCCAGATCCGACCAGTTCTGGAGTGGAGGATCGGGAATCCACAATCATGGGGAACGAGTTTTCTGATCTGGACGAAACTTGATAAATGACAAGAGCACCATTTTGGTATTCAGTTTCAGTTCCAGACTGGGTCCAAAAACTGTGTGTGGAAGGGGGGGATATAGGTAAGTTTGTAGCATGCTTGGAGCTGAGGTATCGGGAAAGGGCTTGACGGGAGAGATGAGTAGAAGCCCTAAAATTTGTTCACCATAGACCACATACCCCCTTCTTACTTCAGACGTAGGCTATCTGATGTATCTGGATTACCAGTTGTGTGTCCTACATGTAAACGATTATTCTACCGGAGCTGAAGAAGTTGATGGTTCTGTTTCATCTGCAGTAGGCAAGCCAACCTGATTGTTCTAGCGTATGTTAGTTACCAGATGGCCAACAAATGGTAGAAAAGCAAGAAAAAAATATGTATATATATATATATATACAGAAGAAGTTGTAACTGGATATAAGTGCTATGATAAAAGTTACGGTATATGTTAATTCGCTAGTCATTATCTAGCAAAAATAAAAGGATATTCTTGGTCAGATACAGTATTTCATTTGATATTCCCTGTACAGGCTTTGTTAGCCAATCATAACTGACAGGCCTTCCAAAAACTGTAAAGCAAAATCAGTATTATTCAGCATCAATCCCACCTACTTACTGCCTGACGGGACCTGAGAGGTCCACTGCTTTCCAGTACAAATTCTCCTATTTGACAACTTTTGTTTACGAAGCAATTTTAAGAATATGTTCCAGAACATCTTTAAAAATTTAACTCAAACACTTCTTTCGATTGGTCAAGATTTTTATTTCTGAATTTTGGGTTGTTCAAGAGTAAATGACTCTTCAAAATGGATACTCCAAATTACATTAGCCGGTCACATAGCGGCAAGATGAATACCTCTTTTGATGTGTTTCATTAAGGCGAGCAAGTTTTCATTCTGCTCCGCCCAATTGTCCTGGACGTTCCACCATTCCCAAAAGGGTTGTAAGAGTTCTGACCTTGTTCTGACTGGTTGATTTCTGAGCTTCACCAAAATCATCAACATTTATCTGATCAAAGTATCCAGCATTTAGCATAGCGTATCAGCATAAATGGGGTCAGCATGGGGTTTGGCATAGGGTATCCAAAAATCAGTGGTTATCGGTCAACTGGCCCAACCGGAAAAAAAATAACTCAGCATGCGGCATACAGGCATACCAGTTGCCAGTTGCAATACCAATGATATGCCTCATGATACTTCTACCAGACTTCTAACCTTCTTGGGCTGTAAGAAATCCAGGAGCATAAAGAGGGCCCTTGCTAAGAAGGGCTGAAATGTTGCTGATAAACTTTACAGCAACATAGGCAATACTGCAATAGCGTCATAATAGCCTCAAATAGACTAAGCCCTAAAGTAGACTGATAAAGTAGCTGACTTCTCTGCAGGGGCATCACAACTGGGGGGGGAGGGGGGGAAGCCCCCCCCAATGCTGCTGGCGAGTCGGGAAAAAAATACGAATCAGCGCGAAGCGCCGCGATTTTTCGTCAAAACAGTCGACTTTTTTTCATGAAAAAAGTCGTTTTTTCTGAAAAATGGTCGATTTTTCCTCAAAATAGTCGTTTTTTCCAAAAGTCAGTCGATTTTTTTCAAAAATGCCATTTTTGTTGCTGAAAACAGTCATTTTTTCTGTAGAAAAAGTCGGTAAAAATTACCAGCCAGTCGGTAAATGCCTCGTCCCCCCCCCCAAGCATTTTGGCTAGTAACGCCTCTGCTTCTCTGTGTTGAGTGATTTTTTTAATACGTAACTTTGAGAATTCGGTAGAACACATACAATGAAAGTATTCTTACTTGTGGCAGACAACCCTCGGATCCTTAACTCTCCTGCAACAAGTTTTAAAAGCAGAAAAACGGCAAAGAAAATCCAGCAAGTTCGCGACATTTTAAATTTGTCAGACAAAACTGCGCGTGATGACGTAGCATTTCAAAATCCCGACAATCCGGTCTAAAGCAAGAAAAATCCCTAAACACGGCACAAAAGGCATAAGGCGTATTCTCGCCGTTCCCCGAGGACTCCACTTGAGGAGTCCCCGCGTTTTTCTTTGTCCCGGGGACTGACTCCCCGTATTCTCGCGAGTCCCCACGGACGGGGAATGCTCTGATTATCATCACCACCATCAAAAAGGACTCCCTTTCAAATTCGGAGGGGAATCAATTTTTGCTGTTGTAGGTGGTATGTAAAATTAATTAAAAAGAATCAGAATAAACAAAACCAAAAATAAAGTGGATCTAGACTAATTTTTTCAGCTGCATATTCATTTTTCGAACAAAATCCGTTTTAGAAGCATTCCCCGTATTCTCGCTGTTTCTGTACGCGGAGTCCGCGTGGAGTGACTCCCTCTATTCTCGCCGTTCCCTTCGATTCCCCGAGGAGTCCTCGGGGAACGGCGAGAATACGCCTATATTCTCGCCGCTGGGGGAATCGAAGGGAACGGCGAGGATAGAGGGAGTCACTCCACACAAACTCCGCGTATAGAAACAGCGAGAACACCGGGAGTGCTTCCAAAATGGATTTTGTTCCAAAAAAAAATGCAGTTGACGAAATTAGTCTGGAACCACTTTATTTTTGGTTCTTTTTATTCTGAATGTTTTTAATTAATTTTACCTTGCACCAACACCAGTAAAAATTTATTCCTCTCCGAATCGGAAAGAGTCCTTTTTGATGATGGTGGTGATAATCGAAGCAATCCCTGTCCATGGGGACTCGCGAGAATACGGGGAGTGAGTCCCCGGGACAAACAAAAACGCGGGGACTCCTCAAGTGGACTCCTCGGGGAACGGCGAGAATACGCCTAAAGGCTACAGACAAAAAAAAACTTAAAACACACTCAGAGAAAATGAACCAAATACCAAACTGTGAATTCAAATATTTTATTAAATCTCACATACAGATTTAAGTTTCTTTGACGATCGCAGCAGTTTACTTTAAACAGCGAGTAAGGAGCCAGTGTAGGTTAGAAGTACATAACAAGGTTAATCATACATGTTACAATTCGATTCCAATTAAACCTTCAGCTCTCCCCTCGTAATCATACGCTATCTGGAACCATCGTAACGCGTCTTAACCGTAATTTTTGGCGATTCTCACTACTGAATGAGAGCACGTCGGACTTGAGCGAGCACGGTTACGACGGCCTTGTGACTAGTTACGACTGACAATGGAGTTCCCGCTTTAGTTTTTAATGGTTTAAAGTGAGCCAACCATACTCAAAACTCTCTTCAACGTTTCGACAAATTTCAGAACGTCTTGGAATGTATTGTAGAGAGGAACCGGAGCTATTCTCATCGCAGAGGGCAAGCGGACGTCACACTGAAATAAATACAAAAATTAGGATCTAGGCTTCTCATCAAGAACCTATACGAACTTCTCGGAAACTTTACAACAAATGATTATTTTGAGTGGTTTGCTACCAGGTTGGCACATCAAAATACGTAGAGAGTGACTTTTGGCCCAAAACAGAGAGGGAATTGGGAGTGAATTTTATTTTCATGAAATGTTCACTTTTGGTCAATAAAAATGACACATCTTGATTTTACTTTCATGAAAAAAACTTGAAATAGTCACTTCTGGTCGTAATCCCTGCTGCAAAAATGACACATTTGGTCATTTTCTGAAATAGAGGGATTTGTATGTCCTACGTAGGTCACGAGTGACGAAAACAAAATAGAGTGACAATTCACACTATCGTGTGACACGTGGGAACGCTGTTTGCTACTGCGTCTTGCGCTTAGACACTAATCAGCTATGTGGTCCTTTACAGCTGCGTTCTTTGTCACCAGAGTTTTCACTAATGTTTTCTACTTCTGGGATCCCTAAACGTTAGTGAAGGGATACGCCTACCTATGATTTCGTAAACCTTGCCTGCCCGCCCGTCTGTCTCTTAGCACGATCTCTCGATTCTCGAAGGGGTTAAGATATTTTGATGTAACTTTGGTTTGAGGATCCATTGAGTCAAAGAACAGGTTGTCAAGTTCGTAGCAGGATCCCGTAGCCTTATATTTAGGGGTGGGGGTTTCAAATTGAGGGGCGATTTTTTTTTTTTAAAGCTAATTAGATGGTGGATTTAGGTGTCAGGAGACATACTGAATCCATATCCGAAACTTATTTTCTCGCCGGACAAGTAGTTCTACCGGATTTGACGGTGCATTTTAATAGAGCTACATTTCGGCCCTAGACCTAGACCTAGTTCATTTTCCAGCTTGAGCGGCTTGAGTCTGAAGAGGATCCGTGCCAAGAAGGGTCAAAATATAGCTCTAATATAATGTAGCTGACTTATCCGTTTTGCACCGTCAAACATGATTCGCTGTCAGCTTGGGCTGAAGGAATATCTATCACCGAAGTTCGAACTTCAAATCGCCCATACATGCCGCCGACAAGTATCCATCTTAGCTGGAAAGAAGAAGAAGAGACTAGTGACTCCAAAATGTTAAGCTCACTTTCCAGCTTGAGCCTGAAGAGGACCCTTGCCAAGAAGGGCCGAGATATAGCTCAAATAAAATGTAGCTGACTTATCCGTTTTGCACCGTCAGATATGATTCGCAGTCGGCTTGGGCTGAAGGAATAAGATTTGTTAAAAGTAAGATTATCTGAAGTTGATTAAATGCTTCGTGTAGGGGCGTTTTTTTTAGTTTTACTTGCTTGCCGGACAATTTCTTCCTCCGGAATCCGGCCACAACCAGGATATCCGTTCAAGTAAAAGTTGCGTATATATGAAGCCGGCTAGAGTGTCAAAATAGGGATAAGAAAACACGCTGGATCAGGATACTTTACTTCATCTTCCTACCAGACCGAGATTCGGCCGGAATCCGGCAAAATCCGGAATTTTGGTAGTTCTCATAATTGCTTGGTCTGGTTTAGAGTGTCGATAGTGGGGCAAGTTGAAATGTTTATCCGAACTTTCTGTTTTGTTTTCCTGCTTGGTTGATACTACCGACGGAATGTGGCAAAAAGCGGAAATTCGGGAGGCATTTATGTCAACCGCCCTGACGAACCCCTTCTAGCAACCGATTCTTCATTACAAGTCAATCAGATCGGTTTCAAGCTTCGTTTCGAATGCATTCTCCAAGAAGGGGTCAGGTGCATCAAATTGGCTTCCAAAATACTGTGTTTTTTCTACTTTCTTTCTGTGATTTGCCTTTTGTTTTTCTTTGTTGTGTGATCTTTTTCTGTGTTTTTTTCCTACTTTCTTTTTATATACTCCGTCAATTTCTCTTTCTTGTACGATGGGCGAAAAATAAAATTACACAACAGTACATTACTGTACCCACTCGGAACTGGAGATGGTGGATTTGATTTCATCCTTGTTTTCTAGAATAGATTGGGATAATCAACAATTTTCGCACAGTAGTCTGCCATATTTTTTCAATTGTTTGTTACGGTATAAAGATAAGAAGACTTCTTTGCAATATTAATATTACCTGTTAATGGTAAGATCGCGTTTTGATGTAAACCAGAAACTTTGGAAAGAACAAATTCCTCCGATCAAACCGATAAAGACGGTACATACATAAAGAACAATGTAGATCCGAATATCCTCCAGGTTTTCGACTGGCACTGGTTTTTTCATCGTAACCAAAGCTAGATCGTATATTAAAGACAGAAAGGAATATACAATGGATTGGTTAAGTGGTTGACTAGGTATAAAAAAATGATTACGGGATCTAGTGGAGAGTGGAAATCTCTAAGACCCGTTCGTCTGGATGAAAAAGTCCAATAAATATTCTCTTTTGGGATCCCATCGAAACCATTGGTCTTGTTTCCTACGTTGCGGTCTTGGATTTCCTGGGGAATGAACTCTAGTTGGTTGACTCATTTTCGGACTCACTAGTGTCTGATTTTTCCTTACATTCCTGTACAAACCGCGACAATAACTTGTGTCTATCTACACGGTACATACTACTGAAGTGTGGCTTCTGTACTATGTCGCAGGCTGGGACGACGGCGGCAGCTTTAGTAACTACTGGTTAAATGCTGGAACACATGCGTGAGAAACTTACCACTACACCTTCTGCTTCCAAATGCTTGTGAACCTGCGATAATTCATGCTTAAAAATCAAGGACAGTTGGCAGCCACGATCGCTTGGTACAGATGGCGTGATAATCTCTACTTCGTCGCCTAGCTCCTTTTTCAGAAGCAGTTCAAGATAACCAGTAAGCAAGTACTGCTTCGCGAGACGTTCCGACTCGGATGACTCTTGGAATATCTAGCGAGAAAACTGATGTCAGAAACAAAATTCCCAAAAATACCGGAGACTGGACAGGGCAATTCGGAGATTTCTGTGAAATTCCTTAGCCTTTACCGCAAGAGTCGGGTTGCCTCACTGTATATAGCCTACTCAGTGCCCGCCTTTTACTTTTGGTGGATCCTAGGCGATCCATGTTTTTTTTGCCCCTTTTCATGCGTCAAAAACGTAAACGTCAGCACATTAGCACACACGATTCTTGGTCGATTCGAGACACTCTATAGGCGTTTTTCCCGTTCCCCGAAGACTCCACTTGAGGAGTCCCCGCGTGTCAAAAACGTACGTCAGCACATTAGCACACACGATTCTTAGTCGATTCGAGCCACTCTATAGGCGTATTCTCGCAGTTCCCCGAAGACTCCACTTGAGGAGTCCCCGCGTGTCAAAAACATACGTCACATTAGCACACAGATTCCTAGTCGATTCGAGGCACTCTATAGGCGTATTCTCGCCGTTCCCCGAAGACTCCACTTGAGGAGTCCCCGCCTTTTTGTTTGTCCCGGGGACTCACTCCCCGTATTCTCACGAGTCCCACAGACGGGGAATGCTCCGATTATCATCAAATCATCAAAAAGAACTCCCTTTCAGATTCGAGGGGAATCAATTTTTGCTGGTGTTGGTGCAATGTAAAATTAATTAAAAACAACCAGAATAAACAAAACCAAAAATAAAGTGGACCCAGACTAATTTCGTCAACTGCATATTTTTTTTTTTTGAACAAAATCCATTCTGGAAGCATTCCCCGTGTTCTCACTGTTTCTGTACGCGGAGTCCGCGTGGAGTGACTCCCTCTATTCTCGCCGTTCCCTTCGATTCCCCGAGGAGTCCTCGGGGAAGGGCAAGAATACGCCTTATGGTCACATCTGAGCATAATTTCGGTAACATAAACACCTGGATCGTAATGAACAAGGCAATACGGCTAGATAACGCAGTCAGATTTCTCAACAATTTACACCGGCCGCTTGGCCTCTTGTTTCCTGTGGCCCCCCAGCACCGGCCTAACTGGCAGAAGGGTAAAGACGGCACTGTCTATACTCTAAATTCAACTCGATCATAAAACTCTAACTCTGAACTGCCAGAAGTTTTATAACAAATAAGTCAAGGATGTTCAGTTTCGACAGACAACACTTAAGGCGTATTTTCACCGTTCCCCGAGGACTCCTCGGGGAACCGAAGGGAACGGCGAGAATAGAGGGATTCACTCCACGCGGACTCAGCGCAAAGAAACAGCGAGAACACGGGGAATGCTTCCAAATAGATTTTGTTAAAAAAAAATACGCAATTGACGAAATTAGTTTGGATCCACTTTATTTTTTTTTTATAAGCAGTGAACTGAAAGACAAAAATGCTCTCAGCCGGGATTTGAACCCAGGACCCTCTGCTTACAAGGCAGGCGCTCTAACCAAGTCCCTTGTGTAAAGTGCCATCTATGTATTATTATTTCTGGCTTTGTTTATTCTGATTATTTTTAATTTATCTTGCATTGCACCAACACCAGCAAAAATTGATTCCCCTCCGAATCAGAAAAGGAGTCCTTTTTGATGATGGTGATGATAATCAGAGTATTCCCCGTCCACGGGGACTCGCGTGAACACGGGGAGTGAGTCCCCAGGACAAACAAAAAAGCGGTGACTCCTCAAGTGGAGTCCTCGGGGAACGGCGAGAATACGCCCTTAGGATGGAATCTGTTGTGATTTTGAAACGTTATGCAACGAAATGGTCTGCATAATAAGAATTGCCAGGAAGAGCCGAAAAACCGCAAAAAAAGCATCTGCTCAATTTTCCGATATCATGATGACAATACTTTTGCAACAATTTTTCAGCTCTGACCATTTCATGCATAACATTTTCAAAATCACAACAAATTACCTCCCAAGTATTGTCTGCTGAGTGTTAATAATACGTTTCCGTGACATGGGGATGTGAAATGGTTAGATGAATCTAACTTCGGGCGGGATCACTGTTCCTATGGCCAGCTTCTACCAGACTATTGTAGTGGTTTGCGAACTCTGTTCACAAGCCCCTCGGTAGCTCAGAAGGTAGAGCGACTGCCTTGTAAGCAGAGGGTCCTGGGTTCAAATCCCAGCTGAGGAGCATTTTTGTCTATCAGTTCACTACTTATAAAACTGTTGAGTGTTGTCGGTTATACCTGCCCATCTTTGTGTTACCCGTTACGAAACTTCTGACAGTCCCGATGAAAAATTTATCTAAAATAGTAGTATGAAGCTGTACGAAAAAGTAGCATGCCGTACGAACTGATGCTACTACATAATTCTATGTCAAGACTACCGTGTTACTGCATTCTTCTGCATGCTAGCAAGACTGGATGCTACAGGATGCTACTGCCAAAGATTGGCCCAGTCTCAGGCACATTGAATGATAGTACTCTTTACTATTCCATATCAATACATGCAACTTTTTCGTACAACTATCATACAACTACGCAGGCTACAAATTTTTCATCGGGGTGTGTCAATTTTCGGGGTACCGTCGGATCTCGTCCGAAGCATCGGTCCCGTAGGAAAACGGGTAGGTATTTCGACACTGTACACGACATACACGACACTGTTCGAAACTGTCTTTCCCATTACTTACTCCAAGGCTAGCCATGTGGGGGGCGATCAGCCAAGGGGGCGGATTGCAGAGCCGGAAGGCTTCGGCCCCCTCCGCTGCATCCAAATGTTTCCTCATTTCAAACCTCGTAGACTGAGCATTGGACCACCATCCGGCCAGACGAGGGTGGGAGTTGGAGGCGTGGTGGCGCTTGTGGACGAAAATTCCCGAGATTCCGCCGGCTCCCGAGTTTAAATACTGCAAAGAAAATGGACGTTAAAAGCCAGAGCTGCTGCGAGTCCAGCAAATCCGAGTCCGAGACAAGAGACAAAGATGGCGTCTCGAGACGAGTCCGGAGTCCAAGTCAACATCTCTGGCGGACGAGCAGCTGCGTGAAAGACGAGTCCGAGACGGGTCCGATTCCTTGACAAAGGCGTCTCGAGACCGTCGCGAGACGAGTCCAGGGTCCGAGTCCACCAGCTCTGGTTAAAGCCCTTGTCACGTAACAAACATTAGTTGCGTTATTGCTGACCATGGTATCTGTTACCACGGTCTAAAGTCGTTTTTGCAGTTATCGTGGTATCTGATGCCACGGTCAAAAGGCGTTTTTGCAGTTATCGTGGTATCTGGCCAGTTATCGTGGTATCAGATATTCAGATACTACGGTCCGACCGTAGTAACTGGCCGTGATATCTGAAAAGCCATCTCACTTTCATCAAATTTTGTCAGATTGGTGAGAAAGAAGTTTAGCACTTAGTGATATAACTGGATATCTGTTTTTCTTTTGGGATGACTTCGAAAAGTGCAATTTCGGCAGTAGTCGTTTTTGCAGAGCACCGTGTATCAGATACCACAATAACTGCAAAAACGACTAATTGCAGATCCAGTTACCGTGGTAACAGATACCATGGTATCAGCAAAAACGCAACTATTAACATTAATGTTAACAAACATTATTATTATTAGTGAATGAGGGTTGGGTTGGGTGGGGGGGGGGGGGGGGCGGAAAGAAAAAGAAATGAGAAGGTTAAGACGAGAAATGTGTGTCACCGTTTGTAATAGGTGAGTAAAAGTTGAGCACTCCCGCACAGGACACGGTTGTGCCCTTCTTGGGAGCGTTGCGTTTGTTATTTTTGTTTAAAGAATGTTGAAATTAAAATGAATTGAATTGAATTGAATCCCAAAACGTAAGTCGAGGGATACCTGTGACATCGCAAAAGTTGTCCGTCTGTCCGTCTGTGCGCACTGTAACTCTCGAAGGGAATGAGATATTTTGATGAAACTTGGTGTCAGGATTCTTTGGGTCAAGAGTAAGGTAGAGTTCGTAGATGGGCTCTGTAGCCCTACATTTAGGGGTGGGGGAGGGGGTTTCACAACAAGGGAAATTTTTTTTTTTAAGTTATTGAGATCGTTGATTTAGGGGTAAGGAGACATGCTGAATCAGATTATGAAAGTTATTTTCTTGTCGGACAAGTAGTTCACCCAGAATCCGGCGAAAACAGGACACAAAATCTGTCGACCAGTTTTCGGCTAGAGCTGTCCCTACCCCTTTATTCTCAACCTAGTATAGCTCTGCGCGTCGATGCCGGCATTCGTTTGTTTATTCTGTGTGACGTCGGAGAGATTTAGTGTAATCGAAGGTCGAAGGGGTTGATATATAATGTTCAAACGAGGAAATATCAAGCGAGGATGTTGTTCAATGAGGATTCACTGGTAAGTACAGGTCAAGTTCGTAGATGGGTCCTTTAGTCTTATCTTTAGAGGCAGAGGATGGGTTTGGAATTTACGGTAAAAACATGTATGTTTTATAACCTAATAAGATATTCATTGAGGGGGTAAGGATTTTACAAGGATTATCAATAGAACCCAAACAATTTTAATACGCCAGCAAAAAAAATCCGCCAGTCGGTTGTAAGTTTCGCCAGTTTGGCGTAAAATCCGCCAATATGGCAACACTGAGTAAGAGGTTCTTATCCGTGCGGTGTTCAGTGTTGTCACTCTAATACAATTTCTCGAGCTTCTAAAGAACAGAAAAGGGGTTTTTAGTACTACTCGAAGTACAGAAGTACAATCTGACGACTATTATACTGTAAAAAAACCTACTAAATTAACGTATGGAAAGCAGTGGTCCTCGAACTAACAATAAGCAGTCGTAACAGAACAAAACGTGTTCTTTCGAAGAATAGTTGTTGAACTTTCGTGCTTCCCATGGCAACCCTGGCGGAGCTGCTCTTCACTCCGCCTGCTGGCAACCGATCTGATTGGCTCTACGTAAGACAAAGTAGGACCAGGGTCTATTCTCCTCATACAGCTTATCACAGCGTGCCCGGAGGAAATGACGAATCTGTATACGCCGCATACTCTTGTTGACTATCTCTCCTTGCCGATGCAAAATCTCCGGCCTCTCAGGGCACCTAGCGGAAGAAAGGCAGAAATGGTGTCACAGCTGCTCCCAAAGATCGCCGTGATTGTTTGACACAGGATTTGAGTCGTTGTGTTTGAGTCGTTACGGAGACGCTTACTCCTTGTTCCTGAGGATCACTGGCGTGTTTTGGACTTGGTCATATAGAGCAGTGGTTCCCAACCAGTGGTACGCGTACCCCAAGGGGTATGCGAAGGAACCAAAATTGATTTAGTCTGTAGCTTCAAAATCTCGTCTCACTCATTTATGATTGCTGAAAGCCTAATATTACCAGCAAAGTATCACGAGCCAAAATGTATCTTAAGGGGCAAGGTATTTTTACTGACCGACTATTTTTTTTTAAATAACTGTTTGTACGAAAAATCGTGGCGCTTCGCGCAGACTTTTTTCTTTTTAATCGGCTGGACAACCTTTTCGGGGGGAGGAGTGTTGTCAACCCGTGCGTGACGCCTATGATTACAAGCCCTGGTGAAAGTCATTGAAATAATGTTGATTCCAAAACAGCTAGCCTACAGCTGTAAAATCTGTTCCTGTGTCAAACAATATTGTTTCAAGAAGAATCGAAGACATTGCAAGTGGTATTGTCATTCAGGTTGCGAAACGAGCCAACGAAAAAGTGTGCGATGCAGCTTGATGAAAGCACGGAGAAAATCAAAACCAACGAAAACAAAACAGAAACAGCTGACTGTAAGAAACATTGCCGTTAATGACGTCTAGCCGAGCTTCGACGAAATGTTAGCTACAAAACAGCCTCTAGTGATTGCCTCATTGATTTCTTACATATTTCTACACGTGTATGCCTTACCATTTATGATAATTAATATCGTCTTTTTCACGTTCTGAAAAGGGGGTACGCAATCTTTTCGAACCTTGATTAGGGGTACGCGGTACGGAAAAGGTTGGGAACCAGCACTGATATAGAGTATTACACCTATTTGAACAATGCAATAGGCTAACCTTATAACTGCACCAGGCAGCGAAATCCACGTCCCACTCATGGAGCCGTAGGCGTACATTTCCGACCGCATGGGCCAGGTCCCAACCAACCATACACCCATGACTTCTTGCTGCTTCGGTAACCCGCCGCATGTCGAATTTTTGACCTGGAAATAGAGAAGTACAGATGTTCAACGTTTCATACAACGTTTGGCTACCTCTTACCAGAGTTACAGGAAAATAACGAATTGACGTTTTGCAAACGTTAGACCGAATCGTTGCCAGGATCCGTTGATTTTGACAAAACGTTACTGCGGTCTGTTGGGTTGCTCAGGACGCGTACGTAAGTAATCTATGCTAATAAAAGAGTGATTTTGTTTGTGACCCATCAAAGATTGCGAGGCATAGATGGGGTAAAAAGAAAGAAAACGAGAAGAAATCACATCACCCAAGACATCATTATCCATCTATATCATTTATGACTGCGCTGACGGATACTCCCTTCAATTAAGAAATGCACCCCTAAATATTCCTTGAGCTCAAGCTGACTTTGAAGCATTTATTCAAATAATGTATACAACTGATACGTCAGCTACGATGCTTTATCAGCGATATTTCGGCACTTCTTGGTATAATTGGTAATTATAGGTTTGTTTCCTTCCCCGACGTTGGTAAAGGTAAGGTAAGGTAAGGTACAATTTTAATGGCAAATAAAAATAAACCTGGAGTTTTCTCAAAAGCATCAGACATGCCAGTGGCATAAACAACGACGCTTCAACTAATCCTGATGGGTTTATAAAAATTATTAATACAATTCTAGCCTAAGGCATTGTAAAGAAATAACAAACAAACAACTATCACACATCAACACTAAAATTTAAGGACAACACGAGAATTTACGACAACAGACATATGACTAAAGAAAAAATTAAAAATGAAAAAGGTTTGCGACATGGGTCTGATCTTCCTCCGAGCAAAAACGAAAATGAATCAATTAAAATAGACAGAAGAAATATAATTGCTAGATAACATAAATCTTTTTAGAGCTCTTTTAAAAACTTTCCCATCTTCGGACACTCTAACAGTTTCAGGCAATGAATTCCATACTTTTACACCTGTATGGCGAATAGAAAAGCTAGACCTTGACTTTGAAACCGGAAGATTTACAGCCTGACGAGGACCCTTGCCAAGAAGGGCCGAAATATCGCTGATGAAGCATCGTAGCTGACGTGTCCGTTGTAAACATTGTTTGAATAGACCTGAAGATTGACTTGACTTGACTTGCTTTATTTACTGCTATATACAAAATAAACTATAAAAACAGGCAACCGCCCGGCGAAGGCTTAAAAAGCCTGATGATGGACGACTGCAATCCTATGATTCTCAACCTATATCAAATTTAATTAAAAAAAAACAAAAAAAAACAGCCTGACGGGACCCTTGCCAAGAAGGGCCGAAATATCGCTGATGAAGCATCGTAGCTGACGTGTCCGCTGTAAACATTGTTTGAATAGACCTGAAGATTGACTTGACTTAGCTGGCCTTGCTTTATTTACTACTAAATACAAAATAAACTATAAAAACACGCAACCGCCCGGGGAAGGCTCAAAAAGCCTGATGATGGACGACTGCAATCCTCTGATTCTCAACCTATATCAAATTTCATATAAAAAAAATAAATAAAAAAAAAATAGCCTGACGAGGACCCTTGCCAAGAAGGGCCGAAATATCGCTGATGAAGCATCGTAGCTGACGTATCCGTTGTAAACATTATTTGAATAGACCTGAAGATTGCCTTGACTTGACTTGCTTTATTTACTACTAAATACAAAATAAACTATAAAAACACGCAACCGCCCGGGGAAGGCTCAAAAAGCCTGATGATGGACGACTGCAATCCTCTGATTCTCAACCTATATCAAATTCCATCTATAAAAAAAACAAACAAACAAAAAACAGCCTGACGAGGACCCTTGCCAAGAAGGGCCGAAATATCGCTGATGAAGCATCGTAGCTGACGTATCCGTTGTATACATTATTTGAATAAATGCACCCCTTCTGAAAAATATAAATATATATGCATGTCAGCTGAAATATATCGTAGCGATATTTCGGCTCTTCGTCGCGAGGGTCCTCCTCAGGATGTAACTAGAAGAAACAAGAGAAGCTGTCGGTCGCAGCCTTCTCTTACGCGCCGCGGTCTTATCCGTGTGTTTCAACTTTGAATATCCCGATGAAAAATTTGGAGCCTGCGTAGTTGTATGGTAGTTGTACGAAAAAGTTGCATGTAATACTATGTAGTAGCAAAGAATACTATCATTTAATGTGCCTCAGACTAGTTCAATCTTATGGAGTAGTAACCAGTAGCATCCTGTCTTGCCATAGTAGCATCCAGTCTTGCTAATAGTAGCATGCAGTAGTATGCAGTAACACGGCAGCCTTGAAGTAGAAGCATGTAGTAGCATCAGTTAGTACTGCATGGTACTTTTTCGTACAAGTTCGTACTACTATTTTGAGGTAAATTTTTCATCGGGATACGACAGCCTAAATTCACTCCATTATATCTACTTTTGATGGTACAATACGGATACGTCAGCTGAATTTTATTAGAGCTATATTTCGGCCCTTCTGGGCAACAAGGGTCCTCTTCAGGATCAAAGCCACTCAAGTTGGTTATATACGAACTTGTGGAAAAAAACCCTAAAGATTCTAGCTTAGCGTTAAATATTTTGACTTCGCTTTGATCCCCGTTCAGGGACAAACAGAGACAAAAGCGAATGCTCAGAAACATGGAACAGCATCATCAGCAAATGGAAATTCAGACCCCAAGCTCTTCTCTACAACAAAACGAAAGTTAACCCAAATGCAGAAAAATCTCTACCCGATCACCGACCCAACCGAGCAGCAAAAACAGAAGCCGTGTCCAAAATGAAATCACAGCAACCTTAAGCACCTCTCACAAAGGAATTCACTAAGTCAAATTTTTAACGGTCAGCTAGAATCTTTAGTTTGTTTTCCCACAAGTTCGTATTTCCAACTTGAGCGGCTTTGAGCCTGAAGATGACCCTTGCCAAGAAGGGTCGAAACATTGCTCACATAAAATTCAGCTGACGTATCCGTTTTGCACTCTCAAATATGATTCGTAGTCAGCTTGAGCTGAAGGAATATTTGCTATATATACTCTATGAATTAAAGAATCATTTAGACATACATAGATATAGAGCAGAAAAAGTAAAAGAACAAAAAACAGAACACAAATTCGACACTATACAATTATCAACTTTCTCACGAAAACAACAAAGTAAAATTACGGACTTCAGAATATTTAAAATACGTCTGTGTGATCTATTAGGTCAACTTTCGAACTTATTCTTGCCACAATCGCAGTCACACGGTCAGAAAGACGGAGTTCTATGCTATTATTTTTTCTTTACTTTTGGCTCAAGAGAGGAGGCTCAACAGGTACTTCCCATATCCAACTCCTTCAGCCCAAGATTACTGGGAAACGAAAAATTTAGCTCGATTGTCGACAGTGATACGTCGCTTTACCCGTGCCAAGAAGGGGAGAAAAGGCACTGACGAATCGTAGTGACTTTTCCGTCTTGAGCAATTAGGCCATGGGCGAGTTCCCCCCTACTTACCGTAGTTACTATAAATGACGTCACGGATTTTGGCTTCTTGGCGTAAGGGCTGGAACGATTTTTTCTTTCTATTTTCGACAAAATATCGCGGGCTGATCGGGCAGTCACAGAGATCGTAGGTACCACGGTGACTACGCTCCTGAGTCTGGTAAGTTACTTTTAGTTACTATTTCGAGAAGGTTGGAACGCTCGTCGTAGCAACTTTTCACGGGGTTGGAACGAAAATAGTAACTAATAGTCAGTCAACCACAAATCCCTGATTTTTGGATACCCTATGCCAAACGCTGGATATGTCTAGAATTTGGCATTCCCTATGCCTAACGCTGGATACACTATGCCAGGTGCTGGAGGGATCGGCTAAAACCAGGAAGGGAAGGGAACGCGAGAAAACAGGAAGGCATACTAAAACCAGGAAGGGCATACTAAAACGAGGAAGGGCATACTAAAACGAGGAAGGAATTCAAGGCTGCGAAAAATGGAAAGCTGCACCGTTCTCTTCCTCTGTTTAGTATTCTTCGAGGGGTCGGTAACTTTTCAAACTCAAAGTTCACTATCCCTTGGCGCGTTTTAGTATCGTTACATGGGTAGGCATTGATGGGTTCAATGAGGGTTCAGCAACTATCAAAATTGTAATTCACCTTTTCCTTTCTAGTTCAGACGGATACTAAAACGACGGATACTACAGGATACTAAAACGAGGAAGGGATGGTGAACTTTGAATTTGGAAAGTTGCCGACCCCTCAAAGAATACTAAACAGATTAAGGGAACGGTGCGGCTTTCCATTTTGAATTCTGGCGACAGCCTTCCTCGTTTTAGTATGCCCTTCCTCGTTTTAGTATGCCCTTCCTGGTTTTAGTATGCCTTCCTGCTTTTCTCGCGTTCCATTCCCTTCCTGGTTTTAGTCGATGCTGGATATTGTAACCCAGTAAAATATTGATGGTTTGAGTGAAGCTAAAAAATCAACCAATCAGAACTCCTTTATATTGAGGTAGGTCAGGGTTAGGTTGCCACCAGGTATCCAGCGTTTGGCATAGGGTATCCAGCGTTAGGCATAGGCTATGCTAAATGCTAGATATACCCAACGTTTGGCATAGGGTATCCAAAAATCAGGGATTTGTGGTAGACTGCTAATAGTTATTATTGTTAGAAGGGTGGAACACGCTCTTGGCGTTCTCCGAAACAGAGGACGGCCGCAAAATACTTGAAAAATGCGGTTGGAACGAAAAACGGAGTAACTTAAAGTTGGTATTGTTAGAAGGGGTGAACAAGCTCTACTCTATGTAATATACTTACCATACTGGTAAGAAAAAGGTCTAATGGCACGACGCAGAACGTTATAAAAGTCGGTAGCAAAAATAGTTATTCGTTCATTGAAAATAAAACAAAAACAAAGGCTAGCTCACCTGTGTAATAGTGGACACCGTAAAGCATGACTAGGCTGGCAAAGTTGGAGCTGATTTTCCCAAGTCAAGTGAAAATGTGCAGTTTTATTTCAAGAAGAAAAACGTAAAAAAAACAAAGAAACAAGAGATATTTTACTAATCGACCAAGGCGAAACGACGCTTCTTCAAATTCGCGAAACCGTCCACTGCGCGATTGAGGTCAAGCTTCTTCGCGTTTTCAGGTTGGGTACCAATGACCAAAAGAACACTTAGTCGGTCGTCTGACATAGACGTGTTAAACGTGTTTAACCCTGCGTAGCGCATGCATATCGACATAAAAGTTTCCAGTGTTTTTCAGTGTCCAAAGTTTCCGTGTTCCAATCTTACCATAAGACAAAGGTATACTAAAGAAAACAGATCTGTTTCTGTGGATGCTTGAATTCTGTAGGCCTATCTTAGTTTCGACGAGAGTTTCGAAGACGCTAAATTTCAGCTGGGGGGGGGGCCCCCCCTGCCCCATAGCAAATTACGCCCCTGTAGGTCATTGCTCGATATGGTAAGAAAAGGGTCTAATGGCGCGATGCTGAGCGTTATAAAAGCGGGTAGCAAAAATATGTCTTCATTCATTGGAAACAAAACATACGGCTAGCTCACCTGTGTAATACTGGACGCCGGAAAGCATGACTAGAGCAATGCTCGATCCTTCTTTTTCAAGAAGATCGACAATGTCTTCGTGACGAATGGTGTGCTCCCCCTTTCGAGGAGTGACGACAAGTAGACCCTCGTCGGGGTTGATGTTGTGGAGCTGAAGTTGCGAGACAACGGCGTACTAAAATCAGATAACACTCACACACAACCCTCAAAAGAGAAATTGAGGACGTTATAGAGGGGGGATAAACTAAAAAGAGGCACGGCATGGCGCAGGAGGCACAAGTAATAAAAGAGATAGGCAAGTAGTAGAAGCAGACAAGTACGTGAGAGTTTGCACTGAGCCTAAAAGAAGGCACGTTAGAACATTAATCCTGCTCCTCACTCTGAAGCTGAAACGGCCATTTTAGTGTAGGAGGCACAAGTACTAAAAAGAGGCACGAAAACTAAAAGGGCCCTTTCAGGCTTCTGAGTGAGGGGCAGGAATAATGTTCTATCGTGCCTTCTTTTAGGCTCTGGAGTTACGAGCTCTCACTTACTTGTCTACCGTGCAGTGCCGTGCCTCTTTTTAGTCGATCCTGTTCTGAAAACCTACGACAGCTCTTATCTATTTTATTCTGCAATCTGTCTATAATAACTCTATTAACAAGCATTGCACGTCCCAATTTTTATTCTCTACAATGCTTGCTTAATGTATTTACAGTTTAGCGCTGTAAATTAGAAAACTTGAACTTGAACTTCGATGCTGATCGGAGTGTTTTGCAAAAGGTTGGGTTAGCAATGCAATCCCGTTTCACCACGTACGTACGTATGAAAGAGGAGTGCTATAAATTAAACGCTGGACCGGAAAAGTCTTATCGGAGATGGAATAGCTTCAAGTGCTTAATATATATATAATATAATATATTATATATATTATTATATTATATATTATATATTATATATATATATATATATATATATATATATATATATATATATCTGTGTTTAAAAGCTATTAAGCCACATACAGAGCAATCGCAAACAAAATAAAACTCACTTTATCTCTCATTCTTAACTTAATTTCCCCTATCGACTTTCTACCAAACGAATAACTTGTTCTATCATATTACCAAAACACACTATTGACCTAGGAGCTGTAGACTTAAGGATACCTAGAAGTAGCTAAGAAGTAGCAGAAGTCACAAGATTTTCCGATTGGGGTATTTCAAATTTCTCAGTTATCTGTAGAGACGGAAGCCTTTATCGCATTATCCGGCGTGAAATGACGACTTATAACCCGATGAAAAATTTATTTCAAAATAGTTGTATGAAGTTGTATGATAAAGTAGCATGCAGTACGAACTGATGCTACTACTTGCTTCTATGTCAAGGCTACCGTGCTACTGTATTCTCCTGCATGCTACTATTAGCAAGACTGGATGCTACTTTACCAAGACAGGATGCTACTGGATACTACTGCTTAAGATTGTCCCAGTCTGAGGCACATTAAATGATAGTATTCCTTACTATTACATATCAATACATGCAACTTTTTCGTACAACTGTAATACAACTACGCAGGCTACAAAGTTTTCATCGGGAGGGGCAGCTTACCCTATCTGATGGGAAGGCATGGTCCTCTATCAAGATCTTGAACCTCTCCTTCGATGGTCGATAAAAGTGTACCATCAACAGATGAAGGTTTACTGTAAGACCATTCATAGCTGCCACTTCTGTTTCTTCCGCCGCACCAACCAACGACGCCAGCGGCGTTTTTGCATAAGTGTCGCAAAGTGCCGCAGGAAAAAGGCCGCTAAAGTGCATGAATACACCCCTAGAAACAATATCATTGTTAGTTAATATCAGGTAGATACAATTCACCGTTTATTATACCAGAGCAAAGATACACTTGACTTTAAAAAAAATGACACACAGTGGAATAGCACCGACACTAGCACGACTAGCGATAGATACCATCCCTACTGAAACCAATCATTCGTGCCCCAACGCTGGCTTCGAGAACTCCATAATCCGAAGACCAAACACGGCAAAAAAAAAAAAACTCCCCTGTTTTCACAATATGTGCTGACCTTAACGTCCACAATGTGTGCTGATCTCATCTTCATCTTAACTGTACTAGTATTTTCTAAAAAAAGAAATAGAAAACCGTGATTTTCGGGTATTTTTCTTGATCAACTAATTATCCCTCTAAGCTGGTTGCGAGGGATAAATATAATTTCGCATATTTCGGTTGCACTTCTGGCAAACTGTCCCCAGCGAAAAAAAACCCAACTAAATCATAAGATCCAACACAATACCAACAGAAAAACGATGCGGAACCGGCAAACCATAAAAAACATGAAACTAAAAACCAGAAGAATGATGCGGATTGAACGACAAAAAAAACGAAAATCACGGTTTTCCATTTCTTTTGTAATGAATGGTCAGCTTCGCTTCAAACCTTATATTGGTATTTTCGAAGCCCGCAAGCTTGTTTCACTTTAAATATCGCGAGCATAGTGGGCGGCACAACGAATAAGGCCCGTTTTCGAAGCATGGAAAGCATAGGTCTTGGCGCTACTCCCTAGTGTTATTTTGCTCTATTAATATAGCCTAGCCTAGATACACGGTAGCGTGTAACTCATGTGATGCTCGCATAACCTCGGAACAATGGAGTACTGCCTTACTTGACCTTCGTGCCACAACACCGTTAATCATTTTAATCGTTAAGTTATACATGACGGAAGAAATTCAATGTTCGGCTTCGTCGGTGAGTGAATTTTTGAAAATAAATCGAACTGAATTGAATTGACATCGATTCAAACGAAAAGCTCGCGGCAACACTGCCAGCTTTTTTCCGGTTTTAAATCCCCGCGGATCAAAGTAAGGTCTCCAATGGCAACCGTAAGCTGCCGGGAAGCCATCGTAACGTGTCGTAGCTGCTATTTTCAGCAGTTTTCAACAAATGAGAGCTGGCTGGGTCTGGACGAGCACGGTAGCAGCACGGTAACGACGGACATACGATTACCAGTGGAGTTCCCACTTAAGGCCCCGTGTCCTGAACTTCATAAAATCCGCCGAGTGTCTCAGTTCACAACATAAAACGCTATTTAATAACTGTTCGTATACAAAATCAATCAACAAAAACTCTTGACTGCTTGGGATCTCAGTCTCAGTCTACTCGCTACTGCACTGTCATAAGTTTCAGAACAGATTGCGCATAACACTTTCAAGAATAACATCTTTTCACTTAAAGTGTTATGACCAATTAAGTTTATACTATTTCGTGCCCAGATCTCCAACAACACCTTCAATAGGTAAAAATACTACACTGTGAGAAGTTACATAACGACAACAGCAGGATGCGCGGTTTCAACAGATAATACTTTGGGATGTTCTATGTTATGTTTCTTTCGTTCCCGTTAGTATTTTTACCACTTGAAGGTGTTGTTGGAGATCTAGGCACAAAATAGTGTAAACTTAATTGGTCATAACAGTTTATTTCTAAGTGAAAAGGTGTTATTCTTAAAAGTGTTATGCTCAATCTGTTATGAAACTTCTGACAGTGTGAATACAAAAATACACTTCTTGAATTCCTTCGGGCTTGACGCCCGAATGGCGTCAAGGTTTATATGATATGGTTTACGGCGAAAACCTGACTACTAACGCGGTGATTCCTAAAAGGTACAGTGACACGTGAAAGTGGACTCACGACACCCCCTCAAAAATCAGAAGAATACACCCCTCAAAGAAGCAGTACACGACCTTAACTGAAGATACCAAAGGAAGATAACTTAGGCCTCTAATGAAGATACCTTAGGCCTCTAGTTCCTTGACAAAGGCGCCTCTGCGTAAGTGTCGCAAATCGGCGTAGGGAAAAAGAAACGCAACTTCATGAACAAGCTCAATACAAACAATTTAATTAAAACGAGATCCTGCGACAACACTGCAAACTTTTGCCGGCTCTGGACTTCCGCCGGTCAAGCCACAAACAGGGTTGCCACAAGTCGCACGATAGTGTGAATTGTCTCTCTTTTTTCTGTTTTTCACTCTTGTCCTACGTAGGACACAAAAATTCACTCTATTTAGAAAATGTCCAGATTTGTCGCACAATAGTGACAATTCCACGAAGTACAAAAATAAATGCGGAATTCGACTCAATGCAAGTAATTTTAAGGCATTCCACTATGCCTGCATTACACAAAGAGTTAGATTTCATGAAAATAAAATTTCACTCCAGATTCACTCTTTATTTCAGCCAAAAGTCACTCTCTAAACTTTTCTGATGTGGCAACCCTGGCCACAAACACGCGAAGTACGACGAGTGGTATGGGGCTCCAGAAGGTGGAAGGTTCAAGCTGAACAACTGATAAATGGGACAAATCGATCAATCAGAGTTCAATTTACAATTGTTTAATTTTTGTCCAAAATATAGGTCCGTCTATGGAAACACCATAGGACATAGCGACATAATAATCGTTCTAAAGTTGTTTTTAAACGAGCCCTCGTACTGTCCTTTCTTTTATATTATCAGTAGCCCATAGCCCCCTTATAGAACTAAACGTTTCAGAAATCCTCGCTCTTTGCCACTGTTCCGCTTTGCACCTATTATTTTTAGGGGATCGACTAAAAAGAGGCACGGCACGGCACAAAATAGTGTAGGAGGCACGAGTACTAAAAAGAGAGACGAAAAGCAAAAGGGACCTTTCAGGCTTCAGATTGAGGGGCGGGAATATGTTCTAACGTGCCTTCTTTTAAGCTCTGGAGCTAAAAACTCTCATTTAGTTGTCTGCTTCTAATAATTGATAATCTCTTTTTAATACTCGTGCCTCCTGCACCATGCTGTGACTCTTTTTAGTCGATCCCTATTTTTAGCACATTTTGGCCAAGCCGAGTTTGCCAGTCAAGCAGTGGAGATTCCGCCGAAAGATTCAAAACAACTCTTCACAAATAAGGGCGTGAGAAGATACATTTTTTTTCCTTATGGGAGACTTGGTAGGGGAGTATCTTGTGCTCCCCCGCTTTGAGATAAAGTCGACCAGCGCCCAAGAAAATTGTTAATTTCACGGGCCAAGTATTGGTATTCTCGACAAACGATTTCTCTCAATGATTTTATTGTGAAAAGACTGTTCGTAGTAAGTAATAGTTGCCTTTGTGATCTGAATTCTCAGTTATCGCTTCTCAATTCTCGTACTAATTACGGTTTTTGCTCTTCTCGCTTCTCCATTCTAGCTTTTGACAAAAACACTAATTTAGCCACCTGTTAATAGCCTGTTCACACGGGGCTGAAACAGCGATTAATGTTCGACCAGCGACCGATTTACGCGCGTAAATCGCACTGTCAGAAGTTTCAGAACAGATAACGCGAAGATACGCGGTTTCAACAGATAATGTGTAACAGATAACATTTCGGATGTTATCTGTTGTGTTTGAAAACGTTATGCATGAAACGTTATGCATAACATACTTTGTTACGAAGAGCCAAAAAAGCACATACTGACTTTATTCCTTGGCGTCATGATGTCGGAAAACTCAGCAGATGACTTTTTGGCGGTGATAATAACGCTTATTATGCATAACATTTTGAAACACAACAGATAACATCCGAATTTTTGTCTGTTACGCATTACCTGTTGAAACCGCGAATCCTCGTGTTTTTTGTTATGAAACTCCTGACAGTGTGCTTACAAGGGTCGAACATCCGCCCTTTACTGACCAATCAGGAAGGAGAACGGGGGCCGAGAAATATTGACTATCGGAGCTACTTCTCGATTCTACAGAATCGCAAAGATTTCCCCGTTCGCGATTCTGGCAAAAACGCAAAAAAGCAAAATTGGCTTCATCTCATTAACGATAAAACGCGAAATAGGAGAACTGAGAGGAGAATCGCGAGGAGAATTGAGAAACACTGTCAGAAGTTTCATAACAGAGAACACGAGGATGCGCGGTTTCAACAGATAATGCGTAACAGATAACACTTCGGGTGTTATCTGTTGTGTTTCAAAACGTTATGCCTAATAAGCGTTACCATTAGGAAGAACCGAAAAACCGCCAAAAAGTATCTGCTGAGTTTCCGACATCATGAGGATAAGGAATAAAGTCAGTAAAAGCTTTTTTGGCTCTTCCTAACAAAGCTAGTTATGCATAACATTCCATGCATAACGTTTTCAAACACAACAGATAACATCCGAAGTGTTATCAGTTACGCACTATCTGTTGAAACCGCGCATCCTCGTGTTATCTGTTATGAAACTTCTGACAGTGAAGAGTTGACTTCGACTTTTCCAAAAAAAGATTAGGGAATAAAAATAAATGACATCAAGGGTAGGGACCAGCAAGTCGAACAGGTTGTTGAATTCCGATATCTCGGCAGTACAGTTGAAAATACTGGAGCTTGTACACGGGAGGTTCAGCTAAGACTTGGCCAGGCCAGCGGTGTCTTCAATCGGCTAAATCGGAGGAGCAAGAAGTACTCCCTTAGACTCAAGCTGAGACTTTTCAACAGTAACGTCCTCTCCGTCCTTCTGTGCGGGTCCGAGACGTGGCACCTCAGCCAACAGCAAGAGAAGCGTCTTCTAGCCTTTGAAAACACATGCCTTAGGCGGATCTTTAACATACACTGGACAGAAAGGGTCACAAACCTGGCGATTCGCCAGATGACAGTGCAACCCCTTATTACTGAAGCCATCAAGATCCGCCACTGTAGGTATCTTGGCCATACAATCAGGATGGGAAGCACCAGACTCCCCAACGCTATCCTCCAGTGGCATCCGGAGGGATACAGACGAAGAGGGCGACCGAAGAACACTCTTCGCCGTACCTATCAGTCGGATCTTCACAATATCAACGCGTCTATCCAGCCCGAATGGGAAGATGTATGGGCAGCGGCCCTTATGAGAGACGACTGGCGACTCTTCTTGGATGCCCTAAGCGCCTTTGGAGGTGCAGGAGGAACTAAGGTCTAAGGTAAGGTAAGGTAAGGTCTAAAATGACATCAAAGCTTACGACTTTCCCCAGTCTTCCAGTTCCTGCTTCATATAATCATCGGCCTTCTTTGGCTTCAGTCCAAGTGAATTGCCACAGAAGTAGAGGCATTCTTCGTCCTCTTGGACCTTGGCAGTGTCAACTATAACAAACATAGACTCGAGTTATTTATTTATAATCACAAAAAGTGGTAAGTCGTTAAAGGACCCTTCTTGCTTGTTCTGCCTTTTATCTTACCCTTAAGCTCCTGAAATCCTCGCCTTTCGCCATTGTTTCGTTTTGTACCTACGACTTTTTAGCGCTTTTCCGACTTTGCCGAGCTTTGCAAAGCTGTCAGAAGTTTCATAACAGATAACACGAGGATTCGCGGTTTCAACAGATAATGTGTAACAGATAACGCTTCGGATGAACGTTATGCATGAAATGTTATGCATAACAAGCTTTGTTTGGAAGAGCCAAAAAAGCATCTACCGAATTTATTCCTTGGCGTCCTGATGTCCGAAAACTCAGCAGATACTTTTTGGCGCTTTTTTGGTTCTTCCTGATGGTAACGCTTATTATGCATAAGGTTTTGAAACACAATAGATAACATCCGAAGTGTTATCTGTTACGCATTATCTGTTGAAACCGCGCATCCTCGTGTTAACTGTTATGAAACTTCTGACAGCGTAGTTACCCATCACTAATTCCTTTAAAGAAGCTTGAAAACCCGGCGAAAATGCGTTACTTCGTTGCTCTGATATTCACGAATAATCGTTTTTCAAACAGTGGAATTTCCTAGTCTGATTTGAATGCTCTAGGCGCTTGTACCTGTGTTGTATGCTCGACGAAAACGATTTACGAAAATAAGAGTTCACGCAGTGAGCTACCTTCCGCAAGCTGATCACTGGCCACTGAAACACAACGCATGTATTGAGATTCAGTTTTTCTGCGTCATTTAGACATTTGCGTTGTGAGGACGACCGTAGATATTCTGAACGTCATTCTAGAGCAAATATTGAAAAATAAAAATAAAATCCTTAACGCGTACAATCCAAATAAATGCAGTGTATTCAGTTAAATGACACAAAAATATGTTGGCTTTCAGTTACACTTTAAGCTCCTGAAATCCCCGCCTTTCGCCATTGTTTTGTTTTGTACTTTTTAGCGCTTTTTCAGCTTTGCCGAGCTTTGCCAGTCACGAAACACAAACTTCGCCAAAAGCTTCAAGGTCAACCGACAACTCTTTCACACATTGCTCACTTTTCAATCGTGGCGCGTTCAGTTTTCAAATATTTTGCGTCCCGCGTCGGAGAGCGGGAAGGCTGGATAGAATTGGCAAGCGGTAACAAGAAAATCGCTTGTTTAACGTGGGAAGTAATGGTTTTTTCGGAAAACTATATTTCGATCCATTTCATCGTGAACACATAATTTCTAGTAAGAGTTGTGCTTTAAGACTTGTCACCTAAATACAATATGAACATACGGTCGAGCAAGGTACTATTGTTTTATCTAAATAAAGTGGCCACTAGATAGTGCTCATTCAGTCAAATATTCAGAATTTTCCGATCAGCTGGTTGCAAGGAAGTACACGTGTCCCATCCCTCCCTGTGTCCCAGACCTCCACCCGTTCCCCTACTGAAATTATCCCACCTCATTTTACATAAAAAAGAGGTGGCTATTGGGTTTAGTTCGACCTGTAATACAAGAGAAATCGAGGGCTGGGTCCAAAGAAATACAGAAGTTCGAAGGAAACCGAAGTACAAAACTTACCACACGGCAAATCTCTAGCCAACGGCACAGAAAACTTCCTGCGGAATTGCGACAGCGGATCCAAGCTGTCAAGATGCTCTGCGAAACAAATGCTATTGACGGCATGTCCGCATTTCTTCTCCAAATCCTGGATTGCTACCGCCGGAGATAACTAAAACAAAACAAAAAAATAAGAATTTTTTTATTATCTTTATATTATTGCATTAATATTGCATTAGTATTGCATTAATTTTTTCCCTTTTCTTTTTTGTTCCCAGCATAATTATGCTAGGTGATTAAATTATTGAGTCCTGCCACAAACAAATCTGTATAGATTTTCACGTGGCAGGTCTGTTATGATATTGATTTTTGTTTTATTAAATTCCATTACATATTAAATTTGTCTCTCTCTCTATATTTTGCCAACAACCTCCACATGCACAGAATACGGATATTTTTGTTTTTAATCACGCAAAAATCTTATAATGAATCAAAATCTAACAAAAACATCAACCAAAACCACAGCTGACTGCGCTAAACGGATACGTCAGCTGTTCTTACTCGAGCGATATTTCGAACCTTCTTGACAAGGGCAAGGGCTCTAGCTCCGGCTAGAAAACTGAACCTGCGATAAAAATTAACAAAGGTTTTAGCAACTATAAGTAACCTTGGGCTGAAGGAATTTTATAGATGAAAATCATGAAGGATAACAAATGATAGTGATATCCTAATCCACTTTTCTTAACATAGGCCTCTTCACTCAGAACTATCGTTGCCAACCGCGGAAAATATAACGGCAGAGCTCTTGTCTACGCCACCTAGTGCGACCACTCGGTCCTTTACCTTTCTGGACTTTATCCCCTGCTGAAGAAGATGGATGTAGCTGCTATTCGAATCGCATACTTCCGCCACTGCAAATTCCTGCTCTACTTGCCAATTTGGAATAAAAAACGAAAAATTATAAATACATTGTCAATAACAAATACAACTGTTAAACTTGACGAGCTGCATAGGAATCTGTCGGTCGCGGCGTTTTCACGGTCCTGTCCGTTTGTTTGAAGTGTAATCTGTTCGAAGTGTAAATCTGTATTCTAATTTAAGTTGTGTTCTTTCTTGTCTCTATGTACTCCACTATTTCTATTTTATAGATAGATAGATAGATTTATTAATTGCTAAGCAGCCCGAGGGCCATGGCAACAAATAATCACAAAAAAATATCACACACCAGAAGAAAGTGCACAAGTCAAAATAACAACACAAAAAGAAAGAAAAAGATCCTCCGTAGTCTTTCTCTTCTCTAATGACTCATTTTCAATACTTTTTTGATATATCCGTAATCCAAAAATCTACTTCTATGTTCCATCGCTGTCCTCAGGAATCGCCCCAATCTCTTAATCGTAGTAAAACATAGTAGTAGAAATGGGTAAATAAAAAGATTCATTCATTAATTCACTATCAAAATGGTCTTAATGTACAGCGGTGCTTTACGGATTGTCTTATGTACTATTTTTTACACTCCGTTGTAGACAATGTTTTGTCTTACAAACGGGCTGTTCTTAATTAACATTTTTTTTTTAGCTTTGTCAGGCCTTGGTCAGTCGAATAACTTAAGGTTGCAACCACCCCCCATCCCAAGGTTTGGAACCACCCAGAGCAAAATAAAGACTAGGGAGTAGCGCCAAGACTTGACAAAATTGACACACACTCGAATAGCATGGACACTAGCACCATTAATATAGAACGTCCGTACTGAAACTCAATCAGTCTTTCACCCAGGGTTGCCACATGCCGCACGATAGAGTGAACTGTCACTCTATTTTATTTTTGTCACTCTTGTCCTACGTAGGACATAAAATTCACTCTACTTTAAAAAACTCCAAGAGGTGTCATTTTCCAGCAGTGATTCCTGCCAAAAGTGATTATTTCACGTTTTTTCAATGATACTAAATTAAGATTTGTAATTTTTGCAGCATTGATTCTGACCAAAAGTGACTTTTTTCCCATTTTTTCATGAAAACAAAATTTTTCGACCAAAAGTCACTCTCTAATTTTTTTCGGTGTGACAACCCTACTTTCACCAGCGATGGCTCCAATAACTTCATATTCTGAACAGAGCAAAAAAAATGATACAGCCTCCATTGTTTACTTGGTGTGTGCGGACCTCACCTTTGCTTTACTAGAAATTTGTGAACCCGAAAGTTTGTCTCGCTTTAAATGCTGCAGTCGTAGTGGATGGCGCTATGAGTATGGCCCGTTTGCAAAGCATGTAAAGCATACGTATTGGCGCTACCTAGTGTTATTTGCTCTGGAACCACCCTTGTTCGTAGGGTGTATTAAGTCCGTGATTTTTGTATCTGAGAACTCCCCAGTAACAGACATTTTTTTCGAAAGTTACACCTTCCGAAATGTGTCTCGAGGTCGGACAAGTTGCGATTCTACGTCATAGTAAAGAAGACCCTTAATTTGAAATCCGCCCCCACCCCTAAATATATGGCAACAAAGCCAATCTACGAGCCTGACCTGTACTTTGACCCGACGGACCGTCATACGAAGTTTGAACAAAATATCTCGACTCCTTCGACAGTTACCGTGCTGGGGGAAACGTGCATACGAAAGACTAAAGTGGAAAGGCTAAAGTGGACAGACTAAAGTGTACAGACTGAAGTGGACAGAATAAAGTGGAAAGACTAAAGTGGAAAGACTAAAGTGTACAGACTGAAGTGGACAGAATAAAGTGGAAAGACTAAAGGGACAGACTAAAGGGAACAGACTCTAGTGGAAAGACTAAAGTGGAAAGACTAAAGTGTACAGACTGAAGTGGACAGAATAAAGTGGAAAGACTAAAGTGGAAAGACTAAAGGGACAGACTAAAGGGAACAGACTCTAGTGGACAGACAAAAGTGGAAAGACTAAAGTGGAAAGACTAAAGTGGACAGACTAAAGCGATCGCGATCGCTGATCACGCGGTGGCTTCATGAAAACGGAATTGGACAAGGGTCGCTAATCATGCAGCGGCCGCAGACGAACACTTACGTTTTGGATCCCAAAAACAATCGAAATACCTCAAATCCAATCTACTTCTATTGCCTTTTCATCCGTTATTATTTCCAAGATTCTGCATTTCGTACGGTAGATTCGATGCCCTAGGCGCCTCTGGAGGTGCAGGACGAACTAAGGTCTAAGGGTAAGGTAGATTCAGTTCCCATTGTCGGCGATGGCACTGTTTGACAAGGAGAGGAGTCTCAGACTATTTACTTATATGACATTCGGATTTACTTTAAGAACAATGCCTGACGTCGAGGTAACCATTAATCGTTCCTCGCTATGACTTTCGGGATTCCGTCGTCGGCGGTAGCGATGTTTTCCGAAGCGCAGCTATTTTTCTGACGATGTGAAAAAGTCGATTTTTCTAAAATTAGTCAGTAAAAATGACCTGACAGTCGGTAACTACTTCGCCCCCCCCCCCCCCAAATATTTTGTCTAATATATGGCACAGAAAACAGAAAACTTGACTACGCAACTTTCGGCCATCAAACCGACCTGGGGGGCATAGATAAAGATACAGGGACTTATTGTCGACAGGACCCCCCTTCTTTGTTATCTCGAACCCCCTCCTTAGTGTTCCCAAAGCTAGCTGGCAGGCCCTTGCCACTTATGCACTGTAATTATGCACTTATGCACTGTAAAAGTTCGCCTTTGGCCGTGTTGACTAACACATTGGGATAGTAGTCAAGAGGTCGTGCGTTCGATTCCTACTCCCGGCACACAAGCCTTTTGCTTTTTTTTCTACTAACTCAAAAGTCGAATTCTCGGAAACTGCAATGGTCGTAACGAGAATTTTTCTTACTCTCAACATCGACTCAGGGTACATTCTTGATATGTCAGCTACCTCCCCGAGTCAAGTTTGAGTCAAGTTTTCTGTTCCTTTAATACACATTTGAGATGCAATCTCATCTTGGGCAAGGAAAGGTTATTTATGTTTATTTATGTTATACCCGTGGATACCTCGAAAAAAATGCAAGAACTGAGACCGACATTTCACATCAAATTCCTCGAACCTCCCACAAAATAGCGATAATAGTGAAGAGATCCTTCAAGGAGTTGGTGAGAGGAAATGGACCGCCAGACTTCCGTCGAGCTGCAAAACGGAACAACAGAAGTCGGAGCATGAGAAGCTGGAAAATGAACTTGGAACCCCTCTTGCAAAATCCACCCAGCTTCAAATGGGTACCTGGAAAAATCTGGGGAAGGGCCAGGATGGCTGCCAGCACCAGGAATCGCCCATTCACTTTCCGGCTGAGGGCAGAGAATCGGAGATCAGCACCGCCAGTGCCTGTATAGGATGATGCTTTAACTTTTGTTTTTACTCTTACAAATTCCGGTTTAAAGACGGCCTCAAAAGACGCCGTTCCTACTTAAAGGACCCCTCGCACTATTTACTCTTCATCTTACAATATTTTAAAATATTTAAATACTTTAAACCTAGACTGTGCTTTCAACAAATAACCCACGGTTTTAGCTGTTTTAAGCCTTTGAAAGACCCGTTGACTTATAGTGAAAACACGGAAACAATTTACATAAACGGTTTTTCTGATGGAAAAAGTTCTCGCAGACAGCCGTCGACAGCGGGATACACATGGAAGGTAGCAAAACACGGCAAGTGAGAAAACCAGCGTGGTTTTGTTTGGGGGTTAGAATGTACCGTGCTTAATTGGGGTCTCCAGGTTTAGAAATAGATGGATCCACAAAATATTGTCTGAACGACTGCCTGTATCTCGTCGACGCCCCAGGGTTGCATGGTTCCAACTTGTTTTGGTGTCGCGTGTAGCGCTGGGCTGATTTTGAGGGCGGAAGGATGTCACGGTGCTTCGAGGACGATAGCAAGCCACGTCCAAAAGGGGTAGGTTGCGTTAGTATTATAGGTAAGACAGGACCTTTAAAGTCCGTAATCCGTATAAAAACATTCTCAATCAACTTAATCTTCAGCTTTTGCTTCATTCAAATTCATGAGGGCGGAAGGATGTCACGGTGCTTCGAGGACGATAGCAAGCCACGTCCAAAAGGGGTAGGTTGCGTTAGTATTATAGGTAAGACAGGACCTTTAAAGTCCGTAATCCGTATAAAAACATTCTCAATCAACCTAATCTTCAGCTTTTGCTTCATTCAAATTCACCATCTGTTGTGGGTCATTATCAAGGCCAGACAAGATTTCGTGCATCAAACATTCATGTCCTCAATATCAATCCATTTCGATGAGACACAAAATAAAAATGAAAGATGACACCCAAAATATTAGCACGCATCAACTGTTTACATTTTCATAGCTGCGAATCATGAATGCGTCATTGCTAATTTTCACAGACGATTCTTACCATTCAAGTAGGGAATCAACAATCCGACAAATCGCTCGAAATGGTGACAGGTGATGAATATTCCTTGAGCGCAAGCTGACTTTGAAACGTGTATTCAAATAATGTATACAACGGATACGTCAGCTACGATGCTTCATCAGCGATATTTCGGCCCACCCAGGTTGGATTACAGGTTTGTTTTCCTTACAGGTTGTAATCCAGGTTGTATTTAGAGGTTTGTTTCCTTCCCCGACGTTGGACCTGAAGATTGGCAGCCTGACGAGGACCCTGCGAAGACGGGCCGAAATATCGCTGATGAAGCATCGTAGCTGACGTATCCGTTGTATACATTATTTGAATAAATAGACAGGTGATGAGCACGGGGTTACAGAGTACACTATTTAAATGTAGTGAATGTATTCGCTATTTCTTCATAATTGTATAATACTTGGAAGGCCAGGTCACAGGTGTCAGGAAATCCAGATTAAAGATAGTTTTAAGCAGAAACAACGTATTTTGAGACGGTCTTTGTATATGTAAATTATGTCTACGGCTGAATTAAATAAATAAATTATGAAAACTCGATGATTCTGTGGAAAAAGATATGCGCCAGTAAGTAAGTATGTTTAATTGCGCAAAACTAGCAAATCACAAATAAAAAAAAACAGCATATTTTGAGACCGTCTTTGAATTATGAAGACTCGATGGTTCTATGGAAAAAGATGTGCGCCAATAAGTAAGTATGTTTAATACTCTTGATGACTATCTCTCCTTGCCGATGCAAATCTCCGGCCTCTCCGGGTACCTAGCGGAAGAAAGGCAGAAGTGGTGCCACAGCTGCTCCCAAAGATCGCCGTGATTGCTTGACACAGGATTTGAGTCGTTACGGAGACGCTTAGTCCTTCTTCCTGAGGATCACTGGCGTGTTTTGGACTTAAGGCGTATTCTCGCCGTTCCCCGAGGACTCCACTTGAGGAGTCCCCGCGTTTTTGTTTGTCCCGGGAACTCACTCCCCGTATTCTTGCCAGTCCCCATTATCAAAAAGGACTCCCTTTCAGATTCGGAGGGGAATCAATTTTTGCCGGTGTTGGTGTAATGTAAAATTAATTAAAAACAATCAGAATAAACAAAACCAAAAATAAAGTGGATCCAGACAAGTTTCGGCAACTACATATTTTTTTTTCGAACACAAGCCATTTTGGAAGCATTCCCCGTGTTCTCGCTGTTTCTGTACGCGGATTCCGCATGTAGTGACTCCCTCTATTCTCGCCGTTCCCTTCGATTCCCCGAGGAGTCCTCGGGGAACGGCGAGAATACGCCTTTAGTCATATATAGAGTATTGCGCTAAAGTATCACACAATCACAAGAAATTCAAGTATTAACAAAAACGAAACCCAAAACTCTTGAAAAAGTGCTCCCTCTGCGATATTCCCTATAGACGAATGATCCCAGTTGAATTCCCATGAAAGATTTTCCCCTCAGCGTCCCTACCAGCAGCGAGACCAGCAGATAAGGCGTATTCTCGCGAGTCCCAACGGACGGAGAATGCTCCGATTATCATCACCATCATTAAAAAGGACTCCTTTTCAGATTCGGAGGGGAATCCGTTTTTGCTAGTGTTGGTGCAATGTAAAATTAATTAAAAAGAATCAGAATAAACCAAAAATAAAGTGGATCCAGACTAGTTTCGTCAACTGCAAATTTTGTTTTTCGAAAAAAAACATTTTAGAAGCATTCCCCGTGCTTTCGTTGTTTTCCTAGGTGGAGTCCGCGTTGAGTGACTCCCTCTATTCTCGACGTTCCCTTCGATTCCCCGAGGAGTCCTCGGGGAACGGCGAGAATACATCTATAGTCTAAAGTGAAATTCATTCGAGAGATAACCGGCCACGAATAGGGAAAACATCCCTGTCCGTGAGATCGGTGCCCTACACAAATGCTGAACAAATCCACATTACCTCATTTGACACTGTGTCCAATCCGAACGGTCTGAGATCGATACAATCCATTTTCCACCTTCGCTACAGCCAACGCATCTAGTCACGAACTGTTGATATTGTGCATATCTGTTGTACAAATTTGGTAACCAAATGACGGTTTCAGGGGTTTCTCATTTATCTTCTTTGACTCGTTTTGGACTGAAGCCTAGATTTCGAAAAAAAACCTGTAGTGGTAGTCAGGCAATCAATAATTTTACAACCCAGTAACACAGAAAGTGCTCATACGGTGTATAAAAGGAGAAGGGGGCGTCAAAAACGAAGAGGGGGGGGGGGGAACTCTGCCCCCACCTAAAGGTCCTGTCAAAGTACTTTCGTCGGAGCGCCGATAACCATAGAAGAAATTAAAGTCTGTAAACTTTTGTCGCGAAAGTTCAAGTCTCGTTGGCAAATCGGCAGAAACAGGTCGACAAACATAGAAGAAATCAAATTCTGTAGACTTTTGTCGGGCGAAGCCCGAAAGTTGAAGGTTGAAGACGCCGTCTTTCATCGCGAATAAGTTCTGTAAACTTTTGTCGGGAAAGGCGAGAAAGTTGTAGTCTCGTCGGTAAATTGGCGAGCATGGTAATACTGCATAAGTAATACTGATGCTTGCTTTAAAATTCGCGCCGCGCCCTTTCAACTCAAAGTCGATGTTTTTTTTGCGTCATGGAAAAGATTCATGTTCTGTGAGCACCAGAGTTAAAGGTGCTAAGATGCTTTCTCAGTGAGCAAGAATGGGGCTCTGTCTTCAGCTGGTGAGCATACGCGGACGGGTCGATGCCTTGCTCTAGCAAACTGGTCGCAAAATGTCTTTCCGCTTCGTCCGTGGCCTGAATATTGAATGTTTCCACTGATAGAACGTCGGTCCAGAGTCGAATAGTGGTCATCGATGGGGTAAAGGTACGTCCACAAATCCGATTTTCGCAGACCGGTGTGAATTGTCTAGTTTGCTAAAAACTTTGACGCACGACATGCAGTTTTCCCCAAAGGGACGCGAATTTCGAAGTTTATTTTCGCACGCAAAGCTTTATCGGAATGAGTGTGCACGCAGCTTAAAGTTTAACTGAAAAGCAAACTTATTTCTGTATCATTTAGTTGAGTACACTGAATTATTTGGATTCTGCGAAGGGATTTCTGATTTTCCACTATCTGCTCTGGTAGTGACGTTCAGAAAATCTACAGCCGCCTCCACAACGAAAATTCTACTATGACGCGGAAAATTTGAATCTCAACACAAAGGCGGTTTTTCAGTGGCCAGTGTGTGTTGGGGAAGACTGCTTAATGCCCGAACACAAATTTTTCGTAAGTCTTTTACGTCAAGCAGATAACACGGATACAAGCACATAGAGGTATCTCACATCCTACAGGAAAAATTCCACTACATGAAACTGATTATTCGTGAATAGCGGAGAAACGAAGTAACGCATTTTCATCGGGCCTTCATGCTTCTTTTAAGTGAATACGTGACGGGTAATTAGACTGCTCTGTCTCAGCCCTTTTCAAGTTTAAGGCAAGAGGGGCATGTCTCGTTATCACGGTCATGGGTCCTTAGCAGTAGGCGGTATAGGCTTTAAAGTGGACTAGAAGTACGCTGCTTAAGCTTTAGCAAAAAATAAAGAGCTCAGTTCAGTTCAATGGGTTTATTAACAAAATCACACATAATCAAAACACTCAGTCCATTCCTGGACGCCGAGAACCACAATCTTTACGTTTTATACATAATACGCTCCGACTCTCAGACACAACCTTACCTCTCAATATACAAAACAACGAACTAATTTCCTTTTTACCTTCCTGCACCTTACCCCAGGTGAACAACTGTAACTGAACACTGCGTAAGAACAAATAAGCCTATAGAACCTCCGTCTTTGGTCCCATGCACCGACTGTGGATGCACCAATAAAACTGAACAGAGCTAGAGCTACTTCCTTCATGCCCGTCTACTTCCGTCCTGGCCGCGCACTGAGAGGAAAAGACCGTAGAAGGCGTGTATGAGTCACCCCTGCAGTGAGGTCACACTAGTAAACAACCAATAGTCGGTTAGTCTCGAGTTCTCTTCTCCAGGGCTCTACTGCGATGAGCTGTTTCTAGAGGTAACGAATTGTTATGTTCCGCGTAGCTCCTAACCTCCGCTCGTTTGCATCGGGAATCTATTCGACTCCGAATGGTTTTATTACAGAGATCGGGAGACGGAGGTTCTTTTGCTTATTTATCCTTGACTCTAGCAAGATGATATAGGCCGCGGTTCGCGATCTCCTTGTTGAAACTAATCCCACCTCACACAAGAGCGAACGAGCAAGTTTTCCAACCTTTGCTTCTTCTCCCCTCGCACCATTTACTCTTAAACTTACAGTATCTTAAAATATTTGAATGCTTTAAAACTATGCTGTGCTTTCCACAAGTAACGCACGGTTTTGGCTGTTTTAAGCCTTTACGAGACCCGTTGACTTGTAGCGAAAACAGGGAAACAATTTACATAACCGTTTTTTCTGATGCAAAAAACTTCTCGCAGACAACCGTCGGCAGCGTAGGTAGCAAAACACGGCAAGTGAGAAAATCAGCGTGGTTTTGTTAGAGGGGTTAGAATGTACCGTACGAAATAAGGGGCTCCGGGTTTAGAACTATATGAGGTGATTATGGAAGAAGGTTGTATTCATATTACAGGTAAGACAGGTCCTTTAAGTATTGTAAATTTCTCCTTGGTTTCCATAACTAACTACAAATAAAAACTCGATGGTAACGCTTTGGAAGAAACTTGGTACGTTTTGTCGAAAATCGACAGTTGTCTGGTCTTCCCACACCACAATATTTTCTCCTTCTCCAACCGACAACGATTCTATCCAATGTTTTTTTTTATTATGTTTAGTTAACTGTTAGGCCGCATTTGTTGTTCGGTATTCCAGACATTTCGGAGAAATTACTAGTGGTACACAGTAAACTGCCGGGATCAACCTACTCTCGGTTTTCCCCACACCACCCCTTACCTCCCTGTTTATGTGCTAGTACTTTTGTATGTATAGTTATTTTGGGTAATTCTTCCTTCTTTTTCTTTATTGTACTAAACTTGTTTTCCTTTGGAATTTGTGGGTAATAAATTGATTATTATTATTATTAATTGTTTTCCTGACATACAAACTGTTTATGATGTGGTTTTGTGTCTTCCATTTTATTTCTATGTTTGCATTCCTTTCGCAATAACAATAATAGTATATTTCGCACATGATTCTGAATTTGGCGACAGGGATCTCACACACATAACCCTTGGTTATAACAGACTGCGCTGAGCGTCAAACGATGCGTCATAACGGCATTATTTTGCGTTTAAAATTCCCAACCATTCTTCTGCGGCGCAACGGACGCATTCTGCGTCAACCAATTTCACGCAGGATTCCGCGCTTTGCCACTTGACTCATTTGGCTCCTTCCGAGACCAGAGCAAAATAACACCAAGGAGTAGCGAAAATTGACACACACCTGAATAGCAGCGATACTATCACCACTAGCGATAGAGAACGTCCCTACTGAAACTCATTCAGTCGTTCACCAGCGCTGGCTCCGATAACTTCATTTTCTAAACGTTGCAAAAAAATTATACAGCCTCCGTTGTTTCCTTGGTGTGTGCAGACCGCACCTTTGCTTTACTAAAAATTTCTAAGCCCTCCCGTTTGTCTCACTTTAAATGCCGCAAGCGTAGTGGGCGGTGCTACGAGTATGGTCCGTTTGCAAAGCGTGGAGAGCATAGGTCTTGGCGGTACTCTCTAGTGTTATTTTGCTATGTCTGACACCTCTATTATGTCGTTAAAGGTCACGTCGTACTTATGATAGTAACTCGTTCTACTTCAGTAGTATTTCCATCCGTTCTCGTTCCCGAGATTCTTCACTTCGTAAGTATATCCTATCTACTCTATTAGTAATACACTGATTATCACCCTTGCCACGTTTGTTCCCAGCGCAGAGGAAACTAGAAGTGTGTTCTCGCCGTTCCCCGAGGACTCTTGGGGAATCGAGGGGAACGGCGAGAATAGATGGAGTCACTCCGCGCGGACACGGGGAAAGCCTCCAAATAGATTTTGTTCGAAAAAAAAAAAAATATTCAGGTGACGAATCAGTCTGTAAATGTCCTGATGATCCACTTTATTTCTTTATTTTGATTGTTTTTACCCAATTTTACAAGTTTATTATTCACAAACAAAAAATCATTACCACAACGACATGGAAGCCTTTTTCTCAAAAACAGTTATATCCCATACTAAACTAAATGTTAATCTCAGCAATTCTTCTTCACCATTCTTAGCATCTTTTTTTCAAAAACCAACAACACGAGCAGCTCTCCAAATTGATTCCCCGCCGAATGTGAAAGGGAGTCCTTTTTTGATGATGGTGCTGATAACTGGAGCATTCCCCTTCCGACGGGACTCGCGAGATACGGGAGTGAGTCCCAGGGACCAAGAGGCTTGATCTTGGGCAATGGTTTTACCACGAGCGACTACGTGACAGAGTAGGAGTCTTAAAGGACCCTTCTTACCTATATACTAACGCAACCTACTTCCATAATCACTCCGAATATTTCTAAGCCCGGAGACCCCAATTTCGTACGGTACATTTTAACCCCTCTAACAAAACCACGCTGATTTTGTCACTTGCCGTGTTTTGCTACCTTCGATGTGTATCACGCTGTCGAGGTTGTCTGCGAGGAGTTTTTACATCAGAAAAACCGGTTATGTAAATTGTTTCCCTATTTTCGCTATAAGTCAACGGGTCTCGGAAAAGGCTTAAAACAGCTAAAAACCGTGGATTATTTGTTGAAAGCACAGTCTAGATTTAAAGTGTCCAAACATTTTGAATACTGTAAGTTGTATATTAAATAGTGCGAGGGGTCCTTTAATCAAAAGTTGCGTTTTTTTATCTCAATTCTCCTCGCTATTCTCCTCTCAATTCTCCTATTTCCAGTTTTACAGATTTCTCCGAGGTGATCTAATCGAAACTTTCAAGGTTTGTCATAATTACTACGACAACGTAAGACCTGATGACAGCGCTGCTGCGAGTCCAGCAAATCCGAGTCCGAGATAATCCGAGTCATTGAAAAAGGTGTCTCGAGACGAGTCCGAGTCCACAGGTCTGGCGGACGGACAGCTCCGTGAAAGACGAGTCCGAGTCTACCAGCTGTGCCTGATGACGTCCTCATCTTCAACCAGTACGATCTCAGAGGACACAGCTGGAAACTGCCTGGTGGGAAATTAAGAAAAGACATTGGAAAGTGGAGCTTCCGAAGCCTGATAGTTAAATACTGGAATCATCTCCCTGAATGTCTCGTAAATGCAGAACCCGCATGAAAAATTTATCACAAAATCGTACTATGAATCATATTTGATGGTGGAAAACGGATACGTCAGCTGAATTTTATTGGAGCTATATTTTCGGTGTTTCCCACAAGTTCGCCTTTCCAACTTGAGCGCTTTTGAGCCTGAAGACGACCCTTGCCAAGAAGGGCCGAAATATAGCTCCAATAAAATTCAGCTGACGTATCCGTTTTCCACCATCAAATATGATTCGCAGTCAGCTTGGGCTGAAGGAATATTTATAGTACTATGAAGTAGTACGAAAAAGTTGCATGCAGTACTAACGATGCTACTACATGCTTCTACTTCAAGTCTACCGTGTTACTGCATACTACTATATGCTACTATTAGCAAGACTGGATGCTTCTATGGCAAGACAGGATGCTACTGGATACTACTACATAAGATTGGACCAGTCTGAGGCACATTAAATGATAGTATTATTTGCTATTACATAGTATTACATGCAACGTTTTCGTACTACTACCATACTACTACGCAGGCTACAAATTTTTCATCGGGAAAATATTAGTCAGTTTCAGGCAGGTGTCCACCGTCACCGGGCTGACATTCTATTTAGTGTACATAGTGTCGTTAGAAATTTATAGAGGCAAACGCCTATTTGGTGCAATTATATTATTATTATTATGGTTATTTCGCGTTTTTGACTATTGAGATGAAACCAGTTCACTTTTTTTTTGCGTTTTTGTCAGAATCGAGAACGGGAAAGCTTCGCGATTTTGCAGATTCGAGAAGTAGCTCCGATAGTCAATTCTCGATCTCCGTTCTCCTCCCTGATTGGTCAACAAAGGGCGGATGTTCAGTCAGTATCAATAAGTATCAACGGGTGGCTAAATTAGTTTTTTCTGTTGACAAAAGCGAGATCGCAGAATAAGAGAAAGATCGGCAGCTTGTACGAGAATCGAAAACTGAGAAGCGAGAACTGAGACTCAGACCAAAAACACGTTTTATAAGTATAGTGAACTGAAAGACAAAAATGCTCCTCAGCCAGGATTTGAACCCAGGACCCTCTGCTTACAAGGCAGGCGCTCTAACAATTTGAGCTACCGAGGGGCTTGTGAACAGAGTTCGCAAACCAAAATAATAGTCTGGTAGAAGCCGGCCATAGGAACAGTGATCCCGCCCGGAGGCAAATTCATCCAACCAGTTCACATCCCCATGTCACGGAAATTAATAAGAACACAACTAATGAATGGTCATAAGAGCCAGATTGTTGATACAGAGAAGACCACCGGTCGACCGTACCATTTAATTTGCGCCGGAGGTTTTTCTGGCTACTCTACAGACAGCGTCAGTCTACTCTACGGACAGCGTCAGTTCCTGCGACTTCGTTCACCACTTCCCAGATAAGGAAGGAATGAAGTGATTTTGACTTACGTGATTGATTGTTGTTGCGCTGGTTTTGCCACTAGCAACTACATTGCAAAGTAGGTGTCTCAATCAGTGATATGGCCTAATCATCAAGACCAGATTTTCTACACAGAAAAGACCCCGGTCGGCCGTTCCATTTAATTTCCGACACGAGACGCTTCAAAGTGATGCTTTTCATTATGGAAGACACGGTGGGCCATAAGGTCTATCTTCTGTTTTGCACTCTTTTTCTTTAGCTTAGTTTTCCTACTTTTTAACCACGTGGCGTTCATTTTTCAAATATTTTGTGTCCACCTGCCGCGTCAGAGAGCGGGAAGGCTAGACGGAGTTGACAAGCGCTACGTCTGGACAGTCTAGACAGCGTCAATTCCTGCGACTTTGTCCGCCCACGTCCCAGGAAAGGGAGGCATGAAAACTGACTTTGACTTCCAATGTTGAAACGTAAGACGCGGGTTTTACAGCTAGCAACTACATTGGAAAGTAGGAGTCTCAATCAGTGATATCGCCTAATCATCAGCACCAAATTTTCGACACAGAAAATGCCCCCAATGTTTACTGCATGTGCTCAGACCCAAACCACCACTCTCCGTATCATGCGAACTACACTGTAAAAAGTTTCTCCAAGTAATCGACATAATCGGCCCTCCTCGGATAATGTTTGTCTAGATGGTCATCCGGTACCGCTATCGCCAAGCACCTGGGACTTCCCATTGGGAGTGATTTGAGACATCCCCGATCGCTTTTGTTAGAATTTGTAGGTTCAAAGCCTCGTAAGACATACGATGTGCTTGTTCCGTGTAAAGCTCGATGTAAAAGAAGTATACTATCTAAAATCTATAATGCATTTGCTGTGCCCCGTTTGCTTGCTGTGTCGCCTTTTTGGAATGTATTCACTATCTCTGATAAGAGGACGCTGCGATCGTTGTTCTTTCGGTATGCCAAGTTCTTGCTTGGTATACCTCTTTGGGCCAGAAACAGGCGCCTGGTTTCTCTGTATGGGATCGCAGATCCGATCGCGGAACGGAGAAAGCGGTTTGAGAAGTCGTTAGATTCGACGAATAGCTTGTTCGGTGCCTTTCTGTAAAGTGTTACCTGAAGTTGTTAAGTGTATTTCTTCTTTTTTTGCAGTTGTTGTGATGAGAAGGTGTTTTGTCTATGTTTGTATCTGTTTTTTCTTTTTTTTTTCTCTTTATATTTACTCCGTGTTTACACCATGTGTGTATTTCGGGTAATAAATTTATTGATTTATTGATTAATTGAGTAAGGATTAAAGTTAACTGCAGTATGTGCTACTGGGATTAAACTTATCTCTACTGGCATAAGATTAATCCGAATTAGAGATAATCTTAGCTCAGTAGAGACAAGATTAATCCCAGTAGCAAATACTGCAAGATTTTTTTTTTCAGTGTACGCAACGCTCTGCAAGGTTAAAAGGGGCTTCAGCTGTTAAATAGAAATCAACGTTTAATCATTATCTGGAACCAAGAATTATTTTCAGCTACAAAAATCACATGACTTGCTTTTCTTTCGTCTAACCAAAAGAGGTTGAAAGCGGTTGGACACTTAGCTCAAATCCATCATTGCCTGATCAGCGTTGGGAGATGAGTCCTTCTTCATTGACTCATACAAGGCTAGCAGCTCTGGAGTCCCTCGTATCATCGCCATTAAGTCGTTTAGCTGAGCATTTTTATCTGGAAAAAACAGCGTGAGTGAGTTTGAGTGAGCGGGGATGAGGGTTATGAACAACTGCGTTTTTTGCCTTTTCTCCATATTTCGGTTAACCTACCTATTTGCTACTATTGACCGTTTTTTCGTCTCGCGTGTCGGTTCGACGGAACTTTAAAAAACGGCTTATAAGACAAGACCAAAGGTCTCGACGGGATCCCAAAAATTTGATATTTGATTCAGACAATAGGGTCTTGTCTTCGCCAGATCCAGTCTTCACCAGGCTAATCATCAGAGAAAACCAAGTTCAGATGTACCTCTATAAGCCATGTCTATTTCGACGATACTGACCGAGACTTCCTGCTTTACTTATGCCAAGTTTCTGGTTTCGCCCGTATTACGAGCAAACTACTAGTCCAGCAAACAAAGATAATTCAGAAACAAATCCAGCGTCAAATCCCTATGAAGAACATCTAATCAACTTCGAATAAAAGTTTGACTTAAAAAAAAAAATCCGGTTACAACCGGATTCCGGAATAATTATATGTCCGGGTAAAAAATGATTGTCATATCCAGACCCAGCCTCTCTTCTTACCCCTTAATCTGCCATCTAATCAAACTTTTGCTTTTAACAAATTTTCCGGTTTTGGCCGGATTCCGGGCGAACTAGTTGTCCGGCGAGAAAATGATTTTCACCATCGCGGTCATCATGTTTTGATTACCCCTAAATCGAACATTTAATCAACTTCAAATGAAACTTTTACTTTTAACCAACTTTCCGGTTTTTGCCTGATTCCGGACGAACTACTTGTTCGACGAGAAAAAGGCTTTCACCATCGTGTTCAGCGTGTCATCTTACCCCAAGATCGACCATTTAATCAACTTCAAATAAAACCTTTACTTTTAACCAACTTTCCGGTTTTCGCCGGATTCCGGACGAACTACTTGTCCAGCGAGAAAATGGTTTTCATTATCGTGCTCAGCATGCCTTCTTACACCATAATCGACTATCACATAAGCTGTTTAAAAATATTTTGTTTGTCCTTTAATTTGAACCCCCTCCCCCACCCCTAAATGTAGGGCTACAGAGCCCATCTACGACCTTGACCTTCCCCTTGACCCAATGAATCCTCACACCAAGTTTCATCAAAATATCTCGTTCCCTTCGAGAGTTATAGCGCGCACAGGCGGACAGACGGACTGACGGACAAGCTTTGCGATGTCATAGGTATCCCTCCACTAACGTTTTGGGATCCCAAAAAAATGGCGGTTTCCCGTCGCCGGCGCCTATAGGAGGGTTTTCGCGAGCTGGAAAGCAAAGTCGGACTCACTTTCCAATGGTTTTCGCGCTACTTCGGAAAGTTGCCGAACTTTCCAACCCGGTTTTCGCGCTTTGGAAACCGAAGCAGCTTTCCTGGTAAGTGATTCCACGAGCTTAGTGGAAAGCTCCGCGGAAAGTTGAATCTTTCGGCGGGAATTTCAAAGGTGTGGAGAAAAAACAGTGCAAGTGTCACTAATAAATAAAAAAAAATGGCAATCGTAATTAAAATGACTTCGATGTAATATATGAGAATCAAAGAACCGTCCAGTGAACCATATTTATTCGAAAATGTTTGTAATTCAACATTTTCTCGGCGATATTAGCTTTCCATGGGTTTTCGCGATCAGTCCAGTGGGAAAGTGGAAAGTGATTCCAGGAATCACTTTCCGACAGTTTTCGCGATGCGTTTCGCTCGCCGGAAAGTGATTCCGAGATCTCGCGAAAACCCTCCTTATCTCTCCAATGAGAATTCTGAATTTCGCGCCGTGCCAAGAGCGTAGGTCGGTTGGACGGAGCTGCTCCCTCAGTACACAGGTCTGTGAACCGACCGGCAAAACACAGCAAAAAAAACAGTTTATAAAACTTAGGCCGGTTAACCGAAGGAAGAAAACGACTTACAGTGGGAAATCTTGTAGGTCGGTTAACTGGATGACGGCAAAAAACGCAGCTATTGATTTTTATGCATTGGACATGATATGGTGAATGATTGAATTAGGGTTCGTTCCTGCTCCAGCACGTACTTACTTTAAATTAAATATTCCTTCAGCCCAATCTGAGTACATGCAAAGTGCGAACCATATTTAAGAGTAGATATTTGACAGTGCGAATCATATTTCACTCTTCAGGCTCAAGCTGACAAGTTCATTTTCCAGCTGGAACCTGAAGAGAACCCTTATATAGCTCAGGGCCGATATATAGCACTAGCAAAATGCTTCTGACGTATTCGTTATGAATGATTTTGATATGCATTGGACAAGAAATGGCGAATGATTGAATCAGGGTTCGTTTAAATATTCCTTCAGCCCAAGCTAGGTGCATGCGAAGTGCGACCCATATTTTTTTTTTTTTTTTTTTTTACAATCAGTCAAGTTTATTATCCAAATAGCTTACAGCTAGAAGTGGAATACAATATTTACGAAATACACAGAAACGAAACAAATGAACTAATACAGTTACAAGATATGACCAGAAATAAATGATGGGATGAAACTATACGTAAAAATTGGGGAGACGGATTAGCAGGATACGGAGAAAATTGATTGCCAGTATTCCTCTCGGACCGACGCGCAGAAGACGGGAGGGGAGGGGGAATAAATGAGCCATCTGGGGAATAAACAATATCTTTGCTCCAAATTTTTTTGAAAGAATATTTATGCGGTCAGTAAATTTCAGAATTTAGTTCATTTAGTATCCAAACCAACAGATTTAAGGGTAGATATTTGACAGTGCGAATTAAGAAAATGCAATTTTTTTTTATTAAAGTGCTGCCTACCAGTGCCTGGGTTCAGAGAGTGATGGCGACTTACCGGCATCAGGGACTGACTGTAGCGCTGCAACTGCTCGCATGGCTGACCTTTTGAGATCATCCTGCTTCTCGTATTCTTGCTTCACTGCATTCGCCTTAACTTTCTGATTCAAGGTCGTTCGTAGGGGCTCCACAAGCTGCTCCAGTCCTGCACAGAGAGAGATGAAAGACGACGACCCACGAATATAAAAGAAGCCAAAGCACAGCTCGTACTAGGAACAGCTTTTTCACGACACAATGGTCCGGAAGTGGTGTTTTTCAAAATACTCATACTTGCCTCGTCAACAGGGACTCTCTTGTTTTTTTTGTTATTTTTTTTTTGCCTCGTAGTATCTTTTCCGTTCTTCCTGTCCAGTATGGTTTGGCCCGGTGACCACGCTTCCACTTTCCCTCGGTGACGCCAACGGTCCTAACATCTATTTTTTTTTTTTTTTCAATGACCGACCATATATTTAGCGTCACCTACACATTCCTCTATCTCTACGTTTAATTTTTTCTTTTCTATTCTTTCTTATTTCCTCTTTTTCCCTTATTTCTCATTTTACCATTTTCATCACATCTTTAAAACCTTAAAAAATTTCAATTACTTTTTCCTTCCTTAATATCTCCTTTCCTTAAAATTTTCTTTCATTTAAAACTTAGGTTTCACGTTGACTGTTGACCAGTACAGTTCTCTGTTTGTCTACACCACATCTACGATTTTCATCAGCCATATATACAAAATGACTCAAAACGGATAAGTCAGCTTGGATTTTCTTAGGAGATATTTCGAAAAACGAACCTGATTGAATCTTGTTTCTTCCTGCTATGACCCGAAGAGGAACTTTGCCAAGAAAGGTCAAAATATCGTTGAAGAAAGTCCTAGCTGACTTTTCCGCTTTCAGTGATTTGTTTATATGCTCTTTATATCCCTACTGTCCGAGATAGCTTACACCCTCCTTCCTTGCTTTCTCCAAGCCTCATAAGCCTACTCGATCGCTAAAGTAGCGTGCACACACAGTCCGAATTTCGCAGTCCGGTGCGAATTTCCTTCTCCGCTCCGGAATTTTGACGCATCGCATGCGGATTCGGTCCGATAATTTCGTTCCGATTTGAGTAGAAAATATTCTACTTTTACCGGAGCGAATTTTAAACGCATGCGAAATTGTGCCCTGAGAATTGAAAAATTAGAAGCTGTGTTTGAAATTTCAACTGTTTATACGACCTATTTAATGTCAGCTGCATTCATTCATTCGGCAATCAATCAGCATTATCTGACTGTAGGCTAAGCAGTGGATTTTTCAAACCTGGGGCCAAGTTTCACGTCTGAATTTCGTTTTATCTAAAAAACCTGTCGGGCATCGTGACGCGAATTTCGTATGCGCGTTTTCGCGTGCGGAATCTTACCGGACTGTGTGTGCACTTAGCTTAAGACTTTATGACCATCAAGGCTCCTCTAAGGCGGGGCCACCCGTCACTTGTCACCGCTTGACTTCTCCTCAAGGTTGGAAAACCTGTCACTTGTGTCACTACTTGACTCCTGCCCAAGGAGGAGCCAACTCATATCCATCAGCCAATCCTGGGCCTCGCAGCCCCGGCCGGTGTCACCGATCACAGCTGATTGATTCCCAGTCAGCTTGTGCCGAACTATCCTGACAAAATTAGTTGCACCCACCCGTCGGTTGGTTTACTTACTTTGAAGTACGGTATTCGGAGCGAGAGTCGTAAGTCGGGAAAGCATGAGGTATGTCAGCATTTTGATATCGTAGTGATCCTTTAAGCCACTTTCCACCTTAAAAAGATAAACGAACTGAATATACGATACCCTTAAAGGACCCCTCGCACTAATTACTCTTCAACTTACAGTATTTTAAAATACTTGAATACTTTAAAAATAGGCTGGGCTTTCAACAAATAACCCACGGTTTTGGCTGTTTTAAGCCATTTCCGAGACCCGCTGACTTGCAGCGAAAACAGGGAAACAATTTACATAACCGGTTTTTCTGATGGAAAAAACTTCTCACAGACAACCGTTGCCAGCGCGATACACATCGACGGTAGCAAAACACGGCAAGTGAGAAAATCAGCGTGGTTCTGTTGGAGGGGTTATAATGTACCGTACGAAATTGGGGTCTCCGGGTTTAGAAATATATGGAGTGATTATGGTAGTAGGTTGCGTTATTATTATAGGTAAGACAGGTCCTTTAAAAGTACTGACTGGTAGATAGATAGAGACAAAAAGTTTATTGTAAAAATCGATTATCGTGGTTACAAACCAAATTTGCAATCATTGTCAAACAAACAGAATAAATTGCACTATATGTATCTAATGTCAGTACGCTTAAAAGAATTCACGCTTCGTTAAAATATTTCACGAAGTCGGGAATAAAACTTTTTGCATATCTAGCGTGTTTTGTAGGTGCGGGACAGAGCTTGGGAACCCTAGAACTTACCACTCGTTCTGGTCGACTTCTAACATATTGATAGGAGGTGGGAGGATTTGGGAGTGGAGAGGATGAGATACCATGGCTGAACCGAAGTCAGCGCTTAGCTCCTTTCTGCGCTCCTGCAGTGTTTTTAGGTTAAAGTGTTTTAGGTATGAGTATGGAAGCTTCGGTCCACTGTGAATAATAAGAAGAGCCCGCTTCTTTATTCTTTCTTGTTTATCTCTTTGTACTGGGGCCTCTTGTCGTCTAGAGGGACGTTTAGTCCGACGCAAACCAAATAGCTCCACGCCCAAGTTGGCTCTGTCCAGAAGAAGGGAGAAACAATTTGGAAGTGAAACTCGAAAAGAACTGGAACACCATTCCAGTTTTAATTTTGAAGAAAAAGATGACCAACTTTTATAAACAAGCTTCGGTAGCCCTCCAATCCCACGACCTGTACCCAGTTTTTAACAAGTGGTTAATATAGTACGTAAACAATTGTAATTTAATTGCCGAAATCATGTCTATTTTTTATACTATTTTTATGTCACTGAATGGACCAGATGGTTTAGGCATAGTTCTGTTTTATACATGATATTTTGTACTCCTCAGCTCTGAGGGAAATAAATAAATAAACATATGACTTCTCAACTTACTTGGTCGGGAATCAGAATTAAATAAGGCCTGTGCTCAGGGTTGCCACTCAAACAAATTTCTAACTTACTGAAAGTCGCAAAATAATGAAAAAAATACTTTTCGCCCCAAAAACGGTGGCATCCTCGATATTCGCTCTACGAAAAGCTTAAAACATTGAGTAGTAATAGTTCATGAAACTAGACGGATAGGTCAGCTGGCATTATATGTCTTATTGCAGGAAGTATTTCCGATGACAAATTTTCGGGAATCAGTCGTACAAAGTTGTACGAAAAAGTAGCATGCAGTAGTAACTGTTGCCATTGCATGCTACTACTAGCAAACTGGATGCTACTACAGCAAGATTGGATGCTATCGGATACTACTAGTTAAGATTAACCCAGTCGGAGGCATGTTAAATCAAAGTATTCCATACTACTACATATCAATACATGCAACTTTTTCGTACAGTTACCATACAACTTCACGGTTAAAGAATTTTTCATCGGGTTCAATCCTGAGACGAGCCACGGGGAAGTCAAGTGCTTAGGTAATTTTGCTTCGAGCTTGTATCTGAACACTGTAGGGCTTCGGCCTCTTGAAATCAAAGGTAGAGGGTTCAAATGCCCCCCCCCCCGATGAGCATTTTCTTCCTTCGTTTCACTGCTTACGTTTTGTATGGACCAGCATGGGGGGGGGGGGTAATATAAAACTAAAATGACTGAGATAATAATTACGTGGTTCAAGAACTCGTAGACGTCGATTTTGTCCAGGCAGCTGTCCAGCATCGTGTACATGCACTCGAATGCACACTTTCGCATGTCAAGACCGTCGTCAACAGTGTGCTTAAAAGGTCCCATCTCAACTTCCCGGATCAGCTCTTTCTGAAAAGTAAAACAGAACTTTAAAGGACCCGTCGTACCTATAATGCCAATGTAACCTACTTCTGTAATTGCTCCATTGATTCTTAAACCTGCAGACCCTACTTTCATATGTTACATTCTAAACCCGCTAACGACACATTAATAATTTTCGCACTTGCCACGTTTCCTTGTTTTCCATGCGTATCGTGCTCCCGACGAGTACACGCTTAGCATGCTGTTGGTGCGTAAAACCGGTTATCTGAATTTTTCCATGTTTTTGCTATAAGTCGATGGGTCTCGAAAGAGTCTTAAAGCGGGCCACAAAAAATGGTCTTTCTATCACACACACAATGCTAACCATCCTACTGTCACTATAGATGTTCAAAACCACTAAAAACACCGTAAAACAACAAGCAAATTAAAAAAAAACCAAATTTCCTAGATATGAAATAACTCTGTATGGGCTAAATCTCAGCCGATTATCCCGGACAGCTGTTATGGCACGTAGGGAGCCAAGGGTCAAAATAATAATTTCCATCTAATGCTCCAACTGTTTCTTACAAATACAAATAAATTATAAAACCAAGACCAGTGTGGTACCTCTGAAGACATGCAAAAATTATCAGTTAGGTATTATAATTCTTTGCTAATCAATCCCGGAAAATTCCGCCATCTAGAAAAGAAGACGCTGCGCGTGGTTTTTTTCTCGAGCCAAAACAGCAACTCGGCAATCGAGTTCAAATCTAAACAAACCCGTGGCATGCGATCCCTAAGAGAAGGTAAACAGAGTTTGGATTAGGTCTTTAAAATAGCCAAAGCCGTAAAAAATTTGTTAAACGAAAGGCCTAGTTTTATACTGTTTAGCTATTTTTTAATACTAGAAAACAAACAGCAAATAGTGCGAGGTGTGCTTTAAAGGAGATGGCGTTTGCAGGGAATTCCTTTCAAGCAGAAAGGAATTCCGGTCTAGCTGAAAGAAATTCTGTCGGTGAAAAGGACGAACACGAAGGATTACCCTCTTGATGGGCAACACTGTACAAGACTCCGTGGGCACTGGCTCGGCACCGAGGCCGCCTGCTGGGTACCGGGCACTTAATGTACAGCCATTTTGAGGGTGACCAGCTCTTCGGGCTAACACGCTTTTGGAATCGGACGCCATCAGTAATGATGCCGTTGATGCTATCACAAATTTTCTGCTGATTAGACGAATCCGTGTTTTTGTCAAATTTTCTTGTAAGGACAGATTTTTTCTTTTCCATAAGTAAGTAAGTAAGTAATTTATTTATGACCCGCCATTTTGAAAAGGCGGAGTAAATGAAAAAAGTAAAGAAAATAAACAAAACACATATATACACACAGAAAAAGACACTTAATTTTTAATCTTCGGTCAGGAAGCAGTGGACGACATCGTGTGCTGTTTGGGCCTTGTTGTCCATGAGTTTTGAAAGTGATGACGAAACATCCAAAAGGGTAACACTTGCGTCTTGAATTTTGAATTTCTCCGTCAATGTATGGTTATGACATAATTTCGACAAGTGGAGCAGGTGCTTTGCATATTTAAAATAACATGATCTCATCTTTTTAATCTCCTTCTTTCGCAGAACATGAGTGACGCCAGAACGAAATAGTATAGAAGGAGCGCAGAAGGTGCTGTACAAATTTCCCAAAGCTTTACGATTATAGCGCCCCCGGTTGGGGACGATGCGCCCATAGGCGCTACGGATCGACTTATAAACTTCTTGAACAACCGATGAGCAAAATTTTGACAATGAAGATTTGAATGTTATGCCGAGCCACCGTAGAGAGTCTGTTGATTTGACGATGAACGATCCAAGAGATATAGAAGCTTTAGATGCACTCGAACAATTTGATGAAGGGTTGAAATGCAGGTACTCACATTTTGAAAGGTTAACTTCAAGGCCAATTTTCAGAAGTTCTGACGACAGCTTACTTACATTTTTTGTGAGTGTGGATCGGCTACGGCTTACTAAGAGCAAGTCGTCCGCATAGGCTATGTAGCTGAAGGCATAGTCTTTATAGAAGTAAGCAGGAAGCAAAGAATCGAGACAAGAAGATATGGCCGATTTGAAGATGTAGGGAGATAAGACTCCCCCTTGGCGAACACCAGTTCGGACAGAAATAATCTCTGACAAGCTACCTTGCCATTTGAACCTTACTGAAGAATGACCATACCAAAATTTTAACAGATAGACGACAGACAGATTCACGCCAGAAGTAATGAGAGAAAATAGGGCCTGAGAATGCGTTATATTGTCAAAAGCACCAGCTATATCTATAGAACATATATGTATAGAAGACTTGTCGCGGGTAGCCTGTTTCATCATTTTTGTCAATATGTGATGAGCATGCGCACAACTGGCGCTCGAACGGAATCCAAACTGCATTGAACCAAAGCTACATTTTTCAACTAGTTCTGGAAGAAGGACGTATTCCAGGATTTTGCTTATGGTACAAGAAACTGTAATTGGCCGATAGCTTTTGCAAAGGTCCGCGTCTTTCCCTCGCTTAATCACCGATGTTATAGTACCCAGGAGGAAACTATTCGGAACCAAACCCTGGCATAAACAAATTTGAAATAGCAGCTGAAGGTGTTGTGTTAAAGCTGGACACTCAATTTTGAAAAAATCGGCACTAAGGCCATCAGAATCTGTAGAACCAGTTCTTCTTAATTTTCGGAAAGCAATTTCGATGGAAGAACAAGTAACGGGAAGAACAGAAGGTTGAAATATTTTCCTTGGTAGGTAATTAAGAAGTAAATTTTCAAAGTGCTGCTGAATCTGGTTTTTGCAACCACTGAATAGACCACGGTAGTGGTTGGTCCAGTCAGCCATAGTTAGCGCGGAAGGAGGTACAGCTGAACCTTTATCTGTACGAAGGACCTTTTGCCACGCTTTTTTGTCACTGGGAGCATCTAAGCCATTCAAACGAGCATTTTTAAGGGAAGATTTGTATTCACGCTTTGTTTTAGCTTTTAGATTAAAGACAGTACCATTCCCTGGGCGTCCACAAGCAATCCAAATTTTTAGCCAAAATTTTGCTGTGTTTTTTGCCTTCTTAACTTCAGGACTGACTTTCCAAATAGGTTTCCTTGTACCAACTCGAATTCTCTCAGTCGGTACAGCAATATCGGCTGCCAATTTCAAGCAATGGACAAGCTCGCTATAATAACAATTAATATCAACGGACGAAGTAGTAGCTGCTATACCAGTCTGAAGAAGGTGAAAAGGAACTTTTAAAAGCGAGAGAAGATTAGTTAATGTAGAAATGTAGAGCACAGTATCTATACAATTCCAGTTACGCTTTTGGATCCAAGCCTTCTTGGGATTTGGACGACTGATTCGAGCAACAGGGACAACCAAACAGAAAGACAGAGGCAGATGGTCGTCCTCAATTTTCTCCTCATCAACCTCAACAATACCGTCAATGAGACTTGTTTCAGAAACAATCAAATGATCAAGGTTGGAAACATTAGCGCCACGATTATGTCTATATGAAAAGGGTAGAGACTTCTCAATGAGACTGTGAGCTACCGGTAAAGAATCGAAAAATAAATCAGTCCGTACAGAAGAAGTTAGAAGATCAGTGTTAATATCACCAACAAGAGCCCATTTCATTCCTTTCCTTGAAATGTCTGATAGAAGTGTTCTGATTTTCTGACAAGCCTTAGCAAATGAACTATGTGATGCAATGTTCCGCCGGTCGCAAGGTAAATATACATTAACAAGAACAATATTGTCCAACTGCACGGCAAGAGCATAACGCCCAGACTGGAACAGTTTTGGTGGTGCTGAACACTCGCTGGCTCGAAGAAAAATGGCTAACCCACCGGAAGGACGACCTCTAGTTTTCATTGCCGGCTGAATGAACACAAAGTGCTCAGGAGATCGGCGCAAACTTTCGCTACTAGGGGCGGATAGCAGATGCTCTTGAAGACAAAGAATGTCCGAGCTGCCTAGCAAATCATCAAGTAGAAGATCTTTGTCCTTAGTGCCATTTACATTTAATGACACACAGCGCAGTTTCTTTTCCTGAAAAACCATTATTTGCCAAGTCCCACGGCCTTCCTCATAACGCTGCATCTGAGGCTAAAAGAGACATGACAGCCGTCGCAATTGGCACACTTTGGAGGCAGTGAGCAAGGGGAATCTTTGCTATAACTGTGGCAACCAGCACAACGAGCGCATTTTGGAGAATCAGACGGATGCGGGCATTTGGCTATACCGTGGTTTGGGGATTGACAGCGATAGCAGCGCTTGGGCATTCGGTGGAATTCATGAACACGAAAAACTTCATACCCGATTTTTATCCCGATTTTCATAGCTGTAAGGAGACCAACTTGACTTTTGAACCCGATTTTGAAAGAACGAGAGCCCGAAATAGGCACGACTTCACAAGAATCAGGAATCAGGGTCTTCAAGGCGTCGGCCGTAATGGTGGCTGGAACACTCCTGACGACACCCAAAAATTTAGGAGAGATAACTTTGGCAGTAGTACCCTCCGGCAAACCTTTGGTGATTGATCTCGCAACAACCTCTGCATAAGAAGCACTTGAAGTGTGGACGATGAGACGATTTCTTTGAGTATTCGCTCTGACATTAGTAATCCCTTCGTTACCTTCAACGGTGTCAATGTGTTGCGTCCTGGAATCAATGTTAAGAAGATCCGACGGGACATTACTAACAACAACAGTGTGCGTATCTGAAGGTGGTGAGGGAGGGATGGCCGTCAAAGCCTCGGCACGAGTGGAAATAGCGGTGAAGCGATCAAGAGTAGAAACTGCTTCAGCAATAAAACGGACATCGTTAGCAACAGCGCTTAGCTTGCTACTCAATACAGATATGGCAACAGCTGGAACGACCGGAACTTCGCTCGGAAATCGTATGACGAAATCCGGAACAGCAACGTCCAAGTCGTCACAGCGACGGAAAGCATCCACAATATCACACAGATGATTGGCCTGGGCATTTCTTCTCGGGGGGAGCTCACTGGGAAAGGCAAGAGCCCACAGAAACTTTTTCGCAGCCACAATCGCGTCAACAGTGAAGAACTCTGCAGCAAACTTTTTGACCGAATTTGTATCAACTCCCGAGTCAAGACTTTTCTGAAAAAAATTCAAAACTGGCTGATAAACCAGACTAACTGACATCTCGTCATTGCCTTCACTTGGCGCCATTCCACAAACGCAGACTTTCAGTAACGGCTTTCGGTTTCACAAACAAAAAGTTAACCGGTATTTGCGACCGTTCAGGTCAACGGTCAGTTGAAGACCATGTGTGTGAATACAGACCAGTCTCCAAAGGCGGATTCTCGCCGTTACCCGAGGACTTCTCGGAGAATCGAAGGGAGCGGCGAGAATAGAGGGAGTCACTCCAAGCGGACTCCGCGTACGGAAAACAACGAGAACACGGGAAATACTTCCGAAATAGATTTTGTTCAACAAAAACATGTGGTTGACGAAATTAGTCTGGTTCCACTTTATTTTTGGTTTTGTTTCTTGTGATTGTTTTCAATTAATTTTACATTGCACCAACACCAGCAAAAATTGATTCCCCTCCGAATCTGAAAGGGAGTCCTTTTTGATGATGGTGATGATAATCGGAGCATTCCCCGTCCGTGGGGACTCGCGAGAATACGGGGAGTAACTCCCCGGGACAAACAAAAACGCAGGGACTCCTCAAGTGGAGTCCTCGGGGAACAGCGAGAATACGCCTCAAGACGGGAATACCGTCAAGCGTCTGGAGGGGTTTCCGTAAAGTCAGCTACGATGTTTTACAGCGATATTTCGGCCCTCTTGGCAAGGGTCTTCGTCAGGCTGTTGCTGGACTGGACGAAACGATCCTGCGATCACGGTCGCACGCTCAAGATTTCCCGCCTCTATTTTCTGCATTCTCATCATCAAGTTCCAAAAATCTCAACTTTTCCGAACGGAACTGCTAATGGTGCGCAAAACCCTGGCAGAGAATTCCAGTCCACGACTGCGCGACCCTGGTAGTCTATCCACAGCATGAACATTTTCCACTCGGCAAGACCGGAATCCGGTCAGCTTTTCCGCGTAAACAACGCAACAGTGATAAAACAGATGTACATACCCTGACGTTCGTTTCTCTGTAGACGTGGGGTAGAAGGGTATCAAGGAGGTCTCGAATTAAGGCTGGCTTGTGATGCGCAGCTGACAGGAACAGAACTAGTGCCACCATCCGAACGTTGAGGTCCGAGTCTTCTAAGGTAGATAGGAACTCGCCGATACACTGTCGAAGAAGGCCATCGATTGGCTGGGGCTGAAAAAAGAGGAATAACAAATGAATAGGGTTGCGTTCCAGAAACTTAACAATGGTTAACGATCGTCAATTTTGTTTCGGGGCGGAGCTGACTGCAGCTTTAACGATCGTTAACTTTTCCCACATTCTACAATTGTCAACTTTTCCCAACGATGCTCCATCGCTACAAAATAGTTAACACTCGTTACGCTCCGGAACGGAAATCGTAGGTGGGCGGGGCTTATTTCGAATCAGAAACCTGGAACGCAAAAACTTAACAGTAGTTACCAATTTGTTAACAATTCTTAAGTTCTGGAACGTAACCTAGATTTAGGTTACTCTCATACAATGGGTTAAAGTCAGGCTTCGCTCTCCAGATCTTTCTCTCGGATTCCGGACATAGGTTTTCGTCAAGACTGATACGGACGGTGAAGCCAGGAAAAACAGGTCTTGAAGTCCAGGGTACTGGATGTCACAGATTTCAGAATCTCGACGATGTCCAGATTAAATACAGCAGCAACCGAATAGGGTTGTGATTGGGAGGTAGGAAATATATGATGGAACATCTAGGAAATGTAGAAGGATAGCAAAAATCAGCTACCATCATTGCCATGAAAATCTGGAAGGGTTTGCCTGACTGTGCGGATGCACCAGGCATCGGGAAGTCTGGAAGGCAAAGCCTGGCTTTTCGAAGCCTCCTTTGTGATCAATTGCGGATTGGTGTTTTTCTTCCGGATTCAACATATCAATTGTCGCCCGGATGGATCTGGAAGATGACGCTAGACCGAAAACGTCTGGAAGTCCGGGGAGGTGGACACCCCATATTCCGGAATCTGGAAAGGCAGCACGGCCAGGAGACGGAATAAGTCTATGAATGGATGGGGCAATGGGAAAGGGAAAATGATTGGGTTTAATAAAGGCAGCACGGTCAGGAGACGAAATAAATCTATGAATGGATGGGGCAGTGGGAATTCCTTCAATCAATTTTCGGCTTTTTCTCCTACAGTATATACAGTAATAATAATAACAATAATACAAAGCAACAGAAAATGCTTTCGGCTCTAATTTAATATATATTATTATTTAAGTTTAATTTGAAATTTAGTATTATATAGTACAAAAAATGCCATCTGAGTTACAGGTATTTAACGGAGTTATATTATAAGCATTCTAGCACTTGCAACGTCTAGAACCCCCCCCCCCCCACCCACCCAAGACCCAAGATGAAGCCATGACTCGATCCTACCGCTGGGTCATCTAGCGGTGCGGGTCGGAAGCGCCCGATATGGGGAGGATGGAATCATAGTTTGACTTTGGATCTAACAAAATGTTTTTATTGTAGGAGGCATATGGAAAATTTGTAGAAAAATTAAACTAATTATTTGCATTATCGATTTCTTTAAGTATTGTGTTTTCTGATTTTTCTGGTTAATTCCAGTAAGTTCAAAGAATTAAGGATGTAAACTATATCACAATAAACAAACGCCGAAAATTATACTAAATTCGTTATAGTGATTTCTTGAAGATTACGCAATTGAGCTAAATAATATTCAGCTTCCGAGACCAAAATATGTCAAACTGGCCGGTGATTTCTTCTTCCGACATATCTAAACGTCCAAAGGGTGATATACTTAGTTGTTTTAATCCTCTTACACGCCACTCGATCATCTCGAAGATTCTAGTAATCGTTTGACCAGCGACAGGAGATCAATGAATAGTTAATTAGCAATGGCGGATTGGCGTTCAGGAGTGAATAGTGTTCAAGTAATTTGTGGATAACGTTGTCTACCGTGAGGATCTGGGGGAAAACAAAGGTAACAGTGTGTTCGTAAAAATCCGACCCATCGAAAAATTATGGTGTCTCCCACCTTCTCGGCTCACATGAATCAAAGACTTTAGAATTCACTCCTGCCACAGTCCCAATCAAGTTACCAGACCGACCGGTAAACCGTCAACGAGGTTGACTAGAATCTGCTATAAATTAGTTTTCGTGTGCTAATCAGCGAATCATATCTGAAGAAAAGTGAAAGGCCTAGTACAGCTGAAAAACACACAACAATGTCCTGTTTACTTTAGCAATTACACCTTGTCTCACTTTGCCCCCGAGTTCACTTCTCAACACGGCTCTTGGAAAGTGAAAGTTAGCTAAAGATGGTCGGCTACTACCTTTACAAAATGTTACTTCGAAGTAGTTCTCTTCCTTATGCTCCTCGTAGCCTTTTGACAAGCTGGAACGGTGAAAGTAACTTTTTATTAGCTTTCGGGCCGAGCTGGAACCGAACCCCTAGTCTTGTCAAGTACAGTTAACCTGCGAGTTGGAAGCCGTCCGGGATCCCCCTACATTACACCACAGTGGGGGCCTGACACCCCTTTGTCAGGCGTCCTTGTTATTACGAAATGTCGACAAAAGACGTTGTAGAGTCAATATCGGAGAAGAATGGAACAGCTCGGAAACTGCTCTGCGACCAATGATACTACTGAAGGACTGCGGCGACACCCTTGGACGAGACCAACCTGAGCAACGTCAACACCTCCACTAAGCAATCTCCTCGATTCACATTCTTACACAATGGGACTGTGTAACAGAAAACTTCTCTTCGGATGACCTCGTCTCAACCTCTTAAAACCATCACTAACTCTATGGGTGCCAGCTCAAAACAAACGTTGAACAGAAACTTGGGATCCATTTAGTCACTCGTAGTTCGTGGATTAAGTGGAGTAACCTAAACTGAACTAAGATGATCCAATCCTCCTCCATTGAAGGATAATTGATAATAATTCGGTAAGTGAAAAGTGAGTAGCGCTTCCGTATGTTCCAAAAGATATAGAGGATCTGGCTAGCCTAGATTCCCCGCAAAGCTTTCTAGCGTCAGTTAGTGAACTGACAATGAGCATATGCTTAGGACTGTCGGCTCTATCCTACGGGTCTCCTCTTCGTCTCATTATGAGGATTATAAATTGGTCTTCAAGGATTCTCCTTCAGACTTTTTGCAACCGTGTCTTTTACTTATTTCGTATTCGACTTATTTTTTATTTTCGCATGTCTTTTTATTGTTTGGCATTCGATCGGTCAGTAAATTTATATTAGATGTTTTTTTTTTCTTTGTCGCACTATGAATGAATGAATGAATGAAGGGTTTATTAAAAAAAAAAACTGGAATCTTCAATGCCCAGAGGCGAACCTGTAAGGGACTAATTACCCTCGAAACAAAACATTAGTTTGGCATTCGATCATTCAGTAAATTTATATTTGTTGGGCTTTTTCTTTTTTTCTTCGTCGCACTATCCTACAGTATTAGGTGGCATGTAAAATATTCGTTAATTCGTTCTTGATTTCTTATGCATAAAAAGATCCCGGTTTGCCGACAAAACTTGAATTTTCGGGCTTTACCCGACATCTTCATAGAACATGATTTCATATAATTTCCTTCGGCACAAGCTGACTGCGAATCATATTCGATAAGGCAAAACGGATCCGTCATCTGCATTTCATTAGTTATATTTCGGCCCTTCTTGGAAAGGGTCCATTTAGGCTCAAGCTATTAGTTGCGTTTTTGATCCGAATTCTCCGTTCCGAGTTCTCGATTCTCGTACAAATTACCGTTTTTGCTCCTCTGACTTTTCCATTCTCGCTTTTGACAAAAACACTAATTTTGCAGCTCGTCCGCAACCCGGTATACGTGTTTATGCATATTGAACACCCGAACTCTGTTGACCAATCAGGGAGGAGAACGGAGAGAGGAGAATCGACAGTTCACCATCGGAGCAAATTCTCGATTCTGCAGAATCGCGAGGCTTTCCCCGTTCTCGATTCTGAAAAAACGCAAGAAAAGGAGCATTCACTTCGTCTGAATAATCCAAAAACGCGAAATAGGAGAATTCGGATCAAAAACGCAACTATTGACTTTTGCCTTCTTATCTGTGGCTATTGTCTTCTCATGTATACTATTGCCCTATTATGTATAATCACCTTACAATGGTGTTATGTAGTTATGATGTACCTGACAAAAGCGGCAAGTTCGGCAATCCAATGCTGTGAAAGCTCGTTGTACAATAAGTATCGAATCGAAGTCGCTCAAGCTGGAAAATGAACTATTTTCAAAAGTTCATTTTCCAGCTTGAGCGGCTTGAGCCTCAAGGGGAACCTTGCCAAGAAGGGCCGAAAAATATAGCTCCTACACTTTTGGGATTCGCCCGACAAAGGCCTACAGAGTCTGATTTCATCCATGTTCCCGGGCGGAGCTGGGCTTGGGCCGACGAAAGCACTTTCTCAGGACTTCTGGGGGGAGACCCCCCCCCCCCCCCGTAATGACGCCCCGGACTAGTAGGCACTACTGAATATATTTGGCTTTGTACCTTTTTGATGCGTGTGGGCAAAGCAAAATTTACGCATAGACAACATAGACAAACGTCAGCAAAATGAATTTGTACATTTTCAGGTATAGGCGACAGAATGCTGCTACAAGTCACTGAGTCTGAGTTTAGCGACAACGTCTTCTTCAAGCGTGAACTCTGCTGCAAAGGCGTCAAGGCTCTTGTCGCCCTCGCAGCTCTCAAGTTGATAGACACCACGCCGATAACCCCAGAAGTGATCAATCAGCTTCCTTACGAGGTCATCGATCTGGTCGCCAAGGAGGTAATCTTGCTGAAGAACGAATCTCAGCTCTACAGACTCATGAAGAACTTCCCTCAGAAGGTTTTCAATTTGGGCGACATCGTGAAAGCCTGTTGCGGCGCATGCTATAATGCCTTCAGCGACGGTGCTCCAGAAAACGTGACTTTTGCTACAAATGTTTTTCTCTCCGTAATAAGACAGGAAAAGCCCGAGACCCTAAGAGAGCTGGACCAGTCATTCTTTGAGAATAGCGAGCAGACAAGCGACTGGCTTCTAGCCACTGATGAGACAAGGAAAGCAGTGGCCACCACCGAAGTATTTAAGGTACATTAGTTCAAGCTATCGTGGTTCAGACATTTTCAACAATAGGCATTTTCGTCAACTCTCGATGATTCAACCTGTGCAAACTACTGGTGAGTCTCACTTATTCCTTAGGGTTTTGGAGGAATATCTGAATCACGGCCAGTCAACCAAAAAATGTATCATCTTAAGTCAAATAGCGCCCAAAGCGCATGTACCTCACAGCACTTATGGCGAGGCCAAACGGCTGCCTCTTGGCTTGGCCACAAGTGGATGAATGTGTTCACGTTACACTCTTGCGGCAATCAGCGTTGCCTCATGTCGCACGATAGTGTGAATTGTAACTCTGTTTTGTTTTTGTCACTCTTGTCCTACATAGGACATAAAAATCACTCTATTTCAGAAAATGACCAAATGTGTCATTTTTGCAGCAGGGTTTCCGACCAGAAGTGACTATTTCAAGTTTTTTTCATGAAAGTAAAATTAAGATGTGTCATTTTCATAGAAGCGATTCCGACCAAAAGTGGACATTTCATGAAAAAAAAAAATTCACTCCCAATTCACTCTCTGTCTCTATTTCTGATGTGGCAACCCTGGCGAAAATTTGTTAGGCGAATCTCATGGTCTCACGAATATCATTTTCTAAGGAGAGTGTGGTGAAGCTCCGAAGGGACAACATATCAGTGAGTAACGAGTATGAACTTAGCGAAACCATTCGAACAAATCTACGGCTTCGTCAAACGATATCAGACAGAAAGACTTCGTGGACAACTAAGTGAGCTGAAAGGATTCGGGCCACTCCGTTGGACGGCTGCGGTCTAGGCAGACGCCATAACAGTAATACCCTAACACGAAGACATAAAACTCATATTGTTTGAGTCGTAGACTGTAATCCATATTTTTCTTTAGATCATTAGCTCCTTCGTTCTGCGTAAGAAGCTCAACTCCTCTAACGTTGAAACCATCCATTACGCCTTCGAAACCTTGCAGAATATCTTGGAATTCAACGACGTCTCTACAATCCGAGTCGACTTCAAAAAAATCCTCCTCTGCAAAGAAGCTATACTGGAAGTTGATCGCCTCTGCAAGTTCATGAACAGCCTCAACGCTGACCTCAAGGGTCTCTACATTACTCACATCGACCTCTTCGACAGATATACAGAGTTCCTCAGCTTGCTTGGTAAATTCAAATCCCTCAACAGCCTTGACATCGAGGAAACAACGGGACAGCAGAGGGTCACTACCGAGTATTCAAAAAAGCTAGGGGCAGTTCTGGCCGGCATGCCTCATTTGGCGAGCCTCGACCTCACGAAGAACATAATCGGTGGTAATCTTCGCCACATCCTTTGCGGAGTGTCTCGAAATCTCAGATTGCTTGACTTGAGCTACACGGAGCTAACCTTGAACGATATTCTATTCCTCGCAAACCATGCGCCATTTCAACCAAGCTTATCCCACTTGAACCTTACTGGCAACAACTTCTCGGGACTTGCGACCACCGCCCTCGACTATCTAATGGACACCATACGCGACCACATACACACGCTCTATTTGCAGAATGTGAAACTCGAAGCGCCAGAGCTCTTAAGGGCGATCGATATTGTCACAGACAAAACGACGCTTCAGCAGCTTGACATCTCTGCCAACGACTACAAGACGGGTGACCTGTTGGAGATCTTAGAGCTTTTAGTGCGGGCAGAGCATCTCCGCTTTTTGCTGATATCCTGGCCCCTGGACGCCTGTATGGAAACCAGGGAGGAGACTGCGGAGGCTGTCATAGAAACAATAAACAGAGACCGCGACCATGTACCTGATATTGAACTGAATATAGTCGGCCACCTTGGAACGTACTCGGTCGAGTGCTAGAGTGTCGCCGACTCGAACTGTGCTTCAACCTGTGCTAGTATTTTTTCAGTGTATCACGTGCTTGTGGTTTTCAGTGCATATTAATAATAATAATAATATATTTGCAAACTGAATGGCAGGCCGTCAAGCCTCTACCGAAATTCTTGGTTTACAGTTCTTCTAAATTTGCATAAGGAATAAATGTCACTTGAATAATATTCATCAACTTCCTTCTTGAATGTCAGTAGGTTTTGGAGCAGATTACTCTCTCTGGTAGATGTTCAAGTGCTGGACCACTCGGTTACCGAAAGTCCAGCGGCCCATGTCCTTATAAAAACGTTCCGTCCTCGCTTTGTGCCAGATGATTGTTATTGAGCTGCACGATTCTCTGGGCTGGTACGTTGTCATAGGCTCCATGGCAGAGCTTGTACATTTCAACAAGATCATATAATTTTACAAAATACAGCAATTCGCGCAATTTACAATCCGACAATTCGGCTGGATTCTCCGGAATCAGGCAAAAATCAGAAATCTGGTAGTTCTTACAATGTCAGCCGAGTTGTTCGTGTAAGTATAGGAAAGTTCTATCTACGAATGTGGTAGCCTACAGGCAGACTGCTTCTGCCCCTGTGAAGAGCAGGGGTAGGACTGTTCCAGGAGGGTTGGCAACCGAAATTTGATGTAAACCGGACATTCCGGAAAGAGCAAGACCCAATTATGAAACTTGGAAGGAGGTATACAGGAACGTGCTGAATCAGTATATTCTATGATCGACTCTTATTAATAGTCAGTTCGCAATGTCGGTTATACCGGAAACTTGAGACAGGAAAGAATTGCCTATTAAGGGGCTGATCAAGGGTATAACATGTTGGCAAAGACCGGAAATCTGCATGATCCGATTGTCTGGATAAAGCAGTCAAGTATTGGGATCCTGTGAGATTCCCTGAAACATTTCGTCTCGTTATGTTCGTCTGTCGCCTGCGAACGTACAAAGAAGAAGTTGAGGAAAAGAGAAATTCTTGAAGGTGCGATCGCATTTCTATTCAACCAATCGGCCGTATTCTGACAAGCAACCAAATTTGAACTGCGACGAAGGGAGGAAACAGCACGCAACGAACTTCCGGCTTAAACTCTGACTTAAAGTTCCGAGCAAGTACAGATATGACGCTGACGACGCCATGTCTTGGCTGTACTTAATCGCTTCTTGAATTTAAGATACTTTTTTGCCCTTGACAGCGATCAGACTGATCATCTGACTGATTAGAAAAAGAGCAATTTCCAACTGAATGAATTTGTTTTGATAAACTAACGCAGTTATTTGACGACGTGTGAATGCAATTGTAAATTAGAGAACTTGACGAGAAGAAATATTTGGAAATTCTTACGACCATTAAATATGTTCTTTGAAGAACAAATGATTGACCGAATGAACCGAAACATTCTCCAGTCCCCCCTCGTAAAAGTACCGAAGAAAGACAGGTAGCCCCTCCCCCCCCCCCATACAATCCCTGTAGCGACAACATTGACCAGCAATATAATTAATTATGAAAAAGAGCAATTTCCGGTTGATTAATCAAAATATTTCCCAGTCTCTAAAAAAATACGAAAGCAACACACATAGACCCTCCCCCCCCTACCCCCTTGCGCAGTCCTGGTATCGACCCTATGTAAGCAAAACAGAGAGCCCCTCCCCCCCCCAAAAAAAAAAATCAAAAAAAAATCCTTGCAGCGACAACACTGAACAAAAATCTAACTGATCAGAAAAAGAGCTGTTGCCATTCAATCAATCAGTAATTTTATTAACCCATATAAGAAATGGCACAAAGCGTTTTCATATGTAGTACTGTACAACAGAAAGGAAGGGAACCAGATCAGACTAAACTAAACAACCTAAATAAACGCACTATAATATATTAAAAATTATTAGCCAGTTTTTGGGATCCCAAAACGTAAGTGGAGGGATACCTATGACATCGCAAAAGTTGTCCGTCCGTCCGTCCGTGGGACGTGGATTACTTGCCCGGCGAGAAAATGATTTTCACCATCGTGTTCAGCATGTCTTACTACCCCTAAACCGAACATATAATTAACTTCAAATAAAACTTTTACTTTTAACAGATTTTCCGGTTTTGGCCGGATTCCGGGCTAACTACTTGTCCGGCGAGAAAATGGCTTTCACCATCGTGTTCAGCATGTCTTCTTACCCCATAATCGACTGTCCCATTAGCTATTTTTATATTTTGCTTACCCCTTAATTTAATCCCCCTCCCCCACCCCTATATATAGGGCTACAAAGCCCATCTACGAACTCGACCTTGCTCTTGACCCAAACAATCCTCACGCCAAGTTTCATCAAAATATATCATTCCCTTCGAGAGTTATCGTGCTTACAGACAGACGGACGGACCACTTTTGCGATGTCATAGGTATCCCTCCACTTAAGTTTTGGGATCCCAAAAAAGGGGGTCAGAAATAAATAAACAAATAAAAAATATGCATGGCTCCGGCTTACAGAAGAAATAAGTCCAGCACCAAACGGATCAGTAGCCTAACACCGTAAAGTCGCGTAACTTTGTGGTTACGAGCCCATGGAGGCAGACCTAGTAGTGCATACTTGTATAAAACAATTTACGGATTGTTCTTAAATTAATCATGCTAAATAGCTTCCAGAAAGGAGCTAGGGCTAGAATATGAGGCATTGTGTATGCGCTGAATCTAGCTAAATCATTCCTACTTTGACCTGTTTTAGCGCTAACCGATATACCATAAGCCGTTCTAACCTTAGTGCCGAAAAGCCTATGTAGTCCTGCGCGTGTACTTTTCAGGGCGGTGCCAAGTGGTAAACCCAGATAAGTTAAAGTTTAACCGAAAAGCCAGCTTATCATATCTTACATTTGAATACACTACTTCTTTTGACTTTGCTAAGGGAATTTTGGTTTTTGGGATCCCAAAACGTAAACCTGTGACAACGCAAAAGTTGTCCGTCCGTCCGTCTGTAAGCACGATAACTCTCGAAGGGAATGAGATATTTTGATGAAACTTGGTGTGAGGATTGTTTGGGTCAAGAGTAAGGTCGAGTTCGTAGATGGGCTTTGTAGCCTTATATTTAGGGGTGGGGGAGGGGGTTTAAATTAAGGGGTAAGCAAAATATTTTTAAACAGCTAATGGGACAGTCGATTATGGGGTAAGAAGACATGCTGAACACGATGGTGGAAACCATTTTCTCGCCGGACAATTAGTTAGCCCGGAATCCGGCCAAAACCGGAAAATCTGTTAAAAGTAAAAGTTTTATTTGAAGTTAATTATATGTTAGGTTTAGGGGTAGTAAGACATGCTGAACACGATGGTGAAAATCATTTTCTCGCCGGGCAAGTAGTTCGCCCGGAATCCGGCCAAAATCGGAAAATCTGTTAAAAGTAAAAGTTTTATTTGAAGTTAATTATATGTTCGGTTTAGGGGTAGTAAGACATGCTGAACACGATGGTGAAAATCATTTTCTCGCCGGGCAAGTAATTCGCCCGACGAACTCGACCTTAGTAGTTGATTAGATATCCGATTTAGGGGTAAGAAGAGATGCTGAATCCGTGTATGACAGTCATTTTGTACCCGGACATATAGTTCGCCCGGAATCCGGCTGGAACCGAAAAATTTGTTTTAAGTTAAATTTTAATTTGAAGTTGATTAGATGTTGGATATAGGGGAAAGAAGATACACTGAGTTCGATTTTAGCTTCTGTTTTTTTTGCCGGAAAGGTAGTTCCGGAATTCGGCCGAAACTGGGAAATTCGCAGAAGTAAGGCAGGAAGTTTTCGTCCAAACAGGTATGACTTATAGGGGTAAACACAAACATGCTGAATCCATATCTGAACTTGGTTTTCCATCGACATCTTTGGTCTTGTTCACCTTGGGGGCTCTAGTAGGGACATTCAGAATGTGCACTGCTGGCCCGACAAGACCAATTCTTCTGGACGCGGAGAATTTGAATTTCAAGAAATACGCGCATTTCAGTGGCCAATGAAACGAAGCTCGGGAAATCTTCAATTCTCTGTTCCGCCACAACATATTTGCTTTTCGACATTTTTTTTTTTTTTTTTTTTTTAATGCCGCGTAGTATCTTTTCTGTTCTTCCAGTCCAATATGAACTGGCCAGGTGACTAGGCTTCCACATACCCTCGGTGACGCCAACGGTCTTATCAGTCTTAAATTTTTAAAACGTGATCACGCGTGACCGGCCTATCTATTTAGCGTCACCTACACTTTCCTCTATCTCTAAGTTTATTTTCTTAATTTCTTATTTTTATTTATTTCCTTCCATTCTTTCTAATCTTTACACTCCCATCCTATCTTTACAACCTTAATAAATCCCTTCCTTTAAAATTGTTCTTTTTATACAAAACTTAATTTTTAAATTTAAAAAATGACATTGACATTCTTTACTTTCTTTTTTCTTTACTCAAATTTAACTTTAATTTAATTTACCTTTTGAGCAGTCAAACAATCATCTAATAACGATAAATAGGGCAAACCACAAAAAACTAAAACAATAGCTGAAGCTCATAATATGGCACTTGCAAGACTTGGTAAATAAGAATGACGATGAACCCTTGGAAATCACGAATGTATCGTTTGTTAATTCTTTTTTTTGCACTTGGTCGTTTTTGCTTGAGGCAAAAATGATCATGGGTATCATGAAAATGTAGGTTTTGCTTAAAAGTATTTTTCGTACTTTGCGGTTAAGATGAGAGATGAGTACTTTAAGGGATGGTCGGATTTGGGAAGTGACAGTTTCTAAGACAATCTTGTCACGTCTCTAATGTTCAAGCCAAGTTTCATCGTCCTCGCACATCTGGAAGTAGCCTACCTTAAACTGCGATCACCGGAATTCTGGACCCCCCTTCAACTCCTCCAGATCGACCGAGTCCGGTCCGGTTCCATCACTGATGTATCTAGGGCTTACGCTTGTTCTTCCCACCAAGTCTTATCCCAGTCGCTATATTCTAAGCGTGTGACAAAATTTCCGCTCCCCCCCCCCCCAACTCCCCCACATTGATCGGATCCTGTCCGCGCTTGAAATAGGACATCTGAGACACGAGGTCTTTCCTAATATCAAGTTTCATTAAGCTCCGATTCCCCGTTCAAAAGTTATAAATACGTCAATATTCCAGATTTCCCCCTCCCTCCAGTCCCCCACGGTGGTCGTATCGGGGAAGTGACTGTTTCCAAGTTAGTTTGGTCGGGTCCCTAATATGTCTGCCAAGTTTCATCGTCCTAGCACATGTGTAAGCCTCCTTAGTCGGGATCACCGGAATTCCGGAACGCTCCCTCTAACTCCCCCAACAATGTTCGGATCCGGTCCGGTCTTGTCAACTATATATCTAGGGCTTGCGCCTGTTCTTCCGACCAAGTTTCTTCCTGATCCGTCCACTCTGAACATGTCACACGATTTCCGCCCCCCCCCCCCCTCCAACTTCCCCCGAAGTTATCGGATCCGTTCCGGACTTGAAGCATGACATCTGAGAACCGAGGTCTTTCCAAATATCAAGTTTCATTAAGAACCGATTCCCCGTTCAAAAGTTGTAAATACGTCAATATTCTGGATTCGCCCTCCCTCCACTCCCCCACGGTGGTCGGATCGGGAAAGTGACTATTTCCAAGTTAGTTTGGTCGGGTTCCTAATGTGTCTGCCAAGTTTCATCGTCCTAGCACACGTGTAAGTATCTACAGTCGGGATCACCGGAATTCCAGAACGCTCCCTCCAACTCCCCCCATAATGCTCGGATCCGTTCCGTTCTTGTCAACTATGTATCTAGGGCTTGTGCTTGTTCTTCCCACCAAGTTTCGTCTCGATCCGTCCACTCTGAACATGTCACACGGTTTCCGCCCCCCCCCCTCCAACTCCCCCCAAAGTCATCGGATCCGTTCCGGACTTGAAGTGTGACATCTGAGAACCGAGGTCTTTCCAAACATCAAGTTTCATTAAGATCCGATTCCTCATTCAAAAGTTATAAATACGTAAATATTCCGGATTCCCCCTCCCTCGGCTCCCCCCATGGTGGTCGGATCGGGGAAATGACTATTTCCAAGTTAGTCTGGTCGGGTTCCTAATATGCCTGCCAAGTTTCATCGTCCTAGCATATCTGGAAGTACCCTAACTCGCGATCACCGGACTGCCGACCGACCGACAGACCGGAAAAGTGATCGGTATATTGCACTTGGCCGGAAGGCCAGTGCCATAAAAAGGCACATCGATATCAGAGGGTGCCCTTCCGGCATAGGGCACCCCTTCCATCGCAGCCACTATTACAACTCTTTAAACCAACAAAAAAAAAAAACACAAAAACCCTATTTTTCTTTACAAAACCATACAACCCCCCTCCCTACCAAAAATTAAATAAATTAAATGGTTAGAAAGTTCTGCTTTTACAAACTATACTCATAATACTTTACATCACAAAACACAATTACGTAGAGCAGAACGTTCGAACTATCACAATTTTTTCCTTTTAAAAAAAAACACACAACACACAAAACCCAATTTTGACTGCTAAAAAAAAACAAAAAAAAAACAACAAAAAAGAATTTACCATCAAACATCAATTTTATATTTAAATTTTAACTTCATTCTTACAAATTTTAGCTTCATTCTTTTCGACAATTCTTTACCGTCGTAGTTGCTAAATGTTTCAAGCGTGGAGGCAGATGCGTTACTAGCCAAATTGTTTTTCTTTTCTTTTTTTTGGGGGGGGGGAGGGGTAAGGAATTTACCGACTGGCTGGTCATTTTTACCGACGTCATTTTAAGACGTCCGCTGACAACTCTTTCACACATAAGGATGTGATAATTTGCTGTTCATTACTTCTTTTATTTGCTTAGTTTTTTCCACTTTTTAACCAAGGCACATTCAGTTTTCAAATGTTGACCCAGCCGCCGCGTCGGAGAGCAGGAAGGCTAGATATAATCGAAAAGCGCTAACAAGAGAATCGCTAGCTTCCGGTGGAAAGTAATTTTCGAGAACATTTTTTTCTGATTTATTTTTATAGGGAAAAGATCATTTCTAGTAAGAGTTGTGCTTTAAGGACGTCGAAAGCTCGATACTGGAGTCACTTCAAGAAACTGTACTCGGACGTAATCCCAATAAGTAAAATAATAAGACATAGATGGCACTTTACCGAAGGGACTTGTACCGTGACCAATAGACCAGAAACTGTTTTTTATGGCACTTGCCCTTCGGCCAAGCGCTATATAGCGATCGCAATTTCTGTCCGTCCGTCGGTCTGTCGCTCTGTCGGTCGGTCTGTCCAGGTTTTGCTAGTTCGGGCACTTCCACATAAGCTAGGACGATGAAACTTGGCAGGCATATCAGGGACCCCAAAATATTAAGTTGGAAATAGTCACTTCACCGATCTCAGCATCGTGGGGGAAGTGGGAATCCGGAATCTAGAGGGATTTTAACTTTTGAACGGGTGATTGGATCTTAATGAAACTTGATATTTAGAAAGACCCCGTGTTTCTGACGACCCGCTTAAAATTCGGACCGGATCCGGCGAGTTTGGGGGGAGCTGGAAGGGGGGAACCGGAAATCTTGGAAAAGCCTTAGAGTGGAGGGATCGGGATGAAAATTGGTGGGAAGAACACGCACAAGTCCTAGATACATCGTTGACATGTCCGGGATGGATTCGGGCACTGTGGGGGGTTGAGGGAGGGGGGCTGAATTCCGGTTATCGCGCTAGTTCGTACTTCTGGATGTGCTGGGACAATGAAACTTGGCAGGCATATCAGGGACCTTAAGTGATTAAGCTGGAAATAGTCACTTCCTCGATCAAAGCATCGTGGGGGGGGGGGGGGTGGAGGGATGGGGAATCCGGGATTTTGAGGTATTTATAACCTTCGAACGGGTGATCGGATAACAACGAAATTGAATATTTGGAGAGACCTCGTGCCTCAGACGACCCACTTAAAATCCGGACCGAATCCGGTGACTTTGGGGGGGCTGGAGGGGGAAACCAGAAATCTTTGGAAATGCTTAGAGTGGAGGGATTGGGACGAAAATTGACGGGAAGAACTTTCTAAAGTCCTAGATACATCGTTGACATAACCGGAACAGATTCGGACACAGTGGGGGGAGTTGGGGGGGGGGGGGGGAATTCGGTGATCCCGCAAGTTCGGAATAGGACGATGAAATTTGGTAGGCATATCAGGGATCAGAACAGACTGCCTTGAGATTAGTTGTTTCCCATATCCGACCATCATGGGGGGCGTGGAGGGATGGGGAATCCGGAATCTAGTGGCATGCATAACTTTTGAACGTGTGAACGGTATTTGAATGAAACTCGGCAAGTGGAAAGAGCTATCTTCTCAGATGTTCCACGTTAAGTCCGGATCGGATCCGATTCTTGTGGGGGGAGTGGAGGGGGCCACCGGAAATCTTGTGAAACGCTTAGAGTCGAGGGATCGGGATAGAATTTGGTAGGAAAAACAAAGCCCTGTAGACACGTTCTCGACAGAACCAGATCTTACCGAGGCTCTTTGAGGGAGCTGGAGGAGGTTTCCCGGAATTCCAGTGATGGCGAGTTATGACACTTCCAGATGTGCCAACGACGATAAAACTTGGCAGGCATATTACTGACCCGGCCAAATAGACTTAAGAACCCGTCACGATGCCCTAAGAAAACTTGCGTTCCTGGATCCGACCGTTTTTGAGGGAGCTAAGGGGATTTGGAGGGTGGGGGGGGGCCGGAAATGGCGTGGCACGTTTAGGAATCAAAAGAGTGGATCTAAACTTAAAAGGTAGAAAAGTAATAGGCCCTAGGTAATCCGATGCAGTACCGGAAACATTCAGACTCGAGTGAAACTGGATATCCTATTTCTAGGTTCGAACCTAGGGGGGTTGAAAGTGGTATTTTGTGACACTCTCATCTACTTTCTTGCATCATCTACTCGTTACAAGTGCCACATGAGCTCGTAGCTCTTGTTCGAATATAATTTAGAAAATGGAGTCCTACACTTCTAAATTATATTCGAACAAATTGTTTCTGGTTTATTGGTCACGGTACAAGTCCCTTCTGTAAAGTGAACATCTATGTCTTATTATTAATATCCGTGACATGGGGAAGGGATGTGAACTGGTTAGATGCATTTGCCTTCCGGCGGGATCACTGTTCCTATGGCCGGCTTCCACCAGACTATTGTAGTGGTTTGCAAACTCTGTTGACAAGCCTCTTGGTAGCTCAGATGGTTAAAGTGCCTGCCTTCTAAGCAGAGGGTCCTGGGTTCAAATCCCGGCTGAGGAGCATTTTTGTCTTTTAGTTACTTGTAAAAAACCAATAAGTAATTAGTTAGTGCTTACTTGATCACTAATGGTAAACTTGACAGCCGTGATGACAGTCTGTCTCATCTGCGGCGACTCGTGATGTCTCGCTGCTTTTAGCTGGGAGAGCAATCCGGCCGGGTCCATCATCGTTAGTTTTCCCAGACACTCGGCGACGACCTTCCTTGTCCCCTCCACGGGAGACTCGCAGTGCAGGAATAACTGGCGCCAGATCTGTGGGATGTAGGGGGCGAGTGCAGCAGCGCCGTTGGGAGAAGCGGCGTGAGAAGAAATGACCTATAAGAGAACCGATAGTTAATATATATATATAATTTTTGTCCAAAAGGTGTGTAATGCATATGATTCTATGTCCCACAGGTTCATAATATGAATAGTATTCCAGAGTACTATTCTGGTAATCTCCACTGGCTTTCATCGAGGTGGAAATTAATATTTTTTTATAAGTTAGGAACTGAAAGAAAGAAATGCTCCTCAGCCGGGATTTGAACCCAGGACCCTCTGCTTACAAGGCAGGCGCTCTTACCAGTTGAGCTACCGAGGGGCTTGTGAACAGAGTTCGCAAACCACTACAATTGTCTGGTAGAAGCTGCTATACAAGTCCCTTGTGTAAAGTGCCATCTATGTCTGATGATATTAACATTAATATCAACTGAAGTAAGATCCACCTCGACAAAAAGTAAAGCTGGCCTCTAGAAAGTTACTCTAATAAGATGAACGAAAGACCACACCAGAGTAAAAGTAAATGCACAGTTAATGGTTCTGTTCGGAACTTTCCTCCATTTCGGTCGATATCGGAATAAGAAGAGAGAATGAGAGAGAGAGTTCGGTAAATTTTAAAACTATCGTAGAACAGCCAAATTCAATTTCTTACATATAAATAACAGACGTCTTTTGACCGATATCTTTTCTTCTTTCCGTCCTTCTGAACTTTCTGCGTTAAAAGTTACTTATCATAAATTCTCTAAATTCCTTCTTGGTTTCCCTAATTCTGTAACTCTTGCTAACTTCTAATTTTAAAGTAAAGAATCCTTTGGAAACTTTAAATAGTAATATTCAAAATTTTCATAAAATGGCCCATCCGCTCATAGCAATGAACGCTATTTGAACTCATTTGTGCCCTATTTTATCCGCGATTTTAATGTGAATTAACCAAATTGCAATTTGACAATCCCGTGAATTTTGTATTATCAGAATTTTGGGAATAAATGAATTCTAATTGTAATGCCGACTAACAGACGTTTAATACTAATCCGGGACGATCCCAAGATCCTAATCCTAAGACGGGACACCGCAAATAACAATAACAATGATAATAACAATTTATTCTAACCCATAGTAAAAATCAAAGAGAAAAATATTAAGTACAAATATTCCTTCAGTCACACTAACTGCGAATCATACTAGAACTGAATCCAAGGAATACGTCAGGGAGAGCTTGTGGACTCGGACTCTGGACTCGTCTCAAGACGCCTTTTTCAATTACTCGGATTTGTCTCGGACCCAGATTTGCTGGACTCGCAGCAGTTCTGACGTCAGCAACGATATTTCGGTCCTACTTGACCAGTGTCCCCTTTAGGCTCAAAGTAGAAAAAAGAGTCTCAAACTACAATAAGGTGTTGCGCTGCGTTTCCACGGTGGCCAGCGGACTTGGTGCCAGATGAGCGTGGTGGTAAGGACTAGAGACCAGGTCATCCTTTCTTCCGGGGCTCTCGAGACAAGAGGGAAAATTGAGAGCGTTTTCCACCCTACTTACAGTAGTTACTACGCATGACGTCACGAATTCTGGCTTTTTGCCGTCAAGACTGGAACGACTTTTCTATTTCCAGCAGAATATCATGCCACGGGCGAATCCGACCAATCACGTTGCAGAGATGCGTAGTTGTCACGCTTACGACGCTCCAGAGCATGGTAAGCAAATAGTTACTATTAGTTACTATTTCGAGAAGGTTGGAACGGTCAGCGTAGTATAGCTTTTTACGAGGTTGAAACGAAAATAGTAACTAATCGGTTAAAGAAACATCTCCTTGAGGGTAGTTGGTGAGTGGAGGGTTCGGAGGATGAGAGAGGACTAATTGACAAATTAATTAATTAATTTTTAGTTTATTTTAGTGAAGGTTTGATTAGTTACATAATATGGTAGTAAATGTGTACTGGTTGCGTTTTTCAAGCACGTCTGTGCTTTGTTTTTAACCGGTCGTCAAGCCGGAATGATTTTTTTTTTTTAGTAAAGTTGTTAGATTGTTAGAAGGGTGGAACACGCTCTAAGTAAATCCATTACCGGACGAACCGAAAAACAGGCCTACATGGCAGCCTGAAAAATAGAGGTGCTGACAAATAGAAACACAGGTGTACCTCTTTTAAAGAATGAAGCAGAATGTATTGCCGTTTTGGCTGGGTCTCAATTTCCTGCAGGACGAACGGCAAAAACGCATTCAAGTTTCCAACAGCAACTGAACCAAGAGCGTAGGAAGCGGCTGACCTGACATCTTCCGATGGAGAGTTGAACGATTCTAAAAGCACTGGCCGGAGAGCCGGGACGCCGCTTAAGTCTCTACAAAAAGAAATAGCTCAGTGGCGTTTTTATTAGAAGAGTTACTGTTCCGGAAAAGGCCAAGCGCCATATAGCGATCGCAATTTCTGTCCGTCCGAGTTTATTTTCCAGCTTGAGCGGCTTGAGCCTGAAGAGGACCCTTGCCAAGAAGGGCCGAAATATTGCTCGAATAAAATGTAGCTGACTTATCCGTTTTGCACCGTCAAATACGGTCCGGGTTTTCCTAGTCCGGGGAGAAAAGAAGGTTTATAGGAAAAAATAGATTAAAGAATGGTCCTTACTTTTGCCCGATGTGTGGAAAGATGGATGAGGATGTGTTCCACTTTATGTGTGAATGTGAAGGATTGAGTGATTTAAGGGTCGAATTATTTGGGGTGGGAATTACTAGGGAGGAGTGGCTACTAGAAAAAATGGGAAGCACAAATATGGGGGATATCCGTAAGGTGGCTAGATTCCTCCGAGTTGGTTTGTCCCATAGAGAGCGATTTTTGTAGTTTGTTGTGTTTCCTTTTTGTTTTGTTGCCATGACCCCAAGGGTTTTTTTGTGCAATAAATTCATTCATTCATTCATAAGCTAGGACAGTGAAACTTGGTAGGCATGTTACGGACACGAAGTGATTAACTTGGAAACAGTCACTTCCCCGATCCGACCATCGTGGGGGGAGTGGAGGGAGGGGGAATCCCGAATCTTTAGGTATCTATAACTTTTGAACGGGTCGGATCTTAACGAAACTTGATATTTGGAAAGACCTCGTGTCTCAGACGACCAACTTCAAATCCTATCCGGAATCGGGTACTGTGGGGGGAGTTGTAGGGGGAGGATTTCGATGATCCAGCGAGTTCGGTACTTCCCGATGTACTAGGATGATGAAACTCGGCAGGAATATGAGGGATCCGAATTGCCGACTTGAGAACAGTCGTTCCCACGGTCCGAACATCGCGGGAGGGGTGGGGGGATGGGGAATCCGGAAGTAACTCAGTGGCGCCTCGCTGCTAGAGACAACCTGTAATAGTAACAGATTTTTATTAGCGCGAAGCATTCATGATGTCTTAGTTGTTCCTGTCCGTTCCCGAGTCTCTTCCGTTTTATGAACTGTAATTTAACCATGGCCGCATCTGGTACGGACACAGGTTTGGCACATATAGGTCATCAGTACTTATCACCCATAAAGTTTCACTCGAATCGGACCACCCGTTGGTAACCTACGGATGTCAGTAATTTCCGAATTTCCCTTCCATCAACTCGTCAAAAAATGATCGGTCCAGGAACGGAAGTCTTCCTAGGGCATTGTGTCGGGTCCTTGAGTCTATTTGGTCGGGTCACTAATAAGCCTGCCAAGCTTTATCGTCCTAAGCACATCTGGAAGTATCCTAACTCGCGATCACCGGAATTCCGGGAAACACCCACCACCTCCCCCCAAAGAGTCCCGATATGATCTGGTATGATCCCCGCCCCCCACACCGCCCGAATCCGGTCCGGTTATGTCAATGATGTATCTAGGGCTTCTGCTTGCTCTTCCCACCAAGTTTCATCCCGACCCCTTAGCTCTAAGCGGTTCCCAAGAATTCCTGTTACCCCCTCCAAACTCCCCCCGGAGTCACCGGATCCAGTCCGGGTTTGAAGTGGGTCGTCTGAGACACGGGTTCTTCCCAAATAGCAAGTTCCATTAAAACTCGATCATCCGTTCAAAAGTTATGAATATCTCAAGATACCGGATTGCCGCTCCCTCCACTCCCCGCACGATGGTCGGATCTGGGAAGTGACTATTCACCGGATCCGGTCCAGATTTGAGTGGGTTGTCTGAGACACGAGTTCTTTCCAAATGTCAAGTTCCATTAAGATCCGATCACCCGTTCAAAAGTTGTAAATACCTCAAGATTCCGGATGCCCTCTCCCTCTACTCCCCCCACGATGGTCGGATCCAGGAAGTGACTACTTCCAAGTTAATCGGGTCCCTGATATGCCTGCCAAGTTTTATCGTTCTAGCTTATGTGGAAGTGCCCGAACTAGCAAAACCCGGACCGACCGACCGACCGACGGAAGGACAGAAATAGCGCTCGCTATTTGGCAAGTGCCATAAAAACACAAACAATCAAAAATAAATAGAATATGACTTTCTACCGTCACCTGTCCCTGTGGGCTAGGACTACACTGACGGCCTACCCTGTTTTAGGGAAGAGATTTTATTAGAAGAGTCGGAGTCTAGTGAATAGTTATTGTTCCGTTATAAACATGTTTTTTATTATACTGTTTTTCCTTGAATCGCAGGTGAGTTCTTGTCACAATTTACTAAATATATACTGATCGTATATATAACATATACTGATATTCTTGTCTACTTATTAGTGACTGTTAAAAGACACATCGTACTTATTCTGTCATTATATTATCATTAGATAATATAACCCGCCCTTAAGGCGTTTTTCCGTGCTCCCACAAACAGTTTTTGGGTCGACTGTAGTGTTTCCGCGGTCTTTCGTGCCGCCCACAAGTGTGTTTCCGCGACCAACAAAACTTTGGTGGCTCGCTTTGTGTCTCAAATTCGACAAACAACTGGCGAGGTGATTGTCGATTTTGTGGCTCGATTCTGGCGGGAAATTTAAATTAAGCAGCAAAATAGAGTCTAAACAATAAAGCTGACTACTTTTTCAAGCAAATAGACTTAAAACTGAGGATGCTTTTTGTAAAGAATGGTAAGGAAATAAGCTTGGAGTTCTATTTATTGAGATTTTGCATGAATTTTATTTTTATTTTCAGATATTTGAAATTACCGCCAAAAAATAGACAAAACGGCGTTTCCGCGAGTTTCAACTAGTGGCTCGACTGTGTGGCACACAATCGTGTTTCCGCGACAAACACTCAGAAGTGTGTAGCCCACAACTGTGTCGCGGAAAAAGGTCTTTAGTCATTGTTCGTTTTGACTTTTTAGGGCTTTTTCGGCCGAGCCGAGTTTGAAGTCAAGTAGCGCAGACTCGCCGAAAGCTTCAGGTGCACCGACAAATCCTTTCAAAACAAGGGCATCAGAAACTTCAGCCTGTAATTTTTGAAGACTTGGTATGCCAAAAAAAATCTTGTGTCTCGAAATCCTTTTTTTGGGGTTCGGTTTTCTCACTTCTTAACCATGGGGCCACGGCGAGCAAAGTTTTCAAATACTTTGCGTCGAGTCTCCGCTTCGGACAGCGAGAAGTCTGGATAGAGTAAACAAGAGCCCAACAGGAAAATCGCTTATTTCACAGGGCAACACTGTAAAAAAAATGTTGCAGTTAAATATTCCTTGAATCCAAGCTGACTTTGAAACATATATTCAAATAATGTTTACAAAGGATAGGTCAGCTTCGATGCTTTCCCAAAAATTAAAAGAATGAAGCATTGTCGCTGACGTATCCGTTGTACACATTATTTGAATAAATCTTGCAGTATTTGCTACTGGTATTAATCTTGTCTCTAAAAAGATTATCTATCTCTAATTCGGATTAATCTTATCCCAGTAGCAAATATTGCAGTTAACTTTAATCCTTACTCGGAGAAAGTTTTTACAGTGAAGTATTGATATTTTCGAAAAGCGGTAGCCTACTTCTGAATTTTATCCTGACAAAATCATTTCTAGTTAGAGTTGTGGTTTAAAGGACTCTGTACAAAAATCTTGCAGTATTTGCTACTGGGGTCAATCTTGCATATAAAAAGATGATCTTATCTCTAATTCGGATTAATTTTATCCCAGTAGAAATAAAATAATCCCAGTAGGAAATACTGCAGTTAACTTTAATCCTTACTCGGAGAAACTTTTTACAGTGGAGAGAAAATATTCGTTTACTTACACGTGCTTTCCTATGGCACCAGTGGACAAGAGAGAAAAGACTTGTTGCGAATCCGTCGACTGTTTTTTAGAAGCTTCGTTCAAGAATCGTTCGACTATTTTGATCGTCTCTGCACCTCTGCTGACAGCTAGTGCTCCAACTGCTTGGGCCAATGAGTGATAAGCCTAAAAGAGAGCGTCTGGATTTTCGGTCGATTTGGAGATATTCTGCCTATGGGACTGTGGGGCTAACGGGGGTGGGGGGGGATATACCACCGAACAGCATGCGCACAACCCCTGAAAACCTTGCTTCGTAGATACATCTTGCTTGCGTCCGTTGATACATGCAAATAAAAGTAAAATAAGGAAAGATAAAATGTGCGTGTTAAAAGTGTAAATCTGTGATTATATACAATTCTGAGTAATGTGTATATTTATGATTTACTGATTGTTTGTACAATTATGCGCCTGGGAAAGCTTAGAAGCTTTCACCCAGAAATCGCAGAGTTCCAACAATCCATCACTGAAATCTTGGGAAACGCTTAGAGTGGAAGGATCGGGACGAAGCTTGGTGGGAAGAGCAAGCACAAGTCCTAGATACATCACTGACATAACCAGACCGGATTCGGGCACTGTGGGGGGAGTTGGAGGGGGGGGGGGGGTCCGGTATGCTGCTGATCCGGCAAGTTGGGTACTTCCTGATGTACTAGGACGATTAAAGTTGGTAGGCATACCAGGGACTGGAAGAGACCGAGAATAGTCGATTCCTCGATCCGACCATCGTGGGGGGAGTGGAGGGATAGGGAATCCGGCTGTGCTAAGGACGATGAAACTTGGCAGGCATATTAGTGACTCGAGCAAATAGACTTAAGGACCCGACACAATGCCCTAGGAAAGCTTCCGTTCCTGGTTCCGACCATTTCCAAACTACAGTTGGTCCGATTCGAGTGGTGATAAGAACTAATGACCTAAATATGCAAAACATGTGTCCGATTTGACAATGCAAAACGGATACGGCAGTTACAGGTTATTAGAGCTATTTTTCGGCCTTTTCAGGCTCAAGCCGCTCAAGCTGGAAAATGAACTTGTTCATTTGACAAGCCATTTGGCCTAAAGCCACCATTTACGTTTTATTTGTGACATAAGTTTAAACCTAAACGTCAGTTCACCCGCTATTCAGTTCGCCTACACGTCAAAGGTATGTGCACATAGCGTCCGATTTTCGCAATCGGATGCGAATTTCCTCTTCGCTAGAAATTTTTGAAGCATCGCACACAGGTTTGACCAGAGTGACGCGAATTTCATATCCGTGTTTTCAGCCGCAAATCTCATATGACTGTATGTATACGTGGCTTAAAGCCGCTTTCACATTGACGCGTTGAGCCTTTCACACTAAGCTACGCAACCTCTGCGTCGTGTTTGCGTCGACGCAACGCAGAGCTTAAAGTTTAACTGAAAAGCCAACTTATTTTTGTGTCATTTAACTGAATACACAATATTATTTGGATTCTGCAAAAGATTTTTTTTTATTTTCCACTATCTGCTCTAGTTATGAAGTTCAGAATATCTGTGTCAGTCCCACAGCGTAAATTCTACTATGAAACGAGAAATTTTAATCTCAACACAAACGCGGCTTTTCAGTGGGCAGTGATGAGATTGGTGAAGATTGCATAGTGCCTAAACAAGAATAATATAAAGTAAGGAATACAACAAAAATACAAGCGCAGAGAAGTACCACAAATCACACGGAAATTCCACTATTTGAAAATATTATTCGTAAATAGCGGAACAACGAAGTAACGCATTTTCGTCGGGTCTTCAAGCCAATTTAAGTGAATAAGCGATGGGTAACTAGATGGTCCTATTCCAGGCCTTTTCGGTTAAACTTTAAGCAGACAAATAAAACGCAACGCAAGAATACAACCAAGTTCTATTCTTGCGTTGCAGCGACGCGTACGCATCAGATTTGTCAATGGAATGGAAGTTTTTTGAAAAAAAAACAAAAACATTCGGATGATGAAGAAAAACTTGCTACTAGTGGAACAAATTAAAATTCAGCAGAAGAAACCGAGAAAGGAAAATGTAAATGAGCATCCAGCGCGAAAGCTTCTCGCGCAGGTGTGAAAGATACGCTGCGCAACCTGTACGCAACGCAAGATAAACGCATACGCAACGCAATATAAACGCATACGCAACACAACATAAACGCATACACAACGCATCGCAACGGCGTGTCAGTTTGAAAGCGGCTTAATTCGTCAATTCTCCTTTCACAAGAACAAGAAAGATCTCTACATCTTTAATTCAACTGTTCGGCTACGTCTCTACTATCTTACATCTTTCTGTGACGTTCCCTTGCTCACGATTCCTCCCAGACGGTTGATGATTTCGATCTGGGACAAGCCACTGATCCCGGACTCAGCAAGGGCTTGCAGGAATGATAACAGCGCCTTCAGTGCCCCTCCTATAAATACAAAAACATGTTTTCAGTGAAAGGGGATGACGACACAGTCTTATCAGCCAATGAGAACATCTATTGGCACATATTTTTACTCAGTGTATTTATTCAGTCTGGCGTACACCCTTGAGTTCAAGGACACATTCCCGGGTACAGGTATGGTAGAGGTATACTTCTCTGAAGAGTTTTTGTTTTGTTTCGTTTTTCTTTGCTACAATATCTATTTTTACGATTAGGACAATCCCATTTCGGTTTAAGCCCGTCCGGAGCACGGGATAGCGAATAGTATAGGTGCTTCTGTTGAGAGTAGTTAATTCAGGTGAAATACAACTTCACTGTAAAAAGTTTCTCCGAGTAAGGATTAAAGTTAACTGGAGTATTTGCTACTGGGATAGACCTTATCTCAGTAGAGACAAGATTAATCCCAGTAGCAAACACTGCAAGTATTTTTTACAGTGTTCCCCCGCAGACATCGAACAAAGACTTCTTTTGGTGAAATTTTGTGTCGTGAAAAAACTGTGTGATGCGCGAAAACTGTCCGACACTTCCGTGCAAATATGAATTTGGAGTACAGAATATCTATCCCTACCAAATCGAAAGAAAGCTCTCAATCATGGCCTGGGGGATGTAAAGGCGCTTTACCGCGGCCTCACAAAGAGGCTTCGCGACGTAAAAAGTTCATATAGCTTGCATTGTGGCTCAAATTTGACAAAAAAAAACTCCCGACATTTTTTTCGATATTTGTGCTCAAAATTTGGCAGGAAACAAACTTAGCGGGAAATCAAGCTCGACGTAACAGCACGAACTACTTTCCGAAGCAGATATACATAAGACTGAGGACCCTTCTAGTACAGATGGGTAAGGGCGTAAGTCTGATGTCTATTTACTTAGATGTTTCCAGACAGAATGGTGTTTTCGGTGTTTCCGTGAGTTTCAACTGTTTCCGTGACAAACACCCGGAAATGTGTAACCCACTTAAAGGGCCCCTCTTGCTTATTCTGCCTTTTATACTATCCCTAGCAATCTCAGGAATTATAAGGTTTCGAAAATCCCGCATTTCGCCGTTGTTTCGTTTCCTCCTTCCTTTCGTTTTGCACTTTTTCAACCTAGCCGAGTTTTGATCAGAACACAAGCTTCAAGTTCCGCCGACAACTCTTTCAACACATATGGATATGAGATGTTTCAAAATACTGTTTTCATTTTGGAAGACATGGTGGACCAGCAGGTCTACCTTCTGGTTTGGCCTTCTTTTTTTTTGCTTTGTTTTCCCACTTTTTAACCACTGCGCATTTAGTTTTCAAATACACGTCCAGCCGCCGCGTCGGAGAGTAGGAAGGATGGTCGCTACCAAGAAAATCGCTCATTTCACGTGGCAAGTAATAGAATCGATATTTCTGAGCCAAATCATCGTGAAAAGATCATTCTAGTAAGAGCTTTGCTTTAAAGTTTAACCGAAAAGGTCTGGATAGGACAATCTAGTTACCCACAGTTAGTCACTTAAATTGGCTTGAAGACCCGCTGAAAATGCGTTACTTCGTTGTTCCGATTTACAAATAGTGGAATTTTCGTGTGATTTGTGGCGCCTCTATGCGCATGTATTTTTGTTGTATGCCTTACGAGAAAGATTTATGATTTTTTTTTTGTTCAGGCACTAAGCAATCTTCACCAATCTCACCACCGCCCACTGAAAATCCACCTTTGTGTTGACACTAAAATTTCCCACGTCATAGTAGAATTTACGCTGTGGGGACGGCCGCAGATATTTTGAACGGTCACAAACAGAGCAGATAGTTGAAAATAAAAAAATCCATTTCAAACAATTCAATGTATTCAACTAAATGACACAAAAACAAGTTGAATTTTCAGTTAAACTTTAAGCGCAGCGGAAAAACGCCTTAAATTATTGCTACGTGAGCATGAAGGTGGGGGACAGCTGGATATCACAGATAAATAATTACATATTGGTTGCTAGAGCGAAGAAACAACTGCATATTCTTTAAGTCTTCGCGCTTGTGGCCTGATCTCGGTTTTAAAATTAAATGAGTAAAAGTTTACTGTACAAATCTAGGCTATAGGTTTCGGCTGATTTGTACTTGGTATGTGGATTAGTATTTCTGATTGGTATTTAGCGCAGGTTTTGTCTGATATCATGTCTGAACATGTTCCTACTAGTCAGCAAAGGGGCCTGATGTTCTCTTGATTCAACGGCGCCTCCATCTCTACCTAGTTTCTCAAAGCTGACGGAACCAACATCAAACAAAAGAAACATTTTTCAATCTTCAAATTAAGAAACCAAAATTGTATATTGCATCAAGATTATGTAAAGTAATAGTATATTATGTACTAGTATGTTAGTGAATTTTTATTGATTTATTACGTACGCAATGAAGAATTTTTGGACGAAGAAAGTGAGTTTGAATTCAAATGTTGTATGAGATCTTCGAATTTGCGAGATCGGTTGTTAAAGTATTGTTTTTAGATTTTGAAATTTCTTCCGTGTGTTTCCCCATCCACTTAAAAAAAAAAAAAAAAAAAAAAAACTGAATGGGGTGGATTAGTCCACCCCTTCGAGGCGAGCAGTTTAAGACCTCATGTCGCCATACGGTCGGATCGGGAAACTGATTATTTCCAGGTTAGTTTGGTCGGGTCCCTGATATGCCTGCCAAGTTTCATTGTCCTAGCACATCTGGAAGTACCCTAACTCGGATATGTGGGACAAAAAACTCGGACCGACCGACAGACCGACAGACGGAATTGTGATCGGTATATGGCGCTTGAGCCAGAGACTGCAAGTGCCATAAAAAACCGACTGTTTTTAGGAAAAAAAATGACTAATCTTACGAAAAACCGACTTTTTCCAAGAAAAAAATCGACTGTTTTTACGAAAAATCGCGGCGCTTCGCGCCAACTCGGTTATTTTTACCGACTGGCTGACAACATCCCCCCGCCATACGTGACGCCCCTGAGTACATTCGTTTCTTTCCCATTTTAAATCTTGAAGGGAGACTTGTATTCTATTATAATAATAACACAATTGCACGAAAAAGACACTGTGTCTCACGACACTATGTATACTAAATTGAATATCAGCCAGGTGACGGTCCACTCCTGCTTTAAACTGAAATATTTTTTGAATTTACGACACTTTCAGGGGGATGGTTCGAGTGTTCAACTATCCGGTTTCTGAAGCTCCACTTTCAAATGTGAGAGGGAGACAAAGAGACAAATTTAACAGTATATAATGGGATTTTATAAAACAAAACATTTGAATATCATAACAGACCTGCCACGTGAAAATCTATACAGATTTGTTTGTGGCAGGACTCAATAATAAGGGAACAAAAATAAATGCAATACTATACGTAAACAACTATATAAAGAAAAAAAAAGAATATTCAGTATTATTGATAGATTATAGAAGACAATTAAACCTCGCGGCAATCCAGAACCGATTCATACCCAAGGTAAACCTCTCTTATGTCTACTTTTTACGTAGGCCTAGTCATTATCGTACATTGTATATATAGAGCGTGTTCCACCCTTCTACAAATAGTAACTATTAGTTACTATTTCCATTCCAACCTCACCAATAGTTACTACGCTGACCGTTCCAACCTTCTCGAAGTAGTAACTAACAGTAACCATTTTTCTTGTGTGATAAGCAACGGTGAAGACGGAAGAGGAGTAAACGGGTATCAACATCAGCTCAAAGCTAGGGTAAATACCTCTAGGTCTGCTCAATTTTGTCGGGGTTTTCTTAAGGCGTATTCTCGCCGTTCCCCGAGGACTCCTCGGAGAACTGAAGGAAACGGCGAGAATAGATGGAGTCACTCCACGCGGAATCCGCGTACAGAAACAGCGAGAACGCGGGGAATGCTTCCAAAATGGATTTTGTTCGAAACAAGGATATGCAGTTGACGAAATTAGTCTGAATCCACTTTATTTTTGGTTTTGTTTATTCTGATTGTTTTTAATTAATTTTAAGTTGCACGAACAGCAGCAAAAATAGATTCCCCTCCGAATCTGAAAGGGAGTCGTTTTAGAGAAAGTGATGATAATTAGAGAATTCCCCGTCCGTGGGGACTCGCGAGAATACGGGGAGTGAATCCCTGGGACAAATAAAAACGCGGGGACTCCTCAAGTGGAGTCCTCGCGGAACGGTGAGAATAGGCCTTTAGTCGCTGCATGCGACTAAAGACATTAGTTCTATCTGATTATTTGTTCTTGGTTAGACGTCGTCAAAGGGGTAACGAAACAAACCTTGTAGCAAGGGAGACTTGGCAAGATTGAGGGTCTCGTTGAGAAGCATGGGCGACACATGTTGGATGACGGTCCTGTGATTTCGTGTTACAGAAGTCAACAAGACCAATGCGTGCTGTGCAATCGTCAAATCCGACTCGACCAGCAATGCCGGAATTTCTTGGAGAACCTACAAAGAGGAATCATACAGTAGGCTAGTTCAGAGACGGGAAAATCCGAATCCGGATTCGAATCCAGGATTCGTCTTTCCGGCTGGATTCGAATCTTCTGTTTGTCAGGCTGGATTCGGCTTCAATTCCAAGCCCTCAATCTTACGAATCCGCTCAAATTTCTAGTCTATATCCTCCCAGTTTCCGTTTTTCCAATTTTTACACAGTGGGCTTAGACAATCCAACGTTTTGGTCTCCACCACCAACCATCCTGAGTAATCTATCACGTTTTCTGATTACCTTAGATATCAGTCCTTTTTGTCAGTGCTTACGACCATTTGTGAAAACCTATGTACATGATATGAATTTTGTCAAGGTCGAATTCGATTCCCGATTCGGATCCTCAGCAAGAAATTGTGGATTCGGAATAGGATCCGTACCTAGCCCTGGATTCGGATTCAAATCCTTTCATGATCGGATTCGCCCATCTCTGGGCTAGTTATATAGGTAGATAGATGATACATTTCGCTTTTAATCTTCTTGAAGTTATCATGGTAAAATCAAAATTTGCCAAATTATACAAAATATAATCACTAAGAAAAACTAAAAATTTGCAGGAATGACGGAGCAAACGTTTTTTCATACCGTACATGGTCACATTTTATCTGTTGGAGTTTTGGGATCGCCACTGAGGCCGCTCTTGAAGGTCGTTCGTCAGCAGTCTGAAATGGTGGCGGAAGTATATCCTTATGGATAGGATGCTCAAGCAATTTCCTACCAGAAGCAATGCACAGTTTCAATCAACGTGACTCAAGGGTATAGTATACCGAAAGAAGTTTCCTAACAGTCGATTTTTGTGTGTTTCCTATGAAAGTGTTATGTTTTGCTTTTGTTTTCTTTTTCTTTTCGTTTTCGTACTCCGTCCTTTTTCTGTTTGAAATGCGGGTGATAAATAAATATAAAAAAGTAATTTTTACCTGCTCCAACATTGCCGGTCGCAGTGAGCCAGAGTAGTTCTGTACTATGGAGTCGAGTAGTGACAGCGTTGCCAGCTTGAGGTTGCGTTGGTTCTTCCTCAAGAAAGTGGCGAGCAGCGGCATTCCTTCCGGCTAAAATTGAAAAAACAAGATAATATTATTTGACAGTACAGTACGGATACGTCAGCTGCCGGCGTCCAAGGTGTCATTCGTTCACTAGAGAAAACGTCAGAGTCACTACTATGAATGAATGAATATATTTAATAGCCAACTGGCCGTACAAAATACATGATGGTTACAATACACATTACATCACTCAATACTTATCTTTATTTAACTAATACACTCTTTAAAAATTGGCAATTTAAGTATCTTGGCATTATTTTTTGTTTCAAGAACATCGGGGAACTTGATAGTATACCAATTAAGAAAATGTCTCCTGGGGTCTGAGAGATGCTCGCATTCAACCAGAAAATGGGCCCTTTTCCTCTGTATTAAAGCACAGGGGGAATTGTACATCTCGTCATCCTGGTTATGGGTACATCTCGTCATCCTGGTTATGGAGCACATGATGTTTTTCATGAATTTTTCAGGCCCAGTTAGAAATTATGTCTAAATTTTGTGTGTTTATACTGTTACTTATCTTGTGTTGTTTTTCGTTGTTCTCTTTAGTCCCCTATCACCTTGTGTATTTGGCGGGTTACAAATAAAATTTATATATAGATATTGTCTCGAGGTGACTCCAAAACAAAAATGCAGAAGAATCTCTACCCTTTCGACAACCCAATCGAACAGCAAAAACAGCAGCCGTGTCCATTATTCACAGCACCAGCTTTAACTCCAACCAATTTCCAAAGAAGAAGTTCACAAAATCAGATTTTTAAGGAAGAATCTTTAATTGTTTTCCCACAAGTTTATTTTCCAGCTTGAGCGACTTGAACCTGAAGAGGACCCTTGCCAAGAAAGGCCGAAATATCTAGCTGACTTATCCGTTTTGCACCGTCAAATACGTAAGCTGAATTTTATTAGAGCATTTTTTCGGCTTCTTGGCTTGAGCCTGAAGAGGGCCCTTGCCCCGAAGGGCTGAAATATAGCTATAATGAAATTCAGCTGACGTAACCGTTTTGTATTGTCAAACATGATTCGCAGTCACCTTGGCCTGAAGGAATATTTGATAAAAAATACTAACTCATTAGATTAACATTTTCTAAATTTTTTTTTAGTAGTGACACTTCCGACGAATTATTTTTGTTATTGTTTTAAAGACTTGTCATTTTAATTCGCGATCGTATTTGATGAACTGTATTTTAAACCGTGAATTATACATATAGATCATAGGTTACAACTGTAAATATATCCCTTGGTTGATCTTTTAACTGTATTGACATGTCCAGCACTATTTTTTGTTTGTAAAAAGATATCTATGGATAAATAAACCGAATTGTGATTGTAATAATTATCCAATCGTCAGTGACATCATTTCGCCATCAGTGCGTAAACCATCCACGCAATTTGCAGCCGCTGTGGCCGGTTTTCGATTTAAAGGACCCCTCTTGCTTATTCTGACTTTTATAATATACTTAGCTCCCATATGGAATTATGAGCTTCTAAAATCCCCCTTTCTCCATTGTTTCATTTCGTAAATACGAATTTTTAGAACTTTTTCTGCCTTGACGAGTTTTCCGTCACCCAACGAAAAGTTTGCCGGAATTTCCAGTGTCCGCTAACAAGTCTTTCACACATAAGGGTGTGATAATCTTCTGTTTATTACTTCTTTTGTTTGCTCAGTTTTCCCACTTTTTAACCAAGGCACGTTCAGTGTTACAAATCTTTTGCGCCAAGCCGCCGCGTCGGAGAGCAGGACGACTGGATATAAGCGACAAGCGCTAACGAAGAGAATCGCTAGTTTCAGGTGGAAAGTAATGGTATTTTCGAAAACGTCTTTTCTGATCGATTTTACAGGGAAAAGATCATTTCTAGTAAGAGTTGTGCTTTAAAGGGAATCGTGTGTGAATCGTGGACGATAAAAAAAAATGCCTCTAAGACGGGATTTGAACCAGAAATGACCTTCACACTAGAGCTGCTCTCGAGTCCAGCGTGTCCGAGTCCGATCAGACCAACGTCGCGCTCACGAGTCGAGACGACTCCGAAACCTGAAATAGATGCTCTGCAGAAAAGAAAGCAGTACCAGCCAGTGTTGCCAGATTGGCGGATTTTACGCCAAACTGGCGGATTTTGTCGGAAATTGGCGTAAATATTTTTGCAACTGGCGAGTGGCGTAAACCGTGGCTGTTTTTCTTTTTGACTGGCGGATGTTTGGCGTGATTTGAAAAATGGACTATCTTTACGAAAAGCCGACTGTTTTTCAGAAAAATTGACTGGTTTTCAGAAAAATCGACTGTTTTTAACTCGTTTTAATCGTCGCGACCGAAGGCCGGAAAAATCTTTGGGGTTCTGTTGATCGTCATTGAGCTTTTGGTAGGTGTAGATTTTTCTGGCGTATTTTTGACGTGTTTTTCAAAGGCCGCGGCTTATCTTTGTTGTACCAGCCAGCACGTGCTTCTCAGTCGATGCAATGTTACTTCTGTGGAGGGCAATACGACCAAAATCACAAAAAAAAAATGCCTAGCTGTTAATGTTAGTTAGAATCACAAAATTTGTTACTTTTCATTTCTATTTGACTGATTTTTAACTTATAAGCAAGGAAACAGAGCCAAGATCGGTTGGCTTCTAAATAAACTGACTCAATCAATCCATTTCACTGAATACAACATGGATAAAATCCCTCGAGACGAGATTTTACGATAACTTCCCCGGGGCGAAACACTTACTCGGCCGGATTTCGAGTCAAGTCCTAGTCTTGCTCAATAAGCAGACACTGGCAGATGGTCTTTCCAAAACAGGTTGATGGACAGCTGGAATGCCGCCCCATATGAAGTAGTAACGAGTATTTTTATCACTATCTTCAAGAATTTCTTGGACAATCTTGGACAAATAGTGGTTTAGACGAAAATTGTGAATAGAATAGAATAGTAACTTATTCGCTCACACCTTCACGGTAACAAAACCAAAATTGCTGAGAACTAATCTGATGACGGAGTATAGGAGTGGTAGACGAACTGGCTTTTTAATTAAACATTTGGGCCAGGCGGTATGGAATTCACTCCCACACAGTGTTAAGGCGGCTGAACACCAACAACTGTTTAAAAAAAGAGTAAAGAATTTTTTGTTGGAGGGGTGAGGAGTCACGATTCAGAGAATAAAGGTATAAGTTATTATTTCTTTTTTATTACCTTTATTTATTTATATTTCTTTCTTCTTCTTTTTTTGTGTGGTTTATGGGAAAAAATGATTAATTAATGTTAACATGAAATTAAGTTATTGTTTAAGTTAAGTTGAAAGTAGTTTGTGTTAACCGCCCAGTACCAGTCCATTTATGTCTTCTCATGGGCGGTTACCTATCATGATTGGTTATTATGTAATTTAGCAATAAAATAATCTAATCTAATCTACTGTCATGCACAAATTTATCAATATAAAATATACATTTAAAGGTGGTCAAAGGCTATTTAAAATTTCGACAATCTGTGGCATATAAATACTTTGGTAACGGCTGTGATTGGCCGCTACCGGTTGGAATATTGGGACCGTCGTAGAGACTCTTGCCTTTCCGTTACATTGTTGTAATGGGGGAGGGAGAAACCCATTGTAGATGGGGTGCGAAATAAGTATTTTACCGATCTCGAGGCATATGTTCAGTCTCCGTTTCTCTAAGGTATCAATTTTGTACGTGCTTAGAAGAAGGGAGTTGGGTACTTTTGGGCCTTTGTGAACAATATAAAGAGCGCGGTTTTGGATTCTTTCAATATGTGAGTTTTGATCTGCAGTTAGACCAAAATGCCACACTGCGCATGCGTACTCCATTTTAGTGAAGGACAATGACGGTGCAAAACGGATAAGTCAGCTACATTTTGTTAGAGCTATATTCGGCCCTTCTTGGCAAGGGTCCTCTTCGGGCTGAAGCCGGAAAATTACCTTCTTTTTTATTAAATTAACATATTTTTCGGGATTCGTAGTGAACAAAGACAGACGGGCAGATCCATGATAAGTGGCCCTTACTTTCATTTGGGATCCAAAAAGACGTTCTGATCATAAAGGATTCCACAAAATTTTAAATTTATTGGAAGGAAAGGCGTGTCATTTCATTCGGGTTTTAGGCTTGGAATTTCGGGTTTTGGGTCTTATTAAAAGCTTGATTTTGTTGGGGGGAAGGGGTGTTTTGCACGAAAGAAGTCATAGCCTACTGATACTACTGGTGAAAACCGAAAAAGTTAATTTTCCGGCTTGAACCTGAAGAGGACCCTTGATCAAAATACAGAAAAAAAGCCTTTCCTGTCATCGTCCCAATCGTGCGGCAAAAACAGCGGCCGTGTAAAAAATTTAATCTCAGGACCAGTTTTTTCCCTACAGTGGTATTTGAAAGTAATTTGCCCGAATAAGATATTTATAGTCGGTAGAAGCTTCAGTTATTTATTACAGGTTTGTTTCCTTCCCCGACGTTGGACCTGAAGATTGACAGCCTGACGAGGACCCTTGCCAAGAAGGGCTGAAATATCGCTGATGAAGCATTGTAGCTGACGTATCCGTTGTATACATTATTTGAATAAAGGACCCTTGCCAAGAAGGGCCGAAATTTAGCTCTAATAAAATGTAGCTGACTTATCCGTTTTGCATCGTCATTGATTCGCAGTCAGCTTGGGCTGAAGGACTATATATAAAGTGAATGTGACGAATAGTATTTTAGAATATTAACTATCAAAATTAACGTTCTTAATGGTCGGAATAATTCGAGCTTTCGGGACCAGTGGGATAAGAATAATCTTTCGTGGTTTTCCAACATCCTGCTGTCGCTTCCCGAGGCTCATGTTATCTAGATCTTAGCTCGCGGATGTTAATGACTGTGGTTAGGTGAACTTTAAAGCACAACAAATGATCTTTTCCCTACAAAATGGATCAGAAGAAAGGTTTTCGAAAATACCATTACTTTCCACCTGAAACTAGCGAATCTGCTGTTAGCACTTGTCGGTTATATCCAACCTTCCTGCTCTCCGACGCGGCGGCAGGGCGCAAAATATTTGAAAACTGAACGTGCTTTGGTTAAAAAGTGGGAAAACTTATCAAATAAAAGAAGTAATAAACAGAAGAGTATCCCATCCTTATGTGTGAAAGAGTTGTCAGCGAACAATGAAGATTCCCGCAACCTTTTCTTTGGTTGACGGGCAGACACGGCAAGGCCGAAAAAGCGTTAAGAATTCGTAGTTACGAAACGAAACAATGGAGAAAGGTGGTGATTTTAGAAGCTTATCTTTCCATATGGGAGCTAAGTATATTATAAAAGGCAGAATAAGCAAGAGGGGTTCTTTAAAGGTTAGCTCCTACGCAGTAAGGAAAATAGGAATTTGTGTGAAGCCCGAAGCGGGAAGGCGTCTCCAGAGACGATTTGTAGATGATTGCTAGATGGAACTGAAAGAAGGTTCTGAGACTTTATTGTAGCGAGACGTATGTCAGTAGATAATCTTACGTGATGACTGTGACAAGTTATAATCTAAGGAATTATTAAAGTAAGTATCAAAGAAAAGGAACCGACCTCCCGAAACGAAAGACTACGATCCCGAATACGCCTTCGAAGGTTGAATATTCTCCACCGCTCGACGCTACCAAGATCTTGTCAGCCTAAAGCATTGTCCAAATAGGTGTTGTAAGGTGTATTACGGCGTATAAGCCTTATTATAATAATTATAATTTTAATAATAATAATTTATTCCTCACGCCTCTCAATACAAAATTTCTACATAACTGACAACTTGTTAAAAGAAAACTGATATGGCAGGGCGAAGAGCGGATCGACTGCGGCACGATTGCCATTTAAAGTCGTCCTACGTTGAAAGTCTCGAGATAGGGTATGTTTATGTTTAGGCTATTGGAGAAGGCTTCCAGTGATTTCATCTTTTCGACTGGAAATGGCAGTTTGTTCCAGATCCTGATGACCCGAGGTATGAACGAATGATGGTAAGAATTAGATCTTGAATTAGATCTCTTTTCTTCGGAGCGCGCTGTAATAAGGCGAATAAGGAAATTGGAGCTCGGCTCTATTCTCCCTTATGCAGAGCCAATCAGATTGCTTGGTTGGTTCTGCCAGAGGGCCGAGGAAAGGAGGAGCGCCGTCAGTGTTGCCACGGGAAGCACTAAAGTTCTACTTTGTTGGAAGGTAAAGAAACAACTTTTCTTCAAAAGAACACGTTTTGTTCTGTTACGACTGCTTACTGCTAGTTCGGGACATATGCGGTCCATCCGTAAATTTAATAGCTTTTTACAATACATTGGGCGTCAAATTGTACTGGTGTACCTCAAGCAGTCCTAAGAACACTTTTCCTGATCTTTAGAAACTCGACAAACTGTATCAGCGTGGCAACACCGAACGCTGCATTCATAAGAACCTCTCGGGTTCGTATTTGAACAGGCGAATATGTTAAGACGTAAACATCGCGTATAACGCTTTTCACCTTATTACACCTATTTGGAAAATGCTTAAGTGCTTCGGATCAGAACACCCCAAGTAGGGGCAAATACCTCATTGGTTTATGAAGGCCAACGACCTATTTTTTTGCACTGTATTAAAAGGAACAAAATGTAAAAGACAATGGTGAAACTTACGAGGAGTGACTCTATGTTCACTCGGAGTGGCGACGATGCTACTTTGGAAAGTGCACGAACAGCGGTAATGCGCGTGATTTCGTTCTTCAGTCGATCCAGCAGGATTGCAAGGCAGACATCCAGTTCTGGCTAAAAGATCAAACATAAAAATGCTTCATAGAAGTAACGAGTGAATAAAGAAACATTTTATTACCCATCGACAACACAAAGGAGGAAAAAGGAGTATGTAAAAAAACAAAAAAAACAACGACTGCAAAAAAAAGAACATTAACCTAGATACAAAATCAAACACATCTTATAAAAAAAGAATACACATCCAAGGGTGTACAACTTCCTTGTTATTAAGGTTTGCGACCAGATTATCCACTCTTAATATAGGGTCTGCGACAGAGTTCTTCTGAATCAGTCCCGGTTGCGGGACCAACTGGAAAGTTGAAGAAGAAATTTAGCAAATTTGAAGAACAGCTTTCTTAGCTCTTTCTTATCCGTGGCGTTTAAGGCCCATTCACAACGGGTTTTAGCTAATACTCGGTACCAGCCAGTTCCGGAAATCGCTCTGAGACAGAGAATTAGCTGGGTTTCTGCCGTTCGCGATTGATATTGGTGCCAGTTTCGGGTACCGGCGAGTCTCGGACACAAATTGAAATCACTTCAGCCTTTGAGGGTACTAGCCAATCAGATTACTTAGGGGAATACTGAGGAATATTCAGATTGGCTAATGCTGAACGACGTCAGACCGGGTAGCAATGACCTAAATTCACTTTCGGTTTTCAAGACAGCAAGGAGTGGTTCGAAACTAGCCAATCAGAATATTCCTCAACATATCCCAAAATAATCTGATTCGCTAGTACCTTCAAAAGTTGAACTGATTTCTACTTGGGTCCGAGACTAGCTGGTACCCGAAACTGGCACAAATATCAATTGCAAATGGCAGAAACCCAGCTAATTCTCAGTCTCAGAGCGATTTCCGGAACTGGATGGTACCGAGTATTAGCTAAAACCCGTTGTGAACGGGCCTTTAGAAGATCCCAGAACGGAGCCACAAACAGTAAGTAAAGCTATTAGGTTCCTAGTGACCAGATTATCTGTACAGCTACCACCGACATTCAAATGCGAGCAGGCGCCAATAGGGGCTCTTCTTGGCCGGAAAACACCGAAAAAATCCTGGCCAGATTCTTATTTTCTCCAGCCAAAAAGCGTCAATCCTAGTTTGTTCCAAGAACTGGGCAATCGGGACACGATTCTGCTCAGTCCTACCTCAAACCAACAACATAATACTCTTGATGACTAACTCTCCTTGCCGATACAAAATCGGCGGGAACCTAGCGGAAGAGCCGGAAGCGGTATCATATCTGCTCCCAAAGATCGCCGTGATTGGTTGACACAGGACTCGAGTTGTTGAGTTTGAGTCGTTAGTGAGACGTTTACTCGTTCTTCCTGAGGATCACTGGCGTGTTTTGGACTTAGTCATATATAGTATTACCAAAGGATAGCTTTCTCTCATTTAGCAATCCACAACGGAACGTCAGAAGTAGTTTCAGGACTACCATGGTCACTGTGGAAGGCAACGCAGTCGTTCAATTCTTGCCGCAGATTTACTCGTTCACTTCCCAGTCAGGCAGAACATCTAGCGAGACAAAAGAGAAACTTTCGGGGCTCGCGTCTGCAGACGGACAGGACAGGTCGATACTGAATCAGCGCGAAAAAACGCGCGAGAGAAAAAAAAGAGTGGTCTTACCAGACAAGGGTTACACGTTACGTGACCAAACGGTCTTGAGAGCCTCTCAATCAATCATTGGTTGCATTTTTGCAGACACCATGGTCTAAAGTCGTTTGCAGTTATTGTGGTATCTGATACCACGGTTAAAAGGCGTTTTTGCAGTTATCGTGGTATCTGGCCGGACCGTGGTAACTGATCACGGTATCTAAAAAAGTCATTTCACTTTCATCGTCACCAACGACAGACATTAGAATTTTGTCAAATTGGTCGGAAAGAAGTTTGGCCCTTCGTGGTGTGACTGGATATCAGTCTTTCTTTTGGGATGACTTCGAAAAGTGCCATTACGGCAACTGCCGTTTTTGTAGGGCTTCCGTAGTAACAGAAACCACGCAAAACGACTAATTGCAGATCCAGTTACCGTGGTAACAGATACCATGGTATTTGCAAATCGCAACTGCTTATTCTTAAAACCGTGGCCTGAGACAGACAATAACTTTTTTTTTTTTGAAAAGTATTTGGAAAGCGATATTAAGTTGACAGATTGTGCCGGACAGTTTCCGCGTTAGCGCACCTTTCTCCCTGTTACCGACAGCGGCGACAGCCGTATACTATTACTATTTATATGATTTCTTCAAAACTGGAGACTGAATATACAAATTTTAAACAACAACACATCAGTCAAATTCACACACAACGGCTGGTTAAGCATCCAGACACAATAGCCTACTTGATCTAGTCAAATCACAACCTTTTTCCTTTTTTCACAAAAAGCGCCATGATTAGTTTGTTTATTTTGAACTTCGTTTTTTTTCCATTGTACTTCGTTGTAGATTTAGTAGGATAATTTATCTTTAACGGTCAGCTGTTTATTAGTATATAAGTGTGTGTATTATCTGAGTTTGATTGACATGTTGTTGTTCCTTTTTACACACTACTCTTCAGTTTTGAAGGATTCAAATAAATAATAATAATAACAAATACGAAAGAAAAAAAAACAAAAATATATCGTTGCCGTTATTTTAAAGAAAGGAAATGGGGTAAAATCACAACACAAGTGCGCCGAGGAAGGGCTGGAACAAATGGATAGGTGCCGGAGTTAGTCAAATTACGTTGTGTGTTAGCCAAAGTCAATATGTTGAGATGATAATAAAACTGATAATAAGATGTTGAGATAATAATAATAACTACGAGAAGCAACAGGGAACCGCTGCATAGATGCTTTGGTAAGAAAGTCACGTATCGAAAGTCGTATCGAAATATCGTATCGAAATCGAAGAATAATCCGAAAATACAAAGCTCCCGATATAACGGCAAAACTCCAGGAGCTTCATAATAATTTATCTGCACAAGCATATAAACGGCTTACTCCATGTCGCGGGCTCATCCGTTTGTTCTGTTGATTTTTGTGTTTATTTTGTGTGTTTCTTCAGTTGTTTTTTTGTTTTTTTCTCTTCGTTACTCCACTATCTACACACTGTTTTTGTGCAGTGGATTACAAATAAATTATTTAAAATTATTTTTAATAAAACTGATAATGAATGTCGAGATAATAACAATAACTACGAGAAGCAACAGGGAACCGCAGCCGATATAACGGCAAAACTCCAGGAGCTTCATAATAATTTATCTGCACAAGCATATAAACGGCTTACTCCATGTCACGGGCTCATCCGTTTGTTCTGTTGATTTTTGTGTTTATTTGTGTGTTTCTTCAGTTGTTTATTTGTTTTTTTCTCTCGTGACGCCACTATCTACACATTGTTTTTGTGCAGTGGATTACAAATAAATTATTTAAAATTATTTTTAATAAAACTGATAATGAATGTCGAGATAATAACAATAACTACGAGAAGCAACAGGGAACCGCAGCATGGATACTTTGGTAGGATAGTCACATCGGATAAGAAACTTACCTTAAGGACATCCCCAAACGTAGCCAAGATCTGTCCCATGCAAGAGATGGCTCTCTCTTTCACTTCCTGATCAATATCAGCCGTCCTCAAACGAGCTAGGGTGGTTTCATACAAAGGCTTGACATACGGTTGGAAGTTAAAATTTGAAGGAACATCTGGAACCGAAAACAAAGGTTAAATCTACAACTGCGAAGAAAATTCAAACTGCCTACCCCTGTTTTGCTTTAAAACAATTAAAGGACCCCTCTGGCGTATTCTGCCTTTTAAATTATCCCTAACTCCCTTATGGAATTCAAGCTTCTAAAATCCCCTCCTTTCACGTTGTTTCGTTTTCAACTTACGACTTTTTAGCGTCTTTCGGCTTAGCCGAGTTTTGCCAGTCATGCAACGCAAACTTCGCCAAATCTTTAAAGCACAACTCTTACTAGAAATGATCCTTTCCCTATGAAATGATTCAGAAAAAACTTTTTTGGAAATACCACTACTTTCCACCTAAAACTAGCAATTCTCTTGTTAGCGCTTGTCGACTATATCCAGCCTTCCTGCTCTCCGATGCGGCGGCTGGGCGCAAAACATTTGAAAACTGAACGTGCCTTGGTTAAAAAGTGGGAAACTAAGCAAATAAAAGAAGGAATAAACAGAAGATTATCACATCCTTATGGGTGAAAAAATTGTCATCGGTCGCTGAAGATTTCGGTAAACTTTTCGTTGGGTCAAGGGAAAACTCGGCAAAGCGAAAAAGCGCTAAAAATTCGTAGTTACGAAACAAAACAACGGAGAAACGTGGGGATTTTAGAAGCTTATAATTCCATGTGGGAGCTAAGTATATTATAAAAGGCAGAATAAGCAAGAGGGGTCCTTTAAGGTCCGCCGACAACTCTTTCTCACACAAGGCAAAAGAAGCTTAAAAAGGGTTGTTTTTCATTCTGAATGAAATGGTAAACCATCAATTCTATATTCCGTTTTGGACTTCTTTGGTTTTGCTTGGTTTCCCCAATTTCAACCATGGAGCGTTCAGTTTTCAAATATTTGCGTCCAGCAGCCGCGTCAGAGAGCAGGAAGGCTGGATAAAGTCGACAAGCGCTAACAAGAAAATCGCTAATTCCACATGGAAAGTAATGGTATTTTTTTAAAACGATATTTCCGTTTCATCGTGAAAAGGTCATTTCTAGTAAGAGTTGTGCTTTAAGAAAAAAAACTAATGGTGCGGTCAGAAGATCCGGATCTAGGGGTCGCGAACTGGATCTTCTGGTAAGATTTCGGCCCAATCGACAGTTTCGTACGGAAAAGTTGAGATTTTTCAACTGTAAGAACGCAAGTGCACAAAATCTGACGAGAAAACCTGGTTTCTCTGGTCTGCACCATGAACGCCTACTTTCACCATGGGACCAGTGCTGGAGGGGGGGGGGGGGGAATCAACTACCCACAAACTTCTTTATACTAGCAGGTTCAAAACTAAACCATTTTCAATACACGCTAAAAACTGGAGACTGCGTTGTTCTCCCTTTTATGATCTTTGCCAACAGTCTATTTGGATAGAAGAATACAATTTTGGCAATTCATGCTAAAAACAGAAGACGCTAGTTGTTTTACCATTGTTACCGTTATGCAAAAAAAATACAACAACTATTATCCGAAACTTCCCGGTCGGTTTGTTTATCCGATTATTGTTGCTACTGCACGGTAAAAAGCCTCTCCTACATCCGACTTTAGTGGTTGCACACCACCGAATTCCGAGAGTTAAAATCCGAATCCGGATTAAGTTATCCTAATCTGCAGTATTTTGCATTATAGTGTTTTAATCCTGTATCGGGTTTTAACTCTCCGATTCGGATTTTAGCTCTCCAAATTCGGAACAAAAATCTTCGAATTCGGTGATGTGCAACCACTCAAGTCCGATGTAGGGGAGACTTTTTACAGTGTACCGGTATCATTGGCGTTCGTTCGATAATTTCTCAAATACTCAACCTCCCCTTCCTTGCACTAAAGCATTGTCCTAATAGGTGTTGTAAGGTGTATTACGGCGTATAAAGCTTATTACAGATTCCTCTTTTCCTCGGGGCGCGCTGTAATAAGGTGAATAAGGAAAATAGAGCTCGGCCCTATTCTTCCTTATGCAGAGCCAATCAGATCGCTTGGTTGGTTCCGCCAGCGGGCCGAGGAGAGGCGCAGCGCCGTCAGGGTTGCCAAAGAATGCACAACAGTTCTATTTTGTTGGAAGCTAAAGAAACAACTTTTCTTAAAAAAAACACGTTTTTGTTCTATTTCGACTGCTTTTCGTCAGTTCGTGGATCAATGCTGTCCATCCCTTATTTTAATAGCTTTTTTACAGTATAATTTGCGTTATATTGTACTCGTGTACTTCAAGTAGTACTAAGAACCTTTTCGGATATTTTTAGAGCTCGAAAAATTGTATTAACTTGGCAACACCGAACACCGCATTGATAAGAACCTCTTGGGTTGTATTTGAACAGGCGTGTGTATTAAGACGTAAACATCGCGTATAGCGTTTTTCAGCTTATTACACCTATTAGGACAATGCTTAAGTAATCTATCTTTCGCAACATTCCAAAAGCTGACCAGTATGAAACTCGGTTTGACTTTCAAATTATTACACACGGCTTCAGCTGTTCATAGCGTCTATCCAGGCCCCGTTGGCTTCGATCACAAACATGGAAAAATTTGGCAGGCCGGTATTACTGACCAATCCCGGAAGAACGCGAAACACCGAGAAGAGACAAACACGGCAAGCGCAAAATCAGTGTAGGGCTACTACCGATGAAAAGTTTACCTCACAATAGTAGTATGAAGTTTACGAAAAAGTAGCATACAGTACGAACTAATGCTACTACATGCTTCTATGTCAAGGCTACCGTGTTACTGCCTGCTACTATTAGCAAGACTGGATGCTTCTATAGCAAGACAGGATGCTACTGGATACTACTGCTTAAGATTGGCATTTTCATACAACTACGCAGGCTACAAATTTTTCATCGGGTAGACCTGGTTTGGCAGAGAGGATATAACTTATGATTTCCAAAGTCTCAGATAGAATAATGGAATAGAATACAATTAGGCAAATTTAACACAATTTTTTCGTCCCGGGGCCATGGGCAGACTGAAATGTTGACAACCTTTGCACAGAAACTGAAAATCAGGGAAAGAGCGAAACACGGGAAGCGTAAAATAGGATATAGGATACCTTATGGAACTCGAAGTCTGGGGAATTACAATGGGTGAAAAGGAAGTAATTGAGTGATGACAATGACAATGGCCTAACAGGAATGTTTCTCTAGCGTTAGCGTTATTCAGGGATGTTGATGCAATCGTTGATGCAATCGCTTTAGACAATTAGTGCTTGGTGTGGAATATCCGGCAAAATCCTACCAGTCAAACCGACCTGACCTTGATCAGTGGTAAGGAAATCCGTTTGATAGGGAGTGGTTCAAATATCGAAGGCTGTGTAATCCGAAAATTTATTCCAAGTCACAGACTCCCACGCCACTATATCCTACCATTTTTTTCGCTAATTGCTTCAGTGACAAAATGCGTGTGCTTGTGATCATCTTGTTTTTGGTGGTTCGATGCTGGTGTCAATATGCAAACCCTAGGACTCAATTTGTGGCATTTTCTTACTCAAAGGCAACACTCAGTGAACAGACAGGATTTCTGTCATTTTCAAAACAGGTTATTATTTTTGTTGTATTTCTTCAGGACTGATCGAGGGGGCGACTCCAGATTTATATGACGCAAAACTTCCCGGTAGGGAAGCTAATGGGTATCCAATACTAACCACAGGGATTCCAAAATCGATCTTCTAATATTGTGTTTTTTCCGACCCACCTATGGGCATCACCCACAATGAAAAAAATTGTAGCCTGCGTAGTTGTATGGTAGTTGTACGAAAATGTTGCAAGTACAGAATACTACCATTTAATGTGCCTCAAACTCGGCCAATCTTAAGCAGTAGTATCCAGTAGCATCCTGTCTTGCTAATAGTAGCATGCAGTAACACGGTAGCCTTGACATAGAAGCATGTAGTAGCATCAATTCGTACTGCATGCTACTTTTGGTACAACTTCATACTACTATTCTGAGACATATTTTTCATCGGGCCCACTAGTCCAGCGCTAATCAGATCGGTAAACTTTAATTATTCTTTCAAAAACCTCCTGGTTTCAATCCCACTTGAAGTCCTTATCAAAATCTGGACTTGTGGCACACCAATGTCTATCTTTTGCTTCATACAAACCCACCCTCTGCTTTGCCGACCGTAAAAAGGAGACGAGTACCCTGGTTTGGCCCATGGAATGTAAAACTTATTGCTCAGAAATAAAAAAAAATAGAAAAGAAATCAGAAAAAATTAAATAAACTATAATTTATGAATATACAACAATAGTTACAAATTAAATATTGCAGTTTGGATTCTGATAGAATAGTTTAAAAAGCTGAAATGTGATTACAGTTTTGAAGTATAAACCATTGTAAGACTTTTTTTTGTGTTGGAAAGAGTAATAATACATAAATTTATGTATTGTTATTAATTTCCGTGGCATGGGGTTGTGAACTGGTTAGATGACTTTGCCTTCGGGCGAGATCACTGTTCGTTGGCCGGCTTCTACCAGACTATTGTAGTGGTTTGCGAACTCTGTTCACAAGCCCCTCGGTAGCTCAAAAGGGGAAGAGCGCCTGCCTTGTAAGCAAAGGGTGCTGGGTTCAAATCCGGCTGAGGAGCATTTTTGTCTTTCCGTTTTAACGTCAACGAGTGCAGGAGGAGTCGTAGCCTAAAAAGTCAAAAAACGCAAAAAAAAAGAAAAAAGAGACAAGATTCCAGGCATCGAACTTTACGTGTGCTACAAGGAACACGTTTCAAGCCGCAAAGACAATACAAATTAGAGAAAACATTCGAAATATATGCAAGGATTAAAAAATCGGCAAGTTGATATCTAAACTCATAAATATGACATTGCTAACTATTGACAGATGATTCGCTGAGGTCATCGGGGCTGGATTTTGGAATTCTGGCGTCGCAGAATCGGGAAAAAGAACGGCAGGCGATGAGCAAACTCTGTAATTAATAACCCAAAGGAAGTGAATGCACCTGCAGTGTTGTCTTGTCACTGCAATTTTGTAGAAAGAGAAGTTAACAAGTATCAGGAAATACACAGTACAGCTGGTTTTAAGCTGAAACAGGGTACTTTGAGCCCGTCTTTAAAATACAAGTTCACGGGATCTACATTTTAAATGAGAGAAAAACTTTAAAGTTCAACCAGATCAGTCTAGTGAAACATCACTTATTCACTTAAACATGCCTGAAAACCCGATAAAAATGCGTTACTTCGTTTGTCCGTTATCCACAGATAATCGATTTTATCAAGTGAACTTGCTTTTCCGGAGTTGTCGTACCTCTATGTACTTGTCCCTCTGCGCTTGAAATATTTACCAACTAAAAATGTAAGGACCAGTGTACGTTAGTTATGAAGAGAGCCTTTCAAGTCTCGGTCTCCCTTCCCTTGAGCAACGTAGGCACCATTTAACAATAAGTTTTGGCCACAGATGTCTAAATTCTAAACTTCACAGATCAATGTTGCCTGAGTATGTTGAACAAAATAAAAACAGGCCCAACACGCGTACTCAAACCCACTCAAACAAAGCTAAATTAACAAACTATCCAGGGGATGCAACTGAAAGATATGTTAAAGCACAACTCTTACTAGAAATGATCATTTCCCTATAAAACGGATCAGAAAAAACGTTTCCGAAAATACCATTACTTTCCACCCGAGATTAGCGATTCTCTGGTTAGCGCTTGTCGATTATATCCAGCCTTCCTGCTCTCTCCGACGCGGCGACTGGTCGCAAAAAAATTGAAAACTGAACGTGCCTGGGTTAAAAAATGGGAAAACTAAGCAAATAAAAGAAGTAATAAAAAGAAGATTATCACATCCTTACGTGTGAAAGAGTTGTCATCGGACAATGAAGATTCCGGCAAACTTTTCGTTGGGTGACGGGAAAACTCGGCAAGGCCGAGAAAGCGCTAAAAATTCGTATTTACGAAACGAAACAATGGAGAAAGGTGGGGATTTTAGAAGCTTATAATTCCATATGGGAGCTAAGTACATTATGAAAGGCAGAATAAGCAAGAGGGGTCCTATAACTAGTTTGTGCCGTACTTTGTTCGTTCGTCTAATAGTTCTTAGTCGTGTTTATCTGGTATTATTTGTCATTTGTCATTGGCCATTTTATATCCCGATGAATGTGCTAGGTTACTTACCTTTGCTAGCTATCTTTGCTATTTTGGTGAACAAACGATATATATATATATAATAAATTGCCAAAAAATGAAATAAAAATGTCAGATTCCTTGCAAGACATATCTTAACATCATTTTCCTACTTCCTACAGGCGTAACTTTTCCGCGCTTAGCATCTTTAACCCTGGAAATGCACGTTTTCGTTGAAATTCAAACTCTCCGCGTCTCGGTGAATTTTGAGTTGTCAGTCAGAAAGTTATTACTAAAGCCCCGGGTGAAAAAATACAAAATCCCTTAGATAAGTCAAATTATTTCAGTGAATTCAAATACGAGATGGAAAAATAAACTGCCTTTTCAGTTAAACTTTAAGCCAAGACAAGAAAGAAAAATTATAGATAAGATATCTAGCCACGAAACTGGGTTCACGATGCTGCGGGAATTCCCGGATTCGCAAGTTTCCCTTGTTTCTTCGACCAGAGTTGTGTTTTCAGACAACAATGAGTTTAACACCAATGTGCAAATACCCATTTTCATGCCACTGTGTTTACTCTTGATTCTAACGTCTAAACACGTAACGAAACTTGCTATTCGGGAGAGTTGCGTGCGAGGTTGCGTGTTCTGGATAATCGGTGTTAAACCCGCGCATAATACGGAGGCTTAAAACACTTTTAAACATAAACACAGTAAAACAGTGATTGACTCCAGCAATTGAAAACGCTTTTTGCTAAACTCGGGGAAAAGACAAGTGTCTGAAAACGCAACTCAGTATGCCTTTTTCAGTTGTTGAACTACAATGCTTGTTTCAAAAGTCAGTATGGGGCATTCGTGGCTCAGCAGCCTGGACTGTATTTCTTCACGTTCACTGCGGTTACGCCAGACGGAGATCATTTCAGGTAAGTTCACGTATCTTTTACCTCCCAATCCCAACTGCCAACCATTCCTCCATTTCCCCCTATCACACAACTTGCATATTTATCATCTCTTCAAAACGTGTTGCCTCTATGACACTCCCAGATTTCGGAATCTGGAGGGTCCAACGCCCAAGACTTCCAGATGTTTTTGTCTGGCTTCACCTTCCGGATCCAACTCGACGAAAACGGATAACTGGAATCCGGAAGGAAAATCGGCCTGGATTTTACTGAAAAAACGTCACAAATACGTTAAAGAACACCTCGCACTTCATAGTGCTTCTGATCAGATGTTCTGAGATTGTTGTCCACTTTACAACTAAGCTATTCTTACAGAAAACTAAACACGGCTTCGGCTGTTTTTAGCCTCTTTCCATGTCCCTTGCCGTAGAATGACAATCTTGGCAAAATTGTGCATATCCGGTCTCCATATCAAATTTACTGGTCCGAAAATATGGAATTATCTGCCAAATACCTTTAAAAATGTTAATAGCATACCAGAGTTCAATAGTAAGATTAAAAGTTTCTTATTGGAAAATATCAAATTAGATCCTAACTTTTTCTACCGATAGTTCTCTATGTTTTGTTTGATTAATATGTCTGTTTTCTTTTCTTTTCCCTTCTTCTTCTTTTCTTTTTCCTTGTATTTCTTTTCTTGACAAATGAATGAATACTGTCACCCGTTATGGGCAGTGCTCACTTAGGGTGTAGTTAGTTTACAGTGTATGATTTGCTTTTTATTAATAAACAAAATGAAACTGAAAACTAAAACTGAAAAACATTAGCTCATCTGAAACAATGATAGGGCGCATGATACGTCACATAAAGAGAACAACCGTGGCAAGCGTGATAATCAGTGTATTGCTGATAAGAAGAGACAGGATATACTTATGAAGTGAAGAATCTCGAGAACAAGAATGGATGGAAATACTACTGAAGTAGAATGAATTACTATCATAAGTACGGCGTGTCCTTTCAAGCCGATTTATCTGTTTCAGGCTTTCATTGAAGCAGAACAAATTGACACTGATAGCAGCCTACGCGGAAAGGCAAGGATACCAATCAGCCACGCAATCAGCAATAGCCTACCTGACCTACAATGACACGGTCTATTTAAAGGTGAGAAGCGAAGGAAGGGTGGAATTCGTGATGGGACCGCGTTTCAACTTGTCTAGTATGGCCCATACAGACTGGAACTTCGTCACTTGTACAAAGTTAGGTTCCTCTACTCTTCGAACTGGATTCGCCAACGTCGCCATCAAGTGCAGGAGCTTGAAGCTGAACCTACTACACCGGTTAGGCCCAATTTAAAATACAGACGATATCTCCCTAATTTGCCCCCCCACCCCCCGACAGATCTGAGGGACTCGGACTCCGGCCTCATCTTTAGAACATATCGAGACGTCTTTTTTCACGACCTCGGACTCGTCACTTATGGAGAGGCTCTGTTCGTTTCTCGAAACCTGAGTCAGCGTAAACGTCTCGTCTCGACTTGGCAACGGCAGCGGTAGTTCTTTTGCCTTCCCTGCCTTGTAATTCTTGTAGTTTGGCAGTTGCCCCCCCCCCCCCTCCCTCGAAATAATTTGTAATTGTCTTCTTGACTAGGGAGCGTGAATTTTGTGGCTGCTTTCTGGCAGAAATTTGGCACTGACGAACGAGACATCGGAGCCGCTGTCCAACAGGACCTTAGCGGGAATGTCGTTTATTTTCCCTTTAAGGTAAAACGATGATCCCTCAGGACAACCCTGGTCGGGGTTAATACACCTTCTCGCCGCTGTTACCTCTCTTTTGCAAACGTGACCTTTTGACCAAGGACTTTTGCACTTGAAGCAGAGACCCTTAGACTTTTCGTATGTGTTTTCTGTGGTTTCCATTTTGGGATGGTTGCATCGGTGCTAGTGCCTTGACTCTCAGGCTCTGGCAAGAACGGTCCACTTGACCTTACGAAAAAGTGTTTGCTCCGCTAGGACATAGTTCTCTGCTGAAGTTGCGAGTTCTTCCAAACTTTCAAGGCCTGTTTCCCGCATGTGGATTTGGAGTTCTCGTGAACAGGAGTTTAGAAATTGCTCTCGGACTATTTTGCCAGTGGTATTCCTGAGCCTTCCCCACAAGGCATCTAAATTTGCTTGCGTGAGGGTCGGCCTGGACTCATTCAAGTCGAGCCACTTCTGACCTGCATCTTGTAGCCTGTGCAAGAACTCTAAGTCCTTATCGTACTTGCGGCATGCTCTGAACTTCAGCCTGAGACCTTCTTCGGTTATGTTATACCGATCTCGGATTCTCTTCTCCAGTTCTGGAAAATCCTGCATTTGGTTTGTTTGCATGGAGGCGTAAGCTGCCTGAGCTTTACCTGTTAGATATGGGCCTGATGCGTATAACCCAAGTATCGCGCGGCCATTCGTTTGAGGAAGCGGTTCGTTTGAATGTTTCCAAAAAGTGCTCGATGTTCTCCGAACGTTCATCGAGCTTCGTTAGATGACCCTGGGTTTTTATTCTTGAGCGCAGCAATTGCGTCCTGTAATGACTCAATTTGCTTCCCTAGCTCATCCATTAGTTTATTCTCAATTTTTTCCCTGTCTTCAGCAAGTCGCTGAGCGAGGTCCTGACGCTCTTTTTCGAGCTCTCGTTTAAGCCTGGCTCTCGTTTAAGCTTGGCATCATTGACAGCCCAGTTTTTCCAAAAGTCTTCCATGGCGAAGTTCTCGCTAATTTGCTTAGCGTTTGCCTGAGATTCTGCTTTGGCTTTAGCTTCAGCTTCTGCTCGGGTTTCAACCATGAGTTTATTCTGCGGGCGGTATTAATTTACCTGCTCAACCTCAAGGAACCCCGCACGGTAGAATCGAAAGATCGGCGGTACAAAATACCAGCTCGACCGGTAGATGATCACGAGGGACCAGCTCTGTCCAAAGTACTCCGCGGAAGTTAAATGCCAGCTAGAGATAGGTGGCGATACCGAGTCCCAACAACGATAGTGCTAATTTAAAAATCGGCGGTACTAAATACCGGCTCGACCGGTAGATGGCAGATGATCACGAGGGACCAGCTCTGCCGAAAATACTCTGCGAAAGTTAAATGCCAGCTAGAGACAGGTGGCGATACTGAGTGCCAGCACACCTTAGCACAACGATGGTGCTAACCTACCTGGCGATTCTCAAAGAACCAGCTCAGGCCTGGGAGTACTGGGACACGTCGGTATCCCACTTCTGACACCATATGTCACGGACAACGCCCACTAGGGCCACTAGCGACTGTACTGACGGGTTTTAGAGCTGGCAACCATTTGCCGACTCAGGGAATGTTCTAAGGTCGCCCGAACCTCCAGAAATAGGCCTTAAGCAGAGAGTGGTTAAAACACTTACTGTATTCAAAATAGAGTTTCCTATATACAGCTGTACACACTTCTGTAGTTTATACTAATTGTCGCAGAACTCGAAAAGAAGACCCGCATTAACTTCAAACTACTATAGCAATTTATCTATTACACTTAAATAAGAAAATACTTAAATTACTGATAATAATATAAAAAAAGATAATTTCGCACCGACTACTTTTCTACAAAATATTATGTTAAACACATAATAACTTTAATTCCGTTGATTAATGGAACTTCGATAATTCGAGTTCTGTGACACCCCCCACCCTCCCTGATTGCAGAATAAGAAGACAAACTCGACCGCTAGTTGACTTGGTAGCGTATTTCGGGGGGGGGGGGGGGGGAGGGGCGGGCGCAACTGCCGAAAGACAAGAATCCCAAGGCAGGGAAGGCAGAAAAACTACCGCTGCCGTTGCCAAAATCCGCTTTCTACAGTGATGAGCGCGACAGAAATGCGAAAATCAGTTCGGTACAATAGCACAGATTTCCTCGGTGGCGACTAAATTGTATCGGAATTCCATACATCCGTGACGAAAATAGAGACATCATGTGATCGAGCACCCAACATAAAATACATGAAATACACTGATCTATCTATCTATCAAAGAATTTGATAGTCCCTAGGTTGTTTTATAAACGTAAACGCGCCCGCCTCTATATATATATATATTAAAATATATACTCACCCGTGGGAATAAACGACAATTTTTCGTTTTCTGAGGTATGGCTGTGACGTCGCGCTTGTATGAGATTCCGATACATTTTAGTTTAGACCATTTCCTCGAATGCGGGGAGCAAACATTTCATACATGGACTGCCTTGCGAACAAACAGAAACGGCCATCAGAGGATATTTCACTTGACATATGCAGCGCTGGGCAAGAAGTTTAACCCAGGTTCAGGTTCTTTTCAATACAAATCCAAATAATTTGTGATTTTAAAGCAAAAGACCCAGTTTAAGTTTGAAGAAAAAGATGAAAAACTGTTATAGTAAAAGCGTCGGTAGCCCTCCAAACTCACAACCAGTCCCATTTTTTAACGAGTGAATAAAGCAGTACGTAAGCAATTGTAATTTAGTTGTCGAAACCATGTGTATATTGTATTGTATTTATGTGAGTGCATGGATCAGTTGTACTAGGCATAGTTCTGTTTTGTACATTATATTTTGCACTCCTCAGTTCTGAGGGAAATAAATAAATAAACTATTTTTTCCTAGCTGGAGGAAGGCAAAATCTACGAATCCCCCATCGCTGACAGAGCATACACCTCCTTTTCTGGTTACCTCCTCCATTCGCTAGGGCCACCCGTGAGGCCCCTAGACCCACCGTACTACCCCAATGGCCAGTACCAGCCTTCCGGGACGGGATCATCCTATCAGCCCAACTACCCCATGCCAGGAATGGGACCGAATCAGCCAATGACCTTTCCAGGTAAGGACACAGCAGCTGAAGCAACGCACGGTAAAGTGAAGGGATCGTTTATCCAATCTATCAGCAGCTGATCAACTGGGCCAGCGGCGTGCCGAATTTGTTTCTATTTTAAGCGACCGCTAGGTAGTGTGGTACGGAAACAGCATAGAAGTACAACATAACAAACTTACTAAATCCATCCCGCCCGACTGTGACATGCTTTCTAAAGCTCTATCGTTTTTGTGATCCCAAAACGTAAGTGGAGGGATACCTATGACATCGCAAAAGTTGTCCGTCTGTCAGCACGATAACTCTCGAAGGGAATGAAATATTTTTATGAAACTTGGTGTGAAGATTCTTTGGGTAAAGGGTAAGGTCAAGTTCGTAGATGGGCTCTGTAGCCCTACATTTAGGGGTGGGGGAGGGGGTTCAAATTAAGGGGCAAACACACAATATTTTAGACATGCTGAACACGATGATGAAAACCATTTTCTCGCCGGACAAGTAGTTCGTTCGGAATCCGGCAAAAACCGGAAAGTTGGTTAAAAGTAAAAGTTTTATTTGAAGTTGATTAGATGTTCAATTTAGGGGTAGGAAGACATTTTAACACTTATGTGAAAAGCATTTTCTACACGGACAACTAGTTCGCCCGGAATCCGGCTAAACCGGAAAATTTGTAAAAAGCGAAAGTTTTATTTGAAGTTAATTTAGGGCTAAGAAGAGACGCTGAGTCTGTATATGACAATCATTTTTACCCGGACATATAATTCGTCCGGAATCCGGTTGAAACCGGAAATTTGTTATAAGCTAATGTTTTATTTGAAGTTGATTAGATGTTCTTTATAGGGATAAAGAGAGACGCTGTATTCGTTTCTGAGTTGTTCTTTTTTTGCTGGACAAGTAGTTCGCTCGGAATTCGGCCGAAACTGGAAATTTGGCAGAAGTAAAGCAGGAAGTTTCGGTCAGTATCGTCAAAATAGATTTGGCTTATAGAGGTATATCTGAACTTGGTTTTCTCAGATGATTAGCCTGGCGAAGACTGGATCTGGTGAAGACAAGACCCAATTGTCTGGATCAAATATTAGATTTTTGGGATCCCGTCGAAACCTTAGGTCTTGTTAAACTTGATCCTTCCTACAAAACGATCCCTACATATGATGACAATTGTCCATTGTTCTTTTGCCGGCTAGATAGTATGATACGGAACCAGCACTTACGTACAGCAACACTAACTTACCAAACCCATCCCGTACTGAGACATACTTTCTAACTCTGTAGGTACCAATAGCTACAGACCCCCAGTTCGTGACAGTCTATGGTCAGGGCTCTTCAGGCCAACATCCTCGAGCTCGGCCCGAGTGAACTTCCCTAACGAAAAGGCAAAACAAGTCGACACGACGGACAACCAAATACAAAATTCAGTCTGGCCATTCGAGGGGGCTCTGATCCTCGAACAGGGAAGGAACAACTCGCCCAATAATGGTAAGAGACTTATGCTGATATCTGTCAGGTTCCACATGTAAAGCGGAATTCACACGGAGGGCGTCTTAAAATCACCAGGCAAAAATACGCCTCGCGACGTCTAGGCGAAATCGCAGGGTGTGTCTGACGGAGAGCGAATACGCCCAAATTTTCTTTCTTCCAGAAATTGAACAGAAAAAAATAGAGAGGTTTATAGAGCCTAGAGGAGTTGCTTGCTCTGCTATAGAACAGCCCAAATCCATTCAGCTGGCATCTGGACACAAACTAAAAAGGAAAAACAAGAGCTTCCTGCTGACTATACTGCTGTGTTGTCCTACATGTCTCTACTGTACCTTCTTCTCCAACTCCTTGGCTAATTTCTTTCTAGGCATTTCACCTAATTCTGTTGTCTTTGTACTCCTTGATACCAGTATCGTAGATTACAGGATAACTCTGAACTACGCTAATTAGATGTTCCACATCCATCTCAGATTATTTGCCAGGCGTTGCGATTTTTTTCGGCTTGGAGCCGAAGCCCGACGAAGCGTTTTCTTTTACCTGACGATGCGTTTTTTATAACGCCAGGCGTGACGAATATCGCCAGGGGTGGCGAAATTCGCTCTCTGTGTGAACTGGGCTTAAAACTCTGTCCAACTTCTCTCCGCGCGGAGGATGCGGAAAGCAGACCAGCGAAAGACATGGCTCCTCTTAACCAAGGCAAACCTCGAGCCCATCTGAGGCTTTACGAAGTCTGGGAGACGATGGGATACCCAATGGCTATCCCTGCGCAGGGCTGCGATGCGTGGAAGGAGAAATGCCGTCACTTGGTGGATGCCACGAAGAGCCATGGAGCTTGAGCGTGAAACAAGTTCAAGGATGTGCGTAAGAACACTCGCACTAGTTTCTTCTCAGCAGCTGTGTGCAGTGTTGCTAAGTGTGCCACTTTTGGTGCTTTTTACCACTTTTTGACTCTGGTGACACCGTGACACTTTTTCTCTGAAAGTGACCTGTGACACCTTTTTTTACGAACGACACTTAATAGGTCAGAAAAGTACTTTTTCAATTACTTTACTTATTTCCGATTAAATTTTGTTACAAAACTGTGATGTAACAGTTAAGAAATGTTATGAAAGATGCTGTTATAAATTCAGTTATTACCAATTATTCGCATTTTGCGCGTTGTGCAGCGGAATGCACAACAAAAATTCGAGGTGTCAGAAAGAACCCTTTTGTCGGCAACTGTGACAATTTTATGAGTCGAGCTCTTGGCAACCCTGGTTGTGTGAGAAACTATTTTTTTGCACAAACGGTTAGAGTAGAATATCTCATTGAAAGACACGAAACTCAACGTACCAAAGAGAGAAAATAAACAAAATGGGCTCTGAGCTTGCAAAAAAACAATGAGGAATCCAGCGACATGTTGTGATCAGACAAAATAACACTAGAGAGTAGTGCCAACACCTGAAAAAGTGACAAACACTCGAAAAGCAACGACACTAGCATCACTCGCGATACGTAACGTCCCTACTGAAACTCAATTAGTCGCACACCAGCGCTGGCTCCGATAACTCCATATTCCGAACACTAAAAAACAGGAAACAACCTCTCATGTTTTCTCGGTGTGTGCAAACTGCATCTTAGCTATACTAGAACTTTCTAACCCCCACATTTGTCTCGCTTTAAATGTCGCGAGCGTAGTGGGAGGCTCTACGAGTAAGGCCCGTTTCCGATTAATAGAAAGCATATGACTTGGCGCTACTCCCTAGTCTTATTTTGCTCTGGTTGTGATCTAGTTTTTAAGAATGAAGGTGCCCGGTGACTAAGAAAATAAGACATTTATTCTACCCAACCCACTTCCGGTAACTAGGTTCAAAGGTTAATCAGAAACCGAAATTCCGTCCGCTAAAGGGTTTTCCTGAGGAATGTGGAAGCACTTTCCTTGGGCCACCTCGCTTGAGCATGGATCACAGAACCTTAAAATAAAACCCCCTTATCCTCCAATTATTTAGAGGACCTCTTGCACTATTTACTATTCAACTTACAGTATTTAAAATTTTAATATTTTAAACTACGCTGTGCTTTCAACAAATAACCCACGGCTTTGGATGTTTTAAGCCTTTTCCCAGAGCCATTATGACTTGTAGCGAAAAAAATTTACATAACCGGTTTTTCTGATGGAAAAAATTCTCGCAGACAACCGTCGACAGCGTTATACACATCGACGGTAGTAAAACACGGCAAGTGAGAAAATCAGCGTGGTTTTGTTAGGATGGTAAGAATGTACAGTACGAAGTTGGGTCTCCGGGTTTAGAAATATATGGAGTGATTATGGAAGTAAGTTGCATTAGTATTATAGGTAAGACATGTCCTTTAAGAATTCAAAGAGAATCTTCCAAACTTATTTTTCAACGCCAGGTGAAACCGAAAAGCTGCCAAGACAAGAACCAACGCTAGGGCAGTCTAACCGGCCTGACGTTGAAGCTGCTTTCCCGATGAACCTGAACAATCCTTGTGGAAGCCAACCTACAGACAACATCGATTCGGAGCTACCTGGGAAAGCGGGACAGCCTTGTTCCAGAAAATGAAATCGAATGGAGAAGTCGGCAGTTCTGTCTATACTTTGTTTTTAACTATTTCCAAGAGTAAAAAAAAACCCGAAAAGGTAGAATTTCGTACGAGGTGTCGAGAACTCAATCTCCCGGAGCATAAAAAGGACCTTTCTGCTTCACTCTATGTCCCTAATCATTCCATCGATTCTCATTTTGAGATTTCGAATTTCCTGTGTCATTTTTGTTTCTTCTAACGGCACTATGCTGATTTTTGTATTGTCCATGATTGGCTCTTACGAAGGTTCCGGTTCATGTTCACTGAATTTCAGATAATGAAAATAAATAACTTTAAATCACTTCATGGCAGAGAGCAGGCTCGATGACCAGAATATAAAATTAAAAAATACAACTTGGTCAAGAAGTCATGAAGATGGTCAAGAAGCAGATCTGGCTCTCGCTTGCTTCCGGGGCAGGGGCGTCACGTATGGAGGGAGGGGGGACGAACCTGCCCCCCCCCCTATATTGTCGGCAAAACAGTCGATTTCTTTTTGGAAACAGTCGATTTGTCTTCAAAACTGTCGGATTTTCGTGAAAATTCTCGATTTTTTCTTATAAACGGTCGGTTTTTCTTAAAATAAGTCGATTTTCCATCAAAACAGTATTTTTTTTTCGCAGAAAAAAGTCGGTAAAAATGACCAGCCAGTCGGTAAATACGTCAAAAACTACCGGCTATGCACCAAAACCAAAGGGACAGAGGCGTTACTAGCCAAAATTTTGGGGGGGGGGCATGGCATTTACCGACTGGCTGATAATTTTTACCGACTGTTTTTGCCGAAAAAACGACATTTAAAAAAAAAAATCGATTCCAAAAGAGTCACGTATTTTAGAATATTGAAATAGAAACTGTACCTGATGTGAATAGTGTTTTAAGCAATAAGTGTCTATTTCGACAGGTCGATTTAGCAATAGTCTAGCAGAAAGTGTTCTGCTTCAATTCTATTCGGGCACATCGGTGTACGCATGAGATTACTGGTTCACCTTTATTTCAAGGGTTGTGTTAGAGCGTTCTAAAAGCATTATAAGGTTTGAAGGCAAGCTGACTATTCATTACAAAAGAAATAGAAAACCGTGATTTTATGGGGGTTTTGTTGATCAGCTAGTTATCCTCTAAGATGATGTGCGAGGGATAAATATAATTTCGGATATTTCGGTTGCACTTCCGGCAAACCGTCCTCAGCGAAAAAACAAAACTAAATCATAAGATCGAACACAATACCAACAGAAACGATTCGGAACCAACAAAACATAAAACGACATGTAAACCGAAATATCCGAAATTACATTTATCCCTCGCACATCATCTTAGAGGGTAAAAAAAAAAAGAGAAAAAAAAACCCGAAAATCATGGTTTTCTTTTTCTTTTCTAAAAGCATTGACCGCGGGTTTGTTCGCAGTTGGCCGGACTGGACAAGGTTTTTAGCGATGCTAAATTCACCCGCAAACAATTATATCTGCAAATTTTGGGGTATTTTTTCTTTTTCCTTCAAAGGTTCTCCCTTCACTTTTTACATGAACCAACAACATTCAGATTCAAATCAATTAAAAGCATTCAAAACATTATTGCAGCCTGAAAAAAAACAGTCACAGCGCGAAACTAAACAACTTAAACTAAACTAACCAAATGAGCATAACCCCCACCGAGAGGTGCCCTTCTACAAAAAAAGACCCGAATTGCCGGGCTTTACCCTACATTTAAGAAAAAAGATATTAGCGATATTCGATCTTCTTATTTCCGCTTCTGTAAATTTCTTCTTTATCTTCCCCTTTGGTATGGGAATCGAAAGTTAGTAAACAAGTTTTGTCTGCCGAATATTACTGAGAAGCTGACTAATATGCACGAAAAGCTGACCGAAACGGCGTATCGGAGTTTGTCGCCTCACCACGGTCCGATCCGTTTGTTTTATTAATGTTATTGTACACTCTCTAATTTTTTTCGTGTCTTTTCCGTTTTTCTTCAAGTTTCTACTCCACTATTTATCTTTTTGATGTAAGTGGGTAATAAATAACTATTATTATATTATACTGATTCCTTCAAAATAATAATTTTCGGGTATGGTTGCGAAACTTGATGAGAGAAAGAAGAGAAAACTTTGCTGTTACTCACCTAGCGGCCTGATGGACTTCGCAATCAACTGCAAAACGAGCAAAGCTTCCGAAATCACTTTGTAGAAGTTTTCATTCACCGCTTGGATGACGGGAGGGGTTAGCTGCTCCACGTGCGGTTGGATGACATCTGGCGAGTGATTTTTTAATACAGTCTGTATGAAGATGAGCGTATCACATTTCATTTGAGAGGCGGCTGTCTTTTCCCTGAACAAATAAAGGTAAGTAAATACGATCGGAGGGTAGGGGAGGGGGTCTGGGTGAGCCAGTCTCAGGTACTCGCTGTGTGTGGTGGCCAAGGTGTACCAACAAGGGGTTGCTCACTGGTGTACTCGTTAAAGGAGTACTCGAGGGGTTAGACACTTGGGTCAGCCAAGATCACTATTTAACTTTTAACATTTTATCTTGACGAGAAAACAAACTTTCGGCATCTTGCCGCCTCTGAGTTTTCGACACCATCATCAGTTCCGTGTGGAAAAGACTATCTGCAGCATAGCATCTTCAGCCTTACCGAAGATGCGGTTAATGCTGAATCGATCAATAGTTTCAAGTGCATTGTTGATGGGATTTTTAACTCTGATCAGTTCGACTACTCAAAATTTCTTAGAGTTATTTAGAGGCGAAAGCCTTTTCTCTTGCTTTGTATTATTATTATTATTATTATTATAATCATTATTATTATAACAAGCTGGACGATCAAGAACATCTCGTGCCGAAGTGGGCATAGAGATTTCTACGAACAAAGTTGGGTTTCTGCAGATACCATAGTATCTGATATCACGATAGCTGAATCTGCAATTTGTCGTTTTTGCAGTTACCATAGTATCTGATACTACTGTTGCTTTGCAAACACGACGATTGCAGAATGTGCGAATTTAGAAGTCGCCCCAAAGAAATACTTTAATCTACTCACATCACAAGTGCCAGGCTTCATTCCCCGCGCTATACAAAACCTAGGCTCTTGTGTTGCTGATGATGAAAATATGATGACTTTTTCAGATAGCCTAAACGGTAACTGGCCAGATACTCAGTAACTGCAAAAACGCCTTCTGAACGTGGTATATGATACCATGGTATCTGAAAAAACGCAACTCAAGCTATGAAAGCACCCTTTGGCGACAAGCTAAAAACATTCCAAATGCAATAATAATAAAATGATAAAATCAAGATTCCACAAGGACGTTTTTAAGTGGGGTTTTGGTAACAGAATTGTTGATCCTTGGGACAGCCTTACCGAAGATGCGGTTAATGCTGAATCGATCAATAGTTTCAAGTGCATTGTTGATGGGATTTTTAACTCTGATCAGTTCGACTACTCAAAATTTCCTACTCAAGTTCAAGTTCAAGTTCTGATTATTTCAAACTAAATGCAACATTAAGAGCCAATTTGGCAGAGAGAAGGCTCGAGGCCAAATGGCGGACATTTTCTTCTACTACAAACTATAAGAACATCAACGCACAAGTTATAAATTCAACCATAATCCATCCAATTTCCAGATTCAAACGACCAAGGTCAGTTGGGATTAACCGCGACAAACCATAAATTTCGACAAACCAATAAAAAAAACTTAAGACTATTAAAAAATTCTTAGACAAACAATGTTTATAACGGATACGTCAGCTACGATTCTTTATCAGCGATGTTCGGCCCTTCTTGGCAAGGGTCCTCGTCAGGCTGTCAATCCTCTGGGTCAACGTCGGGGAAGGAAACAAACCTGTAAACTTACAGGTTTGTAAGGAAACAAACCTGTAAAACAACCTGTAAAACAACCCTGTCGGGGAAGGAAACAAACCTGTAAAATTACATTAGTGATTAGTGAAGCGTCGTTTTTTATGCCACTGGCATGTCTGATGCTTTTGAGAAACTCCAGGTTTATTTATATTTGCCATTAAAATTGTACCTTACCTTACCTTACAGGTTTGTTTCCTTCCCCGACGCTGACCCAGAGGATTGACAGCCTGACGAGGACCCTTGTCAAGAAGGGCCGAAATATCGCTGATGAAGAATTGTAGCTGACGTATCCGTTGTAAACATTGTTTGAATAAATGTTTCAAAGTCAGCTTGGGCTCAAAGAGTATTTAAAATTCTTAGAGTTATTTGTCTTGCTTTGTATTATGATGATAGACATACCCTCCGGGAAGTGACAACAATTTCCCTGATTCCCTGATCTCTCAGAGTTATTTAACTAACTTACAAACCAGAACTGAAAAAGTGAATTATGTTAAACCTTTTGATTTTCCTTTGCTTAGGTACGAGAAGGCAGAACCCCTTGACAAACAAATAATACAAAATAAAACATACCACGGAAAGTAAACCCTATAACAGCATTCGGACGGATTATAAAAAGATTTGACATTTTCATTGTTATTTTTTTTTTTTTGCCTCAATTAGGACACTTGTTGATTTTTTGTTGGTATTTATTTTGAACTATTGCAGTCTCTTTTTTTGCCGACCCCTAGGACAAGACTACTTCTTGGGGTGGTTGTAACGGAAGTGCTTTATCTATTTGTTCATAATAAACTTCTCTCTCTCGTAACGTTAATCATCTAAGGAGGATCATTCTTTTACAGTTGTTAATTATATAGCTATGTCATGTTGTCTTTGTTTCTTTCCCCGTAATACATTGTTTTCTTCTCCTTTTGTTTCTTCCTTTTTCGTTTACTCCGTTTATGCCTTGTTTCTTTAATGGGTAACAAATAAAATTATTATTATGAACGATGCGAGGTTGGAACATACACTAAGAGCATGTTCCACCCTTCTAACAATAGTAACTATTAGTTACTAACCTCGTAAAAAGTTAGTACAGTAGAGGTATGCTTATCTGAACACTTTTTTTAACCGTTCCACTACCTTGGCTTTGTCACTTCCATATAAAAAAATATAATGGAAAAGGAAAATAATACTATGGTATGCCACGAGGAACGCACGTTCGGTGGAGAAGATGACGGTCCGAACCTGCAGATGCCTTCAAAAGAAGAAGGACCTTTAACAGCCAACTATGTCAGGGTTATCCTGGCACAAACCTGAAGTAGAAATTCAATGAACTTTCTTTCATTAGAATTTACTAAAAAGGTCCTTCTTCTTTTGAAGGCATCTGCAGGTTCGGACAGTCATCTTCTCCACAGAAGGTGCGTTCCTCGTGCAAACTTTTCAAATTATAAAAGGCAAATCAGAGCCTCGTTTTTCTTGCAATAGCGCTGCCGCATCACTGCTGCAGAACTTCTTTGCTTTTGCACAAGATGCGCTTTCGGATTCACTTTCTTCTGGGTTGAAACGGCAGCAGCAGCAAATTGCAGGGAAGCACAGACTTGGTCGGTGAGCAAGTCCGCAATTCTCGAGAAGCGCTCCGTTTTCTCGGAAGCACTGCAGAGCAAAAACGAATGTAGAAAGAATCAGTCCGGAAGCGGCCGAGAAGTGGACGTGCAGCGTGCAACAAAAACGAGGCGCAGGTGTCAGTTGAGTCACTTTCAACCGTGAATTAGCAAAATATTCAAAGAGTGACAAAAGTGTGAGTGTTTATTACAAGTAAAAATTGCCTGGTTTGGTTTTAGTTTTTTCTTCGGCGATCGTTCACTGTTGGCGCAGACGTTCACGTAAGCATACCTCTACTGTACGCTGACCGTTCCAACCTACTCGAAATAGTAACTATTTGCTTACCATGCTCGGGAGTGTAGTAAGCATGGTAACTACGCATCTCTGTAACGTGATTGGTCGGATTTACCCGTGGCGTGATCCTCTGCTGGAAAACAGAAAAGTTGTTCCAGCCTTGGCGGCAAAAAGCCAGGATTCGTGACACCATGCGTAGTAACTACGGTAAGTAGGGTGGAACACGCTCTAGAAATCTTAAAACCTTACGTCAAGGAGTACAGGATACCAGGGATGATCAGGTTCATGTGTGGAGCAAGGACGCCGGGCAGGACCTGAACCAGCTCTGAGAGAAGACTGAAGGCGCCGTGGCGAGTTTTAACGCTTTTCTCTTTCAACTGACGATGTAGAATTCTAACCACTGCCGGAACCTAAAAGAATTCCATCATTAGCCTCATCTTCGGTCAGTTCAGTTCAGTGGGTTAATTAACAAATAAGAAGATAAATCACATATCGGGGTCTGTGTCTTTAAGGTATTATGCAAAGATCAAAGAGATTTGGGGGGAGCGCCGCCGCACAGCGCCCCCCCTACGTTTTGGGTATTCGGTCAAATCGGGCATCGCGGCGAAGCCGTGATGCCTGTTTTATAAAATCTTTTGTGCCGACATTTCCAAATTAGGCGATTTAACCTGTTTATTGGTTCCCATTCTTCATCGAATTTGGTAATTAATCAAACTTTTGTTCAATCCCAGTCGATTTCACCGCATTCAGTATATTCCGATGTAAATTCGCTGATTTAACGTATTTATTTGGTCACATTTGTTAGCGAATTCGATTGTTCGCCGGACTAAGTCCGTATCTGTTCTGTCGCATTCGGTCAGTCCACTTCATAATTCGGTCATTAATCAGATTCATTTGGTTCTGATTCGTGAACGAATTCGACAATTCATCCAACTACTGTTCAGTCCGAGTCGATTTCACCGCATTCGGTACGTCCCCACGTAAATTCGGTGATTTACCATATTTATTTGGTCTCATTCGTTAGCGAATTCGGTTGTTCACTGGACTTTTCTCAAGTCCGTATCTGTCCTATCGCATTCGGTCAGTCCACTTCATAATTCCGTCATTAATCAGATTCATTTGATTCTGATTCGTGACCGAATTTGACAATTCATCCAACTTTTGTTCAGTCCGAGTCGATTTCACCGCATTCGGTACGTCCCCACGTAAATTCAGTGATTTAACGTATTTATTTGGTCTCTTTCGTTAGCTAATTCTGTTGTTCACCGGACTTTTCTCAAGTCCGTATCTGTTCTATCGCATTCGGTCAATCCATTTCATAATTAGATCATTAATCAGATTCGTTTGGTCCGTTACCGAATTCGGTAATTCACCAGATTTTTGTTTGGTCCGCATCTGTTACCAGACCACGTTCACGCCCCAGTTACCACGTTCGGTTGTTTTAGGTGGTTCTCCTAAGAGTTTTATTCCATTCCCAAAGTCGGTCGTAATACCGCTCCCGATCTGCTCCTTATTTTTTTAGTTAATTTTTCGGTAGTACCAATTCATTATTTGGTTCACCCCAGTTACTGTAACTGTGCCCCAGTTATTGTGCTAAGTGGCATTTATTTAGCTCTTGTTCTTTACCATTTAACGGTAGCTTCACCTGGTTTCCATCCATTACTTAACTTATACTTAACTTTTAGGAATAAGCACGTCTCCTGACTTGAAAACTAGCCGATTTTGTTTGAGGCAAATTCAGAATAAACGTATTTTACACCTATTTAACAATGGATGGACCCTTTTTTCGCCAGACAGCTCTGGGGTTTGATAGGTAGCCTTGGGATCGCAAAAAGGCACTTTGATCATGAGTGTTTCCAAAAATTTCGCCTGTGGCACATTTAGCAGTCTTCACTATTTAGAAGAAGGGTACCTCATTTTCTTGGCGTTTGAGGCTTGGAATTTTGAGGTGCTTGAACCACGTTAAAAGCTAGAATTTGCCCGAAAAAAGGCAGATTCAAGAAATTTTGCCTGCGGCGCTTTAATTTTTCGGGGTTACAGCTGTTCACGACGTTGTCGCTTGCCAGCAACTGCATTTTTTGTCGACACATTTTCAGGTCCTGTTGGCAAAACCGGACTTCCCAAAGATAAAAGTCTAGTGACGGCGTATCCCTGAAAAACAAAGAAGTGGGAGAGCGTGAAAACACGCCAAATTTTCTCTTTAGACTTGATTTTGTACATACTATGCAACTTTTTACATTATAGCTTCTTGAAGGCAACTCGCTGTGTTTTAGAAACACATTATAAATTCGGTCAATATCAAGTACCGATTCGGTCAATTTTTACCAGGTTCGCCCCCCCTAATGAACAAAGGCTCGGGACGCCCCTGGGGATAGGTGCCTATAGAAGGTATTATTTTTGTTTGTTTGAGTTTATTTTTCATGTATTTGCCATGGCCTTTGGCTCTTAGTGTAAATAAATCTTATCTTATCTTATAATCAAAAAACTCAGTCCATTCCTGGACGCCGAGAACCACAATCTTTACATGTTAAACATAATCAATCAATCAATCAATTTATTACCCGTCAAGGAGAGGGCGTGCAGCTCTAGTGACGGAGTACAAAAAAAAGACAAAAAAAACAACAACAACAAGAAAAAAGACAACGTATACGTAGCAAAACTTTGCACTAAACACAGAACAAACATAACTACAGATTACACAAAGAGGGAAGACCACTGGTGGTTCAGTTTACTAGCGGAAGATTTGAAATCTTCCACTCTTTTATCAATAATCTTAGCAGGCAGAACCAGATGGAATTTCTGCGCCAAGAAAGAATTACTGGTCCAAGGGGTCAAATGCAGCAGATACTTGGCATACTTAAAATACGCAGAGTGGTCACTGCTCCTACTCTCAGACACAACCTTAGTACCTTACCTCTCCAGAGAGGAATAGGACTAGGAGGTCCAGAGTCCAGAGTAGCACTCCATATTACATCAGAACAAATCAGTCCAACAACAAAAAAAACTATAGAGCCAGAGAGATTTCTCAGTCATCTGGGCAGTGTTGCCACTGGTCGCAGAATTCTGCGGTTTGTCACAGGTTTTCGACTTTTGCCGAGATTGACAGCTATGAAAAATTTTACGATTTTACGATTTTAAAGTATTTGGCCAATTTCAAGGCAGATCTTTTCCGGAAAAGGGATTTATTTGTTTTATATTACCTCAGAATCCACGAGTTTTTTTTACTGAAAATAGAAAAAAGACCGAATTTTGTAGGCGCCACAATGTCACAGATCTGTGCGGTCCAAATGTCACAGGTTTCATCAGAGAAAAGTGGCAACACGGCTCTAAACCTCTTTGGGTTCGAAGAGGACTATGTAGCTATTCCCCGATGAATTCTTTTTCACAAAATAGTAGTTCTACTACATGATACTATTAGCAAGACTGAATGCTACTATAGCAAGACAGGATGCTACTGGATACTGCTGCTTAAGATTGGCCCAGTCTGAGGCACATTAAATGATAGTATTCTTTACTATTACATATTAATACATGCAACTTTTTCGCAAGACTATCATACAACTACGCAGGCTACAAATTTTTCACCGGGTCTGTCTAATCTTAAAGTCTTAAAACACGGAGGGGGGAGTTTCTTTCAAACACGCCCTCAAGGGAGCTCTGACTGGCACCTGTGTCCTAGAAACGCCTACCAACTTGTGTTACCGACCTTGTATCTAGTAGGACTACCTGTATCCAGAATATACGTAGCCTAAGCGTTTCCCGATGAAAAATCTATAGCCTGTGTAGTTGTATGAAAAAGTTGCATGTATTGATATGTAATAGTACAGAATACTATCATTTAATGTGCCTCAGAGTGGGCCAATCTTAAGCAGCAGTATTCCAGTAGCAGTAGCACTGCTGTATGCTATTAAAACTTACAACTCCATATAAAATAAACTTTTCAATAGAAGGAAACATGGCACGGGAGAGACTTCCCTTTGCCCTCTTTGCAAGTTACAGGAGGAGGATTTGAACCAATTCCTCTTATAGTGCCAAGAGCTTTCGCATTTGAGAGTAACAATTGTTGGGGGTGCGTTGGTATCGCTTCCCCGTATCCTGAAATCTACGAACCCCAAATATTTCGTAGATGTTTGTAAATATGTGACTAAGGGTTTATTTATTATTGTTAACTAATTCTTGAAAAATTTTCATTTCATATAATCCAAACTGAAAAACCATGAACCCAATACATCTCCGAAGAGTCGCGTATTCACTGTAAAAAGTTTCTCCGATTAAGGATTAAAGTTAACTGCAGTTTTTGCTACTGGGATTAATCTTATCTCTACTGTGATAAGATCAATCCGAATTAGAGATAAGATTATCTTTTTAAAGACAAGATTAATCCCAGCAGCAAATACTTCAAGATTTTTTTTTTTTTACCGTGTTTCCCCGCCGTTCGAGGTTACCAACAATGGACAGCCTTAGGGCTGGGCGTTGAAACAAACCAATTCGTTTTAAGCCGCTTTAACATTGACGCGTTGAGCCTTCCACACTGAGCTACGCAACCCCTGCGTCGCACTTGCGTCGACACAACACAGAGCTTACGCAGACAAATAAAACGCAATGCAAAAACAGAACCAAGTTATATTCTTGTGATGCGTCGACGCGTACGCATCAGATTTCTCAGTGGGAAATGGAAGACTTAATAGTGAAAGAAACAAGAATTCAGCAGGAGAAACCGAGAAAGGGAAAAGAAAAGAAAATTTTATTTTTCAAAAGCAGCTGTCACAGCGTTACCGACGAATTTGACCTTTTCGTCATAAAAAAATGACGAATAACGCAACACTCAATAGTCTTGTCACGGAAAAACATTAAAAAGGACTAACTTATCGGTTATTTGTACAACTCAACAAATGCTGGAATAAAACTCCTTCTGTATCTTTCATGAAGAGGGGCCACAGGTGCTAGTTTGGGGATAGATATGGATCCATATCCAGCGTGAAAGCTTCTCGGGCGTGTGTGAAAGATACGCTACGCAACGCAAGATAAACGCATCGCAACGACGCGTCAATGTGAAAGCAGCTTTACTTGCCTGTTGCTGTAGCATTGACATAATGACGTTCTCGTGATCCATGCTGTCTGACTCTGAGGACATCATAATGGCAGGTCGAGCTTGTCTCAGTAGGACGACAAATGCGTGGAAAACGTCAGATTTGACACTCTCTTCTCGCTCTACAAAACAAATCTAGTAAAGCACCTGTTGTGCCCTTGATTAAAGTTTAATGAAAAGCCAACTTATTTCAGTGTCATTTAATTGGATATACTGAATAACTTGGATTGTGCTAATGGATTTTTTATTTTCCACTATCTGATCTAGTTATGACGTTCAAAATATTTGCAGCCGTCCCCACAACATAAACTCTACTATGACGCGGGAAATTTTTATCTCAACACAAACGCGGCTTTTCAGTGGGCAGTGGTGAGCTTGGTGAAGACGGCTTAGTGCCTGAATAAAAAAAAATCGTAAACCTTTCTGGTAAGGGATATAACAAAGATTCAAGCGCATAGAGGTACCACAAACACTGAAATCGATTATTCGTGAATAGCGGAACAACAAAGTAACGCATTTCCGCGGGTCTTCAAGCCAATTTAAGTGAATAAGTGATGGGTAAATAGACTGTCCAATCCCAGCGCTTTTCATTTAGACTTTAAGTAGGCTATTGTGTTTGTATGCTTAGTCAGCCGATTATGTTCATGCAACTGTATGTGAATTTGACTGACGCGTTATCGTTTAAATTTGTATACTCACTCTTCCGTTCTGAAGGAATCAAATAAATAATAAACTGTATAGAATATTGCTTATTTATTTATTAATAGAAAAAGATGTTAAGCCGAAGCTTCTCTCCTTAATTTTATATTAAATTAATACTATGTGCTTCCATGTCGGTGTATTTCTGTTGACATTTGAATAATAACTTGATAACGAACATATAAATTGAATAATAAGTTGAATAATGCCGATGTGACCTATCTCTGCCATCGTGTAACCACGAAATATTCAATTCCAAACGTTTATTACAATTTAACCAAGTAGTCCTTTTCTCGCATAGCGCCCGTAAGTTGCCGTGCCTTTTTTTCTGGCACTGCTTTGAACAACGCGACAAACTGGGTATATAAGGACCAATGTCTTTGAATAAGAAGTTAGTCCTAAGTCAGTCGTGATTGTGAAGAGTCGGATTAACCAGATGTATTCGATGTCTGCATAACTTCAATACTAAACGCAAGTGTCTTTTTATAAACACTGTTTATTGAATGTAAGACCCAGAACCTACCGTCCGAACTTCCCCCTCTACAGTTACGAACCAACCCTTCGAGGATTAAGATAAGAGTACCGGTATTGTTAAACATATATATATATACATATATATCCAATACATTAATCATAGGTTACAATTGTAAATGGTTGATCTTTTTAACTGTATGACATGTCCAGCACTATTTTTTGTTTGTAAAAGTTATTTATATAAATAAACCGAATTGTAATATGTACCAACCGATCGGGTACACACTAAAAGTACAGTAGAGGTATATGGCGGCAAAAATGTGGATGAACGTGCCGTATGCGACACCAAATGACTAGAAACCTATAATAGAGCATAGCGTTCGAAGACTTTTGTTTTGAAGTAACCGTGCTCTTATTCGGTCATTCTGAAGTGTGCTTTACATTTTATCACTCCGCTATCGGATAAGATCACTCCGCTATCCGATAAGATGCAGACGCAGCATCTCTGGGTACTGACCCATCCCGTCCCAACTCCGAGCGAAACAAAAATAATGTCAATGTAATTATATATTTAAACAGCCGTCAACAGGTACCAAATAGACGCAAAGGATGAAGTTGCCATAGGGGACAAAAAAACATAAAAGCTTCACTGAAAGGTCGGAAACAAGAAATCTGAAATCACTTTTTGGGATCCCAAAATGTAAGTGGATGGATACCTATGACATCGCAAAAGTTGTCCGTCCGTCCGTCCGTCTGTAAGCACGATAACTCTCGAAGGGAATGAGATATTTTGATGAAACTTGGTGTGAGGATTGTTTGGGTCAAGAGTAAGGTCGAGTTCGTAAATGGGCTTTGTAGCCCTATATTTAGGAGTGGGGGAGGGGGTTTAAATTAAGGGGTAAGCAAAATATTTTTAAACAGCTAACGGGACAGTCGATTATGGGGTGAGAAGACATGCTGAACACGATGGTGGAAACCATTTTTTCGCCGGACAAGTAGTTCGCCCGGAATCCGGCCAAAACCGGAAAGTTTGTTAAAAGTAAAAGTTTTATTTGAAGTTGATCGGATGTTCTATTTAGGGGTAAGAAGGCATGCTGAACACGATGGTGAAAATCATTTTCTCGCCGGACAAGTAGTTAGCCCGGAATCCGGCCAATGCCGGAAAATCTGTTAAAAGTAAAAGTTTTATTTGAAGTTAATTATATGTTCGGTTTAGGGGTAGTAAGACATGCTGAACACGATGGTGAAAATCATTTTCTCGCCGGGCAAGTAGTTCGCCCGGAATCCGGCCAAAATCGGAAGATTGTTAAAAGTCTTCGTAGTTGATTAGATATCCGATTTAGGGGTAAGAAGAGATGCTGAATCCGTGTATGACAGTCATTTTGTACCCGGACATATAGTTCGCCCGGAATCCGGCTGGAACCGAAAAATTTGTTTTAAGTTAAATTTTAATTTGAAGTTGATTAGATGTTGGACATAGGGGAAAACACTGAGTTCGATTTTAGCTTCTTTTTTTTGCCGGAAAGGTAGTTCCGGAATTCGGCCGAAACTGGGGAATTCGAAGAAGTAAGGCAGGAAGTTTTCGTCCAAACAGATATGACTTATAGGGGTAAACACAAACATGCTGAATCCATATCTGAACTTGGTTTTCTCAGATGATCGCCTTTTTGGCCTTAATCTGTTTCTGAATTTTAATAGTAAAAATGTTCAAGGAGTCTGTCGAAGACTGGATCTGGCGTAGACAAGACCCAGTTGTCTGGATCAAATATTGGATTTTTGGATTTTTCCAGAAGTTCGAAAACTCGATGAAAGTCCATTTTTTCCATTCCTCGTTCTGCCCTAACAACTACTTTTTTTTTGTATGAAATTTTGCATTTTCAATTTCAAATATGCGACACCAGCGTAGAATTGCAGCGTCTTTGATTTTCTGTCGTTGATTGTTCTACAGAATGAAACCACGTCCTCGATTAAATTCAAATTGCGCGGTATACATGTGATTTCATAGTGTACAGTGTACATAGTGTATTCACTTAAATTGGCTTGAAGACCCGCTGAAAATGCGTGTACTTCGTCGTTCCGCTATTCACGAATAATCGATTTTCGAATAATTGGAATTTCCGTCTGATTTGTGGTACCTCTATGCGCTTGTATTTTTTTTAAATGTCTTACGAGAAAGATTTATGATTTTTTTTCTTTTTCAGGCACTAAACAATCTTCACCAATCTCACCACTGCCTACCGAAAAGCTGCGTCTGTGTTGAGATTAAAATTTCCCGCGTCATAGTATAGTTTACGTTATGGGGACGGCCTCAGATATTCTGAACGTCATAATTACAGTAGATAGTGGAAAATAAAAAAAACCTAAAAATTCAGTGTATTCAATCAAATGACACAAAAATAAGTCTGTTTTTCAGTTAAACTTTTAAGTTTGAAAACTCCATAAGAGTGCGTTTTTTTCACTGTTCCGCTCTTCCTGAAAACATCGATTTTCTTGCGTCAAAGATCTTCCAGATCAATTGTAGCTCTATGCAATCTCAAATATTCAACTGCAACAGCGATCACATTGCAGCGTCTTCGGTGTTCTGCCGTTCGTTGTTCTACACATTGAATAACCACGACCTCAACGAATTGCGCGGTACACATGCGATTTTCATCGTGTAGGGATGTCGCTATGAGCGTGTTCCACCCTACTTACCGTAGTTACTAGGAATGACGTCACGAATTCCAGCTTTTTGTCGTCAAGGCTGGAACGATTTTTATCTTTTCCAGCCGAATATTACTCCACGGCCAAATCCGAACAATCACGTTACAGATATGCGTAGTTGCCACGCTTACTACGCTCCCGAGCATGGTAAGCAAATACTTACTATTAGTTACTATTTCGAGAAGGTTGGAACGGTCGGCGTAGTAACTTTTCACGAGGTTGGAACGAAAATAGTAACTAATAGTTATTACTGTTAGAAGGGTGGAACACGCTCTATATTCTCAATGTCTCTATGAAAAGCCTACAGGTAAAAACAAAAATAAAAAAAAACAAGAGAGTCAAAAGTAATCAGTAAGCTCAGATAAAAGATAAAAAACAAAAGTTTTTTTTTTTAATTAGAGCTGTAAAAAGTTGCCGAGTCTATAAACCTAGTCCACAGGGACAATTCCTGTAAGGTTGTATCTATTTTCAATGAATGTTGGCTCTTTGAGAATGAACGACATCCTATCTTTTCTTGTGCCGATACTCATGCACGGAAACTTATTAGAGGCTCAGAGTTCCCCTCGTGTCCTGTTGGCAGAGATGGGCGAATCCGAATCCGGATTCGGATTCGAATTCAGGATTCGTCCTTTTGGCCGGATTCGAACCCGGATTCGAATCTTCTGCTTGTTGGGCTGGATTTAGATTCGGACTCGATCCTAAAACCTTGAATCTTACGAATCCGTCCCAACTTCTAATCTTTTCCCAATTTGTACACACTATGCTTAAGGTACTGTGCTGACCCATACTATAACAAGCACATGACAACCTAGAAATGTTGCTTACACACCGTCTGATTTGCTTTAGGCATCAGTGATTTTTTGTCACCTCTGATTTTTAAAGTGTAACCTATGTACATGATTTGGTTTTTGGGATCCAAAGTGGGTATGCCAGTGGAGGGATACCTATGACACCGCAAAAGTTGTCCGTCTGTCCGTCTGTGCGCACTATAACTCTCCAAGGGAATGAGATATTTTGATGAAACTTGGTTTGAGGATTCTTAAGGTCGAGTTCGCAGAAGGACTAATGTAGCCCTATATTTAGGGGTGGGGGTTTCAAATTAAGGGAAAAAAATATTTTTTAAAAGCTATTGAAGTAGTTGATTTAGGGGTAAAGAGACATGCTGAATCCGAATATGAAACTTATTTTCTTGCCGGACAAGTAGTTGACTCGGAATCCGGCGAAAACCGGACACAAATTAGTCGACAAGTTTTCGGCTACAGCAGTCCGTACCCCTTTATTCTCAAACTAGTATAGCTAAGCGCGTGGATGCCGGCATTCATTTGTTCATTCTGTGTTCCGTCGGAAAAATCTAGTGTAACCGAAGGTCGAAGGGGTTGATATAAAATGTTCAAACGAGGACATATGTTGTTCAAGAGAGGATGTTGTTCAATGAGGATTCACTTGTAAAGTACAGGTCAAGTTCGTAGATGGCTTCTTTAGTCCTATCTTCAGAGGCAGAGGATGGGTTTGGAATTTACGGTAAAAACATGTACGTTTTATAAGCTAATAAGATATTCATTGAGGGGGTAAGGAGGTCCGCTGAATCCATATGTGAACTTAGGTTTCTTGCTGGACAAATGGTTCATCACGAATCCGGCTGGAACTGGAAATTTGGTTGAAGCTTATAGTTGTTTCTGAAATCGATTAGAGATTCGGTATCGGGGCAAGAAGATATGCTGAATCATTTTTTAACTTTATTTTAACAGTAAAATATTCAAGGAATCTGACGAAGACTGAATGGCGAAGACATGACCCAATCAATTGTTTGAATAAAATTTTAGATTTTTGGGATCCCATCGAAACCTTTGGTCTTGTTCTAAAAGTCGGATTCAAACCCGGATTCGATTCCGGATTCGAATCCTCAGCATGAAATATGGATTCGGAATCGGATGCTTACCTAGCCTTGGATTCGGATTCGAATCCTTTCATGATCGGATTCGCCCATCTCTGGCTCATGGCTAGTTGTAACAAGACCAAGGTGTCGATGGGATCCCAAAAATCTAATATTTGATTCAGACAATCGGGTCTTGTCTTCGTCAGATCCAGTCTTGGACAGGCTAATCATCAGAGAAAACCAAGTTCAGATATACCTCTATAAGCCATATCTATTTTGACGATACTGACCGAGACTTCCTGCTTTGCTTCTGCCAAGTTTCAGGTTTCGCCCGATTTCCGAGCGAACTACTAGTCCAGCAAAAAAAGAAAATTCAGAAAAAAATCCAGCGTATCTCCTTATCCTTATAAAGAACATCTAATCAACTTTGAATAAAAGTTTGACTTAAAAAAAAATCCGGTTACAACCGGATTCCGGACTAATTATATGTCCGTGTAAAAACGATTGTCATATACCGACCCAGCCTCTGTTCTTACCCCTTAATCTGTCATCTAATCAAACTTTTGCTTTTAACAAATTTTCCGGGTTTGGCCGGATTCCGGGTTAACTAGTTGTCCGGCAAGAAAATGATTTTCACCACCGTGTTCAGCATGTCTTTTTACCCATAAATCGAACATTTAATCAACTTCAAATTGGAATTTTACTTTTAACCAACTTTCCGGTTTTCGCCGGATTCCGGACTAACTACTTGTTCGGCGAGAAAATTGTTTTCACCATCGTGTTCAGCATGTCTTCTCACCCCTGAATCGACTATTTAATCAACTTAAAATAAAACTTTTACTTTTAACCAAATTTCCGTTTTTTGCTGGATTCCGGACGAACTATTTGTCCGACGAGAAAATGGTTTTCACTATCGTGCTCAGCATGCCTTCTTACCCCATAATCGACTATCACATTAGCTGTTTAAAATTTTTTGTTTGTCCCTTAATTTGAACCCCCTCCCCCACCCCTAAATATGGAGCTACATAGCCCATCTACGAACTTGACCTTGCCCTTGACCCAATGAATCCTCACACAAAGTTTCATCAAAATATCCCATTCCCTTCGGGAGTTATCGTGCTCACAGACAGACGGACAGACGGACATTTTTGCGATGTCATAGATATCCCTCCACTTACGTTTTGGGATCCCAAAAATCCACACACTATCTTCCAATTTAGAACTGTGGAATCGCATAGACTGTTTGAATACTAAACAATTTCCACTCTACTTTTAGTTCCTTCTCAACTTTCTACTTTTAAAGCTAAATATTACAAATTCTCTAAAGTTCTTCTTGGTTTTCCCATGCCACTAGTAGCATTCTTTTCTAACTTTAATTTTAAAGTGACTTCTATGGAACTTTTCCTAGTAAAATATTTCCCACTCACCTTTAAACCGGGAAATCAGGGCTGGAGCGACAGTCCTGTATAGTTCCTGGAGCAAATCATGCCGAGACGAAATTAAAGCTTCTAGGCACTTTGTGGCAGCGCGTCGCACCTATAATATTGGACGCATAAATGACATACCCCAGTGAGGACCTCCAGTTGGTCCACTTCTACTTGAAACCGTTGTGACACGGGTGGGAAAAAATTTCCTAGGTTTGAAATAACTCTTTCTGGACTAAATCTCAGCCGATTATCCCGGACAGCCGCTATGGCATGTAGGGAGCCAAGGGTAAAAATAATAATTTCCATCTAATGCTCCGACTGTTTATTACAAATAGAAATAAATTATAAAACCAAGACCAGTGTGGTACCTCTTGTTATGGAGACATCCCATAGCACTTTGCTCTGCAATAGTCCTCCTAGTTATTTCCTCCCTCTATCGCCTACTTTTCTATATAATAATAATAGTAATAATAATATATTACAAAAAAAAGGCCACAAAGCCTCTACAAAGTTCTTTTGAAACATTTATGGTCGTACATTTGGGAAAGAAACATTCCATCAATTTCTTTCTTGAATTGGCTTATTGATGGAGAGTTTGCTGTTTCTTCGGGCAGTTGATTCCAATGGAGTGGCACGCGGTTTTTGAAACTCCACCGACCAATATCTTTGCAGAACCTCTCTGCGGTGAGTTTGAGGCTATGACCGCGTAAGTTGTTGAAGTTGAAGATGTCGTCAGCTTCGACGTTTTCGTACATACCGTGGCATAGCTTGTATGTCTCAATGAGGTCTCCCCTCTGGAAACGGTATGCCAGCGTAGGGAGTTTAAGTCTTTCAAGCCTTCTTCTTCTTTAAATATGGCTCGTCGGACGACTTCGGGTTCCACTTGAGCCTTATCTTTTTCTGGGGTCAAAAAATAAATTACACTGAATCTTCTAGTTTCAGGTCGTAAATAAGACGGAAAATGCTACTAAATATAGCTTTAACATCACTAGTCTGAATATTTTGATCACCACTAAGCGACTTCACTGTTGGGTTTATTCGCAACTGGGAAAATGTATCTTTAACTTTTTGTTGGATTGGTCCCAGATTGTGGCATGAGAAAAGGATGTGTTCCAAAGTTTCTTCATCTCGTTGACAAAAACGACACAGTGGGGATGTAGCAACTTGTTGGTCCTTATTACATATTTTATATGTGTATGAATGTTTGTTAAAGTTGCAAGTGTTAGCTCTTATTCGGTAATACCACGTTGTATTTTGGCGACCATGAAAAGGTGAAAACTGGATAGCCTCATGATTTTTTGAAACAACCTTCGAACAATGTCGAATAGCATCCCTAATTAGTAATCCTTCTGCAGCATTAGTCTGGAGGGAAGCTGCCTTTTTCGCTGCTTCATCAGCTTCGTTGTTTCCTTTTATGCCCATATGGCCGGGAATATACTGGAAGTCAATCACCAATCCTTTGGCAAATAATGTTTGGATCATTGTTTTCCAATGGTAAAGATCCGTATCTCGTGACTCACAGTCGTAACTTCTAATTGCCTCCAGGGCTGACATAGAGTCTGAGAAGATAATACACTTCTGGTCCTTTAAATCTTTTCGTTGGATCGACTCTAGAGCAATGTTAATTGCTCTCACTTCGGCACTCATAACTGATGATTGGTGGTTTAACTTTTCTAGGGCATGTAGATTCCACTTTGGAAATACTGCTGCACATCCAACTCCGCTATCAGATTTCGAACCATCAACAAAAACTGCCAGATGGTTTTTGTAATAAGTCTCCAACATATACTGGAATTCTGCCACTACTTCGTTTGGCCCTAACAGTTCCTTTTTCTTATCTATGAATTTTAGTCTTACTTGTGGGCGCTGTTGACGCCATGGTGGTGTGGTGTGGAACTTCTGGGTAACCTTTGTTCGGCTCATTGGAATTGTTCTGCATTTCTGGTAAAATTCACTGTAGATACTATTTTTAGGTCTATGGGATGTAGTCCAAATCTGTTCATGTAGTATGTGATGTGGAGTAGCTGCTAGTTTCACAAAATATCGAGCCATAAGAAGTAATCTTCTTTCACTTAAACATGGTAGTCCTGACAATCTGTAGAGATCTTGTGATTTTGTTGTTCTTCTTAACCCCGTGGCAAGTCTAATGGCACTTCTTTGGATTGTTTCAAGCTGGTTTGTCAATTTTGCTGTGCAATTCCCATACACTATAAGGCCGTATTCAATTTTTGGTCGTATATAACAAACATAAAGCCTTATCAGAACTCTATCTGACGATCCCCATGTTGATCCAACCAATCTTTTCATCAGATTCATTTTTCGAAAACAATCTTTTGTAACTGTTTGTATATGAGGTTGGTAGGTTAACTTCTGGTCTAGGGTCAATCCTAGTAATTTCACTGTTGTGCGAACAGGAAGTACTCTCCCATCCAACAAAAGTTGTTCCATTTCCATTTTCCTTTTTCTGTGAAATACTACAGCACTTGACTTTTGAGAGGAAAAAGGAAGGCTCCATTCTTCAGAGAAGTGTTCTAGCTGTTTTAACACAATGCTCATCTTAGTATGGGCTTCTTTGAATGTCTTACACTGGAGCCATGCTGATAAATCATCAGCAAATTCACCATGTGAACTAGAAAGCTTCAAGTCCGATATGAAAACTGCAAAGAGGAGGCAGCTTAGAGGGGCTCCTTGGGGGAGACCTTTCCCAATCTTCTTCATGGTAGATAACGTGTGTCTAATTCTCACTTGAAAACGACGGTCTTCCATGTAATCACGAATAAAGTTCACCAGATGCTCTGGGAATCCTAACGTCAGTAGCTTCTTACATAATTTTGCTTTTTGGACGCTATCGTAAGCTCCTATGATATCCAAAAATGCTGCAATTACCAATTCTCCTTTTTCAAAAGCTTTTCTAATATCTTCCGTAATCCTAATTAACGGATCTATAGTCGAGTGGTATTTTCTGAATCCGGCCTGTTCACTTGGTAAGTTCTTGTTGAATTCGACAAACCAATAGAGACGGTTGTAGATCACCTTCTCGAAGACTTTACCTAGTGCTGGTAAGACCATGATTGGGCGGTAGCTATGAGGGTCGTCTGGAGGTTTACCAGGCTTTAAGACAGGGGTAAGTACGGCTACTTTCCAAATACTTGGGAATCTCGATAGTTCCCAACATTTACAACAAGAGCTGTAAGCTCATATGGCACTTGCATGTGTCAAGATGATTTGATTGATCAAGAATAAGTTTCGACTTTGCGGTTGAGATGTGCGCTATAAGGGAGCTGGAACTTCATTTGTAAGCAAAACCCTTGAGGCAAAACTGCTAATGGGCTGATGGGCATCACGAAAATGCATATATTGCTTAAAAGTATTTTTTTTACTTTGCGGTCAAGATTGGTACTTTAAGGAATAATCGGATTTGGGAAGTAGCAATTTCTAAGCAAATGTTGTTGAGTCTCCAATATTCCAGCGAAGTTTCATCGTCCTAGCACATCTGGAAGTACCTTAACGCGCGATCACCGGAATCCCAGACCCCCCTGCCCCCCCTCCAACTCCACCCACAATAACCGGAGCCAATCCTGTTCTGTAAATGATTAATCCAGAGCATCTGTTTGTCATTCCCACGAAGTTCGATCCAGATCACACCAGTCTAAGCGGGTCAAGTATTTTCCGCCCTCCCCCCGATAATTGCCGGATTCGGTCCGGAAATGAAAAAGGTCACAAGAGAAAAATGTCCTCTGTTTAATTATTAAATTTCACTCGAATCCGATCACCCGTTCCAAAGTTACGCATGACTCAATATTCCGGATTCCCCTCCCTCAACTCCCCCCACCCCAAGATTTTCATATCGAGGATTTTTTTTTTATTCCAAGTCAGTTTGACCGGGTCCCTGATATGCCTTCCAAGTTTCGTCGTGAAAATCCCCCAAAAACGGAATTCCGGGATACCCCTCCCCCCCCCCTAAAGTGTCCGGATCCAGTCAAATTATGTAAAAGATTTATATGGACCAGATGTTTGTTCTTCCCAGCAAGTTTCACTCCGATACCATCATTCTAACCGTTTCTCCAGATTTCCGGTCCACCCCCCCCCCCACCCCACCCAGCTCCCCCACGGTGCACGTAGCCAATCCGATTCAGCAAATGACTTACCTAGAGCATCTGTTTGTTCTTCCCACAAAGTTCCATCCCGATCCCTCCATTCTAAACGGGGCACGTATTTCCCCCCCCCCCCAATAGTTGCCGGATCCGGTCCGGATATGAAAAAAATCATCGGAGAAATGTCCTCTGTTGAATTCTTAAATTTCACTCGAATCCGATCAACCATTCTAAAATTACGCATGACTGAAAATTTCGGATTCCCCTCCCTCCACTCCCCCCCCCCCCATTATCTGATCGACAAAATTTTTATTTTGAAGTCAGTTTGATTGGGTCCCTGATATGCCTGCCAAGTTTCATCGTGAAAGTCCCCAAAACCACCATCACCGGAATTTCGGGACCCCCCCCCCCATAAGTGTCCGGATCAAGTACAATGGCCTAAAGGACTTATCTAGAGCAGATGCTTGTTCTTCCCAGCAAGTTTCACTCCGATCCCTCCATTCTAACCGTTTCTTGAAATTTCCGGTGCCCCCCCCCCAACTCCCCCCTGGCTACCGAATCCGGTCAAGACTTTAAACGGGACATTACAGATATATATTCTGTTCAGTTATGAAGTTTCATTACAATCCGATCATCCGTTCGAAAGTTACACACTTCTCAATTTCCCGGATTCCCCTGCGGATTCCCCTCCCTCCACTCCCCCACCATTATCTGATCGACAATATTTTTATTTTGAAGTCAGTTTGATTGGGTCCCTGATATGCCTGCCAAGTTTCATCGTGAAAATCCAAAAAAACACCATCACCGGAATTCCGGCCCCCCCCCCCATAAGTGTCCGGATCCAGTACAATGGTCTAAAGGACTTATCTATAGCAGATGCTTGTTCTTCCCAGCAAGTTTCACTCCGATCCCTCCATTCTAACCGTTTCTTGAAATTTCCGGTCTCCCCCCCCCCCCAACTCCCCCCTGGCTACCGAATCCGGTCAAGACTTTAAACGGGACATTACAGATATATATTCTCTTCAGTTATGAAGTTTCATTACAATCCGATCATCCGTTCGAAAGTTACACACTTCTCAGTTTCCCGGATTCCCCTGCCCTCCACCCCCCCCCCCAAAATGGTCGGATCAGAAAACTGATTATTCCTAATTTTGTTTGGTCGGGTCTCTGATATGCCTGCCAAGTTTCATGGTCCTAGCACAACTGGAAGTACCCTAACTCGAAAAAGTGTGGCAAAATGCCCTAAATTTTCAAGTTTCCAGCGCCCCGCACTCCCCCCCATATGGTCGGATCGGGAAACTGATTATTTCCAGGTTAGTTTGGTCGGGTCCGTGATATTCCTGCCAATTTTCATTGTCCTAGCTCATCTGGAAGTACCCTCACTCGAAAAAAGTGACAAATTCCCTAAATTTGCAAGTTTCCAGCGCCCCGCACTCCCCCCCATATGGTCGGATCGGGAAACTGATTATTTCCAGGTTAGTTTGGTCGGGTCCCTGATATGCCTGCCAAGTTTCATTGTCCTAGCACATCTGGAAGTACCCTAACTCGGATATGTGGGACAAAAAAACTCGGACCGACCGACAGACCGACAGACCGACAGACCGACAGACGGAATTGTGATCGGTATATGGCACTTGAGCCAGAGGCTGCAAGTGCCATAAAAACACTTTAGAAGTGCATTTAGGAATTCTGGTGGGCTTTGCTGGAGCCAAGTGTGGTGAATTTCGTCTGTGCCTGGTGCCGCATTTGGATTGCAATCTTCAATTGCTTTGTTCACCTCCTTCATTGTAATCTGGTCACAAAAAGCTTCAGTGCCCTGGTAAATCTTGTAGCGTACTGCGTCACTTCTTTTGGGTTTGTTATCATTTAAAGGTAAATCACATTTCAGTTTGTTTTCAAACATTTTTGCAAGCACTTCTACTTTCTCAATATCTGACTCAGCAATTAGACTACCTGTCTTTAGTGGGTATCTGAGGTGGGGATTAGATTTATTTGATCCGTTCATTTTGTTTATGAAACTGTGAACTTTACCTTCAGGAGTTTTATAGTTAATTCCTTTCAGGTACTGTATAAACGCGTGTCTTTTGCATTTTCTTATCTCACCTTTCAGCTTAGCTTCAAGCCTTTTTGTTTCAATATGTAACAACGGTGATGGATTCTTCCTGAAGTTACTAACAGCCTTTTTCTTCTCTTTCCAAATCTTTTCGCATTCTCGAGTCCACCATGGATTCAGTGCTTTTCCATTCTTGGGTTTGAAACCTCTACTTTTAGGTATCGCTTCTGTTGCTGCTTTAAGTAAAATTTCTGTAATATCTTTAGCACAAGATTCTGGATCAGTGTGACTCTCAATCTGCGAATAATCCTCAGATTTTAGAAGCTGTTTAAATTTTTCCCAATTTGCGTTTCTATTGTTGAAGGTCGGGGGATATACCACAGTCTCAGCATGTCGTTTATACTCTACGAAAACTGCGTAATGGTCTGTCAGAAGATCATGTATCTTGGAAACTTCTAAACTTTGTAGTAGTTGTGCTGAGACAACTTGCAGATCGATTGTTGAAAATTTCCCAGTACGAGTATCGAAATGCGTTTCAAGATTTTCTGGAGTTAGGAGGGTAGCTGTTGGGTTATCTTTCATGAACTCAGCAAGAAATTTTTCAGCTTTGTTTTCCCTTCCTTTACACCACTGATTACTGTGGGCATTAAAGTCTCCTAAAATTATAGTTTTTCCGTTTTCAATCTTCTCAACTATATCTCTAAAAAAATCAGCTGCATCGTTCTTACCATTTGGATTATACACATTTATAATGTTCACGTAGTCCTTTGAACTAGTCCAAATTTTAGCCCCGACTGCATCAACTTCATTTTCATAAATCTTCAATTGTAGACCGCAAAACTTTAGTTTTAAACTAATAAATATGCAAACGCCTCCTCCACTTCGGCCACTACTTCTGTCCTTACGAAAACATTCAAAACCACTAATTTTTACATTATGCAAATCATGCATATGTGTTTCCTGTATACATATTATGTCAATATTTTTCTTTGAAATTTCACTATTTATTTGTCCTAGTTTACTTTTTGACAGACCATTAACGTTCCACTGAAGTATCTTAATACTTTGGTCCTTAGTCATGTGTTACTTGGTTGAGGTTTAGGGCTGCAACGAACTGTGAAAAATCTTCTGTGACCTCCTTCATCAAACTGCTTGGGAAATACTTCACTGCTGCTTGCTGAGCTAATGCTGCTTTATGACCTTCCTCAAACTTGCTATTTTTGATCATCTGAAGTGCAATCAGGTACTTTGTCACATTTCGTAATTGGTTTCCAAGTTGTGTTGGTGGAGTTGGGACTGGAGCTGTGGGTCTAACCAATGATGGTGATCTTGCATTCTCGATTGGTAAGGTATTTGGTCTGATGGCTCTCCCTAGGGGTGCATCAGGTTGTGCGTGGTTTGGTCTACCCCATACAGGGAAGTTTGATGGGGTTAGATTGAGGGGTTTTTGGCTAGTTGTGGCTTTTCCCTGTTTTCGCTGAGGGTATGGGTGGTTCGGAGTGGAAAGTCTTGTACTTGGCGTTGAGTTTCCCTGTTTTGCAGGAAAATACAGCCTATGGACATGATGCATATCTAAAGGCGTAGCTGCATTACTCTGATGTGTCTGTTGTTCCAGTGGTAATTTTTTCAGCTTGCTGGCAACGAGTGCTACTGGCATTGTAGTTTCTCGTGCTATTTTTACTATTTGGGCACGTTGTTTGTACGTAATACAATTCCGCCGGTCTTCGGAGCAGTGTCTACCACCGCAATTAACACAGAGTGGGTCAGCAACACAAGCGTCAGCTGTGTGGCCTTCACGTAAACAAGACTTGCAGACAAGAATGTCTTTGGTTTTACAACTTGCAGCTTGGTGACCATACTTCATGCAATGTCTACACTGCATTGGCTTGTCATTGTATGGCTTGAATTTCATTCTCTCCCCGAAAAGGAACAACCTATCAGGGTGGTATTCTCCTCCGAACACGTACAAAACAGATTTGCTTTCAACTAACTCAAACTTGTCATTCTTTCGTTTCAGTCGAATCACAGCCTTGACTGGTATCATACTGGGGGAACCATCGGAGAGTCCCTCTTTGAGGTCATTTTCGGCATAATCTGCTGGGGCGTTGTACACAACAATCTTCGTTTCTGCTCTTGAATTAGGTATGTGGGCACTAGTAGTCTGGATTCCAGTTATGCAGGTGATGGTTAATGCAAGGGCTTTGGTCTTTTCATCCTTGGTGAAGATATCAGCAGTCCCATCTCTGTTGATGTAAACATCAAATTCACTTTTCAGTGCCATGTAGATCCCCATTCTGATTCTGCCCACATTAGCAGGTAAGAACTTCTCGTTTGTTGCTGGCGTCAGTCTCACTCTTATAACAGGAAGGTCTTTTGGAGATTCTACAGGTGTGGGTGACTGTTGTTGATTTGTTTTCTGTCCCATTTCGTTGGCTTTCCTCTTTCTGCGCTCACGGTTTCTAGTCACAACTAGGAAGTCTTCCCACTCAAGGCCTGGGTCATCACTTCCTATGTGGCTCCCTTCAACAGTATTCATTGTTCCTGTGGTAGAACTTCCTGACTCGTGTGTGGAGATCTGATCACTCATGACAACATCGTTGACTGCACCTGGCAGTGGCTGGGGGTGCAGGCCCAGTTTATCTGGTTCAATATTCATTAAGGAAACTTTTTAACCAGCAGAACTAGATAGAATTGACAAACCTATCCTATACTAAACCAAGAAAATCGTTATTATCAGAAAAAGGATATGTTCTCGGCTTCTTGGCTCTTTTTCCGCGTTTCCTTTTGAATTTGAATTCAAAGCCTTTGCTGGTATGGGAGATGTCTCAGTTTAGGCGGGAATTTTGTGAGCCGCCGCTGTACAGTCTCGAGGGCATCAATGTCTCTATTGTAAAAGGGACCAACAGAGCAGTGCCCATATTCGAGAATGGAAAATATCTCTTCGGTTTTCATCACCATCATTAATTTCCCGGCATCGTGACAATAGGTCACTCGGTCTTATCCGTTAGCTCCAGTTAGCTGCTGGCTAATCCGAGGTCAAACTTTGATCCATTTGATTCTAAGTATTTTGGCTGCGGAATGAGCCCGTAGCCAAAACAGTTCTCTTTCATCTTGAGTCCGAGCAGGACCTGTCTGTTATTTTAGAATTCATGGTAAGGACCAGTTTATATATTTAGTTAGGGACCTGTGTTATTGATGTCTACTCTTGTACATGATTTGCCGTACGAGTAAACGGATATACGTTATGGTCCATCTCGGCTAGTAGGCCTAGGGCTTGACTGGATATGTGAATTCCAGCTTCGCTAGGATGATATGATATGATATATATTTACACAAAAAGCCCGAGGGCCATGGCAATACAAAACAAAATAAAAATAAATTTTCACTAAATTACTAATGGACCTAAATGAATCTTTCACGATGCTTCATCGAAAGCTTAAGGAATCTTCCCAACTGGCGAACTCCCGAAAAACATTCATCCTTCATTACTTTAACCAACCATTCCTCATCGTACACTCTTTTTCCAAACACTTCATCCCTCAACCCATCCAATTCACTACATTCACACATCAGGTGCAACACATTCTCATTCATCTCCCCCCACTGTGTGAACCAGCTTGATTAGGGATTTCTGGATTGACTGCGGCTGAGCTGTAGAATTCCCTGAGACTTTCCCTTGTCTCTTTTGTCCGGTTTCCTGACTGGTCCTGGGGCTAGTGGGCACCTACGGAGTCAGAATGTCTTCAGCACACACCCCAGGAGCCATATCTTCATTAAACCTTGCCTACCACTCGCCAATCCTCACAACAACGGCATCATAAGTGGGATATTGGATTTTTCCCCACTCCATCCTCATAACACTCTGAAGACATACAAAAATTATCAGTTAGGTCTTATAATTCTTTGCTAATCAATCCTGGAAAATTCCGCCATCTAGAAAAGAAGACGTTGTGCGTGGGTTTTATCTCGAGCCAAAACAGCAACTTGGCAATCGAGTTCAAATCTAAACAAACCTGTGGCATGAGATCCCTAAGAGAAGGTAAACAGAATGTTTGGATTAGGTTTTTAAACTGCCACGACAGATAGATAGATAGAAAGTTAAATCGGCTTTCGTGGTTATAAAACCAGATTTGCGATCTCTGTCGAAAAAACAGAAGAAATTACAATGTATGTGTCAAACGTCGATACACTTAAAAATCTGTCAAGCTTCGTCAAAAAGTTGTTTTGTAGGTACAGGACAGAGCTTGGGTATCCTAAAACTTACAACTCGTTCTGGTCGATTTCTAAAATTTTGGTAGGGGGGAGGGAGGATTTGGGAGTGGCTAGGGTGAGATACCATAGCTGAACCAAACTCGGTGCTTAGCTCTTTTCTGCCGTGAAAACGGCCACGTCGGTATGCCATACACCAGGTGGGCGGACGCCCCAATCTGACCTTTGTCCAATTTCGTTTCCATGCAGCGGCCACTGCGTGTTCAGCGACCCCGTCAGAATGATGCTCTGAGCAAAATTCTACAATGCTTTGTTTTCTCTCCTTTATCTCTAGTCTTATAGACTTATAAGACTATATCTATAGTCTTAATGTAATAGTCTACTTTACTGCGAATATTCTACTTTAAACCCTTGTTGAGAGGATGGGCGAGTGGCAGGCCAGATTTCAGATCTCTTTCCTAATACCATTGTTGGTAAGACACCAATGGTGAGAGGATGGTCGTGGCGAGGTTTAGTGAAGCTAAGGCTCCTGTGGTGTGGGCTGAAGACCTTTTGACACCGTAGGTGCCCACTAGCCCCAGGACCAGTCAGGAAACCGGACGTAAAAAAACAAGGGAAAGCCTCGGGGAATTCTATAGCTCAGCCGCAGTCAATCCAGAAGTCCCTAATGAAGCTGGTTCACACAGCCTAGCGAAGCTGGAATTCACATATCCAGTCAAGCCCGAGGACTACTAGACGAGATAGACGATAACGTATATCAATTTACTCGTATGACCGATCATTAACTATGCAGATCCTGAATTGTAAAATAGATAACTTCTTATCCTTATTCACCACAACCTTTTCCCTTTTAAAACAAGAGCTGAAAGCTCATATGGCACTTGTAAGAACAGTTAGCATGTTTGTCAGATACGGTTTGCAGTTGTCAAGGCTGCATCTCTCTCCCGATATTCATTTCATCAAAAAATCAGCCTGATCTACTAAATATGAAATGTTTATTCCACTCACTGATAACTGTTTCTCCCACAACGATGATCGGATCGGAGGAGGGACTATTTTTAAGCCAATCTGACAGAGTCCCTAACACGCCTGCCAAGTTTCATGGTCATAGCACAGACTGCCAAGTGTCATGGTCATAGCACATTTGGAAGTACCCCAGCCCGTGATGACCAGAATTTTGGAAAACCCTCTCAAACCTAACTTGAAACCCCCTCCTCTGCCTCTAAATATAGGGCTAACGGACCCATCTACGGACTTGGCCTGTACTTTGCCAGTGAATCCAACAGCTTATCTCCTCACTATATCGACTATGTTAAAACTTCATGCTAAATTTCCGGAAAACTGCGAACTACTTGTCCGGCGTGTAAATAATTGTTATACTCGGATTCAACATCTTTTAATATCCATGCATCGGACATCTAATTAACTTCAGATGCAACTTTCATTTTTTCCAAAATTTCCGGTTTTTGCCGGATTCCGGGTGAACTACTTGTCCGGCGAGAAAATAATTTTCATATTCGGATTCAGCATGTTGCCTTATCCCTTAATCGACTATCTCATTAGCTTTTGAAAATATTTTTTGTCGTCCCTTAATTTGGAACCCCTCCCAGACCCCTAAATATAGAGCTACAGAGCCAATCTGCGAACTTGACCTATACTCTGACTCAAAGAGTCATCGTGACCTGTATTCAAGTATGTATCGTCCTAGCTAATGTGGAAGCGTTTCAGGAAATTTCCAGTGCCCCCATCCAGCCCCCCCCCCCCCCACAGGTATCGAATCTGGTCCGGATTTGAAACTGAATCTCCGAAACACTTGTTCTTGACACATGTCAAGTTTCACGCATGTCCGATTACCCTCTCCAAAGTTATGCATACTAATAGTTTCCGGATTTTCAATCCCTCCACTCCCCCCACTATGATCGGATCTGGTCGGTTCTCTGATATGCCTGCCAAGTTTCATTGTCCTAGCTTATGTGGAAGTGTTTCACAAGATTTGTTTAGTTTAAGTTTAGTTAGCATCAGAGCAAAATAGCTCTAGTTATTTTGCTCTGGTTAGCATTTAGCATTCGTTCTGACCGCTTAGTCTTACTTTAATCTTTAAACCGTATCACTTCCCGCATTCGCTTCTAAATACATCAAGTCGTAGCGCCGTGGTAGAGCGCTGGACCTACGCCACAGTGGTCCGACGACCGATACCGCATTTGGGCATCGCTCTTTTTGCTTCCTTTTGCTACCATTGTTCCTAGTTTCCGGACTCCCGGATCCGGGGACAGTCGGATTGGGGAAGTCATTATCTGTAAGTTAATCTGATCGGGTCCCTGATATGCCTGCGAAGTTTCATCGTCCTAGCTTTTGTGGAAGTCCCTAATCTATATAAACCCCTACTAAGGTTCAACAACATATTATACCAACCCCTTCGAGCTTCGATTGCACTAGCTCTCTCCGAACGAATTTAAGCAAAGAATGACTCATCCACGAGCAGAGCTATACTAGTGTAAAGAAAGAATGACTCATCCACGCGCAGAGTTAGACTAGTGTGAAGAAAGGGGTAGGGGTTTGACAAAACTAGAAAAAGCGTTTCAAGATATTTCGGGTGTCCCCTCCAGCCCCCCCCCCCCCGTTTTCGGATCCGATCCGAATTTGACAATGAAGATCCAAGACACTTGTCTTGATACCTGCCAAGTTTAATGCACGCCCGATTGTCCGTTCCGAAGTTATGAATGTTACTAATTTCCGGATTGCCCATCTTGCCACTCCCCCATTGATGGTCGGATCCGGGAAGTGATTATTTCCAAGTTAATCCGGCTGGGTCCCTGATGTGCGTGCCAAGTTTTATCGTCCTAGGTCATGTGGAAGTGCCCAAACTAGCAAAATGCGGACAGACGAACAGACCGACAGACAGACAGACATTGCGATCGCTATATGGCACTTGAGCAAGCTCAAGTGCCATTGAAAATGCCCTGATAAGTTTTTTTTTCTGTTGTGTTTGATGGTAGACCCAGTGACATGTCTGCAGCATTGGTCAATTGCTGTATATCGATGTAAACTAACTTCGAACGGGTGATCAGATTGTAATGAAGCTTAATAACTAAATAGATTATATATCTGTGATGTCCCGTTTAAAGTCTTGACCGGATTCGGGAGCCAGGGGGGAGTTGGGGGGGGGGGAGAACGGAAATTTCAAGAAACGATGGAGGGATCGGAGTGAAACTTGCTGGGAAGAACATGCATCTGCTCTAGATAAACTGTTTAGACAATTGTACTGGATCCGGACAGTTAGTGGGGGGGGAGGGGGTTTGCCGGAATTCCGGTCATGGCGGTTTTGGGGATTTTCACGATGAAACTTGGCAGGCATATCAGGGACCCGATCAAACTGACTTCAGAATAAAAATTTTGTCGATCTGATAATGGGTGGGGGAGTTGAGGGAGGGGAATCCGGAATATTGAGTCATGCGTAACTTTGGAACGGGTGATCGGATTCGAGTGAAATTTAATAATAGAACAGAGGACATTTCTCTCTGGTGATCTTTTTCGTTTCCGGACCGAATCCGACAATTATTGGGGGGGGGGGGGGGGGAAATACTTGACCCGCTTAGACTGGTGTGATCGGAGTCGAACTATGTGGGAATCACAAACAGATGATCTGGATTAATCATTTACAGAACCGGATTGGCTCCGGGTATTGTGGGTGGAGTTGGAGGGGGGGGGGGGGGGTCTGGGATTCTACTGATCGTGAGTTAAGGTACTTTCAGATGTGCTAGTACGATGAAACTTCGCTGGAGTATTAGAGATTCAACAATATTTGTTTAAAAATTGCTACTTGCCAAATCCGATTATTCCTTGAAGTACCAATCTTGACCGCAAAGTAAGAAAAATACTTTTAAGCAATATATGCATTTTCTGCTGCCCATCAGCCCATTATCATTCTTGCCTCAAGGGTTTTCCTTACAAATGAAGTTCTAACTCCCTTAGAGTGCGCATCTCAACCGCCAAAACTGAAACTGAACCTTACTTTTGATCAATCAAAACATCTTAACCCATGCAAGTGCCATATGAGCTTACAGCTCTTGTTTGGTTTCAATTTTATACTAGCTTTCTCTTTAGTTTTGAAGGATTCCAAAAACTAATTATACGATTTGTTCTGGAACACTTTGTTTCGAATGTTTACAACTGTCTTCGCCCACCTGAAAAATTACCCCCTCCCTCCCCCCTATTTTGCTCATGTTCGCTGGGCTTAAATAAACAGACTGAGCTGAGATGCCAGGCATTATACAAAATACGTGACTACAAACTTGCAATCTAGTGTTCCTATTTTCCAGATTTTGAGGTAGAAGTCCACTACCATATCTTTAAAAACAGAACATACTTATCCAAAGAAGGAAATGGCAATTAGCTATCAGTTTTACGAGCAAGCACTGTCTGTGTTGAGAATCCCGAGCCTCTACAACCGAAGAACAGAACTGATACTAAACTTGGGAAAAAAAAACTGTTGGCAAATGAGAACAATCGATCATTGCTGCCCCCCCCCCCCCTGATGCTCCAAAACATAGCAGGACAAGACAGCAAAACAAACTAATGCCTGTCAGAGGACGAACTTCAAGGTTCATGAACTCGATTGTGCCCTTTTTACAGAGATTTTTAACGAAGTGAACAATTAGTGTAATATATTTTTATTTTATTACTGTATGACCAGCGTAATTTAGCATCTTCTGACGAAAAAAGCTACGAAGTTGGTTTGTCAATAAACGATCTGATTTGATTACAGCGCAGTTAATGGAACAGCTTGGAAATGACGTAATCACTTCAAGGCCTTAGACTCCCACACTTACTTTCCAGCTGACATCATCGTCATCTGAATATTCGTCGTCTGATTCCTGCGCCTCTTGATCCATGTCCATATCGTCATCCATTCCGTCATCCTCATCTCCGTCATAATTGTAATTTGGATCATAGGCGATGTACTCTAGGCAAATGCTCAAAATCTGAAAAGGAATTAAAAGGTCAGGTTCTGCTACGAGAGGAAATTGGCAATACAAAACGGTAGCTAAAAGGATCCATCGTACCTGTAATACTAATACAAGCCTACTACCGTAATCGCCACGTCTGTACTAGTTAGTTAGTTGAAAGTAATACATTTTTTTAAAGGACACCTGAACAATGAAACCATACTTGAACACACCATGGAGAATGCATTTACAGACATGGTCACGCAGAGAATTCATTTTGGAAGACATGATAGACCATCAGGTCTACCTTCTATTTTGGAATTCTTCTGTTTTGCTTGGTGTCCCACTTCTAATCACAATAATAATTTGTTTTTAACCCACAAATCGTACAAGACGAAAACAGTTGAGTACAAAAGAAAATATGAAGAGATAATTAGGGAAACACATACAAACAAAATCTACTGAAGAGTCAAATAGACGAGCCCGTGAGAGGGCGACAGACGCGCGTACACAGTTTCGGGCAGTTTTCTGTGGAGAACAGACAATTTCTACGTGATATCCGGTAGCGAATACTTACTAATAATTTTAGAATTTTTTTGCCAAAGAGGGAGAAAAAGAAGAAATTTACAAAAACGAAAGTAAGAGGATCGCATAGCTTTAATATCCTTTTTCTTTAAAACAGGATAAACACCAGATAGAAAAAGAACAGAATGGTCACAGAAGGAAGAGTATAGCTTGCCAAGAGCTTTTCGATTGTATTTCCCCCTGTTGGCAACAATTTTGAATAACCCAGCTGAATTTTTAGTCTACAATGGGACACCGTCCGGGAACGGAAAGAACGAATATTTTTACTAATGGTAATAACCATTGCGCATTCAGTTTTCAAATATTATGCGTCCAACCGTCACATCGGAGAGCAGGAAGGCTGGATAGAGTCGACAAACGCTAACAAGAAAATCGCTCATCCCACGTGGCAAGTAATGGTATTTTTGAAAACCTATGTTTCTGAGCCGTCTCATCATGAAGATATCATTAAACTCGGAGACACGAATTTCCTACGGCACATTCTGATCCCCATAACTACACCGCACTGATTTTTACATAGATAGTCTTTCAGCCGAAGCTGACTGCGAATCATATTTGACGGTGCAAAACGGATAAGTCAGCAACATTTTATTAGAGCTATATTTCGGCCCTTCTTGGCAAGGGTCCTCTTCAGCCTAAAGCCGCTCAAGCTGGAAAATGAGCTTGTAGAAAAACAATTAAAGATTCTTCTTGAAATATCTGATTTTATGAACTTCTTCTCTGAAAATTGGTTGGAGTTAAAGCTGGTACTGTGATTTTATTCTGGACACGGCTGCTGTTTTTGTTGTTCGATTGGGTCGTCGAAAGGGTAGAGATTCTTCTGCAGAAGGGCCGAAATATAGCTCTAATAAAATGTAGCTGACTTATCCGTTTTGCGCCGTCAAATATGATTTTTACATATTCTCTGTTTCGCTAATTTCGATGCTTATCATACTCCTGGCGACTGTTCGTGAGAAGCTCATCTTCATCAGAAAAAAAGGTGATGAATTTTATTGTGTTTTTTTTTTGCTGAAAGTCAAAGGGTCCGGAAAAAGGCTTAAAACAGTGAAAGTCATGGGTAATTTGTTAAAAATAGACACTAGGTTTAAAGATATATATTTATATTTAAAGATATAAAGAATACTGGAACAGAAAACAGGAAATAGTGACAATGATAATGATGATATTTTTTTAAACGCACTGCACAAAAAAAGAGAAGTAGCTCAGTACAAAAAAGGAAAAGAAAAATTACACCGACTTTCAACAATGGAGTAAATTCAAAAGATTAAAAAGACAAACAGAAGAAGGAATACGGACCAATCGTGTCTAAAAATCGTCTTCCTATGATGATGATGATGATGAAATTTTATTTACGCACTTAAGAAGAGGAAAACAGCGCATTACACACAAATAAAAGCAAAAAACAGACCGAGCTTTCAATAATGTAGTAAATGCAAAAGATAAAAAAAACATTAAAAAAAGAAAAGGGACTAATCGGGTCTAAGAATCTTCTTCCTAGATGGAATGCGAAGAAATTCCAAAAAACTATTTGGGATGCGAAAGAATGGTCACGGGGTTGAAACGTGGATGTCCTGGGAAGCGGACGATAACTTCAACAAGAGAACGATGAGGGCAGAAAGCTTGCAGATACGAGGGATTCTTATAACGTCGAGGAAGGTATAAAAGAAATTTTTAACATCTGAAATAAGTACTGATGATATTCTTTTTCACGATATTCTTAAGGACCTGTCTTACCTATAATACTAAGGCAACCTACTTCCGTAATCACTCCATATATTTCTAAACCCGGAGACCCCAATTTCTTACGGTATATTCTGACCCCTCTAACAAAACCACGCTGATTTTCTCACTTGCCGTGTTTCGCTACCTTCGATGTGTCGACGGTTGTCTGCAAGAAGTTTTTCCCTCAGAAAAACGGTTATGTAAATTTTTTCCCTGTTTTCGCTGTAAGTCAATGGGTCTCAGAAAATGTTTAAAACAGCCAAAACCGTGGGTTATTTGTTGAAAGCACAGTCTAGTTAAGTATTCAAATATTTTAAATACTGCAAGTTGATAGTAAATAGTGCGGAAGGTCCTTTAAGGCACAGCACATAAACCATTTCCCCCTTCGACATGCAGTGAACAAATAAATTATTCCCACCTGAGGAATGTGAGGTGTTATTTCCTTCGGACATCTGTAGACGAAAGCTTCCAAGGCTTGGAGGCAGAACTCGGTGAGATCATCATCATTCTTCCGAATATTATTGATGATAGATGGCATCACTTTTTCAACATGCTCTCCAAAGCGGTGGCCTGACTGTCGGCTAGAAACAATCACCGTACTTTCAATCAATCAATCTTTATTGTTTAAAATCATTTAATACGGTATCACAAAACAAAACAAAAAAGATCAACGAAGGAACCAACGAAAATGGGGTTTGTAAAGGCCAACGAATATACTGAAATAAAAGGCGAATATTTCAGGAAGACAACCGCCTCCCTTCTTTACAAACCCCATTTTCGTTGGTTTCTTTGTTGATCTATTTTTTTGTGATATGTCAGGCCAATGTGGCTTACGAAATTATCTTTTTAATACGGTTTTAACAACAAAACGAATATCCGGCATTTTATTTACAATCAGGTTTCAATGAAGATGTGGAGGAGTGGCCTAAACGCTCACCCAGCGAACGATGTTCAACTTGGGAAGCTAGATATTTGACCCAAAGACAATAATAGTGGGAAAGACTGGTGACTTCGCTAAAATCGGGTCTCTGAAAATCGATCGGAAAGCCGCCTAGCGTTTGGACTTTGTCCAATCTCGAGCGGTAGATGATTTATATAATCAAAGCAAGAGGGCGTGAGTAGGCAATGTCTGTCAACATTAATTGATTCGAAATCGTGAATTCAATCTTTTTTTCCATAAAAAAGCGATTGATTCTTTTCCTACTTGTTTTTTATTCCAATTAAAGAGGAAATCTGAATGGAGAGAGGATGCTCATCATAAAACGGAATGAAAAAATCAACAAAACGTGCTTTGATGATGATTCTGCGGAAAGCGATGAAGGAAAATGATAACAGAGCGATTTTTTGACGAAAGAACATCCGCTAAACGGCGCTGATTGTTGTGACTCATGGGGCTTACGGGAGTTTCCGGTCTTTCCCACTTTTACTGTCTTTGATTTGACCCCTCTTGCTTTGGCGTCCAACCGCCGGATCGGAGAGCAGGAGGGCCGGGTAGAGTCGACGAGCGCTAGCAAGAAGATTGCTAATTTCACGGGGAAACACAGGAGACATTTCTTCTGATGGAGAAGTCGTGTATATAGTATGGCTTTGTTAGTTATCGTGTGTTCGTATCGTCGTTGTTGCACGATGGCCTTATGACTTTGATATGAAAAAAAATCATTCATTCATTTATAGTAAGTAAGTAGGTAAGTAATTTATTTCTGACCCGCCATTTGAGAAGTGGAGTATGTAAAATAAAGTAAATAATCAAATAAAACACAACAAATACAATATACAATAAGTGAAATAGTAAAAATACTGAATAAAAACAAATATTAATATAAATATTAATCAACAGTGAAAAAAATAAATATTAAAACTGCAATACCAATTTTGAAGTTTAAAAGGGATAACTTTAAAGCTTAACCGAAAAGGGCTGGAATAGGACAATCTAGTTACCCATCACTTATTCACTTAAATCGGCTTGAAGACCCGCTCAAAATGCGTTATTTCGTTGTTCCGCTATTCACACACAATTAACTCTCAAATAGTGGAATTTTCGTGTGATTTGTGGTACCTCTACGCGCTTGTGTTTTTGTTGTGTGCCTTACGAGAAAGATTTATGGGTTTTTTTATGCAGGCACTAAGCCATCTTCACCGATCTCACCTCTGGCCACTGAAAAGCCGCGTTTGGGTTGGAGATTAAAATTTCCCGCGTCATAGTAGAATTTACGCTGTGGGGACGGCCGCAGATATTCTGAACGTCATAACTAGAGCAGATAGTGGAAAATAACAAAATCCCTTTGCAGAACCTAAATAATCTAGTGTATTCAATTAAATGACCCACAAATAAGTTGGTTTTCCAGTTAAACTTTAAATGCAGTCTAGTTAATCAAGGCGGACCTCGAACCAATCGTAGGCTTTAGGGAGTACGCGAGACGATGGGACAACCAATGACTAGCCCTAGTCCAGCTGGCTTCGCAGGACCGCGATGTGTGGGAAATAGACATGTCGTCACTTGGTGGATGCCATGAATAGTCATAGAGCTTCCCGATGAAAAATGTGTAGCCTGCGTAGTTGTATGATAGTACTACAAAAAGTTGCATGTACTGATATGTAATAGTAAAGAATACTATCGTTTAATGTGCCTCAGACGTGGCCAATCTTACGCAGTAGTATCCAGTAGCATCCTGCTTTGCTATTGTAGCATCCAGTCTTGCTCATAGTAGCATGCACTAGAATGCAGTAACACGGTACGCTTGACATAGAAGCATGAAGTAGCGTCAGTTCGTACTGCATGCTACTCTTTCGTAAAACTTCAGGCTACTATTTTGAAATAAATTTTTCATCGGGTTGGGCGTGTAACAAGGAGCAAGAAGGAGGTAATCAGGTTCCCAGACTTCCCCGAACAACAGTGATTAAAGGGATAATTCGAACTCAAACCTCGACGAAGGGAAATAAACGTTATTACGACGATGGTGACTCCCAGTATAATTATTTTAAGAAATAAATAATATGTGTTTGCTTCACAGAATACAGACGACCGTAAAGAGTCTCAAAACTGTTTACAAAAAGTGAAACACAATCTAGTATTCCGACAAATTTTAAGGAGGGTTTTCGCGAGCTGGAAAGCAGCAATGACTTTCCAATGGTTTTCGCGCTACTTCAGAAAGTTGCCGAACTTTCCAACCCGGTCTTCGCGCTTTCGAAACCGCAGCAGCTTTCCCGGAAAGTGATTCCACGAGATTAGTGGAAAGCTCCGTGGAAAGTTGAATGTTTTTGGCGGGAATTTCAAAGGTGTGGAGAAAAAGCAGTGCAAGTGTCACTAATAAAAAAAAATGGCAATCGTAACTAAGGTGACTTCGATGGAATATATGAGAATCAAAGAACCGTCAAGTCAACCATATTTCTTCGAAAAAGTTTGTAATTCAACATTTTCTCGGCGATCCATACGTTTTCGCGATCAGTCCAGCGGGAAAGGAAAGTTATTCCAGGAACCACTTTCCCACAGTTTTCGCGTTTTTTCGCTCGCGAAAACCCTTCTTTAGTAGACGCAGCTTTCAACAACTTCCGGGAGGGGTTGGAACACACCCATTGTAAAATTTTAAGGCCCTTCGCCAACTTGAAATGCGGGACAGGACCCTTGAAAGCAAAGGTAAATAAGACAATGTGAACGAACAAGGGCTTACCAAATGGCTCCTAGACAGAGGATGTAAGACTTAGTTTTCGACAAGTCTGTGTACTTTGAGAGACCATCCAAGAGGTGTTCGATGAGCTTATTGTAAAGCTGGCCGTTACAACTTAAAACCAAGTAACCAATGGCTGTAATGGTTCTGAAAAAGAGAAGACTGTTAGTTCCAAGGTGTGTAAGAGTACCTGTTCAGATCATATTGCTACCAAATGTTTGGCCTTGCTTTGACGACGAATCTGAAAGGTACGACGCTAACTTTACTGACAGTGGGGTATAATCGAGCAGCACGTAGGTTTTTTCGTCTACCGCCTATATGTAGTGTGTCTGCTGAACTAGTGGGAAGGCGCTGCTGCACTCTCCGGGAAATAATGCGGAAGGCTCGGTCGAGCTTCTTCCAGCGCATCCAGAAATCAGAGAATAGCCTTGTTAGACTGGCAGCTGATCCATTATTCACGTCACTACCAGTAGTTGCTAGTCTTATGGATTAGTTTAGCATTAGGGTCGTCTATGTGTTGTTATGTTTGTTTTGAGTAGTATGTGGTTTCTTTCTTCTTTTTTATGGCGTAAGCTGAAATAAAATTGATTGATTGACTGATATTCTTTGAGCCCAAGCTGACTTTGAAACATTTATTCAAACAATGTTCACAACGGGTACGTCAGCTACGATTCTTCATTAGCAATATTTCGGCCCTTTTTGGCAAGGGTCCTCGTCAGGCTGTCAATCCTCTGGTTCAACTTCGGGGAAGGAAACAAACCTGTAATCTATAATGTTGATTACAGGTTTGTTTCTTCCCCTGTAATCTGTAATGTTGATTACAGGTTTGTTTCCTTCCCCGAAGATGAACCAGAGGATTGACAGCCTGACGAGGACCCTTGCCAAAAAGGGCCGAAATATTGCTGATGAAGAATCGTAGCGGACGTACCCGTTGTGAACATTGTTTGAATTTATTGATTGATTGATTGAAAATTAACATACACAAAAGTACAATATATACAATTAATAACTATTTTGCAGACTAAAAATCAGCCCGGCATTAAACATCTTAACAAACGAGGGCACAAAACTAAGCTCATATCGAGCATGTGAAGCAGTCAAAGATTAAAGTTTCGGTGCTTGGCCTTACCCGAGCCGGTTCATGATGGGCGGGAGGATATTTCGGCAAATAGGCTCGATCAATCTTTCTTTATTTTCGAAAAACATTCCTTGCGGTATTAACAAAAAACCGAATATTTGTTATCTCGTCAAACATTACTATATACAATTACGCTTTGAAATTTCGCGTTGAAGAAACTCAGAAACGAGGGGACAAAACTTCTTTCATACCGCGCATGAAATTCCCGTATGGGTTGGATCTTAGGAACTGGTTGTGCTGCCATTCTCTGTTGCTTTATGCGGTCGGGAATGTGGGAGGGGGAAGGATGTGCCGACGGTTGCGGTCTTCCAGTAGTTTGTCACCAAACTTGGTAGAAAGTTGGTGTCTACGGTTTGACAAAGATGCGAGACCAAACTCGTTCAGAAGGGAAATGTACGGGATTTTCGAATTTTTTGGATTCGATCGGATTTTATCTCCAAAAGATAGGAAGAGTTTTAAACGACGGGAGTGAAGGGTTTGAAGTTGAAACTGATTAAGGAGGGATATGTATGGTTGGAGCAAACCAAAACCTACCTTTTGATGGCAGCCATTCGCGCAGAAGCTAGCTGGGGCAAGAGACTATCAAGAACTGAGGCGTGATAGGGAACGAGAAGTGTTCCAAACCTCGCAAGAAGGTCACTCATGATTTCAATTGCCTCCAACTGAACAGGAATATCTTCTTTCTTTGCAACAGTTTCACTTAATCGCCCTAGAAAAACACATTATATCATAAAAAGCATTCAAGTAAACACACACGAGGAAACTAGGACTCAGTTAGAAGATTAAATAAATAAGGTTGCATTTCAGTTGAACTTTAAAGCACCACTCTTACTAGCAATGATCTTTTCCCTATGAAATGGATCAGAAAAAAGGTTTTAGAAAATACTATTACTTTCCACCCGAAACTACCGATTCCTGTGTTAGCGCTTGTCGATTATATCCAGTCTTCCTGCTCTCGACGCGGCGGCTGGGCGCAAAAGATTTGAAAACTGAACGTGCTTTGGTTAAAAATTGGGAAAACTTAGCAAATAAAAGAAGCAATAAACAGAAGATTATCACATACTTATGTGTGAAAGAGTTGTCAGCGAACAATGAAGATTCCGGCAAACTTTTCGTTGGGTGACGGGCAAACTCGGCAAGGCCGAAAAAGCGCTAAAAATTCGTAGTTACGAAACGAAAGAATGGAGAAAGGTGGGGATTTTAGAAGCTTTTATTTCCATATGGGAGCTAAGTATATTATAAAAGGCAGAATAAGCAAGAGGGGTCCTTTAAAGATTAACTGAAGGCCTTATCGATCAAGTTTCTCCTTTTGGCATTCTCGAGGATAAAATATCAACTTGGTTCCTTCTTTTTACCGAATCACTTTTCACCTACTGCGAGAGAATATCAAGTTTGCAATATATCATGAATCCTCTCTGCCGGATGTCATGCGCACTTGTTACGATCTTTATGGTTGTATAAGAGGAGAAGGGATGCTAAGACCTCTAGATCAGGCTACTGCGCAGTTTTTTAACTGAGACGCTAGAACTTGTTCACATAGAGTGTGCTCGTTATCTGCTACGCGCGGAGTACAGGAAGTATGCGGGATTTTACGATGAAAATTACTCACAAATAATAGTGTCTTCGCACTGAAATTCAGTTTTGCTTTTAAAGAACAATTCTTACTAGAAATGATCTTTTCCCTATAAAATGGATCAGAAAAAAGGTTTTCGAAAATACCATTACTTTCCACTTTAAACTAGCAATTCTCTTGTTAGCGCTTGTCGATTATATCCAGCCTTCCTGCTCGTCGACGCGGCGGCTGGGCGCAAAAGATTTGAAAACTGAACGTGCCTTGGTTAAAAAGTGGGAAAACTAACCAAATAAAAGAAGTAATAAACAGAAAATTATCACATCCTTATGTGTGAAAGAGTTGTCAGCGGACATGAAGATTCCAGCAAACTTTTCGTTGGGTGACGGGAAAACTCGGCCTCGGCAAGGCCGAAAAAGCGCTAAAAATTCGTAGTTACGAAACGAAACAATGGAGAAAGGTGGGGATTTTAGAAGCTTATAATTCGATATGGGAGATAAATCTGTCATAAAAGGCAGAATAAGCAAGAGGGGTCCTTTAACTTCACCTGTTCTAAGAGTTATATATCGACATGGAGAGTGTTCCACCCTTCTAACAATAGTAACTATTTTCGTTCCAACCTCGTAAAAAGTTACTACGCTGACAGTTCCGACCTTCTCGAAATAGTAACTAATAGTAACTACTTGCTTACTATGCTCGGGAGCGCAGTAAGCGTGGTAACGAATCCCCGTAACATGATTGGCCCGATCAGCACGTGGCACGGTATTTCGTCGAAAATAGAAAAAAGCGTTCCAGCCTTGACGCCAAGAAGCCAGAACACGTTACGTCATGCGTAGTAACTACGGTAAGTAGGGTGGAAGACGCTGATAATGTACGATGTGGGACTGAAAATAAATAAAACCAAAACAAAAAATATCACTGATTACCGGTAATATTCTTGCAGACCGTAGCAGCTAATGTCGAGGCAGACAGGGGTAATTCCGCAATCACGGTCTTTAGGCCGATGGATGAAATATCTCGAAGCTCTTCTGTCGATGATGCCATGTTGGAACACAACGTCTCAACAATCACTTCTACCTGGCTATCCTTCACTTTTGAAACAAGAGGACCGAGACTGCAAAGACGGAAAGCAATAGAATAGAATATATTTACACGAAAGCCCGAAGGCCATGGCAAAAACATATAAGGTTTACATTAGCTTGAATAAACATACACTGCTAACAACACACAAATAAAAAAGTTTTAAACTATTGGATAAACAAGTCGCGGTGGCGCAAACCAATCCGGAGGAATTTCCCCAACAACTTCAAATCACTGAATTGTTTACTTTTTAAAATTTTAGACATCCACTCTTTACCAAACACTCTTTCACCAAATACCTCAGATCTTAAATCATCTAGCTCTCTACACTCACGCATAAAATGGCTCAAATCATCGTTCGTCTTCCCACACATTGGACAGAAGAAAGGAGGACCAGTCTTTCCCCGACCTTTACCAATATAACTTCTCTTCTCACCAAACGGTAAACAATTTCCCCGAAAACTTAACAACAACCTTATTTCCTCCTTTTTTAGCCCCGCTTTGAAATAAACCTCCTCCCCCCAACTCTCTTTGACAGTCGCATATAAACTCAGGCTACCGGCTTACATAGGCTACCAGTGTATCATTTTGCCCCATGGGTGGTAATGATGACTGGGGGCGGTTAATTTTAGTTCGGGAGTGAATGGAGAAGAGAGTGTATGCAGTGGCTGTATTCAAGCCGTCATTGATGATAACAATGATGAATGTTCTAATGAGCATGACAAAATCGGGTAGATACTACAATATTAAGGTTCATTGATTATAGTATACATGGAAATAGACAATGGGCCTGGTGTGGCCAAGTTTTGCCCATGTTTGGTCTACCCAACCACAATAATAACAATGTTCTAATATAAGCGTTACTTATTATTCTATTGCAATGGGCCTTTGGCTCTGATAACTATCTATATTCATATGTTCTAGCAACATTATTTCCCATGGCAAGGCAATCCAAACCAATTGCAAGGACCCTTGCAAAGAAGGACCAGAATTTCACTTGATCAAGTCTCAGCTGACATATGTGTTTAGTGCCATCAGACATGATTTGCAGTCCGCTTGGACTGAAGGAGTGCAGCCCCCCCCCCCCCCCCCACTCCATTCGGAAGGGAATTTTTGTTCTGTCTGATATGGCACTGAAGAGCAACTTTTCTGTCAGATAGAACTTCATTCACAATAAGACCAAATCATTTCCTGTCTTAATCTTACGTGGCCTCCTCTGGCTATTTCTGAGGTTGGGTAGTGAAGCAACTTTTGAATGAGCTAGAAAACTGGAATAGTATTCAAATTAACCAACCATTTTACAGCTAGATTCTGCACTTCTCCATTCTTGTCTTCAAGTAGCTTTAAAAGCATTCTGACAACCTTCCTTTCTGAATCGTCATCAAGTTTTATGGAATCTTTCTGTAGTTCTGACATCAAATCATTTGTGGCCATAAATCTGAAGTCTTTGTCATTCGAGCACATCTGAAAAGAAGAGTTATGACTCCAAAGTTTGATTTATAATGCTTGCACAATATAAATATTCAATATGAAATAAAATTATAATAATAAGATTTGTTAACATGTGCTGAATGTTCGAGAATAAGGTCAGAGGGCTAAGGTAAGGGGAAAACCACTAACTAGGTAGCATTGAAGGAAGTTTGAGAGGAAGTGACATATAGGTAGCAGCCACCATATCCATGCATAAAGTAAATTCAATAGCACTAATTATATATCTATTCACTTTCCTTCAACAAACAATATGTGCTTTTTAGTGAGAATCTGGACTTGGCAGGTTAAAAACCGAAAGCATTAGGCCTATGCACCATCGAACCAAACAAATTCGTAAACACTTTGTCAGATAACAACTGAACAAAGACAAAAGAGTGATGCTGAGATCACAGATATAACAACAGTCCTTTTTGGGACAAAACTTCCCAAACGGCAGAGAGACAGGATCAGCCCTTTAACTCCTTCTTTACACTGTCCAAATCCTAAATATTTGTAGTATTTACCTGGACTCAAAGTGAACAACCTTTCCTGATGAAAGGTGCTCTTTGCCTCACAATTCTAGGACATTCAGGTACAAGATGCTTCAGTGTATGAACAATAAAATTACACATCCAGTGAAAGAAATAGAAAAACGTGAAAAATCACGTTTTTCTATTTCTTTCGCAATGAATGGTCAGCATGGCTTCAAACCTTATATTTACACATCCAGTGTGGCTTCATAATTCACGTACTTGACCCTACCGTCCTTTGACAGCTTCCTAGCTGGACCATCAATTGAGAAATCACAAAATCAACTGGCAGGTCAACTGGTACAGCCAGGTACAGCACTATCTTGCTTCTCCCATTAAAGCTAGAATTCACTAAGACTGGAAAATGATGAGAAGTAATGTCTCTATTAGGTATTCCTTCAGTCCAAGCTGACTGTGGATCATATCTGATGGATATGTCAGCTACATTTCGGCCCTTCTTGCAAAGGTCCTCTTCAGGCTCAAGCCGCTCAAGCTGGAAAATGAACTTGTAGAAAAATAATTAAAGATTCTTCCTTAAATATCTGATTCTGTGAATTTCTTCCTTGAATTTCTTGGAGTTAAAGATGGTGGCTGTGATTTCATTTTGGACACAGCTGCTGTTTTTGCTGCTCGATTGGGTCGTTGAAAGAGTATAGATTTTTCTGCATTTTGGTTTTGGCTTGAGCCTGAAGAAGACCCTTGCCAAGAATGGCCAAAATATAGCTCTAATAAAATGGTCTCAATGGTCTAAAAAAAAGGTCTCAATTTTTCAAGGAGTCATCAGATTGAAAGGACATCTAGCTGAGAAACAGTCCAGCCTATCACAAACCCATGATTTTGGGATATCCTATTCAAAATACTGGGTATATCCAGTATTTGGCATACCCTATGCCTATTGTTGGACACCCTATGCCAAATACTAAATGATTGGTCAGGATTCCTCTAGGTAGAGTAGGTCAGGGTTAGAGTACCCAGTATTTGGCATAGTGCATTTTTACGCACAGGGTATCTAAACATCTGGGATTTTTGGTAGACTCAAATAGTCAAGATCTTGTGTTGTATACCCTCTAAAGCCAATAGTTACGTCTTTTGCACCTAATTCTCAAGGCCATGGTTCATTTTCTCATGTTGCACCTAGCAATTACTCATCACTGCTCTTTTGAAATTTTTCTTAACAAGCCCTTTGTCCTTTCTGCCCAGGCCTGCCAAGAAATGAGATCGACAACCCTGATGTGTGTTGACCGGTCTGATAAGGCAAATGCTCCAGATTCCTCTCTACCACAACCTAACAGTTCAATCAGCAGAAGGACAAAAGACTTCCAAGAGACATGTGATCACTTTTGGCAAAAAAAGCAACTAAAGGTTCTGTTTCAAGAACTAAATCGTCATTTATTGAAAAACTGTTTTTAAAGATATTTTTTAATATTCTAATAAGATATAATGACAGTCTTCAATGTCTGTCATTTCGGTTCGGTACTTCTGTCCAATGAAAGCTATCAAAAGTTAAACTTCTGTTGAGATGACTGATGGAACTGTCCAAGCCAGTCCAGAGACACCAGAGTTAACAACAGAGTTACCAAGAAGGGGAGAAATATCGGGAAAATCATACAGTTGACATTCAAAGCAGCTGCTGCATCTGAAGACTCAAAAGAATATGAGGGAAAAATCCACTCCAACTTGTCTTTTAGCAAATACTAACAATCAGCAAATACACACTATGCCTTGGCTCTATTGTAACCTTGTTGGCTTGGGCTAGCACAGCGTAGCACAGTACTAGCACAACAGTGACAGTGTCATCTAAATCTCAGTTTTCTACCCAGGGAATGTGACATTACTTTTATGTGCAAATTCCAGATTTTCCATTTCCAAACCTAACTGATTGTACCCAGAACATTTATAAATGTAAACTCGTCTGATGACGTCTGACACTGTGCTGGCCGCTTGGCTCTGTTTACGGTCTAAAGTTCTAAACTAAGTCTTATTGGAATTCCATACAAGCATGCCATGATGTTACACCCATTTGATCTATTTTACCACAGAAAACAAAAAAATAGTAGTTTATTCCTGTTGCTGAATATATATTTTAATACATATATAGTCGAGTGGCAAGCCAGGCTCCAGTCGCGTTTACATTTTTAAACGACCTATGTACAACCAAATCCTATGGCTATGTGGGGTCCTCAATCACTCGATGTCACTACAGTACAGGTCTGCTTATGTGAACAGTTACTTTAATGTGAACAGTGCAGTTTTGAGCTAAATGGCAAAATGAAGATGCAAAATACCTATACAGGTGTTTTTAGATGACCTTAATTACCTACTTTGGCTAACTGGTAGTTGGCTTTAAACACAGTAAGTGCATAAAAATGGCAAAGTCCACTGTCAACGAACGTTCACATAAGCATACCTATACTGTATGTATGTCACGACTGTATGGAATTCCAATACAATTTAGTTAACACTCAATTTACAGTAGAGGCATGCCAGGTCAGTAATTACTGTAGCCTACTTAGAGCGTGTTCTATCCTACTTACCGTAGTAGTTACCACGCATGATGTCACAAATTCTGCCTTTTTGTCATCAAGGCTGGACCGACTTTTCTATTTTCCAGCAGAATATCATGCCTCGGCTGAATCCGACCAACCACATGACAGAGATTCGTGGTTACTACGCTTCCGAGCGTGGTAAGCAAATAGTTACTATTAGTTACTATTTCGAGATGGCTGGAACGGTCAGCATAGTAACTTTTCGTGAGATTGCAACGGATTTAGTAACTAATAGTTACTAATGGTATGCGGGAGGAACACGCTCTTAGTAGGCTACTATTGGATAATCGGCTGAGATTTAGTCTAGACTAGCCTATTACTGTCATATAATCTGCTGTACTATAACTTTTTTTTACTTGCCTTCTCAAGAAGATTGGCTATTTGAAAGGAAACGTTCGACATTTCCGTGTTTTAATCAAAATTCAACAAATATTAAAAGCTATCCTGCTTCCTGACTGTCTATTATTTACAAGCTCTTGATGATGCCGTTGCAAAGCAAGCTCAGTAGAAATATGATAGATGGCGTTCGGAGGGTTTTGCAAGCTGGAAAGCAAAGTCGCCAAGCCATCTGCCAGGTTTTCGCGTTTAGGAAACCGAAGCAGCTTTCTCGGAAAGTGATACGAGAAAAGTTAGCACCGTGGAAAGTTGAATGCTTCGGCGGGAGTTTTGAATGTGGGGAAAACACAGTATAACTAATTAATGCAAAAACACCGTCATTAAGAAACACTTAGTACTTAGTACCTTATGTTTGAAATATTTCAAGGCAAGCTCAGCTTTCCATGCGTTTTCGCGATCAGTTCTGCGGGAAACTGGCGGGAAAGTGAAAAGCGATCCCAGAAATCGCTTTTCTACAGTTTTCGCGAAGTGCTTTGCTCAATGGAAAGTGTTTCCGATATCTCGCGAAAACCCACCTCTAGTTGAGCTAAGGCGTATTCTCGTCGTTTCTCGAGGCAAAGGCGTCACTATGGGGGGGAGGGGGGACTCACCCTCCCAAAGGTCTTGAGAAAGTACTTTCGTCGGGCGAAGCCCGGCGAAAGTTCACTTGTTTGTCGGCGCGAAGCGCCGGCAAACACAGAAGAAATAAAATTTTGTATGCTTTTGTCAGGCGTCGGTCGACTCGTCGGCACATCGGGTTCTTTTTAATAAGCAAGAAATGAAATCCTGCAAACATTTGTCGGTCAAAACACTGAAGAAATCGAATTCTGCATGCTTTCGTCGTGCCTCGGTATTCTGGTCGGCACATCGGGTTCTGTTTATACATAAGGAATCCAGAAGAAATAATTTTTGTATGCTTTTGTCGGTCGACTCGTCGTTACATCGGGTAACGTAAAAAATCAAATTCTGCCAACTTTGTCGGGCTCACCCCGGAACACAGAAGAAATAAAATTCTGTATGCTTTTGTCAGGCTTCGGTCGACTCGTCGGCACATCGGGTTCTTTTTAATACGCAAGAAATGAAATCCTGCAAACATTTGTCAGTTGTCTAAGGCGTATTCTCGCCGTTTCTCGAGGCAAGGGCGTCACTATGGGGGGGAGGGGGGACTCACCCTCCCAAAGGTCTTGAGAAAGTACTTTCGTCGGGCGAAGCCCGGCGAAAGTTCACTTGTTTGTCGGCGCGAAGCGCCGGCAAACACAGAAGAAATAAAATTTTGTATGCTTTTGTCAGGCGTCGGTCGACTCGTCGGCACATCGGGTTCTTTTTAATACGCAAGAAATGAAATCCTGCAAACATTTGTCGGTCAAAACACTGAAGAAATCGAATTCTGCATGCTTTCGTCGTGCCTCGGTATTCTGGTCGGCACATCGGGTTCTGTTTATACATAAGGAATCCAGAAGAAATAATTTTTGTATGCTTTTGTCGGTCGACTCGTCGTTACATCGGGTAACGTACAAAATCAAATTCTGCCAACTTTGTCGGGCTCACCCCGGAACACAGAAGAAATAAAATTTTGTATGCTTTTGTCAGGCGTCGGTCGACTCGTCGGCACATCGGGTTCTTTTTAATACGCAAGAAATGAAATCCTGCAAACATTTGTCAGTTGTCTAAGGCGTATTCTCGCCGTTTCTCGAGGCAAGGGCGTCACTATGGGGGGGAGGGGGGACTCACCCTCCCAAAGGTCTTGAGAAAGTACTTTCGTCGGGCGAAGCCCGGCGAAAGTTCACTTGTTTGTCGGCGCGAAGCGCCGGCAAACACAGAAGAAATAAAATTTTGTATGCTTTTGTCAGGCGTCGGTCGACTCGTCGGCACATCGGGTTCTTTTTAATACGCAAGAAATGAAATCCTGCAAACATTTGTCGGTCAAAACACTGAAGAAATCGAATTCTGCATGCTTTCGTCGTGCCTCGGTATTCTGGTCGGCACATCGGGTTCTGTTTATACATAAGGAATCCAGAAGAAATAATTTTTGTATGCTTTTGTCGGTCGACTCGTCGTTACATCGGGTAACGTACAAAATCAAATTCTGCCAACTTTGTCGGGCTCACCCCGGAACACAGAAGAAATAAAATTTTGTATGCTTTTGTCAAGCGTCGGTCGACTCGTCGGCACATCGGGTTCTTTTTAATACGCAAGAAATGAAATCCTGCAAACATTTGTCGGTCAAAACACTGAAGAAATCGAATTCTGCATGCTTTCGTCGTGCCTCGGTATTCTGGTCGGCACATCGGGTTCTGTTTATACATAAGGAATCCAGAAGAAATAATTTTTGTATGCTTTTGTCGGTCGACTCGTCGTTACATCGGGTAACGTAAAAAATAAAATTCTGCCAACTTTGTCGGGCTCACCCGGGAAGTTCAAGTCTCATCGGCACAAGGGGTTATTTTTACACGTAAGACATCAAGTTCTGTACAGTCTAGTCGAGCAAAACACAGAAAAAATCAAATGCTCGATGGTTTTGTGAGGCGTCGGTATTCTCGTCGGCACATTGGGTTCTTTCGACACGTAAAAAATCAAATTCTGTAAATTTTTTATCAGGCGCATGCCGAAAGCTCAAGTCTCGTCGGTACATCGGCTTCTATTTGCACGTAAGAAATAAAGTTCTTTACAGTCTTGTCAGGCAAAACAAAGAAGAAATCGAATTCTTAATGCTTTGTCGGGCGTCGGTATTCTTGTCGGCACAATGGTTCTTTTTATACGTAAGAAATAAATTCTGCAAATATTTGTCGGGCGCAAATTTTTCCGGAAAAAATACAGATTTAAACAAATTTCACCGGCGTTTCTTAGTTTAACTTGTTCTGGGTACAGTCGTTAGAAGCTTTGCTTTTCAGCAGGGTTGAAACGAAAAGCCGAATATGTGAATTTAAATACATATGAATTTATATCCAGGAACAATCTCAACTGATGCATCTCAGTTATTTGTGTTATTTTTGTCATTCCGGAGGCTGACCACATTGGGTCATTTAAAGTAAAACTTAAAAAACATTTATTGTGAGAGGGGAGTTAATTTTCTTTTTTTTCTCTTTCTTTTTTCTTAGATTTTTTTTTCCTTTTTAGATTTTGGTATTTTAAAGGTTAATTGAGAGAGTGTTCTTGTCCTTTTTTTATGAAATTTGATATAGGTTGAGAATCAGAGGATTGCAGTCGTTTTTATAGTTTATTTTGTATTTAGCAGTAAATAAAGCAAGTCAGAGTCAAAGTCACAGTTTTACACAAAATTTTGCCTGCGGCGCATTTTTTAGTATTATCTATTTGGAAGAACGGTGTACCATTTAGTATTCGTTTTACGACGGAAATTCTTGGGGTTTGAAACACGTTAAAAGCCGGTAATTGTATGGTACTATCGCTAAATTTTTCCGTAAAAAAGGCAGATTTAAAAAATTTCGCCTGCGGCGCTTGGTTTAACTTGTCTTGGTAGTTGGTACAGTCGTCGTTGGAAGCTTCGCTTTTTAGCGAAAGTTAAAATGAAAAGCCGAATATGTGAACTTCAATATACGAAATTATATCAAAGAAAATTATATCAAAGAAATATTGAGATTCATGGGGGGCTGAAACACGTTAAAAGCTAGAACTTGTATGGTATATAGGTATAGCTAAATTTTGCAGATTAAAAAAAAATTTGCCTGCGCCGCTTGGTTTAACTTGTCTTGGTACAGTCATTGGAAGCTTTGTTATTTAGCGAAAGCTAAAATGAAAAGGCCGAATATGTGAATTTTAATACACGAAATTACACCAAAGGAATAGTCTCAACTAATGCATTACGGTTAGTTTACACAAGATTTCGCCTGCGGCGCATTTTGTAGTAATCTTTATTTGGAAGAACGGTGTTTCATTTAGTTGACGTTTTAGGATTGAAATTCGTGGGGGTCTGAAACACGTTAAAATCTAGAACTTGTATGGTAGGTATAGCAAAATTTTTCCGGAAAAAAGGCAGATTTAAAAAATCTCGCCTGCGCTGCTTAGTTTAAGTTGTTCTTGGTACAGTCGTTGGAAGCTTCGCTTTTTAGCGAAAGTTAAAATGAAAAGCCAAATATGTGAACTTTAATACACGAAATTACAGTTTTACCCCTGTTCTATTCTGTGCTGGCGGGAAATGTACGCCGTTCGCGGCAACGGCGTTTTTTGTCGGCACATTTTTTAGTCCGTCGGCACAAACCGGACGTCCCCCCCCCCAAAGGTAAAAGGCTAGTGACGCCCCTGACCCGAGGACTCCACTTGAGGAGTCCCCGCATTTTGTTTGTCCCGGGGACTCACTCCACGTATTCTTGCGAGTCACCACGGACGAAGAATTCTCCGATTATCATCACCATCATCATAAAGGACTCTTTCAGAGTCGGAGGGGAATCAATTTTTGCTGGTGTTGGTGCAATGTAAAATTAATTAAAAACAATCAGAATAAACAAAACCAAAATGAAGTGTACCCAGACTAATTTCGTCAACTGCTTATTTTTTTTAGAACAAAATCCATTTTGGAAGCATTCCCCGTGTTCTCGCTGTTTCTGTACGCGGAGTCCGCGTGGAGTGACTCCCTCTGTTCTGGCTGTTCCCTTCGATTCCCCGAGGAGTCCCCGCGTTTTGTTTGTCCCGGGGACTCACTCTCCATATTCCGGCGTGTCCCCACGGACGGGGAATGCTCCGAATATCATCACTATCATCAAAAAGGACTCCCTTTCAGATTCGGAGGGGAATCAATTTTTGCTGGTGTTGGTGGAATATAAAACAAATTAAAAAAAAAAACAGAATAACAAACCCAAAAATAAAGCGGATCCAGACTAATTTCGTTAACTGCATATATTTTTTTGGAACAGAATCCATTTTGGAAGCATTCCCGGTGTTATCGCTATTTCTGTACGCAGAGTCCGCGTGGAGTGACTCCCTCTATTCTCGCTGTTCCCTTCGATTCCCCGAGGAGTCCTCGGGGAACGGCGAGAATACGTTATCAAGTTAAGATGGAAGCTGCATCGAAAGTTAAACAGAAGAAACGAGAAGTTTCGAATTAAACCTGTTTATTCGGCAAACGTCAACACAAACGATGTATAAAGAATCGAATGCAATAATGATATAAAACGGAAAGCAACACTGATTTTAAAACAGGAACTATCAGCAAAAATATAAATAGACTATATACGAATTTCGCAACGGGTTTTGTGGTGTCCAGTACAAGCTCTCAACAACACCGGTTCAATCATTGACAAATTCATCGCCGGTGGTATTGACGATGGTAGCTTTTAGTACCGCCGGTAGGCAATTAACCTCATAGGCACGAGCGCTTGTAACCAGTGGTACCAGCTCAGTGGAACCCAGGACAAAGGTATTACAAGCACTTACAAACCACAGACGATTCTGGCTTTCGCATGGTTTCACTTCCGGGAAAGCAAAACGGAAATTCGCCGCGCGCAAAGGAAAGGGGTTCCGGCTCTACAACATTCCGAGATCAATTTTCAGAGCCGTCGTGGATTCGCTTCGCCTTCCGGAACTAGCGGAGCGAAAAAAACAGCTCTGGTAAAGGAAGAGAGCGGACTTGCGCAAGAATTCACGGAAAGCGGTTCCGACTCTACAACATTCAGAAATCAATTTTCAGAGCCGTCGTGGATCCGCTTCGCCTACCGAAACTAGCAGAGCGAAAAAAACAGCTCTGGAAAAGGAAGCGAGCGGACTTTTCAAAACCACCAGAATCGCCTTAAAGTAGAATTAGTTATAGGGCGATTCTGGCGGTCTGAAAAAGTCCGTTTGTTTATGCGCCGCTTTGCATTTTAGCCTATATTGCGGTCTGAGTATCTTGTTTTGTTGTTGTTGTTGTATTTACTCGCTTTACATTTGACGTCATTTTATCTTGATAGTTATTTTTGTTGACAAAAAAAACAAAAACTCGGCTAGTCCGTGAATGGTTTAAAAATAAACTTAACTGAACTGAATTGAACTTCGGATTAAACTCGCTTCGCTTTCTAGAGCTGTCCTCGCGCTCCTCTACTTTTTGGAAGTGGCATGGAAAATGAACCCACCACGTGAGTGGAGAGTGATTCCGGCAAGTCAGCGAGAAGTTGTAAAGGCGCAACGACTTTCCGTTTGTTCTTCCGCTCGGTCGATTCTCGCTTTTATAAAAGTGAATACGTGAGAACGGCTGAATCGCTCTTATTACAAGCCAGTTTTCGCAAACGAGAAAAGGCGAATTGCGCATCACCAGCCTGATTCTACGTCGGATGACAAAATAGCATTTCGCTGAATAAAATATAATTCGCTGATCGTCTGTTCCCGTCACTTGACTTTTCACTCGAACAAATAACTTACCGCCCAGCAAGATAATCGGGAAACATTATTTTGCAAACTCAGTGCTCGTAAAGCTCGTTCGTTTGTACGTCTCTGAACTACCACTTCATCAAACAAATGCCACTGTCATATACTTTTCCTCTTTTTATATTGCCAATCCGAAAGAGCGATTTCACTGTACCAAAAATTTCTGCCTCCCCGGATCTCAGCAGCAATCAATATACCAGCCATACAGCGCCATGTAATGCATATGTTCTGGAAGCTGTCATGCAAGCAACCTGTTAATAATCATGGAAACGATCGAATATCATTCGGCGTATTGACCGAAGGCAGAAGTTCTTATCATTATCGGTTCTTGACTGACCCACCCGGCTTTTATGTTTAGGCTTAAAGCTCTACTGAAATACGAATACACTCAGTCATAATCGGGCATGTCTGGTCATGAAAACAGACCACCATTCATAACTTCCGTCTTGACGAGGTTTCCAAGTTTCCTATTCGTTCATGGCAAAACTTGTTATAAATCCAGGCTGTCAGACAAACACAGTAAGCGGAAGGGGAAGGAGCTCAATCGCCGATTTCAGTTATGTTCGTCTCTATGCTCTCCCTTGGGGCAGTGGGTCTATCCGCTACTGCTTCGGCTCTCTTCTTCTGTTCTTCAATGTAGGTCAGGTCACGTCGCAGAACAAGCAAGGTGACAAGGAACAGTATAGCGCCTATCACATACTCCCCAGGAAACAAGATGTAGAGTGTATCTGAAAGTAGAGCAGATGGCTTAACAAACGCGCATATGTAGAGAGTGAAAACAAATATCTATATTAGTGATCTATAAAGTTTTCTTTGACAGTTGGTGTGTCATTGAAAATCGAGTAGCTCCGTGCGTGCCCGAGCTCTGAGCTCTAATACGCCAACTTCCAACAACAACAACAACAACAGGCGGGGTGACCTCCGTCATAAGCGTGAAGGTTCTTCTTTTCTGAGCTTCTGAAGTCCTCGTAACCCGCAACCTGTACCCATTCTTTCAGAAGTGATTAGGTTGAGTTTGTTGTCTTTCGTATCTTTTATTTCATTCTAGTCATAATGATAATGTTGAATTATTTGCGCACTTAAGAAGAGAAAAATAGCGCAGTATATACCAATAAATGAAAAATATACACTGAGCTTTCAATAATGTAGTAAATACACAAGATCAAAAAATAAATATTAAAAAAAAGAAAAGGGACTAATCGGGTCTAGAAAATCTTCTTCCTACAGAAGGAATGCGGAGAAATGGCCAAGGGCGGAAACGTGAAGGTCCTGGGCAATTGAAGATAACTTTGCACAAGGGTAAGACGGCAAAAAAGTTGCAGTTATACGGGAATTCCTATAACGTCGAGGAAGGTACAAGAGAAATTTACAATAGTTACGTTTACAGTTTTTTTTAATGCTTGGAATGCCTGGACGTTATTTATTTTTGTTTATACACTTTTACTCCTTAGTTCTGAGGGATGAAAAAAAAATTTACGCTTGCCAATGATCGTTATAGGTTACCACTGGCCCCCATACTAAATTATGAACAAATGATCATGGGCTATTTCCCTGTTTATAATAATGATAACTGACCTGCATCAGAAAATACTTTCGCCTCTACATTTTTATGGGTCACCTATACCTAGTTGTATAGACTAGTACCTAGCCTAGGTCACCTACATGTAAATGTTGTTAGTATAGTAAAAAATTTTAACAAGCACTGCATGTTCGAATTTCTGTTCTCCACAGTGCTTTGCTTGTATAATGTATTTGTATGTTTGTGTAAAATTAAAAAAACTTGAACTTGAACTTGAACTATACCCTGTCCGTAGTGCTACTACGCGGAACTCACTTATATACAAAACGATGTCTGCATTATGACGGAAGACAACTACGAGTGGGATGTTCTGTTAAGTTTATTCAGCCTATCTGTTTAACTTGCGTAGTTTTGTAGTTGTTTTGCTTGTTTTCACTTTAGACTAACGTTCTGAATGAAGTCCATTGGCATTTTTAAAGGACACCTTGCACTATTTCCGGACGATTTGAGAAAAGCAGTGGTTACACCGATACCAAAAGTTTCGAATCCGAATACAGTGAGCGACCTGCGACCAATTTCCCTAACCCCTATTGTTTCTAAAGTTTTTGAAGATTTCCTGAAAAAATGGTTACTAGAAGATTTCTGTGGTAAGTAGACCCCTGTCAATACGGGTTTATTAAATACTCAAGAACAGTTCACTATCTAGTTAAAACTGTGGAAGAAACTTTGGAGGATTTGGATAACAAAAATGCATTCATCGAAATCCTGCAAGCGGATCTGGAAAAGGCTTTCGATAAGTCAAGCCACCCGGACATTCTCGAGTCAATGACAAACTCTAGAACCTTTCTAGTTCGGATGGTTTACAGTTTTTTACACGGTCGTCAGCAATGCGTTAGTGCTGATGGGGTACTATCGGACTTTCTTGAGCTTTTCTGCGGAATACCTGTGTTATTTTTAATACTGTGTAATATGATTGCAACATGGCATAAAAACCGAGCCAAGTTTGCAGACGATTTGACGTTGCTGATACTTCAAAAGCTTGAATCCCTGATCAGTACGGATGGGATAATTCGTCGTCTGGAGTCAGACTGCGAAGAAAAACGGCTCAAAATCAACAGGAAAAAGTCAGCAGTTATGAGAGTTTCATTTTTTTTAAATGAGATTCCTAGTCAAGGAGATCTAAATGTGCCAACTGTAAACAATATGACGATTTTAGCTGTGACCTTTAACTCAAAGATGTCATGGTCTGATCATATACATAATATTATTAAGAAAGCGAATATAGCACTAAGGAATCTAGTAACTACAAAGCGTTTTGGTTTTAGTCGTCCATCACTTTTAAATTTTTACAAATTGTATAAATTAATTGCAGAAGCGAGCTGTTTGTGTGATATTGGGCCAGGAGTACGCGAATTATGAAGAAGGTATAAAGCTTCTTGGTATAAAAAGCCTTGTTGCCCGGCGTCACCAGCTTACTACGACATGCGGGAACAGAATATTAGAATCAAGTAAGCATCGTGATTTGCTACCGAAACCGGCACGAACAAGATATAACACGAGGCATCAAAATAAATTAGAGCCCCGCAAACCATCAGCTTCTAACCGGTATAGATCTTCTTTTCGTCAATATTTTGTAAAGCATTTTAATGAGTAAGTGACAGTATGTTTTATAAATTACTGATAGGGTCTTATTTAACTATTATGTCATTTGACCTAATAAATTCGTATCGTATCGTATTTACTCTTCAACTTACAGTATTTTAAAATATTTGAATACTTTAAAACTAGGCTGTGCTTTCAACGAATAACCCAAGTTTTGGATGTTTTAAGCTTTTACCGAGTCCCGTTGACTTATAGCGAAAGCAGGGAAACGATTTACATAACCTGTTTTTAGGATGGAAAAACTTCTCGCAGACAACCGTCGCCAGCGTCATACACATCCAAAAGCAGCGTGGTTTTGTTAGAGGGGTTAGAATGTACCGCACGAAACTGGGTCTCCGGGCTTAGAAATATATGGAGTGATTATGGAAATAGGTTGCATTAGTATTATAGGTAAGATAAGGTCCTTTAATATCTAAAGTTTTTGAAAAAAGTAAAAAACCGAAGAAAAGTGAAATTAAGTATGGTAGAACTAGAGACTAAAGATTTCAAAGAAAAAATGGTAGAGTAGTGTCACATTTGTGTCACTGAAAGGAGGTGGAAGGGTTTAAAAAAGGAGGCAGGGATTTAAAGCACATCTCTTACTAGAAATGATATTTTCACTATGAAGCAGATCAGAAAAAATATTTTTTGGAAGAACTGTTACATTCCATCTGAATTTAGCGATTTTCTTGCCAGCACTCGTTGAGTCTATCCAGTCTTACTGCTCCCCGACACGGCGGCTGGGCGCAAAACATTAAAACTGAACGCACCGTCGCTAAAAAGTAGGAATATGAAGCAAATAAAAGAAATAAAAAACAGAAGATTCTCATATCCTTGTGTGTGAAAGAGTTTTCAGCAGGCGCTGAAGATCCAGGTAAACTCTGCGTTATGTAACAGGCAAAACTCGGCACTGCAAGTTAAAGCGCTAAAAATTCGTAGACACATAACGAAACAATGAAGAAAGGTGGGGATTTTAGAAGCTTACGATTCCATAAGGAAGCTAGGTATATAATAAAAGGCAGAATAGGCAAGAGGGGTCCTTTAAAGGACCCTTCTTCGTCATTCTGCCTTCTATAATAAACCTAGCTCCCTTATGGAATTATAATTTTCTAAATTTTCGGCCTTGCCGAGTTTTGTCCGTCACACAACAAAAAGTTTGCCGGAATCTTCAACGTCCGCTGACAACTCTTTCACACATAAGGATGTGCTATCTTCTGTTTATTACTTCTTTTATTTGCTTGTTTTTCCCACCTTTTACCCACGGCGCGTTCAGTTTTCAAATGTTTTGCGCCGGGTCGCCTCGTCGGCGAGCAGGAAGGCTGGATATAGTCAACAAGCGCTAACAAGAAAATCGGTGATTCCAGTTGGAAAGTATTGATATACTTTACAGTGAAAGATCATTTATAGTAAGAGTTGTGCTTTAAGAGTACTCAGAGAATAAGCACGGATATTGTCCCTGGATAATACTTACATCTCAGCGATTCGATATTCGAGTACCCAGCGTTCGCAAAAGCCCGACGGATGGGCGGGACAAGTAGGGGCATATTCCCGCCGACGTTTGAAATAATGAAGAAGTAAGCAGCAACTGCAGTAGTTTTCACGTTTGGTGCGACGAGTTCGACGAGAACGGCCAGCGTGACTCCAACCCACATTTCACCTGACAAAGAAAAAAGTGCATGAATGAATTGGTGTATTTATGTTAGCCTACACGCAATGGTTATTAGTTACTTACTTACTTAAGTCCCATCCATCCTCACGGGACGTTTTGGGGCCACTCCTTTTGACAGGGCATGAACCAGGGCTCGGTACGTTGTTCTATCGTGTGCAGTTCGAGTCAACTCTATCAATGATGCGATTATTATCTTTGACGTGCCAGTGCTATTACTTTTTGGCTAATTATGGCTAATTAATAAACTTGATTTGATTTGATTTCGGTCAAAGTTTTCGATCCACCTCTTGCGTGGTCTTCTTCGTGGTCGGGATCCATCTATGGTGCCTTCGAGCGACATTTTTGGTAGGCGGTCATGGTCCATTCTTTAGACATGCCCAAGCCATCGCATTTGCTGTCGTTTAATTTTTTGCTGTCGGTTATGGACTGAGCCATAACAAAATAAAGGCGCGTCCGTCACACTCCTAGTAGTTTCCGGTTTTAACCCACTAGTCCCTGGTGTTTCGTTAATTTCATAAAAGGTGCGTTTGCTGCATTCCTACACTGTCAGAAGTTTCATAACAGACAACAGAAGGATGCGCGGTTTCAACAGACAGTACGTAACACTTGGGATGTTATCTGTTGTGTTGGAAAACGTTTTACATGAAATGTTATGCAACAAGCAATGTCAGGAAGAGCCAAAAAAAACAGCCAAAAAAGCATCTACTGCCTTTTGTTTGTCGTCATGATGTCTGAAAATTCAGCAGATGATTTTTGGCGATTTTTCGTCTCTTACTGATGGCAACGCTTGTTATGCATAACATTTTCCAACACAACAGACAACATCCCAACTGTTGCCTGTTGAAACCGCGCATCCTTTTGTTGTCTGTTATGAAACTTCTGACAGTGTAATAGTTTCAGTTTTTCACTCACTACCGTCTGGTATTTCTCTAAAAGGGGTTTTCCGGTCTCGGCACTAAAAAGAAAGAATCTAGAATGACAAATAAAATGAAACTGCTGAATCTGATACTCAGCATGGTTTACAAACTTTAGGCTTATCGGGCATGCAATGCATATTCTGAACATAACTACTAGAGCCCCAAATGAAGAACAAAATTTAGCCGAGTCAAAGGTGCGTTCAAATCCAAAATATAAAATGAGCTGACTTTTCAGATGAGATTTAAAGCCGCTTTCACACGGACGCGTCGTTGCGATGCCTTGCGTATGCGTTTATCTTCCGTTGCGCACATGTTGCGTAGCTTATCTTTCACACCTGCGCGAGAAGCTTTCACGCTGGATGCTCATTTTCCTTTTCCTTTCTCGGTTTCTTCTGCTGAAATCTCGTTTCTTTCACCATTAGTAAGGTTTTCTTCATCATTAGTAAGTTTTTCTCCAGTTTTTCTAAAAACGTCTATTTTCCACTGGAAAATCTGAAGCGTACGCGTCGACGCAACGCTAGAACAGAACTTGGTTCTATCCTTCAGTTGTGTTTTTTTGTCTGCGTAAGCTCCGCGTCGCGTCGACGCAAGTGCGACTCAGAGGTTGCGTAGCTCAGTGTGAAAGGCTCAACGCGTCAATGTGAAAGCGGCTTAAAGGTTGTTTAGCTTATTATAGTTCGCCATCTCTCTAGAAACCCGATTCTGGTTTCAAGATTCTAGATTCTGGTTAATCTGCATTAGTGTGGAAAAACCAGATTGCGTTGGTATTATAGATAAGACAGGTCCTTTAAAGAAAATTCGAAGAAGGGCTAGATACGATAAAACTTACCAATAATATAGTTCGGGATCAGGCAGATGTAGCTGTACGGAGGCTCTAGATACAGAACGCCAGCAGCGAAAGGTGCCGACAGAAGCTGGCTCACGACAAGAACCCAGATCCTACCATGTGGTCCAGTACGAAGTACGACTCGGTCAGAAATGAAACCACCGAACACCACACCTATTCAAAAATGAGCGATTAGCAATAAAGGCTAACTTAATGAATGAATGAACTTATAACATGCAGCCTAGTAATAAGGCATTTTGCACAGTACATACAGAAAAAAAAAAGATAAATGAACGCTTAACAAGAAATACAGAGGGTACACAAAATCTACAACAACAGAAAAATATAAATGAACGCAAAATAAGAAATACACAACGAAACTCGAAAAGAGTAACTTAAGACTTGCACACTTAAGGGCTTCTAGAAAGCTCAGATTTACGTCTCCCAACTGGCTTTCTCGGACCAAGGACTCCCTTGCACCAGCCGCCGTGGCTCTCGTTCCACACGCCTCATTCGACCCAAAGTTCACCGAAAAAGCCAAAGGAAGTTTCTGCGCAGGTTAGCAGGTATATCCGCGTACATCGATGTCTAGAGTCTGGGCACAACAAAAGATAATAGTTCCCCTGCGTACTTTTATGACTGAGCCTAACCACGTGCCAATGAGCAGGCCCACAGGACGTCCCACATCCAATAAACCAACGAAAGGTTTGGCGTATGTAAGAGGGGGTCCCGGCGACCCCCCCCCGCATCGAATCCAAATATATAGGACATTATAAAAGTCTTACTATAGAAACTGCAGTTTGGACCGTGCGCGCTTCAGGATTTTTCCTAGACACGCAAACTAATGTAAATGCGTGATGGCGGCTCGCTGGACGCTCGCCTCTATATGGTCGCATTCTCATTCGCAGTTCTTAAGTGTATTGATTTGAAATTGTATTATACCTTGTTCTTATATTACAATCCTATATTATCACTTTTAAGAGATTTTTGGAAATACACGATTGATTGGTTGAAGTCCTTTTTGCAGTTACCGTGGCATCTGACACCACGGTCAAAAGGTGTTTTTGGATTTATCGTGGTATCTGGCCAGTTGTAACTGACCGTGGTAACTGATCGTGGTATCTGGAAAAACAATCTCACTTTCATCATCACCAACAACAGAGCCAAAAATTTTGCCAAATTGGTGGGAAGAAGTTTGGTACTTAGTGATCTGACTGTATATCAGTTTTTCTTTTGGGATGATTTCGAAAAGTGCAATTTCGGCTATTGCCGTTCTTGCAGAGCAACCGCAGTATCAGATACCACGGTAACTGCAAAAACGACTAATTGTAGATCCAGTTACCGTGGTAACAGATACCATGGTATCTGCAAAAACGCAACTAAAACCAACAAGAAAATCGCTAATTTCACGGGGTAAGTACTTGTTATTCCGAAGAACGACATTTTCGAACTATTATTCGTAACCTTCTTCCGCAGAAGATGCTAAACAGTAATCATTACAGTAATCAAATAAAATATCTGACATTAATAGTAGGATTAGTAGGCTAATTCGTTGTTGTTTTTTTGCTTCGTCAGACGTTTGGAATATATTACACTAATAGTACAGAATTGGTATGCTAATTTGCTACTTTTTTTTTGCTTCTTCAGCTGTTTATATTTATGTGACTGTGTGTGAGTTTGATTGATATGTGTTGTTTAAAGTTTTATACATCACTCTTCAGTTTTGAAGGAATCAAATAAATAATAAAATAACATTAATATAAAACAAGAGCTGGAAGCTCATATGGCACTTGCAAGGCTGGGTCGGATGGAAGTGAGGGTCAAAAACATATTTTTCCCTTTTTGGTTAAGATGCGCCAAACTTGCAAGGCTGGGTCAGAGGATGGAAGTGATGGTCAAAAGTTCTTTTTCACATTTCGGTTAAGATGCGCACTTTAAGGGTGCTAAAAATTAATTTCAAAGCGAAACCCTTGAGGCAAAAAGGATCATGTACTCAGGGCGATCGTGAAAAAATAAATTTTGCTTAGAAGTATTTTTTGTATTTTGCGGTTAAGATGAGCTCTTTAAGGGATGGTCGGATCGGAGAAGTGACGATGTCTAACCAGGGTTGCCACATCAGAAAAATTTAAAGAGTGACTTTTTGCTGAGTCAGAGAGTGAATTGGGAGTGAAATTCTATTTTGATGAAAAAACGTGAACTGGTCATTTTTGGTTGGAATCAATGCTGCAAAAATGCTGTTTGGCGGAATCTCAATCGGTTCAGATTCCTCCGAGCATGACGAGCACGATAAAAATCCCAAAAATTCCCCTTCATCACTCCCACCGAAAGTAAAAACTAACTCTTTATGTAGTACAGACAGTGGAATGTCTTAAAATTACTTGCATTGAGTTGAATTCCGCGTTTATTTTTGTATTTTCTGGGATTGTCACACTATTGTGCGACAAATCTGGACATTTAAACAAATAGAGTGAATTTTATGTCCTACGTAGGACAAGAGTGACAACAAAAACACTATCGTGCGACATGTGGCAACCCTGTGTCTAACCCAATTTTGTCAAGTTTCTAATGCTCCAGCAAAGTTTGATCGTCCTAGCAAATCTGGAAGTACCTTAACTCACGATTACCGGAATTCCGGACACCCCCTGCAGCCCCCCCCCCTTGGTACTCGAATCCGGTCCGATTCTGTCACTGATGCACCTAGGACTTGAGCCTGTACATCACACCAAGTTTCATCCTGATCGCTCCACTCTAGGCGTGTCACAAGATTTCCGGTTCTCCTTCTTTCAAGATATCAAGTTTCATTAAGATCCGATAACCCGTTCGAAAGTTATGCATGCCTTAATTTCCGGATTCCGTCGTCTCCCCCTCCCCCCGCGATGGTCGGATCAGGCGAGTGACTGTTTCCAAGTTAACCTGGTCGGGTCCCTGATATACCTGCAAAGTTTGAACGTCCTAGCCCACCTGGAAGTACATTAACTACGGATCGCCGGAATTCCGGAACCCCTCTCCAAGTCCCCCCCCCCCCAGTGTCCGAATCCGGTCCAGCTTGTCATTTATTTATCTAGAGCTTGTGCTTGTTCTTTCCACCAAGTTTCATCCCGATCGCTCTACTCTGAGAGTTTCACACGATTTCCGGTTTCCCCCTCCGACCACCCCCCCCCCCCCCCCCCCAGATTCATCGGATCCGGTCCGGACCTGAAATGAGACATCTGAGAAAGGAGGTCTTTCCAGATATCAAGTTTCATTAAGATCCGATCACCCATTCAAAAGTTATGCATGCCCCTATTTTCCGGATTCCGCCACCTCCCCCTCCCCCCAAGATGGTCGGATCGGGCAAGTGACTATTTCCAAGTTAGTTTGGTCGGGTCCCTAATACGCCTGTCAAGTTTCATCGCCCTAGCACATCTGGAAGTACCCTAACTCGCAAACACCGGACTGACCGACCGGCCCACCGACCGACCGACCGACGGAAAAGTGATCGGTATATGGCACTTGGCCGGAAGGCAAGTGCCATAAAAAGGCAGAGATGAGCTCATGAACCTCGAGGTTCGTCCTCTGCCCGTTGAGAGTGGTGCTTTAAAATAATGGTGATGGACCTGGGCTTCCTGTTGGTGAGGTGAAAAGGGTGGTGGAAAGTCGTTTGCTGGACCAGGAAATTCAAGGTTGGCAAGTGGCCAAGGACGGTTCTGTGTCTTTAAGGTTTCATGCAAAGATCAAAGAGATTTGGGTGGAGGAAGTTTATTTTAAAGCGGGACCGAAAAGGGAGGAAATGAGGGATTTGATTAGTTGTAGAGAAGGCGGTATATTGGGAGAGCGAATGGTCGGTCCGGTCCTTACTCATGTCCGATTTGTGGTAGTGTGGATGAGAATTTGAAACATTTGTTGTGTGTGGGTGGTGCTTATAGAAGGTATTATTTTTGTTTGTTTGTGTTTATGTTTTCATGTATTTGCTATGGCCTTTGGCTCTTGGTGTAAATAAATCTTACCTCATCTTATCATGGAGATATAAAGAATAATGCAGCAACTTATGCTTTAATTGGAAACCTAGACACTTACCGATTGACCCACCAACTATCGGGATCCAGGACATCCAAAATCCAATTTCTCTCGGGGTCTGACCAATCCCATCGAAGTAAAGCTGAGTGTTGTAGGCCCAAACGTAACCAGCCGCATTTCGAATGGATCCAGCGAGGCACAGCATCAGGACGGACGGTCTCAGGATCTTAAGGACGGTCTTTAGCCACTCTTTGACTGAAAGGTTTTTCTTCTCTTCAACTAGAAGGATAGTGTATTATTACGGTATGATAGGGTAAACTTCTGAGGAATTGACACAAGATCTGGTATCCCAATGATGGTTTGAAAACTGAAAGGCCTTCAGACCAAGCTGACTGCGAATCATATTTAACGATGCAAAACGGATACGTCAGCTACATTTTATTAGAGCATTTTGGCGTTCTTGGGTCCTCTTCAGGCTCAAGCCGCTCAATCTGGAAAGTGAACTTGTGTAAAAACAATTAAAGATTCTTCCTTAAATATTTGATTTGTGAACTTTTCTCTGAAAAACGGTTGGAGTTAGAGCTGGTGCGGTGATTCCATCCTTTACAAACGACGATGCAAACGGCTGGACTCCGTTTTGCCTCGTCAAATCCGGCTTAAAAAATCCATATAAAAAATATAAAAAGACAAATCTTGGTTATTGTTCTTCAGATCTGCTGAAAGATAACATAAAACGCCTAAATACTCAGATGTTTTTAGCAATGCTTCAGTGAAATACTCTGATCCACCAATAGTTGATATTTATTCCAGAGATGGGCGAATCCGGATTCCGGATTCGTATCCAGAATTCGTCCTTTTGGCCGGATTCGAATCTTCTGCTTTTCAGGCTGGATTCGGACTCGGATTCGAAACCCCGGATCTTGCGAATCCGCTCCAGTTTCTAATCTTCATCCTTCCAGTTTCCATTTTCCCGACTTCTCCGAAACGAGCCCCAAAGTTATTCCTGATTGCCGAGAGGAAACCCATACTATGATATACCGTGTCATTTGCCTTGAGTACTTGTTTGTCACCTCTGATTTTTAAGACTATAACCTATGTACAGGATTTAATTTTTGTTAAGGTCGGATTCGAATCCGGATTCAAATCCTCAGCATGAAATAGTGGATTCGGATTCGGAATAGGATTCGGGCCTAGCCCTGGATTCGGATTCGCCCATCTATGATTTATTTACGGTAAGTTAATCTGTCCGAAGCAAAAGACTATTCTGACAGCGATGCACTATCAAAGGTTAACGTCCTACATCGTGGTTGATATTGGATGGTTGATATCGAGCGGAGCGAGGCTGATACTCTTAAACGGCGGTCGAAATTACTTTTCCGATTAGTTGTTTTTTGCGTGTTGTGGGTTTCTTTCTTCTTTTCTGTTTTGTTTAATTCGTCTAGGTCCTCTTGCGCCAATTTTGATGGGATTTTTTTTTTTCATTCGTTCATTCTTTTCAACCGCGATGGAAGAAAGTAATTTTTCAAGCACAACCATTTACTGTAAGTTTACTTTTACCTGCGGTCGTCTCTCATTCATCTTATCCTTGTTAGAGTGAGCGTGTCCGAAAGCTTTCAGGACTGTAGATGCTGCATTTAATGCTGAATTTTTATTTTCATTTTCGTCCGAAAGCTCTTACCTTATATGCAGCATTAAATGCAGCATTTACAGCACTAAAGGCTTTCAGACACGTTCTTTATTTCTTCTCTGACACTTCTAATTCCGAAATTTAGCCTTAATCGCCAGCTCCCCAGTTTCTTCTTGAAAATTCAGCGTAAAATTTAGCATCTTCGCTGAATTTTTCGATGAATTTTATGCTGCATTAACTGAGCGAAAATTTAAGTCCGAAAGCGAAATGCTGCATAAAATGCTGAATTAATTCAGCATTTTCGTTCGTTTCCGAGCTTTCGGACACGCTCAGTACCTTTTAACATAAAAACATAACATGACGAATTTATTTCAAACAACCACTATCATGGCAAGTCAGGGGTCAGCTTTGCTTTTTGTTTGTCTTTAAAGTTTAACTGAAAAGCCAACTTATTTTTGTGTACACTGAATAGCTTGGATTCTACTAAGGGATTTTTTTTTTATTTTCCACTATCTGTCCCAATTATGACGTTCAGAATATCTCCGGCCGTCCCCACAACGTAAATTCTACTATGACGCAGGAAATTTTAATCTCCACACAAACGCGGCTTTTCAGTTGGCAGTGGTGAGTTTGGTGAAGACTGCTTAGTGCCTGAACCAAAAAAAAATCATAAATCTTTCTGGTAAGGCATACAACACAGATACAAGCGCATAGAGGTACCACAAACCACTATCTAAATTCCACTATTTGAAAATCGATTGTTCATGAATAGCGGAACAACGAAGTAACGCATTTTCAGCGGGTCTTCAAGCCAATTTAAGTGTATAAGTGACGGGTAACCAGATTAGATATAGAACTACCTATTGTTAATTTTGACAGGGTAAAATCTGAAAGACCTAAGTAAGGCAGATATAAATCACATGGGAGTAGAGCAGGTAGCCGTATTGCTGCCCCCATGAATCATGTCTAGGACCTATCGGGGTTATGAAGCCTGGTTTTAACGACTCGACTTGGCTTTAGGGACGGGCATACGACTGAAGCTGTGCAGAGCCAAAATTAACAATTATTTTTTATTAAAATTAATGCCCGGGACCTCGGCGAGGCCAAAATAAACGACTGATACGACTTAGCAAAAGGCAGGGGGGGTGGGGGTGAATCATCTCCCTCCCCCCCCCCCCCCTTCGGGCCACCCCTGCGCAAGTCAGTGAAGATTACGGAGGCTTGGAACTAACTTTCGTCCCAAGTCACTGCCAGCCAATCTGTCGACACTTTCAAAACTGCACTGGATGAACATGTTTGAACCGGCAAGTGTTGTGTTGATAATTTTCGTAGAATTTTGTAGAGGCTTGCGCCTTTTTTTAAAAAGCTATGCTTATTTGAAAATTCCTTAATTTAACTGAAAATCCAGCTAATTTTTATATCATTTAACTGAATACACTGAATTATTTAGACTCTGCTAAGGCATTTTTTGATTTTCCAATATCTACGGTCGGCCCCACAACGCACATTGTACTATGACGCAGAAAATTTGAACGTCAATACAAATGCGATTTCTCCATGGCCAGTGGTGAGCTTGGGGAAGAGTGCTTAGCGCCTGAACACACACTTTTCGTAAATCTGTTTCGTCAAGCATATAACGCGTATTCTCGCCGTTCCCCGAGGACTCCACTTGAGGAGTCCCCGCGTTTTTTTTTTGTCCCGGGACTCATTCCCCGTATTCTCACGAGTCCCCACGGACGGGAAATGCTCCGATTATCATCACCATCATCAAAAAGGACTCCCTTTCAGATTAGGAGGGGAATCAGTTTTTGCTGATGTTACTACACTGTAAAATAAAATAAAAACAATCAGAATGAACAAAACCAAAAACAAAATGGATCCAGACTAGTTTCGTCAACTGCAGATTTTTTTCGAACAAAATCCATTTAAGAAGCAATCCCCGTGTTGTTTTCCATGGGCGGAATCCGCGTAGGGTGACTCCCTCTATTCACGCCGTTCCCTTCGATTCCCCGAGGAGTCCTCGGGGAACGGCGAGAATACACCTATAACACAGGTATAAGGGCATAAAAGTACCACAAATCCGACAGGGAAAGTCCACTATACAAAAATTATTTATTCGTGAATAACGGAGCTACGAAGCAACGCATTTGCGTCGGGTCTTCAAGCCTATTTAAGTAATTAAGAGATTGGTAACTACATTGTCCTATCTCAACCCTTTTCACCTTAAACAGTGCAGTCTTGGGCTAAAAAAACACCTATTTAGATGTTTTTTGGGGGGTCCTTTATTGGCTACTTTGTGTCTGGCTGGTGGCTGACTTTTGCATCAGCAAGTGGATCAAAATGGTATTAAGGTCCAAGTTTAACATAAAAATACCTTTACTGTATTTGCCCATTCCCGATGAAAAATTTGTAGCCTGCGTAGCAGTATGGTAGTAGTACGAAAACTATTTGACGGGCAAAACGGATAAGTCAGCTACATTTTATTCGAGCTATATTTCGGCCCTTCTTGGCAAGGGTCCTATTTTATTTTCCAGTTTGAGCGGCTTGAGCCTGAAGAGGACCCTTGCCAAGAAGGGCCGAAAAACAGCTCGAATAAAATGTAGCTGACTTATCCGTTTTGCCCCGTCAAATATGATTCGCAGTCAGCTTGGGCTGAAGGAACATCTAGTACGAAAACGTTGCATGTAATACTATGTAATAGCAAAGAATACTATCATTTAATGTGCCGCAGACTGGTCCAATCTTATGTAGTAGTATCTAGTAGCATCCTGTCTTGCCATAGTAACATCCAGTCTTGCTAATAGTACCATATAGTAGTATGCAGTAACACGGTAGCCTTGAAGTAGAAGCATGTAGTAGCATCGTTAGTACTGCATGCAACTTTTTCGTACTACTTCATATTACTATTTTGAGATAAATTTTCATCGGGTTATCTGATTTTTAAAATGTTTTGGCTTTTTTTGTGGGGGGATGCCTTGTACCAAATTTTGGTGCAACAATGCTCGATCCCCATGTGTGGATAAGCTGTGATTTACAGTAAACCACCTTCTACCACTTACCCTTTCCATCATTTCTCTTCCTCAACGGTTCTCTAACGGTAAACAGTATAATAGCACCAACGACGATCCCAGGGATTCCGGACAGTATAAAAGCCCATCTCCAGCCTTGTCCCATAATGTTGGCCTCTGTTATGAAATTGCCAAGAGCGTAAGATAAGGAATATCCGGTGTAGATGCCCCAGTTGTATACCCCAAGGGCGAGTCCTCGAAGGCTTTCGGGGAAAAAGTCAGTAAGGAGACTGGTGGCGAACGGGGTACATCCTGCCTCTCTGAAAAAAAAGTAAGTTTTTGTGGGAGGAAAGCTTAAATTACGATGAACTAGAGTGAAGCTGGGTTCAAGTAGAAACAGCTATTTCACTGAGTGTGTTGCGGTGATGCCATCTGCACCTCGCACTGCTCACTTCTGCCGCCGCTAGGCAGCGCTACTCCTTTTTGTTTGTTATGTTTAATCTTTTATACTGTCGCGGTCACTGTCCGTTATTGCATTATTTATTAACTCACGATCATGATTCATCCCACGAGAATGAGTCACCTTCTTCTACACTTCTTTTCGGGCCTCGACCGGCCAACAACTCTTTTTACTTAAGGTTGTTTATTTTAATTTGTAAGTACATACCAGATAATAAAACCTTTTGTTTACTTAAGTCGTTCTTATGACTCTTGTTTAAAGCTCCTTAGAGCGGGATGGCCTGTAAAGCATTGTCCAAACAGATATAATAAGCTGAATAGCGCTATACGCGATGTTTACCTCTTAATACACGCGCCCGTTCAAATAGGGAACAGGAGAGGTTCTTATGAATGCAGCGTTCGCTGTTGACGCTGGTACAGTTTTTCGAGTTTCTAAAGATCAGAAAAAGTATTCATAGTACTACTTGAAGTAAACCAGTACAATTCGACGCCCAAAATATTGTAAAAAGCTATTAATTTTATGGATGGACAGCATTGGTCCTCGAACTAGCAGTAAGCAGTCGTAACAGAACAAAACGTGTTCTTTTGAAGAAAAGTTGTTTCTTTAGCTTCCAACAAAGTAGAACTTTAGTGCTTCTCGTGGCAACAGTGACGGCGCTGCTCCTTTCCTCGGCCCGCTGGCAGAACCAACCAAGCACTCTGATTGGCTCTGCATAAGGGAGAATAGAGCCGAGCTCCATTTTCCTTATTCGCGTTATTACAGCGCGCACCGAGGAAAAGAGGAATCTGTAATAAGGCTTATGCGCCGTAATATCTCTTACAACGCCTATTTGGACAATGCTTAAGGCCTAGTGTATGATGGGTGGTTTATAGCCTATTGTGGTCGGGTACGCAAACCATAGCGTAAATTCACCTGGGGAATCCATAATGAACCCGTGAAGTCTGCATGTATAGTAGGCCAACCCGACTGCGATGACTGTATGCATGGACATTTACCATCTTCTGTCCGGCCTACTACACCCCTCGCCATAACATCAGGTTGAGAGTGGACCTTCACATACAAAGACAGTCGTCGTAACAAGTAGAAGTTCACCAGCTCTTTTGAGGCACCAGCCGGTGATAAAACCCTCATTAGTGTCAAGAACTCATGGTGGGTTTACACACTGCGTTAAATCCGAGCGTATTTTGAAATCCGAGCGTATTTTCTGCACGTTTTGAGCTTGAAAAGATTTCTAGCAATACGGACGTGTTTAGATACAAAACGGACCGATTTTTCAAACACGTCCGTATTGCTAGAAATGTTTTCAAGCTCAAAACGTGCGTAAAATACGCTCGGATTTTACGCAGTGTGTAAATGGACCATCAGCTTGGGTACTCAAGAGAGCAGTGCCGAAGTATACAAAGTTGTCGATTATAATATGACGCCTTGCAAGTCAGAAATCAATGATGTTTTAATCTCCTTGATTCCCCCTGCCCTTGTCGATTACCGATAGTGATACGATCCATATCAGACCAACATAAAAACCCTTCTAACTCGACGGTGAGGAGAGCCGTTGAGTGTCCAAGTGTTCCGAAAATATGCACATGACTCTGTCTCTCATTAATTAACTTATTATTATTTATTTACTTCCCTCAAAACTGAGGAGTACAAAATAATGTATACAACAAAACTATGCCTAAACCATCTGGTCCATTTAATGACACATACACACTATAAAAAATTCACACTATTTCGACAACTAAATTACAATCATTTACGCACTATATTATTCACTTGTTAAATGAGTACAGGTTGTGGGTTTGGAGCGCTACCGAAGCTTTTTTATAAAAGTTGGTGATCTTTTTCTTCAAAATTAAAACTGGGTCTTTTACTTTAAATTATAAAGCAACTGCGAATTACTGAAAGAAATGGGGAACCCAAGGAGAAATTTCGAAAATTTGAAATATGATATTTTAATAGCAGATATGTCGCAAATTCGAAAATTTTCTATGATTGTAGCAAAAAGAAGATGAGGTAAAGCAACGGCGGTGAACAATGACCCGAGGATGTCTTTCCCTCGGTCTTTCCTGTATCGTCCACGAAAACGAATTAAGAGGCCAATGCCTTGCGAATTCTTTCTTGTTTATGATTGACAATTATAGATGGACACTTGCAATAAGTAACAAGACGTAAAGTTTCGATGGGATCCCAAAGGAGAATACTTATTGGGTTCGTCATCTAGGCAAGTGGATCTTGTAGACTTCCGTTCTTGGCCTGATACAGTAAACATTTCATTTATCCCTAATCAACACCTTAACCAGATCCGATTCTATCTTTAATACCCCATTCAAGCCAGACGCCGACCGGATTTCCTATTTTAAGACTTAAACGATTCAATATTTTCAAATTTCAAATAAGTTTGGAGCTAAGATAATGTGTTGTCCCCAGATGGCCCATCTATTCCCCCCTCCCCTCCCATCTTCCGTGCGTCGGTCTGAGAGGAATACTGGCAATCAGTTTTCTCCATATCCAACAAATTCTTCTGCCCAATTTTTACGCAGTTTTATCCCATCATTTATTTCAGGTCGTATATTGTAAGTGTATTAGTTAATTTGTTTCGTGTCTATATTTAGTAAATTTGTAATCGACTTCTAGCTTTTAGCTATTTGGATTAAACGTGATTGATCGATTGATTGATTGATATGCTCTTTATTTGGAAATACAGGATGAACAGCCTTACCGAAGATGCGGTTATTGCTGAATCGACCAATAGTTTCAAGTCCATTACTGATGGGATTTTTAAATCTGATCAGTTCGACTACTCAAAATTTCTTCACGTTATTTAGAGGCGAAAGCCTTTTCTCTTGCTTATTATTATTATGATGTTCCATTAGAAATTATCGGTTCACATCAGATTCCGGTCCTCACATTTATCCTGTGGAGACAAAAGCAAATCTTTTGCCCTTTGCAAACAATGATGATTTGATAAATGTGTTTTAAAGGACACCTCGCACTACGTAATGTTTATGCTACGATGTATTAAGGTAGCTGACTTCTTTAAAAATTACAGAAGGCTCGGTCTGTTTTTAGCCTCTTCTCCATGTCCCTTGATGATAAACTTGGCAAAATTTGCATGATCCGTCTTCGGACCAATATGCTTATCGGAAACAAAGACCGGGAGCCTGATTCGTCACCCAAATAAAGCAAAAGTGAAAAGCGTGATAATCGACGTAACGTTAATAGAGGAGATAGGATACACTTACGACAAATAAAAATAGAAAAACGAGATGGTCATTGTTTTCTTTTTGATCAGCTAGTTACCCCTCGAAGTTGATGTGCGAGGGATAAATATAATTTCGGATATTTCGGTTGCACTTCCGGCAAAACCGTCCAAAAAAAAACACCGAAAATCTCGTTTTTCTATTTTTATTCGAAATGAATGGTCAGCTTGGCTTCAAACCTTATATACACTTATGACGTTTCGAATCTCGGGAACGAGAAGCGTACGTATAGTGTATGTGTTATTACTATCATAAGTACGACGCTTCCTTTAACTATTGTAGTGTATGTAGTTTCTGTCGCCTATAAGACTTACTTTTTCTAGCCTTCTAGAGTAATTTCGAGGGAAAATAATGGTTTAGTTGCGTTTGCGTCAATAGTTGCGTTTTTAGTAAGTAAGTAAGGTTTATAAGACAAAAACTTGCTAGCTAGCTAATTTGGTTGTCTTTACAAAAATTTCATTCTTTTAAACACTCACGAGTTACATAAATACTAAATACTACAAATATTAAAGTTAGACTGACATTTTATTCAACATGTTAACGAAAAATGGCACAAATATGTTACTGTGTCTCTTTGTTTTGATTTTTACCGTTTTTAGTTGCAGCTGCGAACGCGTACGATTGTTTATTGGTGCATCAGCTGGGAGGATAGTTCGGTGTTGGACAGATGCAAGGATTTTACACCCGAACTTAAGAATTAGTATGTTACGACGTTCATGCAGTGAGGGCAGGGATAATTCTGTTAACTGGAGGTTACTTGCTGACTTCTGTACACGCTCAATTTCATCAGACACGTAAGCTGTATTTGGGCGAAAGGGCCCCATAAGGGGCATGCGTACTCGATTACAGGTCTTACGTAGCACAAGTAAGCAGCCTTCAGACTATCACGGTCGCAACCAAACTGTCTCATCTGTATGAGCGTTTGGAGTGATGCATTTCCAGATTTTACTACAGTCTGAATGTGATCAATAAATGAACAGTCACTCGACAGGGTGATCCCTAGAATTTTTGCTGACGATACTACAGGGAAAGGTACATCGGGACATATGAAGTCTCTTTTTACCGGGCTGAACCGTAGGACCTGTGACTTTTTTACATTTTAGACTAAGATCGTACTCAGTGCACTGATCAAAAAATGACTGAAATAGGTTTTGCAGATACCATGGTATCTGTTACCTTGGTAACTGGATCTGCAATTAGTCGTTTTGCAGTAACCGTGGTATCTGAGATACGGTTGCTCTGCAAAAACGACAATTGCCGAAATTGCGCTTTTAGACGTCATCCCAAAAGAAAAACTGGTATTCAGTCACATCACTAAGTGCCAAACTTCTTTCCCACCCGTTTGACAAAAACTGATGAAAGAGAGATGACATTTTCAGATACCACGGTCGGACCGTGGTATGAATATCAGATACCACGACAACTGGCCAGATACCACGATGACTGCAAAAACGCCTTTTGACCGTGGTATCAGATACCACGATAACTGCAAAAACGACTTTAGACCGTGTCATCAGATACCATGGTATCTACAAAAACGCAACTAATGATAAAAAAAGAAATTAGTCGGACCTTAGAAAATGCATTAAAAGCCACTTACCCAAGGCCAAGACCGAAGCGGAGGACTGCCAACTGCCAATAGCTGCCAACAAAGCCAGTAAGGAGGGTGCAGACCGACCAGAAGATTAAACTGAAGCCCAACAAGAGCTGCATATGAGACATAAACTTTGAGACGGTTAAACGAAAACATATAAAGACAGTCACGGACGAAGAAGTACAGTAGAGGTATGCTTATTTGAAAACTAATCTTAACTTAAAAATAAGATGAAAAGTTTTTTGATGAGTAAAGGTGGATGAGGAGAGAGGGTTACCCTGGGTATGAATCGGTTCTGGGTTGCCACGAGGTTTAATTGTCTTCTATTATTTATAATATTACATTTTTTTCTATATATAGTTGTTTATGTATAGTATTGCATTTATTTTTTTCCCTTTTCTTCTTTGTTCCCATATATTTATGCTAAGTTATTAAATTATTGAGTCCTGCCACAAACAAATCTGTATAGATTTTCACGTGGCAAGTCTGTCATGATATTGATTTTTTTGTGTGTAAAATTCCATTATATATTAAATTTGTCTTTCTCTCAACTGTTTCACTACCCTGGTTTTGTTATTAGCGTTGAAAACATTAAAATGGAAAAAAAATGATATTAGCTAACAGCCAACTATTTCAGGGTTATCCTGGCATAAACTACGAGTTGAAATTTCAGCAAACTGGTTTATTTTGGATTCATAAATGAGCTTGTTCTTCTATTTTAAATGTCTGTTGATTTGGACTGCCATCTTCTTGGTAAAGGCACGTTCCACTTAGCAAAATCTTCAAATTGTGAAAGGAAAACCAGAGCCCCGTTTTTGTTGCACGCTGCAGCTCCACTCCTCGGCCGCTTCAGGCTGATTCTTTCAACATTCGTTTTGCACTGCAGTGCTTCCGAGGAAGACGGCAGCGCTTCTCGAGGATATCGGACTTGCTTACCGACCAAGTCCGTGCTTCCCTGCAAGGTACTGCATCAACTAAGAAGAAATCGTGCAGGCAGTGAATCGAAGAACGCATCCTGTGCAGAAGAAAAGAAGTGCAGCGGCAGCAAAGCGGTAGCACTATTGCAACAAAAACGAAGTTCAGGTGGCAGTTCACTAGCTTCAAAGAAATAAGCGAACATCTTCTGCCATCATCAACCGCCTTCCTGCCCATTGCCCAATGCGCCAGCTAATGCAGTAAATTTGTTGTTCTTTTCGTGTTTCGTTGTGTATTTCTTGTTTTGCGTTTATTTATCTTTTGCTGTCGCTGTAGTTTTTGTATTTATTGTTAAGCGTTCATTTACCTTTTTTTCTGTATGGACTGTGCAAATGCCTTATTACTAGGCTGCACGTAATAAATTCATTCATTCAAAGCAAAATTTTCAAAAGAAAGTGAAACAGGATATGAACTGGGCGATTTTGGCAAGTATTTTGCAGTAAAAGTTGCATGTTATAAGTTTTAATGTTTTCTTCGGCGAAGGTTCACTATTAGGCGACATACAAATAAGCATACCTTTACTGTTATAACAAAACCTATCTCCCGTAAGTCGAGGCGGATCAGGCTCCCACTTATCGCTTACGAAGAGCTGATCGTTCAGAAATACCGGTTATGCAAGTTTACCCGTGTTTTTCATAAAACACACATGTCCAAGGAGTCGAGTATGCTTGAATACACAGATGGCACTTTACACAAGGGACTTGTACCGTGACTAATAAACCATAAACGGTTTTTTCGAATATTTAGCAGTCTAGGACTCCATTGTCAGAGCCACGTAGACATACCAGGACCCACAAGACGGGGTCTCATGGTGAAAACCAAATAAAACCAAATATATAATTTTAATGGGGAAGACGCCTTTGAGATGGAAACACTGTATAACTAGTGAACTGATAGACAAAAATGCTCCTCAGCCGGGATTCGAACCCAGGACCCTCTGCTTACAAGGCAGTCGCTCTACCAACTGAGCTACTTATGCTTGAATGTTGGCATAGAAACGGTATCTACTACGACGTGTGTTTAACACTAAACGTATAGATACAAAAAAGTAAAAGGTTATTCGACGAGTTTTCACGAGACACGCCCATCTACATTTACTTTTTCGAGTTCTCACTGGTTTTCTCGAGAGCTGGACAAGACTTCTTTCTACAAATTTAGAAATTATTATATCGTTTATTCACAAAATTTACAAGAAACCAAAACTAGATGATTATTAATACTATCTACTTTCATGCACATTTTCATTTGACATTTCCTATACTATTTTACGTAATGAACAATTTTTGGAAAAAGTAAGTGAACCTAAACTGATATGGAGACTGTGATGCCGCAGAGCATTGTTATAAGGAATGGGAACTTGACTCTTCCTGTATGGATGGAACGGATAGAGACGGAATTGCAATCGTTATATGGCACTTGGGCCAGAGGCTGTAAGTGCCATAAAATCGACTGTTTCCAAGAAAAAAATCGACTGTTTAATCGAAAAATCGCGGCGCTTGGCGCCGACTCGGATATTTTTTTACCGACTGGCCGACAGCATCGGGAGGGGAGCGTCCCCCTTCCCTCCCCATACGTGACACCCTGCAGGTCAAAATACTCTTTATCTCCTTCTCGGATTCGGAGCCTTCTCGGAAATTAATTGGATTGCTAATTAACTAATATTCAAATTAAGTATTCCTTCAGCCCAAGCTGTCTGCGAATCATATTTGATACGGATAAGTAACCTGTAAGTAACCTTAATAATATTTCAGCGACATTTCCGCCCTTCTTGGCATTGGTCTTCTTCAGACTACAAAAGGAAAGACGAACCTGAGATCGCTACGATATATTTGACTGAGCTAAGCGAATAAGTCAGCTGATTTTTTTTTAGCGATGTTTCGACCCTTCTTTGCAAGGGTCTTATTCAGGCCCACATGTTCGTTTTTCTTGCCCTTGCCTTTAGCTTGCCAAGAAAGACCGAAATTTCGCTAGGATAAACCTCAGCTAACTTATCCGTTAAGCCGTTTTCAGACTGACGCGTTGGGCCTTTCAAATTGTGCTAAGCAACCTCTGCGTCAAGCTTGCAACGCAGAGCTTACGCAAAAAAAAACGCAACGCCAGAATACAACCAAGTTCTATTCTTACGTTGCGTCGACGCGTACGCATCAGATTTGTCAGTGAAAAACTTACTAAATTACGAAGAAAAACTTACTAATGATGAAAGAAAAGAAAATTTAGCGGAAGAAACTGAGAAAGGAAAAGGTAAATCTGCATTTGGCATAGCTTCTCGCGTATGTGTGAAAGATACGCTACCCAAACTGTACGCACCTCAAAAATAAACACAGACGCGACGACGCGTCGTCAAGTCGCTTTCAAATTGACGCGTCGTTGCGTATGTGTTTATGTTGAGGTGCGTACAGGTTGGGTAGCGTTTCTTTCACACCTAAACGACAAGCTTTCACGCTGGATGTGTATTCACGTTTTCCTTTCTCGGTTTCTTATGCTGAATTCTCGTTTCTTTCATCATTACTAAGTTTTTCTTAATCGTTAGTAGGTTTTCTCCAGTTTGTCCTCAAAAACTTTCATTTTTCACTGAAAAATCTGATGCGTATGCGTCGACGCAACGCAAGAAAGGAACTTGGTTCTATTCCTGCTTTGCGTTTTATTCGTCTGCGTAAGCTCTCCGTTTCGTCAACGCAGGCGCGACGCAGACCTTGCGTAGATCAGTGTGAAAGTTTCTGAAGTATGTGACAATTTCGACCCCAATCAGTTTGGTTTTAGGCAAGGTATTAGCACCTCACATTATTTGGTTAGCCTGGTTCATGACATGCTAACTGCTCTTGAGGAAGACGATTCGTTCATTGGCCTAATCCTCGCTGACCAAAAAAAAAAGCTTTCGATCTCCTTGATCACGCGGTTGCTTCGGAAGCCATTTCTGAAATGGGTGCTAGTCAATTTTCTCAGTGTATAATTGCCAGTTTTCTCTCAGACCGGAGCCAAGTTGTTAAACTGAATGGTTCCGTCTCCGCAGGTGAAACAATAACTTGCGGTACCCCCCAAGGTACTAAGTTGGGTCCTCTGATTTTCCTTTGTTCTGTTAATAATGTTGCTAAAGATTTCCTTCATAGGTACAAATTTGCAGACGATCTCTCCCTTCTCGTTATTTCTAAGCTTTCTTTCACACTTCCGAACAGTTCAAATCCGGTGCAAGATTCCATAACTTTCCTTAAAACTCAACTGTCAAGCAAGAAAATGTAAATTAATGATAGTAAGTCTTCTGGTTATGCGGTTTAGCAGACTGCGAAGAGAAACTGCTATATATCCGTCGTCTTTCAGGCAGTGTAAATCCGTAAAACTGCTTGGGGTAATAATCGATGACGATCTGAGATGGAATTCTCATGTCGACAATATTATCCGTAAAACCAACTTTTTAATTAAATCCCTCTCCACCCTTAGATCTTTCGGTTTGGATACTAAATGCCTCCTCTGTTATTTTAAAACTTATATCCGTCCTCATTTAGAATATTCTTCTCCGGTTTGGCATTCTCCTCTTTCTGCAGAGCTCTCTGATCGCCTGGAAAATGTCCAAAAGAGAGCAGTGAGAATAATTCTGGGTGATCATAATATTTCATATGAAGAGGCTCTAATTAAACTTGACGTTCCTAAATTAACTGAACGCAGAAATACTCTTTCAAATAAGTTTGGAGCTAAGATAATGTGTTGTCCCCAGATGGCCCATCTATTCCCCCCTCCCCTCCCATCTTCCGTGCGTCGGTCTGAGAGGAATACTGGCAATCAGTTTTCTCCATATCCAACTAATTCATCTGCCCAATTTTTACGTAGTTTTATCCCATCATTTATTTCAGGTCATATATTGTAAGTGTATTAGTTAATTTGTTTCGTGTCTGTATTTCGTAAATTTGTATTCCACTTCTAGCTTTTAGCTACTTGGATTAAACGTGATTGATTGATTGAAAGTCTCAACGCGTCAGTGTGAAAGCGGCTTTCAAGGACACTCGTACTTTTCACTAGTTGCGTTTTTGCAGATACCATGGTATCTGATACCACGGTCTAAAGTCGTTTTTGCAGTTATCGTGGTATTTGGCCAGTTATCGTGGTATCAGATATTCAGATGCCACGGTCCGACCGTGGTATCTGAAAAGTCATCTCACTTTCATCAATTTTGTCAAATTGGTGGGAAACAAGTTTGGCACTTAGTGACGTGACTGAATATCAGTTTTTCTTTTGGGATGACTTCGAAAAGGGCAATTTCGGCAATTGTCGTTTTTGCAGAGCAACCGTATATCAGATACCACGGTTACTGCAAAAACGACTACTTGCAAATCCAGCTATGGTATCTGTAAAAACGCAACTACTATTTTCACACCCCAGTGGCGAATGCTGACCTCTGAAATCTCCCTTTTTACAAAATTCTTGTAAATCACTTAATTTTTCGCTTTTCAGCACTGGGCGAGATTCTCCAGAGTTGCCAGACAATAACTTTGTTTCTATCTTTAGACGTGATTGAGCAGGCGCTGCCAAGCCTGACTGCGCCCGCGGAGCGAAGCGCCGTAGTTCTCTATGCCTTCTCAGTATCAACTACGGCGCGCACTTGTTTTAATTTTTCGCTAGAAAAACAAAATATCTGGCCAGTATCGACAGCGCTAACAAGAGAACCCCTAACTTGACAAGGCAAGCAGGGGCGTCACGACTGGAGGGGGGACGCCCCCCCCCCCCCAATCTTGTCGGCCAGTCGGTAAAAAATAACCGAGTCGGCGGGAAGAGCCGCGATTTTCGTCAAAACAGTTGATTTTTTTCATGAAAACAGTCGGTTTATCTGAAAATCAGTCGATTTTTTGTCAAGAGTCGGTTTTTCTGAAAACCAGTCGATTTTTTTTTCAAAACTGTCATTTTTTTTCTTGAAAACAATCGTTTTTTCTGCAAAAACAGTCGGTAAATCCCTTGCCCCCCCCCCCAAAAAAAAAAACCATTTTGGCTGGTAACGCCTCTGGAGGCAAGTATGAGTATTTTTGAGAAACACTACTTCTGGACCATTTTATCGTGAAAAAGCTATCTTTAGTAAGAGCTGTGGCTTACGTGCAGTCACAAATAATTCTCGAACTGTCTTAAAGGCGCTTGTCTCGCGAGGACCCATCACGCCATCTCTTTTACCAAACCGCCTTCGGTTTTAACCAAAAAGGGAATTCATGGATTCGAACCCACATTCGTCCGTCTCCGGGGGACGGAGAAAGCTGATTATATAAAAAATCGCCTTTTGTTAGCCCTTACCTTCCTGTTATACAAATCGGCAGCAATTCCGACCGGAATGGCAGCGAAAGTATAAATGAGAATGAAAACAGGACCAGCCAAGATCTGGTATTCGTATCCTTGACCTGTATAGTCCCATTTGCAGCCGTCGGTGCCATTTGACACCGTGGCACACCTGAAAAGGAATTAATTCCATTAAGAAAATAAAAAAATACAGATGTATAAAAGACTATTACAATACATCCAACACAACAAAGAGGAACGAGCATAATTGCAGTGTCACAGAACTCGAATTATCAAAGTTATATCACGGACCCATAAATTTCCTGTAATGACTCGCCATTCAGGGGGCTTGTCAATAAGAGATTTCTGATGCGCTCTTGACCGAGTGTCAGATAGTTCGAGAAATACCCGCGGGGATAAAAATACCCGACTATCCAGATAGACAAAATTTTTCGCAGCTGTTGTGCTGAACTAGGAATGTTTCTCTGTAATGGAAGAGTATCCTGGATCTTTTGTCCTAGCTTAGGTACCTGGTGGCATGCTGAGTAGTCCCAACAAATTTTGTCTATCTGAGCAAGAACGCCGATTCGACCCAAGCGGAATTTTTAGAAACTAGGTGAGGCTCGGGCAACATAGCAACATAGAGCGTGTTCCACCCTCGTACCAATAGTAACTATTAGTTACTAAATCCGTTCCAACCTCACGAAAAGTTACTACGCTGACCGTTCCAGCCTTCTCGAAATAGTAACTAATAGTAACTATTTGCTTACCACGCTCGGGAGCATGGTAAGCGTAGTAACCACGAATCTCTAAATATTCTTTGAGCCCAAGCTGACTTTGAAACATTTATTCAAACAATGTTTACAACGGGTATTACAGGTTTGTTTCCTTCCCCGAAGTTGAACCAGAGGATTGACAGCCTGACGAGGAACTTTGCCAAAAAAGGCCGAAATATCGCTGATGAAGAATCGTAGCTGAGATTACAGGTTTGTTTCCTTCCCCGAAGTTGAACCAGAGGATTGACAGCCTGACGAGGACCCTTGCCAAAAAGGGCCGAAATATCGCTGATGAAGAATCGTAGCTGACGTACCCGTTGTAAACATTGCACGAATCTCTGTCACGTGATTGGTCGGATTCACCCGTGGCATGATATTCCGCTGGAAAATAGAAAAATCGTTCCAGCCTTGACGACAAAAAGGCAGAATTTGTAACGTCATGCGTGGTAACTACGGTAAGTAGGATGGAACACGCTCATAGAAGCATAGGAAATGACAAGCCCCTTGAATGGCGAGTCATTACAGAAAATTTATGGGTCCCTGGTTATATTAGTTAACGGAACTAAACTTATTATTTGTTTAATATGATATTTTGTAGAAAAGTATTCGGTGCGAAATTATCTACTCGCTGCGGCAAAAGAGACGTGGGGTGAGGGAATATATTTTAGGGTAGAGTTAAGTAGGGAGGAGTTGGGTTTGTTAATCAGTATGAGGGCTGATGGTTTGCCGCTCGGTGCAAGAAGAAAGTAAATGGGGAAAAAAGAGGAAAGATCGGGTCCTTACTACTTCTGCCCTATGTGTGGAGAAATGAATGAGGATATATGCCACCTTTTGTGTAATTGTAGAGAGTTACGGGGGCTAAGGGAGGAGATTTTCGGGGTGGGGGGAACTGATAAGAAATGGATTATTAAAATGATGGGAAGTAAAGATTTTAAAGAAATAAGAAATATTCGGAAGTTCCAGGGTTAGCTTTTAAACACCGGAAAGATTTCTTCTGATGGGGAAGTTGTGTTTTTAGTGTTAATAAAGTATTCAGTGTAAATTAAAAATATTAAGAGTGTGTTAGTGTGTGCATGCGCATGTAAGATTGTTCACTTTTTGTTTCGTTTTGTTGCATGATGGCCTGATGGCTTTAATGTACAAATAAATCATTCATTCATTCATATTATCAGTATTGAAGTATTTTCTTATTTAAAGGTAATAGATAAACTGTTTCATTAGTTTGAAGTTAATTTGGGTCTAATTTTCGAGTTCTGCGACAAGTTAGGGCGACCTTAGAACAGTCCGTGAGTCGGCAAAGGGTTGCCAGCTCTAAAACCCGTCAGAGCATCGCTAGTGGGCACTGTTCGTGACATGCAGACACTTTGTGTTGCTTTAAGGGGACCCGAAAACGTTAATGACGCGATATGACTTGGTAAAACTTGTTCGCCTGTCCGTCCGTCCGTCGGTTGGCACGATAAATCTCCAAAGGGTTGAAATATTTTCTCTTCAACTCCATGTGAGGATTCTATAAGTCAAAGTATAGGTCAAGTTCCTAGATGGGCTCCGTATAGTGGGAGGGGGGGGGGGGGGAATTAATTTAAAGGATTAAAAGACAGACGAATCCGTTTTTTAACTTTCTTTTCTTGCCGGACAAGCAGTTGACCCAGGATCCGGCCGAAACTGGAAATTTGGTAGAAGTAATAATTTATTATGAAGTCGATTAAAACTCCGATATGTGGGTTGAAACAAACGCTAAACCAATTTCTGAACTTTATTTTTCTTAGTGGACAAGTAGTTTGTCCGGAATCCAGCCAAGAAACAAAAATTCGAGAGAAGTAAAAGTTTTGTCTGACGTCGGTTAACGTGTCGAGTTAGGGGTAGGAAAACACGCTCGACTTTGGTCTTCACTTTGTTTTCCTGTCGGAATCCGGCAAAAGACGGAATTTCGACAGTACCTATGACTTCTTGATAGAGAAGTTAAATCTGTCGACAAAATGGAACACTGACAAACTGGATCGATCTGTCTGGCTTCTTTTCCTGCTTGGCCAATACGACCGGACCGGATCGGTTGAAAACCGGAAATTCAGTAGGTCTCGCCTTTATCTTCAGAATTCCAGTCTAGGAGGAAGAAGACATAGAAAATCGATCTTACGATTTTGTTTTTCTATCAAAATGACAGTTTGTCAGGACTCGTGGGAGTCCGGCGAAAATGGAAAATTTTACTAGTTCTTCTAATATCTTTGTCCAGCTGTTTGTGTCGGCACACGGATAACAAAGCGACTGATCTACCCATCTGCGTTACTTTCCTATCGGGTAAATGGTACGATCGAAATCTGATGTAAACTGCTAATTCTGGAGAGAACAATAGAATAGAATAGAATGTGATAACCGAAAAAAGCCCGTGGGCCATGGCAACAAAAATTACATAAAAAATTCACTAACTTACAGAACTAACCCACTGCTCCTATTCTAAAAAGCTCGTTCCACGCTCCATCGGAAGCCTCTAGTAACGTCCAATTTTTTCGCAGTAACAAAACATTCATCCTTCATCATCCTTACCATCCATTACTCATTATACACTCTCTCACCAAATACCTCCTTTCTCCATTCATTCAATTCCACACAATCACACATCAAATTAACCACACATAAGGCCTTTTTCCGCGACACATTAGTTGTGGGCCACACCGAGGGCCACACACTTCTGAGTGTTTGTCGCGGAAACACGATTGTCTGCCACACGATCGAGCCACTAGTTTAAACTCGCGGAAACGCCGTTTTGTCGATTTTTTGGCGGTAATTTCAAATATTTAAAAATTAAAATAAAATTTATGTAAAATCTCAGTAAATAGAACTCTAGGCTTATTTCAAAAGCATCTTCAGTTGTAAGTATGCATACTTAAACAAGAGCTGTAAGCTCATATGGCACTTGCATGGGTCAAGATGATTTGATTGATCAAAAGAAAGTTTCGACTTTGCGGTTGAGATGCGCGCTCTAAGGGAGCTGGAACTTCATTTGTAAGCAAAACCCTTGAGGCAAAACTGCTAACGGGCTGATGGGCATCCCGAAAATGAATATATTGCTTAAAAGTATTTTTTTTACTTTGCGGTCAAGATTGGTACTTTAAGGAATAATCGGATTTGGGACGTAGCAATTTCTAAGCAAATGTTGTTGAGTCTCCAATATTCCAGCAAAGTTTCATCGTCCTAGAACATCTGGAAGTACCTTAACGCGCGATCACCGGAATCCCAGACCCCCCCCCCCCCTCCTCCAACTCCACCCACAATAACCGGAGCCAATCCGGTTCTGTAAATGATTAATCCAGAGCATCTGTTTGTCATTCCCACGAAGTTCGATCCAGATCACACCAGTCTAAGCGGGTCAAGTATTTTCCGCCCTCCCCCCAATTATTGCCGGATTCGGTCCGGAAATGAAAAAGGTCATAAGAGAAAAATGTCCTCTGTTTAATTATTAAATTTCACTCGAATCCGATCACCCGTTCCAAAGTTATGCATGACTCAATATTCCGGATTCCCCTCCCTCAACTCCCCCCACCAAGATTATTATATCGAGGATTTTTTTTATTCCAAGTCAGTTTGACCGGGTCCCTGATATGCCTTCCAAGTTTCGGCGTGAAAATCCCCCAAAAAACGGAATTCCGGCAAACCCCCTCCTCCCCCCCCCCCTCAAGTTTCCGGATCCAGTCAAATTATGTAAAAGATTTACATGGACCAGATGTTTGCTCTTCCCAGCAAGTTTCACTCCGATACCATCATTCTAACCGTTTCCCGAGATTTCCGGTCCACCCCCCCCCCCCCCCCCCCGGGCTCCACCGCGGTGCACGTAGCTAATCCGATTCAGCAAATGACTTACCTAGAGCTTCTGTTTGTTCTTCCCACAAAGTTCCGTCCCGGTCCCTCCATTCTAAACGGGTCACGTATTCCCCCCCCCCCCCAATAGTTGCCGAATCCGGTCCGGATATGAAAAATATCATCGGAGAAATGTCCTCTGTTCAATTCTTAAATTTCACTCGAATCCGATCACCCATTCCAAAATGACGCATGACTGAAAATTTCGGATTCCCCTCCCTTTTGTTTAAACCGCCTTTTTTTCTGGCAACATTTAACTATTTCACATGAAAATTCTAGCTTTTAACATATTCAAGCCCCCAAAAAATTCCAAGCCTCAAACGCCAACTAAATGAGGCAACCTCTGACTTCTCCATTCTCGCTTTTGACAAAAACACTAATTTGCAGCTCGTCCGCAACCCGGTATACGTGTTTATGCATATTGAGCACCCGCACTCTGTTGACCAATCAGGGAGGAGAACGCAGAGAGGAGAATCGAGAATTCACCATCGGAGCAACTTCTCGATTCTGCAGAATCGTGAGGCTTTCCCCGTTCTCGATTCTGACAAAAACGAACATGAAGTTTATCAACTGAAGACGAACCATAGTACTTATTCCTTGAGTCCGAACTTCAGAAGGGTCATCCTTTCAGCTAAACATCCATTTTACTGCAAATACGATCTTTTAGATACAGTCCGACGAGGAGCCATGCCAAGAAGGGCCGAAATATCGCTAGGAATTCGCCCTTTTCGTCTGCAGGTTAGTTTGACCGTATCCGAGTTTGTTTTAGTATTGTTTTGGGTTTTGCGTTTTAGTCCTAAACTTATTTTACTATCATCAATTTTGGTGGAAAATAAAACATTCGATGCGTTTTTGATCCGAATTCTCCTTTCCGAATTCTCGCTTCTGAATGTTCGATTCTCGTACAAATTACCGTTTTTGCTCCTCTGACTTCTCCATTCTCGCTTTTGACAAAAACACTAATTTGCAGCTCGTCCGCAACCCGGTATACGTGTTTATGCATATTGAGCACCCGCACTCTGTTGACCAATCAGGGAGGAGAACGCAGAGAGGAGAATCGAGAATTCACCATCGGAGCAACTTCTCGATTCTGCAGAATCGTGAGGCTTTCCCCGTTCTCGATTCTGACAAAAACGCAAGAAAAGGAGAATTCACTTCATCTGAATAGTCCAAAAACGTGAAACAGGAGAATTCGTAGGAGAATCGAGGAGAATTCGGACCAAAAACGTAACTCTTCATTCATTCGTCAAATTTAATGGTGGGTACGAAGGTAGATGATTGGAAGAACAGCAAGGACAAAGCAATTAAAGCAAATCGTATTATTGTCGCTTCGTTCAAGCTGAGTTGCGTTTTCAGGCTTGCGATTCTCAACCCGTGTTCGTCACAAGTCGTTTTTACGGTGCGCATCCAGTGCGCATCCTAACACGGGTTCCGTGCACTGTGGCGTCAAGCGTTTTTAGCTACCGTGCTTCTTTCGAGTTCAACACCGAATTCAAACACAAACGGACTCGGTAAAGTACCAAATCCTGTGCCGGGTTCTCTTATGCAGAACAGGGGCACTGAAAACAGGTGACAGCGCAGCGCGTTAGGATTCGAGTTCAACACGCTAATTGCTGAAAACGCGACTCTGTTCAAAACCAACCCCTTGATGTTGTGACTTACCTTGGAATTCCCTATTGTTCAGTGAAACGTAATTTTCAATCAATTGTAGTCAGAAATATTGAACAAAAAATCCGTAAGACGTTTGGAGCTTTAATCCGTCTGACGGGTAAGCTTAGACGTGATATTCTGGCCCGTATATACAAGTCAACTGTTTTACCAATAGTTATTTTTCCAGCGGTGGTGGTGAATGGTTTTAATCGTGGTATGATTGCTAGTGTTCGTGTGTGCTATTTTAAATATTGTAAATTTTTGCTTGGATACCCTTTATTTGCTAGAAATACACCTCTAATTGATTCCCTTTCAGTTAAAGATCCTGCCCTGGCAATTCAGCAGAAATTTGGTAATTTTGTAGCTAAAGCTAAAGCTTCTGACTCTGAAGAATCTGTTTCCGTTTTTCGATAAAAGTTAATAGTTAAGTAAGTACAATGTGTTGTTTAAAGTACGTCAATTGTTATTTATTGTTTTGAAACTTATTTGTGACAGTTTTTTTTAATTTATTTTAGTACTCCTCATTATATATTCTTTGAGGGAAATAAATAAATGAATGAATGAATGAATTTTACAACACAAGAATGCCGTATCTTATTAGCTCCGCGGAAGCTTCTTTTCCCCTACGCTGAGAAACCTTTGTTCAAACTGCATAAATTCTGGGGTCTTAAGTGGATCCTCCACTGGCAACTGTAAGTCCGTCGTAACCGTGCTCGTCCGTACCGGAGTGCTATCATTGGCTGAAAACCGTCAAAATGGCCGCTTATGACACGTTACGGTCGCTTCCGACAGCTTACGATTGCCAGTGGAGGCAGAGGCGTTACTAGCCAAAAATTTTGGAGGGGGGGGGGGAAGATATTTCGACTGGCTGGTCATTTTTACCGACTGTTTTAAGAGAAAAACGACGGTTTTCAAGAAAAAAACGACGGTTTTGACGAAAAATGGACTGATGTTCAGAAATCCGACTGTTTTTAAGAAAAAACCTATTGTTTAAATGATAAAAATCGACGGATTTTCACATAATCGACTGTTTTTCATGAAAAAAACAACTGACAACACTAAGGGGGGGGGGGGGGGTTGGAGGACCCACTTTAGATGATACAAATATTCTGGTCTCACCAGCAGATACCGTGACGGGATCCAGTGTTCACGCAAAGGTAAAGGGTTTCGAGTTTTTCACTCATCAAACCTATACAAATTGGTTGCTTGAATTTGAAGGGTAGAAAATTTGTGCTTTTATATTTTTATTAGGCTTTGGAGATATTTTCTGAATATGTTAACGGTGAGAAAATTCGTTTTATACTATTAAAGTTTAACTGAAAAGGGCAGAGATGGGACAGTCTTGTTACCCCTTACTTATTCCCTTAAATAGACTTGAAGACCCGATGACAATGCGTTACTTCGTCGCTCCGCTAGTCATGAATAATCACTTTTCAAATAGTGGAATTTCCCTGTCAGATTTGTGGTACTACCTGTGTCAGATGCTTGACGAAAAAGATTTATGAAGTTTGTTTGCTCAGGCACTAAGCAGTCTTCACCAAGCTTATCACCGCCTACTGAAAAGCCGCGTTTGTGTTCAGATTCAAATATTCCGCGTCATAGTAGAATTTGCGCTGTGGGGACAGCCGTAGATATTCTGAACCTCAGTACTAGAGCAGATAGTGGAAAATAAGAAAATCTTTTAGCAGAATCCAAATAACTCAGTGTATTCAACTAAATGATACAAAAATAAGTTTGCTTTTCAGTTAAACTTTAAAGATTGACAGATTAGAATGAATGATATTTTTAAAATATTTACTGTTTGAGACGACCGACATGACAATCATAAAGACAGATTAGTTGGGGGGAAGAGACGTAGTATTAAGCTGTCAAGTCTGGTTTGATGGTGATGAAAAATTGCTACACGGGTGTAAAAAAAAAGGCTCGCTCGAAAAAAATGTATTTCACCATTAGCGTCGAAACTGTAATTAGTAAGGCAGGGGCGTCTTGACTGGGCCAGTGTCGGCCAGTCGGTTAAAAATAACCGATTCTGCGCGAAGCGCCGCGATTTTTCGTCAAAACAGTTGATTTTTTCATGAAAACAGTTGTTTTTTTCTGAAAATCAGTCGACTTTTCAAAACTGTCGTTTTTTTTTCTTGAAAATCAGTTGTTTTTCTGCAAAAACAGCCGGTGAAAATTACCAGCCAGTAGGTAGATTCCTTGCCCCCCCCCCCTCCCCCGAACATTTTGGCTATTAACGCCTCTGGTAAGGTAACAATACCAAATTCGTTGATGCTTAAAATTAGGACCTTGTCCGTCGTCAGCTTAACTGCGCAGAAGGAGAATAGGCGATTGTTAGAGCGTCGTTCGGAAAGGCCACTGATCCGCATCCGCTTTCTCCTATTCGTGACACTAATACTATTCAACTGCAGTCGCAAGTGTTTCAATCAAAAGTGACCTCTACTTAAAAAAGTCTATAGAATTTACCTTTACATGATCATTTTCAAAGCGAATTTTGGTCGCAAGTGTTTCGATCAAAAGTGACCTCTACTTAAGTCTATAGAATTTACCTTTTCATGATCATTTTCAAAGCGAATTTTGGTTAGTTATTGGACGACAGTTGTTGCACTTTTGGATGAGTATAGGCTGCAATGTAGAAAAAATCTTGCAGTATTTACTACTGGAATTAATCTTGTCTCTAAAAAGATGATATTATCTCTAATCGGATTAATCGTATCTCAGTAGAGATAAGATTAATCCCAGTAGCAAATACTGCAGTTAACTTTAATCCTTACTCGGAGAAACTTTTTACGGTGTGCTCACTATTTTCTTTATTCCCTGTTCTACTTTTCTCGTATAGACTCCCATACTGTCAGAAGTGTCATAACAGATAACACACGGATGCGTAGTTTCAACAGACAACACTTGGTTCTATTTTGTCTTTGTTTTTCCCCTGTTTTCTTTGTTTTTGTTTGTGATCGTGATTTGATTTGTGTGATTTGAAAAGCATCAGTGATTTTTTTGTCTGTAACCTATGTACATGATTTGGTTTTCTGAAAGTCGGATTCGTACCTACTAGCCCTGGATTCGGATTTGAATTCTTTCAAGATTGTCGGACTCACCCATGTCTGGTTAAGGCGAGTCCGATTCATGGACAAGATCCCTCGAGACGACAATGAGACTATCAAAAACGTTCTCCTGACTCGGTCTCGTCCTGAGACTCACGCCCAGAGTAGCCTACTAGCAATAAGGTTTATTTTTTGTGAATACATAACTGGAACATTGATCCTCAGTGTATATAAAATATATCATCATTTAGATGATAGATAGATGGATAGATATCGCTTTTATTCTTTTCGAACTATCATGGTGAAATCCAAATTTGTCGAAATCGTCATATATACATGTAAACACTCGTATATAAATATGTCAATTGATATTGCACTTTACTTGTCACTGAAGACGTCTGTGTTATTCCAAAATTGGAGGGCCAGGACGTTTACTGTCCCGGCCTTACTTAACAACTGTTGAAAAGTTGCAGCCAATCAACTCTGCTCACCAGATGTTCGCAAAGAGTTTTGTCCCTTCATTTCTAAAGTTGTATAACGAAACGTAAACTGAGCTGCTCGTTAAATATACAACAATAATACATAGATGGCACTTTACACAAAGGACTTGTACCGTGACCAATAAACAAGAAACAGTTTTTTCCATTGTAATTTAGAAGTCTAGGACTCCATTGTCGGAGCCACGTAGACTTATAATATATAATATATAATATAATACCAGGACCCACAAGGCTGGGTCTCATGGTGAAAACCAAATAAAACCAAATATATAATTTCGATGGGGAAGACGCCCTTGAGATGGAAACATTTTATAAGTAGTGAACTGAAAGACAAAAACGCTCCTTAGCCGGGATCTGAACCCGTAGTAGAAGCCGGCCATAGGAACAGTGATCCCGCCCAACTATACAGACTATTGTACTGGTTTGCGAACTCCAGTAGCTCCAATGGTAAAGCGCCTGCCTTGTAAACAGAGGGTCCTGGGTTCAAATCCCGGCTGAGGAGCATTTTTGTCTTTCAGTTCACTACTTATAAAATAAGTTTATAACGTTATTTATGACTGTTGTAGCCCTATATATTTAGGCCTATTATGATTTATGCATGTGCTCATAGGTTGTGCCGAACTGGTGGTAGGCTATACCAAACAAATTTGGCGTAAGCCATGACAAGTTTTTGGTGAATAAAAAGATTTATCTACCATCTATCTATCTATGTACAGTAGAGGTATGTTTATGTAAACAGTTATGTTAATATGAACAGTGCAGTTTTGGGCTAAATGGTAGAATGAAGATCCAGAATACCTTTTCAGATGCCTTTGATTACCTACTCTGGCTAACTGGTAGTTAGCTTTAGACACAGCAAGTGCATGAAAATGGCAAAGTCCAATGTCAACAAACGTTCACATAAGCATACACTCTACCACTTAGACTGTTAACTCAGTCGGATTTCGAAACGAGTCCAAATCCTGCTGCATAAGCGACGGAGATCGGGACTTCCCACCAGGGGCGTCACGACCGGGGGGGGAGGGGGGGGGACGTCGGCCAGTCGGTAATAAATAACCGGGTCGGCGCGAAGCGCCGACATTTTTTGCCAAAACAGTTGATTTTTTCATTAAAACAGTCGATTTTTCGTCGAAACAGTCTTTTTTTTCTGAAAATCAGTCGATTTTTTCGAAACTGCCGTTTTTTTCTTGAAAACAGTCGTTTTTCTGCAGAAACAGTCGATAAAAATTACACGCCATCAGTCGGTAAATTCCCCCCCCCCCCCAAACATTTTGGCTAGTAACGCCTCTGCTTCCTACTACATGATGAAGGAAGTAGTCTTGGGAAGCACAAATTACATCAGAGGCTAATGTCAACGATTCAATTATAGGGAGTTTTTTTTCGTACAGGAACCATTTCTACAGGCCCATCGTCCAGCCCTACTCCTTTCATAGCCGGGCTATGGCCGAAATGGTCAAGGTTTGGTTTAGTAATACAGGCGAAATACTGTAGCCTACTGCCTGTCTTTTATTGAAGGACCTGTCTTACCTGTAATACTGTAACTCCTCCGCAAATCCTAAAACTCGGGGACTCGAGTTTCATACGTACATTTTAAACGTGGTAAAAAAAAGGGCTTAAAAACCCAAAGCCGTGCGTAATTTGTTGAAAGCAGAGCCTGGTTCTAAAGTATTAGCATATTTAAAAAAGGAAAAAATAACCGTAAAGGATTATTTACACGGCGGGTATTTTTCCCCGGAGACGAGAGGGGAAAGTGTTCACACGGTACCCAGGTATTTTTCAAGGGAGAGTACTGTCATGTGGCAATAGATTCCAAGGTTGTAAAGCTCAAGATATCTCTCTACAGTGGACACCAACACGTGTCCATTTGGATCACTTCTTACATTACATTATCAAAATTATTGCTCGAAAATCCGATTTTGTTGTTGCTGACGTCGAAGAATACCCATCGACAAACAAATCCCCGGGTAAAAAGTTCGCAAAATTGAAGTCCGGGGATTTGTTGCTTTTGCTGGAAAAAATACCCGCGGAGGACGGGTAAATACCCTCCGTGTAAACGTAGCTTAAGCGGTAAATCGTGCGAGGGGTCCTTTAACTGATAATTTTCGCGTTCTCTGGACACTTTTGTCGAGGACTTGAAAACCCCTGCTAAGTCCTGCGCAATCGCACAGGGAATTAGTAGTACGCCACTTACTCAACGGATTCTTTTGCAGCTTGGCAGACTTTCTGGTCGATCGGGACGATGGTACTGGAATTTGACATGCAGGCAAGGTCGCCGTAGTGGATCTCCTGTAAAAGGGGTTTAGCATTCGAACTCAAAGATGACACCTCATGTAGTGGTGATGATGATGACATTTTATTTACACTAATCTCAAATCTAAAGTGGACAGACTAAAGTGGAACAGAATAAGAGCGTGTTCCACCCTCGTACCAATAGTAACTATTAGTTACTAAATCCGTTCCAACCTCACGAAAAGTTACTACGCTGACCGGTCCAGCCTTCTCGAAATAGTAACTAATAGTCACTATTTGCTTACCACGCTCGGGAGCGTGATAAGCGTAGTAACCACGAATCTCTGTCACGTAATTGGTCGGATTCACCCGTGGCATGATATTTCGCTGGAAAACAGAAAAATCGTTCCAGGCCTTGACGACAAAAAGGCAGACTTTGTGACGTCATGCGTGGTAACTACGTAAGTAGGATGGAACACGCTCTTTATTTACGCTAATCCCAAACCTAAAGTGGACAGACTAAAAGTGGAACAGAATAAAGTGGAAAGACTAAAGTGGACAGAATAAAGTGGACAGACTAAAGTGGACAGAATAAAGTGGAAAGACTAAAGTGGACAGAATAAAGTGGACAGACTAAAGTGGACAGACTAAAGTGGACAGAATAAAGTGGAAAGACTAAAGTGGACAGACTAAAGTAGACAGAATAAAGGGGAAAGTCTAAAGTAGACAGACTAAAGCGGAACAGAATAAAGTGGAAAGACTTAAGTGGACAGAATAAAGTGGAAAGACTAAAGTGGACAGACTAAAGTAGACAGAATAAAGGGGAAAGCCTAAAGTAGACAGACTAAAGTGGACAGAATAAACTGGAAAGACTAAAGTGGTCAGCGCTCTACACAACATACGGGAAATAGCGCAGTGCAGAGAAAGAAAAGGAAATAATTACAGTGAGCTTTCAATAAGGGAGTAATTGCACGAGATAAAAAAATAAACATAAAAAGAATTAAGTGTTTACGCAACGGATACAAACGATAATGTAAAAGAATGAGGTAGTTTACTGATAGTTAATCTATGGTATTCTGATGATCCTGAAAAGTTACGGATAGCTCTATAATACCAACTAGATTACATAAGATAATGTTCCAAGTTTTCATCCGTCGGGCACGATTGAAAAGGATAAAGTTCAACTGGCTGTAAAGTCAATTTAGTCCTTCTTCCGATATTCTTTTGTTGTCGTTTTTTCTACTTTTTTCCGCTGAGAAATAGCCTTTGATCATGTGATTACCGATTGCGTTCTTCTTTGAACATACCATTTTGAAAGCTTCGATATTGAAAATTTGATACAAAATTTGCAGTTACGCGGGAATTCCTATAACGTCGAGGAAGGTATAAAAGAAATTTACAATATCTGAAAGAAAAAGTCCGGATACGATTTAAACCTTTTCGTATCAGAATGCCAAAAATACTATTGATTTATCTTTCAATGCCAGTAGTGCACTGCTTAGACTGTGACCAAGAAAGTTTACAGGTAAAGTTGACTTATTTATTTATTTGTGACCCGCTTTTTGCATAACAGCGGAGTATGAGTAAAATAAACAAAGTAAAATACACGTACTAAAACACTAAACAAAACAATGTAAATAATACATTCTTTACATATAGTTTAAAAGCACAATGAATAGACTTAAAATTTATTTGTGGTTCTAACTTTTTCCCTATGTGCGTTTAACAAGGGGAGGATATATTTCATTTAGTTAGCTAAAAGGTTTGAAACGGAGACTTTTGGGTGAGAAAGAATGGAAGAGGAGATTTTGGTTGATACTATGGGGGGGGGGGGTTGCTGGGCTTCGTCGTCTTGGGAGGGAGCGATTTTTGGAGTAAGGATTTTCTCTTTTTGGTATTTAAATTGAGTTGTTGAGTGTAATTTTTTTTTTGCCATGGAATAAATTCTTTCAATCAAAAATCCCTGGCAGATTCAAACCTACAAAATCAACCTAAGGACATAAAAAGTGGAGTTCAGCAAACTGTTAGTCTTTGGAACAGCCGTACCAGTGCTTCCACAGGATTTATCCTGAAATTCAGGATTTTTGGATGCCGGCAGGATTTTTTTCAGGATTTTGGAAAATCCAGGATTTAGCAGGATTTCCAGACTTTTTCAGGATCTCTCGGAATTTTCTGGTATTTTTTAAATACTGCAGTAATAATTACGGATTTGCGGGGAAGCGTATGGTAACCTTAATAGAAGCTTTATTTTAGCCCTATGGCTACGTTTGACCTAGCGTTTTTGTTCGAATTTTACCATCTAATACTAAACTCCTTTTTATATACAGACAAAAATGCGGTTTATTTCTGGGTTTGAAAGCTATGCTTCTGATTACGTTTTAATTTCGGATCGCAAAAAAACACTTTGATCATCATCATTAGAAGAAGGGCGCGTCGTTTAGTTGGCTTTGAAGGCTTGGGGGTGTAAACTACACTTAAAGATAGAATTCAAGTTAAATTTATATTTATCGTAAATACAAGACTACCATTAAACAGGGGCGAAACGTCCCCATAACAAAACTTCCCCTTGGCGAAACGTCCCCGTGACAAAACGTCCCCGTGACAAAACGTCCCCGTGTCAAAACGTCCCCGTGGCGAAACGTTCCCGTGACAAAACGTCCCCAAGCATAAATTTTTAAGTTCGCCTCGGTCTTCAGGTGCATGATCGAGGTAAAACAACTTCAGAGTGCGCATTACAGATGTGGGAACATTCCTTATAAGCAGGAAAGGTCGGACAGCTGACTCGGTAACAGATCAGTTCTAGGTCGTTTACAGCAACATGCACAATCTGAGGAGCACCAATATGCTCCTCAGAGAAAGGGGAAGTCCGCTGTGGCTCAAAGAGAGTCAAACAAGGAAAATGAAGAAATAAGAGTAGTGCCGTCCACACCCCACCTCCAAGTGTTCGGATCCAGTCCAACTGTGCAAACGATTTATCTAGAATAAATGCTTGTTCTTCCCAGCAAGTTTAACTCCGATCCCTCCATTCTAATCGTTTCTTGAGATTTCCGATCACCCCTCCCAACTCCCCCATAGCTGTTGAATCCGCTATCATAAGCTGAGATGAATCATTTGATAAAAATTACTTTTCGACTTTGCAGTTAACATGCGCACTTTAAGGGAGCTTTAACTTCATTAGTATGCAAAAACTTTGAGGCAAAAATGATCACGGCCTCATGAGGATCATGAAAAGGTATATTTCGCTAAAAAGTATTTTTCTTACTTTGCGGTCAAGATTGGTAAATAAAAAGTGGCGATTTCTAAGACAATCTTGTCGAATGTCTAATATTCCAGCCAAATTGCATCGTCCTACCACATCTAAAAGTACCTTAACTCGTGATCACCGGAATTCCGGACCACCACCCCGCCCCTCAAACTCCCCCACAGTCGCCGGAGCTAATCCAGTTCTGAAAAAGATTTATCCAGAGCATTTGTTTGTTATTCCCACAAAGTTCCATCCGAATCTCTCCAGTATCAGCCAGTCACGTATTCCTCCCCCCCCCCAACTGTTGTCGGAGCAGGTCCGGACATGAAAAATGATCACCAGAGAACTATCCACGTTCAATTATTAAATTTCATCAAATCCGATCACCCGATCAACCGTTTCTCGAGATTTCCGGTCTCCCCCCCCCCACAACTCCCCCATAGCTACCGATTCCGGTCCAGACTTCAAATGGGACATCAGAGATATGCCCTTTATCCAGTTATCAAGTTTCATTCCAATCCGATCACCCGTTCAAAAGTTACGCACTACTCAATTTTCCAGATTCCCCCGCCCTCCACCCCCCTCCCCAGATGGTCGGATCAGGAAACTGACTATTTCCAAGTTAGTTAGGTCGGGTCCCTGATTTGCCTGCCAAGTTTCATCCTCCTAGCACATCTGGAAGTACCCTAACTCGAAAAAGTATGACAAACTGTCCTAAACTTCTCAGATCCCTCCGCCCTCCACTCCCCCGCAGATGGTCGGATCGGGAAACTGATTATTTCCAGGTTAGTTTGGTCGGATCCCTGATATGCCTGCCAAGTTTCATCGTCCTAGAACATCTGGAAGTACCCTAACTCGAACAAGTGTGACAAAAAATCCGGACCGACCGACAGATTCGACGGACGGAATTGCGATCGGTATATGGCACTTGAGCCAGAGGCTGCAAGTGCCATAAAAAATAAATATCGAACAAAAGCGAGATCAATGACTTATATCGCAGCGTAAACTAACACACAAATAAACCAATTAAATAAAAGATAAAACGAAAACTGACAAACTACTAAATCTTTACGCTTTCTTTAAGAAATGACTATAGCCGGGAGCAACACTTTGGATTGTTTCTTTACTATCGGTTAAATGCTGAAGTAGTGAACCCACATCGTGGTTTCCGAAAGATTATATTCCAAGAACATTTTTTGTCTGAACTGATGACGCAATCAGTAATCTCATAGGCCTAGCTTTTCCTCAGCGATGAAAAAAAAAATCTATAGCCGGGGACGTTTTGTCGTGGGGAAGTTTTATCCATTTTGTCACGGGGACGTTTCGCCAGGGGACGTTTCGAATGGGGACGTTTTGGCCCAACTTAAGAATGTACCGACAAAAAGCGCAGCGGAAACGACGCTAATGACGGTACTCGGGACAAATTATACTAAGCGCCGCAGGCGAAATTTTAAATACGCCGTCGATTTAGTTAACTAAATAAATATATTCAAATAATGCATAAAACGGACACGTCAGCTACGATGCTTTAGCAGCGATATTTCGGCACATTTTGGCAAGGTTCCTCTTCCGGCTCAAGCGAGAAAATGAACTTATTCTCAAGTGTATTTTCCAGTTTGAGCCTGAAGAAGACCCTTGCCAAGAAGGGCTGCAAATATAGCTTTAATATAGTGTAGCTGACGCATCCGTTCTGCATTGTCAAATATGATTCGCAGAGCTTGGGCTGAAGGAATATAAATCTTATAAAGCTTGATCAGTTAAAGTTAACAAATAATAAATCAATCAACCACCTCAAGAAATAACCGTTAAAGGACACCTGAGTGAAGAGTGCCAAGTTATCTGTATGACTTCCGTTAACATTGCCTGCAGAAAACCCAAACCAAATCCGAAATAGTGTTTCCAAGCTATGTTTTTTGCTCCATTTTGCATCTGTCCTTATTTCAGTACCGAACAATTTTAGAAATGAACAAATGTCTCCAATCAACCCCTTCTTCTGGAATATTTTTAACCAGTTAAGCCCAAACGTATATCTAGGAGAAATTCCAATACGATCCAGCCAGCGCTGTACAAGATTTGAATGAATTGCGCTCTTTGTCTTGGAGTCTGCATGTGCAAACCTCAAGAAACGAACATCCCTATTTCGAAAACGTCACGCTCAGGAGAAGAATGCTCTCCGTTGCCATGTCTGCAAATGCATTCTCCATGGTGTGTTCAAGTATGATTTCATTGTTCAGGTGTCCTTTAATGACCGAAAATCTCACAATGAATCAGAAGAAGCAACTAATTCCTCCTCCAATACACTCATCCGAGCGTTACCTAAAGTCTTTCGTACCATGCTTTATTAAACAGTTTAACTGTTCCTAGCTGCGGTATGCAATTTTGACTTGTTTTTGTTTATTGATGTAGACGATTGTATTTACGAACTTGACTGTTTTATTTAGAAATTTTATACGAGATACGTTATGTAATTTTGACCTGTCTTTCGTTTATTGATGTATTTTATTTATGAAATTTTAATGTTATCGGATAAGTAATATTGACCTGTCGAGCTGATTGATAGTGCTTGAAGTGTCTTTATTTGTATTGACATATCCAAAGCTATTTTTATGTATTTAAAGATATTACGGATCAAATCATCATTTCATTTCATTTAAAACAGGGAATAATTGGTATCTTACCTGAGCCATGGGCTTTGTAACAATTGCCAGCATATATCGATCCAGCTGGTTTAGGAGATATGTAATAAGGAGCAGCAGAAGGACATAAATGCTGTACCCATTTGACCGATTGAACAGGGACTTCAGAAAGCCATCTGTCCTATCTTCCATGATCGGTGGAGGGTGATGCTGTATAAGAAGGGGGTTCACTTTCGTCTCCACTTGCAGCGGGAGACCTGGTTCTGAAACGTGAAAAGTGTGGATTAAATATTTAAAATTAATTTTGTTTTGTTGTTTTATATGTATTTTCTTGTATATGGCCCTTGGCTTTGAATACAACTATTATTATTATTATTATTGGTGTTCTTTTTTCCAAATTTCTGAGCTCAACTGAGGTAGGCTACCTATTTCTGTATAATACATTCTGCTTCCTTTTGATACAAATAATGAATTGCAATTACCTTTCTACTTTTATATTTACTTCCGGATATTTACTTTAGAATCCGATGGGTAATTCCATTGGTATTGACTTTGACCAGATCAAGTTTTCAGATGTGGCAAAGATAAACTAAATTTCTACAATAAGGCAATTAAATTTGTTATGGATTACTGTATGGTCAATGGACTAATAAACACCATTCTATATTCAATTATTCTTCTTCCAACAGAATCCTTTGTACATTAACAACGTCAAACAAACTTGGGACATAAATTTGAATCAATTTGAAAACGGCAACAAAATTTGGAAGGCAGTGCTGCTAGTCCTATATGGAATAGAAGAGGACAGAATTTTATTTTTCAAAAGCAGCTGTCACAGCGTTACCGCTGAATTTGACCTTTTCTTCATAAAAAATTGATGAATAACATAACACTCTATCACTCTATACTCATAGAGTGACTATAGAGCACTAGACTATGCACGGTCAATTGTGAAACTACGAATACTATAGGCTGCATATGGAAACCCTTTTCAACTTGATTTCGAATGACATACACTGTTCATAGAGTAGTTATGTTCCTTTGGGCATTGCCAAACTTTCTACAACATCACAGCCAAAGCAATTCAGTCAAAACAAAACCACGGAAAAGTAAATCCAAATCTACTTTTCTCATAATAAATAAGAGATTTAATTTCTCTTATATTTCAACCGACAACAGTGCATAATTCTAAAGCTCCTTGGCAGACCCTAAACTTCAATTCTAGGTAGAAGATTTATGACGTTGCATCTTTAGAGAGCTACAATAAATCCTGCTTTACTTTGACGCTAACAGACAATTTAAAGCAATCTAAAGTATCCCAAGAGAAGATCAAGAAGATTAAAAAAGTCCATTACTTGGTTAAAAGCCTATGTTTAAAACATAAATAATATGGGTTTCAAAGTGTAAGGGAAATGAAGACGAAATAGAGCAAAATAGTTAAATAGAAAAGTTTGACAATTCAGAACTGAACGTCATTGTCTATGCTAGGGGCTAGGGAAGATGGAGTGCCTGACTGTAAGGTCTTACAAAGTTCTTCACTGTCTGTCCGTAGGACTTTTTTTTAGAAGCGAAGGAAAACCGAGTTTGTCATAAGTTTAGAGAGGCAAAAAGGCCAACCTCTACTCTAGGAAAGAAGTGTTCAAATACAATATCCTGAATTATTCTTTGCAAGACTTGGTTTTGAATGAATTTTTCATCCGTCAAAAATTTAGTAAGTTAAAACCAAAGAAGTGCTCCAAAAGATCAGACAAACTACATCAGAGGTGAAAACAATTTAAGTAAAACAAAGTCAAATTTAAGCCATCTTTTGCCAGGAGAGCCATGCCCCCCCCCCCCCCCCAATGTGGTTGGCCAGCTAGTGCAAAAAAAATAGTCAGTGCCAAGTGCAGTGATTTTTCATAAGAACAGTAATTTTTTCTTAAAGTTAAAATGAAAAGAAAAACTTATTTTTGTATCATTTAACTGAACACACAGCATTATTTGGGTTGTGTAAGAGATTTTTTTTTTCATTATTCGCTCTAGTATGACATTCAGAATATCTGCAGCTAACCTCACAACGCAAAATTCTACTATGAAGTGGAAAGTTATAACCTCAATACAAACACTGCTTTTAGTGGCCAATGATCAGCTTTGGAAGGTAAGCTGTGCAACCTTGTATTTTTCAGAAATTGTTTGTCAAGCATACAACAAAGGTACAACTGCATAGATGTACCACAAACAGGGAAATTCCACTATACCAAAATTGATTATTAATGAATAGGCTAGTGCAGCAACGGAATAAAACATTTTCATCAGCTCTTCAAGCCGCTTTAAGTGAATAACTGATGGGTTAACAGAAGAAAAAGAACATTCCAAATATAAATAAATTAAACCACTTCTAACTATAGTAGATATTGGTTACTATTTTTGTTTCAACCTGGTAAAAAAAAAGTTACTAAGCTGACCATTACAACCTTCTCGAAATAGTAACCAACAGCAAGAACAAATAACGAGACAGAACTGCTCTCTCCCTATCTCTGTCATACAAACAAGATGAGTCGAGTAAAATACGGCCGACTCTCGACGCAAACGAGCGGAGGTGGAGCTTACCCGGGAAATCAAAAGTTGTTACCTCTACAGAGAAGGTGTAACGCAGTAAACCACTGAGGAACAAAAATCGAATGGAGGCAGAAGTGATAAGCCCAGATAAGCCTGTTCACACTGCACTGGACGCGGAAACAGCGGTTGCCGGCTCAATGATTCAGACAAGCTTTCGGGGGTTGACAAGAAAATTCAGAAGCAATTCAGAATATAAACAAACATAAAGAAACTGGCATTCGATACAAAGCAGATATTACGAATGTGTCAAACCCTCCGGTAATTTAATTGAAAGTACGACAAACTGTATACGGTAACGGAAATTATATCTTTTGGGGTCAATTCAACCAAGTGATGTCAGCATCCAGAATAAGAAGAGATAAATTTCTTCCAGATATTTGCTCTCATCTGAGAATATCAAATGAAAACAAGTAGATTCTTTAAAAAAAAAAGGCAGTGTTTCAGGCTTAGTAGGCTGAGTGGAAATGAACAAATATTATGCGGATGGGACATTATACAATAGGCTTCTACTGGGACAAGCCAACCAGAAACTATTTTGAATTATCCTATGTGGGTTCTAAACAAACTAGAACCCATATGGCAGGGTCTCAGTACGAAAACCAAAGACTTTATTTGATGGGAAAATACTCTGTTGACATGGAATTTTTTGTAAGCAGTGAACTAAAAGACTAAAGTGCGCTTCACTAGACCTTCTTAGACCGGGTTGAGTTGAACTTTCGTCTTTCAGTTTAATACTGAATCAAAATCCAACTCACTAAATTGAAATGTATACAATTATTATTTTAGGAAAAAAAGAAGAAAAAACACAAAATATACACTCGCATGACACTCACCTACTAGTATTATTTTGAGTATTCCCTGCTACATTTTCTCTAATTTCAGTAATTCTCGCAAGCCGTGATTACCTTACTCTTACTTTACACTCGTATGACAAAGTTAAAACTGCAAATATTGAAACTCAATGGGTCATGACATCAGTGAGTGTGCTTCAAATCCCGGGTTTTCATTGTATGGTTCTCCCCAGAGACATAACAAGGAATGTCATGATGGGTTTCAATGTCCATATTGATGGTCATGGTATAACAAAAGTGATTATGAACGACCATTGTCAAGTTTGCTTTTATTTTTTGTGTCACTAATCAGACGCCCAGCATCTACTCAAACAAAATCAACGCTGTTTCCTTCCTGTGTGGACAGGCCATAACCTCCCAGGAACCTCCCCCTTGCTAGTGGCCACTTTGAATTCCTCGCAAATGACTCAAGTGTGTAATGGCAGAGACCAACTAGTGGCCACGGACTGGCCACGGATGACCAAGAAGGCTCTGTATTGGCTCCACCTCCGCTCATTATTGTCGGAACATTGTTAGTCGGTGAATGGTTGAGAGACCATCGTTCTTGCTCTTATTTGTTCTTGCTAACAGTAACTATTTGCTTACCATGCTCTGGAGCATAGTAAGTGTGGTAACTATGCATGTCTGTAACCATCTGTTACGTGATTGGTTAGATTCAATTTCTGTCAGAGGCATATTATTCCAGTACTATGCTACTGTACAAAGCCAAGACGGAAGGAGAGCTTTACCTTCTAAAAGCCATGGCAATCAAATTTCTGTGACTGACAGAACCGCAGAAGACAGATGCTAATGTCAAGCTGTAACAGTCACGTGTCTCTTTTTTGAATTTCAGGCTGACGAAAGGAAGCAAAACATGCCATCTAGCGGCAACACTGTTCCGCAAATCACACGGTCAAGCCGCGCTAACACTGTAAGTGAGAATCCGAGGGGCTGTTCGCTCGAAGGCACTTGATGCACATTAGACCCCGGTAATCTGCCACTGACCAGGCGCGTCATAACGTACAAGAATCCGAATAACCCTGGATATCAGATAGTTAGCCTATGACCAAGTGGGCTCCAACCAGGCAAGGCACGCATTAAATAAGTGAAGAGCCCCTCAGCAAAGCTGTGTATGTGCCTTCCTTTTATACAGAATTCCTCGACGGGAGAAAATTAAACAGTAGTTTCTTTAGGAGGGTTTTTGCGATCTGGAGGCTAGAGGCTCCTTTTATGGCACTTGCTCTTCGGCCAAGTGCCATTTAGCGATCGCAATTTCTGTCCGTCTGTCGGTTTGTCCCGGTTTTGCTAGTTCGGGCACTTCCAGATAAGCTAGGACGATGAAACTTGGCCGGCATATCAGGGACCGGGCCAGATGAAATTACTAATAGTCGCTTCCCCGATCCGACCATGTGGGGGGGGGGGAGTGGAGGAGGGGAAATCCGGAAAAATGAGGTATGATATATGGAAGGACCTTGCCATTTTAAATCAAGACCGGATCCGGTGACATTGGGAGGAGCTGAAGGGGGAAACCGGAAATCTTGGAAAACGCTTAAAGTGGAGAGATCGGGATGAAACTTGGTGGAAAGAACAAGCACGAGTCCTAGACACGTGATTGACACAACCTGACCGGATCCGTTCGCTAGAGGTGTTGGGGGGGGGGTCAGATTTTCTAGTGATCCCGCGAGTTCGGTGCTTTCTGATGTGCGAGAACTATGAAAATTGGCAGGCATGTCAGGGCCCCAAACAGATTGACCTTAGAATAGTCGTTTCCCCGATCCGACCATCTGGGGGGGGGCTAGAGGAGGGGGAATCCGGTAAATGAGATATTTTTAACTTACAAACGGGTGATCGGATCTCAATGAAACTTGATATATAGAAAGACCCCGTGTCTCAGACATCCCACTTTCAATCCGGACCGGATCCGGTGACATTGGGGAGAGCTGGAGGGGGGAACCGGAAATCTTGGGAAACGCTTAGAATCGAGAGATCGGGATGGAACTCGGTGGAAAGAACAAGCACAAGCCCTAGATACGTGATTGACATAACCGGAGCGGATCCGTTCACTGTGGGGGAGTTGTTGGGGGGGGGGGGGGGTCCGAATTTATAGTGATCCCACGAGTTCGGTACTTCCTGATGTGCTAGGACGACGAAACTTGGCAGGCGTTCAGGACCCGCACAGGTTGACTTGAGAATAGTCGTTTCACTGATCCGACCATCGGGGGGGGGGGGGGTGGAGGGAGGGGGAATCCGGAAAGTGAGGTATTTTTAACTTGCGAACGGGTGATCGGATCTTAATGAAACTTGATATATAGAAAGACCTCGTGTCTCAGACGCCCCATTTAAATCCGGACCGGATCTGGTGGTATTGGGGGGAGTCGGAGCGGGGAACCGGAAATCATGTCCGGGATTTCTAGTGATCTTGAGAGTTCGGTACTTCCTGATATGCTAGGGCGATGAAACATATTATTATGATGTTTCATTACGATGAAACATATTATTCTTAATCATCTATTACTTATACCAAAAACAAATCTCTTTTTCATCATTTTTTTTTCAATTAAACACTCACTTTTCCATCATATTACTCTCACTTACTTTAATCTTTAATCAACTTTCCCTAATACCAAAAACAAAACTCTATTTCATCATTCTTACTTTACTATTTTTTTTCTACTAACGGGAATTTTAAACCTCCGCTTTCAATTGATCAAAATAATAGCTTTGGGCCCCTAACAATCCCCTCTAATATTCTTCACTTTCACATCATTAAACTGGAAAGATCACCGCAAAAATTTAATGCTTCGGCGGGAATTTTAAAATGTGGAAAAAATTTACAAGAAACTGGTGGATTCCAAGTGACATATTTTTTTTAAATGATTGTCTATATTCAAGTTATTTTAAATGTAATGTTGGACATTTGTAGTGCCAATGCGGCGCTACAGTTTGTATCAATAAATCCATCTATCTAGATGGTACTTCAGCCCAAGCTGTCTGCGAATCATATTTGACGGTGCAAGACCGACTTATCCGTTTTGCAGCGTCAAATATCTCTATCTGTCTCTTTATCTAAGACACAGCAAGCGTCACTAAAAATGGAAAAAACACGTCACGTCAGAAAATGGAAAAATGGAGAAAATGGAAAAAACACGTCACGTCAGAGTCATGCAGGATTACTTTGTGTTTAGAAAATGGTTAACCTTTACTACTGCACGCCAGCAAAAAAGTAGGTTTTTCCATTAGTGCAGTAGATGTAAATACAAAAGAGTTAAATTGTGTTTATTAATAAAATAAGTATCAAAGTAAAAAAATATCGAACATAGGAGAATGCCCAATGAACCATATCTATTCTGAAAAGTTTGGAATTCCATATTTTTCCGGCAATTTCAGATTTCCGGGTGTTTTCGCGATCAGTTCAACGGGAAGAAATTCCAGGAATCGGATTCCAACAATGATAATCGCTCGGATAATCGCGATGTGCTTCGTCCTCTGAAAAGTGATCCTAGAACCTCGTGGAAACCCTACTTTTGTCATCAGCTGGTCTTTCTGTGCAGGTCAAAAAAAATCGGTTAATTTGGAGTTCGGCTAATCGGCTAGTTTTTGAATTTCAACAGTTACATTTTTAAAGATACCATGGTATCTGATGCCACTGTCGAAAGTCGGTTTTGCAGTTATCGTGATATCTAATACCACGGTCAAAAGGCATTTTTGCAGTTTTCGTGGTATCTAGCCAGGTATCGTGGTATCTGATATTCAGATACTACGGTTCGACCGTGGTAAACGATCGTGGTATCTGAAAAGTGACCTCACTTTAATCAAATTTTATCAAACTGGTGAGAAAGAAGTTTAGCACTTAGTGATGTAACTGGATATCAGTTTTTCTTTTGGGATGACTTCGAAAAGTGCAATTTGGGCAATAGTCGTTTTTGCAGAGCAACCGTGTATCAGATACCACGATAACTGTAAAAACGAGTAATTGCAGATTCAGTTACCGTGGTAACAGATACCATGGTATCTGCGTAAACGCAACTAACATTTCGCCAGTAGATCCAAATTGGGACTTGGGGTAAATAAAGATCCGCTAGAGTTAAGGACCACGAACAAGGTTATGAATCACGTCCTTTAAGCAGTGCTTAAAGGTACTTTTCAGGATTGCAGCTAACACTAGCACGAAACAATTACTGATGGTACTTACTATAAGTTTATCGGAATCCAAAGCCTAGAGCTGGATGGCGGTCGTAAAGTCTTAATACACTGTGTTCAGATAGTGTCAACACTTTTCCAACCTTGCATTCACAAAAATCTCTCTTCCAATAATTCCCGACCTCTTCGATTTCACAGCACGTCTGGTATACTCCAACAACAATAAACTGTGAAGGCAAATGCTACCGGCTTGGATCTAATGTTTACGTAAGAGCGCAAAAAGGCCTTCTACTGCCCGGTCACTGCTCTATAGCTATGAGGTAAAAATAAGCGCTTGTCGTGTGATTTGTAACCATTCAGTAATTATTCTTACTATTGTTCTTAATCCCTCTGGGAAGACCCGACTAGATTTTGTGCCAAAAATGAAGCAATCGAAACCGGTCGTGTGTCGGAAACTCATATGTTAGTTTAATACCCAGGAGACAGGAAAAAGGTGAATTCATAACTGTGAATGAGTCCATTATTTGAAAATAAAAATGAGATTTTCGGTTTTTCTCGGTCAGCTAGGATGCCGGGATTTTCACTGACCTAGAGAAAATAACATGAGGAAAAATCGACCACCGGAACACATATATTCAAGGCTAAGGTGCCGGTAGCAACAACCAAAGGCGTTACTAGCAAAAATGTTTGGGGGAGGGTGACAATGTATTTACCGACTGACTGGTCATTTTCACCGACTGTTTTTGCAGATAAAGACGACTATTATTGAGAAAAAACGACTGTGTTAACGAAAAAACGTTCAGGGGGGCGTCCCCCCTCCCCCCTAGCCGTGACGCCCCTGGCAACAACTATTTGGTTGAAAATGACCAGCTCACGGACAGAGATGTCTATGGGCTAGGGCTCCGGTAGTGCAAAAAAAAAAATTAAGCTCACGGACCCATGTCAGTGCAGACAAGGAATCCGGAAGTGAATATTTTTAACTAGGGTTCCGCTGGTGCAAAAAAAAACGAACTCACGGAGACGGCTCAATATGGACTTAATAGTCAGGTAGCAAATATTATCAACTCATGGGGTAAGAAGTATTGATAAGTATAATCACGCACTACCGGAACCCTAGCCCATAGAAGTTGGGTTCCATGAGCTGACAGTATCTGCTACCGGACTCGACGACCGTATTGACACGTGTCCGAGAGTTTGTAATTTTAATTTTTGGCACTACCGGAACCCTAGCCCACAAGGAATTGTGCTCCGTGAGTTAAGAAAATTCACTCCCGGTTTCCTAGCATGCATTGACATGGGTCCGTGAGTTAAAATTTTTGGCACTACCGGAACCCTAGCCCATGGTCGTTTGTGTTCGTGAGCTGATAATTTTCAACCAAATAGAAGTTGCTACCGGTACCTTAGCTCTCAATATATGGGTTCCGGTAGTTTATTTTTTCCCATGTTATTTTCTCTTAGTCAGTGAAAATCCCGGCCTCTTATCAGCTACTCCGTGAGTTCTATATCCCATGTAGACACCGCCGGAACACAAGCTCCAGTTATATAGTTTCCAGTATCACCTACCGGCTTCCTAGCTTCTGAGTATATAATTCCGTGAGACTACCGGACGAGAAGCTGGTACGATGAAGTTTCCGTGAGCTATTTCCATTTACTACCGGAACGGGAGCCGGCACATACAAGTTTCCGTTAGTCAATGACGACAGATCCAGGAACCGTAGCAGCTCATATGGTTCGATTTCCGTGAGAACTACCGGTTCCGTAGCCCGTGGGATATAGAGTACGCTCCCGGTTCCCTAGACCAGTGGTTCCCAACTGGGGGCACGCGTACCCAAAGGGGTACGTGAGACCCTCGTAAGGGGTACGCGAAGATCCCAAATCTCTGAATTCGAAAATGTCTGCTTTCGTCAAGAAATTAGAGTTTTGGCTTACGAAGTTTCAAATAAACAGCGCAGGTGCCTTTTTGATCCTTGACCAGTTTATGGACGAGAATGAAATTGGCAGCCTTGCAGACTCAAGTATCCCTTTTATTTATATATATTTTGACACATTAATTGCTTACATTTCTGACAATAAATGACGTCTTTTTGGTGTTCCGATTTGGACAGCTCTTAGTAAAATAATAGAACAATGATTCTTCAAAAGGGGTACACAACCATTTTGAACCTTAATTAGGGGTACGCGATACGGAAAAGGTTGGGAACCACTGCCCTAGACATTGTCTATCTCTATAAGATTTTGCGTGAGGAAAAGCGATTGTGGTTTGTTGGTTCCGAATCGCTTCTCTTGGTAGCACTGTCTAGCCAGGGAACCGGGAGCCGTACTTTATGCCGTACGGAGTACGGCTCAGCTAGTTCTCACGGAAACCAAACCATATGAGCTACGGTTCCGGGATCAGACGTCATTGACTAACGGAAACTTGTATGTGCTAGCTGTGAATAGTTGCGTTTTCGCAGATACCATGGTATCTGTTACCACGGTAACTGGATTGGCAATTAGTCGTTTTTGCAGTTACCGTGGTATCTGATATACGGCTGCTCTGCAAAAACGACAATTGCCGAAATTGCGCTTTTCGAAGTGATCACCAAAGAGAAAAACTGATATTCAGTCACATCACTTCATCAAACTTCTTTCCCACCAATTTGACAAAAACTGATGAAAGTGAGATGATTTTTCAGATACAACGAGTTACCACGGTTGGACCGTGGTATCTGAAGATCAGATACCACGATAACTGCAAAAACACCTTTTGACCGTGGTATCAGATACCACGATAACTGCGAAAACGACTTTAGACCGTGGTATCGGATACCATGGTATCTGCAAAAACGCACCTTATGAGTCCTTGCATGGGACGGAAACTTGTATGTTCTGGCTCCCGTTCCGGTAGTAAACGGAAATAGCTCACGGAAACTTCATCGTACCAGCTCCCGATCCGGCAGCCTCACGGAATTATGTACTCAGAAGCTGACGCACCGGTAGGTGATACCGGAAACTGTTTAATTGCAGTTTGTGTTCCGGTAGTGTATACACGGAACATGGCACTTGCGGAATAGTTCGTCTGAGAGCTAGGATTCCGGGATTTTCAGTGACTTACTGTCTTCGAGAATATAACATGAGAAAGAATCAGCTACCGGAACCCACATATGGAGGGCTAAGGTACCGGTAGTAACTACTATTTGGTTGAAAATGACCAACTCACGCACACAAACGACCATGGGCTAGGGTTCCGGTAGTGCAAACAAAAAAATTGAACTCATGGACCCAAGTCAATATGTCGTAAGAGTCCACGAGGGAATATTTTGACTCACCGAACCCAACTCTTGTGGGCTAGGGTCCCGGTAGTGCCGAAAATTAAAATTACATAACTCACGGACACGTGTCAATATAAACTTTGAGTCCGATAGTAAATATTATTAAGTCAAGGAACCCAATTTCAATGGGCCAAGGTTTCGGGGGTGGTTCCCAAAATCACCACAATCGTCCGAAATGCCGGCGGTTCAGAACGTCGACAGTTCCAGATGCCGACAGTTCAAAATGGTCACAGGTGGGGCTAATATCGTCTTGGTTCAAAATGCCGACGGCTGAAACTGTACACAGGGAAGGACAAATCATCCTGGGACTATGAGATTATAAGGGATAGGGTTAACCACGGAAAAGGTTTTGAAGTGCTCGACAGACGAATTACAGCCCGACCAGGTTTATTTCGACTTCTGCGAGAAGTCCAGGCCATGCAAGATAAGATGGAATCGGACTTGCTCCAGATCGGTGCTGGAGCCAATTTCAAACGCAGAAGACGAAGAATGATCCAAGAAGACAAGCAAGTTAAAACTAATGTTCGAAGGGGGTTCTATATCACTCAGAGGCTTCCTCAAGAAAGCACAGCGCTTTTGCGGCATCTAACCACGAGGCAATACAAATTTTTTTTGTAAATATTTTACCAGTCTTATATTATAGTCGATATTATACCAGTTCAACGTACGATCATCCTCAATCGGATGCTCGGTCTACTCCTCCAATTGCTCACTCACCCCTAATTCAAGTATACTACGGACTGAGCATCTCAAATAATCCAATCGTGGGCATTCTGAACCATGGGCATTTTGAGTCTTGGGCAGTTTTTGTTGGCATTTTTAGCGGGCATTTTGAGCCGTGGGCATTTTGTGTTGTTGGCATTTTGAGTCGTGGGCATTGTGATCGAGGGCATTTTAAGAGTTAGCCAGGGTTCCAGTAGTGCGTGATTATATTTATTGATAATTTTTAACCCGCGACTTGATCATATTTGCTACCGGACTCTAAGTCTGTATTGACACATGTCCGTGAGTTCGTTTTTTTTGCACTACCGGAACCCTAACCCATGGGAGTTGGGTTACGCGAGTTAAAAATATTTATTCCCGGACCCCTAGTCTGCACTGACAGGGGTCCGTGAGTTCGAAATTTTGAATTTGTTGGCACTACCGGAACCATAGCCCATCGAAGTTGGGTTCCGTGAGTTAATAGTAGTCCGTCTATATAATAAGTGTCCGTGAATTCGTCCTTTTAACTTTTGGCACTAATGTAACCCTAGCCCATAGCCGACTGTGTCCGTGAGTTGGTCATTTTCAACCAAATAGTAGTTACTACCGGTACCTTAGCTCTCCACATGTGGGTCCCGATAGTTGATTCTTTCCCATGTTATATTCTCTAAGTCATTGCAAATCCAGGAATCCTACCTCTCGGGAAAACTATCCCGTAAGTTCCATCTTCCGTGTATCTGCTGCCGGAACACAAGCTGCAATTAAATAAGCTCCAGCTTCTGAGTACATAATTCCGTGAGGCCACCGGATCGGGAGCTGGTACGATGAAGTTTCCGTGAGCTATTTTCATTTACCACTGGAACGGGAGCCAGCACATACAAGTTTCCGTTAGTCAGATCTCGGAATCGTACCTCGTATGGTTTGGTTTCCGTGAGGTCTACCGGTTCAGTAGCCCATACGACATAAAGAGGATCGACTAAAACCAGGAAGGAAGGGAACGCGAGAAAAGCAGGAAGGCATACTAAAACCAGGAAGGGCATACTAAAACGAGGAAGGCTGTCGCCAGAATTTGTCGCACCGTCCCCTTCCTCTGTTTAGTATTCTTTGAGTGGTCGGCAACTTTTCAAATTCAAAGTTCACCATCCCTTCCTCGTTTTAGTTTCCTGACATGGGTAGGCATTAAGTTCAGCGAGGGGTCGTCAACTATAAATATTGTAATTCACCTTTTCATTTCTCTTTATTACTTTCAAGATACTAAAACGAAGAAGGAAATGGTGGACTTCACATATCTTAGATGCCGACCCCTCGCTGAACTCGGGGGATTAGTCGCCTACCGTCAGAATTAGAAATGAAAAGGTGATTTACAATTTTGATCGTTGCCGATCCCTCACCGATCTTAATGCCTACCCCTGTCAGGAAACTAAAACGAGGAAGGGATGGTGAACTTTGGTTTTGAAAAGTTGCCGACCCCTCGAAGAATACTAAAGAGAGGAAGAGAACGGTGCAGCTTTCCAGTTTTCGCAGCCTTGAATTCCTTCCTCGTTTTAGTATGTCCTTCCTCGTTTTAGTATGTCGTTCCTGGTTTTAGTATGCCTTCCTGCTTTTCTCACGTTCCCTTCCCTTCCTGGTTTTAGTCGATCCCGACATTAAGTACGGGTCCCGGTTCCCTAGACAGTGCCTTTCTTAGTACTGAACTACTGATGTGGAATTTACGATCTAGTTTGTTTTTCGCCGAGGAGGGTGGCCGGAAGTGAAACCGAAATATCCTACATGGCTACATTATATTTCTCCCTCGCGTAAACACCTTAGAGAGATAATTAGCTGATCAGGAACAAGCATTATCTTTCGTAATGAATGGTAAGCTTGGCTTCAATTCAAGTATTTTTTAGTGCAAATTTCTTTTAATACGAAGCCAGTAGTTAAAGTATATAATTGATGTGGTCTAGAAGGGGAGATAAACTGTTATCGGTCGCCAGGAATAATTATTGCAAACCCTAATTTATCTTTTTTCTGTAAAATCCTACCACCAGGGGTGTCTCGAGGGAATGACCCCGAAACACAACTTACCAAAGTGATTCGTTCAGACAGACAACACAGGGTACCGGAACGTTCAAGGGGTGATTCTGGTAATCTCCTAAATTTCTCCAGCTTTCAAAAATTAGGGAACCTACAGAAATTTACATAATTTCCAACTACACAGAGTGTTCCAAGAATAATACCACGGTACCGTCTGCTACAGTTTCCACAGCCTTCTCTCTGCTCCTTTCCGTTAATCGAGAAGAGTTCAGAAACGCGTTGGCCTTGTTCCGAAATGATTTAGAAAATCGCCAGGAGAGCCTCGAAACAAACAAAAAGTGAGAAGTTCAGTGGGAATGTGATTGTAGCAAGGTATGGTATGATCCAGGTTGGTTGGCTAGGGAAGCAACATTTTCTTTCAGTTTTTGAGACAAAAAATGTCTGTAATGTTTTTCAACTTTTTTTTCTGTATTATTTTTTAGTATCTTTTTGTTTTTCTTGGATAAGTGCTCGATGAACTTCTGCTGTGGTTGACACGGCTTCGTATCATCTTCTCTGGAGGCTGATACGATATCGTATCAACCTCCACAAAATGTATTGTCATATTATAACAACCTGTGGGACGTAGGAAGATATACATAACATACCTGTTCGAGAAAAGTTATAAGATAATTTTCAAAGTTGTAACTTGTTGTCAAGCGGAACTTGACAACACACGGCACTCCTAAACAAAAATGGTACGGATTTAAAAAAAAAACAAAGAAAAAAAAAACAGGAGTACTATCCGTCTATGTGTTTACTATCCGTCTACGTGTTCTTTGTCCCGGTAAAGTTGATTGCCTTCCTAGTTAGTACGCCGTGTATTTTTAGCGCCTTTTTTTTGTTCCCGCACATGAATGATTCTTTCCATTGAGTCGTTTGAAAATCAATTATGGATAGATCCACTTTAAATCCTGTTAAGATGCTAATGACTAACTTTCACCGGTAACTGGATAGAATTTAGAATAGAATAGAATTTATTGCACAAGAAGCCTGAGGCCATGGCAAAAATTGTAAGAAAAAAAGAGAACACTTAAACGAAATAATAGAACTCAACCAAAGGAAATTTTCTCTATGGTACTGCAAATAACGTTCATCATCCAAACTTCATCATTCATTGTAATTACATTTCCCAAAAATCTCAAACCGCAGGTCATCTAGCTCACGGCATTCACACATCAGATGCAACAAATTCTCATTCTCACTACCACACATCGGGCAAAAATAGGGTGTATTATATTATAACTGGATACATATACAAGTCAAGACCACGTGGCGTATAACCGGGATAAAAATTGAGTAAATATGTTAGAATAGTTTTATCAGCATCGCTGCTCCTACCAGGGACAAAAACGACAGGGAGAGCATAGTAGCCCCTCCCTTCGGTTCTACAGTGTATACACCACTGCCTCCAGCCCCTCCAACATTTGTCTTTCCACTTCCGGTGTTACATTTATCAGTTTTGCAGGACTCGTAGTAAGTGTTGATATCGGGACCCGGACGTTCGCCGTTTTCGAATTCATACGGAGTGCAGCCTCGGAAAATCGATACTAGGTTGCCTGCAATGAAATACTGATTAATTCTTGTTTCCGGATCACAAAACGGAAGTGAAGTGATCACTTGTGGCCAGCGTTGCCACATGTCGCACGATAGTGTGAATTGTCACTCTTGTCCTACGTAGGACATAAAAATCACTCGATTTCGGAAAATGTCCAGATGTGCCATTTCCAACAGTGATTCCGACCAACAGTGACTTTCACGTTTGTTTCATGGAAACATAAATAAGATTTGTCATTTTTGCAGCATTGATTCAGCAGAAAGGTCACCATTCCACATTTTTTTATGACAATAAAATTTCACTCCGATTTCACTCTTTGTTTTTGACGAAAAATCACTCTCTAAATTTTTTCAATCTGGCAACCCTGTTTCTGACTGTCCGTAAAATGTCAAGGAGACATTCTGAATCCAAAACTGGACTACCCAGTCGGATCCTATCGTCTACCCAGAGCAGGGGCGTCAGGACAGGGGGGGGGGGGGGGGGACGCCCCCCCACCCAATGTTGTCGGCCAGTTGGTAAAAGTAGCCGCGATTTTTCGCCAAAACAGTGGATTTTTTTTTCATTAAAACAGCCGATTTTTCTGAAAATCAGTCGATTTTTCTTGAAAACAGTCGTTTTTTCTTGAAAACAGTAGTTTTTTCTGCAAAAACAGTCGGTAAAAATTACCAGCCAGTCGGTAAATTCATTGCCCCCGCCCCAAACATTTTGGCTAGTAACGCCTCTGACCCAGAGGCACCATTTCAGTAAACCTTGGGGGGGGGGGGGGGGGGGCAAAAATCAACTTTGGGCCCACATCCCATGCTATCATAGGCATGAATTTAAAGTAAATTTCGATACACCTTGGGTGATAATGTGAAGGAGTTTGGTCTATTTTTTGTTTTGTTTTGTGGTTTGTTCTTTTCTTTTTTTCTTTTTCTTATTAGTTGTTTCTTATTATGTTGTTTGTTGGTGTGTTTAGAAATTGGTTAACCTTTACTACTGCACGCCAGCAAAAACGTAGGTTTTTCCATTAGTGCAGTAAATGTAAATAGTAAAGAGTTAAACTGTGTTTATTAATAAAATAAGTATCAAGTAAGTATCAAGTATCCTTAAAGTTTTGTCATAGCTTACATTCTCACTTTTGAAACAGAATTAGGTGCAAACAATAGCTCGAAAATTAGTACCAAGATCGCCTCCCAAATCTAGGGGTGGGCATGACCCCCCCCCCCACCACCACCACCCTGGTCTCGTAAAATGGAGCGTCTGCTTCTGCCCTTGGACATCGGACACAGCAATTCAAACCGAGACCTACTTTCCTTATGATCCTTCTCATCTGACGCAGTGGAGGGCCCTTTGAGAGTTTAGGTAGAGCCGACAGACCCAGCGTTGTTCGCCACGTCAACAATATTCTTGATAACTAACTCTCCTTGCCGATGCAAAATCGCCGTGTACCTAGCGGAAGAGCCGGAAGCGGCACCACAGCTGTCACCAGCTATTGCGTTGACTGACACAGGATTTGAGTTGTTGTGATTGAGTCGTTAGTGAGACGTTTTCTCGTTCTTCCTGAGGATCACTGGCGTGTTCTGGACTCAAGTCATATACGTCCCTGATAAAATCCGCTGACGAATTGCCGCCAGACGCGCCACAGGAACAACAACAATCACACGTGAGATCTTGGTATAAGTTATCTGAAGGGTGAATAAGCGATTAGGCTTTCGCTTCATATCGAGTCGCGTATCAGCCCAGTGGAAAAGTTAGCCAGCGCTCAGCACCTGAAGTCGGAAGCCAGGAATGACAAACTTGATGACGCTTGACAGAACAGAGTTGGGTAAAGCAAAAACAGAGGGAGAGGCATCTTAAACAGTTTTAAACGTGACTACTGGCTAGGCCTAAGAGGAATTGAAGATAGCCAAACAAACCCGGATAAACGTACACCAAGAAGTAACGTGTTATTGTTTTCTTAACGATAGCACACCTAGCGGCCAAAAAGTAACTAATCCGAGAGGAGTTTTATGAGGGGCGTATACAACTTACCCGATTCTGCGTCTTCTTGCCTTTGCGTGAGGCAAAACTTTTCGTTCGCGGGGCAGTCCAAGAATTTTTCGGCTGTTGGGTTGTCGATGCAGGTACTATCAGCTCCGAGGTTCCAAAGGCATGCGTAGCATTGCAGTGCATCAGCACCTAAAAGTCAGAATATTACATGAATTCGCCTTATTCCACTTGAGCGCTCCAAATCCCACATTGTCTCGTTATCAGCACTTGTGACAGAGATATTAAAAACATGAATCGATATGGTAGTGAGCAGAACATCATAGCTTACACTTTCAACTCCATGGACGGTGCAAAACCTCAGTTATCTCGGAAGCAGATTGCAGATTTTCTACTCACCAACCAGTGGATCTATTTTACTATGTCTATTTTACTAGTGCTGATAATGAGGCATTGAAGGACTAGTCCGATTGGAAGCGACGAAAAGGGAAATGGCAAATTAGTTGACCCGGTGCAGGGGGACTCGATAGGAATATACTGTTAATGCTACTGTACCTTTTCGTTTTGCTTCTACAGCCAAAATTATTCGGAACTAAGATAAACTTAATCCACCCATTATGACAAAGAATCAGTCAATCCCAACCGCTCATAAATTATTCAATGGGTAAGAAAGGTACTACTACTACTGAACGCGATTTTACTCCGAAAACACAGCTGATTTTTAGGCAGAAATGACAAAAGCCTCAAAACAAATAGATACTGCCAGATATTTAGCTGCAAATTTTAACTTTTTGGGATCCGAAAACGTCAATGGAGGAATACCTATGACATCGCAAAAGTTTTCCGTCTGTCCGTCCGTCCGTCTGTTTGTTAGCACAATAACTCTCGAAGGGGTTGAGATATTTTGTTCAAAGTTGACACGAGGACTCTTTGGGTCAAAGTACAGGGCAAGTTCGAAGATGGGCTCTGTAGCTCTATAGGGGAGGGGTTTCAAATTAAGGGACGAAAACAAATATTTTTAAACGCTAATGAGATAGTCGATTTAGGGGTAAAAAGACATGCTGAATCCGAATATGAAAATAATTTTCTCTTCGGATAACTAGTTCACCAGAAATCCGGCTAAAAAGGGAAAATTTGTGAAAAATAAAAGTTTTATTTTAACTTTTATAGATGTTCGATTCAGGGGTGAGAAAACATGCTGATTCAGTATATGACACTCATTTTCTACCCGGACACATGGTTCGCCCGGAATCCGGCTGAAACCTAAAAATTTGTTATAAGGAAAGTTTTTTCTGAGGTTGATTAGAGGTTCGATCTAGTGGTAGGGAGGCATATTGAATCCTTGTATGTAAATTATTTTCTAGCCGAACCAAAGGTTCACCCGGAATCCGGCCAAAACCTGAAAATTCGTTCAAAGTTGAAAGTTTTATCTGAAGTTGGCTAGAAGTTCAATATAGGGGTAAGGAGATATGATGCATTCGTTTTTTTTGTCTTTTTTTAACGACAAGTAGTTCGCCCAAAGACCGACAGAAACCGGAAATTTGGTAGAACTAAGGCAGCTGGAAGTTTTGATCAATTTCGTCGAAGTAGAGATGATGTATAGAGGAAAACACAAACCCTGGATCCATGGTAGCGTTCCAGTGAAGTTATTACAAGTTGCGATGATAAGAGGAAGGCGAGCGCCGTATTGTGCTAGTTATCACGCTCTCTGGAACGAAAATAATAACAACGCGAACATACGTCATCGCTCTTACGGGAGTTCCTGCAGAACCGATAGTTATTATCACTTATGATGCTCGCGACCATCATAAGTAAATTGTAACGATCACAACAGTCGTGGAACGAAAATAATAAGTGGGAGGAGCCAATTTACTTATTACGGCGGGCTCTGGAACGGCAATAATAACAAGAATAGTAACGAACGTCACTAATAATAAGTTGCTGGAACGCTACCCATATCTGAACTTGGTTTTCTCAGATGATAGACATTGGCCTTAATCTGTTTCTAAATTTTAATAGTAAAGTTTTCAAGGAGTCTGGCGAAGACCGGCTATCTAGAAGATCAAATTGTCTTGACCAAATATGACATTTTTGGAATCCCATCGAAACATTTGGCCTTGTTATACATGAACCAGCTCACTCTGTTGCGAGAGCAACACTTTGGTTTTGTCATGTTTTTAGGTTGTTATTTTTCTCCTAGTACACCGATTTCAGCTCATTGCTAGAAAGTGGTAAGGGTCTATTCTGTGCGGTTTTTCTCGGAAAGTGTGGACATTAGGCCGGATTGATGAATATGTCATTACATTTGGGAAAGCTCCGTAGAACTCTTGCCTGGGGCCAAAAAGGATAGCTTTTTGTTGTAGTCGAGCCAGAGCCTACGGTGTGTGAAGTAAAGTGGAGCTGGATAGCCTATGTCAAAGATGGCTATCTGAAGTTATGTAGCCAAGCTTTCGTTTCATCAAGTCATGTTTCTGCTTTCGAGTGGAAAGCTCCGTTCTATCAGCCAAGCAGACAGGCACCAGTTTCAAATTGAAGACGGACTTAAATCTATAAGTGCTAAATATGTGCGGCAGTTTTCCAGCCCCAAAGCCAATATATCTTATTTGAGTGATAAATAGAAAAATTTACAGAAACAAAAAAGGGGCATTTTCCCAAGGGTCCGAAAGTGCTGTCATCTGTTATTTCTGTCTCAACTTTCCGGATTCCCCCGCCCTCCCCCCCCCCCATGGTCGAACCGGGGAAGTGACTTTTTACAAGTTTTTACAAGTAACTTTGGCCAGGTCCGTGGACTCAAGTTTCATCGTCCTAGCACATCTGGAAGCACGCTAGAGAATAGCGTTTGTGGTGTATGTCACGTCAATTTCATGGAAGGAAAAGTTGTTGGTAAAAAATAGCGTGCTTTGAGGCCCTTTTTCAAATGTATAGGAAATTGAACAGTGGAGATGGAAGTTTAATGCTTAGGATTAAAGGATATGAATAACTTCTGATAGGATAGTTGGTTAATAGGATATGAGTAACTTCTGTTTCTTGTCCTGGGGTGGTTTTAATGGTTCGCCTTTTTGCTTTTCCTTGTAATCTAATGTTTACTTCTTCGCTTCTTTCTTTTCCTCTCCTCCGTCTATGCCTTGTGCTTCCTGATGGGTTAGACATTACTATTTTACTATAAAGTATAAGATATTATTTTGCGTATTCCCATCCCACTTATGCTTTACTAGATTGGGAAACAGCTCTAACGTTCTTTGCTTATAGAAATATCGTGAAAAACAGTGACGTAAGTCATAGCTCGTAGCATTGTCGCAGCAAAAATGCCTCTACCCGTTTAACTGAAACGCCAATGTATTTTTCTATCATTTATCTGAGTACACTGCATTATCTGAATTTTTTAAAGAGATGTTTCGTATTTTTCAGTATTATCCTAATATGACGTTCGCATATCTACGGCCGTCTTCACAACGTTAAATTCTACCATGACGCGGAAAATTTTAATCTCAATAGAAACGCGGCTCTTCAATGGCCAGTGATCAGCTTGCGGAAGGTAACTCACTGCGCGAAGACCTTTTCATAAACCGTTTTCGTCAAGCACACAACACAGGTACAATTATATAAAGGTACCACAAGTCCGACAGGGAAAGTCCACTATGTGAAAATTGATTATTCGTGAACAGCGGAGCTACGAAGTAACGCATTTTCATTCAAGCTTTTTAAGTGAATAACAGAATAAGCGACGGGTAAATAGATTGTCCTATCTTAGCATTTTTCAGTTAAACTTTAAAACAATGGACGGTCTTCTTCAATAATGAGGACCGCATATATGGACAGTCATTAAAGTCCATAATTCAGAACAGCGATGAACTTACCTTTCGAACTGAAAACTAAAACAGAAACGATTAAAATGCAAAGATTTTTCATGCTAGATCTTTCAAAAAATCAAGTGAACTAATCTCTAAGACCTTAGTGAGGATTTCTTATCAGAGTTTGTGCGTAATCAGAAGTCGCGGTTAATAATTTATCATCATTGTGATAAGAAGGTTTCTGGATGTCACCGCCAGCGTATTAGTGATTTGGAACAAATTAAATCCATCTCTATCAAGTAAGCTAGAACTCTTCTTGCGAGATAAGTAAGTTTTCGATTTTACCTGAACAGAATTTGACTGTAAGTTCTGACTTGTAACTAGTGCACTCTCTTGCAAAAACTATTCCCTCTGTTGCTCAAATGAGACGGCGTGAAGTTCAAACAGTAGGCAAGGGCTGGTTGAAGCAGGGTTGAAGGCAGTTGAAGGTAAGCAAGCACACAGTAAGCATAGAGCAGGCAGGGCTTCTGCTTCAGGCTTATATTTTCCCAACCTCTTACTGTGGATTTATTTTCCTTCTCAAAGGTTCAGTGTAGCCAGATTTGATTTTGACATTTGGTTTTGGGCATTTTTTTGAGGCAGTTACACTTTAAATTTTTCAGATGTGCACATTGCATCGTATTTGCACATTTCCCCCAAATCTTGGTGCAAATTAGGCACTTTTTGCTATCTACATAATCACATATCTCAAAATGAAAACCAGATATGGATTTATGGATTTGTAAACAGGAGCGAGGGGTATCCAACCTCGAACCTGGCCTCTAAAAGATGGAAGGAAGTTTCAGTTCAGTCCTAAAAAAGTCCTAACTAACTGTCAAAAATTAAACCCTGAGTGACCCAGAATCTGTCTTGGACTGCACAGAAATTTCCTTGTAAGGTTTTCAGGCCAAGTTCGAGGAGACCGGGGTTGACCCGGACACGGGGTTGATCTGGACAGTCAAGTATGGACACCTAGCGGTTTAGCAAAAATTCTCAAAAAATCACGAAAGGTGCACCATCTACTGCCCTATTATCAAGCCAGTTTGGATCTAGATACACGCAGCCATTTGTTTGAATTTTGCAAAAAGTGTTTTTTAAGGTAAGAATTTTTTTCAAGGGTCTCTGTTTGGAGTTTAATAGAGTGGACCAGGCTGCTGGATTTGCAATGACATTTTTTCAGGAGAAAAGTAGCTCACATAGAAAGATTCTAGAGCAGTTTATTGAGCGCCATCTATTTGATTTTTTTTTTCAAATCACTTTGACGTCGCACGAGGACACATGGGGTTGGGCCGGACACGGCGATTGGGGGTTGGTTCGGACATTTCAGGGTTTCCTTTATGAGAAAAAGTGGACAGAAATTCGTGTTTCCAGAGATTCCTGATAAGGCAGACGTCAGTGCGGACGACATTGTTTTGAAACCCTCGCCCGCGAAACTCGGGAGGCACAGAAAGAGCCGGCCGAGGATTGGTCTTTGAGTACAATCTCAGCTCGTACCAACTCCGGTGAATTGTGTGTCATTTAAAAGCTTTTTTGTCATTTTATATAGCTGAAGTACTGTTTTTTACTTTTTTTACTTTTATGCATAGTTGAAAAAAAAAGAAGTCGAAATCTAATGGTTTAGCATGGTGTCCGAACCAATACTGGGGCCGTCCGATCCAACCCCGTGGGTAGGGGTTGTTTCGGACATTTCAAAAAAATGAAAAAAAATAAAAATCTTTTTTTCCTTTTTGTAGAAAAATCTGAAGAAAATCTCAAAGGTAGTCCTAACGGATACGCATTTTATGGTGAAGTCAGAACTGGAGAAAAGTCAATGGCTTAGAAGATATGCCGTTTCAAAAAATCGCGTCCGGGTCAACCCCGGTCTCCCCTAAATTTGAGGTTGGATACCCCTCCTGTACCACTTAGCCTGTCGTTTTATATTCAGAGCTCAAAAATTGCAAGGGGATTCCAAATCTTTGTGGAATGCTAAAAAATTTGATTCGAGAAAGCCATGTATTGGGCATGCGGGTTTGGATTGTGGTGTCCCTCTCTGTTCTCTCTCTACTGCTTTGTATTTTGTATGCCAGAGAGTAATTGCAAGCTGAGTGCTATGAAATATGGCTCCATCATTTAAGAGAGCATAGTTGGCTAGCAGTTTGAAGTTTGGAAATTTTGAGTTTTGAAAAAATTGATAGCTTAACTTTAGGAGAGTGGGCCAAATTGGGCCATTTTCAAGTTTTTAATTTTTTACTGAGACAAGAAACAAGATATCTCAAAGCTTTTGGAAGAATCAAAAGCCAAATCATTTAACTTTTGACAAATTAATGGGAGACTTATCTTGTTCCAGTTTTGAGTTTTTGCGTTTATTTGCTAAATCTTGCAACAGCTAAATGAGAAAACAACTTCTTTGAAACCAGACATAAAATAAGAAACATTTTGGTTACTACTTTAGCCTATGGTATACATAAGATCAACTTTGAATGTGGATGAAGAAAGTGAAGAAAGAAAATGTGGACTGCAAAGTGAAAGCCCTTAAACTGTGCAACCTAACCGCAAAGTGAAAGAAGTAATTTTGACCAAAAGATACATTTACATTATCTCAGAGGGCCTATGATCATTTTTGCCTCAAGGGCTTTGCTTACAGATGAATTCTCAGGCCTCTTAAAGTGCGCTTTAGTGCAAAAAATACTTTTGCCTAAACCATACATTTTGTGATCAGTAAGAGCTTGTGTTCCTTCGTGCCTCAAGGGTTTTGCTTACAAAGGATTCCCACTTTCATCCTCTGACACAACTTGCAAGTGCCATATAAGCTTCTAGCTCTTGTTTTTTTATGGGGATTCATCCGGCCTCCCTGGGAGAGTTGGAGAGGATAGGGTACCGTACCAGACCTTTTCCGCAAAAGCTCTGATTCGAGTGAAACTTTATACGGGTAGAAGAAAATTCCCTAGATGTGAAATTGACGTGTTTGGGTCGCATCTTGACATGGTTGGGGGAGCTGGAGGGGGGGGGGGAGGGAGTTTGTTTGACACGGGTAGAGACCAAACGGATGGAGGTGATGCACTTAGACGGTACGAAGGTTATGGTGGGTCCTCGATGTTTCGTTTCGGGTCTGGACCAGAAACGACCTCTGTGGGGGGAAGGTGGAGGGAAGTCTCAAGGGGACTCGCACTCTTGATTTGAGTGTACAGCAAGTGCGCAGTGCCTGGTCGGTCCTGGTACGGGCTGTCACCAGTCGGCACCGGTTGCCACGCGGTAGCAGATTACAATCAGCACGTTTAAATCGTCTAATTTATGGCCCGCACCTCTGGTTTTGGTCGGTGCCGGAAAGGGTGTACAGTAGGTGCCGGGGAATGGCCGAATGGGTAACTCCTCGGGATGGATCAGAAATATTTCGCAAGCTCTCAGATTCAAGTGAAACTTTATGAGTGGTAGGCCCGGAGCAAATGCTCTAGATGTGAGAATATAAGTGAGGGCCGGATATTTTCTGGAAGTGGTCCGATTCGAGTGAAACTGGATGAGCGGTAAAAACAAGACCAAAGGTTTCGATCGGATCCCAAAAATTTCGTATTTGAACCCAGCCAATTGGATATCTCTATATCCGGTCTTTGCCAGACTCCTTGAAAATTTTTACTATTAAAATTTAGAAACAGATTAAGGCCAAAGGCTGTCGTCTGAGAAAACCAAGTTCAGATGTGGATTCAGAGTTTGTGTTTACCCCTATACGTCATCCCTACTTCGACGAAATTGATCAAAACTCAGCTGCCTTACTTCTGCCAAATTTCCGGTTTCTGCCCGACTCTGGGCGAACTACTTGTCCGCTAAAAAAAAAGCTCAAAAACGAATTCAGCGTATCTCTTTACCCTTATCTTGAACCCCTGATCAACTTCAGATAAAACTTTTTAAGTTTTAACGAGTTTTCAGGTTTTGGCCGGATTCCGGGCGAGCTATTTGTTCGACAATAAAATAATTTACTTATATGGATTCAGCATGCCTCCTTACCACTACATCAAACCTCTAATCAGCTTCAGAAAATACTTTTACTTATAAAAAAATTTCCGGTTTCAGCCGGATTCCGGGCGAACTATGTGTTGGGGTAGAAAATGATTGTCATATACTGATTCTGCATGTCTTCGTACCCCTGAATCGAACATCTAATCAAGTTCAAATAAAACTTTTACTTTTAACAAATGTTCCGGTTTTGGCCGTATTCCGGGCGAAATAATTTTCATATACATGTTCAGCATATCTGTTTACCCCTAGATTGAACCTCTAAAAGATTAAACTTTTATTTTTCACAAATTTTCCGGTTTTCGCCGGATTCAGCATGTCTCCTTACCCCTATATCGACTATCTCATTAGCTTTTAAAATATTTTTTTTTCGTCCCTTAGTTTGAACTGCCCTTAAAGGACACCTGAACAATGAAACCATACTTGAACACACCAGGGAGAATGCATTTACAGAAATGGCCACGGAGAGCATTCTTCTCCTGAGCGTGACATTTTCAAGATAGGGATGTTCGTTTCTGGAGGTTTGCACATGCAGACAAAAAGCGCAATTCATTCAAATCTTGTACAGCGCTGGCTGGATCGTATTGGAATTTCTTCTAGATATACGTTTGGGCTTAACTGGTTGAAAAATATTCCAGAAGAAGGGTGGATTTGTGGACATTAGTCCATTTCTAAAATTGTTCCGTACTGAAATGAGGACAGATGCAAAATGGAGCAAAAACCATAGCTTGGAAACACTATTTCGTATTTGGATTGGGTTTTCTGCAGGCAATGTTAACGGAAGTCATACAGATAGGGATGATCAGGGTTGTCCATGAATAATCGTTATTCGCTGAATCACGATCCAATTCAGGATTTTATGAATAATCGTTAATCGAATCGTAATCGTCATTTGTTTTCCCCGCTGAATCTTGAGTGAATCGTAATCACTTTTTTCCGTCGAACCGCAGTGCGATTCAGCGTCAAAAAATGAATAAATTGCAGTGAGTCGTCCTTAAAAAGGATCAAAACCAGTTTCCCTATGGGATTTACAACTCACATTTGAAGCATAATTGTTTACGGATTACTGGTTCTGCAATTTCTTCCTGGTAATGTCTAATCTTTTAATTCTCTGGAGGGAACATATGAAAAGTTTACAAGCATTTTACCACACTTGGCAATTCAGTTTCTCTGAAGATAGGTGAAAACGTTTCGTCGAAGTGCTTGCATTGTTGAGTGACTGTACGATATCGCGTCGGTTCGACATTAAATCTCATCCACCAATTAAAGGTCAGTTCCTAAATATTTTGGAGGATTCCTGACTATCAGGGGCGTCACGACCGGGGGGGGGGGGGGGGTCACCCCAATGTTGTCAGCCAATCGTTAAAAAATAACCGAGTCGGCGAGAACCGCCGCGATTTTTCGCGAAAGAAGTTGAATTTTTTCGTTGAAACAGTCGATTTTTTCGAAACTGTCGTTTTTTCCTTGAAAACAGTCGTTTTTCTACAAAAACAGTCAGTAAAAATTGCCAGCCAGTCAGAAAATTTCTTCCCCCCCCCCCCAAAAAAAAAAAAATTTTTTGGCTAGTTCGCCTCTCCTGACTTTAGACGGCCGTTTTGGAAATGTTGTGTATTTCCAGGATGGAGGTTAATCTGAGGGTACATCTAGTAGTATTTTGAAAAATCGCAACTTCCTTCTGCTAGACCAATAACGAGCGAACATTCTAAAAAAAAAAGCGGCAGATTGAATGTTTGAAAATTCTCAAATTTTCAAATACTGTCGAAAAAAGATATTTTCAAATACAATAGAAAAAAGAACGAGATTTTCGGGATTTTTTTTTTTTTTATTCAAAGTGGTCAAACGTATTATGGATTTTTGGAGTGGGCCGTTGTCTGGGTGAAAGCTTCTGCGCTTTCCCAGACGGATGGTAAATTGTAAATATACACAGAACTCAGAATTGTAAATAATCACAGATTTGTACATATAAACTTTTAACACGCGCATTTTATCTTTCGTTATTTTATTTTTATCTGCATGTCGTTCAGTCCGCACCGTTTCTTCAGGTTTTTAGTTACATGTCGTCTTATTGTCTGTTGGTTGCGCATCGTTTTCCTGTTGTGATTGTGGTGGATTTTATGATTTAGTTTTTTTTTTTTTCGCTGAGGACGGTTTGCCGGGAGTGCAACCGAAATATCCGAATTTTATTTATCCCGCGCACATCATCTTGGAGGGGTAACTAGCTGATCAAGAAAAAAACCCGAAAATCTCTTTTTTTCTATTGTATTTGAAACGAATGGTCAGCTTGGCTTCAAACCTTATATTCGTAAAGATTGGTTCGTTTTAAACAGACTTTTTGTTGTTGAACCATGATTATTCATGAATCCTTTTGAATCATCCGCAATTTCTCCTTGAATCGTTTTGAGTCGTGAATTGAATCACTTTTTTGGGTGAATTGAATTGAATCGAATCGTTCTGCTGTACAACTGATCGTAATCGTAATCGAATTGTGGGTGATCGAGGACAAGTGAATCTTGAATTGTGCGATTCAGTCGAGGATTCAGAAGCAGTTCGAATCGCACAACCCTGGGGATGATACTTGGTACTCTTCATTCAGGTGTCCTTTAAATATAGGGCTACAGAGCCATCTTCGAATTTGATCTGTACTTTAACCTAAAGAGTCTCCCCGTGCCATGTTTGAACAAAATATCTCAACCCCTTCGAGAGTTATCGTGCTAACAGACGGATAGACGGACAAATTTTACGAAGTCATAGGTATCCCTCCACTTACGTTTTGGGATCCCAAAAAGTGTCCGGGGTGTGCTGCTCTGCAGTAATGCTTGGACCTGCAGACCCTGCAGTTTATTTTATTTATTTACTAAGGAACGACCTAACGAGGGTCGACAATGACAAAATAAATAACGGACACCGGCATAACAATAAACTATAAAGGAAGGAAAAACAAAATATCAGTTCATCAACCTGGGAAGAACCTACAATATAGTAGGGTACCCCACAACAGCCAAGTTGGCAAACTTAGCCGCATATTTAGAGATCCGGATCGGATACAGACTCTCTGAAAGAGTTCGAAGGGGTCCTGGAAGAGCCATCAGATTTCGACAGTGCGAACGTTAGCTGGTATACATGCCAACTACCCTTGCTATGAGATTTGTGTATTATTATACCGTATGTATTGCGATGTATCAATATAATAATTTTATTCATATCTTTGTATGAATGAATATATTTAATAGGCAATTGGCCGTACAAAATACATGATGGTTACAATACACTTTACATCACTCAATACTTATCTTTATTTAACTAATACACTCTTTAAGAATTGGCATATTTTAAGTATCTTAGCGTTTTTTTTTGTTTCAAGAACATCGGGGAACTTGATAGTATAGTATACCCATTACGAAAGTGTCTCCTGGGGTCTGAGAGTTGCTTGCATTCAACCAGAAAATGGCCCTGTTCCTCTGTATTAAAGTATAGGGGGTATTGTCGCTTACTATTTGGGATCTTTTTGTCCCAATTATTCCGACCACGTGCTGGCAGGCAATTCGATAAACAACAAAATAGGAAAGCGAATCACGTCATAGCAAATGGTTTTTCATCCCCATTTTCGTAGCTATACAGGGGGGGGTATCCAACCTCGAATTTATATAACCTCGAACTTGGCCTTAAACGCTTACAAGGAAATTTCTGTGGAGTCCAAAACAGGTCCTGGGTCACACCCAGGGTTGGTCACCAAAAGTAACTTCGTACACCCTGGAAAGTAACCGAAAAGTATCTCAAAGTAACCCAATGCAATGTAACCCAAAGTATCCTGAAGTAACTCGTACACCCTGGTTCTTGGTGACCAACCCTGGGGTCACACAGGGTTTCCTTCTTGACAGTTAGGATCTTTTTAGGACTGGACTGAAATTTCCTTCCATCCTTTTTAGGCCAAGTTCGAGTTTGTGTATTGTCGACGTTGGATACCCCCCCTGTATGATATTTGTGAATAGATGGACAAAAAAAATTCATGTCCCTTACTTTTTCAGTTGTTTGTCAACTTCTAGATTTCCTTTGAAGAGATAGATTATGTAAAAGCTGGAAACGAAACTAATTGCAAAAGACTTGCCGAAACCAGGGATCGAACCAGGGACCTTTAGATCTTCAGTCTAACGCTCTCCCAACTGAGCTATTTCGGCTTGTGAAGAGAATCTCTCGGTTTAAGAATATATACTGTTAAGTTCTTTGATTCATGAAAGCCGAGAAGGTGGGAGACACCATCATTTGTCGATGGGTCGGATTTTTACGAACACACTGTTACCTTTGTTTTCCCCAAAATCCTCACGGTAGCCAACGTTATTCACAAATCACTTGAACACAATTCACTCCTGAACGCCAATCCGCCATTGCTAATAAACTATTCATTGATTTCTCGGCGCTGGTCAAAAGGTTACTAGAACCTTCGAGAAGATCGAGTGGCGTGTAAGAGGATTAAAACAATTAAGTATATCACCATGTGGACGTTTAGATATGTCGGAAGAAGAAATCATCTGCCAGTTTGACATTTTTTGGTCTCGGAAGGAAATAATTGAGCTATTATTTAGCTCAATTTCAGAATCTTCAAGAAATCACTATAAGGAATTTAGTATAATTTACGGTGTTCGTTTGTTGTGATCTAGTTTACATAATTAATTCTTTGGACTTACGGGAATTAACAAGAAAAAACAGAAAACAAAATACTTAAAGAAATCGATAATGCAAATAATTAGTTTAATTTTTCTAAACATTTTCCATATGCCTGCTTCAATAAAAACATATTGTTAGATCCTATGATTCCATCCTCCCCATGTCGGGCGCTTCCGACCCGCACCGCTAGATGACCCAGCGGTCGGATCGAGTCGTAGGTTCGTCTTGGGTCTTGGGTGGGTGGGGGGGGGGGGGTCTAGACATTGCAAGTGCTAGAATGCTTATGATAAAACTCCTTTAATTAAAATAGACGATTTGGATCTTTTTGGTTGAGTGTCTAAATTGATCAGGTTATTTTGTTTCAGGTTTGACCGGGTGCATTCCTAACATCACCCAGTGGTGGCCACTTAGCAGCTTTCTAATTAGGAGTGCAGAATGTCCCGAGTTGCACGTTTCTTGTTCCACTCAGTTGCGGTAGCCGTTTTAGGCTTCGGCATTTACTACGATGTGAATATTGTCAAACCACCCCAGGAATATCTGGACAAGTCTGTCAAATTTGCCGGAAGATGGAAATATCTAACTTTTATTGATGTCGTAAGTTTTCTCCAGTTAGGCTGGTACTTGGGAAGGCCTGCGATGGTGGTGGAGGGGCCAGACAGGCCACCGCTGCCCACCGCAAATGTCTTTTTGGATAGTATATGGTATCAGGGTTGCCACATCAAACATATTGACTTTTGGCCAAAAACAGAGAGTGAATTGGGAGTGAAATTTATTTCCATGAAATGTTCACTTTTGGTCGGAATAGCCTCTGTAAAAATGACAAATCTTAGTTTTACTTTCATGAAAAAAACTTGAAATAGTCACATCTGGTCGGAATCCCTGCTGCATAAATGACACATTTGGTCATTTTCTGAAATAGAGTGATTTTTATGTCCTACGTAGGACAAGAGTGACACAAACAAAATAGAGTGACAATTCACACTATCGTGCGACATGTGGCAACCCTGTATGGCATAGCCTACCGGGCGTTGGGTATAACCCTAACCTAGTAAAATATGAGCTAAATATTGATAATTTGAGTGTTAATTCAAAAAGTATAGAAATTGTTTTTTTTTGTTGTTGTCGAGTTTGTTGTCGGGATTTCGAGTTCGTACACTTCGTACCAATTTGAATTTTCGCCATAACTGTGGGTGCTTCACCCTTGTCCTCTGGTTGGGGTCTATCACAGGCAAAACACAAAAGAACCTGTCTTACTCACCTGTAACCTATATACTGATTTACTCAGTTTACTCTTCGTCTCCTAACCGTTGCATCCATTCGCATTCTAAAATTTTGACGAGGGGTTACCCACTCTATAATGTATAAAACGCATACGTCAGCTACGATGCTTTGGCAGCGATATTTCGGCAAGGGTCCTCGTCAGTCTGTCGATTTTCCGGGTCAACGTTGGGGAAGGAAGAAACCTGTCACGAAGCATCGTAGCTGACGTATCCGTTTTATCAGGGACCCGTAAATCTCCTGTAATGACTCGCCATCCAGGGGGCTTGCCATGTCCTATGCTTCTATGTTGCTATGTTGCCCGAGCTTCACCTAGTTTCCAAAGATTCCGCTTGGGTCGAATCGGCGTTCTTGCTCAGATAGACAAAATTTGTTGGGAATATTCAGCATGCCACCAGGTACCTAAGCTATCACAAAAGATCCAGGATACTCTTCCATTACAGAAAAATATTCCTAGTTCACCACAACGGCTGCGAAAAATTTTGTCTATCTGGATAGTCGGGTATTTTATCCCCGTGGGTATTTCTTGAACTATCTGAAGCTCGGTCAAGAGCGCATCAGAAATCTCTTATTGACAAGCCCCCTGAATGGCGAGTCATTACAGGAAATTTATCGGTCCCTGCTGTTTACTCAGTTTACTCTTCGTCTCCTAACCGTTGCATCCATTCGCATTCTAAAATTTTGACGAGGGGTTACCCACTCTATAATGTATAAAACGGATACGTCAGCTACGATGCTTTGGCAGCGATATTCCGGCAAGGGTCCTCGTCAGTCTGTCAATTTTCCGGGTCAACGTTGGGGAAGGAAGAAACCTGTAACGAAGCATCGTAGCTGACGTATCCGTTTTATGCATCATTTGAATATATGATTCGAAGTTAGCTTGGTCTCCAAGGAACGGTTACCCAGTCCACGGAGTGCTGCTGTCCACATTTTCGTGGCAGCACTGGCAGCACTGGCCCCGGCCATAATAGGCAATTGGCCTTATTACAGTTCAGCGCTCCAAGTGGACTAGTTTCTGTTAGTCCCCCACTGCCTCATAACCATCACTCCTGTAGAGATAGTAAAAAGTCGAATCCATAGGGTAGCGGGTCACTTTCACTTTCTGCTGCTGAAACGTATCCAAAAACCCCATTACCTGGGACACAGATGACAGGTTTTACACTCACTAACCTGTGGATCTATTTTACCATGTCTGAGCCAAGTGTTGACGGTGAGGCATAGGAGGATTAACAGAAACTAGTCTGCTTGGAAGCGCTGAATGGGAATATGGCCAATTCATCTTTCAGGCGCTTCTAAACATGGCAACAGGTAACAAAACAACCCGGCATCGGCCGGGTCGAGAGCGGGCAACCCTTCAGGCCACCCTCGGATTTTGAACTTCGTAATTTTCATCCAGGCTGTCGCCACTAAACACTTACTCAATTTGGATTTATTTATTAATTTATTTCGCTCAAACTGAGGAGTTTAAAATATAATATATAAAACTATGCCTAAATCAACTGATCCATTCAGTGATACCGTACTAAGTGATACCGTGTAAAATACACATGGTTTCGACAACTAAATTAAAATTGTTTACGCACTACATTGTTCACTTGTGAAAAATGGCATAGGTCGTAGGTTTGGAGGGCTTCCGATGTTGTTGTTTTTTTATAAATGTTTTTCACCATTTTCTTCAACTTATTTCTGCATTTTTCGTATTCCTCTTTTCGAGGCGGGTCATGCTCCCCATTACCACCGTAGCGGCACTATACTGATTTCTGCATCCACCATTTTCGTATATTCAAATAATGCAACGGATACGTCTGCCACGATCTTCTTGGCGAGGGTCCTCGTCAGGCTGTCAATCTTCAGAGTCAACGTCGGGGAAGGAACAAACCTTAACGAGGACTCTTGCCAAGAAGGTCCGAAATGTCGCTGCCGAAGCATCGTAGCGGACGTATCCGTTTATGCATTATTTGAATATATGTTTCAAAGTCAGCTTGGACTCGAGGAATACTCAACATTTTCGGCTCTTTTCGAGGTAGAATAGGCTCCCAATTACGATTTCCGGGAAGCTCTTTGATCAGAACGACTGGCTACGAGTTTTTCCGTGTTTTTGGGATCCCAAGAAGTAAGTGGAGGGATACCTATGACATCGCAAAAGTTGTCCGTCTGTCCGTCCGTCTGTAAGCACGATAACTCTCGAAGGGAATGAGATATTTTGATGAAACTTGGTGTGAGGATTCGTTGGGTCGGCGGACCAGTCGAGTTCGTAAATGGGCTTTGTAGCCCTACATTTAGGGGTGGGGGAGGGGGTACAAATTAAGGGGCAAACAAAAGATTTTGAAACAGCTAATGTGATAGTAGATTATGGGGTAAGAAGACATGCTGAACACGATGGTGAAAACCATTTTGTAATCGGACAAGTAGTTCGCCCGGAATCCGGCCCAAACCGGAAAGTTTGTTAAAATTAAAAGTTTTATTTGGAGTTGATCAGATGTCCGATTTAGGGCAAGAAGACATGCTGAACTTTTATGTGAAAACAATTTTCTACCCGGACATGTAGCTCGCCCGGAATCCGGCCAAAACCGGAAAATTGTTAAAAGTTAAAGTTTTATTTCTAGCTGATTAGATAGCGAATTTAGGGGTAAGAAGAGACGCTGAATCCATGTGTGACAATCATATTTTACCCGGACATATAGTTCGACCGGAACCCGGCTGGAGTCGGAAAATTTGTTATAAGTTAAATTTTTATTTGAAGTTGATTAGATGTTCATTATTGGGGAAAGAAGATACCCTGAGTTCGTTTTTGAGCTTTCTTTTTTCGCCGGACAATTAGTTCTAGAGTTCGGCCGAAACCGGGAAATTGGCAGAAGTGGCAGGAACTTTTCGTCAAAACAGATATGACGTATACGGGTAAACACACATGCTGAATCCATATCTGAACTTGGTTTTCTCAGATGATTAGTTATTTGGCCTTAATCTGTTTCTGAATTTTAATTGTAAGAATGTTCAAGGATTCTGGCGATGACTGGATCTGGCTAAGACAAGTCCCAGTTATCTGGATCAGATATTGAATTTTTGGGATCCCATCGAAAACTTTGGTCTTGTTTGTCAAAGCGAATAGAGGCGACTGAGACTTCCAAGCGCCGTGACGGGTTTGTAATTTTTATGGCACTTGCAGCCTCTGGCTCAAGTGCCATATACCGATCACAATTCCGTCTGTCGGTCTGTCGGTCGGTCCGAGTTTTTTGTCCCACTTATCCGAGTTAGGGTACTTCCAGATGTGCTAGGACAATGAAACTTGGCAGGCATATCAGGGACCCGACCAAACTAACCTGGAAATAATCAATTTCCCGATCCGACCATATGCGGGGGAGTGCGGGGCGCTGGAAACTTGAAAATTTTGGGCATTTTGTCACTTTTTTCCGAGTTAGGGTACTTCTAGATTAGCTAGGACAGTGAAACTCGGCAGGAATATCAGGGACCCGACCAAACGAACCTGGAAATAATCAGTTTCCCGATCCGACCATATGCGGGGGAGTGGGGGCGCTCGAAACTTGAAAATTTAGGGCATTTTGTCACACTTTTTGGAGTTAGGGTACTTCCAGATGAGCTAGGACAATGAAACTTGGCAGGAATATCAGGGACCTGACCAAAGTAACCTGGAAATAATCAGTTTCCCGATCCGACCATATGCGGGGGAGTGGGGGCGCTGGAAACTTGAAAATTTAGGGTATTTTGTCACACTTTTTCGAGTTAGGGTACTTCCAGTTGTGCTAGGACCATGAAACTTGGCAGGCATATCAGAGACCCGACCAAACAAACTTAGAAATAATCAGTTTTCTGATCCGACCATTTTGGGGGGGAGTCGAGGGCAGGGGAATCCGGGAAATTGAGAAGTGTGTAACTTTCGAACGGGTGATCGGATTGTAATGAAACTTCATAACTGAATAGAATATATATCTGTAATGTCCCGTTTAAAGTCTTGACCAGATTTGGTAACCAGGGGGGAGTTGGGGGAGGGGGGACCGGAAATTTCAAGAAACGGTTAGAATGGAGGGATCGGAGTGAAACTTGCTGGGAAGAACAAGCATCTGCTCTAGATAAGTCTTTTAGACCATTGTACTGGATCCAGACACTTATGGGGGGGGGGGGGGGTCCCGGAATTCCGGTGATGGTGGTTGTGGGGATTTTCACGATGAAACTTGGCAGGCATATCAGGGACCCAATCAAACTGACTTCAAAATAAAAATTTTGTCGATCAGATAATGGTGGGGGGAGTGGAGTGAGGGGAATCCGAAATTTTCAGTCATGCGTAATTTTGGAATGGATGATCGGATTCGAGTGAAATTTAAGAATTGAACAGAGGACATTCCTCCGAAAAATTTTTTCATATCCGGACCGGATCCGGCAACTATTGGGGGGGGGGGGCGGAAAATACGTGACCCGTTTAGAATGGAGGGATCGGGATGGAACTTTGTGGGAAGAACAAACAGATGCTCTAGGTAAGGCATTTGCTGAGTCGGATTGGCTACGTGCACCGCGGGGGAGCTGGGGGGGGGGGTTGGACCGGAAATCTCGAGAAACGGTTAGAATGATGGTATCGGAGTGAAACTTGCTGGGAAAAACAAACATCTGGTCCATGTAAATCTTTTACATAATTTGACTGGATCCGGACACTTGAGGGGGGGGGGAGTGGAGGGAGGGGAATCCGGAATATTGAGTCATGCGTAACCTTGGAACGGGTGATCGGATTCGAGTGAAATTTAATAATTAAACAGAGGACATTTTTCTCTGGTGACCTTTTTTTATTTCCGGACCGAATCCGGCAATTATTGGGGGGAGGGCGGAAAATACTTGACCCGCTTAGACTGGTGTGATCTGGATCGAACGGAATGACTAACAGATGCTCTGGATTAATCATTTACAGAACCGGATTGGCTCCGGTTATTGTGGGTGGAGTTGGAGGAGGGGGGGGGGGGGGTCTGGGATTCCGGTGATCGCGCGTTAAGGTACTTCCAGATGTGCTAGGACGATGAAACTTCGCTGGAATATTGGAGACTCAACAACATTTGCTTAGAAATTGCTACTTCCAAAATCCGATTATTCCTTAAAGTACCAATCTTGACCGCAAAGTAAAAAAAATACTTTTAAGCAATATATGCATTTTCGTGATTCCCATCATTTGTTGAGAACGTTTTATTGTATTTGAATTATCTGTCTGACCACTGTTATGCTCTACTTTTTAAGAAACTTAAATACTCTATACGACTAAGTCCAAAACACGCCAGTGATACTCGGGAAGAAGGAGTAAACGTGCCCGTAACGACTCAGACTCAACGAATCAAATCCTGTGTCAAACAATCACGGCGATCTTTCGGAGCAGCTATGACACCGTTTCTTCCTTTCTTCTGCATATACCCGGAGATTCTGCATCGGCAGGGAGCGATAGTCATCAAGAGTATTGACGGGGAAACAAAATTTCGGCTTATTACCGCCTTTGGTCTGTTTTTTAAATTAAAAAGAAAGTGTAATGCTTCTAATTTGTCTTGTCCATGTGATTAATCTCGAACAAAATGGGTATTCGTCTCTTCATTTATTCCGCAAGGGTTGCAAGTTTAGCATCCTGTGTCTGGATAACCTTTTCCCAGCTTTCCAGTTCCAGTAACAATAGGTTTCCAATTTCAGCAACAACCTGGATGACTCCCCTTTCCTCTTTGATGTATCAATGGGGTAATCACAGTTGTCTTTTCAGAATGTTCAGTGCTGGTACTTCCTCATCTGTCTAGTCAACGACATCGTCGGATCGGACACAGCTGATTCGAACAAACGGTCACCAATTCAGAAGATCCGAGATGGCGTGTTCAGCAGCCTCGCTTTTCCTTTCGCCGCAGTAAGTATAGTTTACCTAAATTCGCTCTTTTCTAGTTCTTTAGATTGAAAGTGAGACTGGAAACGCTGCTCCGAGTTGACGCGTTAAACTCGTCACCAGAGGCGTATTCTCGCCGTTCCCCGAGGACTCTTCGGGGAATCAAAGGGAACGGCGAGAATAGAGGGAGTCACTCCACGCGGACTCCGCCTACGGAAAACAGCGAGAACACTGAGAATGCTTCCAAAATGGACATAGTTCGAAAAAAAAAAAATAATGCAGTTGATGAAATTAGTCTGGATCCACTTTATTTTTGGTTCTTTATTCTGATTGTTTTTTAACTAATTTTACATTGCACAACACGAGCAAAAACTGATTCCCCTCCCAATCTGAAAGGGAGTCCTTTTTGATGATGGTCCCTGGGACAAATAACAACGCAGGGACCCCTCAAAAGGAGTCCTCAGGAAACGGCGAGGATACACATCAGAGCAAGATTGAAAATGATTGGGAAAGCTCAGCCTAGAGGAGGGTTTTCGCGAGCTGGAAAGCAAAAGTCGGAATCATTTTCCAGTGGTTTTCGCGCTGCTTCGGAAACCTGCCGAACTTTCCGCGTCGGTTTCGCGCTCTGAAACATGAAGCAGCTTTCTCGGAAAGTCATCCCAGAAAATTAGTGGAAAGCTCCGCGGGAAGTTGAATGGAATTTCGAAAATACCGAAATGCGGTCGGTACGATGTCTCATTCTTGTTCCTCAATCATAGGTTGCGTTCCACCAACTTAACAATTGTTAACAATCTTTAACTTTACTTCGGGGCGGAGCTAACTGCAGCTTTAACGATCGTTAACTTTTCCCAGTTCTACAATTGTTAACTATTTTCTAACGATGCTCACCGACCATCGTTACAAAATAGATAACAATTGTTAAGCTCTGGAACGGAAATTGTAGGTGGGCGGATCTTAAATTTCGAAATCAGAAACGCGGAACGCAAAAAGTTAACAACTGTTAACAATTTGTTAACTATCGTTTAGTTGCGGAACGCAACCATCAAGTCCTTCTGCGCTCCTTCTATACTATTTCATTCTTGTGTCACTCATGTTCTGCGGAAGAAGGAGATTAAAAAGATGAGATGTTATTTTAAATATGCGAAGCACCTGCTCCACTTGGCGAAATTATGTCATAACCATACTTTGACGGCGAAGTTCAAAATTCAAGATGGAAGTGCTACCCTCTTGGATTTTTCTCGTCGCTATAAAACATCATGGACGACAGGGCCCAACCAGCGCGCGACTTTATCCACTGCGTCCTGGCCGAAGATTGAAAATTAAGTGTCCTTTTCTGTGTGTTTATGTGTTTTATTTATTGTGTTCCAAGAGCAACCCTTTGGTTTTGTCCGGGTTTTTTTTTTTTTTTGTCCTATGCCGCCGATTTCATTTTATTCCTGGTAACTGGTGAGGGTCTAACCTGTGCAGTTTTTCCGGAAAGTGTGGACCTTAAGCCGGATTGGTGAATATGACATTACATTTTGGAAAGCTCCTTAGAACTCTTGCCTTGGGCCAAAAAGGATGGTTTTGCTTGTCCTCGAGCCAGAGCCTTCGGTGTGCGAAGTGAAGTGGAGTTGTATAGCCCGTGTCAGAGAGGACTATCTGAAGTTGTGCAGCCAACCTTTCGTTTCATCAAACCATGTTTCTGCTTTCGAGTGGAAAGCTCGGTTCTAGCACGCAAGCAGGCAGGCACCAGTTTCAAATTGAAGATGGACTAAAATCTATGAGTGTTGAATATATGCGGCAGTTACCCGGCCCCACAGCCAACATATTTTCTTTGAGTGATAAATAGAGGAATTTACAGAAACAAAAAGTGGGTTTTTCCCACGGGTCCGAAAGTGCTGTGTTTCTATCTGAATAAGTGAGGGGTTGCTCACTGAAAAAGATGTACTTGTTAAGGGAGGGGTTGCTCACTGGAAAAAGATGTACTGGATAAGTGAGGGGTTGCTCAATGGGTGTACTAAAGTTGTTTGGGGAGGGTTTGGGGTCAGCCGGTCCCAGGTACTCGTGAACCAATCCCAGGAGCACGCGAGGGGTTAGGAGTTGGGTGTACCCGTTAAAGGAGTACTCGAGGGGTTAGACACTTGGGTGAGCCAAGCGAGGGGGTTGATTCATGGTGTACCAAAGAGGGAACTGTAGGGTACGCGAGGGGCTACTCACTGAAATAAGGGTGAAGTGGGTAAGTGAGGGGTTGCTCACTGAAAAAGGTGTACTTGGTAAGGGAGGGTTTACATACTGGAGAAAAGATGTACTGGATAAGTGAGGGGTTACTCAATGGGTGTACTAAAGTTGCCCGCAAGCAAAAAACTTCAGAATGGTAACATTTTTGTCGTAGGCTACATATTCAAGCGGTTGATTATGGATAAATATTCTTTGAGCCCAAGCTGACTTTGAAACATTTGACGAGGACCCTTGCCAAAAAGGGTCGAAACATCGCTGATGAAGAATCGTAGCTGACGTACCCGTTGTAAACATTGTTTGAATAAATGATTATGGATAAATAGCAAAAATGTTAAAGGGGTCTACCGAAGACTTGGAAATGTACAAGATTTGATTGTCTGGATTAAGAAGTCTGATAAACATTACAAATTTTTGGATCCCATCGGAACCTTTGGTCTTGTTATAAATCTGACGGTAAGAAAGTTTGTATCGATGGTGTATCGCTGTAACCTAGGAGTAACTGTTTACGCAACGGGTACAAACGATGATGTAAAACAATGAGGTAGTTTCGTAATAATTAATAGTGTCATCTATGGTATTTGAATCCTGGAAAGTTACGGATAGCTTTATAATACCAACTAGATTATATAAGATATTGTTCCAAGTTTTCATCCGTCACGATGTCTACGATTGAAAAGGATAAAGTTCAACTGCCAGGGACTTGTAAGTGACAATCGGCTGTCATACCATACCACAATCGTCTTCGGCGGTGAGAGGTTTCCGACGGTGTTAACGCAGCGGATACAAATGCTAATGTAAAACAAGGACGTAGTTTCGAAATAATTAGCAGAGTGGCATCTATGGTATTTTGATCGTGAAAAGTTACGGATAACTTTGTAATATCAAATGGATTATATAAGATAATATTCCAAGCTTTCACCAGTCACGATGTCTACGATTGAAAAGGTTCAACTGGCTGCAAAGTCAATTTAGTCCCTACTTCCGATATTCTGTTGTTGTTTTTTACTTGTAAGCAAAAATCGACTGTTAGACCACTAATCATCTTCGGCGATGAGTATGTGTATCTATGTACAAAAATTCACTCATGAGCTTCACCATTTTGAAAGCATGGAGGGATTGACGATTCCTGTAGTAAGGTACTGATTGTGTTCTTCTTACAACATACCGCTTTAAAACCTTCGGTAAGTTGACAAATTCAGCATTTAACCGACAGTGAAGAAACAAAACCAAACACTTTAGTCGGCGAAGCCCGACAAAGGTTGCCGCAACAGTTCAAGTTGCCCAGGCAACGTAGGTCTAGTTTTTCCTCCATTTACTCCGCTTTTCCAAAATGGCGGGTTATAAATAAATTACTTACTACTTAGAACGTGTCCGAAAGCTCTGAAACGAACAAAAATGCTGAATTAATTCAGCATTTTATGCAGCATTTCGCTTTCGGACTTACATTTTCGCTCAATTAATGCAGCATTAATTCAGCATAAAATTCATCGAAAAATTCAGCAAGAATGCTAAATTTTATGCTGAATTTTCAAGAAGAAACTGTGGAGTACGGCGATTCTCTCGTGTTTTCGGCGGCAAACATAACAAATTCAAAAGGACAACTGACAATTCGGCAAACATTCCAAATTTTAAGACAACTGGCGATCATGGCCAACGAAGAAAGGAAAGATAAGAAGCTAAAAAGGCTGGATATCAGTAACTGATCCATTTTGTCAGTTTTATACAGTTAATTCTTTTTTCTTCTTCTTCTTCCTTATTTAAATTTTGGTCTTCTAGAAGTGTCCGAGAAGAAAAAAAGGTAACAGCTTTCGGACAAAAAAAGAAAAGAAAATGCAGCATTAATGCAGCATTTACAGCACCAAAAAGCTTTCGGACACGTTCTTACTTAAAGCAGGGACCCATAAATTTCCTGTAATGACTCGCCATTCAGGGGGCTTGTCATTTCCTATGCTTCTATGTTGCTATGTTGCCCGAGCCTCACCTAGTTTCCAAAAATTCCGCTTGGGTCGAATCGGTGTTCTTGCTCAGATAGACAAAATTTATTGGGACTATTCAGCATACCACCAGGTACCTAAGCTAGGACAAAAGATCCAGGATACTCTTCCATTACAGAGAAATATTCCTAGTTCAGCACAACAGCTGCGAAAAATTTTGTCTATCTGGATAGTCGGGTAATTTATCTCCGTGAGTGTTTCTCGAACTATCTGACGCTCGGTCAAGAGCGCATCAGAAATCTCTTATTGACAAGCCCCCTGAATGGCGAGTCATTACAGGAAATTTATGGGTCTCTGCTTAAAGTCAGTTTATTTGCAGTTCGTCTGCGCCTCATTCTGGCTGATGTTCGCGATAGACCGAGACCTCGTATACCCCGAGGCACTAGATGAATTTATTCCTGTGTGGCTTAACCACATTATGCATACTGCCATTCTACCCTTTGCTATGGTTGAGCTCATCATCAGCCCCCATGTCTATCCATCGACCGTTACTGGACTGCTCAGAAGTGGCGCCGCCATGGTGGCGTATGTTCTGTGGTAAGTATACGCCCTTCATAAAATTCCTTCCAGATTAGTTATTTTTTTGCCGCTAGCTTCACTATTACACCATTCATAAAATTCCTTCCAGATTAGTTATTTTTTTTGCCGCTAGATGTACTATTACACCCTTCATAAATTCCTTCCAGATTAGTTATTTTTTTGCCGCTTATAGATGCACTATTACACCCTTCATAAAATTTCCAGATTAGTTATTTTTTTTTGCCACTAGATGCACTATTACACCCTTCATAAAATTCCTTCCAGATTGGTTATTTTTTTTCCGCTAGATACCCTTACAGGGGAAAGTAAACAAACAAACGTTAATCCTTTGTGTACGTTTAACCAGGTTTGCTTGGTTATTTTCAATTACTCTTCGGCCTAGCCGTGTTTGAAACTGTGTAAAATGCCTCTTTCTCTATGTGTGCTCTGTTCAACTCTGTTCTGTCAAACTTCATGAGGTTTGTCAGTTCTGGCTTCCGAACCCAGTGCTGACTGATAGTTGACTTTCCCATGGGTGTTGACTAAACTTTACCCGATTATCTACGGGTCGTGGCGTCACACGGAAAGTCTATATTTTCTATTTACTAACGGAACTGATTGTCCCTAGAACGGTTTGTAAGTGTAAACGCGTCCGGCGCCTCGCTGGCCGCTCGGCTTTATGTACATACATGCAAATATATATTCTGCAACATTAATTTAACCGAATTTACCTATTTCTTTCATGACGTCATGAAAACGTCACGCGCCGTAGATAAATCGGCTAAAGTTTAGTCAATACCTTTCCATGGGGCTAGTGCGCGACTCGGTATGAGGCGAAAGCCTAATCGGTTATTGTAACTTATACCAAGATCTAACGTGTGATTGTTATTGATATATATTATTGAATTGCTAATAGTTTCCACTTGGGGCAAGGCGAAAATATATTGGTCAAGCAAAAGAGAGATTTGGTCCTTACTTTAGTCCTATGTGCGGTGAGGAATATGAAAGTGTAGTTCATTTCGTGTGTGAGTGTGTGGAATTGAATGAATGGGGAAGGAAGGTATTTGGTGAGAGAGGATATAATGAAGAATGGATGGTAAGGATGATGAAGGATGAATGTTTGTGAAAAAACTTGGACGTTTCTTGAGGCTTGCAATGGAGCATAGAACGAGATATTTAGAATAAGTAGGAGTGTTTGTAATTTCATGATTTAATGTACTTTGTACAGTTTTTCTTGGTAATATATTCTATTCTACTCTATTCTTTCTCTAGCACATCTGGCGGCAGTTCGTCATAGGATTTTATGAAGGGTGTATTCCTGCTTAAATCACAAGAATGTTTTGAAATTTGAAATAAGAGTTTACTATGTTTTGTTTTTCAAATTTCATTCAAGTCAGTTTTTGGGGGGAATACTAATTGAAATTTGGACAGTAGTGTTAAAGTTTTAAGGTTGGGAGTTGTGGGGGGGGGGGGGGTTGTTTTTACTGTAGAGGAAGTTGAGTCTTGTTTATTTAGTTTAGTTGTTTTTGCCACCTCAGTAAAGCCTATGGCGGAAGACCACCTTTCGGTGTGGGTTGTGTTCCTTTGTTTGGTTTATTTTCTTTAGTTTGAGTAGAGTAGAGTAGAGTTTTATTCATAAGAAGTATCTTTTACAGTGCAAGCGCCGAATTTGACCTCTACGACAAACATAATCACTAAAATATAAATATGTATAGACTCAATCAGTTCGTCATTTCAGTAATAGCAGGGACCCATAAATTTCCTGTAATGACTCGCCATTCAGGGGGCTTGTCGTTTCCTATGCTTCTATGTTGCTATGTTGCCCGAGCCTCACCTAGTTTCCAAAAAATCCGCTTGGGTCGAATCGGCGTCCTTGGCCAGATAGACAAAATTTGTTGGGACTATTCAGCATGTCACCAGGTACCTAAGCTAGGACAAAAGATCCAGGATACTCTTCCATTACAGAGGAATATTCCTAGTCCAGCACAAATTACGTCTATCTGGATAGTCGGGTATTTTATCCCCGTGGGTAATTCTCGAACTATCTGACGCTCGGTCAAGAGCGAATCAGAAATCTCTTACTGACAAGCCCCCTGAATGGCGAGTGATCACAGGAAATTTTTGGGTCCCTGGTAATAGTCAGAACACAATTCGCAAAGTATGCCATCGGCCTCTGCAAAACTCGTCTAAAGCAATATAAACTGTAGACTCGACTCCTTCAGCAAAGAGTTCGCCAAAGAATTCTTAAAAATAGAATCATTCATACTAAAGTGATTTAAAACAAAAAAAAATTAAGAGAAAACTTATTTTTTCACATCTTGTCTCTAAATTTAAACTTCACGTCAAACGTAATTTCACTGGAATACATATATAAATGAATCAAAACGTACTTGAAAAGGTCAAAGACTAAAACTAAGAAATCCGACAATAACAGTGACTATTTTTATTTTTACTGGCTTTTATACAGCTCAACAAAACTTGTAACAAAACTCATTCGGTATCTTTCATGTTTTGTGGGGACCGGAATTAATTTGGGGATTTTTCGGGGGTGCTTTCTTAGTTCCCTCTTTTCGGGAAACTAAGCCTAATTTGTGCCTAGAGGGGAACTGTGAAAAATCACTGCTGGGTAAATCACTGCTGGGGTATGACTCACTTCATGTTATAATAACTTTGCTCATTACGTGATGGAAAATGGCAAGAGCAAGGGATACCTTTAGGCAATGTCAGCTACTATTTCTTCTAGGACATTTTACATTGCGTTTCACACCGGTCACTGGGTCTACCCGATTCTGGAGATGCTCGGCTGGACCTACCGAAGTCTGTTTATATTTGGCTGCATGCTATTGGCAATGCTGTTCTGCGTCGTAGGAAAGACCCTGAATGACCTTGTGTGGGGAAAAACTAAGAAGACCGGTGAGTAGTGGCCCGATTCTTCTTTTTTTTGTAGATGTAGGTGTACCCTATTTTTCCTTTCTCTTCCGTACCCTATCTTTCCCTGGACGGGGAACAGTTATAAATATTAAAATAGCTATAATATTTGGATAATTGCTATTGGCAGTGATGTGCTACGTCGTTGGAAAGACCCTGAATGACCTTGTGTGGGGAAAAACTAAGAAGACCGGTGAGTAGTGGCCGACTCTCCTTTTATTTTTGTGATGTAGGTGTACCCTATTTTTCCTTTTTCTTCCATACCCTCTCTTTGCCTGAACCGGGAACAGTTATAAATATTAAAATAGCTGTAATATTCGGATGCGTGCTATTGGCAATGATGTGCTACGTGGAAAGACCCTGACCGACCTCGGGTGGGGAAAAGCTAAGGAGATTGGTGAGGATCAGTCAATTTTCAGTTCAGTAGATTTGTAAACTGAATTCAATTCAATTTAGTTTATTCATTAAAAATCTTGAAACGGCGGTAAGCCGACTAGTTAATTTTACGTCAACAACGGATACACTAAAATTATAATATTTGAAACTGAATAATATATATAGAGCTAAATCACACATCACACTATGGCCCATAGCTGGCCATTTGTTTGTCAGGTCCCGTAACTTGTCAATAAAATTACAATGATCAATATCACTTCATCTTAGTGTCAAAATTCATAATATTTACAATTAACAACAATTACACTAAAATAACCAAAAATATAAATGACCTTAAAATCTAAGGGAAAATATTAGGAGTCAACCGGGAATCCATTGTTAAAAAACACGACAAGAAAAAGGTACAAAACTATTTAGGATCGGCAGTGGCGAAAATAGGGGGGGGGGGGCAGTTGCCCCCCCCCCCCCCCCCACAGGAAAAATCCTGTCGGTAAATCGGCAACGCTTTTATCATTTTGTTTTAATACTGACAAAAGCTCTGTCGGTAAAACAGGAAACTTCCTGTTGGGAAGTAGGCAGCGTTTGCCGGCTGACACGCTTTAGTATTCCGTTTCTGTATCGACAAAAGCTCTGTCGGTAAAACAGGAAACTTCCTGTTGGGAAGTAGGCAGCGTTTGTCGGTTGGCACGCTTTGGCATTCCACGTCTGATACCGACAAAAGCTCTGTCGGAAAAACAGGAAACTTCCTGTTGGGAAGTAGGCAGCGTTTGCCGGCTGGCACGCTTTAGCATTCCGTTTCTGTATCGCCAAAAGCTCTGTCGGTAAAACAGGAAACTTCCTGTTGGGAAGTAGGCAACGTTGGCACGCTTTGGCATTCCACATCTGATACCGACAAAAGCTCTGTCGGTAAAACAGGAAACTTCCTGTTGGGAAGTAGGCAGCGTTTGTCGGTTGGGACGCTTTGGCATTCCACATCTGATACCGACAAAAGCTCTGTCGGTAAAACAGGAAACTTCCTGTTGGGAAGTAGGCAGCGTTTGCCGGCTGGCACGCTTTAGCATTCTGTTTCTGTATCGCCAAAAGCTCTGTCGGTAAAACATTAGGAAGTAGGAGCGTTTGCCGGCTGGCACGCTTTAGCATTCCGTTTCTGTATCGACAAAAGCTCTGTCGTTAAAACAGGAAACTTCCTGTTGGGAAGTAGGCAGCGTTTGTCGGTTGGCACGCTTTGGCATTCCACATCTGATACCGACAAAAGCTCTGTTGGTAAGGCAGGAAACTTCTTGCTGGAAAATCGGCAGCGTTTCTCGGTGTGGAGACGGTGCTCGGATTCGATTTTCGGTACCGATAAGAGTTCTGACTAACACTTTCCTCATTTCGTTTCTGATAACGACGAAAGCTCTGTCGGTAAATCAAGAAACTTGTCGTAGGGGAAATCGGCAACGTCTGTCGGTGCATGGATTCGTTTTCAGTATCGACAAGAGATGTTTAGGTAAATCAGTAAACTTCTTGTTTGGAAATCGGTAGTGTTTGTCGGTGCGGAGACGGTGCGCGGATTCCGTTTTCAGTACGGCAAGAGTTCTCATAAAACACTTACCTCATACCGTTTCTGATACCGACAGAGCTTCTGTCGGTAATCAGGAAGCTTCTTGTCTGGAAATCAGATTTTTCTGTCGGTGCGGAGATAATACCGACAAAAGCCTTGTCGGGAGATCAAGCCAATAATCGGATCGAGATCCTGATTTCGGTTGTTTTCAGTTTGCGATACGATGACTAGGAAAAGTCTTGTCGGTAAAATGGGAACTCTCTTTTTCGATCTGTTTACATCCGCAATGGATACAAATCTTGTCGTTAAATTCAGTAACTGTGAACTGTTCGTCAGTGATAAGACTTTTTGATGCTGTGACTGGAATATTCTCGTCGGTAAATCGAAAATGCCCTAACCAAACACTTTTTTGTTACTTTCTGTTCCTTGACGGTAAATCAACCACACTGGCAAACCTGCTTCCTTGAATTGAGCTTGAGTGATTCCTCTGCTCCCACCCGTAAACTGGCTTTTTGGGTTATTTGGCTGTACATCAATCCGGGAAATGGTCTACTTTATCCTGGGACTTATGTGTTACAAACTCCCGTCAGTGATACCCCCACCAACTCGGCCCACCGAGGTTGGATCAGGCCAGGATATCTGAATAACGTTTCTAGGTCACATGGGCACAGTATCGCCAAGTTTATCCCGATCGCTCAACCCATTTGGACCCTAAGCATTTAAGAAAACGTGCACGACCCAACTCCAGTCCCCCCAGAGCACTACCATAATGGCGAGAAGAGGTTCGGACACATAAATGGCACATAATTGGCTATCTGCGTCTACCATCTATCAAGCATCACTCGAACGGAGCATTTCCGAAAAACGTTCAGTAAGCCTACCAGAACGGCACCCCTCTGCCCCACCTTCACCCGACGGACGACAGATCCGGTTTGGGCCTCAAATTACGTGTCTGGGTCCCATGAATTTTGTACTCCAATCACTCTATCCGTTCGACCCCTACTCGTATTACAATTTTTTCAGAGACCACCTTGCAACACTGTTCTCTGACGCGGATAAACTGAACATCTTGGGCAAGTCTCATTCGAATCCGAGCACTTTATAGGGCCCATGAACCCGTTTGGTTTCTGAGGTGTATCACAAAGTTACTCTGACCCCTACGTTCCACTCAGTTGTCGGATTTCGCTCGGACACAAGCAGCAAATCTGCCCCCATCAGCCACCAAGTTTCTAGAAAACTGGACTGCCCGTTCACTTCACCTGTGCTTTGGTCCAACGCATCCATACCAAATTTCAACAAAATATCTAAATCCCTGTGAGCGTTATCATGGTAAAAGCGGACCGACAAACTTTACGAACTCATATGCTAACGTTTTGGACCCCAAAAAGTCGCCAGCTTACAAGCCAAAAAGACATCCATGTAAATCATCAAGCAGTGAATTAATATGTTGCAGTCAGGGGCGTCACGACTGGGGGGAGGGGGGAAGCCCCCCCCCCCCCAGTGCTGTCGGACAGTCCGTAAAAAATAACCGAAGCGGCGCGAAGCGGCGCGATTTTTCGTAAAAACAGTTGATTTTTTTCATGAATACAGTCGTTTTTTCTGAAAACTAGTCGATTTTTCGTCAAAATAGTCGGTTTTTCTGAAAATCAGTCGATTTTTTCAAAACTGTCATTTATGTTGTTGAAAACAGTCGTTTTCTCGGCAGACCTGGCTCCATGTGATAACCATTGGTGCCAGGAAGTGAACGGCGAATTCATTAACTTTTATTAGAAAACCATCTCAATTGATACCTATGTTATAACATATTATTGCAACGGTTGCAAGATGTGTTCGCATGGAACGTGCGCCGTGGCCGCTGCGCTTTTTGTCGGTAAATCGTCAAATCTTGTCGGCAAAATCTGGGCTTGCCCCCCCCCCCCGAAAATGGGTTAGTTTCGCCACTGGGTACCGGGTGGCGCGTACGTTGAAGCCCTGTGCCCTACAACTGAGGATTTGTGTATGACCGTCTCGGATCGCCAAATGGACGAAGTAGCACCCGCCTATGGACTTTTTTCAGCGGCCCTTCGTGATCGTCAACGAATCAAAAATACATGGATTCTATCTTGTAGGAAAATTAGGATTAAGCTTTCTTAAAACCATCAGGAATATCAGAGGAATACTGGCAATCAGTTTTCTCCATATCCAACTAATTCTTCTGCCCAATTTTTACGTAGTTTTATCCCATTATTTATTTTAGGTCGTATATTGTAAGTGTATTAGTTAAATTGTTTCGTGTCTGTATTTCGTAAATTTGTATTCCACTTCTAGCTTTTAGCTATTTGGATTAAACGTGATTGATTGATTGATTAAAGGACCCGTAGATTCTATAATGTCAATATAACCTACTGTCGAATTGCTTTCATTAATTCTTAAGCCCGGAAACATTTTAAGACATTTTGATTTGTTACATTCTAAGCCCGCTAACGATACCTCGCTAATCTGTGCACTTGCCATGATTCACTCACATTTTGCTCCCGACGAGTGTTCATGCTGTTACTTCGTAAAACCGGTTATACGAAATTTGCCGAGTTTTTGCTAGAAGTCGATGGGCCTGGTAAAATGCTAAAAACAGAGGAAGTCGTGGATAATTTGATAAAAGCAGAGCCTAGTTATGGCACTTGCAGCCTCTGGCTCAAGTGCCATATACCGATCACAATTCCGTCTGTCGGTCTGTCGGTCGGTCCCAGTTTTTTGTCATACTTTTTCGAGTTAGGGTACTTCCAGATGTGCTAGTACAATGAAACTTGGCAGGCATATCAGGGACCCGACCAAACTAACCTGGAAATAATCAGTTTCCCAATCCGACCATATGCGGGGGAGTGGAGGGCGCTGGAAACTTGAAAATTGAGGGTATTTTGTCACACTTTTTCGAGTTAGGGTACTTCCAGATGTGCTAGGACAATGAAACTTGGCAGGCATATCAGGGACCCGACCAAACTAACCTGGAAATAATCAGTTTCCCGATCCGACCATATGCGGGGGAGTGGAGGGCGCTGGAAACTTGAAAATTAAGGGCATTTTGTCACACTTTTTCGAGTTAGGGTACTTCCAGATGTGCTAGGACCATGAAACTTGGCAGGCATATCAGAGACCCGACCAAGCAAACTTGTAAACTTGGAAACAAACCTGTAATCACATTGAACCAGAGGATTGACAGCCTGACGAGGACCCTTGCCAAAAAGGGCCGAAATATCGCTGATGAAGAATCGTAGCTGACGTACCCGTTGTAAACATTGTTTGAATAAATTTAGACAATTGTACTGGATCCGGACACTTAGGGGGAGGGGGGGTCCCGGAATTCCGGTGATGGCGGTTTTGGGGATTTTCACGATGAAACTTGGCAGGCATATCAGGGACCCAATCGAACTGACTTCAAAGTAAATTTTTTTTGGATCTGATAATGATGGGGGGAGTGGAGGGAGGGGAATCCGGAATATTCAGTCATGCGTAACTTTGGAACGGGTGATCGGATTCGAGTGAAATCTAAGAACTGAACAGAGGACATTTCTCTGGTGATCTTTTTCGTATCAGGACCGGATCCGGCAACTATTGGGGGGGGGGGGGGGAAATACGTGACCTGCTTAGAATGGAGAGATCGGGATGGAACTTTGTGGAAGAACAAACAGACGCTCTAGATAAATCCTTTACTGAATCGGATTGGCTACGGTCACCGTGGGGGAGTTGGGGGGGGGACCGGAAATTTCGAGAAACGGTTAGAATGGAGGGATCGGAGTGAAAATTGCTGGGAAGAACAAACATCTGCTCCATTTAAATCTTTTACACAATTTGACTGGATCCGAACACTCGAGGGGGGGGGGAGGGGGTTTCCCGGAATTCCGTTTTTTGGGATTTTCACGACAAAACTTGGCAGGGATATCAGGGACCCGGTCAAACTGACTTGAAATAAAAAAAAATCCTCGATATGATAATCTTGGGGGGAGTTGAGGGAGGGGAATCCGGAATATTGAGTCATGCGTTACTTTGGAACGGGTGATCAGACCCGAGTGGAATTTAATAATTGAACAGAGGACATTTTTCTCTGGTGATGTTTTTTGAGAGAGAGAGAGAGATTTATTGAATAAATAAATAACACACTTCCGTTTAACAACCACCCCAAGAAGTAACCTTGTCCTAGGGGGTGGCAAAAAATAAAAACTGCATTAATGCAGAACAACTACTGAACAAAGAGTCAACTTCAATTGTCCTAATCGAGGCCACAAACCAAACCACAAAAAATATGTAACGGATAGAGATAATAATCATCCTCAGAACACCCACAACAAACAATAAATAACAACCTCAACATAATGAAAATTAATACTATTTCTCAAAATGCATACTTACTAAACAGGTTCTGTTTAATTTGACGCTTAAATGAAGGAGTATCAGGAATGTTTTGACCGAATCCGACAATTATTGGGGGGCGGGGGGGGGGGATACTTGACCCGCTTAGACTGTTGTGATCGGGATCGAACTTCGTGGGAATAACAAAAAGATGCTCTGGATTAATCATTTAAAGAACCGGATTGGCTCCGGGTATTGTGGGTGGAGTTGGAGGAAGAGGGGGGGGGGGGGAGGGGGGTCTGGGATTCCGGTGATCGCGAGTTAAGGTACTTCCAGATGTGCTAGGACGATGAAACTTCGCTGGAATATTGCTTAGAAATTGCTACTTCCCACTTAAAGCACCAATCTTGACCGCAAAGTAAAAAAAAATGCTTTTAAGCAATATATGCATTTTCATGATGCCCATCAGCCCATTATCATTTTTGCCTCAAGGGTGTTGCTTACAAATGAAGATCTATCTCCCTTAGAGTGCGCATCTCAACCGCAAAGTCGAAACTTACTTTTGACCAATCAAAACATCTTAACCCATGCAAGTGCCATATGAGCTTACAGCTCTTGTTTTACAGTATTCATCTAGTTTTAATACTAGAACATAGCGAGGTATGTTTTAAAGTGTTTAGGGTGAAACTACGGAGATGTAGTATACTGTAGTGTTGATTGCCACCATCTACCGGCCGATGGGCAAACTACTCAGTATACTCAGTATTATCCCGCTAGAGCGTGAGCAATAGACCCAATAAAGTATCATTTAATCGTACCTGTGTTCGTTGCACTCCGGGCTGTCTCTGGTGTTTTGTCATCAGTGTCCGGTTCTTCTTTTATAACGCGTTTTTTGGTTCACCGGTGAGTTGATGATAACTTGCTAACTCATCGCTGAAGCCGGGCTCCCAAGCAGGTTCTGGTTAGTCCGCACCGGTGAGGTAAAACCGGACACCGGTTAGTTCAAAAACGAGCTATAAGACTGGTGAGTAGTCACCGGTGAATGCAAAAACGGCTTATAAGAACAAGACCAAAGGTGTCTTTGTCTTTGTTTGTCTTCGCCAGATCCAGTCTTGGACAGGCTAATCATCAGAGAAAACCAAGTTCAGATATACCTCTATAAGCCATATCTATTTTGACGATACTGAACAAGACTTCCTGCTTTACTTCTGCCAAGTTTGTTTCGCCCGATTCCCGAGCGAACTACTAGTCCAGCAAAAAAAAAAAAAAATCAGAAACAAATCCAGCGTATCTCCTTATCCCTATAAAGAACATCTAATCAACTTTGAATAAAAGTTTGACTTTAAAAAAAATCCGGTTACAACCGGATTCCGGACTAATTATATGTCCGGATAAAAAACCATTGTCATATACCGACTCAGCCTCTCTCCTTACCCATTAATCTGTCATCTAATCGAACTTTTGCTTTTAACAAATTTTCCGGTTTTGGCCGGATTCCTGGCGAACTAGTTGTCCGGCGAGAAAATGATTCTCACCATCGTGTTCAGCATGTCTTTTTACCCGTAAATCGAACATTTTTAATCAACTTCAAAGTAAACTTTTACTTTTAACCAACTTTCCGTTTTTTGCCGGATTCCGGACTAACTACTTGTTCGGCGAGAAAATTGTTTTCACCATCGTGTTCAGCATGTCTTCTTACCCCTAAACCGACCATTTAATCAACTTCAAACAAAACTTTTACTTTAACCAGCTTTCCGGTTTTTGCCGGATTCCGGACTACTTGTCCGGCGTGAAAATGGTTTTAACTATCGTGCTCAGCATTCCTTCTTACCCCACAATCGACTCACATTAGCTGTTTGAAAATATTTTGTCCCTTAATTTGAACTCCCTCCCCCAACCCTGAATTTGGAGCTACATAGTCCATCTATGAACTTGACCTTACCCTTGACCCAATGAATCCTCACGCCAAGTTTCATCAAAATATCTCATTGCCTTCGAGTGTTATCTTGCTTACAGACAGACGGACATTTTTTGCGATGTCATAGGTATCCCTCCACTTACGTTTTGGGATCCCAAAAATGCGAAATAGGAGAAATTGAGATAAAAAACGCAACTGATAAACCACGAAGATACTTTAACGTCGATTATTTTTATTTTCAGAGACATCCCAGAAGAAAAGCCGAAACAGAAAGAAGACAAAAGAGCAATAATTAAACACAATAATTGTGGCAATAATCATAATATTCCCTGCCTGGCTTCACTGAAATGCTCATTCCAGCCACTGCCAGCACACAGTTGCAGCTAGCGTCTGTGAGTTTTATAAACTATTTTGCGGTTTTATTTGTTGACTTTTGTCCCAGTTCCTTATTTTTTTTGTTAAAGTCGGGTTTTAATATGGAACAAATGTAAACTACGAAAGAGCAAAATGGACAGCATCGAATTCTGCTGTTCTTATTGGCTCTTGCCTCTTTTTGTTTAGTTTTTGGGGCCATAAATCGATACTTCAGTGAGCGTCGACATTTCTAAAATAAATACGTTTTAAGCACATTGACGCGTTGAGGCTTTCACATTAAGCTACGCGACCTCTGCGTCGCGCTTGCGGTGACGCAACGGAGAGCTTACGCATACAAACAAAACGCAACGCAAGAACAGAACCAAGTTCTATTCTTTCTTGCGTTGCGTCGACGCATACGCATTGGATTTTTCAGTGAAAAATGGAAGTTTCTGAAAACAAACTGGAGAAAACCTACTAACGATGAAGAAAAAGTTAGTAGTGATGAAAGAAACGAGAGTTCAGCATAAGAAACCGACAACGGAAAACGTAAATACCCATCCAGCGTGAAAGCTTGTCGCGCAGGTGTGAAAGATACGCTACGCAACCTGTACGCAGCGCAAGATAAACGCATACGCAGTGCATTGCAGCAACGCGTCAATGTAAAAGCGGCTTTATAAAAAATTAGACACAGATAATTTTTAAACTACAGCCGAGCGGATCTAAGCCATGTCAAGGTTCCTAATGCTGGAACGTTACGCTTTTGCATTATCTTGACATGATCTAGCGTGTGTATACTGTAGGGAGAGGGGGCAGGTCCGGACATCGGTTCTGCAAACCTCGCTATTGAAATTTATATTACGCGAAATTGTCTTTCGGAGCTGTTACTCTTATACGCTTTCTGTCGAAAATTTCCGCAGTTGCACTCTTGCAATCATAGCATACCGATGTTAGAGTCACTTTTTGGGATCCTAAAACGTAAGTGAATGGATACCTGTGACTTCGTAAAAGTTGTCCGTCTGTCTGTCCGTCTGTAAGCTCGATAACTCTAGACGGGAATGAAATATTTTGATGAAACTTGGTGTGAGGACTCTTTGGGTCAAGGGAGAGGTCGAGTTCATAGGTGGGCTCTGTAGCTCAACATTAAGGTTCAAGGTTCAAATTACGGGGAGAATTTTTTTTTTTAACAGCTAATGTAGAATAAAAGTCGATTTAGGGGTAGACGATATGCTTAACACAAATATGAAAACCATTTTCTCGCCGGACAAGTAGTTCGTCCGGAATCCGCCAAAACCGGAAAGTTTGTTAAAAGTAAAAGTTTTATATAAAGTTGATTAGATGTTCGATCTAGGGGTAAGAAGGCATGCTTGACATTTATATGAAAATCATTTTCTTGACGGACAAGTATTTCGCCCGAAATCCGTCCGAAACCGTAAAACTTGTTAAGAGTAAAAGTTTTATCTGAGGTTGATTGGATGTTCGATTTAGGGATAAGAAGACAGGCTGAATCCGCTTTTGACAATCATTTTCTACCCGGATATATAGTTCGCCTGGAATCCGGCTGAAACCGGAAAATTTGTTAAAGGTTAAAGTTTTATCTGAAGCTGATTAGATTTTCGATATAGGGGTAAGGTGATACGCTGAATTCGTTTTTGAGCTTTAGTTTTTGCCGGACCCCACAAAATTAGCTAGTAGAAAAATGGAGTTTGCAAAGAAAATATTGCAGGTACAGAAAAAGGAATCAATAGAACCTAAAACGAAATCTTGGTATGCAAACGTAACGAACCTGCCCCCCTCTCCCCTACAGTGGCGTGTACTGAGTATGCAGTGACGTGTTTATGCAGTAGCGATTTATGGCCACAAAAATTAGCCACGCCCGTTCGCAACTTCCATCGTAGAACTGAATTGAACCTCGAATTTACTTTCTGGAAATGACGATTCTTAAACCTATAATCGTCGGTCCGAATGACGCTTGGAACTCGAACCCAGGATAGACAGGAGATAGAGACAGGACAGTTTCCAGTTTTTAACAGATAGAGTGTATCTTGACGCCGTCAGGTTATTCAGGCGAAAAGACAACCCGATGAAAAATGTGTGGCCTGCGTATTTGTATGATATTGTACGAAAAAGTTGATATGTAAGAGTAAAGAATACTATCATTTAATGTGCCTCAGACTGGGGCAATCTTAGTATCCAGTAGCATCCAGCTAATAGTAGCATGCAGTAACACGGTAGCCTTGACATAGAAGCATGTAGTAGCATCAGTTTGTACTGTATGCTACTTTCTCGTACAACTTCGTACTACTACTTCGAGATAAATTTTTCATCGGGAAGTTCGTGCTTGGACAGACAATCAGGGTCGGGCTTCCGGTGACCGGAATTCGTCCCGGGTTGTTTGCTCCGCCACCGCTTATAAGAGCTTACGATGTGCATACAGGTCATTTATTTACTGACGTTCACTTTACAAACAATGAAATGAACATTCAGAAACAGAACACGATTCAAACACGCAGGATCAACTCCTATGCAATATATCATTTTTCAAACACAATGACCTGCTTCCCTCCACACTGTCAGAAGTTTCATAACGGATCGCGCATAACCCTTTCAAGAATAATACCTTTTCACTTAGAAAAAAAGTGTTATGACAATTAGGTTTATACTATTTCGTGCCCAGATCTCCAACAACACCTTCAATAGGTAAAAATACTACACTGTCAGAAACTACATAACGACAACAGCAGGATGCGCGGTTTCAACAGATAACACTTTGGGATGTTATGTTTCTTTCGTTCCCCTTAGTATTTTCACCAATTGAAGGTGTTGTTGAAGATCTAGGCACGAAATAGTGTAAACTTAATTGGTCATAACACTTTATTTCTAGGTGAGAAGGTGTTATTCTTGAAAGTGTTATGCGAAATATGTTATGAAACTTCTGACAGCGCACCCCCCAACCAATTAGCGTTACACTAAAAGCGCTGATATGAAAGGCAGTATTCTCTTGAACTAAAGCGTCTACATTGTCAGAAGTTGACAACAAATAAAGCATGGATGCTCACCCTTGTTTTAGGTCTTATGTTGGCTGCCGAGACTATCGATGTTATCTTTTACTCTCGGCATCCAACATATGGCATCCAATATCGATGTTATCTTTTACTCTTGGCATCCAATATCGATGTTATCTTTTACTCTCGGCATCCAACCTAACAACTAACAAAAGGTTTAGCATACATGTCTTAAATGTTATTACATTTCTGTCAGCGTACATCTCACGAAAACACAACTGTCCGTCGGCCTGACTTCAGGCGAAATGGCGATATGGCTTGTGCCAATCTGTTTTACAAGAAAACATGGGCACTGCTGATTTTGTTGGTAGTCGCGAAACAATCGTTAGTATTTGGTGCACTGTCGAAAGTTTCAACGCAAGGAGGCACAATTTCAACAAGCCAACTGTTAAAGATTAACTAAAAAGCCAACTTGTTTTTGTATCGTTTAACGGACTGCACTGCATTATTTTGATTGTGTTAAGGGATTTTTTATTTTTACTATTTGCTCTAGTATGACGTTTAAAGTAGCAACGGCCGTCCTCACAATGCAAAATTCTACTATGACGCGGAAAATTTGAATCTCAGTACAAACGCGGCTTTTCAGAGGTCAGTGATCAGCTCGATGAAGGTGGTGTGTGAACACTTGTTTTTGGTAAATCGTTTTCGTCAAGCATACAACACAGATAGACGTACGACAAATAAGACAGGGAACTCCCACTATTTGTAAATCGATTATTCGTGGATAACTCAGCAACAACGTAACGCATTTTCAACGGATCTTCAAGCCTCTTTAAAGGTTATCAGAATAGGGCTAAGATACGACAGTCTGATTACCAATCATATTTGTACTTAATTAGGCTAGAAGAACCGACAAAAACGCGTCACTTCGTTACTTTGTTATCCACGATTCTTGAATTTTAGCTGACGTAATTTCTCTTCCGTAACTGTTGTACCTCTATACGGACGTAGCTCTATGTTTGAAATGTTCAGCAACTACAGCGGCAGCCAATTGCCGCAATTCATGGCGGACTTGCATTCTTCAAGCCAGGAAGATGAAAGTAACATGGGAAGTGAAAGTGACCAGGAAGCACGGAACAGAGGGCTATCTTCAGATGTGATTCTGCAAACTGGAATCGAACATTTCAAAATCTTCGCTTTGCAGACATTCAAATTTTCCGCGACTCGCCGTAAAGTTATTTGTCGTACAACCAGCGGAGATTCCAAACATCACTACTAGACTACGCGACGTAAAAAACAAAAATCCCTTACATGAGTCAAAATAATTCATTGTATTCAAATCAAACATATAAAAAATAAACTGGCTTTTCAGTTAAACTCTAAGTGAATAGTCATTGGTAACTAAATTTTCGGTTTAAGTTCAATGTTACCAAAAAATTGTGTTATGAGCCTTGATTTTTTACTTTACATTACAATAAACATGATTTGCAATGTTACTTTAAACGAAATAATAACACTTAAACAGTTCGTTGGCTATTGAAACTGTGCATCCTTGTGTAGAAATCCTGACAGTGTGGCTGAGATTCTTCTGGCTCAGGTTAGAGAAACGAACCAGCGATTTCTAGGTTGAGCCTGAAGAGGACCCTTGCCAAGAATGGCCGAAAATATCGCTAGTATAAATCTCAGCCGACTTCTACGTTTAGCGCTACCAAATATGATACGCAGTCGGCTTGGGCTGAAAGAATATTTAAACGACCTTAGAGCCAGTTGGAAAACATGATTCCTTCGCTAGGATGGCAGACCGTCAAAGATACGCCTTTAAATCTGTGCAATGTCTGCACAAAGCATGTAGGATAATCGTTAAATATTTCACCAGGCTAAGCCGACTAGCTGCATGATCGTGAAAAATGGAACTGGTGGCTGCGAGACAGCCATAATCAAGCGCACACTGCAATGCCGGGTCCTCCCCCCTCCCCCGCTTAGCTGCCATTACCCCTAGATTCTAGTCGCCTACGCTTATACCATACTTCGAAACACAGAACTGTGCTTAGCCTATAAAAGCATCTCCTAGACTTGGTTCGGACAGAAAACCATGTTCGAGCGGGGTCACAAACTGGAAAATTTGAGATTTTTGTTCATAAATAACGAAAGTACAGAAATCCGGCCGGCAAACCCGATAGTATGTCGGCAGTCCACGCGTGCCTCCGGTTATTTTTGTCCAATGTGTGGTAGTGAAGGAGAGGATGTGGTATATTTTATATGTTATTGTGAGGAGTTGAAAGAATTAAGAAAGGAAGTGTTTGGTCGGGAGGCTTGGGAGGAAAGGGATTTGGTTTCAAGTACTGGAAGTAAGTGTTTTGGTGAGCTCCGAAGGCCGGGTAGATTCCTGAAGCTAGCTATGACCCACCGTGAACGTATTTTCATAGAAGTTGATTTTTGGTTTGTTTTCGGAGATTTTTGGTTTGTTTTCTGTTATTGTTGTTTCCCGCCATGGCCCTTGGGCTGTATTGGGAATAAATTCACTCATTCATTCATAGACCCGAGCAAAGATAAATTCTGTTTTTCTCTCCTCGCGTTCATAGAGCTCTCTATCCGCTTCTTCCTGCGTGAAGCTCGTCGACATTAATGACAAGCTCAGCGCGCAAGATCCGGGCAACTTTTCGTCTATCACGCGCTGGTCGGAAGGCTAGGCGCTACGAGGTCAGGTGCAGAACAAACGTTCATACCAAAGACATAAAGGACCTGAGTTGTTCCCTTGGTTAAACCTCGAACGCAGAATCTAGCACAGTAGAGATGAAATTCTTTGAATATTAACTTTAAACAGTGCCGTGTTTATCCACTTGCTGTTACTACCAGTAAGCCAAAGCAGCAAATTTGAGACCTAATCCAAACATGCTGTTTACCTTCTCTTAATGATCGCATGCCACGGGTTTGTTTAGATTTGAACTCGATTGCCGGATTGCTGTTTTGGCTCGAGAAAAAACCCACGCACAACGTCTTCTTTTCTAGATGGCGAAATTTTCCAGGATTGATTACCAAAGAATTATAAGACCTAACTGATAATTTTTGTATGTCTTCAGAGGTACCACACTGGTCTTGGTTTTATAATTTATTTATATTTTTAATAAACAGTAGGAGCATTAGATGGAAATTATTATTTTGAACCTTGGCTCCCTACGTGCCATAACAGCTGTCCGGGATAATCGGCTGAGATTCAGTCCAGATAAAGTTATTTCAAACCTAGGAAATTAGGTGGGTTTTTTTTTTAGTTTTAAGGTGTTTTAAGCGGTTTCGAACATTCATAGTGACAGTAGGGGGGGTTACCATTGTGTGTGTGATAGAAACACCAATTTTTGTGGCCCGCTTTAAGGGCTCCGAAGAACACCTGAATGGGTGTTTTCGTCTTCATCTTACCTTTAAGCCCCAAACTACCCTGTTTAAAGTTAACTGACGTTCAAGAAGCATACCTCCTCTATAACTGGGGAAGATACCTAACAGTGCTACTCCCTATGCAGGTATACGAATAGCCAGAAGGGTCGCATGTTCAGAATGAAATAAAGCTCCGATTTTTTTTTCCACCCAGCATACTAGCTAGCAAAGTTACATTATATACACCGATAATTACACCAATAACTGGGAAATTTCTGTCGCATGCGACAACACACAATATCAATGTTAACATCAACACACCGCAGAGATCGCAACTCCGTTGAGGTATAAACTCCGCCGCTGGTCATGAAAGGACGTGTACGACAAATTCCTGGTTTCCACTCCGCTAAAATATGCATGATTCCCACGGCGATCCGAATCCGTACCGGAATCCGCAGTTCCTCCGGCAAACCGGTTTTCCGGCAACCGGTAATAAATTGCTTATCTGACTGAAGTCTACCAGACGAAGACGGATATTTCTACACCATCATAAAAAAAAACAAAAAAATGTAACAATGAGCGGCATAGGATGTCGACTTTTAAGTTGTTATTTGGTTTGTTAGGAACGTTTTTCAGATTCTTTCTTGATTGTTTAACCACAGTCTTGGATCAGATGTGAGAACTTGAAGGTTTCATACTTTTACCACAAAATTCAGTATCGTCTGCGAAAACCCAGATTAAGGCTGGGCTCACACAAAGTTATAAGATTCCACATGCGAAAATACGCATCGTGTGACTATACGCCCCTTATAAAAAACAATGACGAATTTCCGCCAGATGTGCTAGAGAAACAACAACGATCACACGTGAGATTTGGTATAAGTTATCTGAAGGGTGAATAAGCGATTAGGCTTTCGCTTCATACCAAGTCGCGCAATAGCCCCGCGGAAGTCAGCCGGCAGTACGCACTGAAGTCGGAAGCCAGAACTGATAAACTTGATGAAGTTTGACTGAGGCAGAGGCATTTTAAACAGTTTTGAACGGCTAGGCCTAAGTTGATAGGCCTAACTGAAATAGCCAAACAAACCTGGATAAACGTACACCAAGAAGTAACGTGTCATTGTTTCTTTATGCTAGCGCATCTAGCGGCCAAAAAAGAGTTAATCTGGAAGGAATTTTATGAGGGGCGTATGGGGAAACCTACATGCGATGCGTCAAAATGTCGAGGCGGAGAACGGAATTCGCATCCGACTGTAATGGGACAGTGTGTGCACGACCTTAAGATAAAGTCCTTCGTGCAGCGACGGAGTTTTAAGCTCGACGTGTCAGAATCAGAACGACCATCCTACCTCACACATAACGTAGAACTTAACTTAGAGTTTGCCAACCGTTCACCAGATGGCTGAAAAATATCCAATTTGGCCTCTTGTCAAGCAAAGGGTTCATGCCAACTCAAAAGGTCACGAATTAAATAAAATAAGTCTAATTCCAATAACAGACTAAGGAATCTGTTGGGAGGGGGCTTCCATGCTTGTAACAAGGGTAGGGGCGTCGCCTGCGGCGCGAGCGCGCATCTCGCTGAAGCTTGCCCTACAAATGAAATGAAATGAAATGAAAGCCGTGCAAAATAGCATATAATGAACAAAATCTGAATGAATAAAGCAACGCGCATAGCTAGGCCAACTCCAATAGAAATTTTAGACCCGGTTTCGAATCCCATCAGTGTGCGAATTTCACATCCACGAGCGGATTTGGCATCCGAATGCTAAAGTAGGGCTCCCTATGCAAGTTTCTTGTTCTCGCTGGGTCGACTTTCGCTTGGTTATGCACAAAAACATAACGAATAAGTCTGGACGAATAAAGCAAAGTGTACAGCCAGTACGATGAGATTTTCGGATTCGGGTACGAATCACACACCCGCGTACGAATTTCGCATCCGACAGCGAAAATCGGCTTCTGTAGGAACGTTTCTTGAAGCCTAGTTCTCGCTGGCGGCGACTTTCGCTTGGCCGTGCAAATAGCATAATCAATAAAGCAACGTGCACAGCCAGTCGCTGGCCAGTCTGGTGGTTATTTCGATACAATTCTGGACCCGGGTGCGAATTTCGCATCCGACAACAAAAAGGGCTCTCTGTGCACGTTGCTTGAAGCTTTCTCTTCGGCTTGGTCTCACTTAGCAAGATACATCATGAGAAAGTTTCAGTTTCTCTTGAAGCAACGGCGAAACCCTTTAGTGAGGATTTAGCTAGAGCTGGCGTTTTGCGAAAAGCAGTAACACTAACGTGAAGCTGAAGCCTAGCTCCCTCGAGGGGCGAATTTCGCTTCGATCAGCCAGATTCCACGAAAAACGTCCAGTGGGAGGAAATTTCCGAGAAACGCCAACTTGTCATCCCGCTTCCTTAAAGCTAAGTGCACACACAGTCCGGTAAGATTCCGCACGCGAAAACGCGCATACGAAATTCGGTCACGATACCCGACAGGTTTTTCAGATAAAACGAAATTCAGACGTGAAACATGGCCCCAGGTTTGAAAAATCCACTGCTTAGCCTACAGTCAGATGATGCTGATTGATTGCCGAATGAATGAATGCAGCTGACATTAAATGGGTCGTATAAACAGTTGAAATTTCAAACTCAGCTTCTAATTTTTCAATTCTCAGGGCACAATTTCGCATGCGTTAAAAATTCGCTCCGGTATAAAGTAGAATATTTTCTATTCAAGTTGGAACGAAATTATCGGACCGAATCCACATGCGATGCGTCAAAATTCCGGAACGGAGAAGGAAATTCGCACCGGACTGCGAAATTCGGACTGTGTGTGCACGCTACTTAAGTTTTGTGGGAAGATAATGCTTTTTCCGGGAGGCGCGAAGGTCCCGTCAACAGCCTATCAAAAACAAATCTGCCATGCAACGCTAGCGAGCTGAATATCACACAAAATAAAATAGCCCCCCATCCCACCCCCCCGCCATGGAACCCGGTATGTTATATTTGACACTGCAAAACGGATATGTCAGCTATATTTTATTAGAGCTACATTTTGGCCCTTCTTGGCAACTTGTGCACAAGTTCAATTTCCAGCTTGAGCCGCTTGAGCCTGAAGAGGACCCTTGCCAAGAAGGGCCGAAACATTACTCCAATAAAATGTAGCTGACATATCCGTTTTGCAGTGTCAAATAGGATTCGCAGTAAGCTTGGGCTGAATGAACAGTTATGTTATACTCTATTCAGATTTGGTTTGATACAGAGCGTCGTTTCTTAAGCCCCTTCCACACTGACGCGTCGGAGCGATACATTGCGTCTACGCTGCACCTGCATTTCTCCTGCGTTGCGTAGCACACCCATGTCTTTCACACATCAGGCATCACAGATTGGCCTCCATGAACTACTGATGAATGCTTCGTACGTTAGTCAGGAACCTTTTTGTCGCTTAGTCCAAATCTCTCTTGTAATAGTTTTGCCAACTTTCCATTCTAATTTGGTTCTATTCTTGCGTTGCGCCTAGTGTGAAAAATGTGTCAACGCGTCTATGTTAAAGGGGCTTTACTCGTGCTCACGTAAGGTAAGGTCTAAAGCCGCTCTCCCATTGGGGCGTCGTTGCGATGCGTATGCGTTTATCTTGCGGTGCGTGCAGGTTACGTTGCGTTTCTTTCACATCTGCGCGCGAATCTTTCACGCTTGATGCGTATTTTCGTTTTCCTTTCTCGGTTTCTTCTGCTGAATTTTCGTTTCTTTCATCACTAGTAAGTTTTTCTTCATCGTTAGTAGGTCTTTCTCCAGTTTTCTTCAAAAACTTAAATTTTTCACTGAAATATCTCATGCGTTAGCGTCGACGCATTCTATTCTTGCGTTGCGTTTTATTTGCCGCTCCAAGTGCGACGCAGAGGTTGCGTAGCTCTGTGTGAAAGGCTCAACGCGTCAATGTGAAAGTGGCTTAGGATCCATAATTTGGTTTCGGGTAAAACAACAAGGACACCATCTGATTAAACAAATAACGTGAAAACACCAGTTCTCTGAGCTTCGGATCCAAGCATGTCAGGGTCAAACGGACCATATCTAGGTTTCTGCTTAAAGACATAACCTCGGCGTCCGAGAATAGGTGATACACTAACAGTTACTTTGTACAACTAGTCTAACTGGCACGCCACGCTTCCGGATCATCTACTAACAGTGCGGTCTGGTTACTATCTGGATTCATGTTCTGAGCATTCGCTCTCATTTCCTCCCTGTTGGCTCTGCTTGTAAAAAAAAATTCAGAAGTAAGACACGAGATGGGTCACAAGTCGCAAACTAGTGAGAACAAGGGCTAACGGCACCTACGCCACTTTCCACGACTGTGGCCGGAACCTAATTTTTTGCCACGATTCGCTGGAAGCCCCATAAAAATTTCCTGCCCACTTTCTAGGCCGTCGAAAACAAATACATTGCCGGGAAAAAAAAACTTCTACCAATCCTAACTTCTGAATCCATAAGTAACCTATGGAGAACCTTCATCTTCCAAATGCGCAATCGTTCACAGCCACGTATGGTGGCTTTTTGGGGCCACCATACACCAATTTCATTCAGTTTCACACGATCCAAACTTAAGGACCTATCTTACCTATAATACTAATGCAACCTACTTCCATGATCACTCCGGATATTTCTAAACCCGGAAACCCCAATTTCGTACGGTACATTCTAACCCCTCTAACAAAACCACGCTGATTTTTTCACTTGCCGTGTTTTGCTACCTTCGATGTGTATCACGCTGTCGACGGTTGTCTGCGACAAGTTTTTCCGTCAGAAAAAACGGTTTATGTAAACTGTTTCCCTGTTTTCGCTACAAGTCAACGGGTCTCGGAAAAAGCTTAAAACAGCCAAAACCGTGGGTTATTTGTTGAAAGCACAGTCTAGTTTCAAAGTATTCAAATATTTTAAAATACTCTAAGTTGAAGAGTAAATAATGCGCGGGGTCCTATTAAGTTTCAATTCCGCAAGAAATTTAGAAAAGTTTCAATTCCGCAAGAAATTTAGATAAGTTTCAAAGTTTCATTTTCGAAGTCTCAAAGCAGTTTCATCAAGGTTTAAACGTTTGCAACCAAAAGTAATAAATCCTGAACTTCTACTGTCAGATCATTAATGATAACTCAGAACCGTCAAATACTTGTTCTAAAATACAGTGAAAGAAGACTTTATTTGTATTTTGGCCCCGAAAGGCCACCATAGTCCCGTGACTGGGCATACCACAACAACAAATACCGCTGCCACCACTGGTGAAGCGTTTTATTATTTAGTTTAGTTTGTTCGAGTTTCATTTACGCGCACTTACGATCTCTTACCACATCAACAGATTGCAACGAAACAAATAATGCTGACGTCATGTCTCTGAAGCGCCGATGGCGATTTGACCTCCTCTAAGTCAAGCCCAAATTTACCGAATTCTGTAGGCTACGGATCCAAAGGAGGCTTTAATGCCAACGATAAGAAGAAGTGCAGGGTCCGGATTTTACGGCTCTATGTAATCCTAATGGATTGGTAATGTAAAGAGGAATTATCATGCCTTTCGTAGTTAATGGCCGTTCGTGTTTTAAACCTTTTCTCTTTCTTCGTATCCGTCCGTCTTTGTCGGCTATTTGTTCCATTTCCATCGAGCGTCGGCTGTTCTGAACTTTGTGCCCTTAATGAGTTTCTGCAAAAGGCATACTGACAGGTCTATGTTACTTACTTTTTTCCTAACGACATCATTCCATAGACAACTCCTGCAGCAATGAGAGCTGCACTACCCAGGAAAGTTGACACACTGGGACACATTGTGATCCCTGGCAGTGCAAGTCTGAAAAACAATGAATGTTTTGATCTTGTAAGGTAAGGTAAGGTAAGGTAAAATGTTAATGGCAAATATAAATAAACCTGGAGTTTCTCAAAAACATCAGACATACCAGTGGCATAAAAAACGACGCTTCACTAATTCTGATGGGTTTGTAAAAATCATTAATACAATTCTAGCCTAAGGTGTTGTAAAGAAAAAACAAACGAACAACTATCACACATCAACACTAAAATTTAAGAACAACACGAGAATTTACGACAACAGACATATAACTAAAGAAGAAATGAAAAATAAAAAAGGTTTGCGACATGGACTTTGTGCATTTACTACATTACTGAAAGCTCAGTGTATTTTTTTCCTTTTCTTTGTCTGTACTGCGCTATTTTCCTCTTCTTAAGTGCATAAATAAAATTTCGTCATCAGAATATATGTCTGCTTGAGTATACTTCGAGGATAAATATTCCTTCAGCCCAAGCTGACTGCGAATAATATTTGATAGTGCAAAACGGATACGTCAGCGGAATTTTCTTAGAGCTATATTTCGGCCTTCTTGGCAAAGGTACTCTTCAGGCTCGAAGCCGCTCAAGTTGGAAAAACGAACTTGTGGGAAAACAATCTAAAGATTCTAGCTTAGCGTTAGAATCTTTAGTTTGTTAGCTTAGCGTTAGAATCTTCAGTTTGTTTTCCCACAAGTTCATTTTTCCAACTTGAACGGCTTCGAGCCTAAGAGGACCCTTGCCAGGAAGGGCCGAAATATAGATCTAATAAAATTCAGCTGACGTATCCGTTTTGCACTATCAAATATTGAGTATACTTCGCGACATCCTGCCCCTGACTTTACAACCGATATAGTTTATTCCCCTCCTGTGTTTCCCTACGTAATAGAAATTAGTAGGTATCTTACCCGTTGTCTATTATCCCAATCGTTATTTTTTTTTTTTTTTAGTATTTTATATGAAATTCGACCACTTTCTATTCTAGGTTGATAATTTTGGTTAATTTTTACTTTATATTTAGCTTTACCACCTGCTATTCGGCCAGTCCGTAATTGGTGTTGAGATAGAACTGAACTGAACTGGTGCAAGCACTTTCAGAAGCAAATTCAGCGACAATGACGAGCTGAAGTTTTTAGCACAGCTTACATGAGCATTTTCCCCCGATCCTAAATAGAGTCTGAGGCTCGGTTGTAGCTCGAAAGGAGTGTTTCCGTGATTTTCATTTTGTGTCTCGACTTCGGCAGAAAATTAAAATCTAGGCTAGCCGCAAACTGAAGCTCAGATAATAAAATTAGCTACTTTGTCAAGCATACAGCATAATATTTGACGGGGCAAAACGGATAAGTCAGCTATATTTTATTCGAGCTATATTTCGGCCCTTCTTGGCAAGGGTCCTCTTCAGGCTCAAGCCGCTCAAGCTGGAAAATAAACTTGTGGAAAAACAATTAAAGATTCTTCCTTAAATATCTGCTTTTGTGGACTAATCGCCCATACATGCCGCCAACAAGTATCCATCTTAGCTAGAAAGAAGAAGAAGAGACAGGTGACTCTAAAACCAAAATGCAGACGAATCTCTACCCTTTCGACGACCCAATCAAACAACAAAAACAGTAGCCGAGCCCAGAATCAAATCACAGCACCAGCTTTAAGTTCACCCAACTTTCAGAGAAGAAGTCCACAAAAGTAGATATTTAAGGAAGAATCTTTAATTGTTTTTCCACAAGTTTATTTTCCAGCTTGAGCGGCTTGAGCCTGAAGAGGACCCTTGCCAAGAAGGGCCGAAATATAGAAATAACATACAGCATAAACTTACTTGAATGAACTGAATATTATTTATAATGGTAAAAAATGAAAAAAAAGAAAGAAAACAATTTTGCTTCATTCTGCTGACGGATCTAAGGACAGCCACGGACGGATCAGCTATACAGAACTTTTCAATGAGATGGCTGTTCCTTGCCCGGGGAGGGGGGGGGGGGTAGCAAATATTTGGCAAACCGAAAGAAAACTGAAGGAATTTGACGAAGATTTTCGTTACTGAAGATGGTCCGGAAAGGGGAAAGGTGCGGAACGTGGGGAGATCCGTGGCATTGTAGGAGTGCGCTAGAATCTTCCGGTTGAATCGCAACTTTCCGGAAACGATACGGACACAGGCAACACTGATCCGCTTCAGCAAATGAGCTATTCTATTCAATTCAATTCATTTAATTCCTCCAGAAATAGGAGAGTAAAAGACATTGTAAACGCATACATAACTGGCCAAAAATATAAAACGACAACTATGACATAACAAGGCCGTATAGCATAAAACAGATCAACAGGCAAATATCAAACAACAATTCAAAAATAAAACGTATGCATAATAACTCAACCATCAGCTATAGCCTCAGCGAGGTTGTGATGGATTCGAGGAATTTTAGAAAGAAAATTAGCATGTTTTTCTTGTATGATATCTATTGGTTTTTGGGATCCCAAAACGTAAGTGGAGGGATACCTATGACATTGCAAAAGTTGTCCGTCTGTCCGTCCGTCCGTCTGTAAGCACGATAACTCTCAAAGGGAATGAGATATTTTGATGAAACTTGGTGTGAGGATTCGTCGGGTCGGCGGACCAGTCGAGTTCGCAAATGGGCTTTGTAGCCCTACATTTAGGGGTGGGGGAGGGGGTTCAAATTAAGGGGCAAACAAAATATTTTGAAACAGCTAATATGATAGTCGATTATGGGGTAAGAAGACATGCTGAACAAGATGGTGAAAACCATTTTGAAATCGGACAAGTAGTTCGCCCGGAATCCGGCCAAAACCGGAAAGTTTGTTAAAAGTAAAAGTTTTGTTTGAAGTTGATTAGATGTTCGATTCAGAGGTAGGAAGACATGCTGAAGACGATGGTGAAAACCATTTTCTCCACGGACAAGTAGTTCGCCCGGAATCCGGCCCAAACCGGAAAGTTTGTTAAAATTAAAAGTTTTATTTGGAGTTGATCAGATGTCCGATTTAGGGCAAGAAGACATGCTGAACACCGGAATCCGGCCAAAACCGGAAAATTGTTAGAAGTTAAAGTTTTATTTCTGGCAGATTAGATAACCGATTTAGGGGTAAGAAGAGACGCTGAATCCGTGTGTGACAATCATATTTTACCCGGACATATAGTTCGACCGGAATCCGGCTGGAGTCGGAAAATTTGTTATAAGTTAAATTTTTATTTGAAGTTGATTAGATGTTCATTATTGGGGAAAGAAGATACCCTGAGTTCGGGTTTGAGCTTTCTTTTTTCGCCGGACAAGTAGTTCTAGAGTTCGGCCGAAACCGGGAAATTGGCAGAAGTGGCAGGAACTTTCCGTCAAAACAGATATGGTTTATACGGGTAAACACACATGCTGAATCCATATCTGAACTTGGTTTTCTGAGATGATTAGTTATTTGGCCTTAATCTGTTTCTGAATTTTAATTGTAAGAATGTTCAAGGATTCTGGCGATGACTGGATCTGGCTAAGACAAGACCCAGTTGTCTGGATCAGATATTGAATTTTTGGGATCCCATCGAAAACTTTGGTCTTGTTTTAATCGATAAGTCTCCATCATAAAAGAATTCGAGTAGAATTATAAGTAATTTTCTATTGGTTTTGACTGAATCTCCGATCGATACGTGAGATAAAGCCGAGAACCATTTTCATGCATTTGAAATTACCGCCAAATCAAGAGAAAACAGCCTTTCTGCGGTTCTCAAATACTCTTGATGACTATCTCTCCCTGCCAATGCAGAATCTCCGGGTACCTGGAGAAGAAATGAAGAAACGGTGTCACACCTGCTCCGAAAGACGCCGTGATAGGATTTGAGTCGTTTAGTCTGAGTCGCTACGGACACGTTTACTCCTTCTTCCTGAGGATCACTGGCGTGTTTTGGACTTATATGACTCGCCATTCAGGGGGCTTGTTAATAAGAGATTTCTGATGCGCTCTTGACCGAGAGTCAGATAGTTCGAGAAATACCCACGGGGATAAAATACGCGGCTATAGACAAAATTTTCGCAGCGGTTGTGCTGAACTAGGAATATTTCTCTGTAATGGAAAAGTATCCTGGATCTTTTGTCCTAGCTTAGGTACCTGGTGGCATGCTGAATGGTCCCAACAAATTTTGTCTATCTGAGCAAGAACGCCGATTCGACACAAGCGGAATTTTTGGAAACTAGGTGAGGCTCGGGCAACATAGCAACACAGAAGCATAGGAAATGACAAGCCCCCTGAATGGCGAGTCATTACAGGAAATTTATGGGTCCCTGGTCATATAGAGTATTGCGGGTAGCGTGTGTGGCACAGAAAACGCCTTTCATCCGATAGCTCGCTGATCAAATTACTTGTAAACTGTCTCTCGCAAAACTTTCCAAACCAGGCAAGAACTAACGACAGTTTCAGACTGACCGAAATAAAGCTCCGATTTTTTTGACCAGACTGACCAACGTCGACCCTGAAAATCAAGTGTCTACTATACCTTGAAACAAAGGTGCTTGACACAAAAATCCCAGTACGAAGTGCTAACAGAAGACGGACAGGTATGGCATACTGACGCCTTTTATACGACTCGCTTGCGGGACCCCAGATATTCTGCCAAAATTGAGCCAAGGCGTGGCTTGTCTTTGTCAGAACTTGTATTTCCCTGGATCCTGACGCATTGCTGCGAATCTCCCATAACCGCAAAGGCACGGTTAACACGAGCCACTTTTTGGGAGCTTTTTGGGAGTGGAAGGATACCTATGACTTCGCAAAGGTTGTCCGTCTGTCCGTCCGTCTGTCGGTTAGCACGATAGCTCTCGAAGAAGTTTAGATATTTTGTTCGAACGTGTTGCTGGGATTCTTTGGGCCAAAGTACAGTTCAAGTTCGCGCATGGGCTTCGTAGCCCTATATTTAGGGGTGGAGGAGGGGGTTCAAAGTAAGGGTCGAAAATGATATTTTTTTTAATCAAAGAAAATGGTCCATTTAGAGGTAGGAAGAGGCGCTGAACCCAAATCTGAAACCTATTTTCTCGTCCGACAAATACTTCGCCCGGAATCCGGTCCTAACCGGGAAATTATTAAAATTCAGGGTTTCATCTGAAGTTGATGGAGATTCGATATTGGGGTAAGGAGACATACTGATTCCGTTTCTGAACTTTATTTCTTGGCGGGTCAGCCTAGTTCTCTCAACAGATCAATCTTTTTGCCACAGTTGGGGGAAGAGCTTAAAAATATACGGACATAAAAGTCATCATTAAAACTTGGTAGAAGGTTGTGAAACCAATAACAAACACGATGAGTCGGGAAATAAACGTTGTCCCCAGATGGGCCATTTCCCCCTCCCTCCCGTCTTCCGAGCGTCGGTCCGAGAGAAACACTGGCAATCAGTTTACCCATATCCTGCTAATTTTTCTGCCCGATTTATCATGTAAGTGTAATACTTAACTTGTTTCGTGTCTGTGTATATCGTAAATTTTATTTCTCTTCTAGCTTTAAGCTATTTGGAAAATAAACTTGATTGAAAAATATTCCTTGAGCCCAAGCTGACTTTGAAACGTATTCAAATTAGGTGCTGATAAAGCATCGTAGCTGTCGTTTCCGTTCTGTTAAAGGTTAACTTTAGATATCGAATATCTACCGAGCCGAAGGCGAGGTTGATATTTGCAAACGAGGTGGTCGTTCTGATATCAAACGAGATGGAGGTGTGTTAACTGTCATAACTTCTTCGAACAGAAATCATCTTTGGAGGCTGATATGACTTCATATCAGCCTCTCTGGAGGCTGATGTGACTTATCATCCTTTCTGGAGGCTGATATGACTTATATCATCCTCTCTGGAGGCTGATGAGACTTATATCATCCTCTGATGACTTATATCATCCTCTCTGGAGGCTGATGAGACTTATATCATCCTCTCTGTAGGCTGATGTGACTTATATCATCACAATCTGGAGGCTGATATGACTTATTCATCCTCTCATATTTACCGCTAACTTTCTGTGTGAAGGTTATCGTAAGATAAGTGACTGTGGGTCATAGGAAGATATACACTACATACCTGTTCGAGAAAAGTTATACATTATTTGAACTTGATTGATTGATTGAAGCAGTTTATTCTCGCCTTGGATGGACAATCTGGTTAGAACAGTCGGCGGAAGTTTACGAATCAACCGAATCATCAGATATACTTAATCTCGATAAGGAGTCTGCAAGTTTACGGGTTCTGGAAATCGTCAGACCCAGTCGTCTATATCAGGATTTTAAAAATATTAATAATTCAATTTTCAATTTCAATTTATTTAATAATAAAGCAAAACATATCTCTCGTGGGCAGAGCCCAAATACGATGTTTTTGTAGTCATAAGTAAAGATAAAATAACTTGTCAACAGATAATTTAAAAAAAAAAGAAAAAAAAAAAGTAACAAGGCAGAAAAGTGCTAAAGAGCATTGTACTGCTTTACGAAGCTCGGCACAAAGCTTCTACTGTAGCGCATAGTGTTACAGTAGATTGGGGTCAGTTTGGGAACCTTTTCAGCCACTTCGCGGGGGGGACGAGATCTTACAGGAACAAAGGGTGGGGGAAGGAATGAACGGTATATGGGGTGCTGGAGAAGGGAGGAGCCAAAGTTTCGGCATAGTTTTTCGCGGCGGGAAGAAAGGGATTCAATATACAAAGCAAGAGCAAAGGCTTTCACCTCTAAATAACTCTTAAGAAATTGTGAGTAGTCGAACTGACCAGAGTTAAAAACCCCATCAACAATGCACTTGGAACTATTGATCGATTCAGCATTAACCGCATCTTCTTTAACGCTGATCCATGGATCAACAATTCTGCTGCCAAAACTCCACTTAAAACGTCCTTGTGAAATCTTGATTTTACAAGCTTGTAGGCGTGCCCCCGAAGATGACGGTTAATGCTGAATCTTAACAAATCAGTCACTTCACAATTGTCACAGCTTCCGTTGATTAATTTAAATGTTTCAATCAGGTCTCCTCAAATTAACTTTTGGGATCCCATCGAAACCTTTCGTCTTGTTCCTCGAGGGATGCTCATAGCAGCTTATCTGTAGATGTTGGTATTTCACAGATAAATGGCAATGCCTCCGCCCAAAAAGTTTACGGTAAAAGAAGAAAATTCTGACTATTAGTAATAGTAACACAACTCTAATTTTGAGTCCGTAGAAAAAATGAAAACAAAAAGATGAAAAAATTAGTTCTAAAAAATAGGAATTCATGTTCAGTTCCCACCGGTAGAGAATTTTTGTCTTTGACTGGTCATAAACTACATAAAAAATCCCATTCTGCTCAAGGCACAAGGCAAAAAATTTAACCGAAATACTCTTGATGAGTACCTCTCCTTGCCGATGCAAAATCTCCGGCCTCTCCGGGTACCTAGCGGAAGAAAGGAAGAAGTGGTGTCAGAGCTGCTCCCAAAGATCGCCGTGATTGCTTGACACAGGATTTGAGTCTTGAATTTGAGTCGTTCCGGAGACGCTTACTCCTTTTAGTGGGCTACCAGGTCCTCACCCGTACAAAATGGTCCGTGGATTCTGGGATTTTAATTTTTGGAAGCAATGGCCCACAAGGGTTGCAGTAAGTGCTGCAAATCCTAAAATCTGAAAAAGCGGATGGTATATTTTGACCTGGGGAATAAAATAAAATAGGCTAGAGGCGTATTCTCGCCGTTCCCCGAGGAGTCTCCGCGTTTTTGTTTGTCCCAGAGAGTCACTCCCCGTATTCTCGCGAGTCCCCACGGACGGGGAACGCTCCGATTATCATCACCGGCATCAAAAAGGACTCCCTTTCAAACTCAGAGGGGTCTCAATTTTTGCTGGTGTTGGTGCAATGTAAAATTAGTTAAAAACAATCAGAATAAACAAAACCAAAAATAAAGTGGAACCAGGCTAGTTTTGTCAACTGCATATTTATTTTCTGAACAAATTCCATTTTGGAAGCATTCCCCGTGTTCTCGTTGTTTTCCGTACGCGGAGTCCGCGTGGAGTGACTCCCTCTATTCTCGCCGTTCCCTTCGAACGGCGAGAATACGCCTTAGAGGAACCTGGAAGTCAAATTGGGCTCACTGTCTGCAGGGATAAGCATGATCATAGGTAATTGGGCTACTTACAAAACATATAGAACAGCTTTGTTCCATGGTGGCCTCTGTTCTATTTTGTTTGAGATGACTGTCACAAAGTCCAGGAAAGCACAACAGCATGGAGCTTCAATTAATGTGACCAAAAACCCAGCAAATCTAAAGAATGCAAATATTAATTAATGACAGAGAAACCTATTAGCATACTCAACGGAAAGGGCAGTAAATACATAATCTGCACAAAATGACGTCTGAAATGCTAAGCCCCGATCATACAACCAATAAACAATGGTTGTGTTCGAACCTCCTGCTAACAGCTCCCAAAAGCTAACATCATCACTTCCACTATCAATATAATATTGCAAAACCATTCCACCTTCTAGAAATACTTACAACTGGTAACTTTCTACCTACAATACTCTACAGCATGGCAGATAGTTTCTAAAATCTGCTAGATGCTAGCTTTGAAAACAGGACAGCAACATCAAAACCTCAAGAAAGAAAAGCTGAATAGACTTGTCGATCCTCATTATTTAACACTGCATTGATAGTAACGATTATGTGTGCTATGAGCAGACGCGTTACTAGCCAAAATGTTTTTTTGTGGGGGGGGGGGGGGACGGATTTACCGACTGGCTGGTCATTTTTACCGACTGTTTTTTGCAGATAAAAACGACACTGTTGACGGAAAATCGGCTGATTTTAAGAAAAACTAATGTTTTTCAGAAAAAGTCCACTATTTTTACAAGAAAACCGACTGTTTCCAAGAGGACAAGACCAAAGGTTTCGATGGGATCCCAAAAATTTAATAGCACATCCAGACAATTGGGTCCTGTCTTCTCTAGACTCCTCAAGCATTTTTACTACAAAAAAATAAGAAACAGATTAATGCCAAATAGCTAATCATCTGAGAAAACCAAGTTCAGATATATATGTATGTATGGATTCAGCATGTGTGTTTACCCCTATAAGTCGTATTTGTTTTGACGAAACTGATCGAAACTTCCTGCCTTAGCTTACTTCTGCCAAATTTCCGGTTTCTGCCGAATTCGGGAACTACTTATCCGACAAAATAACAAAGCTCAAAAACGAATTATCGAACATCTAATCAACTTCAAGTAAAGCTTTAACTCATGACAATTTTCCTGTTTCAGCCGGATTCCGGGTGAACTACGCGTCCGGGTAAAAAATAACAATTGTCATATACGGATTCAGCATCTTTTCTTACCCCTAAATCGGAATCTAATCAACTACAAATAAGACTTTTGCTTTTAACACATTTTTCGGATATGGCCGGATTCCAGGCGAACTTCTTGTCCGGCGAGAAAATGGTCTTAATAATGGTGTTCAGCATATCTCCCTATCCCTAAATCGGACATCTAATCAACTTCAAATAAAACTTTTGCTTTTAACAAATTTTCCGGTTTTGTCCGGATTCCGGACGAACTGCTTGTCCGGCGAGAAAATGGTTTTCATAATCGTGTTCACCGTGTCTTTTCCTTAAATCAAACATCTAATCATCTTCAAATAAACTTTTTCTATTAACAAACTTTCCAGTTTTGGCCGGATTCCGGGCTAACTACTTGTCCGGCGAAAAAAAGGTTTTCACCATCGTGCTCAGCATGTCTTCTTACCCATAATCAACTATCACATTAGCTGTTTAAAAATAGTTTGCTTGCCCCTTAATTTAAACCCCTCCCCCACCCCTAAATGTGGGGCTACAGAGCCCATCTACGAACTTGACCTTACTCTTGACCCAAAGAATCCTCACACCAATTTTCATCACAATATCTCATTCCCTTCGAGAGTTATCGTGCTGACAGACGGACGGACGGACGGACAGACGGACAACTTTTGCGATGTCATAGGTATCCCTCCACTTACGTTTTGGGATCCCAAAAATCGACTGTTTTTACGAAAAAAACAAGGCGCTTCACGCCGACTCGGCTATTTTTTACCGACTGGCCGACAACATTCGGGGGGGGGGGGCGCCTACCAAATTACTTAAAATTACTTACTTTACTGACTAAAAATACCCATGCATTACCTCAAATTACCTTAAATCACACTTGCTAGTAACGAGGTTCTGTAGCTTGCTGGTGAAGCTGACGGTTAGTGTTTATTTTGTCTTCAGCAGCCTAAAGCAGCATAATCCTATTTTAGCAGCATAATCTTGTTGTGCCTACTAATAGAAGGCTGGAGCCACTCGATACAATACAAACAAGAAATCTTAGACTTACATTTGGAAAATCCCAGCAACGAGGCACACGGGAGTTATGGTGATGCAAGCCCATAAGCCCATGAACATGGCAACTGTAAAACAGAATACAATAGAGTGCAGATTCAGAGCGTGTTCCACACTGCTTACCGTAGTTACTACGGTGACGTCACGGCTTCTTGGCGTCAAGGCTGGAACGTATTTTTTATTTTCGACAAAATACAATGCCGCGGGGTAATCCGACCAATCACGTTACAGAGATTTGTAGTTACCACGCTTACTACGCACCCGAGCATGGTAAGCAAATAGTTAGTCTTAGCAAGAACAAGTAATTAGATAGAACCTCCGTCTCCCTATCTCTGTAATATGACTACATACCCTTTCCCCGTACCCTGTCCGCTGCAAATGAGCGGAGGTTAGTAGCTTTGCGCCACATCACGTTTCGTTACCTCTACAAATAGCTAAATCGCTGTGAAGCCGCTTTGATGAAAAGTAAAAGTCACAGCTGATCGGTTCTACGGACGCGCTCCAGAGCGGGTCAGCGCGCCGAGTACGCTTCCCGCATTTTTTGCTCTGCGATGAGCAACGGCGAAGACGGAAGATGAGCAAACGGGTATCAGCATCAGCTCAAAGCTAGAGTAAATACCTCTAGGTCCGCTCAGTTTTGTCGGGGTATTCATAGTCGCTGCATGGGACTAAAGACGGAGGTTCTATCTGACTACTTGTTCCTTAGTTACTATTGCTCTATCTACTATTGCTCTTAGTTACTATTTCGGAAAGGTTCGGAACGGTCAGCGTACTAACATTTCACGAGGTTGGAACGAAAATAGTAACTAATAGCAAGAACAAATAATCAGATAGAACCTCTGTCTTTGGTACCATGCAGCGACTATGAATACCCCGACAAAACTGAGCGGACCTAGAAGTATTTACTGTAGCTTTTTACCCTTCTACTCTACTTCCGTCTTTGCTGTTGCTCATCGCAGAGAAAGAAAATGCAGGAGGCGTACTCCGCGCGCTGACCCGCTCTTGGGCGCGTCCAGAGAAACAATCAGCTTTGTCTTCTACTTTTCCTCAAGCAGGCTTTATAGCAACATAGCTAATTATAGAGGTAACGAAACATGATGTGGCGCGAAGCTACTAACCTCCGCTCGTCCGCGGCGGAAAAGGTACGGGGAAATACTCGACTCCGCATAGCCACAATACAGAGCTAGGGAGACGGAGGTTCTATCTGACTATTTGTTCTTGCTAATAGTTACTATTGTTAGAAGGGTGGAACACGCTCTCAGTCTTATTGTCAAAAAGGCAAACACCTACTTCACCTTTTCCCTCGCCGTTTTGCAAAAAGGGAAACTTGGCAGCTGACCAAGTTGCACTCTCTTTTTGGCTTTTTGCCTCGCCACTTTAGTGAGTTCACCCCAAATCCAGTGAAAGATGGACTTGGCTCAATAGCGACAAGCTTCTAGCTTACCTTATTTTTAAATAATAAACAAATAAATAATGAATAACCAATATTTGAAGACTGGCTTGGATTCTAAAGATAAAAGTTTACAGTACAAGTACAGTATAAATAAAATTTGTCAAATTGTGTTTTTATAAAAAAAAAAAACGAAGTCCTTAGTGGTAACAGCGACTTACACAAACACGAGGATGTTCAAAAAGGCCTGACAAAAGATGAAAGCAAAAGCCGAAAGGGGAAAGCCAAAGCTGTGACTTAAAAAAAAAAGAAGAAAGACAAACTTCCGCATCACGCACCACCCTCCCGCCACACGCGCCACCCTACCACCACGTGCGCCACCCTTCCGCCATGCGTGCCACCTGGTGTACACCGATTTTGAGAGTGGGCAACCCCTTGCTTAATCCTATTATTCCTGTTTATGCTGCCTGTTGCAGATAGCAGATAGGTGACTGTGTTTCTACTCTCTAGCACAAATTGGCCTCCTTCGCCGTGCACTCCATACTTGGCGTCAACAAGAGCAAATGCATGGCGTATCCGCGCACCAGATGAAAACGGGTGGCCCCTTTATGTACCAAGGGGTTGCATTCAAATTTTTTTGAATTTCACGAGGCTTTGGAACTCAAACTTAAAAGTAGGAAGTTGTATGTGATCCTCGAATTCACGCATGGTAAAGTTGACATCCTGGGAGAACGGGTGAGCCAAAGATAGTGCCATGAACTGGAAAATCCAGTTTTCCTTCATGCAACAGTCCTGTAGAGGTATGCTTATGTAAACATCTGCTAACAGTGAACAATCCTGGAACAATCGTTGAAGAAAAAACTCAAACCAAAACCCAACATTTTTTACTATGAATACTTGTAATAACCACTCACGCTTTTGTCACTTTTTTAATGTTTTGCTGATCACGGCTGAAAATGACTCAACTGACACCTGGTTTGCTTTTTATAATTTGAAAAGTTTGCCACAAGTAACACACCTTGGATGGAGAAGACAGGGAGCGTGTTCCATCCTACTTACCGTAGCTACTACGCATGATGTAACAAATTCTGCCTTTCTGTTGTCAAGGCTGGAACGATTTTTCTATTTTCCAGCAGAATATCATGCCGCAGGCGAATCCGACCAATCACGTGACAGAGATCCGTAGTTACTACGCTTACTACGCTCCCGAGCCTGGTAAGCAAATAGTTACTATTAGTTACGATTTCGAGAAGGCTGGAACAGTCAGCATAGTAACTTTTCGTGAGGTTGGAACGAAAATAGTAACTAATAGTTACTATTGCTACGAGGGTGGAACACGCTCAGGGAGAAGATGGCAGCCTGAAGCTGCAGATGCCTTCAAAAGTAGAAGGACCTTTTTAATAAATTCAAAATCAAAGAAATTTAACTGAACTTCTAATTCAAGTTTCTGCCAGGATAACCCTCAAGTAGTTGGCGGGTAGCTTATGTCAAGTTTGTTATTTTTCTTTTCCATATTACTTTTTTAAATGCAAGTAACAAAGCCAAGATAGTGGAACAGTTAAAATAGTGTTCAAATTAGCATACCTCTACTGTACAAAGCTGTCATTATATAATTAAGAAAGAGCCAGCAAACTTTGTACAGAGCTGTAATAAACAGATAAAGAGCCAGCGAACTGTTTCCAATCATTTACAGGCTCAGACTAGTTACCAAACATGGATAAATCAGTGTTAAACTCGGGAGTCCGTACCAGGCAATGCTAAATTACGGTACTCCTTTTCTGTTTTCATCGGGTAGGCTGCTGCAATTTGAGCGTGTCCGAATCCAATCGCCCAGGAAAATTTCGGACAAAATTCTGCAATTAATGTCGCGAAAGTGTCCAAATTAGATGGTCTCATTTCTTCTGTGAAAATTGGAGAGTTTGCGTTTCAGCAGGAGAGAATGAGCAATACGGTGGTGAAAAATCAGCCGACGCTCCGCATAATTAGCGGTGGAAAAATGGCACGTCCTTTCATCGCGTACCACCAATGTCCGATGGGGCTTTATAATTCCTTTGGAATGTGATTTTTGATGACTCTGGGGACAGTAAGCAGTCGTTGTTTGCGGAATTAGGTCAAACCTGAGGAGTTGCAGGTCATTTCAGTTCAATCTCTTTCAGCCAAGTGTGAACACAGCATTGTTTTTACATTAAGCTTTCCAGGATTTGCATAGGATTGTGAAAAAAGGTAGAACCATTCCAATTTACACTTCTGAAAATTTAAATACATTTTCCTGTCACCCCACAGTGAAAAAAGCACCGTATTATTTTTGATGATAGCAATTTTTTCTCTTTTTATTTGATATTAATTCAAATGAATTTAATTTTTTTTTTTTTTTTTTACCTTCAAACAACCATATGTAACTATTTATTTTAGTGTTTTCAGGGCATTTTCCACTAGAAAACTCCTACTTTTCATTTTTACGTATCGTCACTTCAGTGCACCTTCCACTTCTTCCTGAAAATTCCGCATAAAATGCTGCATCCTTGCAGCATTTCTCATGACATTTTTTGCGGTACTAATTGCACGTAAAATTTCACGGAAATTTTAGTCCCAAACCAAAACGTTGCAAAAATTGCAGAGTTAATGTAGCATTTTCCGTTCAAAAGTTGAATTCGGACACGCTCTTTATCTCTCTATCCTCTCTTCTCTGTCTCTTCTAGTCTACTGAAAAGACGTCTAGCTTATCATGGATTACTACCCATACTTACTGATGCCAGCTGCTGTTCCCAAACCCCTACTTCCATATTTCATGTACCAAGGAGAGTCAACGGCTGGTGGATTATTCATCTCCAAAAAGGCTTCTGGGTTTGTTTTGATTTCCAATTGATCGGCCCCAGCTTCTTCTTTTCCTCACAAGGCGCTGATTCTGATAATGTCCAGCATTAACAAACACTTATAACTTACAGTATAATAGACACTAATCAACAACACTCGTTGCAGAACTGATCGATAAAGTGAAATTCTCAAGCTTGCCTGCGGCGACCCAGCACTAGCAGCAGGAAGTGCGAGAAGCGAAAAAATATATTTTAACTCTCAAGCAACGAAACACTTTGACCGTGTTCCATACGACTTACCGTAGTTACTATGCATGACGTCCCGAACTTTGGCTTCTTATCGTCAAGGCTGGAACGCATTTTTATGTTTTCGTCAAATATCACTACGCTGGGTAATCCAGCCAATCACGTTACAATCCGTAGTTACCCCGCTTACTACGCTCCCGAGCATGGTAAGCAAATAGTTACTAATAGCGTTCTTGCTATTAGTTACTATTTCGAGAAGGTTGGATTGATCAGCATCAAGGGCGTCCCGAGCCTTTCTTCATTGGGGGGGGGGGGGGCGAACCTGGTAAAAATTGACCGAATCGGTACCTGATATTGACCGAATTTATATTTTTTTTCTAAAACACCGCGAGTTGCCTTCAAAAAGCTATAATGTAAAAAATTGCATGGTATGGACAAAATCAAGTCTAAAGAGAAAATTCGGCGTGTTTTCACGCTCTCCCACTTCTTTGTTTTTCAGGGATACGCCGTCACTAGTCTTTTATCTTTGGGAAGTCCGGTTTTGCCACCAGGACCTGAATATATGTCGACAAAAAATGCAGTTGCTGCCAAGCGACAACGTCGTGAACGGCTGTAACCCAGAAAAATTAAAGCGCCGCAGGCAAAATTCTTTGATTCTGCCTTTTCTCTTGCAAATTCTAGCTTTTAACGTGGTTCAAGCACCTCAAAATTCCAAGCCTCAAACGCCAAGAAAATGACGTACCCTTCTTCTAAATAGTGAAGACTGCTAAATGTGCCGCAGGCGAAATTTTTTGGAAACACTCATGATCAAAGTGCCTTTTTGCGATCCCAAGGCTACCTATTAAACCACAGAGCTGCCTGGCGAAAAAAGGGTCCATCCATTGTTAAATAGGTGTAAAGTACGTTTATTCAGAATTTACCTCAAACAAAAATAGGTTAGTTTTCAAGTCAGGAGACGTGCTTATTCCTAAAAGTTAAGTATAAGTTAAGTAATGGATGGAAACCAGTTGAAGCTACCGTTAAATGGCAAAGAACAAGAGCTAAATAAATGGCACTTAGGACAAGAACTGGGCACAGTTACAGTAACTGGGGCGAACCAAATAATGAATTCGTACTACCGAAAAATCAACTAAAAAAATAAGGAGCAGATCGGGAGCGGTATTACGACCGAATTTGGGAATGGAATAAAACTCTTAGGAGAACCACCTAAAACAACCGAACGTGGTAAGTCTGGTAACAGATGCGGACCAAACAAAAATCTGGTGAATTACCGAATTCGGCAACGAACCAAATGAATCTGATTAATGACCGAATTATGAAATGGATTGACCGAATGCGATAGAACAGATACGGACTTGAGAAAAGTCCGGTGAACAACCGAATTCGCTAACGAAAGAGACCAAATAAATACGATAAATCACTGAATTTACGTGGGGACGTACCGAATGCGGTGAAATCGACTCGGACTGAACAAAAGTTGGATGAATTGTCGAATTCGGTCACAAATCAGAACCAAATGAATCTGATTAATGACCGAATTATGAAGTGGACTGACCGAACGCGATAGAACAGATACGAACTTGAGAAAAGTCCGGTGAACAACCGAATTCGCTAACGAATGAGACCAAATAAATCCTTTAAATCACCGAATTTACGTGGGGACGCGGTGAAATCGACTCGGACTGAACAAAAGTTGGATTAATTACCAAATTCGATAAAGAATGGGAACCAATAAACAGGTTAAATCGCCTAATTTGGAAATGTCGGCACAAAAGATTTTATAAAACAGGCATCACGGCTTCGCCGCGATGCCCGTTTTGACCGAATTTTCGCCTTCGGCGAAAATTTGACCGAATGCCCAAAATGTAAGGGGGGCGCGGCGCCCCCGCCCCCCCTCGGGACGCCCCTGGTCAGCAGAGTAACTTTTCTTGAGACTGGAACGGAAATAGTTACTATTGTGAGAAGGGTAGAGCACGCTCTTTGCGTTTGTCGACGTGTCAGACTCAGCTGGTCCGGAAAATCCATCTCTTTTCGGGCAAAAGGAAAGAAAATCAAAGATTGGCTCAGTTTTCAAAACTAAAAGTTGCAAAAACAAAAATACTGTAATCCTAGGAGCTGAACGCAGAAGATCATCCGAGCGGATCCGGATCCGAGTGCCCAGTGGGCCACTTTTGGTAAGGCGGCTTCGCCGCGATGCCCGTTTTGACCGAATTTTCGCCTTCGGCGAAAATTTGACCGAATGCCCAAAATGTAAGGGGGGCGCGGCGCCCCCGCCCCCCCTCGGGACGCCCCTGGTCAGCAGAGTAACTTTTCTTGAGACTGGAACGGAAATAGTTACTATTGTGAGAAGGGTAGAGCACGCTCTTTGCGTTTGTCGACGTGTCAGACTCAGCTGGTCCGGAAAATCCATCTCTTTTCGGGCAAAAGGAAAGAAAATCAAAGATTGGCTCAGTTTTCAAAACTAAAAGTTGCAAAAACAAAAATACTGTAATCCTAGGAGCTGAACGCAGAAGATCATCCGAGCGGGTAAGCCGTCATCAACTTGATTTGGATAAATGCGATCTTGTTGTACGCGCTTCGGATAATAAAGGGAACAAGACCAAAGCTTTCGATGGGATCCCTAAAAGTTCAATATTTGATTCAGACAACTGGGTCTTGTCTTCGACAGATCCAGTCTTCGCCAGACTCCTTGAACATTTTTACTATTAGAATTTAGAAACAAACTGAGGCCAAATAGCAAGTTCAACTTTAAAGGACATCTGAACAATGAAACCATACTTGAACACACCATGGAAAATACATTTACAGACATGGCCACGGAGAGCATTCTTCTCCTGAGCGTGACGTTTTCAAAATAGGGGTGTTCGTTTCTGGAGGTTTGTACATGCAGACTTCAAGACAAAAAGCGCAATTCGTTCAAATCTTGTACAGCGCTGGCCGGATCGCATTGGAAATTCTTCTAGAGATCGTTTGGGCTTAACTGGTTAACAAATATTCCAGAAGGAGGGTTGATTGGAGAAATTTATGCATTTCTAAAATTGTTCGGTACTGAAGTAAGGACAGATGCAAGATGGAGCAAAAATCATAGCTTGGAAACACTATTTCGTATTTGGATTGGATTTTCTGCGGGCAATGTTAACGGAAGCCCTACAGATAGGGATGATACTTGGTACTCTTCATTCAGGTGTCCTTTAAATTTAACTTAAAACAAATTTTCCGGTTTCAACCGGATCCATTTTACGGATTCAGCATCACTTCTTACCCCGAAATCGGACATCTAATTAACTACAAATACAACTTTTGTTTTTAATAAATTTTCCGGTTTTCGCTGGATAACGGGCGAGCTACTTGTCAAGCGAGAAAATGTCTTCTCAAATCGACTACCTCATTAGCTGTTCACAAATATTTTGTTTGCCTCTTAATTTGAACCCCCTCCCCTACCCCTAAATGCTGGGCTACATAGCCGATCGACGAACTCGACCTTTCCCTTGGCCCAAAGGATTCTCACAACAAGTTTCATCAAAATATCTCATTTCCTTCGAGAGTTATCGCGCTCACAGACGGACAGACAGACGGACAGACGGACAACTTTTGCGATGTCATAGGTATCCCTCCACTTACGTTTTGGGATCCTAAAAAATCCTACCAGCACTGTGAGCCAGGGGCAAGACTGCCGAGGCCTACGTGTTGGCACGATGACGTTTGCTTATTGAGAACGAATCGTCTTCAGTTGAAAAATATCCCTAGGCGAAAGGCGCCTTACGGAAAAAAACACATCCCCCCCCCCAAATAAAAAAATACCTATTAGATCGATAGTCCTTCGGCCCAAGCGGATAAGTCAGGCTTATCCGTTTTGCTCCATCAAACCTATTAGATCAATAGTGAACTCAAAAACAAATCTGCTCCTCAGGCGGTATCTGAACCCACTGAGGCCACGGTTTATTTTTCATGGCAGAAGTGCCTTGTGACCAGGGGCGTTGCGACTGGGGGGGGGGGGGAAGGGGGGGACGTTCCCCCCCCCATGCTGTCGGCCAGTCGGTAAAAATAACCGAATCGGCGCGAAGCGCCGCGATTTTTCGTCAAAACAGTTGATTTTTTTCATGAAAATTACAAAATAGTGGGTTTTTCTGAAAATCAGTTGATTTTTTTCAAAACTGTCATTTTTTGTTGTTGAAAACAGTAGTAAACGTAGTAATTTATCAATCAAACATACTACATCCCCAAGAGCATCATGCTGTTTCAAATCTTGATTAAACCAAATCGTGTTGTCTGTACAAGGTCTGCTAACATCCCTCCGGAGTATCCCCTAGCTGATCTTCCCACCAGAATGGTCTTCGTAAAGTTCTGTCCCCATCTAAAGCGTTCGCCAACAATAAGGTCCCCGACTCTCGGTCTAGAAATGTCCCCAACCAAAATCGTTCCGATCTAAAGGCGTATTCTCGCCGTTCCCCGAGGACTCCTCGGGGAATCGAAGGGAACGGCGAGAATAGAGGGAGTCACCCCACGCGGACTGCGCGTACGGAAAACAACGAGAACACGGGGTATGCTTCCAGAATGGATTTTGTCAGAAAAAAAATATGCAGTCGACGAAATTAGTCTGGATCCATTTTATTTTTGGTTTTGTTTATTCTGACTGTTTTTATTTTATTTTACATTGCACCAACACCAGCAAAAACTGATTCCCCTCCGAATCTGAAAGGGAGTCCTTTTTGATGATGGTGATGACAATCGGAGCATTCCTCGCACGTGGGGACTCGCGAGGATACGAGGAGTGAGTCCCCGCGGCAAAAAAAAACGTGGGGACTCCTCAAGTGGAGTCCTCGGGGAACGGCGAGAATACGCCTCAAGAACGTCTCGTCCAAACCGGATTCAACAACACTAAAGTCTAACAGCATGTCAAATTTCGAGCTTTTTTTCTGGACTCTGCTCAGCTCACTCTCCCGACTCAGAACTCAGGTCTCATGTCAGGCTGCTCCATACTCCACTTCCAAAGTCCAAGAAAGTTGTAATAGTCCGTGGCATAACCTCCACATTCACTCCCCCCCCCCCTCCAGCTCATCCTTTCCATGTTAATAATTAACTGCAGGCTGTTACTTGCAAAACCCTTGTTTCCCACCTGGATGCGGCTCGGCGTCGTCGGAATTATTAATTTCCTTTCATGGGCAAATCCTGACTGAACCATTATAAACGTAGTACATACAGAGTGTATATCTTATCACCAGTATCCTTATCACCACCCATCCTTGCGAATAAGTACAGTTTCTCCTTTTCTTTTTGGGGTCCCAAAACGTAAGAGGAGGAATACCTATGACATCGCAAAAGTTGTCCGTCTGTCCGTCCATCCGTCTGTCCGTCTGTCCGTCCGTCCGTCCGTCCGTCTGTCCGTCCCTCTGTCAGCACGATAACTCTCGAAGGGAATAAGATATTTTGACGAAACTTGGTGTGAGGATTCTTCGACTCAAGGGAAATGTCGAGTTCGTAGATGGCAGGCTCTGTAGCCCTGCATTTAGGGGGAAAACAAAATATTTTTAACAACTAATGAGATAGTCGATTAAGGGGTAAGAAGGCATGCTGAACACTTACGTATAAATCATTTTCTACCCGAACAAGTAGTTCGCCCGGAATCCGGACAAAACTGGAAAATCTGTTAAAAGCAAAAGCTATATTTGAAGTTGATTAGATGACAGATTGAGGGGTAAGAAGAGACGCTGAATCCGTATATGACAATCATTTTTCCCCCGGACATGTAGTTCGTCAGGCATCCGGCTGAAACCGGAAGATTTGTTAATCAGATGGTCTTTATAGGGATACGGAGATACGCTGAAATCAGATGGTCTTTATAGGGATATGGAGATACGCTGAATTCGTTTCTGAACATTCTTTTTTTTCTGCTGCACAAAAAGTTCGCTCGGAATTCGGCCGAAACCGGAAATTTGGAAGAAGTAAAGCAGGAAGTATCGATCAGTATCGTCAAAATAGATATGGCTTATAGAGGTATACCTGAACTTGGTTATCTCAGATGGCACTAGCTATTTGCTAATTAATCTGTTTCCAAATTTCAATAGCAAACGGTCTTCAACTTGTCTTCTGGCGAAGACAAGACCCAATTGTCTGGATCAAATAGTAAATATTCGGGATCCCATCGAAACCTTTGGTCTTGTTTTTACTGGAAACAGTCGATTTTTCTTCAAAACAATCAGTTTTTTGTAAAATAGTCGATTTTTCCTTAAAAGTAGTAGTTTTTTTTTAAATCAGTCGATTTTTCGTCAAAACTGTCGATTTTTCTCCAAAAACAGTCGGTAAAAATGACCAGCCAGTCGGTAAATACCTCCCCCCCCCCCAAACATTTTGGCTGGTAACGCCTCTGGGCTGAATGTGTGTTTGAGCGAAAAGTCGAGTTGCTTCTTTGAGTCTGGTGTTCGGTGGACTTGGGTTTGGTACTTCATAGTCCGGTAAGATAGTTCTATGAAGGTCAGGGATCAGGCACTTACGTCCGAAGCGTACTTGTGTCGTCTATCAGAGATGGCAAATCTCAGAAACATCCGTTTAGCACCACCGACAAAAACTCGCAGTCAGGTTGGGATGAAGTGATAGGCCTACTACTGCAACATTCCGTACAGTGCTTCCACTCCAGAATTTTGAAAAAAAGGAAGAAATAGTTCAAAAATCAGGAGATTCAGTAATCCGAAAAAATCAGGAGATTTATAAGGAGAAGTTCTAAAAATCAGAAGTTTATAAGGAGATATTAGGCGGAAATTTGTATTTATGGTTTATATGTCAAAGAGGGGAATATTCAAAGTATAGGTGTAGCGTGTAGGGGCGTCGCAAGTGCATTTTCGTTGGGGGGGGGGAGGTGCAGAGCCTAATTTTACCAAATCTCTCAAAAAAATTTATCGGATCCTAGAAACTGAGAATTCGAGCTTTAAATTATGGAACAAAAAGGATTACGTCGAAAGACTAACATTAAAGGGCAGCATGAAAGACGATAAGCCAACTATTAGGCGGCGTTTTGGCGAAGCCCACTTGGAGAATATTGCCGGGCACGATTGCAATAACAGCTTTTATCTACTATACCCAAGAGAAAGTTAAATCGAGCGCCGCAGGCAAACCTTTTCGAAATCCAATTTTTTGTTCTCCTTTAGACTAAAATTTAACTGCTGCTCTTACAAATTCTATCATTTACCGTGGATTAAATACAAGACTCTAAGAAGTTCCAGAAACCGGACGAGCGACGTTCCGGCAGCAGCAGCTACTTTAGTCTAGTCAATACTACCTATGATCACATAAAGTGAGCGCCACAGGCGAGATTTTTTTTAAGTTAGCTTTTTCCAGACAAATTTAACTATTTCCATCTAGATACTAGCTTTGGTGATGAGTTCCAGCCTCCGCGCCATGCTCGACAGAAGAATAATTAAGAATATATAGCCGTTCGGAAAAATCAGGAGAAAATTAGGTAGAATAGCGAAATATCAGCAGAAAATCAGTAGATCAGGAGACTTATAAATAAATCAGAAGGAGAGCTTAAAAAACGTAGATCTCAGTACTGTTTCCGTATGACACAGTTGCATCCGGAACAAATACAACATCCATAATTTCCCTTTCTTGCCATGACGTAAGCGAACTCGCACGAACCCTGGAATGCCCAGTCCTTTGGGAAAACCGTTGCCGGAAACCCACGTCAGCTTTTAGCGAGGGAAAGCCAGTTGAACGACCCACGCGAACCCAGAAGCAACCCCTATTACAACCCTTATTTCTAAATTTAGCTCAGAAAACGTTCAGGTGCCGCCAGATCCACTTGTTTGATAATAGTGTCTTCATATCCTTTAAAAATATTTTTTACTGATCGAGACGTGATGATTAGTGTAGTTTTGAAATATGTTTCCTCAAAACTGGAGATTATAATGGTCTGAGATCCTCTGTAAAAGGTCAGTTTGGAATCGAACGCTGCGCAGACGCCATCTCAATGTAAGTATTTTTTCGTTACTTTGCTAGCTAATTTGCTGATCGAATGAATCACTACCGATTCGATCGAGTTTTTCCAATATTCAGTTGCCAACCTGATGTGGTTTGGTGAGGGTGAATCTTTGACGGGTGCGTCTTTCTGGTCCTTTTTTCGATTTAAATGACTAGATACGACACTCGTCCAAGAGGCATGTCCTGATTGTCGTCCGTGAGTAGTTCGTGCTGATTTATGTGTCTTGAGAATATATTTTTCTTTGGTGGCTTAGCTGTATGATTTCGACTATTCATAAAGCTAGACCAGCAAGGCAAAGTGTACATCTCGCAGCTTCAACTAATTGTCTGTTTACCGTCCTGTGGTAATTAATGTATCGTATTTGTTTCAAGGTGTTGGACCGTTTTTGTCCCGTCATTAGCCTAACCTTGCTTTGATGCGCAAATCAAGGAACTCCCGCTGTGGTATGTTGACCTCATATCACAGCCGTAGTTACCTAGGTTTTCGTTTTCCCTCGTACGCGGTATGCTGGAGCATGTGTAATTGTTGGGCGGGGTATTTGAATTTGTCAGGACATGGACGCTGGATCTAGGGTGGTAATGCTGGACAATGTGCGTTGCATAGCACCACGGGATTCAGCCGCCGGTGTCTTTTCATGCTTCAGTTCCTTTGTAAGATAATCAGTAGTCGAGGTTCGATTCCGGTTCTTTCGTATCCCGGTGTTCCTCTCTCTGATGTCCATCTCTCCCTCACAGCAATATTCGATGTTCGGTTCACGCTTATTATTATTCCGGTGTCCTTTCTCCGTAATTTGAAGTCCTTTTCTCTGATTTGTTTTCTCACTTCAGTTCTTTGTAAGACCATCAGTATCTAGCGCTTCATTTCAGGTTCTTACCGAATTCCGTCGTCTCCCTGTTTTTTAAGACGTTACATATTCGAGGTTCAGGTCAGGCTTATTACAAATTCCGGTGTCCCTTTCTCGGTAATCCGATATCCTTTTCCCCCGGATCCTGTTTTTTTTTTTTGCACTTCGGGGTCTTGTCGTACGAAAATATTCCGGTTCCTGCGTGTTTGGGTGCTCTTTTCTCCGAAATATTATTTTGTTCCCTGATCATATTTCTGGTTCCGGGAATTTCCGGAATATGATTCTTAGGGTGAAGTGGAGTGAATACTAAAACCGCTGTTTCAAGAGGTCCACCCTGAAATTCAGATTTTTGTATTGTCGGACCTTCGGTTCAAGTTTATTACCCGCTAAACAGCTTTACAGCACCTTCTGCGCTCCTTCTATTCTATTTCGTTCTGGCGTCACTCATGTTCTGCGAAAGAAGGAGATTAAAAAGATGAGATCATGTTATTTTAAATATGCAAAGCACCTGCTCCACTTGTCGAAATTATGTCATAACCATACATTGACGGAGAAATTCAAAATTCAAGATGCAAGTGTTACCCTTTTGGATGTTTCGTCATCACTTTCAAAACTCATGGACAACAATGCCCAACCAGCACACGATGTCGTCCACTGCTTCCTGACCGAAGATTAAAAATTAAGTGTCTTTTTCTGTGTGTATATATGTGTTTTGTTTATTTTCTTTACTTTCGTCATTTACTCCGCCTTTTTAAAATGGCGGGTCATAAATAAATTACTTACTTATTACTTAAATCCAGACAGAATCGATTCTTTTTTCAATGCTTGTCTTAGTTCGTATGTATTTTGCCTGTATTTCGGACTAAGAACTATCGGAAGGAAAATAATGCGGGGCGCCGAGCGTAATACCACTTGCGTGGTAATTTTTGACTGATTCGGTTGAACTCATCATTTCACGTTCTTAGTTGTGCATAATTACATTCTCTAATGAATCATTTATTTTGTAATTCACATTCAACTCCTAATCATACCTTAAAGGCTGCGAACCTTGTTAAATTTGGGTATTTCAATTAATCGATCCTCGAATCAATCAATCAATCAACTGTATTGACCCAATGAGCGAGAGTAGGTCACCGAAGACGGTTATTTTTATTGCCATTGTGTTTTTGATAGTCCTGACATGTACAGCCGAAATCAGACTGGGGGGGGGGGGGGGGGCTTCGAGAATGTGTGGATCGTTTACTTCAACCCCCTCCCTAAAGATTGGTGTTCGTAACCGTGTGAACCTTCTCTAGTCGATGTTATGTTAAGTCATCACTGGGTAAGGTTCATCACGGCCGCGAATTATCATAGTCGACCAAAGACCTATTTTGCCGTCCAGTTGGTAAGATAGAACCACCTAGCCCAACAGTAGCCTACTGCGACGCAGGACAAGTTTGGATGTTCAGCTGCATCAAGAGGTATTTGGAATCTAAGGTTTGCCGAGGGTTTACCCACTCCTCGACAACCGCTGTACACCCTTTTCCGGCACCGACCGAAATCAGTGGCGCCGCACTGTCAGAAGTTTCATAACAGATTGCGCATAACACTTTCAAGAATAACAACTTTTCACTTAGAAATAAAGTGTTATGACCAATTAAGTTTATACTATTTCGTGCCTAGATCTCCAATAACACCTTCAATAGGTAAAAATACTACGCTGTCAAGAAGTTACAGAACGACAACAGAAGGATGTGCGGTTTCAACAGATAACACTTTGGGATGTTATCTGTTATGTTTATTTCGTTCCCGTTAGTATTTTTACCAATTGAAGATGTTGTTGGAGATCTAGGCACGAAATAGTGTAAACTTAATTGGTCATAAAACTTTATTTCTAATTGAAAAGGTGTTATTCTTGAAAGTGTTATACGCTATCTGTTATGAAACTTCTGACAGTGCGGCACCGACCGAAATCAGCGGCGCCGGACTGGTGCCGGTCATAAATTAGGCGATTCATCTCTCAAACATTTCTAAACATGCCTGTTTTAATGTTCTAATACGGCACCGGGTACTTCTATACACTGAAATCGAGATTGGGCCTGATGTATGCTCGCTCCACCATGCATCACTAGCAAGTTTTATCTTCAGCCAGGTCATAAATTAGGCTATTCAACTCTCAAACGTTTCTAAACATGCCTATTTTAATGTTCCAAATGTTCTAATACGGCACCGGGTACTTCTATACATTGAAATCGAGATTGGGCCTGATGTATGCTCGCTCCACCATGCATCACTAGCAAGTTTTATCTTCAGCCAGGTCATAAATTAGGCGATTCAACTCTCAAACGTTTCTAAACATGCCTATTTTAATGTTCCAATACGGCACCGGGCACTTCTATACACTGAAATCGAGAGTGTGCCTGATGTATGCTCGCTCCAGCATGCATCATGTTTGACCATGTTTGACAGTACAAAACAAATACGTCAGCTGAATTTTATTTTAGCTATATTTCGGCCCTTCTTGGCAAGGCTCCTCTTCAGGCTCAAGCCGCTCAAGCTCGACAAGAATTTGTGGAAATATAGCTTTAATAAAATACAGCTCGTTTTGCACTTTCAATGGGATTCGCAGTCAGCTTGGGCTGAAGGAATATTTATTAGAGAAAGACCTCTTATTTCACAATACAAACTTTAAAGCCTAACCAAACAAAAATATCATCAAAATCGCAACTCAGCTTCCGCACACATTACGAACTGTCATTTTTTAAGTCGATTTTAGAGTAGTAGTAGCCTACTATGTTTGTTCCATTTCGTTTGAAATTTTTGAACTCAGCTGTTTTGTTCCTCTGAGCGTGTTCAAAAAAATGATAGAAAAGAACGACCCTTTTAGGTTGTGGTCGGGCGTTTTTTTGTCTACTTTTCTCTCTAATTCTGTCACATCTCCGTTCATTGTTATTCCCGAAACTTCAAGGGTCCTCGTCAGGCCTGACGAGGACCCTTGCCAAGAAGGGCTGAAATATCGCTGATGAAGTATTGTAGCTGACGTATCCGTTGTATACATTATTTGAATATTAGTATTGGATCCGGACAGTTGGGTATTGTCATCGCCAGACTAATCATCAGAGAAAACCGTCTTCAGATATACCTCTATAAGCCATATCTATTTTGACGAAACTGACCGAAACTTCCTGCTTTACTTCTGCCAAATTTCCGGTTTCGCCCGAATTCCGAGCGAAGTACTAGTCCAGCAAAAAAAAAGAAAATTCAGAAACGAATCCAGCGGATCTCTTTATCCCTATAAAGAACATCTAATCAACTTTAAATAAAACTTTGCTTTCAACAAACTTTCCGGTTTTCGCCGGAGAACATCTAATCAACTTTAAATAAAACTTTGCTTTCAACAAACTTTCCGGTTTTCGCCGGATTCCGCACGAACTACTTGTCCGGCGAGAAAATGGTTTTCATTATCGTGTTCAGCATGTCTTTTACCCCATAATCGACTATCACATTAACTATTTATAAATATTTTGTTTGCCCCTTAACTGAACCCCCAACCCAAAATGTAGGGCTACAGAGCCCATCTACGAACTCGACCATACCCTTGACGCAAAGAACCCTCACACCAAGTTTCACCAAAATATATCATTCCCTTCGAGAGTTATCGTAGTCACAGACGGACGGACGGACGGACAAACGGACAACTTTAGCGATGTCATAGGTATTCCTCCAGGATCCTTAAAACGGGACAAAACTACAACTTACAAGTTAATTTTTCAGCTTGAGCGGTTTGAACCTGAAGCGGATCCTTGCCAAGAAGGACCGAAATCGAGCTCTAAAAAGACGTATCCGTTTTGCATTGTCAAATGATATTTCGACCCTTCTTGGGAAGGGTCCTGCTCAGGCTCAAAGCTAGAAAGTGAACATGTGATGAAATAATAAAGCGTCTAGCCTAAAACTGTCTGATTTTGGTGACTTTCTTCGTAAGAATTGCTCGGGAGCTAAACGGACGAAGAAAGACACCAAAATCAGATACTTATGTTGCTAGAAGTTTTATTTATTTAATTAATGCGACTTAGCGATTGTTTGTGTAGCACCGTCAAACTTAGTCTCAGCAGGGACCCATAAATTTCCTGTAATAACTCGACATTCAGGGGGCTTGTCAATAAGAGGTTTCTGATGCGCTCTTGACCGAGCGTCAGATAGTTCGAGAAATACCCACGGTGATAAAATACCCGACTATCCAGATAGACAAAATTGTTCGCAGCTGTTCTGGTAAACTAGGAATATTTCTCTGTAATGGAAGAGTATCCTGGATCTTTTGTCCTAGCTTAGGTACCTGGTAGCATGCTGAACAGTCCCAGCAAATTTTGTCTATCTGAGCAAGAACGCCGATTCGACACAAGCGGAATTTTTGCAAACTAGGTGAGGCTCGGGCAACATAGCAACATTGAAGCATAGGAAATGACAAGCCCCCTGAATGGCGAGTCATTACAGGAAATTTATGGGTCCCTGGTCTCAGCCACCTTCGGCTGATTTTTAGTCCATTATCTGAGAAACAAAAATGTGAAAGACCTTCAAAAGGATAGCGTTCGCAAAGTATCCGTAAACGTGCGTGAAGACCTTTCCTGCAGTAGGCAAGAAGTTCCACTTTGAATTTCGAACCATCAGAAGGAAAATAGTGTTGGGAGCCCAGCGTAATATCACTTTTTCGTGGTAATTTTAAGTAGATCCGGCTCAATTCATCATCTCGCGCACTGAATTTGCCATAATTATTTAGAATAAAACTCTTTTCATGAAGTTCGTAAGGTTGGCTAATAGGAGGATCCCAAGCAAAAAATTGAAAACATTTTTTAAATACGAATCCAGAAACGTGAAAATTTGCTGGTATGATATTTGTATAAAGATAAGGTCGAATATATTAATAAGAAGGTAAAAATATTCCTTCAGCCCAAGCTGACTGTGAATCATATTTGATAGTGCAAAACGGAGAAGTCAGCTGAATTTTGTTAGAGTTATATTTCGGACCTTCTTGGCAAGGGTTCTCTTCAGGCTCAAAGCCGCTCAAGTTGGAAAACGAACTTGTGGGAAAACCGTAAAATATAGCTCAAACAAAATTCAGCTGACGTATCCGTTTGCACTATCAGAAATAAGGATTTACCACAACTTTCTTGAAAAGTCAAAATTCTCGTGAAAGTCTCATTTTTCGCCCGAGTGCCGACAAACTTTACGTACATACTTTGCGAAAAACTTTACTTTGTCTTTGCCATGTCCTGAACTCTTTCCGCCTCTTGTGTGCTATAATTCCTACTCATGCCGACCTTGGATTTTGTTTACGACCAAGTTGCTGTTTGTTGCGTACATGTAAACAAACAACAACACGTGACCGTCTAGCCCAATGGAAGTCGAGAGGAGAGGGGATATAGCGGTTCTCGGAAAGCGAAGAGTTTCGGGGAGCTATGGACACAATCAGTATGTGTAAGAAGGCGCAACACAGATGAAATACCAATGTGAGATCAGATGTGACCCAAGCAGGATGGTGGACTTGAGTCTTAGACGCCTTGCTGTCATCTCGGACTCCTTGCTGCCCGTACAGAACGAACTTGGTAAGTCCCTCTTTACTACTTTGCAGCTTATGCCCTTCTAAGCCAAAGTCCTTGTCGGGACTACACTGTAAAAAGTTTCTCCGTATAAAGATTAAAGTTAACTGCAGTATTTGCTACTCGGATTCATCTTATCTCTGTTTGGTATGAATCTTATCAGCGTAGAGATAAGGATAATCCGAGTAGCAAATACTGCAGTTAACTTTAATCTTTATACGGAGAAACTTTTTACAGTGTAGTCGTCGTTAATTTTGCCATCTTCCAACAATTCCGCCCATCCTTTCTCCATCATGCCAATTCGCCTTATTCTGATTCAGCGCCCAAGCGGACTAGTTTCTGGAAGTCTCACTAATAACTTCTGCAAGGTGGTGAGCAGAACGTAATATCAGTTTTTACTCCAAAGATAATATAAGACTAGCATTCACTGTAAAAAGTTATTCCGTATAAAGGTTAAAGTTAACTGCAGTATTTGCTACTCGGATTACTCTTATCTCTACGCAGATAAGACTAATACCAAATAGAGATAAGATGAATCTGAGTAGCAAATACTGCAACGTTAATATTTATACGGAGAAACTTTTTACAGTGTTCACTGTAAAAAGTTTTTCCGTATAAAGATTCCGTATAGAGATTCTTTCCGTATAAAGATTCCGTATAAAGATTCTTTCCGTATAAAGATTCTTTATACGGAGAAACTTTTTACAGTGTTCACTGTAAAAAGTTTTTCCGTGTAAAGATTAAAGTTAACTCCAGTATTTGCTACTCGGATTATCCTTACCCTACGCAGATCAGATTCATACCAAATAAAGATAAGATGGATCCGAGTAGCAAATATTGCAGTTAACTTCAATCTTTATACGGAGGGACTTTACAGTGTTGCTAGGAAATTAGATTGCAGATTTTCTACTAACCAACTTGTGGATCTATTTTACTACAGTAGAGGTACAGGAGGGGTATCCATCCTCGGACAAGATTTTAAATTTCCGTAAATTTCCAGAGGAGTCTTTCCTTCATAATAATCTATCCGGCTTAAAAAGGAACCAACAAATATGACAAACATACTAGATTCAAACCAATCGAATGGTTTACATGTTGGATAAATAAATATTGCTTCAATAAGTCTAGTGAAACATATATTTCCTTTCAAACAAGATCATCTCATTCTAACCTTAGCTCGATTGATTTACAAAAGAATGAAAAGGTCGAGTTACCAAAGTCAATAGCCAGAAAATCCCTTTTCAAAGCAGCTTCGAAACAAAGAAGACGCATGGAATTTGAGTATGCTTATTTAAACGATTGTTGACTTTGCACTTGCTGTGACAAGTTAAGTACCAGTTAGCCAAATAGGTAAAAAGGGCCTCTGAAAACACCTGAATAAGTATTTGGATTTTAATTCTACCATTTAGCCCTACCATTTGACTGCACTGTTCACATTTAAGTAAATGTTCAAATAAGCATACCTCTGCTGTATATCCATATTCTCTCCTTTAGCTATTTACTATCCTATATCACAAATTCTGATAATGAGTAAATGTGGGAATTTCAGAAACTAGTCTGCTTGGGACGTTGGAACTGGAATATGACGACTTTATATCCCTGTGCCCATACATTCTACCTTATGTCCACGTGTCATCTCTTTTGCCCGTGCGTTTAAACCTCCCATAGTGTTGGACGATATTCGGTATCGATAACGATATAGCGATATATCGGACCAGATATTGATATCGAATATCGAAACGTAAATAGCGATATCGAAAACGCTATTTGTTGATTCATAATAACGATTGTAAACAATCCAACATAACCTACATTATATCCGAAACGGGAGCAATATGTTTTCCGTAATTCAGTTTTTATTATTTATTCGGTTTCTTTTTAACGACAATTTTGTTCTTAAATTTTGGCGAAACGAGACGTATCCTACAACGAACCATGCAAAGAAATATCGATATATCGATTACCGAATATCGAAAGTGAATCGATACATCGAAAATCCAGATATCGCCCAATACATACCTCCCCATAAGCTAATACTTGTAGACCGAAGAATAAAATCGTCCCCCTCTTTCTAAGCACCTCCCAACAGTCCCAAACAGGCTTTAGGATGCCAACAGGAAGTCACTTGATTGCAGTGTCATCTGGATCGATCCCTAAACATGAAAGTTATTTTTGGAAAGATGGCTCTGCCGTTCGTCAGGCATCGTGCTGCTTCTCATTGGTCGATAACTTGATCACTTCTGATCCGTTATCTGGATAGATACCGTGCCCTGATTTCGATTGCAACTACTGAAAATGTAGATCGAATAAACTCAAATAAGTAAAATAAAATGTGGATGAGGATATAAGGAATCGCAGTTTTTTTTTATTTATTTTTTTAGTTTAAAAGCGACGACTCCCGGATCTGTGCGATTACCTCGGGCGACACATGGGTTTACCTTTCTTTGTATTCAGCTTGTCCAAGGCTTGGGTATCTATTCCAAACCCGAAGCGCTGCTACCCGGACTAGGTTAATCGCTTCCCGAGTTGAAGTGTGTGAGGGTAACAGAAAGAAGTGTATCTGTCTTTTGTTAGTTACCTTTTACGGTAAAATCTCGCTAAGGTAATTTTTCAGATGCTCGGACAGTCCAGATTTTGTGGCCGCAAACTGGAATTCTTCTCGGAATTTTCTTCATCTTCCTCGCTTCAACTCGGAAAATTCAGATTTTAAACTTTCCGAACTGACACTCATGAAAATGGCGAAAAGTCGCTCCGGAAATCTGACCGGATCGTGTCCTCATTACAAGGCAGCGGACCTCTTTGTGGCGCGGACATACGGTCAGGTTTTCACGGCCGGATTTTCTGCATTTTCAGTATGAAGCTCTCCGTTCGGAACTGGTGGTGCCGGAAGTCGTGTTCGCGACTGTCCACATTAATTGTTTATCAAAACTACGAACCCCGCTACCAAACACTCCTCATACCAGTGTTGCCACTCGACAGTCACCGCTTCGCGGTGCCGGCCTCGTGAAACAGCGGTATTTCCGCGGTATGCTCCAACCAAAATGCGGTAAAATTTGCGGTATGCCAGAAAGACGCGAATTTTGGGAGAGCACTTGTGTCGAAAGTGTCGTTTCAGCATGGATTTGACATTTCTGGAGGGATATGTGGATTCCATCAGGCCGCAAATGCCAAAAACGCGTGTTAGCCGGCGCATTTACCCTTGGTTCACACTGCTGCTTCGTATGCGACACGATTTTTTCTTTGATGTTCTGACGTGCGACAGAATCGCATAGACCTTCCCACTACCACGCAGACGCAAATGGTAAACGAAATTTTTCGTCGAGATTATTCTGCAAAAGGACAAAGAAACCCTTGCGGAAACAACCTCTGAAGATGCTGGGAGATTTCCTAATGAAATTTTCAGTCAAACCCCACATGTCATCTTGTTCAAAACAGGTTAATACAAGTTTATTCAGAAGATATATTGCATTCAACCATCCTGGGATTACAGTCAGATCAAGGTAGAGCAATTTTAGTCCTGAAAATTAACTAGTCTTTGTTTTTTCTTTTCTTTCCCTCAAGAATCGCATGCGCTATGTCGGATCAGTTTAAATATTTCAACGCATCGGACACTGCGACAAAACGCAAAGTTCTGCGTTGCTTGTCGCACGATTTGTGTCGTGTGTCGCATTACGCAGGATTTTGCGCGAAATCGCAGCAGTGTGAAACAGGGGTTACGGTACCTGGGGCTGTTATTTTGCCGAGAAGAGCAGCTATATCCTTGTAATGGCGAGTCTATTATGGCTTGCCCGGCCATTTTGTTTTGCTCCACATTGAAAATTAAGGGTCTTTTTCTGTGTGTTCATGTGTGTTCATTTATTTTCTTCATTTACTCCGCTTTCTCAAAATGGCGGGTCATAAATAAATTACTTACTTTCTTACATCTAAAAATCTATTATCCTCAAGTCGAATGAATTAAGTTTGATTCACTCAACAATGGTAATCCCATCTCCATTTCGCGGTATACGGTACAAATCAAAATTGTATGCGGTATTTGCCTCAGAATCGCGGAATTATATTTTGAGTTATAAGTGGCAACACCGGCTCATACTCCCGTCGAAAGGTAATAACCGCACCTCCCAGTTCACCCCTCGTTTTTGTTATTTATCTGTCGGGCGCTAACCGTTTCCTTTCTGAGAAAACGCCCGGCCGTTCCCCTCTCGGGTTGTTAACCCTGTATTTCTTTGCAGGTATTTTTGCAACATGCCCGCGGGGTTTCGTCTTCAAACTTGATTGGCTCCTGGTCCCCCCTCAAGGCTGGAGGCAAAAATATGAAAAGGAAGAATCGCTCAGCAACCCCAACCAGAACTGCTTGAGAAGTCGAGGAGGAAAGAAGCTCCGAGTTGTTCAAATCACTCACTGGTTTCTCAAGAGATGTGATGGAAGGCCGACGAGATAGGAGTCTGGTGACATGTTAATGTTAATACCATGACTAGACCCTACACTCGTCCGGTCTTTCTTCACTTTGATCGTCGAACTGAGATACACCGATGTCCCTTGCACCCTCTTCCTAAAATCTAAACGTATTCCATACCCTTTTAACTTTAAAGACCCTAGTCCATACTATTTTTGTCAAGTCCTCAAATAGCTTGCCACTTTTTCCCATTCGAGTGACTTGGCGCGACACCTACTCTTGTTTGTTTACCAAACGTCTAAATCGTTCCACGATTTAGCTGTACGACTATTTGGCCCCCTCGTTCTGTTTCCTGCAAAGGAAACTATCAAGAGCCCTGATCCATTATTGTTTCGAGTAAAGCAAGAGGTTCGGCAATAAACCCTAGCCAATCTCTAGCGATTTCGGCTACATGAAAACGGGGAGGTATGTTTCTCGACCCCCCCCCTCCCCCCGTGGTTTTGCCCGTTTTGGGGGTTGCCATTTCCGACACGTTCTTTTGTCCCCATCCGCCCCCGTTCCGTCACGTAGAGACTCCGTCTATATTTGTGGTTGCCATACCACCAAGCTTTCTTTTGCTCTAAGATCCCCCTATTTCCTTACGTGCGGTGCTAAGCGAATCGATACCCCATTGAACTATACCCACACCATTAGATCAAGTTAAAATGATGTAAACACGTAACGTTCCGCTTTCAGTTTTCAGGACCGTTGAAGGGCCTCGCTCCACACAGCTACTTGTATTTATTCAAGAACCTTCAAGCTCACTTCAGTACCGATTTCTGGCCCCAAAAAGCCGCAGTCCCGATTTCTGGCCCCAAAAAGCCGCAGTCCCGATTTCTGGCCCCAAAAAGCCGCAGTCCCGATTTCTGGCCCCAAAAAGCCGCAGTCCCGATTTCTGGCCCCAAAAAGCCGCAGTCCCGATTTCTGGCCCCAAAAAGCCGCAGTCCCGATTTCTGGCCCCAAAAAGGCACAGTCCCTATTTCTGGCCCCACGAAGGCACAGTCCCTATTTCTGGCCCCAAGAAGGCACAGTCGCGATTTCTGGCCCCAAAAAGCCACAGTCCCCAGAGAGTAGGCGACCGCCACAACCGGTGGTGATCGACTTCGTGAAATCGAAGGCTTGGCTAGGCGGTCTCTTTTATGCATGCACCCCAGAATGTTTCGTCGCCACCCAGACCAGCAAAATTGTAAGGCCAAACTCCCCTCTTTCCGATAAAAATAGCTTTCGCTCAGGATATTATGTGGAACTCCTGGGTGCTCTGCAGTACAAAGACTTCTCGCTTGTCAAATCGAGTTGTGGATGTTTACATACCTTGTGAATTCCCAGCTTGGTTTAATTCAGTTCAGACGTACACCTGCGTCGGACCCAATTTTGACACAGATGAGGTTCTGTTCATGAGGAGATCGAAACATCCGCTTTTGGCCCCCCACTTTCTTTCTTTCTTTTTGCATCTTCCATTCCGGGTTTGCTCCGTTAGCTGAGGCTCTACACATTCCCGGCTGATTGAAAATTCTAACCGTCACCTCACTCGTTCGTCGAGTCCCCTCCCTTCCACGACTGGGTGCAGGGTGACCTCGTCATCCCGCTTTTGGTCCACCAACTTCGTTCTCTCGTTCCTCCCTATTCTGGGTCTGCTCCCCTTCGCAAAAGTTCGACATTCCCGCTTGATTAAAAATTCCAACCACGGCCTCTCGACTTCGTCGATGCCCCCTTCCCTCCCACCACTGCGCCGAGTATTACCTCGTCATCCGATTTTTTGCCACTTCTTTCTTTCGTTCCTCCGCGCTCTGCTCCCCTTCGCTGAAGCACTAGATTACTGGTTGATTGGAAAGTCTCACCACCCGTGTTATTCATTGCAACCCTCCCTTCCCGCCAGTGGGCGCAGCTTTTGGCCCCCTACTTCGTTATTTCTTTCCTCCCCGTTCCGACCTATAGCTCTAGATCGCGAAAATTCTCATTACGGCCACTAACCTTCTTCGTTGCTCCCATCACCTCCCACCTCTGGATGCAGTAGTACCCTTCCTGTGAGAAAGGATGGCTGGTCCATTTTTGTTATTTTTTCAGATTACCTCCCCCCCCCCCGTCCCGACTGAGGCCCCGTTGCAGAGTTCGATGGATTTTGCTGCGGTGGTGCAGTAAAAATCATTGCGTCGTCACCGGGTGAAATTCATCCACATTTGCAATTATAGCCTTTCTTATGTGTCAACTAATTAATGTACTGAGTGTGTGATCATTATGTTGTACAAACGTTTGACAAATAAACCAGCAAATACCGAAGTCTTCCACTTAGTTGTAGAGAGTTCTGCTGACCTCGCTCCTGTTGATGGGAGATTGATTTGCATTACTCCGGTTTCGCTGCAACACCCCAGATTTGGCGCGAAATTCCGCGTTTTGCGACATAATGCACAATCTTGCAAACGCAAAACATTATGGTGGCCTTTTGGGGCCAAAAAATACGACAGCGATTTGTCGGATGTGTTGAGATCGAGGGGTTACCGACTCCCGTTTATAATGAGCAAGTGCCCGGTGCTAGGCGGGTACCGGCACCGGGTACCACGTGTTAGAACATTGAAATCAACATGTTTCGAAAAGTTTTAAAGGTGAACCGCCTAATTTATGACCGGCACCGCTTGTTTCGGTCGGTGCCAGGGGTGGCAACGCCACGGATGGGAGGAAAGAGATGAGCGAAAGAGAGCTTGAATATTGATGAAGGTATTTTTGTGGCATAAAGAACATGTGGTCCGGCAGATCTAGATATGTGGCAATCAGAAGGGCGAAGTCAGATTTTAACCCCCAGTTCGTCCTGCTGTGGTAATCGCGTTATTTATGAGATAATTTCCCGGCGTTCGACTGAATCGCAGAAACGTTCACACCACGTCGAAATCGAGCTTATGTGTCGAGATTTTTCTGAACGGGACAACGAACCCCGGGGAGTTGACCTCTGAAGACCATGGGAAGAATCCACTGCTGGGGAATTTTAGTCGGTGAAACTTGATAATGTCGGGTTGAGCGGAGGATTGCACAGGAGACATTAACTGTCCAAGGATTACGACGTTTTCTGTCTCAGGTCGAGCGACTTTTAGCCGTGAAAATTGGCAGATGTTCCTTTCCCCGCGAAAATCACAGTGCGTATTGTTGGGCTTTAAGCCTTAAAGCACAACTCTTACTAGAAATGATCTTTTCCCTATAAAATGGATCAGAATAAACGTTTTCGAAAACATCATTACTTTCTACCCGAAACTAGCGACTCTTGTTAGCGCTTGTCGAATATCCAGCCTTCCTGCTCTCCGACGCGGCGGCTGGGCGCAAAGATTCGAAAACAGAACGTACCTTGGTTAAAAAGTGGGAAAACTAAGCAAATAAAAGAAGTAATACACAGAAGATTATCACATCCTTATGTTTGAAAGAGTTGTTAGCGGACAATGAAGATTCCGGCAAACTTTTCGTTGGGTGACGGGAAAACTCGGCAATGCCGAAAAAGCGCTAAAAATTCGTAGTTACGAAACGAAACAATGGAGAAAGGTGGGGATTTTAGAAGCTTATAATTCCACATGGGAGCTAAGTATATTATAAAAGGCAGAATAAGCAAGAGTGGTCGTTTAAAGGGCCTCTCGCACTATTTACTATTCAAATTTCAGTATTTTAAATATTTGAATACTTTGAAACTAGGGTGTGCCAGGGATAACATTTTTTGAAGCTGCGTACAGTTTGGCTCAGGATTGGAACCATGGATTTCCATCTCCAGGATGGCCAGTGAGTTGAAAGAAAGAGTCGCCGACATCTTACAAATTATGTCATAACCACACATTGACGGAGAAGTTCAAAATCCAAGGTGGAAGTGTTACCCTTTTGGATGTTTCTTCGTCGATATCAGAAATCACTGACAACAGTGCCTTCTCTATGGAAGACCGAATAGGACAAAATATTCCGAACGAGAAAATCATAGGTAAAAATCAGGAGTAAATATCACAGTAAAATGCAAATAAAATAGTTTCACGGTGCCGCAATATATACTACGCCGATAATCAATGGTAAAATTCACTGGGAAATATCAAGGGTGAAATTCACTAGGAAATATCAATGGTAAAATTCACTAGGACAAATCATGGGGGAAATTCATTGGGAAAAATCAAAGGTAAAATTCACGCAATTTCGATGAAATTTCACGAGGAGAAATCAACAGTAAAATTCACGGGGAAATATCAAAGGGAAATTTCACGGTGCCGCAATATATATCACGCCGATAATCAATGGTAAAATTCAGTGGGAAATATCAAGGGTGAAATTCACTAGGAAATATCAATGGTAAAATTCACTAGGACAAATCATCGGGAAAATTCATTGGGAAAAATCCTTTGATATTTTCCAGTGAACATTACCTGTGATATTTCCAAGTGAAAGGTGAATTTTCTCTTTCATATTTCCCCATGAATTTTACCTGTGATATTTCCCATTGAATTTTATCACTGATTTTTCTTTTTAAGTTAGCGGAGCGGCCCCGTGAAATTTCCCTTTGATATTTCCCCGTGAATTTTACTGTTGATTTCTCCTCGTGAAATTTCATTGAAATTGCGTGAATTTTACCCTTGATTTTTACCAATGAATTTTCCCCATGATTTGTCCTAGTGAATTTTACCATTGATATTTCCTAGTGAATTTCACCCTTGATATTTCCCAGTGAATTTTACCGTTGATTATCGGCGTAATATATATTGCGACACCGTGAAATTTCCCTTTGATATTTCCCCGTGAATTTTGCTATTCCTTCTCCTCGTGAAACTTCGTCGAAATTGCGTTAATTTTCCCCTTGATTTTTCCCAATGAATTTTCCCCATGATTTCTCCTAGTAAATTTTACCATTGATGTCTTTCCATCTGCAATCAATATCTATTTTATTTGAATTTCACCGTGATATTTACTCCTGATTTTTACCTATGATTTTCTCGTTCGAAATATTTTGTCCTATTTGGTATTCCATACTCCACTGCTTCCTGGCCGAAGATTGAAAATTAGTGTCTTTTATTGATTTTCTTTCATTTACTCCGCTTTTCCTATGTGGCGGGTTATAAATAGATTATTACTTACTTACTTAAAGTTTAACTGAAAAGGGCTTAGGTAGGACAATCTTGTTACCCATCACTTATTCACTTACAGAAGCTTGAAAACCCGGCGAAAACGCGTTACTTCGTTGCTCCGTTATTCACGAATAATCGATTTTCAAATAGTGGAATTTCCTTGTCTGATTTGTATACTCTATGCGCTTGTATCTGGGTTGTCTGCTCAAGGAAAACGATTTACGAAAAATGAGTGTTCACGCACTGTGCTACCTTTCGTGAGCTGATCACTGGCAACTGAAACGCAGCGTATATACTGAGATTCAGTTTTTCTGCGTCATAGTAGAAATTCGCGTTGTGAGGACGACCGTAGACATTCTTAACGTCATTCCAGAGCAAATAGTGAAAATAAAAAAAAATCCCTTAACGCAATCCAAGAATGCAGTGTATTCATTTATATGATACAAAAATAAGTTGGCTTTTCAGTTAAACTTTATTTAAAACTTACCGTATTAGGGTGTAAAATCGACAGTACAAGCTGCTACTGGATTATGGTGCAGCTTAAACATTGTTCAAATAGGTGGTACAAGGCGTATAAGGTTTATTGCAGATTCCTCTTCTCAGAATAGCGCGGGGTTCTATTATTGCTTATGCAGAGCCGATCAGATCGCTTGACTGGTTCCGCCAGCAGGCTGAGCGTCATCAGGGTCAGGCGTTACTAGCCAAAATGTTTGTTTGTTTTTTTTAGGGGGAGGGGGAGGGGCATGGACTTAACCGACTGGCATGTAATTTTTTCCGACTGTTTTTGCAGAAAAATTAACTGTTTTCAAGAAAAAACGACAGTTTCAAAAAAAACGACTGATTTTCAGAAAAAAAAAATACTGTTTTGACGAAAAAATCGTCTGATTTTCAGAAAAATCGACTGTTCTGTGAAAAAAAAATCAACTGTTTTGGTTCGAGGATAAATGCTGTCCACCCATTAATTTAGTAGCTTTTCACAATACAATGGGCGTCAAGTTGTACTCGTGTACTTCAAGTGGTACTAAGAACATGTTTCTGATCTTTAGAAGCTCGAAAAATTGTGGCACCGTAGCAACACTGGACGCTGCATTGATAATAACCTGTTTACTTTGTATTTGAACAAGGGTGTGTATTAAGATGTAAACATCGCGCTATTCAGCATATTACACCTATTTGAACAATGTATTAGGTTTCCCCCTCAACATTGGTTGCGTTCCGTAACTAAACGATAGTTAACGAATTGTTAACAGTTGCTAACTTTTTGCGTTCCACGTTTCTGATTTCGAAATTTAAGCTCCGCCCACCCACAATTTGCGTTCCAGAGCTTAACGATTGTTAACTACTTTGTAACGATGGTAGGTGAGCATCGTTACAAAATACTTAACAATTGTAGAACTGGGAAAAGTTAGCGATCGTTAAAGCTGCAGTTAGCTCCGCCCCGAAGTAAAGTTACCGATTGTTAACGATCGCTAAGTTGGTGGAACACAACCATTATCTGCATTTTCCTCATCAGAGGTTTGAAAATGTCGACACTTCGTACGGAATTGATGGCCCAGCCGAAAATCCGGACTAGGGTTTCAAACCCCGAACGCCTTACCACTGCTCTTACCTTCGTCTGTCTGTAGCCTTTGAAAATCACAACCAGACATACTGAGATACGCGATCTTTGATCCCTGGCTTACCACCTTAACGGCTCACCGTTCACACAGTTTCATTATAGGCCGCACAGCTTTTCCCTTGATTCAGCCAATCGAAGGTTACTGCAACACTTCCCGTTTCCCGGGTATAACGCAAATCTAGTCTTATTTTATTTATTATTTCCAAAAACGGTAAGCTAGAAGCTTTTCGATATTACATTGTATTTTCGAACAATCGTTTTATTCGTTATTTGAATAAATGTTTCCTGGTCAGTTTGGGCTCAGGGAGTATAACCCTTGGTTCACACTGCTGCTTCGTGTGCGACACGATTTTTTCTTTGATATTCCGACGTGCGACAGAATCGCATGGACGTTCCCACTACCACGCAGACGCAAATGGAAAACGTAATTTTTCGACGAGATTATTCTGCAAAAGGATAAAGAAACCCTTGGGGAAACAGAGTCTGAAGATGTAAGAATACTTACTTACTTACCACCCATCATTAGGAAATTTTCAGTCAAACCATATGTCATCTTGTTCAAAACAGCCTAATACAAGTTTATTCAGAAGATATTTTGCATTCATCCCTCCTAGGATTACAGTCAGACCAAGGTCAAGGTCAAGTCTTGAAAATTAACTAGTCTTTGTTTTTTCTTTTCTTTCCCTCAAGAATCGCATGCGTTATGTCGGATCAGTTAAAATAATTCAACGCATCCGACACTGCGACAAAACGCTAAGTTCTGCGTTGCTTGTCGCACAATTTGTGTTGTATGTCGCATGACGCAGAATTTTGCGCGAAATCGCAGCAGTGTGAACCTTGGGTAAAGGTGTTTGCCCGTGACAATCCAGATTAACGATTCACAGTCCGGATTCTCCGAAATGCGTTTTCTCCGATAATCCAGAACACGATAAATCGTATTCTCTGACATTCAGGATTGGTTCTTGCATCGTCGATTCGGGAATCTTGCAACGGAGTGGGATTCAAGGTCGTCGCATTGTCGTTTGTTATCCAGCTTCTCTGATGGATCAGTAATCCCGGGGTTGTCGCGGAAAAACGCCTTTAGTCTTATCATTTGGACATGAACTTGCCGCAAAATCATCATTTCCCACCAAATTCGGAAACCACCTTACCAGTTCTTGGGGTTGAAAAAGTTGAAATTGGAGCCACAAAAACCTTGTTGGTCACGGAAACGTTCGTGGGTCATGCAAACGATCACAGAAACGCTCTTTTCGAGCTCTAACTGAGCCACAAACACTTTCTGGGATCGCGGAAAAAACGCCTCTAGTGCTGGCCTCGCGGCAATGCTTGCTCCGTATAAGAAAACCCTTAGCAACAAGAGAATACTCTAGACGACTAATTCCAAAATACGCCAGTGATCCTCAGGAAGAACGAGAAAACGTCTCACTAACGACTCTAACACAACAACTCAAATCCTGTGTCAGTCAATCACGGCGATCGCTGCGGACAGCTGTGGTGCCGCTTCCGGCTCTTCCGCTAGGTACGCGGCGATTTTGCGTCGGCAAGGAGTGTTTGGTTTACAAATATATTTTCGACTACTCCAAAACTACACAACTACGAACAATCCGTAACACTAACATTACAGCGGTATCACAAAAGATTTCGTTCACAGTTTGGTTAATATGCGACAGTTTTAAACAAGTTAAACGTTACTGAAGTGCGCCATACACCAACAAATCTAACGCCAAGAGCTCAAGATTTTTACATCGTCGCTCGTGACTCTCTAGGGCATTTTACTCTATTTACCAAATGCTCCAGTGTTGGAACCATCTTCAACAGGAGCACGCCTTGTTCAAAGGCACAACGTAGTCGGCTCTACACTGCCAGTGTCAGAAGTTCCGAAACATTTGCAGTTTCAACAAATATTAGAGCACACTCTATTTTGACGTTACAGTTTCCGTTAAGACCTTTCAAAATCATAATATTTCATATGAAGAGGCTTTCATTAAATTTGACGTTCCTAAATTAACTGAACGTAGAAATACTCTTTCAAACAAATTTGGAGCTAAGATAATGTGTTGTCCCCAGATGGCCCATCTATTCCCCCCTCCCCTCCCGTCTTCCGTGCGTCGGTCCGAGAGGAATACTGGCAATCAGTTTTCTCCATGCCCTGCTAACTCTTCTGCCCAATTTTTACGTAGTTTCATCCCATCACTTATTTCTGGCCATATCTTGTAAATGTATTGGTTATTTTGTCTCTTGTCTGTGTATTTCGTAAATTTGTATTCCTCTTCTAGTGTTTAGCTATTTGGATAAAACTTGATTGATTGATTGATCGAAAAAGCCACTTTGACTGAAAGGCTCCTCCTCCAAGGCGGGGCCACCTGTCGCCACTTGACTCCTCCTCCAAGGCGGGGCCACCTATCACCACTTGACTCCTCCCCAAGGAGGAGTCAAAATACGCCCCTGTGGTGCCGCTTCCGGCTCTTCCGCTAGGTACGCGGCGATTTTGCGTCGGCAAGGAGTGTTTGGTTTACAAATATATTTTCGACTACTCCAAAACTACACAACTACGAACAATCCGTAACACTAACATTACAGCGGTATCACAAAAGATTTCGTTCACAGTTTGGTTAATATGCGACAGTTTTAAACAAGTTAAACGTTACTGAAGTGCGCCATACACCAACAAATCTAACGCCAAGAGCTCAAGATTTTTACATCGTCGCTCGTGACTCTCTAGGGCATTTTACTCTATTTACCAAATGCTCCAGTGTTGGAACCATCTTCAACAGGAGCACGCCTTGTTCAAAGGCACAACGTAGTCGGCTCTACACTGCCAGTGTCAGAAGTTCCGAAACATTTGCAGTTTCAACAAATATTAGAGCACACTCTATTTTGACGTTACAGTTTCCGTTAAGACCTTTCAAAATCATAATATTTCATATGAAGAGGCTTTCATTAAATTTGACGTTCCTAAATTAACTGAACGTAGAAATACTCTTTCAAACAAATTTGGAGCTAAGATAATGTGTTGTCCCCAGATGGCCCATCTATTCCCCCCTCCCCTCCCGTCTTCCGTGCGTCGGTCCGAGAGGAATACTGGCAATCAGTTTTCTCCATGCCCTGCTAACTCTTCTGCCCAATTTTTACGTAGTTTCATCCCATCACTTATTTCTGGCCATATCTTGTAAATGTATTGGTTATTTTGTCTCTTGTCTGTGTATTTCGTAAATTTGTATTCCTCTTCTAGTGTTTAGCTATTTGGATAAAACTTGATTGATTGATTGATCGAAAAAGCCACTTTGACTGAAAGGCTCCTCCTCCAAGGCGGGGCCACCTGTCGCCACTTGACTCCTCCTCCAAGGCGGGGCCACCTATCACCACTTGACTCCTCCCCAAGGAGGATCCAACTATATCCATCAGATCGCAACTAGCCTTGTTTGTAAAAACAATTCCAGTTAAAGGGCCCGGCGTTATGCTAAGAGGAATGATACTTAGTGTTATGTTTTACAGAAACTAACATTTACAGAACCCCTCGCACTAATTACTTTTTAAATTCCAGTATAAACTAGTTGAATGCTTTAAAAATAGGCTTTGCTTTCACCAAATGAACCGCGGCTTCACAACAAATCCACGAATTGACGAATTCTTACTTTCATCCTCTGATCCAGTCTTGAAAGTACCATATGAGCTTCTAGCTCTTGTTTTTTTATGGAAGAGTTTGAGCTGTTTGACTTTTAACTAGTACTTCTCTGATTCAAAAACTGATAATAATAGACCTTATAAGGAAATTCGAATGGTCCAAGTACAAAAATTTCAACAGAACTTGCATCAAGAAACGGCCTAACAAGACCGTCGACTTCTAGCAAAATCAGGGAAACTTACAACCGTTTTTTTTTATGAATGAACTTATCACAAACAACGAAGTTCGGATCTCCGGTTTACGAACGGATGGGTCGATTACCCTCATAACACATTTTTTCTCAACACTAGCAAACATCGTGTTATCTCGTAAAATCTTGAAATTGCGCATCCTTGTGTAACTACTTTCGACTCTTCCTAATGTTTACCAAATACCGCAGATAAACATTTGCAGTAGGTGCCCATGAGAAGCGCGAGCGTTGATAGAAAAAGTCCTGAGGGTAGTTTGGTAGCTACAATTGATGCACTATGCGTAAAATGCGGTAGAAAAAGCTATTCAGTATAATAAGAAGCCTTAGGACTAGGTTAGAGACTGAGCGCTGGAGAATCCGGAGATGGCAACCATGTAAGCAGGGGACAGGCAGGGAAAAAGTGTCCGGCCGGTCACTGAAAGAGCTTTCCGCAAACGCATGGTAAAAACAACCACGTCTTTTGAACCACGTGGCACTTGCTACAGTGTCAGTAGTTCAATAACAGATAACGCAAGGATGCGCAGTTTCGCCAGATAATACTTGGGATGTTATCTGTTATGATTTTGCAAATTTACGCATGACAAACAAGAGCCGAAAAACAGCCGACCGTCTGCTGACTTTTCCGATATCATTATGTTAAACAGAAAAGTCAGCAGATGTATTTCCGGCGGTTTCGGCTATTCTTGTATGCATAACCTTCAATGCGTAACATTTAACATTAACATTTTTTTTTCTAAATCATAACGATCTGCTGAAACTGCGCATATGAAACTTCTGGCAGCGTAGTGCCCAGCAGTACCAGCGTCCGACCCGAGTCCCAGCTCACGCGGAAAGGCCACCGTTTCATCAAGAACAAACAACGAGATAGAACTGCTGTCCCCCTATTTCGGTCATACAAACATGCTGAGTCGCGTAAAATACGGCCGTCTTCCGACGTAAACGAGCGGAGGTTACTAGCTTCGCGCCACTTCGCTTTTTGTTACCTCTACAAATAGCTATATCGCTGTTAAGTCGCTAAAGAGGAAATCTAGCAATCAAAGCTGATTAGTTCTAAGGACTTACTCCAGAGCGGGTCGGCTAGCGGAGCACGGCTCCTGCTAGCCTCCTTCGATATTTCTTGTGCAATAAGCAACGGTGAAGACGGAAGAGGAGTAAACGGGTATCAACATGAGCTCAAAACTAGAGTAAATACCTCTAGGTCCACTCAATTTTGTCGGGGTTTTCATAGTCGCCGCATTCGACTAAAGACAGAAGTTCTTTCTGATTATTTGTTCTCGCTTTCAGTGAATACGCCGAACACTTTGCACACAGTTTGCTGCATTAGTAGTTGCGTTTTTGATCGAAGTTTGAAGTTACCTTCAACCTCAAAGTTCTTTGTCCTTCAAACTCTGACCGTCAAACTTCGTGAGCTAGCAAATTCGAAGTTAGCTTGAATCGTCGAAGAAACGTCAACCGGGCAAGGATCGCCGAAGTCGTAAAAACACTAATTAAGCAAACTTTGAACTTCGACGGTGTTTGAAAACGGTTATGCAACCGGCTACGCTAAAGGCGAACAAAACTTCGACAAAAAACGCAACTAGTGTTAAGCAGACACGGCGTAGGCGATAGTAGCCAACCAAATTTGGCTACTATCTAATGGAGACACAATAGAACTGAACACCCTTTCGAACAGAAGGGTGGCCCATTTCATGTTACAAGAAAAAAGTTCACTCGGCTTTTAAAAGGTACATGATACTCCTGCGAAAGCCAATCTGTGCGAACAACTCTAGATCCACTAATGGTGCAGACAAGCGACCAGATCCACGTTCTATTTATCTTACGCCAGTTAACAACCAGTCAACAACAGAGAGCGTGTTCCACCCTACTTACCGTAGTTAATTACGCCATGATGTCACGAATTGGCGTCAAAGTTGGAACGCATTTTTCTATTTTCGGCGAAGATATCATGCCACGGGCTAATCTGGCCAATCACGTTACACAGATTCATAGTTACCACGCTTACTACGCTCCCGAGCATGGTAAGCAAATAGTTACTATTTCGAGAAGGTTGGAACGGTCAGCGTAGTAACCTTTTACGAGGTTGGAACGAAAATAGTAACTAATAGTTACTATTGTTAGAAGGATGGAACGCGCTCACAGTTGACTTTCCTCTCTGGAATCATTTTCTCCTCGAAAAGTCTCCCGTTAATTTTTTTAGATTGAGCCTGAAGAGGACCCTTGCCAAGCAGGGCCCAAATGTTAGTAGAATAAATCCCCGCTGACTTTACTAATTACACTGTAAAAAGTTTTCCCGTATAAAGATTAAAGTTAACGCAGTATTTGCTACTCAGATTATTCTTATCTCTACGCAGATTAGATTAATACCAAATAGAGATAAGATGAAAATGATTGATCCCAGCTGACTTTACTACTTACACTGTAAAAGTTTTTCCGTATAAAGATTAAAGTAACTGCAGTATTTGCTACTCGGATCATTCTTATCTCTACGCAGATAAGATTAACACCAAACAGATAAGATGAAACCGAGTAGCAAATACGGCAGTTAACTTTAATCTTTATACGGAGAAACTTTTTACAGTGTAGCGCCACCGAATATGAGTTGCAATCAGCTTGGACTGAAGGAATACTGATGACGAGACTCGCTAGCGGAAACGAAAGTAGAGTAGAGGTATGCTTATGCGAACGTCTGCTAACAGTGAACGATCGCCGAAGAAAAGACTAGAACCCAAACCAGGCATTTTTTACCATAAATATTTGTAATAACCACTCATGCTTTTGTCACTTTTTGAATATTTTGCTAATTCACGGCTGAAAGTGACTCAACTGACACCTGGTTTGCTTTTTTGTAATTTGAAAAGTTTGCCACGAGGAACGCACCTTCAATGGAGAATATAGCGGTCTGAACCTGCAGATGCCTTCAAAAGAGGAAGGACCTTTTTTGGTAATTTCAAAATCAAAGGGAGTTAATTGAATTTCTAGTTAAAGTTTGTACCAGGATGACCCTGAAATTGTTGGCTGTTAGCTGATATCAAGTTTGTTATTTTTCTTTTCCATTTTACAAGTAACAAAGCAAAGGGCAGTGGAACAGTTAAAAAAGTGTTCAAATAAGCATACCTCTACTGTACGTCTTTTGGGAACGTTTTTAAAATACAGGACTGGAAAGCCGCTATTTAAAAGTCAAATCACGTGGCTAGGTGTACTTTAAATCGAGCACACTTTCTCCGTGAAATGAAATAAAAATACCCGTTATTAGTTTGCGCTCAGTAAGAATTGCGAAAGACAGCAAAGCGATAAAAAACCAAAGGAATGATAAAACGAATTACGCAACAAGCTAAATTACAAGAGAGATACAACAGAAAATAAAAACATATTTCACAATTTCCAGGCGAATTAATACCAAAAACTAAGCTTCGAAGTAAATTCGGTTTCCGACCCAACGGCGTTTGCAATATGCTAAATACTCTATCACATAATATTAAACACTTCGGGAGCCTCTATGAACCTTTTTTATGTTTAGTCGCCGGATTTCATATGAAAGTTATGGCCGCTTTTCCGGTACAATCCCAGATTATTATCGTAGATAACTGATTCGTCAGAGGAAACAGCAAATCGCCTATCTCAGATTACAAAGCGACGATCTTGAATCCTGAATCTCACTTCGTTGGAAGATTCCCGGATTGACGATCCAAGAACGAATTCGGATTGTCAGAGAAAACATTTTCATAATCCGGATTATCGAAGAAAACGCATTTCGAAAAATCCGGATTGTCACGGAAAAACGCCTTACGTGTTCACTGTCTGAGGATTGCTCCGCCGTACCGTTCGCTATTTGGTGGTCAGCGAAGTGTCAGCATTAGATAAGTAAACATGCCTGACTTTTTTGTAGCGCACTGTATTAAGTTAATGTTCAGAGACATTTCTGTCAGACTTGCTCGTTCTTTTACGACTTAAAAGGGAACAATCGGGAAATTTTAAAGGATTAAGGAACAGGAATAGAGACAGACTGATGGCCAAGGCCGTATCCAGGGGGGGGGGGTATAAATAATCATAATAAATAATAAATAATCATTTTTACAGGCTTTTCCCTCTGATATATGTCTTTTTTGTCCGACCCGCAGGCAACTCCCCCCCCCCCCAAAGGCGAACCCCCTCCGAAATAAATTCCTGGGTACGGGCCTGCTGATGACATGTATTTTAAACTCTCCTTCATCACGGTTACCCGTTAAGCTATTGCCCCAGAACAACATCCACATAAACTTCGAGAAGCGGAGGCGGTGGGAGAGGAGAACTCCCGAATCGGCCGCTTTGTGCTATATAGAGATAAGCAAACACAAGTTACGATCAATGCAAAGCGGCAGAGATATACCATAACTATTTATGCGGAATCTGTTGAAACACAAGGTACGACATGAACTGTCTCCCTCTTTTACCCCTCCCCCCTTCCAACCTACTAAATAAACACACAGTCAAGGAAAAATTTTCATATGTATTAACTAGCACGTTTGGCTTGTACAGTGTAACGACCTGTAGCGCCCGGCATCGTATGAAACTGGACCGCCAGTTTAAGAGCTTGGTCACACTGGGCTCAAAAACCAGCCTATTCAACAAACAATTGAAAATCCCTAGGAGACCTGAGATTTCATAGGCTTTGTGGCAGCTTGGGGATACTGAGCAGACTGCAATTAGGGGTCAATTGGGGTTCCTGTAACATAATTATATACACTGTTTTGCTCTAACTGATCTCAACATTCAGAATTGGTTGTATCTTGTTCTTTTTTCTATTTTTGCAAACCAAAAAGCCAGGAAATGAGCCAAGTGTGACCATGCTCTAAGAGCTTATTCAACCAGTTTGAGCTATTTCGACGACAAGCTCTAAGCAGCGCTTAGTGCTCATCTCGTGCGAAAAAGCGTCACATTGCCCGAAAAACAGGGTTTGAATAAAGGATTCCAAATACCTCCTATGAGATTATTCTCCCTGGCCTGGTTGTTTTGACGACACGCTCTACGTACACTGTAAAAAGTTTCTCCGAGCAAGGATTAAAGGGTGATTCTGGCGGTCTGGAAAGCTCCGCGAGCTTATGCGCCGGCTGTTTTTGCGAATTCGGCTAAAACTCGTTTCGCTTTCCTGAGCTGTTCTCGCGCTCCGCTAGTTTCCGCCAGCACTTGGAAAGCGAATCCACTTCACGAGTGGAAAGTGATTTCGGCAAGTCCTCGAGAAGTTGTAATGGTGCAACTGAGGCGCAACGACTTTCCGTTTGTTCTTGCGCTGAGCAAATTCTCGTTTTGCTTTTCGGAAAGCGAATCAAAGAGATCGCCAGAATCGCCCTTAAAGTTAACTGCAGTATTTGCAACTAGATTGATCTTATCTCTACCATCCGCCGTGTGACGTCACTCTACTGATATAAGATTAATCCGAATTAGAGATAAGATTATCCTTTTAGAGACAAAATTAATCCCAGTAGCAAATACTGCAAGATTTTTGCTGTACAGTGTAATAGGACGCTGCAGCGTATACACATGCCGAAGCAAAGTGGTGGATCATACGAAAACATTCCCTTCGAGCAAGCTTCATTCAGGGAGACAATTTCTCTCAAAACCCACCATCAAACCAAACCTCAGACCCCCCCCCCCCCCCCCAATCATTTCCTCACACTCCTCCAATCATTTTTCACTACCCAACTTTTAGAGAAATTTTAGACTCAGAATGGGTAACTATTCCATCGGCAATAGATACAACAATACGATCAAGCCACTTCACCGGGTTTGGAGAGATGATACCCCCCTCATGGAATCCAAGATGGCCGCCGTGCGACGTCACAATCATCAACGTTTCGGGACGAGCCACTAAAATAAAAAAATCGAATTAAACAAGAGCTGCAAGCTCATATGGCACTTGCAAGCTTACGTAGTAGCTAATATTTGCGCTGTCTTGAGGCTCAGACGATTATGGGCCTTTCGGATTCGTGAAAATGTATGGTTTACTCAAAATAATCCATGCACTTGTTGGTTACAATGCACACTTTAAGGGGATAGGAATCGATTTTGTGAGCAAAAGCACTGGTACACAAATCATCATGGGCCATTGGGTCACTAAAGTGTAGGCTATCATTGTCCGAAAGTAATTTTTTGGGGCATTTTGCAGCTAAGATGCGCACTTAAAGGGGGCTTGAACTGAATTTGTAAGCAAAATAACTGAGGCACAGATGATCATGGGCCCTTGGGAGCCCCTTGTGTATTTTGAACAGTATCATTTCTTAAATCTGTTTTTTTTCCACTTTGCTGTAAGAGTGGCGCTTTAAGTATGCTGGAAAGTCATTTACAAGCATAATCCTTGCCGCAAAAATGATAATGGGCCCTTGGGAGTCACCAAACTGTATTTTGGTCAAAAGTTTTTTTTTTCACTTCGCAGTTAAGATAAAGGCTTTAAGGGGGCTAAAGAACTCAATTCCAAGCATATACTTGAGGTAGAAATGATCATGGGCCCTTGGGGATTACAAAAGTGTATAGTTACATCAGAAATTCGTCCTCTTGTCGATTATCAAATTTCCTCCAGATCCGACCCACCGTTCAAAAGTTATGCATGCAGGCACACACATTTTAGTAATTCGGATTTCAATTCCCTCTACTCCCCCGAAGATGGCCGGATCGGGGAATGAGTGCTTCCCCCTCAATCTGATCGGGTCCCTAATACACCTGTCGAACTTCTTTGTCCAAGTACATTTGTCAGTACCTTACCTCGCGGTCACCAGAATTCCGGGAAACCCCCTCTAACACCCCCCCCCCCCACAGTGCGCCGATCCGGTTCGTTTCTATAAAAAATGTATTTATATCTTGTCCTTGTTCTTCTCACTAAGCTTCATCCCGGTCCCTCGACTCTTAGCCTGTCCCAATTTTTCCGGTCCCCCTCCAAACCCTCCCCCCCCCCAGAGTTATCGGATCCGGTCCGGACACGAAATGGGATAGCCGAGACCCAAGCTCTTTCCAACTGTCAAGTTGCATCAGTGTCCGATTCCCCGTTCTGATGTTACGCCTTGCCTCAAAACCATTTCCCCTCCCTCCTCTCCCGCTGATGGTCAAATCTGGGAAATGACTTTTCTCAATTCAATCTGGTCGGGTCCCTGATACGCCTGCCAAGTTTCATGGTCCTAGCACATCTGGAAGTACCTTAACTGGTGATAACCGGAATTCAGGGCCCCATCCACCAACTCCCCCCCAGATCCAATCCGGTTATGTCAACGATGTATCTAGGATCTGTGATTTTTCTTCCCATTAAGTTTCATTCCGATCCCTCCGCTCTCCCTCCCCTCGTCCCGGCCTGAAGTGGCAACTCGGATATCTAGACATTGCAAATGCTAGAATGCTTCCGATTTTAAGTAAGAACCTCTGCACGAACAACCTCTTTACGAACACATTGTTACCTTCGTTTTCCCCAAAATCCTCACGGTAGCCAACGTTATCCACAAATTACTTGAACATAATTCACTCCTGAACGCCAATCCGCCATTGCTAATTAACTATTCATTGATCTCCTGACGCTGGTGAAAAGATTACTAAAACCTCCGAGAAGATCGAGTGGCGTGTGAGAGGACTAAAACAACTAAGTATATCACCATGTGGACGTTTAGATATGTCGGAAGAAGAAATCACCGTCCAGTTTGACATTTTTTGGTATCGGAAGCTGAATATTATTTCAGAATCGTCAAGAAATCACTATAACGAATTTAGTATAATTTACGGCGCGTGTTTATTGTGATTTAGTTGACATCCTTAATTCTTTGGACTTACGGGAATTAACAAGAAAAATCAGCTGAAAGAAGTCGATAATGCAAATAATTAGTTTAATTTTTCTACACATTTTCCATATGCCTGCTACACTAAAAACATTTTGTTAGATAAAAAGTGAAACCGAGATTACATCCTCCCCATGTCGGGCGCTTTCGACCCGGGCCGCTAGATGACCCAGCGGTCGGATCGAGTCGTGGCTTCATCTAGGGTCTTGGTCGGGGAGGGGGGGGGGGAGTTCTAGACGTTGCAAGTGCTAGAATGCTTATGATATAACTCCTTTAATAGGGAACTAAGAACCTCTGCAGGCCAGATATTTGATTCTCCAAGAGGAATGTCTGTTCTTGCCAAAATCCAGCGTTATTAACACTTCAGACACTGAATATCCGACGAGGCCTATAAGGGACGAGAGGGGCTAATCCTCAGCGCTGAAACCAAGGCCAAACAAGGCACCGGATGGCGCCGAACCCTTCCCAACAAGTTGCAATCAAAACACCCTTCCGTCTGGCATACCAGCAGGACTTTGACGGGCGATCAATCACATGTAACCTTGTTTGTGAATTTGAGGGGTCTCTTGAGGGAGTGGTAACTCCAAATTAACACCACACGGACGGTGCAAGGCCTGACGAAGAAACGTCAGGTAACTATGTTAAGTAACGTCAACAGGGGCGTCACGACTAGGGGGGGGGGGAGGGGGGACGCCCCCCCCCCCGAATGTTGTCAGCCGATCGGTAAAAAAATAGCCGAGTCGGTGCGAAGCTACGCTATCTTTCGTAAAAACAGTCTATTTTTTTCTTGGAAACAGTCGATTTTTTTTTATAAAATAGTCGGTTTCTCGTAAAAATAGTTGATTTTTCTTACAAATAGTAGTTTTTCTTAAAATCAGCCGATTTTTCGTTAACACAGACGTTTTTTCTCAATAATAGTCGTTTTTATCTGCAAAAACAGTCGGTAAAAATGACCAGCCAGTCTCTAAATACCTTGCCCCAAACATTTTGGCTAGTAACGCCTCTGAACGTCAAGTAACTTTATCTACATTGATTACACTGTTAAAAATTTTCTCCGAGTAAGGATTAAAGTTAACTGCCGTATTTGCTACTGGGATTAATCTTATCTCTACTGAGATAAGATTAATCCAAATTAGATAAGATTATCTTTTTAGAGACAAGATTAATCCCAGCAGCAAATGCTGTAAGTTTTTTTTTATAGTGTATGTTTTGATTTATCTTACATATGTATTCCAGTGAAAAAACGTTGACGTAAAGATGCAATTCGGAGAACACGATGTGAAACAATAAATGTTTTTCTTCCTATTTTTTATCGATTTACTAATAAGTGATTCTAATTATGTTTTCAAGAATTTCATGCAATTTGTATGCCGAAAGATACTATGGGCGCATCGACAAGAAACGGCCTAAGGGCACATCGTCCCCAACTCGGGGCGCTATAATCGTAAAGCTTTAGGAAATTTGTACAGGACCTTCTGCGCTCCTTCTATACTATTTCGTTCTGGTGTCACTCATGTTCTGCAAAAGAATGAGATCAAAAAGATGAGATCGTGTTATTTTAAATATGCAAAGCACCTGCTCCACTTGTCGAAATTATGTTATAACCATACATTGACGGAGAAGTTCAAAATTCAAGATGAAAGTGTTACACTTTTGGATGTTTCCTCGTCGCTTTAAAAAATCAGGGTGGTTCCCAAAAGCACCACGATCTTTTGTCCACTCTCACAATGCCCACGACCAAAATGCCCACGGTAAAAAATGCCCACGATTCAAATGCCCGCGGCTCAAAATGCCCACGACTCAAAGTGCCCACAATTCAGGTCGAAAACCCGAAATCAAAATCGTCCGAAACGCCGGCGGCTCAAAATGGTCACAGGGAAGGCTGATATCGTCTTGGTTCTAAATGCCGACGGCTGAAACTATCCACAGGGAGGCCAAAATCATCCTGGGACAACGGACTACGAGATAGGATTAACCACGGAAAAGGTTTCGAAAGGAATTTTTCCAGTTAACTTGCATCACGAAGGTAAGAGTAATTCGTTAATTAAAAATTCCAAGTTGGTCCTTATCAGTCAGAGGCTTGCTCAAGGAAGCACAGCGCTTAATTCAAGCAATTATTATTAGCCCTTATTTATTCTTGATTCAAGTTTACTACGGTCTGAACCCCTCAAATAATCCAATCGTCGGAATTCTGAACCGTGGGCATTTTGAGTTGTTGGCATTTTTAGTGGCCATTTTTTGAGTCGTGGGCATTGTGATCAAAATGCCCACGATTCAGAATGCCAACGATCAAAACGCCCACGACTCAAAATGCCAACGGTTCAAAAAGCCCACGACTCAAAATCAGAGGCGTTACTAGCCAAAATGTTTGGGTGGGGGTGGGGGGGGGTGGAGAGGGATTTACCGACTGGCTGGTCATTTTTACCGACTGTTTCTGCAGAGAAAACGACTGTTTTCAACACCAAAAAATGACAGTTTTGAAAAAAAATCGACTGATTTTCAGAAAAACCCTTATTTTGACGAAAAATCTACTAATTTTCAGAAAAACCGATTTACGAAAAATCGCGGTGCTTCGCGCCGACTCGGTTATTTTTTACCGACTGGCCAACAGCATTGGGGGGGGGGGGGGGGGGGGGCCTTCACCCCCCCCCCCCCCCCCAGTCGTGACGCCCCTGCTCAAAATGCCCACAACTGAGGTCGACGACCCCGAAATCGAACTCGTCCAAAATGTCAACTGCCCAAAATGCCGCCAGTTTAAACTGCTCACAGGGGAAGATAAAATCGTCCTGGTTCAAATCTCTGAGAAGAAGCCTAACTAGCCATGACTCATTGGGACATCGAAACTCTGGAATATACCATTGCTGATTATTCACAAATGACGATTGAGTCACGAAAGGAATTTATGAATCGGCAGACAAATAGTAACAGACGATGAGCAAAGGGGTTAGAGACTGCAATTAAGAACCCCTGATAAGAAGCCTAACTAGCCATGACTCAAATATATCGAAACTCTGGAATATATCGTTGTTGATTATTCACAAATGATTGATTGAGTCACGAAAGGAATTTATGAATCGGCAGACAAATAGTAACAGACGATGAGCAAAGGGGTTAGAGACTGCAATTTAGAACCCCACTATTACTTTTAGGTTGTACAAATTTTATTTTATTAATTTTGTTTTTACTAATCACACATCTTCTCTTCCGACCTATCAAGTTTTACTCGAATCTGGGCATTTACGGGAAATGTCATTCACGAAAAATGAGCCGGAGTCTGTAATTAAGGTAAGGTAAGGTAAGGTAATTGCCACACAAAATATGGAAACTATTGTACTTACGGGCAAAATTCTTCACTGGCTCGAGAAGGGGTTCGGGAACAAGGGGATCATCCGACGAGTTAATGAAAATCATGGGAGTCTGTATTCCCTCTAAGTAGTTGATGCAGCTGCTGCTCTGATAAAGTGAGGCGACACAGGCGAAGCCATGAACTCTCCTAAAAAGTTTAATCGGTTTAGCACACATACACTCTTATCCCCCCCCCCCCCCCCTGTGGTAAATAGTAGCAAATGAATGGGGCTGAACTAGAAGCCTGACGTCCCTTACTCCCAAATATCAAGAACAAATAAGCACTAAGCTGCGCGGAACATCACAGTTCGTTACCTCTACAAACAACTATACCGCAGTAAAGCGTTGGAGAAGAAATTTCAAAAGTAAAAGCCAATTTGTTGTCTATCACTGTGACGTCACGTGTGGCGGTCTGCAGAGCGGGTCACACTGTAAAAAGTTTCTCCGAGTAGGGATTAAAGTTAACTGCAGTATTTGCTACTGGGATTAATCTTATCTCTACTGAGATAAGATTAATCCGAATTAGAGATAAGATTATCTTTTTAGAGACAAGATTAATCCCAGTAGCAAATACTGCAAGATTTTTTTTACAGTGCAGCGCGCCTCCTGCACTTTTTCCTCTCATATGCGCAACGGCGAAGAGGGAAGTGGACGGGTATCAGCACAAAGCTCTAGCATGGATGAATTTGAATGAATGAATGAATTTATTGCACATGGCAACAAAACAAGAAGGAAACACAGCAAACTACAAAAATCGCTCTCTATGGGACAAACCAACTCGGAGGAATCTAGCCACCTTACGGATATCCCCCATATTTGTGCTTCCCATTTTTTCTAGTAGCCACTCCTCCCTAGTAATTCCCACCCCAAATAATTCGACCGTTAAATCACTCAATCCTTCACATTCACACATAAAGTGAACACATCCTCATCCATCTTTCCACACATCGGGCAAAAGTAAGGGCCATTCTTTAATCTATTTTTTCCTATAAACCTTCTTTTCTCTCCAATAGCTAATCCACCCCCCTTAAACTCACCATCCACTTTAAATCTACTCCCGACAACCCAGCTTTAAAATAAATTTCATCCCCCCAAACATCTTTCGCCTTTGCATAGAACCGTAGAGACATCGACTCAGCCTTCCGACACTGCCAATCCTGAATTTCCTGATCACGAAGGATTTGCTCCACCTTACGCGACACTTCACCATACTGTAAAGAAGTTCCAATGCCACCATTCCATGATTCAGACAGGCCGCATCTGTTAAGAATGTTCTTAATTTGATGAGGACCTCTAGGTCCGCTCAGTTTTGTCAGGGTATGCATAGTCGCTGCATGTGACCAAAGACGGAGGTTCGACTGGATTATTTGTTTTTGAAAATGAACGACTACGGGATCCATTTGCGAACCTGACCCTTACTTTGACGCAACGGCTCCTCAAATCAAATTTGAACAAAATATCTCAACGCCTTCTAGAGACAGACAGACAAGCTTTACAAAGTCATGGATATCCCCGTCAGTCCCGTCACTAAGCTACTGTCTTGGGATCCCAAAGAATCACCAAATCAGCAAGAAAACTATGGACAAGCTGACCACAAACGAATCCAAAAACAGCGGACCATTTATGCAATCCTCATATAAGGCACTTTTTGGATACAATTCCTTGTATACATCTTATTTTACATGCTGTTCTGTTACCTATGTAAGATTTGGATTTAATATTTCATATAAGAGACTATCATTAAACTTGACGTTCCTAAATTAACTGACCGCACAAATACTCACTTTCCAAACTCATGGACAACAAGGCCCAACCAGCACACGATGTCGTCCACTGCTTCCTGACCGAAGATTAAAAATTAAGAGTCTTTTTCTGTGTGTCTATATGTGTTTTGTTTATTTTCTTCATTTTCGTCATTTACTCCGCCTTTTCAAAATGGCGGATCATAAATAAATTACTTACTTACTTACTTACTCTCTAAAAAAATTGGAGCAAAGATAACGTGTTGTCCTCTGATGGCCCATCTATTCCCCCCTCCCCTCCGGTCTGTCGTGCGTCGGTCCGAGAGGAGTACTGGCAATCAGGTTTCTCCATATCCAGCTAATTCTTCTGCCCAGTTTTTACGTAGTTTCATCCCATCATTTATTTCTGGTCATGTCTTGTAAGTGTATTAGTTAATTTGTTTTGGGTCTGTGTACTTCGTAAATATTTTATTCCTCTTCTAGCTTTAAGCTATTTGGATATTAAACTTGATTGCTTGATTGATTGAATTTGAAAATGCCAAGGGGGCAAGGATTGACGACTTTGGTTAAACCCTAGCCTTCCGCGAAATGACACCCCTGAATTTAAATAGTCTGCAGACCTAAACGCCTTAATTTGACTTGTACCACATGCTTGCATGGGAAACTGCTTTGTGGACGTGACCCGACTCAATGCAAGATCATTTTCCGGATACGACAGTCTTGGTATGGCAAAATCACATCCCCCAGATACTCCATTTACAGGACCGGACCGTCATCAGCCACACGCAAATGCAGTATAGGGCAGGCTTGTTTACATTTTACGACCACCTTATCTACCCCCAAGTCTTTCGAGGAATGACCAGTCCAGACAATCCGGTGGTTTTACTGACGCTATACTGACAAGAACCCCACATAGAAACTCATGTGATCAATGGCGTAGTGCAGTACACCTCAGTTGTCTTGAATCTCAGAAACTATGACTCCGCAATCCCTTTGGCTACCCTCTACCCATGGTTATCAGCCAGAGCGATAAGAATTCTCCGAAACTAGCTTTATTATACGTCTGATTTGATAAATAATAATAATAATATAATTGCAACAAAAAGGCTTTCGCCTCTATAAATTTCTAAAGACACTATGTACACTAAATTAAATGTCAGCCATCAGGTGACGATCCGCACCTGCTTAAAAACTGATTTTCGGCATTTACGACACTTTCAGGGAGATGATCCGGTTTCTGAAGCTCGACTTTCCAAAATTCATCACCACGCACTTTTCCAGCTGTGTCCTCTGAGACCTTTGTGGTTGGAGATGAGGTAATCTTCAGGTCTTATATTATCATAGTAATTATGACATATCTCGATGAAGGTGGGAGCACCTAGAGAGTTAAGGTGAAACCGACAGACCCCAGCCTAGGCACATTGCCAACTGCAATGTTAGGTCATCAACGCTAATAAATGGGTCGCGGAATTATAGATGGATTGTAGCTACAGGAGGGGTACCTGACCTCGTTTTTACTCTACCTTGACTTTTGCCGCGAAAATGTTAAAATGAAATGTATATGCTGTCCTGACAGTCAAGAGGCAAAATATGGCAAATATTCATTCAGCCCAAGTTCGTATTATTTCGTTTATTTTTCATTTCCAACTTGAGCGGCTTTGAGCCTGACGAGGACCCTTGCCAAGAAGGAGCAACATTTATTTGTCCATTATGTAAACCATTAAGTTAGCTTCAATCTAGTATGTTTGTCATATTTGTTGGTTCCACTTTAAGCCAGATGGATTACTCTGAAGGAAAGACTTCTCTGGAAATTTGAAATCTTGTCCGAGGTTTGGATACCCCTCCTGTATAGAAATGGGTCGCATGAATTACGAATATTAGCAGTTGTTGTTATATATTCATGCATATTTACGTTTGCTTCAAGTGGACAAAGAGACCGGTAGTGTACTGCGGAACAAAATACTGTTTTACCACGAAATGAATCTGCCACCATCATCTCCTGTTGGGAAACACGTCGATTTAAATCGGTCCCGGTACCCTTTTTGTAAATCTCAAGTAAATATTTACGCTTGGACCAGGTATCTGCTGAAGCATAACCCGTTACGAAACAGCACAGGTGTCAGACCCACCCGGAAATCGGGGAGCCAGACGGTCTTTAGATATGATACCTACATGTCTGATCGTTAGATTCATCTTAGTCTATTGTCTATGATCTTCAGATATTAATAGCTGAGGAGATATTGACTTACCAAAAGGGACGTCAACCTGATTTTGGCAGTCCGGGATCTGTACGTCCCTTCAAGAATCAAGTTCGAAATTTGAACAATTCAAAATTACGGCTATAAGCGTGACCATTGTTATAGATTTTGCATGTTCTAAGATTAGGAAATGTCAGAATTTGAACCATAAACGCATAATTGAAATTTAAACTTGTATATGTTGTCCAAGTAATTACAGTTAGTAACTGTGGTAGTAATTGCAGTGCAGCTGTTTGAAAATAGTTGCAAGCTACTATAGGCACGCTGGTTTTGTGGGGGAGTGTGTGTGTGTGTGTGGGGGGGGGGGTGGATTACTGAGAGAATGAAGAAAAAGTGTCCAGACTATTCAACTGTTTGGAAGGCCCCCCCCCCTAGGACTAGCACTTAGCAGAGGCATTACTAGCCAAAAATTTTTTTTGGCGGGGGGGGGGGGGGGGGAAGGCAAGGAATTTACCGACTGTCTGATAATTTTTACCGACTATTTTTACGAAAAAACGACTGTTTTCAAGAAAAAAAAAGTTTCGAAAAAAACGACAGTTTCGAAAAAATCGGCTGATTTACAGAAAAAATACGACCTGTTTGACGAAAAAACGACTGATTTTCAGAAAAATCGACTGTTTCCATGAAAAAAATCAACTGTTTTGACGAAAAATCGAGGCGCTTTGCGCCAACCTCGGTTATTTTTTACCGAAAACATTGGGGGGGGGGGGACGTCCCCCCTCCTCCTCCAGTCGTGACGCCCCTGGCACTTAGGTATGATGTTTTGTATATTTTTCCTTTTGTTTTGGTCCGATGGCCTAGTAGGCTCTTATGCGTCAAAATCTATCTATCTATCTATCGGAAACAACGGGCGACTGAAGGAACCGTTTGGAGGAGATATGACTGAAGAAACTATTTTTTTTTTTCGATTACGACAAGCCCTATATACAAAAAAAAAATCGCAGGATACCGTAGTATCACTGTGCTTATCGACCAGGGGTTGCCCTCTCTCGATTTTGGTGTACACCAAGTGTCCGGTGCCGGTTGGTGGTGCCGGGAAAGGGTGTACAGTACATATTGGGGAGTAGACAACCCCTCGCGTTTTGAATATCCTCTGTCTGTACTCCAGAGGGCTACACATTTGTCCTCATTTTTATAGGTGGTAAACTGGTCAATCATGGATGATATTCACGACGTGAATGCTATCTAGCGACCGATATGCTAAGTATGAACTAAAGAGTGCTTAGGTGGCGCTCTATGACTAATTTCTTCAAAGAGCGAGGAAGGTGACGAACCGAGCAACAACCCCCCACCCGCAGTTCAAACATACCGAGATATCCTACGACAACGCCTTGACAACCGTCAGACCCCAGCAACCAACGGAAACCTCCAGATGTTCAAGACAAGAGAAGAAAACTGCATCTACCTTCGAGTCAAGACCAACGCCGTGATAACAAGAAGAACTGAGTTCGACTGGGGGAGAAGACAGGACCCCTTCTGCAGACCAAGAAACGTTGCAGCATCTTCTTTTCGAATGCAATAGACCATGCCCAAAGCTGACACTACTCAGATCCGAAGTCCTGAAGCGAAACCTCCCTCGTGACATCGAAGAAATCTCTTCAATATCACTCCCCCCAAGATGCGAACGAGCAGTGTTCATGCCGATCATCACCGCCCTCAAATTCCTCTGTATTTCTTAAGAGCACCGTTCATCTCGGCCAAAGGTTGCCCTAACCTAGCCTAACCACGACCCATCGATACAACTAAACCAACGATCAACCACAAGGAAGCCGAAAGGGTCCCTCCTTGGAACCCAGGCGCTGACGAATTCAAAGAAGAAGAAGTGGCCAGGGACCGATAAATTTCCTGTAATGACTCGCCATTCAGGGGGCTTGTCAATAAGAGATTTCTGATGCGCTCTTGACCGAGCGTCAGATAGTTCGAGAAATACCAACGGGGATAAAATACCCGACTATCCAGATAGAAATATGTTTTCGCAGCTGTAGTGCTGAACTAGGAATATTTCTCTGTAATGGAAGAGTATCCTGGATCTTTTGTCCTAGCTTAGGTACCTGGTGGCATGCTGAATAGTCCTGATTGAACATGGCTGATAAAGAAAGGTATTATTTGTATATAATCGTTTTTGTGCATGAATGAAGTGTTGTGTTGTTGTCATGGATGCAGCCAATGACAATGTGTGATAAGTTGTCTTGTGGCCAGGCTTGAATACAGGACTGAGCAGGTACATTGCATCATTGTAGGGACATATCCTTTGGCTTTGGGAGAGGTCTTTTGGCTTTGGCAGCTTTGCTTTTGACAATTTTCTAGGGGAAAAGTTTGGTTGAGTCATGTTTTTTGGCTAAATTAGTAACAAATCTTGAATTTTTAGCAAATCGTCAAAGGAGGAGTAAAATATCCCGCTAAATTTGGCCGATCTATCAGCACTATCACCACCCTGGCTTGAGCCTGAAGAGGACCCTTGCCAAGAAGGGCCGAAATATAGCTCGAATAAAATGTAGCTGACTTATCCGTTTTGCCCCGTCAAATATAATACCTGTCACCACCTAGGCTAGTGTAAGCAGTTGCGTAACTAGGATCTTTTGTGCAAATAAAAATTTTATAATTTGTAATATATGTAATAAAAAAAATTTAAATCTGTACTTTTTTCCAGAAAAATATGCGCCCGAAAAATATTTGCAGAATTTGATTTCTTATGTATGAAAGGACCATATGTGCCGACAGGAATGACGACGCCCGACAAAAGCATTTTGCTTCTGTGTTTTGCCCGACAAGACTGTAATGAACTTTATTTTTTACGTGTAAATACAAGCCGATGTACCGACGAGACTTGAACTTTCGGCATGCGCCCAGTAAAAATTTACAGAACTCAATTTTTTACGTGCAAAAAGAACTCGATGTGCCGACAAGAATACCGACGCCTGACAAAACCATCGAGCATTTGATTTTTTCTGTGTTTAGCTCGACCAGACTGTACACAACTTGATTTATCATTTACACGGCAGGTATTTTTCCCCGGAGACGAGAAGGGAAAGTATTCACACGGCACTCGGGTATTTTTCAAGGTAGGGCACTGTCATGTGGCAATAGATTACAAGGTTGTAAGGCTCAGGATATCTTTCTACAATGGATACCAACATGTGTCCATTTGGACCACTTTTTACATGGGCATAACCAAAATTATTCCTCGAAAATCCAATTTTATTGTTGCTGACGTCGACGAATACCCTTCGACAAACAAATACCCGGGTAAAAAGTTCGCGACATTGAAGTCCAAATACCCGGATTTTTGTTGCTGTTGCGGGAAAAAATACCCGCGGAGTACGGGTAAATACCCTCCGTGTAAACGTAGCTTTACGTGTACAAATAACCCTTGTGCCGACGAGACTTGAACTTCCTGGGCGCGCCCGACAAAGTTTGCAGAATTTAATTTCTTACGTACAAGTAGAACCCGATGTGCCGATGAGTCGACCGACGCCCAACAAAAAGAATAAAAAATTATTTCTTTTGGATTCCGTATGTATGAAAAGAACCCGATGTGCCGACGAGAATATCCAGGCACAACAAGAGCATGCAGAATTCGATTTATTCAGTGTTTTGCCCAACAAATGTTTGCAGGATTTCCTTTCTTGCGTATAAAAAGAACAAGATGTGCAGACGAGTCGACCAACGCCCGACACAAAAATAAAAAAATGATTTCTTCTGGATTACAGAGGCACGACAAAAGCATGCAGAATTCGATTTTTTTCAGTGTTTTGCTCTACAAATGTTTGCAGGATTTCATTTCTTGCGTATAAAAAGAACCCGATGTGCCGACGGCTTCTGTGTTCTTTCAAACTTGTACCAACAATTTTTTTTTCTATCTCAGCAAGAACGCCGATTCGACCCAAGCGGAATTTTTGGAAACTAGGTGAGGCTCGGGCAACATAGCAACATAGAAGCATAGGAAATGACAAGCCCCCTGAATGGCGAGTCATTACAGGAAATTTATGGGCCTCTGGTGTGGCTAGAATATGTAGAGAAGGTATGACATGTGTAAACTTAAAGGCTATTTCGTATGCCTGTAGTTGGTTTCTGCATAACTAGTTATTTGCCATATCTTGCAAAAATAATACAGTAATCACTTATTCAGTGATAGTTTCTGATTTAAATGTCGAAGACCCACTTTCAACTCTAAGGAAACAGAAGAAGGAGCAAAGCCTCTCAATCCCTCCCAACCCACCTCCCCCTCCCCCATGTAAGCATTTTGTTGAGACAGGGAGCGATTTCAGCACGCTAAGTCGCCAAAGATTATAAGCTAATTATCATAATGGTTGTATAGTTTTGTTCGTCTTCATCATTTTAAATTATCTAATGTCTCATAACTTTCCCGGGACAATAAATGTAAAAACAATCACTAAATTGTCCGTCTGTTAGCACAATAACTCTCGAAGGAGTTGGGATATTTTATTCAAATTTGCATGAGGACTCTTTGGGTCAAAGTACAGGTCAAGTTCGACGATGGGCTATGTAGCCCTATATTTAGGGGTGGGGGAGGGGTTTCACAATAAGGGACGAAACAAATTTTTAAAAGCTAATGAGATAGTCGATTTAGGGTTAAAGAGACAGGCTGAATCTAAATATGAAAATAATTTTCTTGTCGGACAAGTATTTCACCCGGAATCCGGCCAAAAACCCCGGAAAATTTGTATCTCGGAAGAAAGATTTTTAACACTGTTGCTCTTCCACAGGCTTTGCTTGCATCTTCTTTTTTGCCTTTTTTAACGTTGATAAATTTATCTCATATTAAAACTACTTTTTTTAATTTTGGGAAATTTTTATGCCGGTTTTCGAAATACCAATCCAGTTCTTTGATGATGGAAAATTATGGTTTAAAAAAACCCACTGATATTTTGAAAAAGAAACGGGAAACATTTTTTTCAAAAATTTATTCCATAAAGCACACTTTGACCGATGCGTTGCGTTGATTGTATTTTGGTTAAAGTTTAGGTAGACTTCATTGAGGATAGCGGAGGCTAATTGATTTTTTGTTTTATTTTAAATGAAGTAGAGTTTTTATGAAAGTATATGGTCTAGTTATTAGTCTGTAGACCGATTGTGTGAATTTTATTATATTTTCTTTACTCGCCAGCTTTGGCGGATACAAATAAATGAACTGAATTGAATTGAATCTCAAGTTGATTAGAGGTTCTATCTAGGGGTGAGGAAACATGCTGAACACGTATATGAAAACTATATTTTCGCCTGGCAAGTAGTTCGCCCGGAATCCGGCCGAAACCGGAAAATTTGTTAGAAGTAAAAGTTTTATCTGAAGTTGATTAGAGGTTCGACATAGTGGTAAGGAGTCATGCTGATTCCGTATATGTAAATTATTTTCTCGTTGGACAAATAGTTCGTCCGGAATCCGGTCAAAACTTGAAAATGCGTTAAAAGTTAAAGTTTTATCTGAAGTTGAGTAGAGGTTCGATATAGGGGTAAAGAGATATGCTGAATTCACTTTTGAGCTTTTTTTTAACGGACAAGTAGTTTGCCCAGGATCCCGCAGAAACCGGAAATTTGGCAGAAGTAAAGGCAGCTGGAAGTTTTGATCAATTCCGTCAAAGTATATTTGAAGTAGCCTATAGGGGGTAAACACACACGGTTAACCCATATCTGAACTTAGTTTTCTCAGATGAGTCTTAATTTGTTTCCAAATTTTAATAGTAAAAATTTTCAAGGAGTCTGGCGAAGACCGGATATCTACAAGATCCAGTTGTCTGGATCAGATATGAATTTTTTGGGATCCATAGCCACAGAATAATTGTAAAAATATCAGAGATTTGTACATATACGGTACACATTCTTAAACACGCCCACTTTAATCTTCGTTACTTTATTTGCATGTCGTCGAAACCGCATCGTTCTTCTGGTGTTTAGTAACCTGTCGTTTTGTGGTTTGTTGATCCTGCCTCGTTTTTCTGTTGGTATTGTTACGGAGTTTACGATTTAGTTTGTTTTTGGGATCCCAAAACGTAAGTGGAGGGATACCTATGACATCGCAAAAGTTGTCCGTCTGTCAGCACGATAACTCTCGAAGGGAATGAGATATTTTGATGAAACTTAGCGTGAGGATTCTTTATGTCAAGGGTAAGATCAAGTTCGTAGATAGGCTCTTCAGCCCTACATTTAGGGGTGGGGGAGGGGGTTCAAATTAAGGGGCAAACAAAGTATTTTTAAACAGCTAATGTGATAGTCGATTATGGGGTAAGAAGACATGCTGAACACGATGATGAAAACCATTTTCTCGCCGGACAAGTAGTTCGGTCGGAATCCGGCAAAAAATGGAAAGTTGGTCAAAATTAAAAGTTTTATTTGAAGTTGATTAGATGTTCGATTTATGGGTAAGAAGACATGCTGAACACTTATGTGAAAAGCATTTTCTACCCGGACAACTAGTTCGCCCGGAATCCCCCAAACCGGAAAATTTGTTAAAAGCGAAAGTTTTATTTGAAGTTGATTAGATGACAGATTTTGGGCTAAGAAGAGACGCTGAGTCTCTGAGAATTGACAATCCTTTTTTACCCGGACATATAATTAGTCCGGAATCCGGTTGAAACCGGAAATTTTTTATAAGTTAAAGTTTTATTTGAAGTTGATTAGGTGTTCTTTAAAGGGATAAGAAGATACGCTGAATTCGTTTCTGAATTGTTATTTTTTGCTGGACAAGTAGTTAGCTCTAATTCGGCCGAAACCAGAAATTTGGCAGAAGTAAATCAGGAAGTTTCGGTCAGTATCTTCAAAATAGATATGGCTTATAGAGGTATATCTGAACTTGGTTTTCTCAGATGATACCCTGGCGAAGACGAGACAGAATTGTCTGGGTCAAATATTAGATTTTTGGGATCCCATCGAAACCTTAGGTCTTGTTCGCTGAGGACGGTTGGTGGGAAGAGCAACCGAAATATCCAATATTATACTCCCTCGCAAATCACCTTAGAGGGATATCAAGAAAAAAAAAGACCAAAGGTTTCGACCCTCTGGAGGTGCAAGAGGAACTGAGGTCTAAGGCAAGGTCTCTGATCTTACCCAAAGATGGGCGAATAATCCGAATCCGGATTCGTCCTTTTGGCCGGATTCGGATCTTCTGCTTGTCAGGCTGGATTCGGATTCGGACTCGGATTCCAAACCCTCGATCTTACGACTCCGCTAAAGTTTCTAGTCTACACCCTTCCAGTTTCCGTTTCCCAAATTTTTTCACAGTGTGCAACTTTTTGTCTCCACCACCAACCATCCTCAGTTATCTATCACGTTACCTGATTACCTTATCAGTGATCAGTGATTACCTCTGATTTTCAAACTATAATCTATGTACATGATTTGATTTCTGTTAAGGTCGGATTCGAATCCTCAGCAGTACCTAGCCCTGGATTCAGAGTCGAATCCTTTGATGATCGGGTTCGAATCCTTTGATGATCGGGTTCGAATCCTTTGATGATCGGATTCGCCTATCTCTGAACTTACCTCGTATAAGCCTCGTCCAATTCCGACAGAGTCGCTGCAGACAGTATTGCACGTTCGGATAGGTTGTATTTTGATTTCGTCTCTTCGCAGAGGACCTGTGATTGGTGGGTCATAATGACCCTTTTCATTCGCTCGGTCATCATATAAAGGTAAAATCGGCGAAAGTTTGTCCACTTCAACATATGCTGCATTGCCCTGAAAAAGAAAATATACTTGATTCGCCGAGCTACTATTCCGAGAAGTTATCATAACTACATCAGCCTAATAACGGTATTGACTAAACTTTAGCCGATTATCTACGGCCCGTGACGTTTTCATAACGTCATGAAAGAAATAGGAAAATTCGATTAAATTAATGTTGCAGAATATATATTGTATCTATATATATAGAGCCGGGCGACCAGCGAGGCACCGGACGCGTTTACACCTATAAATCGTTCTGATTATACATAAGCTGCGTTTTTTAACCGAAGTTTTGTTCGCCGTTAGCGTAGCCGTTGCTTAATTTCCGTTTCCAAAACGCCGTCAAAGTTCACCGTTTGCTTAATTAGTGTTTTTACGACTCAGGCGATCCTTGCCCGGTCGACGTTTCTTCGACGATTCAAGCAAACTTCGAACTTGCTAGCTCACGAAGTTCGACGGTCGGGTGGACCGGTGGCCAAAAACGGTATTTAAAGCGGGCCACAAAAAATGGTCTTTCTACCACACACACAATGCTAACCATCCCTACTGTCACTATGAATGTTCAAAACCACTAAAAACACCGTAAAACAATGAGGTTTGAAAATACCTCTTTCTGGACTAAATCTCAGCCGATTATCCCGGACAGCTGTTACGGCACGTAGGGAGCCAAGGGTCAAAATAATAATTTCCATCTAATGCTCCCAACTGTTTATTACAAATACAAATAAATTATAAAACCAAGACCAGTGTGGTACCTCTGAAGACATACACAAATTATCAGTTAGGTTTTATAATTCTTTGCTAATCAATCCTGGAAAATTCCGCCATCTAGAAAAGAAGACGTTGTGCGTGGGTTTTTTCTCGAGCCAAAACAGCAACTCGGCAATCAGAATGTTTGGATTAGGTCTTTAAACAAAGAGCTTTGAGGTTAAAGGTAACTTCAAACTTCGATCAAAAACGCAACTATAGGTTTATATATACATAAATAATTCTGTTAGTAAATGGAAAACACAGAATTTGTGTGTGACGTCACGACCAGTAGATAATCGGCTAAAGTTTAGGAACACCCTAATAACACCCAAAATGAAACATTCGTCTTTACCATCCATCAGAACCAACAGATATTTGTAACAACATTTTTGTAATAAATTAGTGGAGTGGAATGATTTGAGAGTTGAAATATTTGTGGAGCGAATTCTCGGGGAAGGTTGGCTGGTGGAAAAGCACAAGGAGAAAAGTTGGTTTCGGGTTGGGCAGCTTGGAAGGTTTTTACGGATAGGTTGGAACCATAGAGAAGAGCTTTTATGGCACTTGCCCTTGGCAAGCGCCATATAGCGATCGCAATTTCTGTCGGTCCGTCGGTCGGTCGGTCCGGGTTTTGCTGGTTCGGGCACTTCCACATAAGCTAGGACGATGAGACTTGGCAGGCATATCATGGACACGAAATGATTAAAGTTTAACTGAAAAGCAAACTTATTTGTGTATCATTTAGTTGAATACACTGAGTTATTTGGATTCTGCTAAGAGATTTTTTGATTTTCCACTAACTGCTCTCGCAGTGAGGTTCAGAATATCTGCTGCTGTCCCCACAGTGCAAATTCTACTATGACGCGGAATATTTGAAGCTGAACACAAACGCGGCTTTTCAGTGGGCGGCGATAAGCTTGGTGAACACTGCTTAGTGCCTGAACAAAAGTATATCATAAATCTTTTTCGTCAAGCATGCGACACAGATAGGACCACAAATCTGACAGGGAAATTTCACTATTTGAAAACTGATAATTCGTGAATAGAGGAGCAACGAAGTAACGGATTTTCATCAAGTCTTCAAGTCTCTTTAAGTGAATAAGCGAGGGATAACAAGAATGTCCTATCACTGCCCTTTTCAGTTAAACTTTAACTTGGAAACAGTCAATTCCCCGATCCGACCATCGTGGGGGAGTGGAGGGAGGGGGAATAAATCTTTAGGTATTTGTAACTTTTGAACGGGTTATCGGATCTTAATGAAACTTGATATTTGGAAAGACCTCGTGTGTCAGAGGACCCACTTCAAATCCGAAATGGATCCGGTGACTTTGGGGGGGGGGGTTGGAGGGGGGAACCGGACATCTTAGGAAACGCTTAGAGCGGAGGGATCGGGATGAAACTTGGTGGGAAGAACAAGCACAAGTCCTAGATACTTCATTGACATAACCGGGCCGGATTCGGACACTGTGGGGGGAGTTGGGGGGGGGGGGGCTGATGATCCAGCGAGTTCGGTACTTCACGATGCACTAGGATGATGAAACTCGGCGGGAATATGAGGGATCCGAATTGACCGATTTGAGAATAGTCGTTCGCACGATCCGAACATCGTGGGAGGAGTGGAGGGATGGAATTCAGTGGCATTTATAACTTTTGAACGGGCAATCGGATTTGAATGAAACTTGGCAAGTGGAAAAGCTATTGTCTCAGATGTTCCATGTCAAGTCAGGACCGTACCCGATACTTGGGTTGGAAGGGGGGTATCGGAATTTTTGTGAAACGCTTAGCGTCGACAGATCGGGATGGACTTTGGTGGGAAGAACAAGCATAAGCATTAGATACCTTCTTGACAGAACCAGATCATATCGAGGCTTTTTGGGGGGAGCTGGAGGGGGGTCACCGGAATTCTGGTGATCGCGAGTGAGGATACTTCCAGATGTGCTAAGGGCGATAAAACTTGGCCAGCATGTTAGTAACCCGACCAAATAGTCTTAAGGACCCGACACAATGCCCTAGGAAGATTTCCGATCATTTTTCGGAGAGTTGAGGGAGGGGGACACCGGAAATTACTGACTTCCATAGGTTGCGAACAAATGGTCCGATTCAAGTGAAACTTTATGGGTGATAAAAACTGATGACATAGATATGTAAAGTCCGAACCTCATGCGGCCATGGTTGGGGGAGTTGGGGTGGGGTGGGGGTTGGGCGGAAACTTTGTGACATGCAATATGTCAAAAACGTTTTGACATCCCAGGCTATTTTAACGAATATTTGGAAAAATAAAATGATTCTGATTCTGATTCTGAAAAACCAAACGGATGGGCCGAATGGGATGCAATTTGGACAGTACCAAGTTTATGCGTCCTAGATTTGTCATTTGGCGTCCGAACCGGATCCGACCAAGGGAGGATGAAGCGGGAACCGAAAGCAGATATGCTCCGACTCGTGTTAAATTCGACGGACGGGAAGAGGAGATGTTAGTTTATGTGTCCAAGTTGTCCAGGGTTGCGCGAAGTCTATGTGTCCAAGGAGGGGCAGACTTGCACAGGACTGCCAACGAATGCGGCAAGAATAGGCACGTTCAAACGCTGTATATTGTTTGCCTTCGGATGGCAGCACGAGTGTCTTTTTACAAGCCTTCTAAGTATCCAACCGGAAGGGTACCAGGTGAGTTGCTGTGCATACGCATTTATAACTAACTGCCTTGGCACATCAGTGCGTACTAGAGGACGAAAACGATGTTTCAAATTTCAAATTCAAATTCATTATATTCTCCAAATATTCTTTTACAACGAATAGCATAGGACGTCAACGACAATAATAACCCTTTTTGATTTATCATTGACTTATGGCGGTTACATTTAAACGATACGTATAAATATATACGTATAATATATAAATGGGAAAACGATGTTGGGAAAACGAAAAGAAAACAATACGGGAAGATTTGAGGAGGGTTTTCGCGAGGTGCGAAGGTGCACTTTCCAGCGTTTTTCGCGCTGCTTCGAAAAGGGTCCAAACTTTCCGCGCCGGTTTCCGCACTCTGAAACCCGAAGTAGCTTTCTCTGAAACTGATTCCAGGAAGTTAAGTCCGGTCTTCACCTCCCAGAACTTCCGGAATCCGGGCTTCCAGATTGTTGCATCTGGAATATGAACGGGTCCAAAAGTATATCAAAATAATCCGGAAAAAGAGGCTTTTGAACTTCCAGATTTACGGATTTTTCAAGTATCGCATAAGAAATTCAAAAAAAGTCTCGGAAAATCTGGGAACCCAGATTCCGGAAGGTGAAGACTCACCTTTAGTGGGAAGGATTCCATGACAACTCGCCACAAGACAACTGGGAACCGACAAGTTGCCGCACAGGCATGTCCCCACACCGATAACTAGCCACAACGACAACTCGCCTCACGAAGAAGAAGGGCATATCGTTTCAATTGTCGACCGCCAGAATACAGTTGTTGTGCTAAAATTCAAACCAATTGGAGAATCGAAAGAGTTCATTGTAAAAAGTTTCTCCGAGTAAGGATTAAAGTTAACTGCAGTATTTGCTACTGGGATTAATATTGTCTCTAATGAGATAAGATTAATCCGAATTAGAGATAATATTATCTTTTTACAGACAAGATTAATCCCAGTAGCAAATATTGCAAGATTTTTTTTTACAATGATGTGAATGATGTGTCGAGAGGCATCGCCGTAATTATTTGTTTCACTAAAACTTTTTAATAGTAACCGAAAGTTACACTGTAAATGTGGCGAGATGTCACATTCTGGCAAGTTGTCTGTGTGTCAGCTTGTACTGTGGCGAGCTATCACTGTGGTAAATTGTCGGTGTGGCAAGCTATCACTGTGGTAAGCTGTCGTTGTGGCAAGGTGTCACTGTCAGTATCCTTAGCAGTCGACTGATATGTCGAGAGACATCGCCGTAATTATTTGTATCATTAAAACTTTTTTTTAATAGTAACCGAACGTTACGCTGTAAATGTGACGAGATCTCACATTGTGGCAATTATCTGTGTGTCAGCTTGTAACAGTGACGAGCTATCACTGTGGCAAGTTGTCGGTGTGGCGAGCTATCACTGTGGTAAGTTTTAGAAGAAGAAGAAGAGCTATAACTGTGGTAAGTTGTCGGTGTGGCGAGCTATCACTGTGGCAAGTTATCAGTGAGGCAGGCTATCAGTGTGCCTAGATGTGACTGTTGCGAGATATCTGTGTAGCGAGTAGACTGTAGCGAGGTTCCCAGCTGTCGCTGTGGCGAGATGTCCTCACACGAGTGAAAAGATACGCGGAAAGTTGAATGCTTCGGCGGGAATTTCGAAAGTGTGGAAAATACAGGTATTTAACAAACTTTAGCCGATTATCTATGGCCCGTGACGTTTTCGCGACGTCATGAAAGAAACAGGGAAATTCGATGAAATTAATGTTGCAGAATATATATTCGTAAGGTAAAAGGTAAGGTACAATTTTAATAGCAAATATGAATAAACCTGGAGTTTCTCAAAAGCATCAGACATGCCAGTGGCATAAAAAACGACGCTTCACTAATTCTGATGGGTTTGTAAAAACTATTCATACAATTCTAGCCCAAGGCACTGTAAAGAAAAAACAAACAAACAACTATCACACATCAACTCTAAAATTTAAGGACAACACAAGAATTTACGACAACAGACATATGACTAAAGAAAAAATGAAAAATAAAAAAGGTTTGCGACATGGGTCAGATCTTCCTCCGAGCACAAACGAAAATGAATCAATTAAATCAGACAGAAGAAATATAATTGCTCGATAACATAAATCTTTTTAGAGCTCTTTTAAAAACTTTCCTATCTTCGGAAAACTTTCCTTATATATAGCGGTAAATACATATATTGTATCTATATGTAGAGCCGATCGGCCAGCGAGGCGCCGGTTGCGTTTACACTTATAAACTGTTCTAGGGACAAACAGATCCGCTGGTAAATGGAAAATACCGACTTTTCGTGTGACGCCACGACCCGTAGACAATCGGCTAAACTTTAGTCAACACCAAAAACACAGCAAGCGTCATTAAGGAGGACATTGGCACATATAATAATGAAAGGAAATTGCAGTGAACCATATTTGTTCTAAAAAGTTCGGACATCAACACCGGCGATTTCAGCTTTCCTTGTGTTTTCGCAATCAATCAAACAAGTGGGAAGAAAATTTCAGGAAGCACATTCGCACAGTTTGCTGTAAAGCGAACCCAGAATCCCGCAAAACCCCTCCTTAGATATAGCAGAGAAAAGAGTGATGAGAGCTTTAAGTTTAACTTACATGTATGCATCGTATCCTTGACAAATCGATACACCACCAATTATCTTCTTGTTCTTCTCAAAATTCTTATCGCCTAGGAACTTCGTGACAATGTTGCCACCCAGGCTAAACCCAATGCAAATGAGTCTAGTATCAGGATAGTTGGTCTGAAGATCTTGCACCATGGTGCTATAATCCTTGGGACAGCCTAAAAATGGAGATCAGAGATTTTTAGCACTTGCTGCCAGAAGCTTGTCGTCAAAATAAACAAAAAACAAGCTTCCGCAAGCAACATCAGTGTGATTTTTTGATTAGGAACAAAGGAAAGAAAAGATAGAACTGAGACCAGAGGCGTGATCTCGCCGTCCCCGAGGACTCCACTTGAGGAGTCCCCGCGTTTTAGTTCCCCAGGGACTCACTCCCCGTATCCTCACGAGTCCCCACGGATTAGGAAATGGTTTTCACCATCGTACTCAGCATGTCTTCTTACCCCATAATCGACTATCACATTAGCTGTTTAAAAATATTTTGTTTGTCCCTTAATTTGAAACCCCTCCCCCACCCTCAAATATAGGGCTACAGAGCCCATCTTCGAACTTGCCTTGTACTTTGACCCAAAGGATCCTCACACCAAGTTTCATCAAAATATCTCAATCCCCTCGAGAGTTATCATGCGGATAGACGGACCGACAGCCGGACAACTTTTGCGACGTCATAGGTATCCCTCAACTTATGTTTTCCGATCCCAAAAAGGACTCCTTTCAGGTTTGGAGGGGAATGAATTTTAAATGGCGTTGGTGCAATGTAACATAAAATAAAAAAAATCAGAATAAATAAACCCCTCCCAAAAAATGGACCCAGACTAATTTCGTCAACTGCATATTTTTTTTTGAACAAAATCCATTCTGGAAGCATTCCCCGTGTTCTCGTAGTTTTCCGTATGTGGAGTCCGCGTGGAGTGGCTCCCTCTATTCTCGCCCTTCCCTTCCATTCTCCGAGGAGTCCTCGGGGAACGGCGAGTATCGCCTCAGGTCTAACGTGGCTTTTGTAACATTTTGCAGAAAGTTAGAAACACTAAAATCTTATTGGACCGGATCTGGTCTAGCCGCTAGACAGGTGGCCAACGGAAGAGCCAGATTTCCGGAAATAGCCCACCCGCCACCCCGTACCGAAATCGAATACACGCAACTGCAAATGGAGACAGTAGTTGTTTTTTTGCAGATACCATGATATCTGTTACAACTGTAACTGGATCTTCAATTAGTCGTTTTTTGCAGTTACCATGGTATCTGATACCACGGTTGCTCTGCAAAAACGACAGTTGCCGAAACTGCGCTTTTCGAAGTCATCTCTAAAGAAAAACTGATATGCAGTTACATCACTAAGTTCCAAACTTCTTTCTCCCCAATGTTACAAAATCCTAGTCTCTGTTATTTGTAATGATGAAAGTGAAATGACTTTCTCAGATACCATGGTATCTGCAGAAACGCAACTAGAGGCGTATTCTCGCCGTTCCCCGAGGACTCCACTTGAGGAGTCCCCGCGTTTTTGTTTGTCCAGGGACTCACTCCCCGTATTCTCGCGAGTCCCCACGGACGAGTAATGCTCCGATTATCATCACCATCATCAAAAACGACTCCCTTTCAGATTGAGAGGAATCAATTTTTGCTGGTGTTAGTGCAATGCAAAATAATTAACAATCAGAATAAAGAAAACCAATAGTAAAGTGGACCCAGACTAATTTCGTCACCTGCATATTATTTCTTTTCGAACAAAATCCATTTGGGAAGCATTCCCCGTGTTTTCGCTGTTTCTGTATGCGGAGTCCGCGTGCAGTGACTCCCTCTATTCTCGCCGTCCCCTTCGATTCCCGAGGAGTCCTCGGGGAAGGGCGAGAATACGCCTTAGTTTTCTGTCCCCTCCCCCTCCCCTTCGGAAACGACTAAGGCCAGCCCGCATTTCAGCAGACTTCACTTTCGAAGCTTTCGAAACACTTTTTCAGGTTTGGAGCTGCAAACAGGCGGCCAAAATACGCCACATCTGAACAGCTTGCTACGGTAGTATGATCTTTAAGAATTTCTTGAAAAACAAGACCAAAGGTTCCAATCGGATCCCAAACACTGAATATTTATTAGACTCCTTGAGGGTCTTATTTCCGTTCTTCGCCAGCCTTTAACATGTTACTATTTACCCATGATCAACTGCTTGTACAAGAAAAGATACTGTTTTGGTGTTTTAGCAAATTACGACCAAACAAATAATCAGACGACAAAAACCATGTTCAGGTACAGATTCAGTATGCATGTTTACCCCTAGCATATACCTCGCGTCTAATCGACTTTTACTTTGAAAAAATTCCTCGTTTTAGCTGTATTCGGGGCCAACTGCGTGCAGAGCAAAAGAGCTGGTGACATCGAGGGGTGAACCAAGAACCAATCGATCCAAATTTCCGGGTTTTGGCAAAAATAAATTCCAGGGATGGATTCAAGGAATGTTCTTACCCCCGATAAGAACATCCAATCGAATTAAGTTTTTACCAAATTTCCGGTTTGGCCGGATTCCGGGTAAACTTCTTGTGCGGCGAGAAGATTAGTTCTAGATCTGGATTCAACATGTCTCCTTACCTTATATATCGACTATCTCTCTCATTGGGTTTTAAAACTTCGTGGCAGATTTCCGGTTTCGTCCGGATTCCGGACGAACTACTTATCCAGCCAGAAAATAAAGTTCAGAAACGAATTCAGCATGTCTCACTATCCCTCCATCGAACCTCTAATCAACCTCAGATAAAACTTTTATTTTAACAAATATTCCGGATTTAGTCGGGTTCCTTGTCCGGCGAGAAAATAAATTTCATATTCGGATTCAGCTTGTCTCCTTGCCCCTAAATCGACTATCTTATTAGCTTTAAAAAAATATTTTTTCGCCCCTTAATTTTCAAACCCCCTCCCTCACCCCTAAATGTAGAGGCGCAAAGCCAGTCCATGAATTTGACCTATACTTTGACCCAAAGACTCCTCATACCAAGTTTGAACAAAATATCTCAACCCCTTTGACAGTTACCGTGCTAACAGACGGACGGACAAACTTTACGAAGTCATAGGTATCCCGTCACTTTTAACGTTTTGGGATCCCAAAAAGTATAAGCGATGCGTAACTGCTTTTCGTCCAAAAGTTCGTCGGAGCTGCAATCCACTTGGTGATTTTACAGTATCGATTCTTGGTATATGCGGCTCGACAGGACCGCACCTATGCTACCGTATCGACAAACCAGGCGACTACGCCAGCACGTGAACTCTTTTGGCCTCAAAATCCGTCACGCCTGAACAGTATCGGTTTTCCGAGGTATGTATAGGTCCCATGTATTTCTGAATGTTCGTCACAGAAACAGAGACATTGCAGTGTTGCCATATTCGCGGGTTTTACGACCGACTGGCGGATTTTACGCCAAACTGACGTAAACATTTTTGCAACTGGAGTGCAGGGGCGTCACGACTAGCCCCCCCCCCCCCCCCGAATGTTGTCGGCCAGTCGGTATAAATAGCCGAGTCGGCGCGAAGCGCCTCGATTTTTTGTAAAAAGAGTCGATTTTTTCTTGGAAACAGCCGATTTTTTTTAAAAACGGTCGGTTTCTCGTAAAAATAGTCGATTTCTTCTTAAAAATAGTATTTTTCTTAAAATCAGAGGATTTTTGTCAACACAGTCCTTTTTTCTCAGTAATAGTCGTTTTTATCTGCAAAATCAGTTGGTAAAAATGACCAGCAAGTCGGTAAATACCTTGCTCCCCCCCCAAAAAAAAAAACATTTTCGCTAGTAACGCCTATGCTGGGGTGTGGCGTAAAACTTGGTTATTTTTCTTTTTAACTGGCGTATTAATATTGTTTGGGTTCTTTTGACAATCCTTGTAGTTTTCTGGAGATTTCTTGGAATTTTTAGTCAAAAAGAAATTCTGGCGTATTTTTCAAAGACAGCGACGTACTTCTTGGATCACGATGTGGCAACACTGAGCGTGTGCGACCCACCGACCCAAAAGTGAAACTTTCAGTGAGGCTTTTTTGTTCGGTATACTTTATAAGAAATGGTTAATTCTCTTAAAGGACCCCTCTTGCTTATTTTGCCCTTTATAATATACTCTCTATACTCTCTTGTGGAATTATAAGCTGCTAAAATTCCCACCTTTCTCCATTGCTTCGTTTTGTGCCTACGAATTTTAGCGCTTTTTCGGCCGTGCCGAGTTTTGTCTGTCACACAAAGCAAAATTTTCCAGAGTCTTTAATGTCCGCTGACAACTCTTTCGAACATAAGGATATGAGAATCTTCTGTTTTTTGCTTCTTTTATTTACTTAGTTTCCAAACTTTTTAACCACGGCGCCTTCCGTTTTCAAACGTTTTGCCCCCACCTGCCGCGTCGGAGAGAAGGAAGGCTGGATGATCTCGACAAGCGTTAACAAGAAAATCGCTGATTTCATGTGGAAAGTAATGGTATTTTTGGAAAACCGTTTTCTGATCCTTTTCATATGCAAAAGATCATTTCTAGTAAGAGTTGTGCTTTAAAGTGAAGGCAAAGCAGCTTACGGCGTTTGTTTTCTCTAAAAATCCAGATGCACCCAAAAATAGAAAAACGTGCTAGAAACAAAGATGCATTCAGCTGCAAATGAATATATAATTTGTCTTAATTCTAAGATAATTTCCTAAACCACATTGGCCTGACATATCACAAAATATCAACGAAGAAACCAACTCACTCGCTAGTACCGAACAAGAACAGTCCTAATTGTTATTCGCAGGTATTGGTGAGTGGCTCACTGTCTTTATTTTAGGCTTTCAATTCTTCCAATTTCGGTTTTAATTTTCTGTCTACTGTTGGTTTTCTGCTGTTTCGTTTTCTTGGATGTTGACCTTCATCCTCGCTCTGGCATTTCTCCTCGAAATTGTCTGTCTGCGCTGAAGAAGGGATTTACAAACCCCATTTTCGTTGGTTTCTTCGTTGATATTTTGTGAGGTCTCAAGTCTGTGAGCTACTCTATACCACCAACTTTACCATACATTTCCATTAATTTACTTAATTTTACCAATTTTATAATGACCAAATTTTTTCTGTATGGTAATTTTTCAACACTTATCAAAGGAAAGAGTAATGTGCGCGTGGGCTTACCATAGGCAAAAATCCGTGGGGACGTGACTTTGAGCGTTTTAATAGCACCAATGTGGTTGAGGACAGCACAGCGGTACCCTCGTCTTTGTGCGAAATGAACGAATGTGCGGATGTAGATACTCTCGCTGGAGTTGCAAATACCAGGACACAGGGCTAACGTGATATTCCCTGCAACATTCGTCGATCAGTATTCAATACTCTACGAGCGTGTTCCACCCCACTTACCGTAGTTACTACGCACGAAGTCAGGAATTCTGGCTTTTTGCCGTCAAGGCTGGAACGATTTTTCTATTTTCCAGCAGGATATCATGCCACAGGGGAATCCGACCAATCACGTTACAGAGATGCGTAGTTACTACGCTTACTACGCTCCCGAGCATGGTAAGCAAGTAGTAACTATTAGTTACTATTTCGAGAAGGTTGGAACGGTCAGCGTAGTAACTTTACGTGAGGATGGAACGGAAATAGTAACTAATAGTAACTTTTGTTAGAAGGGTGGAACACGCTCTATATGACTATGTACAAAACACGCCAATGAACCTCGGAAAGAACGAGAAACCTCGCCCTAATGATGACTCAAATCCTGTATCAACCAATAAACGGCGTTCGCTGGGGGCAGCTGTGGTGGCGCTTCCGGCTCTTCGCTAGGCACACGGCGATTCATCGTCGGCACGTACTGTTAGTCATCAAGAGTATTAGCTCCAGCCCTGCCCAGTGCTGAGATGCGTTCCAGATTTCTGCTTCACACAAAGCTGAACACGCCTCTGGGTGGTGGGAGGTCGCTCGAGTAAAGGAGTGGATTTGATTAGAGGGGTCATTTGCACCAAGACCACCCCGTGGGTAGCGGCTACCCATGAACACTCACAAAATCTGCCTGAAACAAAGTGATTTGAAAATTATGACAGGTGATTGTGTCATAACACAATGACACCACCATTTAACCATTTTAAAGCGGGCCACAAAAAAATGTTCTTTCTACCACACACACAATGCTAACCATCCCTACTGTCACTATGAATGTTCAAAACCACTAAAAACATCGTAAAACAATGAGCAAATTAAAAAAAAAAAACCAAATTTCCTAGGTTTGAAATAACTCTGTCTGGACTAAATCTCAGCCGATTATCCCGGACAGCTGTTATGGCACGTAGGGAGTCAAGGGTCAAAATAATAATTTCCATCTAATGCTCCAACTGTTTATTACAAATACAAATAAATTATAAAACCAAGATCAGTGTGGTACCTCTGAAGACATACAAAGATTATCAGTTAGGTCTTATAATTCTTTGCTAATCAATCCTGGAAAATTCCGCCATCTAGAAAAGAAGACGTTGTGCGTGGGTTTTTCTCGAGCCAAAACAGCAACTCGGCTTCGAGTTCAAATCTAAACAAACCTGTGGCATGCGATCACTAAGAGAAGGTAAACCGAATGTTTGGATTAGGTCTTTAAGCTGAGCGGTATGACACCGCCGCCCAGTCAGCCAGAATCCCCTGATTTCTGGATACCCTATACCACCTACCCAAACGCTGGATAGGTCTTGGTAGCCTAGCCCTGACTTGCGCAACTATAGATGAATTCTGATTGGGTGATTTCTGAGCTTCATTCAAATCATCAATATTTGATTGGGTCCAAGTATCCAGCATTTGGCATAGTGTATCCAGCGTTAGGCATAGGGTATAGCAAACGCTAGGGATACCCAGCGTTGGGCATAGGCTTTCTCAGGGGTTTGTGGTAAACTGGTTTTCAAGAAATGACGCTCCTGGATTTGATATGGCGGAAAAGAGGGGAGAAAGCATTAACAGTCGACAGGGATGATAAACATTCGCTACTGCATTATTCCCAACTAATAGTAGGTACATTACTAACTATTCGTACAATAATAACTGTTAGTTACTTTTTCGTTACACCCTCGTGGAAAGTCACTACGCTGACCGTTATAAGTAAATATATGCTTAACAACCTCGGTAGCGTAGCGAGCGCTGCACTTAGGACTCCTGTGACGTGATTATTTTGCTGGAAGTAGAAAAATGCGTTCTAGGCTTGACGCCAAAAAGCCAGAGGCAGTGATGTCATGCGTAGTTACTACGGTAAGTAGGGTGGAGCACTTTAAGACAATGATTCCTTCGATTCCGCCCGCTCATGAATTATTCAGTGGGTCAGACAGTGCACGATACCTTGGCGGGTACAACCTCTCTTCTTCAAAATGTGGCTGGCTGTACCTCACAAACCTCAAAGCAAAATGAATGAAGAAACAAGACTGTCAGAAGTTTCATAAAAGATAACACAAGGATGCGCGGTTTCAACAGACAACGCTCAGCAGACAACATTTGGCGTGTAATCTGTTGTCGCGACAAACGTTATGCATGAGATGTTATGCATAACGAGAAGCATTGCCAGGAAGAGCCGAAAAAACGACAAAAAAGCATCAGCTGAATTTTTCGATATCATGACGACAATCAAAAAAGTCAGCAGATGGTTTTTGGCGGTTTTTTGGCTCTTCTTAGCAATGCTTGTTATGCATAATATGTCATGCGTAACGTTTGTCGTGACAACAGATTACATCCCAAGTGTTATCTCTTGAGTGTTGTCTGTTGAAACCGCGCATCCTTGTGCTGTCTGTTGTGAAACTTTCTGACAGTGAAATAATACCAATTATTTATATTATTTATATAATTATATTTTTTTTTCTTAGAATTAATTTGCTTCGATCGAAAGCCTACGGGTTCTGATCTTTGAGCCGGAGACGTTTTGGTTGACTTCTGACAGTGAAACAATATCAATTACTTATATATTTATTATATATTTTATTTATCATATATTTATTATGATATATTTAATATATTTATATTATTTATATAATTATATTTTTTTTTTCTTAGAATTAATTTGCTTCGATCGAAAGCCTACGGGTTCTGATCTTTGAGCCGGAGACGTTTTGGTTGGGGAAGTTTTGGCACGGGGACATTTTGACTGGGGACGTTTTGACGTGAAGACGCTTAGGGAGGGGACGTTCTGCAGACAACTAGATCTAAACGTTGCAAATGCTTCCGATTTAAGTCCTTTGAAAAGGAAGAAAGATGTATCGGACCATTAGAGTGAAACTAGTCAAAGGATGACGCCGGATCTCTTAATGCCACCGGCTAGCCGGGAGGAGCGTCAAGTCATAGGACACGCCAGTGAACCTCGGGAAGAACTAGAAACATCACCCGAACGATGATTCATATCAATATTCCTTGAGCCCAAGCTGACTTTGAAACATGTATTCAAATAATGTATACAACGGATACACAAGCTACGATGCTTCATCAGCGATATTTCGGCCCTTCTTGGCAAGGGTCCAATCATGCAGCAAAAACAGCAGCCTTGTCAAAAATTAAATCTCAGCACTAGTTTCTCCTTGCAGTGATTATTAAAAGCAATAGATACAGGCGAGTACTCCCTAATAGAAACGTGGAAGAGGTTATTAATGGAAAATAAAATTTAAGCTTCCAGTCCTTATTAATAACGAAACCGAAGTTGATCAAAATACAGAAAAAACCTTTCCTGTCACCGCCTCAATCGTGCAGCAAAAACAGCTTCAGTGTCAAAAATTAAATCTCAGCACTAGTTTTTCCTTGCAGTGATTATTAAAAGTAACAGATACAGGCGAGTACTCCCTAATAGAAACGTGGAAGAGGTTATTAATGGAAAATAAAATTTAACCTTCCAGTCCTTATTAATAACGAAACCGAAGTTGATCAAAATACAGAAAAAAACCTTTCCTGTCACCGCCTCAATCGTGCAGCAAAAACAGCTTCAGTGTCACAAATTAAATCTCAGGACTGTTTTTTTTTCCCTACAGTGGTATTCGAAAGAAATTTGCCCGAATAAGTATATTTATAGTTGGTAGAAAATAAAGGACCCCTCTTGCTTCTTCTGCCTTTCATAGTATACCTAGCTGCCTTGTGGAATTATAAGCTTCTAAAATCCCCACCTTTCTCCATTGGTTCGTTTTCTGCCTACGAATTTTAGCGCTTTTTCGGCCATGCCGAGTTTTGCCCGTTACAGGGAGCAAAGTTTGCCGGAGTTTTTAATGTCCGCTGACGACTCTTTCAAACATAAGGATATGAGATCCTTTTGTTTTTTACTTCTTTTATGTACTTAGTTTTCCAACTTTTTAACCACGGCGCGTTCAGTTTTCAAACGTTTTGCTCCCAGCCCGCCGTGTCGGAGAGCAGGAAGGCTGGTTAGTGTCGACAAGCGCTAACAAGAAAATCGCTAATTTCAGGTGGAAAGTAATGGTATTTTTGAAAAACTTTTTTCTCATCCCTTTCATAGGCAAAAGATAATTTCTAGTGGGAGTTGAGCTTTAAGTTATTTATTACAGGTTTGTTTCCTTCCCCAACGTTGATCCTGAATATTGACAGCCTGACGAGGACCCTTGCCAAGAAGGGCCGAAATATCGCTGATGAAGCATCGTAGCTGACGTATCCGTTGTATACATTATTTGAATATATGAATCCTATGTCAAACAATCAACGGCGTTCGTTGGGGACAGCTGTGGTGACGTTTCCGACTCTTCGCTAGCGATTCTTCATCGGAACGAAAAGTTAGTCATCGAGAGTATGCTTACCATGTGGATGGACATCCAATGGCTTAAATAGGTCGTAAGTCAAGGTGGCTCCATCTGGCAGATCCAAGTGGATCCGATTTCCAGTGGGCCAAGGGCACTTGATATGACCAATAAGGCTGTAGAGCACTGACTGAACATGACCACTGAAGCCCCACAAACGTGTGGGCATGTAGCTAAAAAAAAGGAAATAAAGATACTTAGCAAATCTTCAGTGATAAGATATGAATATTCTTTGAGCCCATGCTGACTTTGAAACATTTATTCAAACAATGTTTACAACGTATGCGTCAGCTACGATTCTTCATCAGCGATATTTCGGCCCTTCTTGGCAAGGGTCCTCGTCAGGCTGTCAATCCTCTGGGTCAACGTCGGGGAAGGAAACAAACCTTTTTGACAATGTTTACAGGAAACAAAAGGTTTGTTTCCTTCCCCGACGTTGACCCAGAGGATTTACAGCCTGACGAGGACCCTTGCCAAGAAGGGCCGAAATATCGCTGATGAAGAATCGTAGCTGACGCATCCGTTGTAAACATTATTTGAATAGATAAGACATTTAAAGTGAATGTAAGGTAGGCGAAGCAGGAAGTGGAGAACATTGCATTCTGATTTTTTAGGAAGACGATTGTCAGAATGTAGGAACAAGATGGTTTCCATCAGAACGCGATCGTAGGGTACCATTAAAGGGTTATATTACAAAGCAGTCTCCTTATCTTAAAAAGACGTTTTGACAAAGACCTAGCGACTTCGTAGGAAACGAAAAAGGAAGCTCGATAACACGACGCCTCGCAAATTTTCAAGTTTTCACCAGATTTCTCCGGTGGTATCACCCAAGTAGGAAAACAAAGCAAATGGTTCGATTCAACACGTCAGCTTACCCACTATGGACACTCTAAACCGCTAGATTAAAGCACAACTCTTACTAGATATGATCTTTTCCCTATGAAATGGATCAGAAAAAATGTTTTCGAGAATACCATTACCTTCCACCTGAAACTAGCGATTCTCTTGTTAGAGCTTATCGATTCTGTCCAGCCTTCCTGCTTTCCGACGCGGCGGCTGGGCGCAAAAGATTTGAAAACTGAACGTACCTTGGTTAAAAAGTGGGAAAATTAAGCAAATAAAAGAAGTAACAGACAGAAGACTATCACATCCTCATGTGTGCAAGAGTTGTCAGCGGGCAATGAAGATCCCGGCAAACTTTTCGTTGGGTGACAGGAAAACTCGGCAAGGCCGAAAAAGCGCTAAAGATTCGTAGCTAGGAAACGAAACAATGGAGAAAGGTGGGGATTTGGAAGCTTGTAATTCCATATGGGAGCTAAGTATACTATAAAAGGTAGAATAAGCAAGAGGGGTCCTTTAAGCAATTGACGTATCCTGATCCCGCGTGTTTTCTTACCTCTGTTTCGAGACTCTAACTGATTCCATACAAAACTTTTACTTAAATGTAATAATTTAAATATTCCGGTTTTGGCCAGATTCCGAACCAACTACTTGTCCGGCGCAAAAAAAAACTTCAGAAATGGATTCAGCATATATTTTCACCCCTATATCGTTTCCCCACAAGTTCGTATTTCCAACTTGAGCGGTTTTAAGCCTGAAGAGGACCCTTGCCAAGAAGGGCCGAAATATAGTTCTAATAAAGTTCAGCTTATGTATCCATTTTACACTATCAAATACCCCTATATCGAATCTTCTGCCAAATTTCCGATTTTGGCCGGATTCTCGGCGAACTGCTTATCTGGCAAGAAAATAAAATCGAAAAGCGACTTCACCATGTATCTTTGCCCCTACACTGAGCCTCTAATCAACTTCAGATCAAGAATTTACTCTTAATAAATTTCTGGTTTTGGCTGAATTCCGGATGAACTACTTGTCTGGCGAGAAAATAAGTGTCAGATTTTGGTTTGGCATGTCTTCTTACCCTTAAATCGACGATTTCATTAGCTCTTAAAAAATATTTTGTTCACCCCTTAATTTGAAACCCCCTCCCCCATCTATAAATATAAGGCTACAGAGCCCATTTATGAACTTGGTCTAACCTCATGAGTATCCCGTCACTTAGCACTACGTTTTGGGATCCCAAAAAGTCTTACAATACTGTGAAAGAGATGGCTTCTGGGGCTGCATTTGCTCTATTAACTTCAGGGATATAAACTGAAGACTAAAGCTACATTTGTTTTAAAGGTTCACTGGTATGGTAGACATCAGCAATAGGTGACAGGGTGAGGGTCAGTGAGGGGTCCCATCAGCACCTTACAACCAATCAACCATATTAATAACAAAACAGAAGCTGATCAAAATGCAGAAAAAAACTTTCCAGTCATCGCCGCAATCGTGCAGCAAAAACCGCGTCCGTGTCAAAAATTAAATCTCAGGAGTAGTTTTTTCATTAAATTGGTATTTGAAGGAAATTTACTTAAATAAGATATTTATAGTCGGTAGAAGCTTCAGTTATTTATTACAGGTTTGTTTCCTTCCCCGACGTTGACCCAGAGGATTGACAGCCTGACGAGGACCCTTGCCAAGAAGGGCCGAAACATCGCTGATGAAGAATCGTAGCTGACGTATCCGTTGTAAACATTGTTTGAATCAACCATTGGCTTATGTTGTTCATATGCTAATTTGATCCTTGACAGCAACCCTTACTTACGGTAAGTATAGGTCAGGCACATGACTGTAGATCAGTTCCACAAACTTTTCATCTATTCCATGAACTTTGGCTGGCCTAGGTGTGCTTGTGACATTCAAAATCTTGCATACTGCCCATATGACAAAGGCAACTAGGGCTAACGCTGTTGGAGACATTCTTTATAAACCTGCGGAGAAGAACGTGTGATGTCACTTTTGAACAGCAAAAGCAGCACAAGGCACAAAGATCTGGATACAGAAAAGAAAACGAACTGAAGAAAAGATTTTTTTTTGCAGAACACTAACTTACCAAAACATAAAACATTTTAGCCGCAACTTCTGAAAGAAGTGTTCAACTGTCATCTATGCTGAAATGCTGAATCCTGGGCGTCGTTTTTGTTGCAATAGTGCTGCCGCATCGCTGCTGCAGCACTTCTTTGCTTCTGCGCAAGATGCGTTTTTGGATTCACTGTCTCCACGATTTCTTCTTCACTGAAGCAGCATCTTGCAGGGAAGCACGGACTTGGTTGTTAAGCAAGTCTGCAATTCTCGAGAAACACTTCCGTCTTCCTTGGAAGCACTGCAGTGCAAAAACGAATGTAGAAAGAATCATCCCGGAAGCGGCCAAGAAGTGGACCTGCAGCATGCAACAAAAACGAGGCTCTGGTTTGTTTGTTTACCAAAGTAGGGGTACACTCCTGGGGAATAAGGGGTATATACAGGTTTTTACTACCATAGGCTACTCATCCCTGTCCCAGCATTTCAAATTTGAGCATTGTTATCAAAGGTTCAGACTGGTTCAGGCCAGGTCCAGTCAGGGTCCAGTCGAGGGGTCAGGTCCAATGAAGCCTGGATTTTATCATATTAATAGGCTACAAAGCCAGACACAAGCCCTGGATCTGACCGGAATTAGCCTATCAATACTCTGGCAATAGTAACAGTCTGCCCCTCTGGTCTGTCCTAAGTCTGCCTTCATCGGGCCTTGATGGAGCCTGAGTGATGACGAGGACAAATTCAGGATGGTTAAGTATGTGTAAACTTAAACACCCACTCATTATTTTTCAAAGCCCAGTTCAGGCCCTTTCATTCATACCCTAAGAGTCTCGAGATGACACAGACACAGTAGTAAGCTTACTGTACCTGTACTGTACTTAGTCTTAGGCGCGTTGAAAGTGAATGAAAAATGTCATTCCTGAAGCTTTTAACCTCCAAAAAAGCATGCCTAATTGCACACTAATGCCTCTATTGCACACTATTGGATGAACAAGTCTTTTTTGAAGCTTTTAACCTCCAACAAGAGCTGGAAGCTCATATAGAAGCTTTAAGTAGCAGCTTGAAATTGTAATGAGAACAATAGCATGGAATCGTATGCAGTGGTACGGATTACAGACGCAGCGACAGCATGGAATCGTATGCAGTGGTATGGAGTACAGACGCAGACGATAGCATGGAATCGTATGCAGTGGTATGGAGTACAGACGCAGCGAGTTCGGAACAGACTTCCCACGCACCAAGTAGTAGCATCGCATAGTACCGTGGCGCTTCATGTTAATAGTCTGCGGGAGCATGAAATACTACCTTCGGACTCAGTAGTATCTGAATATGATGAAGTGGTATAATAGTACAGAAGTCTACGAAAAAGTTGCATTGCTACTACATACACTTCACGGGGGTAGTAGTATCATACTACTACAGGTCCCAGAAATTTTTCATCGGGATGGCACTTGCAACTTTGCAAGGCTGGGTCAGAGGATGAAAGTAGGAATTGGTCAATTCGTGGAATTGTTGGAATTATTTGTAAGCAAAACCGTTGAGATAAGAATGATCATGGGTCTTTGGAAATCACGAGAATGTATTGTTTGTGAAAACTATTTTATTTTTGTATTTGGTTGCGACGATGCGCACTTTAAGGGCGCTAGAGATTCATCTGAAATGAACACTCTTGAAGCACAAATGATGACAAGCTCATCGGGATCATGAAAATGTATATTTTGCACAAAATTATTGTTTGTACTTTAAGGAAGTCACTTGTAAGCAAAATCCTTGAGGCAAAAATGATCATGGGCCCTTGGGGATCATGAATATACATCGTTTGGTCAAAAGGATTTTTCACTCCACTCTAACCGTGTCACAAGACTTCCGGTTCCCCCCCCCCCCCCCCTCCCAACATTCATCGGATCAGGTCCGGAGTTTGAATAGGACATTTGAGACATGAGGTCTTTCCAAATATTAAGTTTCATTAAGATCCGATCACCCGTTCAAAAGTTAAACATGCCTCAAGATTCCGGATTCCCCCTCCTTCCACTCCCCCCCCACGATGGGTGGACTGGGGAACTGACTATTTCTGAGCCAATCATGTCAAGTCTCTAATGTTCAAGCCAAATTTCATCGTCCTAGCACATCTGGAAGTACTTTACTCGCAATCACCGGAATTCCGCCCCCCCCCCCCCCCTGTAACTCCCCCCACAATGCCCAAATCCGATCCAGTTGTATCACTGATGTATCTAGTTATTGTGGTTGCCCTTCCCACCAAGTTTCATCTCAATCGCTCCAGGTTAGTTCAGTCGGGTCCCTGATACGCCTGCCAAGTTTCATCTTCCTAGCACATCTGGAAGTACCCTAACTCGAAAAAGTGTGACAGACAAACGGACCGACCGACAGATGGAATTGCGATCGGTATATGGCACTTGAGCCAGAGGCTGCAAGTGCCATAAAACAAGAGCTGCGAGCTCATATGACACTTGTCACGAGTCAGTGGTGTGAGAAACCAGAAAGTAAATCTGAGCCTTTTTCCGGAAATTCCGGTACCCCTCCCCACCGTGCTCGAATCCGATCCGAAACCTAAAATATGCCATCTAAGGCATGCAATCTCTCTGCTTCCCAAGTTTCATTCAAATCACTTCCCTCGTTCAACCCCTAAGCGAGCCAAAATATTTCCGGGACTCCCCCTCCATCTCCTCCCAGTGTGGTCGAATAAGACTCGGACACATAAGCTATGCATCTCTAACATCTCCTCTTCCCGTCCATCAAGTTTTACTCGAATCGGAGCATATCTGCAAATTTTCGGTTCCCGCTTAATCATCCTCGTCGGACCCGGTTCGGACGCCAAATGACAAATCTAGGGCGCATGAACTTGGTACTGTCCAACTTGCATCCCATTCGGCCTATCCGTTTGGTTTTTGTGCATGTCACAAACTTTTCGGACCCCCCCCCCCCCCCAACCATGGCCGCATGAGGTTTGGACAAATGCTTTCTATATCTAAGTCGTCAGTCCTTATCACCCATAAAGTTTCACTTATATCGAACCATTTGTTCGCAACCTACGGAATTCAGTAATTTCCGGATTCCCCCTCCCTTAATTCCCCGAATTCGTCGAATCCAAGTTGTGGATGGATCAAGGGACTGAAGAAGTCTTCTAGGGCACTGTGTCGGGTCTTTAATTCTACTTTGGCCGGGTCACTAATATTCCTGCCAAAGTTTTATCCTCCTTAGCACATCTGGAAGTTTCCTAACTTTCGATCACCGGAATTCCTGGATACCCCCACCCACTCCCCCCAAAGAGCCCTGATATGATCTGGTTCTGTCAAGAAGGTATTTAATGCTTATGCTTTTTCTTCCCACCAAATTCCACCCCGATCCCTCGATGCTAAGCATTTCACAAAAAATTCTGGTGCCCCCTTCCAAATCCCCCCCCCCCTAAGATAGGATCCAGTTTGGACTTTGCACATCTGCCAAGAAGTGAACATCTGAGACAAAAGCTCTTTCCACTTGCCAAGTTTCATTCAAATCCAATCGCCCGTTCAAAAGTTAGAAATGCCACTAGATTCTGGGTAGTCAACCACAAACCCCTGATTTTTGGATACCCTATGCCAAATGCTGGATATGTCTAGCGTTTGGTATACCCTATGCCTAACGCTGTATACATTATGCAAGGTGCTGGATACTGTAACCTAGTAAAATATTGATGAGTTGAGTGAAGCTAAAAATCAACCAATCAGAACTCATTTATATTGAGGTAGGTCAGGGTTAGGTTACCAACAGGTATCCAGCATTTGGCATAAGGTATACAGCGTTAGGCATAGGCTATGCCAAATGCTAGATATATCCAGTGTTTGGCATAGGGTATCCAAAAATCAAGGATTTGTGGTAGACTGATTCTTGGTTCCCCATCCCTCCACCCCCCCCCCATGATGTTTGGATTATGCAAACAACTATTTTATAGTCAGTCTATTCCCATCCCTCATATTCCTGTCGCTTTCTATCATCCTAGTACATCGGGAAATCCTGAACTTGCTGAATCACCATAATTCCCCACACAGTGCCCGAATCCAGTCCAGTTATGTCAACAATGTGTCTAGGCGATGTGCTTGTTCTCCCATTAAGTTTTTTCCAAATTCCTCCACTCTAAGTGTTTCCGAAGATTTCCGGTTCCCCCCACCTGAAGTCACCAGATTCTGTTCGGATTTGAAGCGGAAAGATCTCGTGTCTGAGACACGAGATCTTTCCAAATATCAAGTTTCATTAAGATCCAATCACCCGTTCAAAAGTTATAAATACCTCAAGATTTTGGATTCCCCCTCCCTCCCCCATGATGGTCAGAACAGGGAAACAACTTATTTCCAAGTTAATCTTTTTGGGTCCCTGATAAACCTGCCAAGTTTCATTGTCCTAACTTATGTGAAAGTGCCCAAACTAGCAAAACCCCGACCGACCTGTGAACGACCACCAGAAACTGCGATTGCTATAAAAAAGCATGCCTCTATTGCACACTATCTAAGCCTAATCTAAGCTTAAGGCATTTTTAGCAGTTCAAAATTGAGACAATGTTGATCAACAACAGTGCATCCTACTGTTCTAGTGGCCAACAAAAATCTCTGGGGCCAACACTGTTCAACACTGTTGGTCAAATCTACCAACAACCGAAAGTGTTGTTCGTCGACTCTGTTTGTGCACTTGTGAAATATAAACTGCCATATATTCAAGGCATTCAAACAGAGCATTCACCTCTATTGAACCTAGAGTTAGCACATCTGAGGTGAATCTAACCAAAGACGTTTCTGCAGCCAGCAGTCAGCGGTTGATCAACATTGTTGATGACCCGCCAAAAAACGCCTGTAGTGCATGCAGCATGGAGGAAGGAACACACAAATAACAGAGAATAAATACGAACTTATGACATCATAGTTTACTGTATGACAGAATAGCAGGAAAACATTCCTCCCAGCAACAAGCCTGAGATTATCTTATCTATCTTGTCTGTCACTGAGCGCTTGTAGTTAACGCTAGCTAGGAGCAAACACTGAAGCGCACTACTCAAAATATTTAAGCTCTTAGATGGCATTCACAGCTCAGTTTCTCGTTGGATGTAGAAACATGGGCAAGTTGGTGGTGGGACGATGTGCTTCAGTAGGGGCGTCGCAAGGGGGGGGGGGGTGCAGTACCACCCTCCTCCCTCCCCAACTTTTTGAGGTTTTGTAAAATTTTGGGCCGAAGATCCACAACTTTAAATTAAATTATAATTAAAATTATCCGGTATTTTTTCGATGCCGGGATGGTTTGGTGTCGTTACCGGGATTCGGTAGTTAGACAGTATCCCGAATAGGCGATCGATACACAATAATTATTGGGCATAATTGCCAGGATTCGGTAGTAATTGCAAATCCAAACATTATGGCCATAATTGTTATTATTCGGTACAAGAACCGAGGGGCTGCTCACTTCTGTCGCAAGGTGTACACGGTCCCTGCCTCCGGCCTGCCTCCGTGCCTCCGTGCCTGTCTCCGTGCCTCCGGGACTGCCTCCATGCCTCCGGGCTATCTGTATCGCAGATATGTCCGTGTTTCAGGGTTAAGAAAACATGCTGAATCCAGATCTGAACTTTGTTTTCTCACCGGACAAGTAGTCCGCCCGGAATCCGGCGGAAACCGGAAACTTGGTCGATGTAAAAATGTATTCTGGAGTCGAAAAGTTTGTCAACATTTAGGGAAGAATATCTGCTGAATCAATTCATGGGACTTATTTTGTTGCGCATTGGGAGTTTCAAAATATGTACGCCGTTAGGGCATTTCTGAGAGGCAGGCCGGAGGCACGAAGGCAGACCGGGAGGCACGGAGGCAGGCACGGAGGCAGGCACGGAGGCAGGCACGGAGCCAGGCACGGAGGCACGGAGGCAGGCCCAGAGGCACGGAGGCAGGCCGGACATATATGAATCAGAATCTCAGTTCAAATTGTTTGGAAATTTATGGACTTCACTTTTTAATATAAGAAAAAAAAAGATTTATTGCCTTAAAGCCTTTCTGAATTTTTAGCATTTCTGTTCGATCTTCTCTATATCGGGAGCACTTATTTTGAATATTTGAGAACAAACAATTTTGAATTTTAAGTTGAAAATCTTTTCCTTGTAGAACTCGAACCTTCTTTTCATTGGTATACAATTAGGCTGGGTTTCGTTTATCCTAGCTCTTGAAAAACAAAATCTGAAATCGTAACAGGGAATTGGACTATAGTTTAAATTTAGTGTCGGTAGCCTGTATCTCAGAAACGTCCCAACGATCGAAATGTACCGTACGATATTCGTTTTCAGCTTCTTTTTCGGTTTTCTAAATTCCAAGACCTCAGTCACAGAAGACTTTGAAAATCACTTTCCTGAGTGAGATGCTGCTCACTCGTGTCACAAGGTGTGTACGTGTCCCTGCCTCCGGGTCTGCCTCCGTGCCTCCGAGTCTGCCTCCGTGCCTCCAGGCCTGCCTCCGGGCCTGCCTCCGTGCCTCCGGCTCTGCCTCCGTGCCTCACTGCCTCTCTGCCTCTTGGTGTACACCAAAAATTTCAGTGAGCAGCCCCTCGATAAGAACCGGGATTCGGTATCCATAAAAAAGTAGTTATAATCCAAATCCATCCAAAAGTATTCGGTAAATTTTCGATACTAGAATTATTCGGTGTCTCATTACCGGGATTCGGTAGTTACAGAAAATCCCGAATAGGCTATCGTTGCACAATTACTCAGTATAGTTGCCGAGATTCAATAATTGATTCGGTACAGTTGCCAATTCGATAGGTATCACGAATCCAAATACTGCTGCCACAAGTATTGTAGAATGATCGGATGACTACAATCCTTACGTTCATTTGTGATCCCAAATAGAGGCTATGATTATAAATGTTTCTCGAATTTGTATGGCACTTGAGCTTACTCAAGTGCCATATAGCGATCGTAATGTCTGTCTGTCTGTCGGTCTGTCCGCAGTTTGCTGGTTTCGGCACTTCCACATGACCTAGGACGATAAAACTTGGCACGCCTATCAGGGACCTAACCGGGTTAACTCGGAAATAATCACTTCCCCGATCCGACCATCAATGGGGGAGTGGCAAGATGGGGAATCCAGAAATTAGTAACATTCATACTTTCGAACGGACAATCGGGCGTGCATTAAACTTGACAGGTATCAAGAACAAGTGTCTTGGATGTTCATTGTCAAATTCGGATCGGATCCGATAACTGGGGGGGGGGGGGCTGGAGTACCCCTTTCTTCACACTTATAGTATAGCTCTGCGCATGGATGGACAATTCTGGTCATCACGATCTGGGGTACTTCCAAATGTGCTACGACCATGAAACTTGGCAGTCTGTGCTATGACCATGAAACTTGGCAGGCATTTTAGGGACAGGGAAAATAGGGAAAATAATCCCTCCCCCGATCCGATCATCGTTGTGGGGGAAACAGTTATCAGTGAGTGGAATAACCGTTTCAGATTTAGTAGATCAAGCCGATTTTCGGATGAAATGAATATCGGGAGAGAGACGCAGCCTTGACAACTGCGACCGGTATCTGACAAACATGCTAACTGTTCTTAAATTACAAGTGCCACATGAGCTTTCAGATCTTGTTCTTTCGTAGTATTCTCTATTTTGTGGAAGGGCTCGTCATTAAGGTGTGTATTTATTTTAGTCCCTAACAGGCTAGCCTTTGGGCACCGAAGAGTTTTGTTTATTTCTAACGAACACTTTATTCTCTCTCAGTTTTAGGCTTGTGATTTGAGAAACTAGTAAAATCTGAAATCTGTATGAGAAACCAGAGGCGTTACTAGCCAAAATGTTTGGGGGGGGGGGCAAGGTATTTACCCACTGGCTGGTCATTTTATCGACTGTTTTTGCAGATAAAAACGACGATTATTGAGAAAAAAACGACTGTGTTGACGAAAAATCGGCTGATTTTAAGAAAAACTACTATTATTAAGAAAAAATCGACTATTCTTACGAGAAACCGACTGTTTAAAAAAAAAAATGACTGTTTCCAAGAAAAAAAATCGATCCAAGGAGATCGAGATCGCTGATTGGCTGCTGACTACCTAAGCCCCGCCCTGTGGGAGGAGCCATACGATGAGAAAGTGATGCTGCGGCCTGCGCCGACTTTGCTATTTTTTACCGACAACATTCGGGGGGGGGCCTCCACCCCCTTCCCCCCAAGCCGTGACGCCCCTGTGAGAAACAGCTGTTTTCGAAGAAAAACAATGCGAATTTAAAAAAATTTCGCATGCGGCGCTCATTTTTATATGGTGTTGGCCTTGGATAGGCAAGAGTAGCTAGAAGCTACTGTCGAGACTCGGTTCCGGTTCTAATGTTTCTGAATATTCTTGCGATCGTCGGGTTTGATCCACGTTGAAAGCTAGAATAGGCGTGGGAAGCAGTTGAGTTTTAAAGGAAAAAAACGTAAAATGAAAAACAATTTTGCCTGCGGCGCTCGGTGTAATTCTGTCTTGGGTTGCAATACTAGCAATAATTTTACCCCAGCAATATACTTTCAAAGTTGCCTTCGAAAAAGCTACACCTAGGAGCTGACTAATCAGCTTCCGCGCTGCCGTTTAATAATTTTCTATAACAGAAATAAAACTTAATAATTTTTCTCGAGCTCAAATTGTCAGTTTCTAGGATTTGGTAAGATTTTTTGACAGGTTTGACAGACAGATCAGAAAATTTCGGCTTTGCCCCCCCCCCCCCCTCCAACGAAACTGCACTTCCGACGCCCCTGGGCTTCAGAAATACATCCATCTCCGTGTTTGCAGACCTTTTGACCTATTATTGCCAGGCATGAAAGCCGTGACCCGAAGATCGTTTTCTTCCTAGTTTCTCGTTGGTTTTAAGCAGAAACAGCGTATTTTGAGCCGATTTTTAAACTTGGAAATTTTGAAATAGACCAAATTATTCTAGGAAATCAGGCTGAGCCGTGTTGCCCCACTACTCCAGGGCAAAACAATCTGTTAATTTATAATAGACTGCCAATTTCGGCTTAAATGGCTAATTCGGTCGTGCACACGGTGAGAACTGGAAATAATATATTTGCAACCGCTTGTCGTAGAGTGGAACGACAACTTTTGAACTCATCGACGGCCAGCAAAGGCCATACAATCCATCAACAAGAACAAGACCAAAGGTTTCGATGGGATCCCGAAAATTCAATATTGATCCAGACAATCGGGTCTTGTCTTCGCCAGATCCAGTCTTCGCCAGACTCCCTAAACATTTTAATTTAAAAATCATGACAACATTAACGCCAAATACCTAACAACCTGAGAAAACCAAGTTCAGATTTGGATTCAGCATGTGTGTTTACCCCTGTAAGTCATATCTATTTTGATGTAAACTTCCTGCCATACTTCTGCCAATTTTCCGGTTTCGGCCGAATTTTGAAACTACTTGTCCGGCGAAAAAAGAAAGCTAAAAAACGAATTCAGCGTATCTTCTTCCCCCTATCCCCTATCTGACATCTAATCAACTTCAAATAAAAATTTAACTGATAACAAATTTTCCGGTTCCAGCCGTATTCCGGGAGAACTATATCTCCGAGTAAAAAATGTTTTTGTCATGTATGGATTCAGCTACTCTTCTTACCCCTAAATCGTATATCTAATCAACTACAAATACACTTTATTTTTAACAAACTTTCCGGTTTCGGTCGGATTCCGGGCGAACTACTTGCCCGGGTAGAAATTGATTGTCACATAAGTGTTCAGCATGTCTTCTTACCGATAAACCGAACATCAATTTCAATTTCAATTCATTTTAATTTCAACAATCTTTAAACAAAAATAACAAACGCAAGAAGGGCACAACCGTGCCCTGTGCGGGAGTGCTCAACTTTTACTCACCTATTACAAACGGTGACACACATTTCTCGTCTTAACCTTCTCACTTCTATTTCTTTACCCCCCCCCCCCCCAACCCAACCCTCATTCACTAACAAGAGCTGGAAGCTGATATGGTACTTGCAGGGCTGGGTCAGAGGATAAAGGAAGGATTTCGTCAATTCGTGGGTTTGTTGTGATCATTTATAAGCAAAACCCTTCAGATAAGAATGATCATGGGTCCTCATAGAAATCAGGAGAATGTATTGTTCATAAAAACTATTTATTTGTGCATTTGGCCATGGTGATGCGCACTTTAAGGGCGCTGAAGATTCATCTGTAATGAACACTCTTGAAGCACAAATGATGATTATAAGCTCTACACTTGTAAGCAAAGCCCTTGAGGCAAAAATGAGCATGGGCCCTTGGGAATCATAAATATATATCGTTTGGTTAAAAAAAAAAATTTTTACTTTTCGTTTAATAAAATGTAAAATGTATACTTTGCTTAACAGTATTTTTTTTACTTTGTGGTTGGGATTTGTACTTTAAGGGATGGTCGGAGCCAATCTCTAAGCCAATCTTGCCAAGTTTCTAATGTTCAAGCCAAGTTTCATCGCCCTAGCACATCTGGAAGTACCTTAATTTGTGGTCACTGGAATTCCGCCCCCCCCCCCAACTCCCCTCACAGTACCCGAACCCGATCTGGTTTTGTCACTGAAGTATCTAGTTCTTGTCCTTGTTCTTCCCACCACATTTCATCCCAATCGCTCCACTCTAAGCTTGTTACAAGATTCCGCCCCCCCTCCCCCCCACCGTTCATCGGATCCGGTCTGGACTAAAAACGGGACATCCGAGACACGAGGTCTTTCCAAATAGCAAGTTCCGTTGAGATCCGACCACTCGTTCAGAAGTTATACACACCTCAAGATTCCAGATTCCTCCTCCATCAACTCCCCCACGATGGTTGGGTCGGGGAACAGGCTATTTCTAAGCCAATCATGTCAAGTCTCTCATGTTCAAGCCAAGTTTCATCGTTCTAGCACATCTGGAAATACCTTAATTCGCGACAACCGGAATTCCGAACTCCCCGAACAGTGCCCAAATCCGATCCGGTTCTGTCACTGACGTATCTCGTTCTTATGCTTGTCCTTCCCACCAAGTTTCATCCCAATCGCTCCACTCTAAGCGTGTCACAAGGCTTCCGGTTCCCCCCTCTGTCTCCCCCCCCCCACATTCATCGGATCCGATCCGGGCTTTAAATGGGTCATCCGAGACACGAGGTCTTTCCAAATATCAAGTTTCGTTAAGATCCGATCACCGTTCCAAAGTTATACATTCCTCAAGATTCCGGATTCCCCCTCCCTCCTCTCCCCCCACCGTGGTCGGATCGGGAAGTTGACTATTTCCAGGTTGATCTGGTTGGATCCCTGACTTGCCTGCCAAGTTTCATTGTCCTAGCCCACCTGGAAGTAACTTAACTCCGTATCACCGGAATTCCGAAACCCCCCTTCAACTACCCCCCACAGTGCACGAATCCGGTCCGGTTCTGTCAATGATGTTGGCTTGTGCTTGTTCATCCCACCAAGTTTCATCCCGATCGCTCGACTCTAAGCGTGTCACATGATTTCCGGTTCCCCCTCCGACCCCCCCCCCCCATATTCATCAGACTCGGTCCGGACTTGAAATGGGATATTTGGAAAGACATGACGTCTTTCCAAATATCAAGTTTCATTAATTTCCGAACACCCGTTCGAAACATATTTGACGGTGCAAAAGTTATGCATTTCACTAAATTCCGGATTCCGGCTCCCCTTCCTCCCCCCACGATGGTCGGATCGGGTAAGTGACTATTTCCAAGTTAGTTTGGTCGGGTCCCTAATATGCTTGCCAAATTTAATCGTCCTAGCACATCTGGAAGTACCCTAACTCGCAATACCGAACTGACCGACTGACCGACCAACAGACCGACGGATAAGTGATCGATATATTGCACTTGGCCGGAAAGCAAGTGCCATTATAATAATGAAATATTCACCTTAAATAAAATACCAAATAAATATTTCACATTTATCCATCTACCCAAAAAATAATTTTTCGATCTATTTTGAAACAAAAACTGGTTCTCCGACTCCCTACCGGAGGATACCGGACGAACTATTTATCCGGCGAGAAAATGGTTTTCATCATCATGTTCAGCATGATGATCCTCTTACCCCAGAATCGACAACTTTTGCGATGTCATAGGTATCCCTCCACTTACGTTTTGGGATCCCAAAAACAAAAATAGCCAAAGGACATTAATAAATACTACTCAAACTCGGGAAAAATTGCAAACCAGCAACTTCACCTTCCCCAGCAACCAAATGGAGACTTTCAGCCTCATTTGTGGCCCATCTAGGATCTAGGCAGGCAGTTCCATTTGAGCCCATGCAATGATGTAACCAAGGATGAAACCAACAAAACGAACCACGAAGATTGACATAACACGATTTCTACCGGGTTTCTGCTTCTCGCAGGCAAACAGGAGATCGATTCAGCGTGTCAGCTTACCCCACTATTGACACTCTAAACCAGTGGTTCCCAACCGGTGGTACGCGTACCCGAAGGGGTACGCGAGACCCTTGCAAAGGAAGGGGTACACGAAGGTACCAAAATTGGTTTAGTCTGTAGCTTCAAAATCTCGCCTCACTCATTTTTGATTGTCAAAAGCCTAATATTAACATCAGAGGCATCACTAGCTAAAATGTTTTTTGGGGGGCAAGGTATTTTCACTGACTGGCTGGTCATTTTTAGCGACTGTTAAAAAAATACTGCTTTACGAAAAATAGCGGCGCTACGCGCCGATCTGGTCGACCATTTTCAGGGGGAGCGATGTTGCCAACCCCTGCGTGACGCCTCTGATTGTAAGACCTAGTGAAAGTCAATGAGATAATTTTGATTCCAAAAGAAGCGATTCAACTGCAGTAAAATCTGTTCCTGTGTCAAACAAATATTGTTTAAAAAACAATCGAAGACATTGCAAGTTATATAGTCATTCAGGTTCGAATCAAGCTAACAAAATTGTTTGCGATGCAGCTTGACGAAGGCACGGAGAACATCAAAAACAAACACAGAAACAGGCTGACTAAAAAATATTGCCGTTAGTGACATCGAGCCGAGATTTGACCAATTTTTTTCAAAAAGTAGCCTCAAGTGTCGATTTTGTATATATTGTTTCTATACATGTATGCTTTATCATTTATGATAACAGATATTGTCTTTTCACGGTCTGAAAACGGGAGTACGCGGTACGAAAAAGGTTGGAAACCACTGCTCTAAACCACTAGACCAAGAAACTACAAGAACTATAAAAAATCCGGATTTTGCCGGATTCCGGCCGAATATCCGTTTGGCAGGAAAACAAAGTGAAGTATCCTGATCCAGCTTGTTTTCTTACCCATATTTTGACACTTACAGAGAAAACTTTTACTCATATTCCGGTTTTGACCGGATTCTATCTCCTACCCTAAAGACAAGGCTGCGGGATCCGCAGTTTGAAATAAATATTCCGACCCCTTCGAGAGTTACCACGCTAACAGACAGTCGGACAAACAGACGGACAGGCTTTACGAGGAGTCCCCGAGGACTCCTCGGGGAATCGAAGGGAACGGCGAGAATAGAGGGAGTCACTCCATGCGGACTCCGCGTGCAGAAACAGCGAGAACAGGGGAATGCTTCCAACAAGGATTTTGTCCGAAAAAAAAATACGCAGTTGACGAAATTTGTCTGGATCCACTTTCTTTTTGGTTTTGTTTATTCTGATTGTTTTTAATTAATTTTACATTGCACTAACACCAGCAAAAATTAATTTCCCTCCGAATATGAAAGGGAGTCCTTCTTGGAAATGGTGACGATAATCGGAGCATTCCCCGCGCGAGAATATTGGGGAATGAGTCCCCGGGACAAACAACAAGAGCTGGAAGCTCATATGGCACTTGCAATGCTGGGTCAGATGGAAGTGATGTCCAAAGGTATTTTTTTTCCTTTTCCGTTAAGATGCGCCAAACTTGCTAGGCTGGGTGAGAGGATGGAAGTGATGGTCAAAAGTTTTTTTTTTTTTTTACTTTTCGTTTGAGATGCGCATTTTAAGGGTGCTTAAAAATTAATTTCTAAGCAAAACCCTTGAGGCAAAAAGGATTATGTGCTCATGGCCATCGTGAAAAGTAGATTTTGCTTAAAAGTATTTTTTGTACTTTGCGGTTAAGATGAGTTCTTTAAGGGATGGTCGGATCGGAGAGTGACGATGTCTAACCCAGTGACGTCAAGTTTCTAATGCCCCAGCATAGTTTTATCGTCCTAGCACATCTGGAAGTACCTTAACTCACCATCAACCGGAATTCCGGACATCCCTACCCTACAGCTCTCACCCCTCCCCCTCGATACCCGAATCCGGTCCGATGTTGTCACTGATGCACCTAGGACTGGTGCCTGTACTTCCCACCAAGTTTCATCCTGATCGCTACACTCTATGCGTGTCACAAGATGGCCGGTTCTCCCCTCCGACCCCCCCCCCCCCCGAGCTCATCGGATCCTCTCCGGACTTGAAATGGGACATACTGAGACATGAGATCTTTCAAGATATTAAGTTCGTTAAGATCCGATAACCCATTCGAAAGTTATGCATGCTACTGATTTCCGGATTCTGCCGTCTTCCCCTCCCCCACGATAGTCAGATCGGGCAAGCGACTGCTTCCAAGTTAATTTGGTCGGGTCCCTGAGATGCCTGCCAAGTTTTATCGTCCTAGCCCACCTGGAAGTACATTAACTACGGATCGCTGGAATTCCGGACCCCCCCTCCACCTCACCCCACAGTGTCCGAATCCGGTCCAGTCCTGTCAGTGATGTATCTAGAGCGTGTGCTTGTTCTTCGCACCAAGTTTCATCCCGATCGCTCCACTCTGAGAGTTTCACACGATTTCCGGTTCTCCCCTCCGACTCCCCCCCAGATTCGTCGGATCCGGTCCGGACTTGAAATGAGACATCTGAGACACGAGGTTTTTCCAGATATCAAGTTTCATTAAAATCCGATCACCCGTTCGAAAGTTATGCATGTACCTATTTTCGGGATTCCGCCGCCTCTCCCTCCCCCCACGATGGTCAGATCGGGCAATTGACTATTTCCAAGTTAGTTTGGTTGGGTCCCTGACATGCCTGTCAAGTTTTGTCGTCCTAGCCCACCTGGAAGTACATTAACTACGGATCGCCGGAATTCCGGAACCCCCCTCCAACTCCCCCCACAGTGTCCGAATCCGGTCCAGTTCTGTTAGTGATGTATCTAGAGCTTGTGCTTGTTCTTACCACCAAGTTTCATCCCGACCGCTCCACTCTTAGAGTTTCACACGATTTCCGGTTCCCCCCTCCGACTCCCCCCCCCCCCCCCCCAGATTCATCGGATCCGGCCCGGACTTGAAATGAGACATCTGAGACACGAGATCTTTCCGCATATGAAGTTTCCTTATGATCCCTATTTTCTGGATTCCAACCCCTCCCCCTCCCCCCAAGATGGTCGGATCGGGCAAGTGACTATTTCCAAGTTAGTTTGGTCGGGTCCCTGATATGCCTGCCCAGTTTCATCGTCCTAGCATATCTGGAAGTACCCTAACTCGCAAACACCGGACTGACCGACCGACCAAGTGCCATAAAAACGCGGGGACTCCTCAAATGGAGTCCTCGGGGAACGGCGAGAATATGCCTATAAGCACCCCGTCACTAACGTTGTTGGATCCCCAAAACCTCTGGAAGATGGTGCAGACACATGCCACGCATAGTATGTTTTGCGATTGCAAAATATTAGTGACGGCCGACGGGATACCTATGACTTCGTAAAGCCTGTCGGTCTGTTAGCACGATAACTCTCGACGGGTTGATACATCATATTTAAGAGGAGGATGGGGTTTTAAATTAAGGATTGAAATACTATCAATCAATCAGTTTATTTTACGCCGTGACATCACACATCACATAAACTACTGAATAAAATACACTAAGGTGAGACTATGACAGGACTATATTATATATACAATTATTTCAGCCATTCAGCGGCTCGGGACAATGGCACAGTCGACAGTAAAGGCGGCAGAAATGGCCGGAGCGACATTCTGCATTTTGGTGTGTAGCCTTTATAAAGCGGATTTTCGGCGACTTCAACCAGACTTCAACCCTCGCAAATAAGGATGCCTTGAGCCACATCATATTAGAAGATTCCATATTATTTTCTAAAAAGAATGAAAGTATAGATGACGTCGTCTGATATCGTCGTCTCAAGATAATTATCGAAAAGTAGGAGACAATAAAGCTTAATCTGATGCGATAGTGTTTTATGGGTTAGGCATATTGAATCCATCCCTGAATTTCGTTTTCTTTCTTGACAAATTGTCCAGCCGAGTCCGGCCAAAACCGGAAATTTGATAGAAGTCAAAAGTAGTAATTGAAGTCGATTAGAAATTCAGTTGTGGATAAAGAAATATGCCTAAGAAACAAGACCAAAGGTTTCAATGGGATCCCAAAAATATAATATTCGATCCAGACAACTGGGCCTTGTCTTCGCCAGATCCAGTCTTCGCCAGGCTAATCATCAGAGAAAACCAAGTTCAGATATACCTCTATAAGCCATATCTGTTTTGACGATACTGACAGAAACTTCCTGCTTTAATTCTGCCAAATTTCTGGTTTCGGCCGAATTTCCGAGCGAACTAATTGTCCAGTTAAAAAAGAAAATTCAGAAACGAATTCAGTGTATATTCTTCTCCTACAAAGAACATCTAATCAACTTCAAATAGAAGTTTAACTTCTAAAAAAACTCCGGTTACAACCGGATTCCGGACGAATTATATGTCCGGGTGAAAAAATGATTGTCATATACAGACTCAGCATCTCTTCTTACCCTTAAATCTGTCATGTAATCAACATAAAACTTTTTCTTTTAACAAATTTTCCAGTTTTGGCCGGATTCGGGGTGAACTAGTTGTCTGGGTGGAAAATGCTGCTCACATAAGTGTTCAGCACATCGTCTTACCCCTAAATCGAACATTTAATCAACTTCAACGAAACTTTTATTTTTAACCAATTTTCCGGTTTCTGCCGGATTCCGGACGAACTACTTGTCCGGCAACACAATGTTTTTACCATCATGTTCAGCATGTCTTCTTACCCCATAATCATCTATCACATTAGCTGTTGACTAATATTTTGTTTGCTGCTTAATTTGAGCCCCCTCCCTCACCCCTAAATGTAGGGCTACCAAGACATCTACTAACTTGACCTTACCCTTGACTTAAAGAATCCTCACACCAAGTTTCATTAAAATATCTCATTCCCTTCGAGAGTTATCATGCTAACAGACGGACAGACAAACGACTTTTGCGACGTCATAGGTATCCCTCCACTTACGTTTTGGGATCCCAAAACTTCTCTTCTTAAATCCACTAACTCACTACAAAAATCTTCATCCATCTTCCCGCATAACGGGCAAAAATAAGGACGAGAACCGCATTTAATTCTACCAATATATTTTCTTCTCGCACCCACCGGTAAAGCCTCTGCCCGAAAACTCACCATCCACTTCAGTTCATCAGGTCCTAAACCAACCTTAAGATAAAGCTCGTCCCCCCAGAAATTCTTTGACTGAGCATAAATCCTCAGAGAAGGGGTCGAGGTCACCTCCCATAGCCACTGCTGAATCTCCTGGTCCATTAACCTTTCCTTCGCTACCCTCGTAACCTCACCTACCTCAAACGATAGGCCAATCCATCATTCCATAGTTCGTTAACCCACAATCATCGAAAACCTTCTTAATCAACACCGATTCCAAGATTCACGGGAACCATCTTTCAGGGCCTCCTGATAGGCCACCTTTAAAATTATAACTCTACAGGTAGATTTAATATTTTCTCCAAAAAATGGACCATATTAATTAGCCTCCTACTACGGAGTGACAATAAATCCTAAGTCACCATTAATTACTAGATTACTTGTCCTGCCGCTAACTCCTACTGGGATTGAACCACGTCGAGCTTATCCCCCCGATCGAATCCCCAAATCTTGGACCCGTCATGCATAGAAGCTACAACTTCTGCCAGAAACAGCCACTTTTGCATTTTAATGTCCTTAATATCTCCTAGGTGACTCCTCAAAATTGAGTATAGACACCGCCTACCTTTTGTTAGACTTAATTCAATCTGTTTTGCAAACTTGCCGTTACAAGATCATTTTATATAATCTTGTTTTATATCAAATTTGTATTTATATTTTATATATTTATATTTTATATCAAAATATCATTTTGTATAAATACAAAAAATGGATTTTGTTCGAAAAAAATGTGCAGTTGACGAAATCAGTCTGGATCCACTTTATTTTTGGTTTTGTTTATTCTGATTATTTTTAATTAATTTTACATTGCACCAACACCAGCAAAAATTGATTCCCCTCTGAATCTGAAAGGAAGTCATTTTTGATGATGGTGATGATAGTCGGAGCATTCCCCGTCCGTGGGGACTCGCGAGAATACGGGAAGTGAGTCCCCGGTACAAACGCGGGGACTCCTCAAGTGGAGTCCTCGGGGAACGGCAAAACGGCAAAACGTTCGACAAAACGTCCCCTGGCGAAACGTCCCCGATGAAACGTCCCCGTGGCGAAACATCCCCGATCAAAACGTCCCCTGGCGAAACGTCCCCATGACAAAACGTCCCCGGTTATAGATTTTTTTTTCATCGCTGAGGGATGGCTAGGCCTATGAGATTACTGATTGCGTCATCGGTTCAGGCAAAAATGTTTATGGAATATAAACTCTTGAAAACCACGACGGGTTGACTACTTCAGTATTTAACCGATACTCAAGAAACAAACCAAAGTGTTGCTCCCGGCTACAGCGATTTCTTAAAGAAAGCGCAAAGATTTGGTAGTTTGTCAGTTTTCGTTTTATCTTTTATTTAATTGGTTTGTTTGTGTGTTAGTTTACGCTGCGATTTAACTCATTGATCTCACTTTTGTTCGATATTTAATTTGGTGATATTTATTAGTAAAAATTTTTATTGAAGGATCACACCCGTCTAACCTAGATTTACTTGTCTCGCTACCTAACTAATAGATAACTAATCGTTCCATCCACTTTTGTTTCCTCGCTTCCCATTTTATTTTTATTCAGGATAACGGCACTACGCTGATTTTTGCATTTTCCTTGTTTGACTCTCTTTGAGCCACAGCGGGCTTCCCCTTTCTCTGGGGAGCATATTGGTGCTCCCTAGATTGTGCATTTTGCTTCAAACGACCTAGAACTGATTAGTTATGAGTCAATTGCAAAGCATATTACAGTACATCAGCAACCGGTACTATGTCCGATTTTTCCTGCTTATAAGGAATGTTCCCACATCTGTAATGCACACTCTGAAGTTGTTTTACCTCGATCACGCACCTGAAAATCGAAGCGAACTTAAAATCTATGCTTGGGGACGTTTTGCCGTGGGGACGTTTTGTCACGAGGACGCTTTGACACGGGGACGTTTTGTCACGGGGACGTTTTGTCACGTGGACGTTTTGTCACGGGGACGTTGTGTCACGGGGACGTTTCGCCGGGACGTTTCGCCAGGGGACGTTTTGTCATGGGACGTTTCGTCGGTAAGCCGGCGAGAATACGCCTCATGTCAAATCATCAATCATCAGAAATAGCCGTAGGAGCAAGAAGCGGCCGTACTCAACTGCGGAACGCAAGTTAGGATATTCTGATATTCTTTGACTAGCCTACTGGTACAACTAGGGAGAAAATATCGGTCAACACAAAAATTGCTGTTAACACTGAAGCTTGCACTTAGCAGTTCGGAAATAAGGATAATAGCCGCAAAAGCCGTGGGGAGTTGATACAATATTGCGTTTTTGCAGATACCCTGGTATGTGATACCATAATCTAAAGTCGTTTTTGCAGTTACCGTGGTAAATGACCGTGGTATCTGAAAAAGCCATTTCACTTTCATCATCACCAACAAAAAAGCCTCTGATTTTGTCAAACTATTGGAAACGAAGTTCGGTGCTTGTGATGTAAGTAGATGGAAGCAATTTTTTTTTGTGACCTGTAATAGCACAAATTCGGCTATTGTCGTTTTGTTTACCAGATACCATACAAAAACGGAACAATGCAGATCCAGTTACCATAGTATCAGATACTATGGAATCTGCAAAAACCTAACTTGATTATTCGGCAAGAAAGGGTATCTTCTGTTGTCCGTCTGATCCTACGAACATACGATCAGGGTCGGGCGGTCGCGAAGTGAGTTTCCTGCCAGGATTCCCGGTACCATCATCAGTTCCGTACGGAAAAGTTGTGATTTTGAACTTTAAAACGAAAGGACCAAACTGAAGAAAATCTGTCTGGAAAAACCTGATCGTGTATAGGCCTACCGCAGCGTTATGGGTTTGCGACACGACCGAGTTCGCTTCATCGAGAAGACCCGGCAAGACGGACGGTCATCATCTTTCGTCCCACATTATAAATACGACACGATAAGTGAATGTCGCATTGTCTTTGTTTAATTTTCCCAGCTGGCCCCTTTTCGGAGTTGTTTACCAGTTATTTAGACCAGTGCGGAGTTTCGCGGAATCCCAGCCAAAATGGAGATGACGTAAACAAGCTGATGGCGTCATTCAGACTCTGCGTCCGGCTAGTGCAGTGATTTGATCTTGGATTGCGTATTTGTGTATAAAGTTGAATAAAAAGAATGGGATTCTGAGTCAATGGTTCTACTGGTTGCAACAATGCCGCTAGGTAATAAATAAGGTTTGAAAAAACTCCTATTACCTTCCGAAGTCCGTGAATATACTACTCTTTATTTATTTGTTTATCAAGAAGTAAGCTTACTGGCTCGTCCTGTATGCTGTTGCAGTATCGTCTTGTGATTCTGGCACAATTCTAGGACGCAAGTTTATAGCTATCAGTTATGTATGAGTTGCATGTGCAGTATAACAGTCTTAAAGTTTAACTGAAAAGCCAACTTATTTCTGTGTAATTTATCTGAATATATTGAATTATTTGGATTCTGCAATTTTTTTTTTATTTTCCACTATCTGCTTCAGTTATGACGTTCAGAATATCTACGGGCGTACCCACAACGAAAATTCGACTATGTCGCGGGAAATTTTAATCTCGACACAAACACGGCTATTCAGTGGGCAGTGGTGAGATTGCTGAGTGCCTGAACAAAATAAAATCACAAATCTTTCTCGTAAGGCACACAACAAACATTCAAGCACATAGAGGTACCACAAGTCACACGGAAACTCCACTATTTGAAAATCGATTATTAGTGAATAGCGGAACAACGAGGTAACGCAGTTTAAGCGGGTGTTCAAGCCAGTTTAAGTGAATAAGTGCTGTCTAAATAGATTGTCCTATCCCCAGAGCTGCTGCGAGCTCAGCAAATCTGGGTCCGAGACAAGTCCGAGTCCTTGAAGAAGGCGTCTCGAGACCGTCTCGAGACGAGTCCGAGTCCACAGCTTTGGCGGACGGACAGCTCCGTGAAAGACGAGTCCGAGTCCTTGAAAACGGCGTCTCGAGACGAGTCTAGAGTTTTAGTCCACCAGCTCTGCCTATCCCAGCCCTTGTCGGTTAAACTTTAAATGAACAAAACCGCGTGCTTGTTCTTTGACAGTCATTTTCTGGAATGGTTGGAATTTACTTAGAACTAGAATTAGCTATTAGCATATTCATCTTCCACCAATTTCTCATCATTTTGAATTGGACACGTTTAGCGTAGATCTATTCTTCTTCCTTTGAACTTTCAAGACCTTCTCCTTGTCGATTGTCCTCTCTTCTGTTGCTGCAGCTAGTATACTTCGTTGTTTCTGTTCTAGACAACTCCATCTCCTCTGCTATTGTTATTAGTTTCAGCAGCATCAGCAACTGGACTTGGAAGTGTAAACAATGGTCTTCGCCATTTTGAATTATTGACACTGAGATCATTTTCCCGTTTAAAGCCTATGTTGGGAATTGTGGGGGTGGAGAAGTGGATATTTATTAGTTTGTTTCTAAGTTATGTTCTCGGCCCCTACAGGTAGGCTAAGAGATAGTTTTTCATTTTACTTAGTTAGTCAGAGGCATCAATCAAGAGGATATACTGATATAGGCATACTGTAATATTTAAAATACATCATTGCATTCAATGTCGAATTGTCTAGGCCATCTAAAATGTTCAGAAGTAGAATGTTCAAAACTTCATACCAGCTCGAAGTTTTCGCCCATAGACCAGCTGCCCAAAATGCCCAATACCAGCAAAGTGGGCATTGGGTGGTAGAGCTAGCAGTGCTTGAAATGCCCAAGAGAAAAATGGAGAAACGCCCACCAAATCATCACCCCTCCACACTGTCTGCACATGAGAATCATCATTAAGTTGGGTTGACAGAATGCAAGTTTCAGTGCAAAAAGTTGGAAGAGTTGTGTCCGGGCGTTGAGCGGCAAGGGTGGCAGTGCTTGAAATGCCCAAGCGAAAAAACCGTACTCCCACCTAATCACCGCCCGGGGTAAAGCTCACTAAAAGTCAGGTGGTAACCATGTTAGGGCTTGGGCGGTAAGGGTGGTGGTGCTTGAACCCACCAAGCAAAGAACAAAGAGCCACCAAATCTTTGCCCAAAATTAAAATGTATCAAACCATTCCAGAAATTTAATTTAATGTTTATAAGCTGATTGGTGATCAGTTATTATAGGTTTCTCTTTGAGTAATACAAAATGTCCAGGGCTAGGCTAGAGCCTACAGGGACGTCAACAGATATCTGGTATGCTTTCACTGGTAACGCCTGTCTCATTCAAAACAAAACCATTTTTTTTTGCTATTATCGCCTGATTATCGTGGGTGGTTGGCGGGTGTTTCTCTAGGTTTCGCTTGGCTCATTTCAAGCTTCAAAAACTTCAAGCTGGTAACTTCTTTTGCATGAGAATCGAGCTACAAAAAAAACTAACTGAACTTGACTAGATAAATTTGTTGTTAGTATAGTAAGGCTTGGTACAGGCTAAACAAATTTGTCTACACTGTAAAAAAAATCTTGAAGTATTTAATCTTGTAACTAAAAAGATAATCTTATTCTTATCTCTAATTCGGAATAATCTTATCTCTACTATAGACAGAGATAAGATTAATCTCACTAGCAAATACTGCAGTTAAAGCGGACAACAAAAAATGGTCTTTCTACCACTAAAACACTGTCAAACAACTAGCAAATTAAAAAAAACACCAAATTTCCTAGGTTTGAAATAATTTGATCTGCACTAAATCTCAGCCGATTATCCTGGACAGCCGTTATGGCATGAAGGGAGCCAAGGATTAAAATAATTATTTCCATCTAGTGCTCTAACTGTTTATTACAGATACAAATAAATTAAAAAACCAAGACCAGTGTGGTGCAGACAGAAAAAAAATTAAAGAATTTAAGGCTTATAATTCTTTGCTAACCAAACGTGGAAAATTTCGTTATCTGGAAAAGAAGACGTTCTGCCTGTTTCTTGTCTCAAGCCAAAACAACAACCCGGCAATCAAGATCAAATCTAAATAAACTGGTGGCTTGCAATCAGTAAGAGAAGGTAAACAGAATGTTTGGATTAGGTCATTAACTTAAATCCTTACTTGGAGAAACTTTTGACAGTGTAGTCAAGTTAGAAGCAGTAAGTCCAAGCCCAAGGACTGAATGGTCATTATTATTATTACCTTATAATTCCCCTTTCTTAGAACTCTGGTGACTTTGTTATGGTAATGGCTGGTCACCCAAATTTTGTTTCTGTCATTGTTTAACCATAGATACTTGGAAATAAATGCAAACAAATTGCATAATTGTTAGAAACAAAGATGAATTCAGCAAAAGAAAAAAACATTTCGTGTTATAAATTGAGAAGATCTTTTTGGTTTCAGGCATTCACATTGATTCTCTTGTACTGTAAAGCATTGTTCAAATAGTTATAATAAGCTGAATAGCGATACCTGCTACATTAACGTCTTAATACACACGCCTGTTCAAATAGGAACCCATAAGGTTCTGCGTTCGGTGCAGGTTTGGTGTTGCCATGCTGATACTATTTTTCGAGTTTCTAAAAATCAGAAAAGTGTTCTTAGTACTACTTGAAGTACACAAGTACAATTTGACCTCCACCAAATTGTCAAAAGCTATTAAATCTATGGATGGACAGCAATAGTCTTCAAACTAACAATAAGCAGTCGTAACAGCACAAAACGTGTTCTTTTGAAGAAAAGTTGTTTATTCAGCTTCAAGCAAAGTAGAACACCTTATAACTCCTATTTGAACAATCCAAAACTGTGTATGATGATCAGTCACAACCTGTGACTTCATTCTGTCACACAGTGCCAGAAAAGATATATCAGTGAATATGTTTTTAACACACATCTTTTAACAGGTTTAAGTAGTTTAGACAGGGTGCGGTGCATCTAAGCTAGAAAACTAATTCTGTACGGTGTTTATGGAAATAGAGACCAATGAAAATAGTATAGGCTCCAGTATGTTCTTGTTGGCTCTTAGTTCAGTAAATAATAAATAAACATTTCTCTTATAATCCATTTGTATTGACAGAATGAAAAGCTCAGTTATAAAAAAAGAAAAAAAGCCAGACCTCAATTAAAAAATAATCACAAATGCAAAAAGTCTGCAGATTTGGCACCCCATGAGGACATCACAGATTCGTGAAAATTAATTCTGGTGTGTACTATTTTGATAGGGCATAATGACATCCTTTAATGGGAATTACTGTTTACCAAATGGAGAATTATTGATATTGAGACGTACAGGATTCATCCTAAGAAGAAAGAGCAAGTTAAAGAGGTAGTATTGACCTCAAACCAGAGCTAAAGTCCGGGAGAATCATGTTGCAATAGTCAAAGGCTCAGAGTTTGAAAACGATTTATTTAGTACCTATGCTAGCTGGCACAGGTGATCTTTCGTGGTACCCAAGACCATAGGCATGATTTTCTTTTCATCCGGTTAGCCACACTCTTGTGGGAAGAAATAAACACAAATACCATCTACAAAATAAGTCTGTGTGTCCCATTTAAATCCCTATATGTCCTCCAAATGTATTTAATGTTATCGTCTGGAGGCAAAAACTGCAAGTAATTTTCAAAATGGCATTGTCCCAACATTTGGAGCGTGTTCCATCCTACTTACCGTAATTACTACACATGATGTCACGAATTCTGGCTTTTTGCAGTTCTATTTTCCAGCAGAAAATCATGACACAGGTGAATCCGACCAATCACGTGACAGAGATTCGTGGTTACTACGCTTACCACACTCCCGGGCGTGGTAAGCAAATAGTTACTATTAGTTACTAGTTCGAGAAGGCTGGAACGGTCAGCGTAGTAACTTTTCGTGAGGTTGGAACGGATTTGGTAACTAGTAGTTACTATTGGTACGAGGGTGGAACATGCTCTTGGTAATGGAACTAAGGTGTTTTTGAACCAAAAAAATATTCAAAATAGACAAGTCAGCAAGGATATACTTCAGCAATGTTTTGTCCTTCTTGGTAAGGCTCCTCTTCAGGCTGTAGCTGAAGGAGACAAAAAGGAGTCTCTATTTAATCTTAGAAAACAATCTAATTACTCATGATAGTGAGGTAGGGAGGTAAATTTGACCTCGAACCATGGCTGAAAGGTACTAGAATCATAATCTAGTCTTTAGGGACGGGCTACCTATGTTTTTGTGTTAGGCCATATTCAGTTCGAATTATTTTTCTTGATATTATGACAGACATTATTGATTTGCCTTCGTCTATATTGACGTATTCAACATGCCATTTGGCCCCAAGCCACGATATGTGTTGATATTTAAAATAAACTGAAACTGAAACTATTTTTCAGCATTTTCAAATTGTTGATTCATATCCTAAAATTAGGCATTAGTCTTAGTAAGTATTTCTCTTGCACAAAATATCATATGAATTTTAGTTAGAATTGTGTATGCTGTCAACAGGCAGTAGAAATTATATGTTATATGTATTTTAGGAGGTCCACTGGGCCCTAGCACAGCTTCAACATCTCTTGCAACGGTACCAACCATCATGGCCCCAACACAGCAAGTGCCTGCCCAGGCAGCTTCTCCTCAAGAAGCGCCTAGTAAGTTTACTGCTCTTCAGTTTATTACCGTGAATGCCAATGCAATATAGATAGATAGATAGATACTTTAATTTAGCCGTTAGGCCATACACAAAATCATACATTTTTAAACACTTCGAGAGAGTGGTTATATAAACTCACATGTAAAACGCTTTAAACTCCCACCACCAATAACTATTTACATCTCTTTAACGCTTCTTTGACAAAACCTGTAACTGCCATTATCGCTGACCGTGAAGATGACTTTAGGATACCAGGAAAGAGCAACCCATCTTCACCAAAAAATCTTACTCTCAAATCCGAGAGCCCCTTGCATCTTGACAGGAAGTGGGACAGATTCTCCTCTTCCAAACCACATAACGAGCAAGTATAACATGACTTCGGGTTTCGGGAATTTCTTTCAAATAATTTAACCCTACTCTTAAGAGGGAGACTGTTCGCTCGGATCTGGAACCACAAACGCAGGTTTTCAGCCGGTAAACGTAACTTAAAATAAAATTCAAAACCAACCGACTCTTTAATATTCCTATAATCTTTCAGAGTCTCTGAATTAACAGTCTGTTCATGCCAAAGTTGAATTTCCTGATCCTCCTGAACTCGCGCAAAACTGCGACAAAGTTTATCTTGATCAGTTGTAGGACCAAGACCCTCATTCCAAGCATAAGACAGCCCTGCTTTATCAAGTAGGGCTTTCACTTGGAATGGCCAGGATCTCTTCTTTCCCTGCTTTAATAGTTCCAAATACGCTGCCTTCAACAGCCTCTCATCTGGTAGTTGAAGAAGTTTTATCCAGAACCTAATAACCTGGACAGCTCTATCTTTCTGCAAAGAACAGAGCCGTAGAGCCGTTGTTGACGTAAGGTTCTCTAGTTGATGATCTTGAAGATGTGGATTGATATAGTGCCAAAGAGAATGGAAAGCCTGAACAATACACCACATGTACCAACTAGCACCAGGATTGGTCCAAGGAATGGGACAGAAGGGACAAGGAAGGTACTGCATCCATCCAGAAGTTCCTTTTGAAGCTTGTTTATACATACTCGCAGAGCAGGATTTCACAGATCCAGCCAAGCACAGAGCCTACTAACCAACATCTGTCCTTTAATAGAGTGGTCTTCTTTGTGGTCACTTGTATCTACAGCCTATGATGCCACATGGTTTTCATCAGTTGCGTTTAGAGTGATTCAGTTGTATTTAGAGTGATGGTATTAAATTGGGGGTTGGGACTATGGGGCCCAACATTATAATTATGAAGGGCGTATTTTTTCTAGATAGTATGAACCTTCAGTCGTGAAGGTTGATTTTATTTCGTTTTCGGTAGGATCTGATATAGCTTTGTTATGGCTGTTCAGCAGAGATGTAGGACACTGACAAAAGGAGAAGAAGGTTGCTAGAAATCAGTGTAATGGAAGGCCCTTGCATTCAGCTATTAACAAAACATACTAGTCCCCTGGTTCTATGTTTATTTACTGTACATTGAGATGACATCTAATTCAGCTGTTCTAGTTTTTGCGTGTCCTCGTCGGCCGAACCTTGGCAGAGAAGGCAGGCCCATTGTCTTGCGTGCAAATCATTTCCAGATTACAATGCCAAGAGGATATATTCATCATTATGACGTCTCCATTCAGCCAGACAAGTGTCCAAGAAAAGTCAACAGGTAAACAGTACTTTGTTAATCAGTTTACAATGCCCTCTGCAGTCTACCGCATACCCCTGATTTATGGATACCGTAAGCCCAATGCTGGGTATGTTTTGTTTGGCATAGCCTGTGCCTAACAGTGGGTATATCTAGCGTTTGGCATAGCGCATGCCCAATGCTCGATACCATATGCCAAACGCCGGATACCTGTTGGTGTCTCTACTCCGATCTTGTTCAGTATAAAGAATTCTGATTGGTTGATTTCTGAGCTTCTCTCAATTCGTCAATATTTTATTGGGCTAGAGTATCCAGTGCTTGGCATGGTGTATCCAGCGTTAGGCGTAGGGTATGGTAAATGCTAGATATACCCAGCATTTGGCATAAGGTATCAAAAAGTCAGGGGTTTGTGGTTGACTGGCCCTTTCGCCCGAACAGAACACGAACACGGGCAGGAACCCTGTTTTAATGCACCTCTTCATTCCGTATGGGTGGGAGGCTCTCTGTTCAAGTGCAGGTCTTCTTCCTTTAAAAATTTGGAAAATGTGGGCGATTAGAGCCTTGTCTTGGCAAAGTGAACTCGATAAAGAAGTCCGCAATTCGGATCAACTGTGAAATGCGTGGTTGGACGTTCTTTAAATTTTCGCTTTGTCATCTTCGTTTGTTTGCACTGATAAAAGTTTCCACCAAGAATCCAAATAGTTGCTTTGTCAACTCACATGCGAACATTGTTGTTGGTGTTTTGGTTAGCGTTTTCGTCTGGTCAGTTCAGTTTTATGAAAACTGTTCAGTGGTGATTCACTATTCTCATCGAATGAAGTTAAGAATCACGGCATCGCCGAACCGGAATAAACAAAGGAGTTAAGGAAGTGAATGTATGTGCATATTTGTAGTGTCTATTTTACTTCAGTTCAAGGTTACTGAAGGTTTTCAGTTTACTGTTTACTGTTAAAGGTTTTAATTACACTTCTGTTTAAAATAATAATAAATAGAGGGTCAAGCTGGGGACACAAGGTCGATTGACAAAAAGCCGGTACAGTATAGAACAAACCTATTTGACACAAAACTATATAATTAGATAAATAAATATTATAATTCCATGACTCACCATTAGACAGGAACCCAGCCCCACAAACCCACCGACACTCGGCAAGATCAACCCGGAATTCACAAAAAAAAAAACAATGCGCAAGCGAGGGTAGACGATGGATGGCCAGTAAAAGGAAAAGGTGGCTGACATCGCAGTGTAGAAGTGAAGATGTTTTAACTTGAAACAACTTATCCTGGGGCTCTCTATACCAATCGGAACGCTAATATTATTCTTTGTGCTTAGAGAGATTATTGAAACCATGGTGCACGCCTACAGCAAAATCTTTGGAACCCTGAAACCTGTCTTCGACGGTCGAAGCAACCTCTATACCCGTGACCCACTGCCCATTGGCAATGATAGAGTAGAGCTGGAAGTGACACTCCCAGGAGAGGGGAAAGACCGGGTCTTCCACGTAGCTATCAAGTGGGTAGCTAAGGTCTCCCTCTATGCCTTGGAAGAGGCCTTGGAGGGGAGAAGCAGGACTATACCAGTTGATGCGATACAGGTAGGCTTTTTTTTTATTTCTTTATTTTATTCAATAAAGGAGTAGCCTAAGCCATACGGCTTGTCGCATAATACAAGCAGTGTTGTAACAAGTACTTCAGATTTGTACTTAAGTATTAAGTGCTTCCAGATTTTCTACCAAGTATCAAGTATTAAGTACCAGACCACAATTGTACTTATGTAGTACTTGAGTTTTAAGTACAGAACTTGTACTTAAGTAGTATTTCAAGTACTACTTAAGTACAACTCTACTAGCACTATTTCTAGCTCAGTCATATTCAGTTGTATAATGGAAAATAAAAGAAAGTCATATAAATAAAGGCATTCGGCAGTTTAAACAAATAATTAAATACCAAGAAAGACATTAGAGCTACGCTTCTTTGAACGTTAGTCAGTTTTGAACAGTGCCACTTGTTTGCACTTGACAAAAGTCATCTACCTGTCTACCAAAGTAACTAATTACGGGCTTCTAGAAATTGCGCAACGGGTGTTTTTCTTTTTCCATTTAGTCCAAACTGCACTGTTCTAGGTCAAGAAACATTCAAAGAAGTGTGCCTGCTTAAGACTAATGATTTGTCTTCTGGTGGAGATGCTGGTACTGAGAATCTGCTTTCAGCATTTTTTGCCGATCCTGAAATCGAACTACTTATGAGTCTTGAAATTTCCTTTTTTGAAAAATCCTTTTCTGTTAAAAAAAATCATTCGATCGAAGCGGAATGTACTTGGGAGAGTACTTGAAAGTACTTCAGAATGTATCGGTACTAGAGAGCTTTAAGTATCTATTTATTTTACTTAAGTATTAAGTACTCCAGGAAAAATTTACTTAAGTAAAATTCAAGTACCTTGATTTTGTACTTAAGTAGTACTTGAAGTACAAGTACCTGAAGTACTTCCCAACACTGAATACAAGAAACATAAACACACTGCAAGTGGCAAAAAAACAGATGAATACTAATACAACACAAACAAAGAACATCCAGATTCGATAACTATTTAACACATATACATATTTTCATAAAACTTGGTCCCAACTATAGCGGTCTTAAAACCTGGCAAGTTTTCCATAGTGACCACTTCCTCTGGTAAATTGTCCCAAAGTATTTACGCCTTTGTTTTGTGGATTGCGAGGAGAAATAGTTTGTACAGGTCGTCTGTCACCTCGAAGTTAACTGGACATTTGCTTTACCCCTTCCGTGAAATGGTATTGACTAAACTTTAGCCGATTATCTACTGCCCGTGACGGTTTCACGACCTCATGAAGGAAATAGCAAAACTCGATTATTGTTGCAGAATATATATTTGTATCTATATATATAGAGCCGTGCGGCCAGCGAGGAGCCGGACGCGTTTACACTTATAAATGGCTGTAGGGACAGTCTGTTCCGTTAGTAAATGGAAAATATAAGTTGCGTTTTTGCTGATACCATGGTATCTGTTGCCACCGTAACTGGATCTGCAATTAGTCGTTTTTGCAGTAACCGTGGTATCTGATACACGGTGCTCTGCAAAAACGACTATTGCCGAAATTGCACTTTTCGAAGTCATCCCAAAAGAAAAACAGATATCCAGTTACATCACTAAGTGCTAAACTTCTTTCTCACCAATCTGATAAAATTTGATGAAAGTGAGATGACTTTTCAGATACCACGACCAGTTACCACGGTGGGACCGTAGTATCTGAATATCTGATACCACGATAACTGGCCAGATGCCACGATAACTGCAAAAACGCCTTTTGACCGTGGTATCAGATACCACGATAACTGCAAAAACGACTTTAGACCGTGGTAACAGATACCATGGTATCAGCAAAAACGCAACTATAGACTTTTCGTGTGACGTCGCGCCCGTAGATAATCGGTCAAAGCTTAGTCAACACCCCTGAAGTCGCTGCGAGACACGCGTCTAATGACGCTGACCAGAGTCCAAGACTTCTTCTTCGCTGTGACACCCAAACGGAAAATAGTTGTATCTTTTATTTATTTTAGATTACGATCTCAGGATACGACCCCTGACCACCCAATTCACCTCATTCGCACATAAGATGTGACGGATTCTCATCAGTTTCACCACACGTGGGGCAAAAGTATGGGTCAACACGTACCCTGTTTTTCCCTAAATACTTCCTTTTTTCCCCAAGTGGCAGTGCGTTCCCCCTTAAACAAACTAGTGCCTCTAAACTACACATGTCATACCAAATTCTCCACACGAAAAAATAAATAACACCAAGCTGTGCCTAAGCTGAAGGAACACTAACTTTTAACTACTTGAAGATGTTGTTAAAGTTGAAGTTTATTAAATGGAATGTTTCTACCATTTAGGCTCTTGACGTGGTCATGCGTCACCTGCCGTCCATGACTTACACCCCGGTGGGTAGAAGCTTCTTTTCCTCTCCGGACGGCTACTACCATCCACTAGGCGGTGGTCGGGAGGTTTGGTTCGGCTTTCATCAGTCAGTAAGGCCTTCACAATGGAAAATGATGCTTAACATTGATGGTAAGTTTTCAGTAAAGTCTGGATTTGATTATGTAAGTTTCTTCCACCGAATCCTACTAGCATTGGAAACTACAAGGCCCGTAGGTTCTGCTTCACTCTGGCTATATGCTTACAATGTTTCCATTCCATGGGAGTCATAGGGATAGATTTCTCTTTGAAGGTGTGCCAGTAAGGCCCTGGGCTCAAGTTCAACTGTTAGTTAAGGTTTATTTATTACCATCAACAAGTCGTCTGTATAAGTAAGTAATTTATTTATAACCCGACATTTTGAAAAAGCGGAGTAAGTGAAAGAAAATAAATAAAACACATAAACACAGAAAAAGACACTGAATTTTCAATCGTCGGCCAGGAAGCAGTGGATAACGTCGTGCGCTGGTTGGGCACTGTTGTCCATGATTTTTTAGAGCGACGAGGAAACATCCAAAAGGGTAACACTTGCATCTTGAATTTTGAACTTCTCCGCCAGTGCGTGGTTATGACATAATTTCGGCAAGTGGAGCAGGTTTTTTTTTTTTAGATTAGATTAGATTTTATTTTACACATGTATACAGAACATTTTACAGCACCTGCTAAGAAAGCCCCAAAGGGTTTGTTGGCCGCAGGTGGCAGTCTTCTCTATTCTACATAATGTGGTAACACTACTTTTATATTATTATACATGCCATTCATACACGGTTCACACATATACAACAACATTCTACTTACAAAAAACACTCACGCATCAATTACTATTCTTTTGCAAGAAAAAATCTCTTCGCTGTAGCCTTGAAGGATGCCAGATGACTCGAATTTCTAATTTCAACTGGAATTATATCCCATACAGAGGGGGCAAAATTTCTAATCACGAAAGAAGCTCTAGTCGTGTTTCTAAATGGGTGTACCAGATTTGATGCCCCTCGTGTATCATGACTATGGAGATCACTATTAATGGAGAAAAAATTTTCAAAAGAGGAGGGAAGTATATTATTGAGAAATTTATATGTGAAAATACCAACTTGATAATCTCTAGTTTTAGAAATATCAAGTAGTTGATTCCTAATGTAAAGTTCATTAATATTAAGAGTAATCAAAGTTTTAGGTGACAAAAGTTTAACGGCTTTATTTTGGATTTTTTGGATTTTTTTATAACATGACACAAAATTACTTGCCCATATAGAGCAACCATAGCAAATGTACGGGTAAAAAATAGCGAAGTAAAGCAATCGAAGAATTTTCTGTGAGACTAGGTTTTTAACTCGGCGAAGTACTCCCAGAGACCTTGACAATTTTGAAGCGATAATTTGTGAATGTGTTTTCCATGATAGATTTTCATCGATCATAAAACCCAGGTACTTTGTTACCTTTACTCTTTTTATTTGATTTCCGTTTACTATTAATTCTAAATTAGTTTCAGTACTAGATATTCGAGAAAATAAAATGTAATTAGTTTTGGTAAAATTTAATGTCAAAAGATTGAAATCTGCCCACTCAACAAACTCGGTCAATGCCTTTCTCATTTTATCAAAAAGTAGATCAGCTGATGGAGCAGCTACAAGTAATAGAGTATCGTCTGCAAAAAGGATTATACCAGCCTCTGACAAATAGTACTTAATCCGATCTATAAAAATTAAAAATAAAAGGGGACCTAGTATAGACCCCTGGGGAACTCCGCAAGTTATCTCACTAGCAACAGAAATAAAACACCCATTCACCACAATTTGCTTCCGGTCACTCAAATAAGATTCAAACCATGACAAACTCTTTCCAGTCACACCGATTTTTTCCAGCTCAAGTAATAACTGTTTATAGTCAATCGTGTCAAACGCCTTCTTCAAATCCAGGAATAAAGCAGCTGGAATCAGACCCGCTTCAAACGCCGTATTTACCCAGTCAACAAGTTTAATAGTCGCCATATCAGTTGACATTTTTTTCCTAAAACCAAACTGAGTATTTATAAGAATTTTATTATTTTCAACGTAATTAGTTAGCCTGGATCCTATCACCTTTTCATATATTTTTGAAAAAAAAGGGAGGATAGAAATGGGCCTTTTGTTTGAAGGGTCATCTCTCTTACCTCCTTTATGCAATGGTATTATTTTAGCGACCTTCAAACCTTCCGGGAAAATCCCTTTTTCCATGGATTTATTAATCAGTTTACATAAAATTGGTGTTATAACTGGTTTAACTGATTTAGCAATCTTAAGAGAAATCCCGTCTACACCACTTGCTGGTGCTTTGCATATGCTTACATGCTTGAAGTGTCTTTATTTGGATTGATATATCCAAAGCTATTTTTATGTATTTAAAGATATTACGGATTAAATCATCATTTATTTATTTAAAATAACATGATTTCATCTTTTTAAGGATTACAGTCTTAAACTCTCATAAGAGTTAACACATGTTCATGCATTCTTGTGGTAAACGATATGATAATTTAACTGTTATGGACCTTTTAAGGGTTTTATTTTCGTGAAAAACAACATTTAGAAAAACAGAAGTTTTGTCTCGAAACTTAGCACTAACACTCAATTTTATTATCATAACGTTTAAAAAAGAATGTGTAAACATGTGTTATCTGTTATCAAACTTCAGAGAGTGTACGTAAATAGTGTTCCAGGCCTTGACATGAGGAAGTGAACTCCATCGATATCCTGCGCTAGCCCCTCGGTGGTTTTGTTGGTTAGCGCAACGGCAATTCAAGTCGAGAATTGCTGGTTCAGATCCCGCTTTTCCTTTCTCTTTTACCGCACTTATGGCCGCGGGCAGTGCGTTATAAATCATTCATTCAGTGTATCCACTTTTTTGCAAACACTATTTCTTGATCGGTCGTCTTCTGCTCCCCGTACTGACTAAAGTTGAAAGGTCTGACATGATGGGTGAGCAAGAAATTGCTGGCACGAGTGGTAGGCAGGGTTGCCAAGAGCTCGAGTCATGAAAGTGTCGCAATCCCTGGCAGAAAGGGGTTTTTTGACACCCCAAATTTTTTTTTCTGTACATAAATTTCAGCTTGTGTCACGTGTGTCAAGTGTCACGGTGTCACCCAGAGGAAAAAAGTCTCACCAAAAGTGTCACACTTGGCAACCCTGGTGGTAGGAAACTTTCTGATTGGAGATCGTAATTAAGCAGAGTAAAATGACGCTAGAGAGTAACGCCAAGACCTATGCTCTCCTACGCTCACTGCGCTTGCGGCATTTAAAGCGAGACAAACTTGCGGGTTTAGAAATGTCTAGTAAAGCAAAGGTGCGCTCTGCACACACCAAGGAAACAATGGAGGCTGTATAATTTTTTTTCAATGTTCAGGATATGAAGTTATCGGAGCCAGCGCTGGTGAACGACTGAGGTTGTGTTCCAGGAACTTAACAATTGTCAGCAATCGTCAATTTTATTTTGGGGCGGAGCTAACAGCAGCTTTAACGATCGTTAGCTTTTCCCAAATTCTACAATTGTTAACTTTTCCCAACGATGCTCACCAACCATCGTTACAAAATAGTTAACAATCGTTAAGCTCTGGAACGGAAATCGTAGGTGGGCGGAGCTTAACTTTCGAAATCAGAAACCTGGAACGCAAAAAGTTCACAATCGTTAAGTTCTGGAACGCAACCTGAATGAGTTTCAGTAGGGATGTTCTGTATCGCTAATGGTGATAGTATCGCTGCTATTCAGGTGTGTGTCAGTCTTGGCGCTACTCCCTAAGTGTTATTTTGCTCTTTAACTAAGCCTTTGTATCTCCTCTAGTTTCTGCAACTGCATTTTACAAGTCCCAGCCGGTGATTGAGTTCATGTGTGAAGTACTGGACATCCGTGATGTGAATGAGCAGCGCAAGCCCCTCACAGACTCACAGCGTGTGAAATTCACAAAGGAAATCAAGGGGCTCAAAATTGAGATTACACACTGTGGCCAAATGCGAAGAAAATACCGTGTGTGTAATGTGACCAGGAGACCAGCGCAGATGCAGTCCTTCCCTCTCCAGTTGGAGAACGGGCAGACGGTGGAGTGCACCGTCGCTAAGTACTTTTTGGACAAGTACAAGATGAAGCTGCGCTACCCGCATCTACCCTGCTTGCAAGTGGGACAGGAGCATAAGCACACATATCTACCTCTCGAAGTAAATAGTTTTTCTTATTATGGAACCTGTCCGAAAGCTTTTTGGTGCTGTAAATGCTGCATTAGTGCTGCATTTTCTTTCTTTTTTTGTACGAAAGCTGTTACCTTTTTTTCTTCTCAGACACTTTTAGAATACCAAAATCGTCAGTTGTCTTTTTGAATTTGTTATGTTTGCCGCCGAAAACACTGAAGAGAATCGCCGTACTCCCCAGTTTCTTCTTGAAAATTTAGCATTCTTGCTGAATTAATGCTGTATTAATTGAGCGAAAATTTGATTTCGAAAGCGAAATGCTGCATAAAATGGTGAATTAATTCAGCGTTTTCGTTCGTTTTTGTAGCTTTCGGACACGTTCATAGTGTACCATAAAAACTTTCACCTCTATATACTCAAAGAAACTGGGGGTTGTCATACTGAGCACGAGATAAAGACAGGGGCGTCACGTATAGGGGGGGGGGGGGGGGGGTGTCCCACCAATGTCAGCCACTCGGAAAAAAAAAACGGCGTGGCGATTTTTCGTCAAAACAGTCGAGTTTTTTCGTAAGATCAATCGATTTTTCGTCAGAACAGTCGTTTTTTCTTTAAAAGAGCCAATTTTTCTGCAAAAACAGTCGGTAAAAATGACCAGCCCGTCGGTAAATACCTTGCCCCCCCCCCCAAAAAAAAAAACAACAACAAAAAACATTGTGGCTAGTAACGTCTCTGGATACAAATCTTATTATTCCCTTGAAACTATTGATTGATTCAGCATTTTATCTTTGCAAGGCTGTTCATGCCAACAGTTCGCCCTGTATACACTTAGATACATGCTTGTGGAACCGTGATTGTGCAAACTTGAATGCGTGCGCCCTGTGATGACAGTGCTGAAACTCTGGAAACACTTTTAGAATATTTATTTATTAATATTTAGTTTAATATTTATATTTAACACTTTTATGTATCAGTCAAGTCTCCTCCATAAATCTATACGCGATTGAGGGAAAACACGCTAGTTGCATTGCAGATACCACGGTATCTGATACCACGGTCTAAAGTCGTTTTTGCAGTTATCGTGGTAACTGATCGTGGTATCTGGAAAAGTAATCTCATTTTCATCAGTTTTCGTCGAATTGGTGGGAAAGAAGTTAGGCACTTAGTGTTGTGACTGAATATCAGTTTTTCGTTTGGGATGACTTCGAAAAGCGCTATCTCGGCAATTGTCGTTTTTGCAGAGCAGCCGTATACCAGATACCACGGTAACTGCAGAAACGACTAATTGCAAATCCAGTTACCGTGGTAACAGATACCAAAAACGCAACTATGGGTGTCTGCGGGTTGACAAGGGTGTAAGGCCGAACTTGTTGAGAAGGGAAATATTCAGAATTTATGGAGTATTATTAATTTTCGTAATAATAATTTGGTAATACTTTCAGGTCTGCACCATAGTCGCCGGACAGCGTTGTATAAAAAAGCTTACCGATATGCAGACCTCGACGATGATCAAAGCCACAGCCCGCTCAGCTCCGGACAGAGAGCGGGAAATCAACAATCTCATCAGAAAGGCTGACTTCAACAACGACCCCTACGTCCAGGAGTTTGGGTTGAACATCAGCAATGGGATGATGGAAGTGCGGGGTCGGGTACTACCCCCACCCAAGTTGCAGTATGGCGGCAGGGTAAGTTAATGTAGTAAAGGTATTTCTTTGGGCGTTAGTTTATATTAATCAGAGCTGGTCGACTCGGACTCTGGACTCGTCTCGAGACCTGTAAACGACGCGAATGTAGTAGAGATATTTCTTTGGGCGTTAGTTTATATTAGTCAGAGCTGGTGGACTCGGACTCGGACTCGTCTCGAGAAGCTTTGTTCAAGGACTCGGACTCGTCTTTCACAGAGCTGTCAGTCCGCCCGAGCTGTGGACTCGGACTCCTGACTCGTCTCGAGATGCCTTCTGCAAGGACTCAGACTTGTCTCGGACTCGGATTTGCTGGACTCGCATATTAGTAAATTATTTCATAATCAAAAGGCATGAAGAAATTGAGAATAACTCTAAAAATGTGGAGCTTGCATTCCTGTATAACTTTTTTAATGCTCACCTTTTAGTTCGATCAACTTTTAGCGATCCAAAAAGTAAAGCTACCGGTTCAAAGTAAAATTCACTTTTGTATTTCTTTTACTAATACTCCGGTTTCTTAAATTTTTGTTTACTGATCAGTTATCGTAGATAAATGTGGTTTTGGGAAGTCATCTGTTCTGAGTAATTTATTTGTGACCCGCCATTTTGAAAAAGCGGAGTAAATGAAAATCAATAAACACATAAAGACACAGAAAAAGACACTAATTTTCAATCTGAAGTGTTCTCTGTTCCGTGTTCGAACGGTTTAAGAGTCTGTGCAGTTTTAGTGTTGATAAGTGAAAGGTGGAAATATGAAAATGTAAAAGTTGACTATTCTGTGTTCGCGAGAACGGGAAACATTTAAACAGCCGTCGCGGTACCGGATTAACCCCGTGGAGGCACCTAGGTAGCACAAAGTTCGGGGCCCCTCGCAAACATTTCTCAGTATATTTTAATTTTTATCAACATACTCATTCCGTAAAGCAAATTTACTATGAAAACTAAAGATTACATAAAAACAATTAATGTTAAAATACGAACGCCGCCTGAGTCGTCCTTTACAGCTGATTGGTAGTCTACTATTGTGACGTCACGTCTCACTCGCTGCAGACCGGGTTCTCCACCCCTGCAGGCATCGCACGGTTTCATCTGGGATGCACAACGGCGAAGAAGGAAGTAGGCGGGTATCAACTCAAACCCCACAGCAAGTACCTGTAGCTCCGCTCAGTTTTATCGGAGTATCCATAGTCGCTGCATGGGACCAAAGACGGAGGTTTTATTAGATTATTTTATTTTGTTGCATTGAATCGGGCGGTTGGCTGCTGTGCTTTATCAAGCTTTAAGAGCTGAAGTCGTGTTTCCGCGTCACATGAAGGTCGTTTGATTAAGAGAACTGGACCAAAAAACTCTTGGCCAAGAAGGCTGAAGCATCGCTCTAGTTGTTCGGGTGGGGCTGAAACTGGTAAGGAGTAAATATTAAGGATTCTTGTTGTGTATAGTGTTCACGTTTAATCGTCTCTTATGTAAGTCATAGACTAGGTGGATAATTGTAAGTTGTTGTGTTTAGTTATTTATTTATTAGAGACAAGTAGTATTAGGAAATTGCAGCACAAGTCCTCAGGACTTTCTTTTTGCTGCAATAGGATATTAGTCATGTTACTTTATTTTATTTTCAATGTTTTGGTTAAAAATAAAAACCTGCCTATACCTAGTAAAATTCAGATCAAGTATCCGTTTAGCACTGTCAAATATTTCATCCATAGACGGATGCCTATTTGGTAATCCGGCCCTGGGCCTTAGGCTTAAAGGACACCTGAATGATGAGTACCAAGTATCATCCCTATCTGTACGACTTCCGTCAACATTGCCTGCAGAAAACCCAATCCGAATACGAAATAGTGTTTCCAAGCTACGATTTTTGCTCCATTTTGCATCTGTCCTTATTTCAGTACCAAACAATTTTAGAAATGAACAAATGTCTCCAATCAACCCTTCTCCTTGAATATTTTGTAACCAGTTAAGTCCAAACGTATATCTAGATGAAATTCCAATACGACCCGGCCAGCGCTGTAAAAGATTTGAATGAATTGCGCTTTTTGTCTTGGAGTCTGCATGTGCAAACCTCCCGAAAGGAACATCCCTATTTTGAAAACGTCACGCTCAGGAGAAGAATGCTGTCCGTGGCCATGTCTGTAAATGCATTCTCCATGGTGTGTTCAAGTATGGTTTCATTGTTCAGGTGTCCTTTAAAGCCGTATAGTAATAATAGAATAATAATAATAATAATATAATATTTATTTATTACCCACTTAGAAATACACTTACAGTATCAAGAAGAACCGAGGGACGTCGGATAAAAAGCCACGAAGAAACACCGACAGGCTTAATTTTACTTAACCATACATTCAAATTTTCATTGTCAAAATTTTGCTCTTCGGTTGTTCACGAAGTTTATAAGTCGATCCGTAGCGCCTATGGGCGCATCGTCCCCAACCGGGGGCGCTATAATCGTGAAGCTTTGGGAAATTTGTACAGCACCTTCTGCGCTCCTTCTGTACTATTTCGTTCTGGAGTCACTAATGTTCTGCGAAAGAAGGAGATTAAAAAGATGAGATCATGTTATTTTAAATATGCAAAGCACCTGCTCCACTTGTCGAAATTATGTCATAACCATACATTGACGGAGAAATTCAAAATTCAAGACGCAAGTGTTACCCTTTTGGATGTTTCGTCATCACTTTCAAAACTCATGGACAACAAGGCCCAACCAGCACACGATGTCGTCCACTGCTTCCTGACCGGAGATTGAAAATTAAGTGTCTTTTTCTGTGTGTATATATGTGTTTTGTTTATTTTCTTTATTTTCGTTATTTACTCCGCCTTTTCAAAATGGCGGGTCATAAATAAATTACTTACTTACTTACTTACTTACTTACTTACTTACCTACTTTGTTTGCAGACGCAGTGCAGACGAAGTTCGAAACGAACCTGTAATGAATAACTAAAGCTTCTACCGACTATAAATATTCTGTTCGTGGAAAATTACTAAAGGTTAACTTCAGACAGCGAGGTTGGTATCGGAAAATAACACCGAGGCGGTCATTGAAAATAACCTATCCGAGCCGAATGCGCTGTAGGTTATGAAAAATATCTACCGAGCCTAAGGCGAGGTTGATATTTTTAAATGGCCATCGAGGTTGTCATTCAGATATCAACCGAGATGGAGGTGTGTTAACTGTTATAACTTGTTCGAACAGAAACCATCTCTGGAGGCTGATATGACTTATAATCCTCTCCGGAGGCTGATATGACTTATAACATCCTCTCTGGAGGCTGATATCGATCAATCAATCTTTATTATTCGAGAAACATTCCTTACGGTATTAACAACAATAAACAATTGCGCTTTTACATAGTCAAATGTTCAATAGGATAGGATACTTATTTTTATTAATAAACACAATTTAACTCTTTTGTATTTACATCTACTGCACTAATGGAAAAACCTACGTTTTTGCTGGCGTGCAGTAGTAAAGGTTAACCATTTTCTAAACACACCAACAAACAACATAATAAATAACTAATAAAAAAAAAAAAAGAACAGACCCCCCCCCCAAAAAAAAAGAACAACAGACCAAACTCCTTCACATTATCACCTCCAAAATAAACATAAACCTCCCAACAACCCTACTCCTCCCTACCACCCCGATCACCCATCCACCAATTCCTCCCTACCACCCCCAACCAACCGTTCCTCCTAACCAACCAGACCACCCTACCTACCTACCACCCCCTACCCCCTAACAAATAAATACATTTCTCAACCATCTTTTATTAAATATTCTTTTGATTTTCTCTTAAACTCTAAAAGATGCTCAGCCGCCCTGATGTTCACTGGTAAAGAATTCCAGACTGCAGTTCCAAGAAACTGCAATCGAAATCCTGATCTTGTGCTACTCTGAAGCTCAATCACCAAATTTTCACTATTCCTCGTATCATATTCATGAATATCCCCGTTTGCACGGTAAGTATCACGAAAAACACTTGGGACTAGATTATGCACGCACTGGAAAACGAAAACTGCAGCTTGATAATCCCGTAGTTGTCCCACGTTGAGCAAATTTAAAGACTTAAAACAAGCACTTGTATCATTCAAATCCTTGACATACTTGCCTATGATCCTCACGGCCTTGTTCTGAAGAATCTGGACTCTTTGAAATTACTGTAAAAGTTGCTGCTCCAGATCAGACAGCCATATGAAATATATGGGTAAACAATTGAGTGATAAATCATTAGTAGAATCCGCTTTGGCAAATAATGCTTCAGTCTACGCAGCATTCCAACTCGGGCAATTTTTGCAGAAATAATATCACTGTGATGCTTCCATGAAAGGTTTGAATCTATGAAAAATCCTAAGTACCGCACTATATGAACTTGATAATTACACAAAAACAAGAATTGCAACAAATTAAAGCGCTAAACCTCAATAATTAACATAAAAAATAGGAAAAGAATTTAAAATTTCGCGTTGAAAAACTCACAAAGGAGGGGACAAAACTTCTTTCGTACCGCGCATGAATTACCCGAATGGGTTTTATCTTAGGAACTGGTTGTGCTGCCATTCTGTGATTTGACTTATAACATCCTCTCGGGAGGCTGATATGATTTATCAGGTCCTTATTTTTGTCCAATGTGTGGTATTGAAGGAGAGGATGCGGTACATTTGATACGTTATTGTGAGGAGTTGAAAGAATTAAGAAAGGAAGTGTTTGGTCGGGAGGCTTGGGAGGAAAGGGATTTGGTTTCAAGTATGGGAAGTAAGTGTTTTCTTGAGATCCGAAGGCTGGGTAGATTTCTGAAGCTAGCTATGGCCCACCGTGAACTATTTTTATAGAAGTTGATTTTTTGGTTTGTTGTTGGAGTGTATGATATCTTGTTTTTGTTATTGTGTTATGTTTCCCACCATGGCCTTTGGGCTTATTGGGAATAAATTCATTCATTCATTCATCCTCTCTGGAGGCTGATATGACATATAACTTCCTCTCTGGAGGCTGATATGACTAATATCATCCTCTCATATCTACCGCTAACTTTCTGTGTGAAGATTATCGTAAAATAACTGACCGTGGGTCATAGAAAGATATGCATTACATACCTCTTCGAAAAAAGTTATTTTTGGATAACAGTAGGAAAAAGCTTCGGCTGAGATTTCATTTTTGACACGGCTGCTGTGTTCGCTGCTCAATTGGTCACTCCCCACTAGAAAACGTGGAACGGGGTAATGGAAGAAATTTAAACCTCAGGCCATATTAATAACAAAACCGAAGTTGGTCAAAATACGAAAAAAAACCTTTTTTGCTATCGCCCCGTAACTGCAGTAACAAAAAGAAGCCGAAGCGAAGTGGTTATATTGATTATGAGACGAGCCTCAAAGTTCTAAAGTTGGAGTCCCTCAAAGAGAGAAGGCACAAATTGGGTGCGGATTTCGGTCGAAAAATCCCTGACTCGGAAACACACCGCGATCTTCTTCCGGGTTATGAGACACTCGAAACTCAACGTTCCACTTGGCTCAGAGAAAGAACAAAAAACGCAGCAAAGCTGGAACAGTCGCCGATCCACTCATCCGAGCGTTACCTGAAGTCACTTGGTTCGTACTTCGTAAAACATTATAACGGTGGCCTGGAAAAAACGTCAATAAATCATGTGTGAATAATTTAATTCTGTAACCCTAGGTTCACACAGAGCAAATCGCGGCGATGAACGAGATTTTTCAATCGCAGCGAGAGAAGATTTTTATCGCCTGGATGTTCACACTGAATTTTTTCGTCGGTAAAGCTACGTTTACACGGTGGGTATTTACCCGTACTTCGCGGGTATTTCTCCACGCAACAGCAACAAATCCCCGGGTATTTTGGACTTCAGTTTCGCGAACTTTTTACCCGGGGATTTGCTTGTCGAAGGGTATTTTATGACGTCAGTAACAACAAAATCGGATTTTCGAGCAATAATTTTGATTATGTCCACATAAGAAGTGATCCAAATGGACATATGTTGGTGTCCATTGTAAAGAGATATTCTGAGCTTTATAACCTTGGATTTTATTGCCACATGACAGTACTCTCCCTTGAAAAATACCCGGGTACCGTTTGAACACTTTCCTCTCTCGTCTCCGGGGAAAAATACCCGCCGTGTAAATGATCCTTAACAGAACTTAGCGCGAAAAATTTGAAGTTAAAGCCACGTGACAGGAGACATGGATGATGATGATGTTCTGCTTTTGTCACTGCTTACTAGATGGCGAAGGAATAGACGTTCAGTATGCTTTTTAGAAAACAGTCGCTTCGAAACTTGAACAGTACATGAGATCTACATAGGTTCGGACACATTTTCCCAGGCTTTCAATAATAGCGCAGAGTTCGTATGTCCCTTTTCTCGCTTTTCATACAAAATGGGGCAGAACTGAACAGCAATAATTAATTTTTCTAAAAGTGAATCATCAAAAGGGTCGTCCATGTTGCTGTTGCGTGCATAAAATCGTACTGTCGCCCGATTAAAGTTGAATTTTCCCAACATAAAAAATCGCCTGACGAAGCAACAGAAATCTCCGATTTTGGCGACAAAAATCTCGGCGATGGCCGAAATCGCCTCATTGTTAACGTCTGTGTGAGCCTAGGGTAAGTGTTTTAAACTGTTTTTGACTTCCGCTGTTATTTTGTCATCGACAAGAATATTAAGGTAAAATAGAGTGAATTTGAATTTCAAGCCGAGAATGACAACACGAAGAGCGTGTTCCACCCTCGTACCAATAGTAACTATTGGTTACTAAATCCGTTCCAACCTCATGAAAAGTTACTACGCTGACCGTTCCAGCCATCTCGAAATAGTAACTAATAGTAACTATTTGCTTACCACGCTCGGGAGCGTGGTAAGCGTAGTTACCACGAATGTCTGTCACGTGATTGGTCGGATTCACCCGAGGCATGATATTCCGCTGGAAAATAGAAAAATCGTTCCAGCCTTGACGACAAAAAGTCAGAATTTGTGACGTCATGCGTGGTAACTACGGTAAGTAGGATGGAACACGCTCGAAGAAACAACGTTAGGCTTAATTTATTTTGTTTTCAGACGAAGCAGCAAGCTCTTCCGAATCAAGGTGTTTGGGACATGCGAGGAAAGCAATTCTTCACTGGAGTCGAAATCCGCGTCTGGGCCATCGCCTGCTTTGCCCCGCAAAGGACTGTGCGGGAGGATGCATTAAGGTTAGTATTTTAAAGGACCCCTCGCACTATTTACTCTCCAACTTAACGTATTTTAAAATATTTGAATACTTTAAAACTACACTGTAAAAAGTCCCTCTGTATTATAAAGATTAAAGTTAACTGCAGTATTTGCTACTCAGATTCATCTTATCTCTATTTGGTATTAATCTTATCTGCGTAGAGATAAGAGTAATCCGAGTAGCAAATACTGCTTTTAACTTTAATCTTTATACGGAAAAACTTTTTACAGTGTATGCTGCGCTTTCAACAAATAACCCACGGTTTTGGCTGTTTAAAGCCCGTTTCGAGACCCGTTGACTTGTAGCGAAAACAGGTAAACAATTTACATAACCGGTTTTTCTGATGGAAAAACTTCTCGCAGTTAGAATGTACCGTACGAAATTGGGGTTTCCGGGTCCAAATATATGGAAAGAATATGGAAGTAGGTTGCATTAGTATCCTAGTAAGACAAGTCCTTTAAGGATTCATTAACAATTAGTACAACACTGTACAACCTGATTTACTGGCCTAGAAGGACACGTGTGTAGGCCTAGTTAAACTAAAATTCAGTATTAAAGAAGAAGATGTAGTTGTCCATGTAGAATTCAGGAGCTTCACGGTAACATGCCTGCACAAGCATATCAACGGCTTAGTCCATATCACGAGCTTATCTGTTTGTTCTATTGATTTTTGTTGCTGCAGCTAAAATTCTAAGTGTTATCTGTTGATATCGCGCATCCTTTTGTTACCTCTTATGACACTTCTTACAGTGTATTCACATTGTGCCATAGGGGATTTTTGTTTCATTTACTTGTGAAAAACACCTAAATCGTGTAATTTGGTGAAAATGACACTACCCAGAAAAAAAATTCGGTGATAAATCGACATTCCTAGCAGCCCTGCCGCAGTCCGTGCTTTTCGTGTAGCGAACCAGACGGTCCGCGACACCAACCTGGCCTTCGTGATTCAGTATTCGTACTGTCGTCGATTAAAGTTCGATATCGGAGTAAAAATACATGCTGAGATCATATTCATTCATTCATTCATTTATTTATAATGAGGAGTACTAAAATGAATTTAAAAAACACTGTCACAAATAAGTTTCAAAACAATAAATAACAAGTGACGTACTTTAAACAACGCACTGTACTTACTTAACTATTAACTTTTATCGAAAAACATAAACAGATTCTTCAGAGTCAGAGTATTATTAGCTTTAGCTACAAAATTACCAAATTTCTGCTGAATTGCCAGGGCAGGATCTTTAACTGAAAGGGAATTAATTAGAGGTGTATTTCTAGCAAATAAAGGGTATCCAAGCAGAAATTTACAATATTTTAGATAGCACACACGAACACTAGCAATCATACCACGATTAAAACCATTCACCACCACCGCTGGAAAAATAACTATTGGTAAAACTGGTATATACGGGCCAGAATATCATGTCTTAGCTTACCCCTCAGACGGATTAAAGCACCAAACGTCTTACGGATTTTTGGTTCAATGTTTCTAACTACAATTGATTGAAAATTACGTTTCACTGAACAATAGAGAATTCCAGGGTAAGTCACAACATCAAGGGGTTGGAAAAGGTTCCCACCACCACAGTTTAAGGGCGCAATACCGTGCGGATCATTAATAACAAAATATTGGCACTTAGAAGGACTAACAAGTTTATTTTGAAGTTTATTTTGTCGCTGGTCAAGTAATTAGCCCGGAATCCGTAAATTTGGTTGAACTGGAGTTTACTTCTCATATTTATTAGAGTTTTGGCTTGGGGGTAAGAATGCATGCTGAATCCATATCTGTTTTGTTTTTTTGAACTGCTCACTCTTTTTGCCGTAGTTTGGGAGACGGAGAGCTTAAGATACAGGGACCATAAAAGCCATCAGTTAAACTTGTTGGAAGGCTGTTAAACGGGAAATAGATTAGATGAATTGGAAAACGTCTTGTTCGCGCCTTAGATGGACAGTCTGGTTTGAAATCTAATTATCAGATATTTTATTCTGTTTCATTAACCCAATTGTGATTTGACAATCCCGTGCATTTTGTTTTATCAGAATTTTGGGAATAAATGAATTGAATTGGAAAAAAAAATTGAGATATTCTCTTCGGTGACAAGTATTACATCTAAGTATTACCTAATGGATCTCGATAAGGGGTCTGCAAGTGTACATTGCAAGTTTACGGATTCTGAAAAAATCTGTCGGACCTGATTATTGCCTGTATCAGGAAGTTAGAAAATATCAAGTTTTGGGACCCCATCGAAACCTTTGGTCTTGTTCAGCTAGAGTCTATTTGAAAATTGGCCCTTCAGTAGACCTTCTCAAGGAGTTGCCCTCTTTTCGTAATTATATGTCTTTCTTATTTGACAAATCCAGTGTCATTTTCTTTCCCAAAGAAATAGCGTGGAATATAACTTTTTCAATCGATGCCAGGAGCTTTCGGAGTTAAGGGGATCTTTTTTTACGGGGATCTTTTTTTTACGGGGATTGTTTTGCAATCTTTTTTTACGGGGATTGTTTTGCTATCTTTTACGGGGATTGTTTTGCTTCTTCCGGATATCCTGAATAGCACTTCGGAAAGGGTTATAAAAAAGGTGTGCGAATATATCGACGGAGCGCTGAAGCTAAGAGCGACTAAGCTCATTAGTGAGTCTTCATAGCCGTAGGAAAATATTGTTGTTGTTTTCTTTTGTACTGTGTCTTATTGTTTTGTTATGTATATGGCCCGTGTGCTTTTAAATACACTTATTATTATTAGATAAACGGGATCTATCCAGAACAAGGATGGATTATTTCCGGTACTGTAAGTTTCTTCTGTATCTGCCCCGGTCTCATAATAATTCTAAGATCATTAGATTTTACGGAGCTACTGACATTTTTTCACGGCTGCAAAAATTGTACACTGATTTCCGTCGGAAATCTAGTATACGTCTGTTGCCGCATCACCGACTGATTAGACTTTTTTTAGTCTTTTGATCTTTTCTTTTTTCTATTTATATCTACTCCACTCTCTTTTGTTGTAAAACATTTTGTGGGTTAATCCCTCCTCGAGTTTTAAAAACAATCTACTGTACATACATTCGTCCCTGCGTGGAATTTGCGTGTCCTGTATGGCATTCCGGACTGACAGTAGAACAGACAGAAAGACTCGAGTCTATCCAGAAGAGGTCGTGCAAAGTCATGCTTGGTCCGGATTATGTTTCCTAAGTGGATGCTCTGGTCAAGCTTCAGTTGCCGACCCTTGCGGATAGGAGGCATCAACTGACGATGAACTTTGGAAAAAAAATGTTTAACTTCTGACCACCACCGGACTATTTTCCCAGACTTTGAAACTCCAGACCAGACCAGACCGAACACAAGGGGAAGACTAGCTAACACTGACAAGCCACGGCTTCTCCAACCCCCCATAAACTCAACCGAAAGGTATTTATCTTCGTTTGTGCCTTATTTATTCGTAATTTTAACTGTCAAAATATCAATCAGTCGTGATTCGTAATTGGTTATGTTGACGATCCGCAGCTAGCAGTTGTAAATGCTATTAAGGAAATAAATGAGTTATTATTATTAAATATACTTACTTAAGGTAAACAAATTTGTAAACCAAGACCTCTTTTGTAGGAACTTTACGCAGCAGCTTCAAAAGATCAGTAATGACGCTGGTATGCCTATCATCGGTCAGCCATGCTTCTGCAAGTACGCCACTGGCCCCGACCAGGTTGAGCCTATGTTCCGGTACTTGAAGTCGACTTTCACCGGCCTTCAGTTGGTTGTCGTGGTACTGCCGGGAAAAACTCCTGTTTATGGTAATTTGACGTTTTTCTTATGTTGCATCAAGAGCAAGTAATCTGATAGAGCCTCCGTTTCCCTTTCTCTGTAATTATGAGTCATTGTTTGCTTTCATTACCATTGATTTTGCTAGGTTTGAGCTGCATCATATTCTTTGGTGTTAATCTTAGAAAATATTCATGAGTTGCAGAGTCACATAACTGACATAGAGCGTGTTCCACCCTCGTACCAATAGTAACTATTAGTTACTAAACCCGTTCCAGCCTCACGAAAAGTTACTACGCTGACCGTTCCAGCCTTGTCGAAATAGTAACCAATGGTAACTATTTGCTTACCACGCTCGGAGCGTAGTAACCACGAATCTCTGTCACGTGATTGGTCGGATTCAGCCGTGGTATGATATTTCGCTGGAAAATACAAAAATCGTTCCAGCCTTGACGACAAAAAGGCAGAATTTGTGACGTCATGCGTGGTAACTACGGTAAGTAGGATGGAACACACTCATAGTGACGGTAGCCCTGTTTTGAAAACAAATTCACAAAAGTCAAAGAGGGTCTGCTGTTCGACTCTTTCTTTGAAGTCAGCGTCAAATATATTGCTTCTTGTTTTTTGTGTTTTTTTGTTTTTTGTCTCTTCCGCCAAAGGGTCTAACCCCTTTTCTCTTTGCTTGCCTTTCTACTCTCACTGGCATTTTCAAGACCCTTCATGAGCATAACAAATCATCAGCAAAATTTAGGCTATTATGTATATAATACACTGTCAGAAGTTTCATAACAGACAACACAAGGATGCGCAGTTTCAGTAGACGATGCTCAGCAGACAACACTTGGAATGTAACCGTGCGGAGTCGAATATATTCTGATACCCTACCCGATGCAAACGAGCGGAGGAGGAGCTACGCAGAACGTTATAATTTGTTACCTCTACAAACAGTATATCGCAGTAGAACCGGCAGAAGATAACAAACGCAGCCTGTATCGTCCTTCACAGCTGATTGGCTGTTTACAATTGTGACGTCAAGTCTCACTCGCTGCAGACCGGGTTCTCCACCCCTACAGGCATCCAGCGTTTTTTTTTTTCATCTGATATGCGCAACGGCGAAGAAGGAAGTAGACGGGTATCAACTCAAACCCCACAGCAAGGACCTGTAGCTCCGCTCAGTTTTTTTGGAGTATCCATAGTCGCTGCATGAGACCAAAGAAGGAGGTTTTACTAGATTATTTTATTTTGTTGCATTCAATCGGGCGGTCGGCTGCTGTGCTTTATCAAGCTTTAAGAGCTGAAGTCGTGTTTCCGCGTCACATGTAGCTCGTTTGAAGGAAACTTTCGATCTCCTAATACGCTCCTGATGAAAACTTCCAATCTCCAGATATCGTATGATCAAAACGGTGTAAACGAATTAGTATACAAGCGAATTTTGTGCCGAAACCGAAGCCAGAATTGAGTCATCGAAGGTAGATGTCGTCGAAATCGACTTTAAGCAAGCTATTACTCAAAATAGCTGCTTCGCGCAAGAATACTTGGTTTTTCTCACGAAAAATTCAAAACAAATTCATGCCGCTGTTAATTGCTGCGAAATCATGTGATTGTGAGTCCTCCCTTCTCGAGCGCCGTTCTCAGTGACGGGATCCAATTTGGCAGCGCATGCTCACTTACATCTCAAGAAAAATACAGAGTTTTGTCTGACAACCCAGGAAAATCTCGACTACCGCTGAAAAGCGGAAAATTCAAATAAAGTGATTAACAAGGATTTTGTAAGGATGATGATTTCCGAGGTCAGTAGATCATCCAGGATTCCGTGTTTTGCCTGACAAAAATTTGCAGGATTATATTTCTTGCGTATAAAAAGAACCCGAGGTGTCGACGACGACCGACAAAAGTATACAAGTTTGATTTTTTCTGTATTCCTTATGTTAAAAAAGAACCCGATATGCCGTAAAGAAGACGGAGGCCCGACAAAAAGCATTCAGAGTTTGATTTCTTCTTTGTTTTGCCCGACAAATGTTTGCATAGGATTTTGTTTCTTGCGTAGAAAAAGAACTCGAAGAAATCAAGAGGGATCCTTTAACCAGGCTAAATTAATCGAAGCAGACGTTGCTAGGCTCATGGGAAGTCATGGTTCTCAGGTGAATCCGTTTTCATTTTTCTTTGTTGCCTAAATTTTTGAAGGTTCGTCAACGTTTACTTTTCTGTTTTCAGCGGAAGTCAAACGAGTGGGTGACACGGTACTTGGTATGGCGACCCAGTGCGTTCAAGCGAAGAACGTCAATAAGACGTCGCCGCAAACGCTTTCGAATCTCTGTCTGAAAATAAACGTCAAGCTGGGTGGCGTCAATAGCATCCTCGTGCCTGGTGTTCGACCTAAGGTAAGGCAGAAAGTTCTGTATCCTTCGACTTGCTTACTCAAGGGACTCGTACCTAAAGTGCTTCTCGTAATCCATCCATCCGTTCTTAAACCCGAGATCACGAATTTCATAGGGTACATCGAGCTGCCGACCCCCCCCCCCCTGCAGCTGCCCCTCCATCGCTTATTATCACATTTGCCTCGTTCTGCTGTTTTTTTTTGTTGTTTTTTTCCTCCTCCTCCACTCACTGACACAAGTGTGGCACTTGCTCTATCCATTTTTACATTAAAATTCTATTAGCTTTACTATTCTATTCATAACCTAACATTTACCTTAATATTTTCACCGTTACTTAACATTAAAAATCAAAATCAATGAAAACCATTCAAAATGATTATTGTAACATGAAAACGAGTCAAACACACACAAAAACCGAACAAAAAAAATCGTTTTGCTGTTTTTGATGTGAAGCTCGGTCGTCTGAAAACGGCTTTTTGTAAATTATTCTGAGTTTGTGCCAGAAAGTCAGAGAGCCTGAAGAAAGTCTTAGAACAACCCAAGCGATAGCTGATTTTATTAAAGGTATGTATGGTGGTAATGTTATTCATCTTTTCTGTATTTATCAAAATATCAAGAACTGTAATGGCCTAAATTAGATAGTCAAGAACGGTGAAAATTTTTAACAGAATATGATGAGATATGAATAAGATAAACTCTTTATTTACAAATCGACATACGTGGTTACACAACTAAATTGCAATTAGTCATCGAGAATTTTTTGTAATATTATTTATTTGAATCCTTCAAAACTGAAGAGTAGTGGATAAAAAGGAACAACAACATGTCAGTCAAACTCACACACACTTACATACTAATAAACAGCTGACCGTTAAAGACAAACTAGCCTACTAAATCTACAATAAACTACAATGGAAAAAACAAAGTATATATCCGTGTCAGTACACCTAACAGGAGCTAGAAGCTCATATGGCACTTGCAAGGCTGGGTAAGAGGATGAAAGTAAGAATTTTCCAGTTTGTGGGTTTTTGTGATAATTTGTAAGCAAACCCCTTGAGACAAGAATTGTGATGGACCCTTGGAAATCACGATAACGTATCGTTGGGTAAAGTATTTTAATTTTCACTTGGCTATACTGATTCTCACTTTAAAGGCGCTAGAAATCCATCTGTAATCAAAACCCTTGGAGGACCTGTCTTACCTATAATACTAACGCAACCTACTTCCGTAATCACTCCACATATGTCTAAACCCGGAAACCTCAATTTCGTACGGTACATTCTGACCCCTCTAACAAAACCACGCTGATTTTCTCACTTGCCGTGTTTTGCTACCTTCGGTGTGTATCACGCTGTCGACGGTTGTCTACTTAGGGATGGTCGGATCTGGAAGTAACAATTTCTAAGCCAATCTGTTAAGTCTCTAATGTTCAAGTCGAGTTTCATCGTCCTAGCACATCTGGAAGTACCTTAATTCGCGATCACCGGAATTCCGGACCCCCCCCCCCTCCAACTCCTCCCAGAGTGCCGAATCCGGTCTGGTTCTGTCACTGATATGTGGGACTTATTTTTATGCTTGTCCTTCCCACCAAGTTTCATCCCAATCGCTACACTCTAAATGTGTCACAAAATCCCCCCCCCCCCCGCACTCAGTAGGAACTCAAAAGTAGGACATATCTCAAGATTCCGGATTCCCTCTCCCTCCAATCCCCCCACGATGGTCAGATCGGAGAAATGATTGTTCTTTAAAATGTTCGAGTAACAGACAGGCCTGTCAAGTTCCATCGTCCTAGCACATGTGGAAGCATCTTAACTCGGGATCACCGGAATTTCGGAATCCTCCTTCCTACTGCCCCCTCAGTGCCCGGATTTAGTCTGGTCTTGTCAACTATGTATCTAGGGCTTGTGTTTGTTCGAGTAACAGACAGGCCTGTCAAGTTCCATCGTCCTAGCACATGTGGAAGCATCTTAACTCGGGATCACCGGAATTTCGGAACCCTCCTTCCTACTGCCCCCTCAGTGCCCGGATTTAGTCTGGTCTTGTCAACTATGTATCTAGGGCTTGTGTTTGTTCTTCCCACCAAGCTTCATCCCGATCCGTCCACTCTGAACATGTTACACGGTTTCCGGTTCCCCCCTCCAACCCCTCCCCCCCCCCAAAGTCACCGGATCCATTCCGAACTTGAAATGTGACATCTGAGACACGAGGTCTTTCCAAATATTAAGTTTCATTAAGATCCGATTCCCCGTTACATACGCCAGTATTCCGGACCCCTCCCTCCACTCCCCCACGGGGGTCGGGTCGGGGAAGTGACTATTTCCTAGTTATTTTGGTCAGGGGCACGTCTCGAAGTACCCGAACTCGCGATCACCGGATGACCGACAGACCGACGGAAAAGTGGTTGGTATATGGCACTTGGCCGGAAGGCAAGTGCCATAAAAATTCGATAAAAAAGACGAATTCTGGAATAAAACTTTTTGTGTATCTGACGTGTTTTGTAGGTTCAGGACAGAGTTTGTGTACCTTAGAACTTGAAATTCGCTCTGGTCGATCTCTGACTCAAAAGACTTTGGGTAATTTTGTTTCGGGACTTTGTTCTTTATTCATTAATTGCGATCAGCTGTAATACCCGCATTCTTACCATTACTGATAAACTTGGAAAGAAGTTCGTCCAGTGACATCAAGAAAAATAATACCTATGTCTTTGGTCGCATGCAGCAACTATGAAAACCCCGACAAAATTGAGCGGACCTAGAGGTATTTACTCTAGCTTTGAGCTGATGTTGATGCCCGTTTACTCCTCTTCCGTCTTCACCGTTGCTTATTGCACAAGAAATATTGAAGGAGGCTGGCAGGAGGCGTACCCCGCGCGCGGACCCACTCTGGAGCGAGTCCATAGAACCAATCAGCGTTGACTGCTAGATTTCCTCTTCAGCGACTTAAAAGCGAAATAGCTATTTGTAGAGGTAACGGAACGTGATGTAGCGCGAACCTCCGCTCGTTTGCGTCGGGAGTCGGCCATATTTTACTCGACTCAGCATGTTTGTATGACCGATATTGGGAGACAGCAGTTCTACCTCGTTATTTGTTCTTGGATACATGCACTGCTAAAGTATTACGTCCTTACTCCTTAGGTTTTCAACGAACCTGTGATCTTCCTCGGCGCTGACGTCACACATCCGCCAGCTGGTGACAACAAGAAACCGTCGATTGCTGCTGTAGTTGGGTCAATGGACGCTCATCCGTCACGCTACTCGGCCACAGTTCGTGTCCAGCAGCACCGACAAGAAGTCATCCATGAACTGTCGTCCATGGTCCGGGAGCTCTTGATCATGTTCTACAAAAGCACTGGTGGATATAAGCCTCACAGGATTATCCTGTTCAGGGATGGAATCTCGGAGGGACAGTTCTTGCACGTAAGTAGTAGTAGTAGTAGTTTATTTACAAATTTGGTAAAAATACAATTGGCCATATTCCCATTCAGTGCTTCCAAGCAGACTAGTTTCTGTTAGTCCCCCTATACGGCTATGCCTCACCGTCAGCACTAGGATCAGACATGGTAAAATAGATCCACAAGGTTAGTGAGTGGGAAACCTGTCATCTGTGTCCCAGGTAATGGAGTCTTTGCATACGTCTCAGCAGCAGAAAGTGAAAGTGACCCACTACCCTATGGATCCGACTTTTTACAATGTCTACACACGTGTTGGTTATGAGGCAATGGGGTACTAACAGAAACTAAGAACGGTTCTCTTGGATTCGCTTTCCGAAAAGCAAAGCGAGAATCCGCCGAGCGCAAGAACAAGCAAAAAGTTGCTGAGCCTCAGTTGCACCTTTACAACTTCTCGCTGACTTGCCAAAATCACTTTCCACTCGCGAAGTGGATTCGCTTTCCAAATGCTGGCGGTAACTAGCGGAACGCGAGAACGGCTTTGGAAAGCGAAGCGACTTTTAGCCGAAGTCGCAAGAACAGCTGGCGCATAAGCTCGTGGAGCTTTCCCGACCGCCAGAATCGCCCTCTACTCCACTTCGAGCGCTGAACTGTAGTACGGCCAATTTGGTTACTCGAAAATTGTCGCTAACCGTGGGTGGTATAAGAGACGAGTTCTTGGTCGTTGCGACCACTCTATCTTCTATGTTTCTGGGCTACTCTTCTTAAAAAGAAAGACCTTCTTTCTCTCCGAAAAAGTTAGTTTCGTTACTGTAAATCCCTTCTTTACCTTCCTCCTTGGCATCGGAATAGAGGAATTATTCGTAAGTTTGGTGTTCCAGATATTTCGGAGAAATCATTAATGCTATACAGGAAGCTGTCGGGTTCATTTTACTCTTGGTTTTCACCACACCACAACCTTACCCCCTTGTTTATGTGATTGTATTTTTGTATGTATAGTTATTTTAGTGTTTTCTTCCTTTCTTTTTCTTTATTAATTTAATTTCTTTATTAAATTTACTGAGGCGAAAGCCTTATTATTGCAGTTATATCATTATTATTATTGTACTCCACTTGTTTTTCCTCTGGAATTTGTGGGTAAGAAATAAATTATTATTATTATTGTTTACACTAAAGCCTTATGGCCAAGTTGTACAGAGGTTTTTTGCCGAATGAAGCGTCACTTGAATGGGGCTCACGATCCCAGGTCGACCACTCGACCACTTCGCTGGTGAGCTGTGTATACTTCTGAAAAATTGAAATGTTCATAGACATAGACGTAGACATTTTTTTAATTTCATCAAAAACATATAAATTAAACAAAAAATTAACCATTTAACGGCCACTTTTAAGACAAAAGAATCCTGATTGTGGCCGCAATTCTAACCACCATGAATCCGCTAGATCACTCGTTCATTCGTACCTGATGTTTTGTTTCAAAACTAACTGTCACAGCAAAATGCCGAACTTGGTGTCTATCGTTAAGTACAGACGATGTACAAATTTAAATATATATACATATATATATATATATATATATCTGTCTTTAAAAGCTACAAAGCCATGTACAAAACAATCTCAAATCACAAACAACCCCACTTTATCTCTCATTCTTAACTTAAAGTTTACAACTTATTTTTGTGTCATTTAATGAATACACGGAATTATTTGGATTCTACAAAGGGATTTCTTTATTTTCCACTATATGTTCCAGTTATGACGTTCAGAATATCTACGACCGTCCCCACAACGAAAATTCTACTATGTCGCGGGAAATTTTAATCTCAACACAGACGCGGCTTTTCAGTGGGCAGTGGTGAGCTTGGTGAAGACTGCTTAGTGCCTTGAGAAAAGAATCATACATCTTTCTCGTAAGGCACACAACAAAAACACAAGCGCAGCGCATAGAGGTACCACAAATCACAGGGAAATTCCGCTATTTTAAAATTTGATTATTCGCGAATAGCGGAACATGTAAGTAACGCATTTTCAGCGGATCTTCAAGCCGACTTAAGTGAATAAGTGATGGGTAACTAGATTGTCCTATCCCAGCCCTTTTCGGTTAAACTTGAATATCACCTATCGACTTTCTACTAAACTAATAACGTTTTCTACCATATTACCAAAACACACTATAGACCTAGGAGCCGTAGACTTAAGAATTCCTAGAAGTAGCTCCCCCCCCCCCCATTTTGAAAAAGAGTACCCCTTATATTAGAGAGCTTCTCACATCTCAAGAGAACATGGCCCAGCCTCTCATCACTGGAATTACAAAAAGGACAAGAATACTGCACTCCCGGGCCACCGCCTTTCCTTTTCCAAAAACTTGGCTTGTCTTTGAAACCCTTTACTTCAACAGTCGCCGGTAGAAAACTTCTCAATTATTTCTGTTTTTTTTGTGAGTATGGGGCGAGAGTTGGGACTTTTTTGTTTAGTTCTTGATGAGCACGGTGGAGGGGGGGGGGGGAAGATGGGTCTGGAAATATATTAACTGACCTCAGAGGTAAGCCCGTCTCAATTTTAAAGTGTGATTCTTTGAGGAGGAGGTTATAAAGGACCCTGTATCGTCAGTAGGTTATCCTAAAAGCTCTCTGGAATGGATTAAAGCCGAAGTGCCAGACGGGACAATCATACTTGAGAACCGGCGTCTCTCCCTCCAACATTTTTATTGGGGACACTCGAATTCGGTATTACTTGGAGATACGATCGAGGCAGCGAGGTTTGGCTGGAAATGGTTTCGTATCTCAAGCCAGTAGATCTTGCTTCGTAGTTCGGGAGTGATTCCTGGTCCTTAGTTGTCTCAATCAATCAAGTTTATTATCCAAATAGCTTACAGCTGGAATACCGTATTTACGAAATACACAGACCGGAAACAAAACTAACTAATACACTTACAAGATATGAGCAGGAATTATTAGCAGATGAAGAGAGCTGATTGCCAGTATTCCTCTGGGACCGACGCACAGAAGACGGGAGGGGAGGGGGGAATAAATGGGCCATCTGGGGACAACACATTGTCTTGGCTCGAAAATTTATTGAAAGAGTACTTCTGCGGTCACTTAATTTCGGAACGTCCAGTTTAATGGGAGTCTAAGAGTTCTTTCCGTTGTAGGTGCTACAGCACGAGCTGACGGCCATTCGTGAGGCGTGCATTAAGCTGGAAGCGGACTATCGCCCAGGCATCACCTTCATTGTGGTTCAAAAGCGCCACCACACGCGTCTCTTCTGCGCGGACAAGAAGGAACAGTCCGGAAAATCCGGTAATATTCCGGCTGGAACCACAGTGGACGCCGGAATCACTCATCCGACCGAATTCGACTTCTACCTTTGCTCACATCAGGGTATCCAGGTACGGAATGTATACGACTAAGTGCTATAAGAATCTATACAGCTTGGTTAGGGGACCTTCACCTAGGGTCATATGCATTTTGCAATAACCAGTAGGTCCACAATTTATCGACCCTTCGTCATCAACCAGTTAACTACCCCAATAAATAGACAAACATCACGCTGGGCGTTATCAATAAGGCATGTAGAAGTAGCACTATGGATTTTAATACCTCTGTCTATTAGGAACGCAACAAACCTTCAATCTTTAAAAAAAGAATCACCGAAAAGAGTTTTTTTTCAAGTTTATTCGCTGGGAGTTGATATTACAATTACAATTCATTTATTCCAAAAATTCTGATAATACAAAGGCGCGAGATTGTCCAATTAAAAATACACGGGGTATTTGTAATTGGATTTAAATAACTGTGTTTAGGTTTATGATTGTTTGCGTAAGCCGTATCGATTTTTCCAGCGGACTTGCAGTAATTATTCAAACAAAGGCTAAAAACGGATGCGTCAGCTACGATGCATAGGCATCGATATTTCCCCTTCGTGGCAAGCGCTTCCAAAGCATATACGTTTTTAGCCGTTGTTTGAATATATGTGTGTATGTATGTATATTCTTTATAACCCGTTACATTCAAACTGAACAAGAACGGAGTAATTACGCCCCTCACAAAATTCCTCTCGGATTAGTTCTTTTTTGGCCGCTAGGTGCGCTATCGTAAAGAAAACAATGACACGTTACTGCTTGGTTTACGTTTATCCAGGTTTGTTTTGCTATTTTCAATTGCTCTTAGGCCAAACCATGTTTGAAACTGTTTAAAGTGCCTCTTCCCCTCTTTTTGCTTTACCCAACTCTGTTTTGTCAAGCGTCATCAAGTTTGTCATTTCTGGCTTCCGACTTCAGTGCTGAGTGCTGGCTGACTTTTCAACGGGGCTAATGCGCGACTCGATATGAAGCGAAAACCTAATCGCTAATTCACCCGTCGGATAACTTATCCCTCGATCTCACCTGTGATTGTTATTGTTCCTCCAGCGCGTCTGGTGGCAATTCGTCATCGGATTTTATAAAGGACGTATGGAAGAAAAAGAAATAAAGAACAAAAGAGAGAAAATACAATTAGCGACCAATGACAGAATGTATACGGCACCACAAATGAAGAAAAACGCAAAGGACGGGTTCATCAGGGGTTATCCATCTGGCACAAAGTACTGGTAACCACGGGTGTGCGACCGTTCCAAGAACTTACTGAACTAGATTATGTTATATTTTATGTCTTATCAGTCAGCTTGGGCTCAAGGAGAGCACATCTCCAGGAGAAATTAGTGCATTATGTAGATTTGTGTTGCAAAGTATTAAAGTAAAAGTTGACCGGGCGAGTGCAGTTTAGTTTATGTAGTGCGATATTAGAAGTAATTATGAAGTTTTTTGTTTTGTTGTATGTATATGGCCCTAAGGCTTTAGACATGCAGTTCGTTTCAGGAAGTTTGTTATTTTCTTTGAAACCTGAAGAAACACGGCCGCTATTTCCATCTCAGTAAAACTGTACCTTGTATTAATTTCTAGGGTACGTCCCGTCCAAGCCACTACCATGTCCTATGGGATGACAACCGATTCGACTCGGACGAGCTTCAGTGTCTCACGTACCAGCTCTGTCACACGTATGTGCGTTGCACGCGTTCTGTCTCCATCCCCGCGCCTGCTTACTACGCTCATCTCGTCGCTTTTAGGGCTCGGTACCATCTGGTGGAAAAGGAGCACGACTCAGGGGAAGGCTCGCTGCAGGATTGCATCAAGAGCTATACCAGGTATGATTCTAGTTCTGAAATTTCGATTTTGTTTATAGTTTCGCGTTTTCCAAATAATGGCTCGCATGTATATTGGTGGTAAATGGATGTCAGCTGAAATTTCCCAAATAATGGATATACACTGTCAGAAGTTTCATAACAGATTGCGCATAACACTTTCAAGAATAACACCTTTTCACTTGGAAAAAAAGTGTTATGACCAATTAAGTTTATACTATTTCGTGCCCAGATCTCCAACAACACCTTCAATAGGTAAAAATACTACACTGTCAGAAGTTACATAACGACAACAGCAGGATGCGCGGTTTCAACAGATAACACTTTAGGATGTTATTTGTTATGTTTCTTTCGTTCCCGTTAGTATTTTTACCAATTGAAGGTGTTGTTGGAGATCTAGGCACGAAATAGTGTAAACCTAATTGGTCATAACACTTTATTTCTAAGTGAAAAGGTGTTATTCTTGAAAGTGTTATGCGCAATCTGTTATGAAACTTCTGACATTGCAGCGGATACCTCAGCTACGATGCTTCATCAGCGACCCAATCGAGCAGCAAAAACAGTAGTTGTGTCCAAAATCAAATCACAGCAACCTTTTTAACTCCAAGCAAGACTCCCGAAGGAATCAACGAAGTTAAATATATAACGCTAGGCTAGAATCTTTAGTTTTGTGTTTCCCACAAGTTCTTTTTCCAACTTGAGCGGTATTGAGCCTGAAGAGGACCCTTGCCATGAAGGGCCGAAATATAGCTCCAATAAAAATTCAGCTGACGTATCCGTTTGCACCATCAAATATGATTCGCAGTCAGCTTGGGCTGAAGGAATATTTATTTTTTTCATCAGCGATATTTCGGCCCTTCTTGGCAAGGGTCCTCGTTAGGCTGTCAATCTTCAGGGTCAACGTCGGGGAAGGGAACAAACCTGTAATCAGATTGATTACAGGTTTGTTGCCTTCCCCGACGTTTCAAAAATGTTTCAAAGTCAGCTTGGGCTCCCCGATTTTGTTGGGCAAGGTTTCGGCTCTTTTTGGCAGGGGTCCTCTCCAGGCCGAAGATTTGATGGGATACGTGGATAAGACATCGTATACCGTTTCAGTCCATGTCGTGTACCTTGTCCTGCCGATAGGCTGAAATCTTCATTGTTTTTTAGAATAGTAATTTATTCACTCACACTTTCACGGTTACAAAACCAAAATTGATGAGATTAGATTTTTTAGATTATATATGGGGTTTATTGGACAAAAAATACTAAGAACTACAAAACCCTCTAGAAGTTTACACTTGTTAAGAGGTTTAACAAACCCCCTTTGAGAGATTAACCTACATAACACTATAATAAAGAAAGAAATAAGAAAAAAGAGAGGAAGAGAAAAGACTGTAGTACTGTACTGTCATAACATATACATTTAAAAGCACGTACAAATGGTCAAAGGCTATTTAAAATTTCAACATCTTCGGTATAAAACTAGTTTGGTAACGGCTGTGTTTGGCCGCTACTGGTTGGAATATAGGGACCTTCGTAGAAGCTCGTCTACTACTCGTCAGTTACATCGAGAGAATACTTCGTACAGCGTATGTATATTGTCGCCAGTAGTAGTATGAAAAAGTACCTAGCGAATATGTGTAAAGCAGCTTTCACATTGACGCGTCGTTGCGTACGCGTTTTGCGTTGCCTAGCATATCTTTCACACCTGCGCGATAAGCTTTCACGCTGATTCTGTATTTACATTGTCGTTTCTCGGTTTCTTCTGCTGAATTTCCGTTTCTTTCATCGTTAATAAGTTTTTCTTCGTCAGTAGTATGTTTTTCTCCAGTTATTCTTAAAAACTGACTGAAAGCTCTGATGCGCACGCGTCGACGCAACGCAAGAATAGAACTTGGTTCTGTTCTTGCGTTCTGTTCTTTGGTTCTGTTCTGTTCTTGGTTCTGTTCTTGCTCAGCGCGTCAATGTGAAAATGGCTTAAAGCTTTCGCAGTGCCTCATGTTCTGTATATGGTACCGCTCAGGTATCTGTCAACACAGGCGCAACGACGCAAGGTTCGGTCCCTCTACTTGAACTACTATCGAAGTTTTTGCTGCGTTGTCCCTTATGGACAGGAAAATAAACATGATAGACGAAAACGGGATAGCTGTCCCAGTATCGCAGTTAAACAGGTGATATCAGATTTTCTCGTGAAGTGGACACATCCCTGGCTAAAATATTTCTGTTGTTCTTGAGTGTATTTGTGTCATAAGTTCTCTCCGTTTTGCTTTTCTTTCTTCTTCTCTATTTTTCGCTCTGTTTTGTTCTGCGTGAAAAATACATGTAATAAATACATTGCTTGAAATTTAACTAAAAAGCCAACTTATTTTTGTGTCATTTAATTGAATACACTGAATTATTTGTATTCTGCACGAGGGATTTTTTTTTATATTCCACTGTCAGCTCTAGTTTTGACGGTCCGAATATCTGCGGCCGTCCCCACAGCGTGAATTCTACCATGATGCGGGAAATTTTAATCTCAACACAAACGCGGCTTTTCAGTGGGGAGTGGGGAGATTGGTGATGATTGCTTAGTGCCTGAACAAAAAGAACATAAATCTTTCTCGTAAGGCATACAACAAAAAACAAGCGCATAGAGATACCGCAAATCACACGAAAATTCCACTATTTGAAAATCGATTATTCGTGAATAGCGGAAGAACGAGGTAACGCATTTTCAGCGGGTCTCCAAGCCAATTTAAGTGAGGAAGTGATGGGTAACTAGATTGTCCCATCCCAGCCCTTTTCGGTTATACTTTAAACTATATAGAGTTACAGCGTTTTACTCTATATAGTTAGTTATAGTGTTAGCTTTTAAACTTCGACCAACAACCTCAACCAAAGATGCATCGTCTACATAATTCCAGCTTGCACCAGTTCCTTTCCATGTCGTCCAGGAGTACGAAGTAGTGACTCTGTTCTTTGGTTCCCCAAGATGTCCCCGGGGAACTGCAACGGCTCACACACCTCATTTAGTCTATTATGTCCAGTGCTCAAGTCTCGTATTGCGACCGGTGTGAAAAAATGATGTCGCAAAAGTTCTCGTTTATTTCGTACAATATAAATGGAACACGTCGAAAAGAGCACATCATTGACGAACTTTCGAGCAACTACGACATCGTTTGTCTTCAAGAACATCTTCTATCTTCAGCTAACACCAGTTTGTTGAAACGGAGCGCGAACCATGTTACGTTTGTGAGTGCTGCACGGTCTACTTTTGGTAGACCTTCCGGAGGCCTCGCCTGTATTCTGAAACGTAGCTCCATCTCATCTGCGACGCCTGCGCTTTTCCATAGTGACGAAAATCTCTTGGCCGTGCGAATTGCCGATCTAGTACTAATTAATGTGTACTTTCCTTGTGATCGTAAATCGATGCAGTCACTGAATAAGTTTGTCAAGACTTGTAGTGTTTTGAAGAAAGTGACAGAATCCGCATCATCTCTCGGTTACCAATTTGTTGTCGCCGGGGATTTTAATGCTGATTTATTGAATTCAAACCTTCGGTCTGATATGGTTTTTGAGTCTTTGTCTGAGTTTAAGCTAGTGGATAAGAATCGTCCGTTCTCTTACATCCATCATTCTGGGAGCCATACCAATATAGATCACGTTCTTTGTTCTCCCAATTTATCCGTTTCGAATGTTTCTGTACATGAAACAGAAAGTGACATAGACCACCTACCAATTTCTTTTGTGCTTGGTATTTCTCTGTCGCAAGATAGCTCTAATGCACGTGTGAATCGTCGATGGTTTACCAGGCGAAATTGGAATAAGGCTCATTGGGCTCTGTATATTTCTACCCTTACAGCCTTTTTGTCTACGATAAAAGTTCCGTTTCAGCTACTTCAGGTTGGTTCTAAATTTGTAAATGATAAGAATTTTCTGAACAAATATTATTTTGATATTATATCATGCATGAAGGAAGCTGAAAGGGTGGCTGTTCCTGAAGAACGTGTTAAATTTAATACGCGGAAGCCTGAATGGTCATGGGACCCGGGTCTAAAATCAGTGAAAAATAAAGCGAAATTTTGGCTACGTATTTGGGTTTCTTGCGGACGGCCACCTAGTGGTGTAGTATTTCAGCTTAAACAGAAAACTAAATTAGAGTATAAAAAGTATTTACGGTCTGCAAAATCTAAAATTTGCAAATTCCCGTCAAGTAATTTAGATTGGAAAAAAATTGTAAATTCAGATAAAATTGGGGATTGTTTGTCAACGAGTAGCCCAATTAGCCCTGCTGCTTGGTGCAAGTATTATGACCAGATTTTCAACACTATAAACCATTTTGTTCATGCTACTTTTATGAAGCTTCTTAATTCTGCGCTTCCTGCATCACTCCGCCAAAACCAGATCCTCCCAGTCAATTTATCTTCGGTGGCACAAGCTATAAAGAAGCTTAAGTCTAGTTCTACTGATTGTGATGGTATAAGTGCAAAACACCTAAATGTTGGTTGTCCAGCTCTTGTCCAACACTTACAACTTCTGTTTCAGATGTGTTTATGTACCTCGGTTGTGCCTGAAAGTTTTTTGTGCGGAACAGTTACCTCAGTCCTGAAAAAAGGAAAGATTCCGACTGAGTGTGCATCTTATAGGCCAATTACGGTCTCTTGCAATATAAGCAAAATTTTCGAGTATCTTCTCCTCCCATCAGTTAACTCTTCGGCATATTTTGGTGAAAATCAGATTGGGTTTTCAGCTGGGGTAGGTTGCCAGCAGGCCCATCGAATTTTAGCTAATGTTCTTACTGAGGCTACTAAAAAGGGATTCGAGTTACATTTATGCGCCTTGGATCTCTCCAAAGCGTTTGACACCGTTACGCATTCCCAAGCTATTTTTTCCCTTTTTAGTCACGGTATCAACATTTCGGTAATTTTTCTTCTCAGATATTGGTATTCAAATTCTTTTTTGCGGATTAAAACGGATATGAGGGTTTCAGAAAGTAAAATTGCAGTGCGGCGTGGGGTCCGGCAAGGTGCTGTCCTTTCCCCTTCTATTTTCAAATTATGTATATCATCTGTCCTTTCTTCTATTCCATCCACTTGCATTCTTAATTCAGTAAATATTTCTTATCTTGCTTATGCGGATGATATTCTTTTGATCAGCAGGACTAAAAAAGGGCTTTCTTTGTCTGTTTCAACAGTAGCATCTAAACTTCACGCGATTGGACTTTCTCTTAATCTTTCAAAGTGTGAATATCTCTCATTTAACAGTAATATCACGACTCCTCTAATTTGTGGATCTTTTTCTGTCCCATCGGTGTCGTCTTTTCGGTGGCTGGGAGTTAATGTTAGTAAAACACTAAAATCCTTCCGGACTCTCGCCGTCGCGGATTGCAAGAAGAAAATCCAATTAAGCTATTCTAAAATTGTTGCTAATCGAGGTAGATACAATAGAAAATCTCTTGCTAAATTATATTCGGCTTTTACAGATCACTCGGTTTTATTTCTTTCTGGTATTTACCCTATTTTCCATAAAAAAGACATCAGTTCAGTTCGTTCTTATTATTTCCGGTTTTCCCGCTTTCTATTGTATCTGCCTCCATGGTACAGAAATCGGAACCTAATATCTATTTACAGTTTTCCGGATATCGGGTCGAAACTTACGGAGCTTGCTGGGAAATTACCCCAGTCAACTTACAAGAATCTGCCCGCCCACAGTGGCCTGTCTCGTTTGCTTTAGTTTTTAGTGCTTCTTGTTTCGTGAAGTGCTTGTTTTGTTTCTTTTATTGATACTCCGCTTTGATTTTTTATAGCGGGTCAAAAATAAATTATTATTATTATTATTATTGCGAGCACACGCCTGTAGGTACCGTCACTCCCTCTTGTACCATACGACAACTCTTTGGCTCATTCTTCTTGTTTTCTTTCTAGTGGCGAGGGCTCCCACCAGTCAGGAAGCAGCGAGGACCGAACACCGACTGCCATGGCCCGCGCAATCACTGTCCACAACGATACAAAGAAAGTCATGTACTTCGCCTAAATTTATCCTATCGGTCACTATACTATATAACCCAGTATACCAGCTGTAGTTACGAGGTTCAACCATTTTTCACCTGTTTATGCGACGGTGCCAGGGGCTCTGAATTGCTATTCCGTATTTAAAGGAGAAATTCTGCAGTTAAAGCAATTATACTATCTATACCGGTCATTTATATCAAAGGACTCGCCGAACAGTGCCAGGGTTGTCAGCAGTGCTAACGGTTGTGTGCTAAAAAGTGAATCGACTTGGAGGGAAATTTGAACGTCCAGAAAACCTTGTCTGGAGTGAAGTTTGAACTTTTAAACAATTTACTTTGCGGTTGAGATTTTTTGAATGGCTCGAAGGAAGGTGAAGCTTTTCCTTCATGATTGCTCTTTTTTGGTGGTTGAAATCTGTTTGAAAATGGATTAGAACTTAGAAGAAGGGGTTCGGCTAACTCTGTAGTGTTTTAGGTAACGACAAAAATCGTGAAAAAATTCTCTCGCGGTGCAGTTCGTTTATTTTGTGTTTGGTGTAGGCTATACGCGCTTGACATGATTTTTAGCATTATGTTTACGAACGCAGCTGAGGCTGGTATTAGATAATCGTCGTATTATTTTTTGTACGTCCATTTTATCCGACCATTGGTTGCGTCATAGCATGACCAGAAGTATACACAGCTCACTGTTAACTGTTCATGTTTGAAAAAATTCACTATTAAAGAAAATATGATAAATGAGTTTATCCGTCACACTAATGTCACTGAGAGGAGAAAGGGAAAAAAAATAAAAAAATAAGAGACACTGTGTGCACTAAAAGGAAGGATTTGAAATTAAGTATAAAGATCGGAGATTGTTTAAAGACTTAACAGGCTTAGGATCAGATTGTAGGATATATCTGTCTGATTTTTCGGTCTTAATTTCTTAATAACTGTAAATTTGGATTTTGTTGGAAGTTTTTTTGTGGTACTGACGCTAATTAACGATCACTCGTTAGGATATAAGGGCAATCCACCCATTCACGACTTTAATTTGAAATCAGATATTAAGAACGATAACGCTGTCAGAATTTTCAGAACATAATACAAGGATGTGCAACTTCAACAAATAACACTTTGCATACTGTCTGTTGATGTTACTGAAAATTTGTGTTATCAGCGTTTAAGTGTTATTTTGCTGTTAAAAAATAACATGGAATACGGTTTGCAATGTGACTTAACGACAAAATAAGGCTTGAAAGGTAACGGAAACATTCTGTACCATCTGAAAATTATAATTAAATCTGAATCGATTAATAGTTTCAATTATATTTTAAATAAACATATCATAAGTATATTCTTTGTTTCCATAATAGCTCAGTAGAAAATTAACTTTCCTCAATACGACCACTCCTAGTTTCTTCGTGATGTGCAGAGGTGAACGCCTTTTACGATGTAGTATATTATTATTATTATAACATCCAAATTCTTTTCCGTTGAGATTGCGCACCCTCACTTCTAGTGTCATCAAACTTCTGACAGTTTAATATCCCTTCATTTGTGCCTTAAGGCTAAATCCAGTATAGAATGGGTATATCTCAGACCAGAACGATTGCACTGGTGTTGTGTACTATTCCCCATCTCATACCAGTCTCAACTGCTGCCCTATTGCCAAGCGTTCCATTTGTGTAGTGGTCCTTGTGTCGCTAGATTGCACTAATTCTTTTAGTTCTTATGAGTTCAACCCGACCACATAGGTAGAAAGCTCTCTTTGCCATTGGTTTCAGGGCCTGGTTTGGCTAGCCAATTGCAGCGGGCTTTCCGGAGTGGCGAGCCAATCAAATTCATGGCTTTCGACCAGTTTAGGTGGCTCACAGCCAGCGGGTCAGCGGCTACCCTTTCCTATTTGTGTCCCACGTTCCTTCGCCTCGTGTTTAGTGGAGGGGTGGGGACGTAATTACCCCGACAGTCATCTTCTAATTATCGCCTTACTGAAAGGGTAACAAGCTACTGCAGCCATAATGACGGAAAAACGAGCATTGGAACTTGTGATTAAGTTTCGGTTCATTGTTTTTAAAGTCGCGGTTCTGCATCAGGCACTCTTGGGTTTCATATATCCGGCCGGATCCGGCATTTGCTGCACAAATGGTTATGTTGCGAACTGAACATTATGTGCCGAGCGTCGTTCAAGTTGATTCTGGGGTCGGGGTTGGCCGCTGACTCTGCAATCTAGCTCCATGTCCCCATGTACTTTACCATTATAGGCTGCCATTTGTTGTATTTAGAAGGCCTTGTTTCCATGTTGTTTTTCTTTCGTTTTCTGTACCGGGGTTGTAACATGGTGGCTTTTCCAACTGTTCTAACCAAAGAATCCCTTGTCTGGCGGTCACCTGGAGTTTGTTCAAAAGCCATTATGTTACATCCTTGCGCCTCTAACTTATGCAACATGTTATCTCTTTTAATTTTGTTTCATGCACTGGGTACGGGTTACGTTGTGACTGCTGGAACTCCTTTGTAAAATTTTGGCATTCCTTCCGTTGGGCCTAGGCTTACCTCTTGTCTTTAGATCTGGAAGATCCTTTTTTGAAATTTTATACCCCCCAGTATATAGCCTACACTGTCATGAAGTCTTGATATCTTGTAATGATTTTCAAGAGTTATCAGTGAGAAATGTGCTATTGAACAGTTTCCGGACTTAAAATTGTATAGGTTCATTAAAACGGCGTTCAACTTTGCGTCGGAAACGGACCAGGAATAATTTTCAAGTCTTATTAAGGATTTACCAGAAAATTTTCGGGTTTTTTTGCTCTGCCGGGAAACAGAACAACGAATCCTACAGCTATGTTTTAATGTTTGGAGGCCGGAGAGGGCTGGTACTAAAACTCATCGTCTTTCTCAGAGTGGCGTAAGCATTTCGCAATTCCGGCCGTTTACTTTTTCTCAGTGCTCCTAGGTCGCTCCTCTCCCTCGGCCCCCTAACCGACTTGTTTTTCGAGGTACTGTACAGTTTCTTTAAAGGACACCTGAACAATGAAACCATACTTGGAACACACCATGGAGAAAGCATTTGCAGACATGGCCACGGAGAGCATTCTTCTCCTGAGCGTGACGTTTTCATAATGGGGATGTTCGTTTCTGGAGGTTCGCACATGCAGACTCCAAGACAAAAAGCGCAATTCATTCAAATCTTGTACAGCGCTGGCCGGATCATATTGGAATTTCTAGATATACGTTTGGGCTTAACCGGTTAAAAAATATTCCAGAAGAAGGGTTGATTGGAGACATTTGTTCATTTCTAAAATTGTTCGGTACTGAAATAAGGACAGACGAAAAATGGAGCAAAAATCATAGCTTGGAAACACAATTTCGTATTTGGATTGGGTTTTCTGCATCAATGTTAACGGAAGTCATACAGATAGGGATGATACTTGGTACTCTTCATTCAGGTGTCCTTTAACCATTGCCATATAGTCGTAAGTCCGCTGAGTTCAGTGCATTTCCTGCTTACCTTGATGCCCCCCAGGTATTATATCACAGTTTTGATTAGAGTCGTGTGTGTTAGTTTTCAGTTCTATGGTGTACCGGACAACTTTGTAACTATATACACTGTGCGTTTTTGTCATATGTGACCAGAGAGTAGTGGCTTTGTTCCAGTTTGAGGCGAAACATATTCCCGACCGGGCTGTGCGGCGCGCGCGAGAGTTCCAGTCTCTATACTGCAAGTACAACCCGATGAAAAATTCTTTGACTGTAGTTGTATGGTAGTTGTACGAAAAAGTTGCATGTATTTATATGTAGTATGGAATACTTTGATTTAACATGCCTCCGACTGAGTTAATCTTAAGTAGTAGTATTCGATAGTATCCAATCTTGCTATAGTAGTATCCAGTTTGCTAGTACACTGTAAAAAAAAAAGAACTTGCAGTATTTAGTACTGGGATTAATCTTGTCTCTACTGAGATAAGATTATTTCTAATTCGGATGAATCTTATCCCAGTAGAGACAAGATTAATCCCAATAGCAGATACTGCAGTTAACTTTAATCCTTACTCGGAGAAACTTTTCACAGTGTAGTAGCATGCAGTGGCAACAGTTACTACTGCATGCTACTTTTTCGTACAACTCCATGCGACTAATTCTCGAAAATTTTCATCAGGAGGACGCACTAGGGGGGAGGAGGGGGCAATTTGTCTGGGCAAGAGGGATAATTTGGACCGGCCACGCATTGGTAAGAACCCTGCAGAACTGGCCAGAAAGGTGACATGCAGAACGGGGTACAAATATAAATGGTCTTACTCTCGATTACGTACAAGTGCCGGAATGGCCTCGACGGGTAATCCCGGCGGAACTGCCCGCCTGAAGACCAGGGTTGCCACATCAGAAAATATTTAGAGAGCGACTTTTGGCCCAAAACAGAGAGTGAATTGGGAGTTAAATCTATTTTCATGAAATGTTCACTTTTGGTCGGAATCGCCTCTGTAGAAATGACACATCTTAATTTTACTTTCATGAAAAAAACTTGAAATAGTCACTTCTGGTAGGAATCCCTGCTCAAAAAATGACACATTTGGTCATTTTCTGAAATAGTGTGATTTTTATGTCCTACGTAGGACAAGAGTGACAAAAACGAAATAGAGTGACAATTCACACTATCGTGCGACATGTGGCAACCCTGCTGAAGACTAGGGTTGCGTTCCGAAAAAGTTAGTACGACTTTCGAAGATAAGGGGAGGAGCCAGCTTTATTGTGTCAGAGCTTGGCCACACTTGGCTCATTTCCTGGCTTTTGGGGTTGCGAAGGTAGAGAAGAGAAAAAGAACACGATATAACTAATTCTGAATGTTGTCGTTTTAAACTCAGGAGATCAGTTACAGCAAAACAGCGTGTATAATTATGCTACAGGAACCCTAATTGACCCCTAATTGCAGTCTGCTCATTATCCCCAAGCTGCCACGAAGCCCGTCAAATCTGACGTCCTCAAGGGATTTTCAGTTGTTTGTCGAATAGGCCGGTTTTGAGCCCAGTGTGACCAGGCTCTCAGCACTAACGGAAATAATAATAGCGCGGGCAGACGTCACCACTATGACTAGAATACCTGCTGTACAGATAGTGTTATTTATTTATTTGTGACCCGCTCTTTGCATAACAGCGGAGTACGAGTACAATACACATTAAAACACTAAACAAAACAATGGAAATCAACAAGAATACATTCTTTTCATACAGTTTGAAACACATATTAATAGACTTAAAATTTTTACACAGTGACAAGCACACTAAACGAGTTCAGGAATGAAAAACTGGCTAATAATTTCGTGGGCTGAGGGGCAGGATGTTTGTGCTGGGTAAATAGATTTGAACGCGAACGAAAGAGTGTATTGACACTATCCTAAACGTTAAAATTCGAAACCAATTTACGATTACGAAAGCATTTTGGAATATACATCAGAATTTTACAGTACATAAAGAAACAACTTCTCGAATTTTTACATGTGTTTTCCTTAGGATATGCTAAATTCCGCAACAATTGTGAATATATGGGCCGCAAAATGGTTATTTTCATAAGTTTTAACTATATTAAATTTTAATTCGTGTGGAAAGAAAATAATAAGAATTTATTTGCAACCCACTGCACATGAACAATGTGAAGACAATGGAGTAAAAACGAGAAAGAACAAACAAACAACAGAAAAAACACTAACGCAACGAAAAACAACAGAACAAACGGATGAGCCCGTGATATGGAGTAAGCCTTTGATGGTTAGATTAGAGGGAGGAGTTAATTTTCCTATCATGCCGGACGCTAGAACGAAAATCATACCAGAATTGTAACTGATAAAAACTCGGTGGAACGCAACCTGGTTCCAGTACCGACTTTTTTTGCGACTAAAATTAAAGCGAAAACGAACACCGTTATTTCGAGTTCTATGCACCCTTTCTTTGAAAATGTAATTCTGAAGAAAATCTGACTAGATGCTTTTTTCTGGAGAAAAACAAACGAAACCCGATTTTTATTCGAAACCCGCTAAACATGTGGCCGGGGTCGCAGACTAGAAACAGATCTGGTTGGGTTTTTGATAAATATGCGTTCAGCTTCGAGGAATCTGGGCGGTGAGAACCTACTTTATTTAGCGGACAGACAGATCAGGGTTGGGCAGTCTTGGACTGGAGTTCCTAACAGAATCTTCGGCACAGTCGTCAGTTCCGTAGGGAAGTTATTATCGCAGACCAGATATGGGCGGTCGCGGTACTGGAGTTCCTACCAGATGTTTCGACACCATTGACAGTTCCGTACGGAAAAGTTATGGTTTCTTCTATACGATGAAAGTGGAGACAATTCGGCCGAGAAATCCGGATCGTGTATCCACAGCATTAAAACTTGAGATTTGTTCAACGCCATGATGAAAGTGCAGACAATCCGGCCGGAAAAAACGGTCGTCTGTGCGCACCGTAAATGACGATCCATACGTTCCTGATGAAAAATTTGTAGCCTGCGTAGTTGTATGATAGTTATACGAAAAAGTTCCATGCATTAATATGCAAATGTAAAGAATACTATCGTTTAATGTGCCTCAGACTGGGCCAATCTTAAGCAGTAGTATCTAGTAGCATCCTGTCTTGCTAAAGTAGCATCCAGTCTTGCTATAGTAGCGTCCAGTCTTGCTAATAGTAGCATGTAGTAGAATGCAGTGGCAGGGTAGCCTTGACGTAGAAGCATGTAGTAGCATCAGTTCGTACTGCATGCTACTTTTTCGTACAACTTCATACTACTATTTTGAAATAAATTTTTCATCGGGTTGCTTTGTGAGAACATAGCCACTAGACTCGGGTACCATCAATTTTTATATATAGATATTTATTGCGCGATTAGTTATTAACTCAGTGCTTGATCTTATGGATTGTTGCCAAGAAGTCACATAATCCACAACGAGACAATATTTATATCTAGTAGCATATCAGTCGACTGTACGCAAATGCCAACCACATAGTCAGTAAGACATATCAGCTCATGTAATTCCCAAATCACTCCGATCGTGACAACTCAAGAGTAGGTACGACCCGCTGCGTTCAAATAGAAGAATATAGGGCGATTCTGGCGGTCTGGAAAGCTCCGTGAGCTTATGCGCCGGCTGTTTTTGCGACTTCGGCTAAAACTCGCTTCGCTTTCCAGAGCTGTTCTCGCGCTCCGCTAGTTTCCGCCAGTGACTGGAAAGCAAATGCACTTCGCGAGTGGAAAGTGATTTCGAGAAGTTGTAAAGGTGCAACTTAGGCGCTACGACTTTCCGTTTGCTCTTGCGCTCAGCGGATTCTCGCTTTGCTGTTCGGAAAGCGAATCCAAGAGATCGCCAGAATCGCCCCTATTCTACAGTGGTATTAAGGGTAGTCTCCTGCGTTTCGCCATTTTTTTCGATATTCCTTGTAGTGTCAGTAATACTCGTAACTAGTCGAACTATTGTAAGTTCGATAGGTTTGACAGCAGTTTTTCAACACAGCTGTATCCTTGAAATATATTCTCCGCGCTTTCTACTGGCTCTTAGGGGTGTTGCTCAGGGTATGTCCCAACCCTGCTATTGGTTACAAGCTACCATTACAATCGCTATTTCGGCGTGTAGACAGATTGGTACGAAGATGGTAGCTTTAACACGTACGAGGTTGGAACATAACCTTAGTAGCTAATGTACGCTGTAAACAAAAATCTTGCAGTATTTCTCACGGGGATTAATCTTGTCTCTAGAGATAAGATTTTCTCCAATTCGGATTAATCTTATCACAGTAGAGATAAGATTAATCCCAGTAGAAAATACTGCAGTTAACTTTAATCCTTACTCGGAGAAACTTTTTACAGTGTAGTTAGCCACCAATTTGACCATCCTAGGAATTGTAAACACATTTGTACTGTGTATCTAACTTACCAGGACGAGGCATGTATAATAATGTCTTTCTATAATGTATTTTAAAACGTAGAGCCGAGATGTCATTGGGTTCTTAGGTTGATAATCAAGTTACTGTATTCAAGCGTGTGATTTCCAATAAGTAAGATGTACTTCTTGCTTAGCTCGTAGTCATATGATGTACTGCGTTTTGCTGAATAATTATCCGCTTTTCTGTCCTAGAATAAAATGCCCGTGAGAGAAATTGCTTTCTATGAACAGAGGTTTCGGTACAGAAATGGTTACTTCAGAACTGTGCTGCTGAGGTTTGTTTACCATGCTTAAAGTTTTACCAAAAAGGGCTGAGACAGTCTATCTAGTTACACATCACATATCGCTTAAACAGGCGAAGGCCCGATGAAAATACGTTAATTCGTTGCTCCGCTATTAACGAATAATCGATTTTCATATAGTGGACTTTCCCTGTTGGAGTTGTGGTATCTCTATGCGCTTGTACCTTTGTGAAAAACATGTGTTCACGCTTCAAATTTTCTGCGAAATAGTACAACTTTGCGTTGCGGGGACGACCGTAAACATTCAGCTGGAAAATGAACTTGTGAAAAAACAATTATAGGTTGTTCCTTAAATATCTGATTTTGTGGATTTCTCCTCTGATAATTGCAAAAAAGTCGTGTCCAAAATGAAATCACAGCATCAGCTTTAACTCCAACCAATTTTCAGAGAAGAAGTTCACAAAATCAGATATTTAAGGAAGAACCTTTAATTGTTTTTCCACAATTCCATTTTCCAGCTTGAGCCTGAAGAAGACGCTTGTCAAGGAGGGCCGAAATATAGCTCTAATAAAATGTAGCTGACTTATCCATTTTGTTCCGTTTTTGCACGTCTGCCATGTGTTCACGCTTCAAATTTTCTGCGTAATAGTACAACTTTGCGTTGCGGGGACGACCGTAAACATTCAGCTGGAAAATGAACTTGTGAAAAAACAATTATAGGTTGTTCCTTAAATATCTGATTTTGTGGATTTCTCCTCTGATAATTGCAAAAAAGTCGTGTCCAAAATGAAATCACAGCATCAGCTTTAACTCCAACCAATTTTCAGAGAAGAAGTTCACAAAATCAGATATTTAAGGAAGAACCTTTAATTGTTTTTCCACAATTCCATTTTCCAGCTTGAGCCTGAAGAAGACGCTTGTCAAGGAGGGCCGAAATATAGCTCTAATAAAATGTAGCTGACTTATCCATTTTGTTCCGTTTTTGCACGTCTGCCAAATTTCCAAGTCCCGCCGGATTTCACACAAACTACTCGTCTGGTAAAAAAAAACTAGAGCCAAAAAACGAATTCAGCATGTCTCCTTACCCTTACATCGAACTTCTAATCAATTTCAGATAAAACTTTTTCTTTTAACAAATTTTCCGGTTTTAGCCGGATTCCGAACTATACGTCTGGTGAGAAGATGATTGTCATTTATGTATTCAGCATGTCTTCTTACCCGTAAACCGAACACCGGATTTGGCCGAACTTCTTGTCCGGCGAGAAAATAATTTTCATATTCGGACTCAGCACGTCTCCTTGCTGCAAAATCGAACATCTAATCATCTTCAGATTAAACTTTTACATTTCAAAAATTTTGCGGATTCCGGGTGAACTATTTGTCTGACGAGGAGTTTTCAGTTTTCATATTGGGATTCAGCATGTCTCCTTACCCCTAAATTGACTATTTAATTAGCTTTTAAAAAATATTTTTTCCCTTAATTTCAAACCCCTCCGCCACCCCTAAATATAGGGCTACAGAGCCCATCTTCAAACTTGACCTGTACTTTGACCCAAAGAGTCCTCACGCCAAGTCTGATCAAAATATCACAACCACTTCGAGAGTTATCGTGCTAACAGGCGGAAAACTTTTACGAAGTCATAGGTATCCCTCCACTTACGTTTTAGGATCCCAAAAACTCATAGCAAAATACAAGAATCATTTTAATTAACTTCAGCAAAATTCTTACAAAATCTCGTTAAAACACTATCACATAATGAATATATCTTGTGGCGCAACCAGCCAAAATAAAGAGGATACAACTCAGTTCCTCATTAGCATCAATTTTCATTTGCGATGTATAAGCCTAGTTCTACTGGATACCCCTAGTTCAACTGGATGCCTTCCAGCTCCATATCAGACTGAATCAAAGAAACTGGGCTATTAACTGCTTGTAAAAGTGCGAACACACGATCAGGATCGGGAGCTCCCTGACTGGAATTCCTGCCCGGATTTTTTGGCACCATCATCACTTCCATATGAAAAAGTTGAAATTTTTTTCAACCTGACGTTGAAAGTGCAGGAAATCCGGCCGGGAAATTCTGATCGTCTGTTCGTACTTCGTCATCAACTTCTAGCCCTACAACAGATGTGTGCTCATACTTCATGCTATATTTGACAACCATCGGCGTGAAATTCGAATCGAGCTTTGACAGACACCCCAGGTACACACTCCATGTGCATAGGATGTTATAGCGTGTAGTTGTGTTTTTGCAGATACCATGGTATCTGTTACCACGGTAACTGGATCTGCAATTAGTCGTTTTTGCAGTAACCGTGGTATCTGATATACGGCTGCTCTGCAAAAACGACAATTGCCGAAATTGCGTTTTTCGAAGTCATCCCAAAAGAAAACAGATATTCATTCACATCACTAAGTGCCAAACTTCTTTCCCACCAACTGGACTAAAGCTGATGAAAGTGAGTTAATTTTTTCAGATACCACGACCAGTTACCACGGTCGGACCGTGGCATCTGAATATCTGATACCACGATAACTGGCCAGATACCACGATAACTGCAAAAACGCCTTTTGACCGTGGTATCAGATACCACGATAACTCCAAAAACGACTTTAGACCGTGGTATCAGATACCATGGTATCTGCAAAAACGCAACTAGTACCATCCTTCTCCCTGATTGATCCCACGAATAAAACCAACGAAAGGCTGATTATTTCGAGCGCGCAAGATGAAGAAAACCGAAAGACCATATTTCCCGATTAAGGTGGTACAGCACAATCCTTAGGTACAAGGAAGCTGTATATCGCTCGAGGGTGGATTTGGATGGTAGTGTGGTCTGGAACTGGACGGGTTTGTCCACAATCTTTACCTATTTCACTCCTAAAATTTTCAATTCCTGGGTAGGTTCTTTGCCGAAAGGCGTTTTTCCGTGACACAATTGTGGGCCACACACTTCTGAGTGTTTGTCGCGGAAACACGATTGTGTGCCACACAGTCGAGCCACAAGTTGAAACTCGCGGAAACGCCGATTTGTCTATCTTTGGGCGGTAATTTCAAATGTTTGAATACACAAATAAAGGTCATGGAAAATCTCAATAGAAAGAACTCCAGGCTTTCGTCCTTACCCTTCCGTGCAAAAAGGATCTTCAGTTTTATGTCTACATACTTGAAACAGTTTTTAGTTTTATTGTTTTGACGTTATTTTGCTGCTAAATTTGAGTTTCCCGCCAAATTCGAGCCACAAAATCGATAATAACCTCGGCAGTTGTTTGTCGAATTTGAGCCACAAAACGACCCACTAAAATCTTGTTAGTCGCGGAAACCCACTTGTGGGCCGCACAAAAGGCCGCGGAAACGCTCTTTTCGAGCCACAATCGGCCCACAACCTGTTTGTGGGAGCACGGAAAAACGCCTTAAACCTCGACAATCGGATAACAATCTCGTCCAGGTACATCAGTTTGCCCAAATACACTAAATTTCGCCCAGCTCCTTTGCAAGCTGTTCAATCTCCTGTTCAAGTTTCTTACTGTACTGTTCTTCATCAACATTCTTCACTTCATATACTGTGTACTTTAGCTTCCTCTCATCATTGTAGTTCTCCATTTTTACTCTAAGCCGGAAAATAAAGGCAGCCATGTTGACTTTCTTAAAGACCTCAAGGAAGGCAGTCTCATCACTAGTCTTCAGCTTCCCCAGCTCTTCAGAGGTACAGCCCAATAAAAGCTCCCCTGATTCCTGGAACAGTGTAGCCCAGACGTAGTCAGTCGCGTCGCAAAGGCAGGCGTTCAGCAACATGCGCCATTTGAAGTTTGGGGTTTCGGTGTTGCATTTTTCACACCTATATAGTCCATTCTGTTGATCAACCACCTTTCTGTTGCAGTCTGGTGAGGAGCAGGCCATGTAAAGTGCATTCTCCGTTCGGATGGTGGTGATACAAGCTTTGGCGGTGAAGTAGTCTGGCTTGTCGCCACTTCCAAGCTGTTCAAGCTTGGCCTCGGCAAGGGTCTTCCACCCACCTCCGTAGTTGATTCCGGCTCCACCCGTCCCACCCCGCTGGGTGGTCAGGCTCTGGACAGTCATACCGGAGCCTTTTGTGTCATACCATCCCTTTAACTGGTGAGCCTGCTTGATATCAGGGTTTATAAGGAGACGGGACTCGGAAATGGACGAGAGGGTGCGCCCACCAAAGTCGCCGACTTTGACCTTTTTTGCAGCGATAATCGGATGTGCGGAGCCGTCAAATTTCTCAGCTTCTGCGGCCCATAGAGTTAGGGAGATATCGGCACCACTCGAGTCCAAGAGCTTCACTTCTCGTTTGCGCAACTCTTTTCCAGTAGCACGTGCGACGATGGTGGTTACTTCACTGGTTTCTGTCGCCACACCAATCACATCCACCAGGGTATCTTTCGGGACCTGTTCGAGATTCCGTATCGGCACAAAGTCAAAGGCAATTGTAGGAGTATCACTTTCATCACCACCCTCGCACAGGGTAATTTTCGACTGCGTGCCAAAAGTAAGTTCATACTGCGACCCACCCACGCTGCTCCTATTCCCTGCTTGCCAAGCTGCCTTAATGGAGCAACCGCTGATGTAATAGACCTTGTTCACCTCAAATAGTTCATAGAGGCGATCAACGTCTTGATTAAAAGCCGTTGCTTTTATTTCACCGCTGGAGTCAAGCAGCTCGACATTGAAGAGCTTTCCTTCTCCTTTCGAGTTGCTGTAGTGGCGGATATCGCTCTTGCGAGTGACGCGGCCCTTGATGGTCCAGCGGTTCTGGAAGGGCGTGAGGGCGGCAATGGGGAAAACGGTGCCGACGTGACCGTGGTCTGCAGCAGACTGGTCACCGTTGGCCGCAGCTGGGCGATGGTCAGCTCGAGCTGGAAAGAAAAACTAACATCAGAAAAACAAAACGGATCAAGCTTGGATTGGTAAAAGCCTCAAACTGATTTCCTCCTAGATATAAAGATCGATGCTTGGTTGCTCGCAAGCTCCCTGCAACCAGGGGCATCACGACCGGGGGGGGGGGGGGGGGGGGAAATAAAAAAAAAATAACAGAAAGCGCCGCGATTCTTCGCCAAAACAGTTAATTTCGTCAAAAGAAGGGAATGGGATATTTTGATGAAACTTGGTGTGCGGATTGTTTGGGTCAAGGGTAAGCTCGAGTTCGTTTATGGGCTCTGTAACCCTGTATTTGGGGGTGGGGGTTCAAATTAAGGGACAAACAAAATATTTTTGAACAGCTAATGCGATAGTCGATTATGGGGTAAGAAGACATGCTGAGCACGATGGTGAAAATCATTTTCTCGCCGGACAAGTAGTTCGTCCGGAATCCGGCCAAAACCGGAAAGTTTGTTAAAAGTAAAAGTTTCATTTGAAGTTGATTATATGTTTGATTTAGGGGTAAGAAGACATGCTGAGCACGATGGTTAGAAACATTTTTTCGCTGGACAAGTAGTTCGTCCGGAATCCGGCAAAAACGGAAAGTTGGTTAGAAGTAAAAGTTTCATTTGAAGTTGATTAAATGTTTGATTTAGGGGTAAGAAGACATGCTGAACACGATGGTGAAAATCATTTTCTCGCCGCACAACTAGTTCGCCTGGAATCCGGCCAAAACCGGAAAATATTTCAAAAGCAAAAGTTATATCTGAAGTTGATTATATGTTAGATTTTGGGGTAAGAAGAGACGCTGAGTCTGTGTATGACAATCTTCATTCACCCGGACATATAATTAGTCCGGAATCCGATTGTACCCGAATTTTTTTTAAGTCAAAGTTTTATTTGATGTTGATTAGATGTTCTTTATAGGGATAAGGAGATACGGTGGATTCGTTTCCGAATTTTCTTTTTTTGCTGGACTAGTAGTTCGCTCGGAATTCGGGCGAAACCGCAAACTTGGCAGAAGTAAAGCAGGAAGTTTCGGTCAGTATCGTCAAATAGATATGGCCTATAGAGGTATAGATTGATAGATAGATGGAATATCTGAACTCGGTTTTCTTTGATGATTAGCCTGGCGAAGACTGGATCTGGCGAAGACAAGACTGAATTGTCTGTATCAAATCTTAGATTTTTGGGATCCCATCGACACCTTATGGTCTTGTTTCTTGAAACAGTCGTTTTTTCTGCAAAAACTGTCGGTAAAAATTACCAGCCAGTCGGTAAATTCCTTTGCCCCCCCCCCGAACATTTTGGCTAGTAACGCCTCTGCCTGCAACACATGTAAATTTAAACTAATTAAGAATGTTAGACATTCGTGTCTATACGATGCAGGAGCAGACAAATCAGTGTGGTTGGGGTCTAGCAAACCTAGTCATCTCCTTATGGCCAACCGATTTCGCGACTGGGTAATCCCGGGCCAGTCTGAAGAACCACACTTCCAAATACATTATAACTTTTGGCAACCTTTGTTACATATCAGTGCGAGACTGGGCAAGCACAAAGCCACGCCCAAAGCCGCTGAAGACTGCTGAGAACCGAGAGAGGATGTACTGGTTAAGACTGGAAGATATATGGTATTTTCTTAGTTCGGGAAGGGTTGTAAGGATAATATAACATTCTGCATTATAAAAGGCTTTCGCCCTCACATGATGAAGGGGTTGGGTTGGTGATTTGAAAGGGAATCAGTTCCGTTTTCAGTTGTCACTGCAGAAACATTACAACACATACAATATGCAGAACAGCCAGTCAAGCATTACAATTCTAATGCACCCTATCATTCTGGAGGTCCCACTAGTAGCATCTTTTCTTTCTTACTTTTGTGAATAAGAGAAAAGAAAGAGGTTTCAACCAAAGTTACTTACGAGCTATTTCATTAATTTCAGGTGCAGCAGCCTGTGGTTTCGTTGCTGTCTGACCTTCCACCCAAAGTACAGGATTTCCAATCTTGTGTCCAACCTCCTTTCCTGGAACCAAGATCTTCATATCCAGAAGAACAATAATCCTTCTTTCTGCTCTGCCCTGATTGTTGACTTTGTTGACAACAGGTTTTTCAACTTTGACAATTGAGAGGTCTTGAAGGAGGTCATCGGTGACAAGGTGGTTCAAATGTGTGCCCAACATAGCATGCCCATTTGAGTGAGTGCCATCACTGATCAGTACTCGATACCTACAAGTTGAAAAGGAATTAATATACATTAGAGTGAATGCCTAAGCTGTTTCTGTTCTGTCGTTTTGTAATTAACTGCTTTTCCACCAGCCTATCTGGTGTACCCTGCAGTTATTCCAGCATAATGGCACTGATAATTCGCTTTTTTGCTGTAAAATGTGACCCAGATATATCAGGTGGGTTTCAACAAGAAAAGTTTCAACATTTGAACGCAGTACACGAAAATGACAGATATGCAGTCATACATAAATCCAAACTCTGGGTTACAATAGTCTGAATCTTGGATACACCAGACATAAGGGTATAATGCCTGGTTTTTGGCAGCCCAGTGCCTTTCTGCTTGGACATTAAATTCCAATGAAAACTATTTAAAAGGAGCTTGTTTCTGTAGCTTCCAAGTGTGATCCTCATTCTTTCACTTTGTTATTTTATTTTGAATATACTTCTTCTCCTATTAGGGTACGCTATATAGTTTGAATGCCATGTGCTAGGTGAAATCATCCGGTACTTATGATTCCATTATAACAGATAACAAAATTTCAAAAGAAGAATCAGAATCTCTTCTATTTCTTATCAAGAGCTATTATTTCAAGATCCATCTGATATTTAACAAACTGGAGATCAAATAAACATGTTTATTTACTTATTTATTAATAGAAAAAGAGGTTAAGCCCAAGCTTCTCTCCCAACAAACACATGAAATAATGTTTAATAAACATTTTGCAATTGAAGCTGCCTACCAATACTGGTATGAGTTTTAGTGTTTTCCTTGGCAACCATTCAAAGCTAGGTGACATTCAAACAAGCACACCTCTACTGAACTGTAGACATGGGCTGCCATTGAGACTGCAAGGAGTGCATTTCGTAGAATGAAAGGGAATGAGTGGGTTTGTGTTTTCAGTATGTTTTTACAGAGAAGTTTTGAGTTAGAGCTGGAGGCTAGAGGAGAGCTAGAGGTGGACTACCAAACTCGAGTAGCATTTTAGATCAAAGTTTGGTCGCTGTTGACTCCACCAGTTTCTTAATTTTTCAAATGGCATGGGCAATCATCCTTGGCATAATTAGTGTTTTTAGGACTAGGCCGATACCTGGGCGATACTTGCCCAGTCAACCACAAACCCGAGATTTTTGGATACCCTATGCCAAATGCTGGATATGTCAAGCGTTTGGCATACCCTATGCCTAATGCTGGATACACTATGCCAGGCAGAGGCGTTACTAGCCAAAATGTTTGGGGGGGGGGGGAGGCATTTACCGACTGTCTCGTTATTTTTACCGACTTTTTCTACAGAAAAAACGACTGTTTTCAGCAACAAAAATGACAGTTTTGAAAAAAATCGACTGATTTTCAGAAAAAACGACTATTTTGACGAAAAATCAACCATTTTTCAGAAAAAACTACTTTTTTCATGAAAAAAAAATCGACTGTTTTGAAGAAAAATCGCCGGAAGCACTGGGGGGGGGGGGCGTCCCCCCCCCTCCCCCCCAGTCGTGACGCCCCCGATTGCCAGGTGCTGGATACTGCAACCCAGTAAAATATTGAAGATTTGAGTGAAGCTAAAAAATCAACCAATCAGAACCAATGAGGTAGGTCAGGGTTAAGTTACCAACATGTATCCAGCGTTTGGCATAGGTTATCCAACATTAGGCATAGGCTATGCCAAATGCTAGACATACCCGGCATTTGGCATAAGGTATCCAAAAATCAGGGATTTGTGGTAGACTTGCCCAGTCTCCCTTTCTTGAATGTTTCAAGCAAAATTCGAACTTGCTAGCTGACAATGTTTGATGATCAGAGTCTGAAAGACAAAGAAACTGTGGCAACCAAAATAATTAAACACAACTACTACGAAGAACACCTTGTTTGCCCCTATAAAATTTGTGCTTAACTGTTAAACACATCACCTGAGGTCTATTGCATGTTTTAAAACAAGTGGACTAACACAAAACAAGCAAAAGTTTCTAGAGGCCTATGGTATTAGTGGTTTTTTTTCGCTAATAAACAAATGCTAGCTAAGAAGCTGAACTTATGATTAAGCCTACCTCTCAGACTGGTTTGCTCCAGACACTTTTCTGGTTGACAATATCTGCAGAACAGCAGAATCAAGGTGTCTTCCTTCCATCAAATCATTTACGGCGTTAGGTGTTAGCTGCATTCCCATTTTCGATTTAAAAAACAAAGATGTTCCGGTCCAATCAAAACTCCCGTCTTTTGCAATTCCTTTGATGAAAGCGGTGCCGCGAGTACCATCTTTGCCGAGTTCACTTTTGATTTGAAATTTGTTTACCGAATTGCCAAAATGAAAACAAGAAAATAGCTAAGAAGAGAGAAGCGATTAGTCGAAATATACTTTAAACTTTTTAACATGGTCTACACTCCTATATTATGATTAAGTACATACAAATGCGGAGATTACACTCCGATTTTACTCTATCATCAATTTTAGTGATTGCGAAATGATCTTTCCTCTTGAACATCCAAATTTACAACAGCTTCTCTCAAGCTTGCACCAGCATCATCAAGCCCGGGAATTGAAAAAGAGTAAATATTAGTTCCTGACAACAAAAAAATGAGCTCTGCTGATGCTGAGCAAAGGATTAGGAGTATTCAGAGGGAATACACAGACTTTCTTGATGATGGGGTGAGTGAGATTTGCATTAAAACGTATAATGCTCAAGTGAGGCTGTTACACATCTTTCTCCGAGTTGACAATCAATACAGAAATCTTTGCAGATATATCTGCTAAAATGAGTTTACTTTTCTGTGCAGTTTGGTTCGGTTGCCAGTGAGGATTCTGGAATCTTTAGGTGATGCGATGTTTGATGATTTTGGGGCAGCTTGAAGATAGGCTAAAGAACAGACTGCAGTGAAAAGGATGTTAAATAAAATTCTGTCAAGATTTAACTCCTTGAGCCCAACCTGACTCGGAAACATACAGGATACCTCGTTATTTGGCCAACCCTGTGCTGCCCCTGTGAACAGTGAATGAAATAAGCGGATGTAACTCCCACTGTTTTGTTCCAGCCTCTATACTTACCAAATTTATTTATTTTCTGTTTTACACTTTACAGGTTATATGTTATAAAGTTCATTCATTCAGTGTGTAAAGTTTGGGCCTTGATTAGCTCTAAGCATTCTCTACCTGCAGGCGCGTTGCAAGTGCATTTTTCGGTGGGGGGGGGGGGGGGGTGGAGAACCAAAATTTTACTGAATCTTTCAAAAATTTTACCAGATCCTAGAACTAAGAATTCAAGCTTTAAATTATGGAACAGAAATGATTACGTACGAAGAGTAACAATAAAGGGCAGCATGAAAGACGATAAGCCAACGAAGCCCACATTGGAGAATATATTGCCCGGCATGATTGCAGTAGCAGCTTCTATCTATTATAGCCAATAGAAAATTAAATAGGGCGGCTCAGGCAAAAATTTTTTGAAATCAGTTTTTTTTTTGTAGTCTCTAGACTGTAGTCTAGTCCTAGTCAATATACTACCCATAATAACATAAAGTGAGTGCAGCAGGCGAAATTTTTGTTGCTTTTCCTGCCGAATTTTTGAAAATCTCAATCCTAAAACTCGCTTAAAACCCCCGTCAAATTACGCGCCCTTCCAGAAAATAGAGAATATGACGAAAATTGCTGCAGGCGGAATTTTCAAAATGATACTGAATGATTTTAAACAAATAGCTTATTCAGGATTCTGTGTAACTAGGGAATCTCCAAAAATATACCGAATAGTTCCAGCATAAAAAAATTACCAAATGATTTCAGCAAATTCTCTCACCAAATTCGTGATAACTACCGAATACTGGCAATTATACCGAATCTTGATCATTATACAGAAGAGATTTGTACACATAGCCTATTTAGGATTCTGTATAACTACCGAATCCCTGTAAGTATATCAAACAGTTCTGCTATGGAAAAAATGCCGAACAATTTTAGTACGGCCCAAAATTTTACCGAATGTCAAAAAGGTGGGGGGGGGGGGGTGCTGCCCCCCCCCCCTTGCAACGCCCCTGTCTACCTGTTCTCTACAGTGGAATCTTTTTTCAGTGTTCAGTGAATGAAGGTGCATCGTTGCCAAATGCCTTTCTTTTAAACACCTGCTGACCATTGCCAAATTGTTGTTGTGCCAGCTTGGATTTCTAGTTTTCTTTTGGCCCTTTCGTGAGCTTGGTTGTGTTACCAGGCTAACCCTAATAGCTTGAGAGTGACTATTTATTATTATTATTCTGGGGTAGGCCAAAAACTCTGACCGAAACTCAGGCCACAAATGTGCCCATTGCCTCAATCCCCCAATATAAAATTGATGGTAAACCATCACTCTACGAGGAAGCCGATGCACTAGCAAAGGAAGCTACCAAAAGAGTTACCTATGGACCTGAGCCCTTCATTCCCATCTCGGAAAGTAGGTGGAAAACCGAAATCCGGGAATGGATGAAAAAACAGGTAGACCAAACGTGGAAAAACCGCGTCGACTGTCGAGCCACGCGAAGTTTAATACCCACGTGCAACGAGGCGCTGACAAGAAGACTAATCGCCATGAAAAAAGATGAAATCCGGGGAATCATCCAGGTTGTTACTGGAATTGGAAACCTTGGAAAACATAATTCAAATACAGGAAAAATTGGGTCTCCAATATGTAACAAATGCGGAGTAGATGAAGAGACAAATATCCACTTTGTCCAAGAGTGCCCAGCATGGACAAGGCAACGTCTGGAAGCTTTCCACTCTCCGAATGTTGATTTCCACGAGGTAGTGAGGAAAGCCAGATTAAAGGAACTGTCCAGGTACCTTCAGTTGACAGGGAGGCTAGACAGGTTTTAAGGTAAGAACGCGAAAAAAAGCGGTAGAATGAGTGATGTTTTTTTTTACCAATTGTTTTGGTAGAGTGATATTTTCATCAATTGTATTATAGAGTGATGGATGGCCATCAATTGTGAATTGGGGGATTGAGACAGTGGGCCATTTGTGGCCTGAGTTTCGGCTGGAGTGTCTGGCATACCCCACAGAATAAATAAAATCACTCTAAATACAATTGATGGTGACCATCATCACTCTAAACACAATTGATGAAAACACCACTCTTTTGTTGGGGATTTTCCCTCGAAAATTCTTAATTGCTTGATTTGCAGAGTCTTCCTGCATCTTTTGACAATTTTCTTGGCCATTTTGCTGGGTTCCAGCTCAATCTTGTCAATAAATTGACTCTTCGTTTCTGGACACAAATTGCCTTGGACCTGAAAGACCTTACAGGCTTTTAAGTCATTTCTCAGCTGACAGAGCCTCACTGCCTTGGATTGAAACAACCTTGAAGGCAACTGTTTCCATCACTGATGACTATTCAAGAGATCCAAAATATGGACCATATTGTGGACCACATCCAGCCACCAACAGCTGCCCTAGCTGCCAGCCTGGCCTCCAGCCCCTGCTGGAGGGGGGTAAGTTTAGGTTAGCGGGCTGAGAGTGGCATTCATGGGCATGAACACCATTATGCAAGGCTGCCCAGGGTCACTGGAGACTTCACGCTCCTCTCCAGGGGGCTAAAGCTTAGTGCAAACCATGCCACAAATGCAAGCAAACTGAAGCAAAGAAAGCACAACGAAAGCAAAAGCCAAAAGTACCAAGCATAACTCCCAACCCCCCAGGGGCACGACGAGGACGTCTGTAGAATTCTTTGATTTATAGTTTATTTAAAAACCCAAGCACCTAGAACAAAGCACAATATAAGCACAAGCAAGCAAATACAAAGGCATAACATAAGCACAGACAAGCGGGTTAGCACACAATGCTGCATCTCCCTTCTTTTCATTTAGGGCGGTCTGCCTACAAGTCCAGCCTTATAGGTGGCCTAACCACTCTGCTGCTGCGGGTATGTGGCATGACCTTTGATGTAGTGTTGGGTGGTCTAGTCCCCGAGGCTGGGCAGTTGGTAGCAGCATTTTGAGGTGTTGGCACGATGCTTGGTGGGAGAAGGGGTGGGTCAGATGGCTCACCTTCTTCTCCTGGAATCGGAAGACTTCTTGTCGGAGTTTCGATGTTTGTTTGGTTTGGCTGGGGTGATTCGATTAAGGCGGGCTGGGAGATGTCACTGCTCTCGTCCCCTGTGATAGGAGGAATTCTCACTTCGTCCTTGGCTGCGGGAAAGGAGCGCCGAGAGATATGGACTCTGTTTCGTCGCAGCCTGGAACCGTCTTCTGTCTCCACTACGTATGATCTGGGGTTTTCATGGCGGGATATGATTTTCGCTTTTGTCCAAGGGCCGTTCGTTTTCTTCTGGATAAAAACTTGGTCTTCCAGTTGTGGCTCGGGTAGTGGTTTTGCAGACCTGTCGTGATAGCATTTCTGTCTTTCCTGTTCCTTTGATCTGTGTTGTAGGAAAGTTTGGAGGGGGGTGACTCTTGGTTTCAGCTGATCGTATGTTGATGGTAGGACTGACTGCAGCTGGCGACTCATGAGGAGTTGAGCGGGAGAGGCATGGCCGTCAACTGGGCTGTTCCTATATTCTAGAAGTGCAATATGTGGGTCGCTTCCACTTTCCTTTGCTTTGGTTAGTATCCGTTTGCAGGTTTGTACTGATTTTTCCACCAGACCGTTTGATCTGGGATAGATGGGACTGGAAGTTTTCAGACTAATTCCCCATTCTTGCGCAAAGTCTCTGAACTCTTGTGAGAAAAGTTGTGAGCCGTTGTCTGAAGTTATCAGCTGAGGGATTCCGAAACGTGCAAAGTTGGCTTTCAGTTTGTTGATGATTGCGGATGATGTCTGACTTGATAGTTTGTCTATTTCAAAGTATCTGCTGTAATAGTCGGCAGTAATGAGATAGCACGTTTTGTTCCACTCGAACAGGTCAATGCCGGTGTGTTGCCATGGGAGTGAGGGCGGCTGGTTGCTAATCATCGGCTCCTTTTGATTGTTCGATGCAAATTTTGCGCATGTTTCACATTTTTGGACAAAGGTCTCGATGTCTGCATTCATCCCTGGCCAGTACAAAATCATTCTGGCGCGCTGTTTGGTTTTGTCGATCCCTAGGTGTGCTGAGTGAAGCTGGTGAATTATGTTGGTTCTGAGAGGATGCGGTATCACGATTCTTTGACCTTTTAAGACTAGCCCATCGTGGATTGCTAGTTCGTGTTTGATATTCCAGAACCGAACGGCTTCTGTTGGGCACGACTGGCGTGTGACGGACCATCCTTTGAGTATGAGTTCTTTGACTACCTCGAGTTGGGGGTCATTTTCTGTCTCGCGGCGTATTTCGTCTAGTTTGGAGTCGCTTACTGGCAGGGATTTCATCACTGCATGCACAAAAACTTCGATGTCGTTCTGCATTTTCGTATCGATGTCCGGCAAGTGAAGTCGAGAGAGAGCATCCGCTACCGGGATATCTGACCCAGGGCTATAGTGTACTTCTATGTCGTACGGCTGGATTTGAATCATCATTCGCTGTAGCCGTGCCGGTGCAACATGGAGTGGACGTGACAGGATGGTCTCTAATGGGCGGTGATCTGTTGTTACGATGGTTTTGCGTCCATAGATATAGTGATGAAGTGTTTGCACCCGAACACGATCGCATACAGTTCTTTCTCTAGTTGGGAATAGTTCTGTTCTGTCTTGCTAAGGGACCTAGATGCAAAACCTACAATCTTCCCATTCGAGGATAGTTCGGCTCCAAGTCCATGCTTTGAGGCGTCAACCTTGAGTTCGACAGCTTTACATCCATGGTCGAAGCAAGCTAGATTTTCTGATATGCAGCTCTTGATCTCTTTCATGCTCGATTCGTGGTCGGATTCCCATCTGAATTCGGAGGCTTTAGTAAGATCTCTCAGTGGCTTATTTTTCGAGGATAGGTCGGGTATGTACTTTGATAGGAAGTTGAGCATTCCTAATAGTGTCTGTAGCTCTTCTCTAGACTGGGGGTTTGGCATGTCCTGTATAGCCCTAACCTTTTCAGGGTCTGGCTTTATCCCGTCTTTGCTGATGATGTGTCCAAAATATTTGACTTTGTCTTTGGAGAATTCGCATTTTTCACTGTTGAAGCGAATTCCCTTTTCTCTGGCTCTCCTAAGAACGGCTGCTAGCCTTTGGTTGTGCTCTTCGCGGTTTTTCCCATATACTAGAATATCATCCACAAGTATTCTAATACCTTCTAGTCCTTCAAACGCCTCTTCCATTTTCCTCTGGAACTCGTCTTGCACAGACACTAGGCCAAAGGGGTATCTCTTCCATCTGTATCTTCCGTAAATAGTGCTGAAGGTTGTATAGTAGGAAGATAATGTGGAAAGTGGGAGTATCCAGTAGCCTGAGCGGGCATCAAGCTTGCTGAATAATGCTGCTCCATCCAGCTCAGCAACGGCATCGTCGAATGTTGGGACTGGGTAGTAGGGGCGTTTTATCGCCTTGTTCAGGTCAACAGGATCGATGCAGAGTCTTACACCACCATCCTTTTTTTCAACCATTACCATGGCATTTACCCAATCCGTTGGCTCACTGACCTTTTCGATGATGTCAAGACTTTCTAGACGTTCCAGCTCGTCCTTGAGCTTCTGTTTTAAGGCTAGTGGTACTTTCCTAGCTGGATGTACTGTGGGTGTTGCATTGTCCTTTAAGTGTATTTCACACTCTGTTTCAAGTTTCCCTATACCCTTGAATACATCACAATATTCGGTTACCGGTGACTGTTCAATGTTCAGAACAAGCTTGATCAGATTCATATCTTTGCTTGCTTTAAACCCGATTATAGGTGTGGTGTTTGACTCAACCACATAAAAGGTGAGTGACTGTGTAGGTCCGTTTTTGTAACAACAAGGGATGTTGCAGACTCCTAGATAAGGTATTGTAGATCCACAATAGCTGGTGAGGCGCTGTGTGGCTTTCAGCAACTCTGGTTTTGGCGACAGCTTATTCAGGTATTGAGAAGGTATGATGTTGACCTGAGCACCTGTGTCGATCTTGAAGTCAATGTGGATCTGCCCACAGACAGAGATTTCGGCAAAGATTTCATCCTTGCTGGAGTCCTTGTTGATGGCATACAGGAACACCTCTGTTTCTTCCTGGTTGTTCATATCACTAGTGGATGCTGGAGTATATGTGGCCTCATTTCCAACAGTGTTTACTGCCTTACGTTTGCAGACTTTTGCAAAATGGTTCTGTCTTTTACATTTGGCACACGTTTTTCCTTTTGCTGGGCACACATGCTGAGGCGAATAGTTTCCACCACAAAAGTAGCACTCTGTCTTTTTTTGAGGGAAGCTGGAACGATTCTTTGCAATGGCATCCACTTCTTGTTTTATTTCCTTTCGTTCGAAGGTTTTCAGCTGTGCTTGGGTTGACTCATGAGCTCGGCATATCGTGACAGCTTGGGCCAGAGTAAGGCTGTCACCAGTGGCTAATAGTTTTTCACGTAGTTTAGGATTTCTGACTCCACAAACTATTTTGTCTCTAACCATCTCACTTTCACTGGTGTATCCGCATGGTTTAACTAGAATCTTAAGCTCTGTTATGTATTTGTCAGCACTTTCTGCATCGTTCTGGTCTCGTTTCTGAAAAACATAGCGGGAGAACACTCGATTCTTTTTGGGGGCTGCATAGTCTCTGAACTTCTTTAAGTAGATCTTGATTTTGTCCTTTTCTTCATCCCCAAGCTCAAAAGTGCTGAAGATCTCTCTGCCCTGTGCACCAACCCAGATTAGGAGGTAGGCACATGCTACTTTCTCAGACTTGTCAGCAAGGGGGCCTTGGCACATGAGCTGTGCATGGCTTTCAAATGCAGTCCATTCTGAATCAAGGTTCCAATTGATTGATGGGTGGGTGATATCCATGACTTCTGACACCATGTAGAATTCTTTGATTTATAGTTTATTTAAAAACCCATGCACCTAGAACAAAGCACAATATAAGCACAAGCAAGCAAATACAAAGGCATAACATAAGCACAGACAAGCGGGTTAGCACACAATGCTGCAACGTCACTTACCACCGCCCCCAGAGTGACTATTTGCACCAGCCTTTTTCTGTTGCATTTAGGCTATTTCCACCTTTTCAACTTTGTTTTGCATCAGGCAATTTTTAAAAGAAGAAATAGAAAAAAGTGGATGACATTTGAAATCAATTAATTTGGTCAGGATGGGTGTATTTTGATGTTCTATAAGTAAGTAATTTATTGATGACCCGCCATTTTGAAAAGGCGGAGTAAATGAAGAAAATAAAGAAAATAAACAAAACACATAAACACACAGAAAAGACACTTAATTTTTATTCTTCGGTCAGGAAGCAGTGGATGACGTCGTGCGCTGGTTGGGCCCTGTTGTCCATGATTTTTGAAAGCGATGAGGAAACATCCAAAAGGGTAACACTATCATCTTGAATTTTGAATTTCTCCGTCAATGTATGGTTATGACATAATTTCGGCAAGTAGAGAAGGTGCTTTGCATATTTAAAATAACATGATCTCATCTTTTTAATCTCCTTCTTCCGTAGAACATGAGTGACTCCAGAACGAAATAGTATAGAAGGAGCGCAGAAGGTGCTGTACAAATTTCCCAAAGCTTTACGATTATAGCGCCCCCGGTTGGGGACGATGCGCCCATAGGCGCTACGGATTGACTTATAAACTTCTTGAACAACCGAAGAGCAAAATTTTGACATCGAAGATTTGAATGTTATGCCGAGCCACCGTAGAGAGTCTGTTGATTTGACGATGAACGATCCAAGAGATATAGAAGCTTTAGATGCATTCGAACCATTTGACGAAGGGTTGAAATGCAGGTACTCACATTTTGACAGGTTAACTTCAAGGCCAATTTTGAGAAGTTCCGTGACAGCTTACTTACATTTTTTGTGAGTGTGGATCGGCTACGGCTTACTAAGAGCAAGTCGTCCGCGTAGGCTATGTTGCTGAAGGCATAGTCTTTATAGAAGTAAGCAGGATGCAAAGAATCGAGACAAGAAGATATGGCCGATTTGAAGATGTAGGGAGATAAGACTCCCCCTTGGCGAACACCAGTTCGGACAGGAATAATCTCTGACAAGCTACCTTGCCATTTGAACCTTACTGAAGAATGACCATACCAAAATTTTAACAGATAGACAACAGACAGATTCACGCCAGAAGTAATGAGAGAAAATAGGGCCTGAGAATGCGTTATATTGTCAAAAGCACCAGCTATATCTATAGAACATATGTGTATAGAAGATTTGTCACGGGTAGCCTGTTTCATCATTTTTGTCAATATGTGATGAGCGTGCGCACAACTGGCGCTCGAACGGAATCCAAACTGCATTGAACCAAAGCTACATTTTTCAACTATTTCTGGAAGAAGGACGTATTCCAGGATTTTGCTTATGGTACAAGAAACTGTAATTGGCCGATAGCTTTTGCAAAGGTCCGCGTCTTTTCCCCGCTTAATCACCGATGTTATAGTACCCAAGAGGAAACTATTCGGAACCAAACCCTGGCATAAACAAATTTGAAATAGCAGCTGAAGGTGGTGTGTTAAAGCTGGACACTCAATTTTGAAAAAATCGGCACTAAGGCCATCAGAATCTGTAGAACCAGTTCTTCTTAATTTTCGGAAAGCAATTTCGATGGAAGAACAAGTAACGGTAAGAACAGAAGGTTGAAATATTTTCCTTGGTAGGTATTTAAGAAGTAAATTTTCAAAGTGCTGCTGAATCTGTTTTTTGCAACCACTGAATAGACCACTGTAGTGGCTGGTCCAGTCAGCCATAGTTAGCACGGAAGGAGGTACAGCTGAACCTTTATCTGTACGAAGGACCTTTTGCCACGCTTTTTTGTCACTGGGAGCATCTAAACCATTCAAACGAGCATTTTTAAGTGAAGATTTGTATTCACGCTTCGTTTTAGCTTTTAGATTAAAGACAGTACCATTCCCTGGGCGTCCACAAGCAATCCAAATTTTTAGCCAAAATTTTGCCGTGTTTTTTGCCTTCTTAACTTCAGGACTGACTTTCCAAATAAGTTTCCTTGTACCAACTCGAATTCTCTCAGTCAGTACAGCAATATCGGCTGCCAATTTCAAGCAATGGACAAGCTCGCTATAATAACAATTAATATCAGCGGACGTAGTAGTAGCTGCTATACCAGTCTGAAGAAGGTGAAAAGGAACTTTTAAAAGCGAGAGAAGATTAGTTAACGTAGAAATGTAGAGCACAGCATCTATACAATTCCAGTTACGCTTTTGGATCCAAGCCTTCTTGGGATTTGGACAACTGATTCGAGAAACAGGGACAACCAAACAGAAAGACAGAGGCAGATGGTCGTCCTCAATTTTCTCTTCATCCACCTCAACAGTACCGTCAATGAGACTTGTTTCAGAAACAATCAAATGATCAAGGTTGGAAACATTAGCGCCACGATTATGTATATATGAAAAGGGTAGAGACTTCTCAATGAGACTGTGAGCTACCGGTAAAGAATCGAAAAATAAGTCAGTCCGTACAGAAGAAGTTAGAAGATCAGTGTTGATATCCCCAACAAGAGCCCATTTCATTCCTTTCCGTGAAATGTCTGATAGAAGTGTTCTGATTTTCTGACAAGCCTTAGCAAATGAACTATGTGATGCAATGTTCCGCCGGTCGCAAGGTAAATATACGTTGACAAGAACAATATTGTCCAACTGAACGGCAAGAGCATAACGCCCAGACTGGAACATTTTTGGTGGTGCTGAACACTCGCTGGCTCGAATAAAAATGGCTAAACCACCGGAAGGACGACCTCTAGTTTTCATTGCCGGCTGGATGAACACAAAATGCTCAGGAGATCGGTGCAAACTTTCGCTACTAGGGGCGGATAGCAGATGCTCTTGGAGACAAAGAATGTCCGAGCTGCCTAGCAAATCATCAAGTAGAAGATCTTTGTCCTTTGTGCCATTTACATTTAACGACACACATCGCAGTTTCTTTTCCTGAAAAAACATCATTTGCCAAGACCCACGGCTTTCCTCATAACGCTGCATCTGAGGCTAAAAGAGACATGACAACCGTCGCAATTGGCACACTTTGGAGGCAGTGAGCAAGGTGAGTCTTTGCTATAACTGTGGCAACCAGCACAACGAGCGCATTTTGGAGAATCAGACGGAAGCGGGCATTTGGCTACACCGTGGTTTGGGGATTGACAGCGAAAGCAGCGCTTGGGCATTCGGTGGAATTCATGAACACGAAAAACTTCATACCCGATTTTTACGCCGATTTTCATAGCTGTAAGGAGACCAACTTGACTTTTGAAACCAATTTTGAAAGAACGAGAGCCCGAAATAGGCACGACTTCACAAGCATCAGGAATCAGGGTCTTCAAGGCGTCGGCCGTAATGGTGACTGGAACACTCCTGACAACACCCAAAAATTTAGGAGAGATAACTTTGGCAGAAGTACCCTCCGGCAAACCCTTGGTGATTGATCTCGCAACAACCTCTGCATAAGAAGCACTTGAAGTGTGGACGATGAGACGATTTCTCTGAGTAGCCTATTCGCTCTGACATTAGTGATCCCTTCGTTACCTTCAACGGTATCAATGTGTTGCGTCCTGGAATCAATGTTAAGAAGATCCGACGGGATATTACTAACAACAACAGTGTGCGTATCGGAAGGTGGTGAGGAAGGGATGGCTGTCAAAGCCTCGGCACGAGTGGAAATAGCATTAAAACGATCAAGAGTAGAAACTGCTTCAGCAATAAAACGGACATCATTAGCAACAGCGCTTAGCTTGCTACTCAATACAGAGATGGCAACAGCCGGAACGACTGGAACTTCGCTCGGAAATCGTATGACGAAATCTGGAACAGCAACGTCCAAGTCATCGCAGCGACGGAAAGCATCAACAATATCACACAGATGATTGGCTTGGGCATTTCTTCTCGGTGGGAGCTCACTAGGAAAGGCAAGAGCCCACAGAAGCTTTTTCGCAGCGACAATCGCGTCAACAGCGAAGAACTCTGCAGCAAACTTTTTGACCGAATTTGTATCAACTCCCGAGTCGAGACTTTTCTGAAAAAAATTCAGAACTGGCTGATAAACCAGACTAACTGATATCTCGTCATTGCCTTCACTTGGCGTCATTCCACAAACGCAGACTTTCAGTAACGGCTTTCAACGGTTTCAATATACGCAGTCCTTCTGATTAAGTCTTTATTTACACAAGTTTACTAGAGGTGGCACAAAATATAGGTGTGCAAGCAGTAGCGTATATTAGGGGGGGGGGACAGGGGCGATTGCCCCCCCCCCCCGAAATTCTTGAAAAAAGGGTTTTTAATTGGAAAAACGTGTGCGAAATACGGGCGGCAGGGGCGATCTTCATCCGAAATTCTCTTAAAAGGAGTTTTTTACGGGAAAAACGTATGCGAAAATATAAATTGAGAAGCTAAATTGAAATTATTTACAGTATGGTTCAGTAATTGATCTTAGAAACAGTTTTTGAGTCGCAGTGTGCATGATTACAAGATTAAAAGTTGTTTTGGCACCTAGAGTTATTTTTAGTGTTAAAAACGGTCAAAATATGCAAAAAACGCCGACAAATTTTCGGCTTTCCGCCCGATAAGGGGGTGGCATTCGGCCGCACATTTTCACTGAGCTGTCACCCTCCCGAAAATAATCGGAATATAGGCTACTGTGTGCAAGTAACAAGGTATGGTATCCTTATAATAAACATTCCGCAAGTTCATTCTGAGGTTTTCCACAAGTTTATTTTTCGGTTTGAGCAGCTTGAGCCTGAGCCTCGTTTTTGTTGCTCCACTTCTCGGTCGATTCCGGACTGATTCTTTCTACATCCGTCTTTGCACTGCAGCGCTTCCGAGGAAGACGGCAGCGCTTCTCGAGAATCACGGACTTGCTCACCGACCAAGTCCGTGCTTCCCTGCAAGATGCTGCAGCGCTGCCGCTTCAACCAAGAAGAAAGTGAATCCAAAAACGCATATTGTGCAAAAGCAAAGAAGTGCTGCAGCAGCGGTTGCGGCAGCGCTATTGCAACAAAAACGAGGCTCTGGAGAGGACCCTTGCCAGGAAGGGCCAAAATATTGCTCTAATTAAATTCGGCTGACATACCCGTTGACAAAATTGGATTTTCATTGTATCCTCGATAATGCATCAGGCAGCATTATGTAATAAGAATTAACGTTTTTCTGAGAAGAATTAAAATACTTATGAACAAGATAAGGTAAAAAAAAAACTAAAAGTTCTGACAGGTAGGCCTATCTATGTTCTTTTTCTTTGACATTTGCAAGGAGAGCGTTGCCTTTATTGTTTTGCGATTTTGGTTGGTTGAAAGAGCAGAATGTCGTACATTTCCAAAAAGATAAGGTAAAAAAAACCTAAAAGTTCTGACAGGTAGGCCTATCTATGTTCTTTTTCTTTGACATTTGCAAGGAGAGCATTGCTTTTATTGTTCTGCAATTTTGGTTGGACGAAAGAGCAGAATGTCGTACGTTTCCAAAAAGATACAGTAAAAAAACCTAAAAGTTCTGACAGGTAGGCCTATCTATGTTCTTTTTCTTTGACATTTGCAAGGAGAGCGTTGCCTTTATTGTTTTGCCATTTTGATTGGATGAAAGAGCAGAATGTCGTACATTTCCTGTACCTCTCCTGGGAGTTTGCTTGCTATGGAAATGAAAACTTTTTGGCTTGGAAGAGACACCCCTCTTTGAAATTGTAATAACAATCTTGGACAGTTATCGGTGGACATTCGCAAATGGTAAAACACAACTGTCCGCTGTCTAACACTTCCTTGTATACTTTTAGTCACAAACAGACACAATCCATTTTCTGATTAGGTTTGTGTCATCAAACACGGAAGAAATACTATGTTTGAGTAATATTTTTCGCTCAAGTATTCAGACAAGAGTCATCACCCAGTATTTCAGAGCCAGTGTGACATTAACCAATTCAAGGGACTTGGACATGTTAGCCCTCTTCAACAGACCTTGAGGATAGGCCTAAAAAAGAATAGTCAAAAGTTGTGAGAACCCATAACTCAATCGCTGCTAGTTTTTTTGGCTATGCTTTCACCTTTTGACAAGACAAAATTCTAATCAGAGGTTTGCCGAATTTTACTTTTTAATCGCTTAGAAATGGTTCCATAAACCAAGAAAATGACAGAAAAGGCCAATTTTTTTAGAGGCTTGCTACTGTTCTTTACTATTATTGATAGCATCTGGCAAGCCTCCACAAGGTACTGTTAAAAAGACAAGTGCATAGAAGTAAAAGTAACAACATATTTCAGCACCAGAGGTCCAACTAAATTAAAGTTGAGACTGAAAACATTTTGTCCAGATTGTATCTACTGTTTTATCATAACCATTGACCATCTTTGCACCGACTATGTTACTGGTAGGGAGTTCTGTTTATGGATGCTCTGTTCCTAAATGCCCAACAGCCAACATCAGACACTTCACTAAGCACTAGCCTACAGTACATTAAAGGACACTTGAACAATGAAATCATACTTGTACACACCAGGAGAATGCATTTACAGACATGGCCACGGAGAGCATTCTTCTCCTGAGCGTGACCTTTTCAAAATAGGGATGTTCGTTTCTGGAGGTTTGCATATGCAGACTCCAAGACAAAAAGTGCAATTCATTCAAATCTTGTACAGCGCTGGCCCGATCGTATTGGAATTTCTTCTAGATATACGTTTGGGCTTAACTGGTTAAAAAATATTCCAGAAGAAGGGTTGATTGGAGACATTTGTTCATTTCTAAAATTGTTTGGTACTGAAATAAGGACAGATGCAAAATGGAGCAAAAATCATAGCTTGGAAACACTATTTCGCATTTGGATTGGGTTTTCTGCAGGCAGTGTTAACGGAAGTCATACAGATAGGGATGATACTTGGTACTCTTCATTCATGTGTCCTTTAAGCTACACTACAATTCAGTACATTAAGCCGTTTTTTGATAACCATGCTCAAATGCTGGGCCATGCTGTCAGGAGTGAGCATGGAACCGTACTCAGATCTATGTGTACCCCCTATTCTCCAGAGTAGTACCAGTATAGAGTACTTTGGTAACTTAACACACCAGCATTTCATTTTGACTTTGAAATTGTTGTATATTAGGACCCCTCTGGCTCTGGTGATTAAAGGCTTTTTTCCGCGACACAGTTGTGGGCCGCACACTTCTGAGTGTTTGTTGCCGAAACACGATTGTGTGCCACACAGTCGAGCCAGTAGTTGAAACTCGCGGAAACGCCGTTTTGTCTATTTTTTTGGCGGTGATTTCAAATATCTGAAAAAAAGAAGAAAATTCATGTAAAATCTCAATAAATGGAACTCCAGGCTTATTTCCTTACCATTCTGTACAAAAACCCTCCAAAGTTTTAAATCTATTTGCTTGAAAAAGTAGTTAACTTTATTGTTTCCACACTATTTTGCTGCTTAACTTGAATTTCCTGCCAGAATCGAGCCACAAAATCGACAATCACCTCGCCAGTTGTTTGTCGAATTTGAGCCACAAAGCGAGCCACGAAAATCTTGTTGGTCGCGGAAACACATTGTGGGCCGCACGAAAGAACGCGGAAACACTCTGTTCGAGCCACAGTCGACCGACAAACTGTTTGTGGGAGCACGGAAAAACGCCTTAAGGGGTAAACTAGCTGGTACCCAAATTTGGTGACAGTTTCCATTGTGCAAATAGAAACCTAGCAAAACCAGGTGTGAATGGGCCTCAAGACGCCCTAAAAATTTGTTTGATTCCCAGGGTATTTAACTAACATTTATTCATAAATTTTAATTTACTTACCATTTCTGTGTTTTACAGGCAGACCAAGGAGTCTATGAACAACAGGTTAAAGATATGGTTGCTCACAAGGAACAGCGCTTAATTGTAAATATCAATGATGTCAGGAGGAAAATACCAACCAGAGCATCGAAGTAAGTTAGCTCTCCAGGCCAGGGCCTATATCGCTTGTTGTACATCACAAGTTCGACTACAGTTAGCATTGCATTACCATAGGAGGGTGTATTTGCTATGGAAGTTTTAAGCCGCTTTCACATCGACGCATTGTTGCGATGCGTCGCGTATCCGTTTATCTTGCGTTGCGCACAGGTTGCGTATCGCACCTTTCACTCCTGTGCAGGAAGCTGTCACGGTGGATGGGTATTTACGTTTTCCTTTCTCGGTTTCTTCAGCGAAATTTTTTTTTGTTTCATCATTACTAAGTTTTCGTCATCATTACTAGTTTTTTTTCCAGTTTTTCTTAAAAAAATCCTGTTTTTACTGAAAAATCTGACGTGCACTCATCGAAGCACCGCAAGAATAGATTTTGCTTCTATTCTTGCGTTGCGTTTTATTTGTTTGCGTAAGCTCTGCAAAGCAAAAGCGAAGCAAACGCGACGCAGAGGTTGCATAGCTCAATGTGAAAGCGGCTTTACTGACAGCATCAATTGACATTGACCATGGCATTTTTGAAAAGATCAGAACAGTCTCATGTAAGGCTTTAGAATAGAAGAATCCCCATGACTATAAAGAATAATTCGTTTTGAACGTCGGATGCAGCTTCAGGAAAGCCTGCAGTTACTGGAAAACTGACATACCTTAATGCACTGGGACTGCACACACTTCCAAATGCTTGTATTTACTACTTATGTAGCAGGGTTCACTCTTCGGAGGTGTTGAATAAACTTTAGCCGATTATCTACGGGTTGTGACGTCACAAGAAAAGTATATTTTCCATTTACTAACGGCACTGATTGTCCCTAGAACTGTTTGAAAGTGTAAGCGCGTCCGGCGCCTCGCCGGCCGCTCGGCTCTATATATAGAAGTTGCGTTTTTGCAGATACCATGGTATCTGATACCACGGTCTAAAGTCGTTTTTGCAGTTATTGTGGTATCTGATACCACGGTCTAAAGGCGTTTTTGCAGTTATCGTGGTACCTGGCCAGTTATCGTGGTATCTGATATTCAGATACTAGGTCCGACCGTGGTAACTGATCATGGCATCTGAAAAGTCATCTGACTTTCATCAAATTTTGTCAATTTGGGGAGAAAGAAGTTTAGCACTTAGTGATGTAACTCGATATCAGTTTTTCTTTTAGTATGACTTCGAAAAGTGCAATTTGGGCAATAGTCGTTTTTGCAGAGACGGTTACTGCAAAAACGACTAATTGCAGATTCATTTACCGTGGTAACAGATACCATGGTATCTGCAAAAACGCAACTATAGATATATATTCTGCAACATTAGTTTAATCGAATTTTCCTATTTCTTTCATGACGTCATGAAAACGTCACGGTCCGTAGATAATCGGCTAAAGTTTAGTCAATACCATCTTTGATTGTTGTTGATACCCCATTATCTAGTAGGTATATAAATATTCTTTGAGCCCAAGCTAACTTTGAAACATACAACGGACACGTCAGGTACGATTCTTCATCAGCGATATTTTGGCCCTTCTTGGCAAGGGTCCTCGTCAGGCTGTCAATCTTCTGGGTCAACGTCAGGGAACAAACCTGTAATAAATAACTGAAGCTTCTACCGACTAATATCTTATTAGGGCAAATTACTTTCAAATACCACTGTAAGGAAAAAAACTAGTCCTGAGATTTAATTTTTGACACGGCCGCTGTTTTTAATTCAATTCAATTCAATTCAGTTTATTTCAAAACAAATAACGGACAAGCCGATTGGTTGCTTTCAAGTCAATAAGATTGATAAATAGCCTATTAATAAATATATATACAATTAGGGTACATAGTCAGGTTGCTAAATGTCATTACATAAATAAACACAAAAGAAAACAAACCATTTCAGACACGTTCCGAGTTGTACAACCGAACAAACGCGGGGACAAAACTTTGAGCGTACCGTGTTCGTAAAGTTAAAATCGGTTCCAGACGGGGCACAGGTTCAGACGCCTGTCGTGGTAGTCGGGTACGGGATGGGACGAAATCAGGGGGAAGGATATCGCGCTGAGAAGGATTTTGAACCAGAGATGTACCAAATTTCATACACAGCTCTAGTCGACGAGAAGAAAGGGATATTAACTTAAATTCCCTCAAAAGACCAATATATGGGACTTTTGGCGCTTTAGATACTACGAGTAACGCTCTATATTGGATCCTCTCAAGCGAATCCGACTGTTCATGGGTCAGCCCGAAATGCCACACAGGACAGCAATATTCAAGTTTCGGACGGATAAATGACAAAAATACTCGCAACAAATGGAGGGCTGGAACACCGTAACGAGATAATAGTTTAAGATAACTTATCCCTGCGTTAGCTTTTTTAAGCATATTTTCAACCTGTCGTTGCCACCTCAGATCTGACGTTATAGTGACTCCCAGCAGCTTCAGTTCACCAACCCTACACGATTCGGGGATATCTGGGTTGAAAGACAGGACGCCCTGAAGGAAAGAAACGGTTAAAATCACAGACTTATCCATATTAACAATCATTTTGTCAGACTCTGCTTCTTCACAGATATCTTTCATCATGGTTGCTGCACTGCTCTGGATGTTCTTAAAGCACTTTTCTAAAATAGTCAGATCATCAACGTATTTAAGCCTGTCTGGGTAACTCCTAGCTAACTCATTAGCCATAACAAGGAAAAGTAGCGGACCTAAAATGGTACCCTGGGGTACTCCACAAAAAATCGGGAGTGAATCAGAAAATGTTGATTTATACTTTGTACGTTGGGCTCTATGAGAAAGGAAACTAGCTATTATTTCCACAAGAAAGGGGTGGACAACAAATTCATTAAGTAATTTCTTTAAAAGGACACTATGGCACACAAGGTCGAAAGCCTTTCGTAGGTCTATTGCTATTAGGTTTAGCCAGCGCTCTGGGTCATCCAAGTGCTTGAGCATAGTGTCCAGTAGACTCACCAGATAATGCGTGGTTGATGTCCTGGGCATATTTCCAAACTGTTTGGGGTCTAAATGCCTCAATATGCAATCTTTTAGCCAAATAGCTACGAAACCTTCGTACACCTTGCTGAAGATAGGCGTCATCGTGATTGGCCGCACACCTGAGAAACCGTTAGGAGAATCATTTTTGGGGATAGGGGTAACAAAACCATTCTTCCACCCAGATGGATATTCCCCAGTTTTAGTTATTGCATTAAAAATATGGGTCAAAGGGGCACATAAAGACTCTGGGAAAGCCTTTATAAGGTCAACAGGTATATCAACAGGTGTAATACTAGTCCGTTTTAGCTTCTTCAGTTTTCAGAGAGTTTCTGATTCGCAGATCAGAGGGAAATCAGTAAACTCCGGCGCAGGACTGGGAATTTCTTCGTCAGGAAGAGGCGGAAGCGATTGGACAATTTCGGCTAAATGAGCATTCAGTTTATTTGCTGTAGTTTTCTCTTCTTCATCCAAATTAAAATCAATGCCACTTTCGGATTTTCCAATCATACGCTTGATACTCTTATACCAGTTACCGGGCTTAGACTTAAACAGCTGCCTAACCTGATTATCATAATAACTTGACGCAGCTTTACGTGTGTTACATTGGGTTGGTCATTAATAATTAATTATCGGAAGCGTTTTATTCGTAGTTCAGAAAATATAAAAGACGTAAAAGAATATTCCATTTCCCCTTGGAAACGTAGATTTTGGGTGGAACTTCCTGGAAATGGTGGTTTTGAATATCCTGCTAAAAACATAGATTTTGGTAAAGCATCGTGGTTTCTGTGGGTTTTGGAAGAACCGCGATTGTGCAAGCTAACGGAAGTGGTGGTGGTGGAAGCAGGAACTGGAGAGCGGTTTTAGAAACAGATACGTACGAGAGGCGAAGGAGATACGAATTAGAAACAAGCCGAGAAAAAGCTGTTGTGCATTGGACTATTTTGTGACCAGCAATTTATAATACAGTAAGTCAGCTCGAACCACCGAACGAAAGACTACGATCCCAAATACGCCTTTGAAGAGTTGAACGATTCCCCCGTTCGCACGCTACCGTTATGTTCGCAAGTCGGGGTTAGCTCTCGGTCAGAGTATCGACATTGAACCAGCAACGAAAGGTCCAACACGAGTAATAACCACTTCGGTTCACTGGTGACGCGTTTGTCTTTCGTTTGGAAGGGAATCATAGGCTAGATATAGTGTTTTGAGTGTATATTCCTTTAGACCGGGTTAGAATGTCTGAAGATGACACATCAAATATGTCCCTTGGCACACTTTGCAAAATCGCATCTCAAGTCTCCACTTTCTCTGGGAGCGAAGACGTTTTGATATTTATTGAGACGCTCGAAAATTTAAAATTCTGGGATAAGTCTATTCAGAGCGATGAACTTATCCGGTTGGCATTCATGAAAACGACAGGTCAGGCGGCTAATTTCCTAACCAGTCACGCGAAATTTGAGTCATTCGATGATTTGAAGAAAGCCCTTGCCAGGCAGTTTGAACACACGTCCCTTAGGGCACGGTTGGTCCACGAAACTCTTCGTCTGGAGGATGGCGAAGATCCGTTTCCGTTTTTCGAAAAATTGAAATTAAAAACTTTGAAACTTATGGGTTTGGATCAAGTTCCGTCGGCAACCGAAGGAAGCTTTGATGGCTATTCAAATCTTTTGAAAAACCTCCTCCTAGACAGCCTTTCCCCTCAACTAGGAATGCGGGTGGTCGCGAAGTGTCCCAAAGATTTTGAGGAAGCCACACAGTTTTTGATAAACGATTTTCGTGCACGTGAATTTGCTAAAGCCAAGTCGCCTCATGTGCTTTCTAATATTGCTTCCGCTTCAGTCGAAACTAGGCCTAGTATACTAGCAAATGGAGCCACACGAGATGGCAGGGTGTCAGAAAACATACCAGATAAGCGTACCGACGGCACTATTTTCCGGCGTTCAAGTCGCTCAACGTTTCGCCGTCGGGAACCGTCACAAAGTAACCGACTGTCAAATGACATAAGCAGCTTCAGGGGTAGATCTCGTGACATGAGAGGGGTTCGGGAAGGTTCCTATGGGAGGTCCGAGTCCCGGAAACCTGGCGGTTCGAATAAGAATTGTTTCAACTGCAACAAAACCGGTCATTTTGCTCGGGAATGTCGCGCACCCCGTACCATGCGTTGCTATAGTTGTCAAAGAGTAGGGCATTTGGCAAGACAATGTCGCAGCCAATCTGCCGGTCCTCGTCCCAAGGAATGTTTTAAATGTGGGAAACCGGGACATTTCTCAAGGGAATGCCATCTAGCTGAAAACTTCAGTCGTTTAAACTTGTAAGGGGACGCGCACTTCGTCACGTTTCGGTAAATTCTGATGCGCATCCCGTCCCTTATCGTTCGACTAAAATTATGGGAGAAAATTTTATAGCGTCGTATTTTGCTAATTGCAGTGGAGTAAATTGTAAAGTTTTGCCGTATGTTAATGCTTCTGTGTGTGGTGTCTCTGTACGCGCGCTTGCCGATAGTGGCGCCTCGATATCGCTTTTAAGTTACGATATGTTTTTGCAGTTACCCGATTTAGTTAGGTCAAAGATAGTTAAAAACTATAATGATGTTAGCAGTGCTACCGGTCATTCCATGGAAATTATCGGGAGTATTTCAGAGAATGTTAATATTGACGAACATGAATACTTTGAGACGTTTTTGATAAGTGACAAATTGAAAATGCCGATGATATTAGGTTATGGATTCTTGAAGAAAAATGACCTATTAATTGATGCTAAGAATGACAAATTAATCCGTAGAGGCTCTAACGGGGAAAGTCTGCGGTCTGTTTGTGAATTTTCTGACCCGTCGGCAAATCTGGTCAACCTTAAAGAACAAATGAAACCAAATTGTTGTTTTGCTCGAAGCCAGTCCTGTGGTCCACAGTCGATTCCTTGTTCCTCCGTTAGTCCTGTAGTTAATTTACCCCATCCCAGCTACCCTTGTCCACCTCCTATCAATGAAAGTGATGGTTTAAAATCAGAAATTGGGTTAGGAAAACCGGAGGTCGAATCGGCGAAATCGCCGAAACGCATATATAGGCTTCAACTTGTGTCTAGGGCTAGTGTTAATGCCAAGACCAGTAAGCGGTGCGTGTTATCTACTAGTAGGGGGCCAATAGATACGGACGGTTTATTTTTGGTTTCACCTACAAAAGAAATGAGCGAAAGATTCCCAGACTTAGTCCTACCGGAACAGCTTGTAACTACTCAGGATGGCATGTTTCAGGTGTTCATAGAGAACTATTCGGATAAAACTTTGAAAATTCCCCGGTTCTACATGGCAAATGCCGAAGCTTGGGTTCCGGAAGAAAACGTTTGCATGAGTATTTCTGAAACATTGAAACCCACAGAGGTCATTTCGGGTTCTGGTTTACTGCCGAACAATGAAGTGGATGGGTTTCTTAAAATGTTCAAATTAGATCATCTTGCAAAGAACCCAATCCGGAAACAAAATGTTGAGAAACTTCTTATTGATAATCATGACGTGTTTGCGAAAAACGATTTTGATTTGGGCACTTGTAATATTGAGCCGTTTGTAATTGACGTTGGTAATGCTCCCCCACAGAAAATCCATCCTTATCGCATCCCAGTCCACCTAGAACCAATTGCAAAGGCAGAAATAGACCGTATGTTGGCCTGTAAAGTCATAGAGCCAGCAGCTTCACCGTGGCTGGCTCCACTGCTGTTAGTAGGGAAAAAGGATGGATCTTATCGGGCCGTTACAGATTTTCGTCGACTGAATGATGTGACTGTCAGCGATGAGTTTCCCCTTCCCCATATTGCTGCTATTTTAGACAAACTGCATGGTAAAAAGATTTTTTCTGTTCTCGACTGTTTAAGTGGCTATTGGCAGATGACAGTTGACCCGGAAAGTCGAAAATATACAGGATTTTCAGCTCCCGGCTACGAGCAATTCGTATATGCGAAACTCGCGTTTGGTCTAAAAAACGCACCCGCCGCTTATAGTAGAATTATGCATCGAATTTTAAAACATCTGTTTGATGAAGGGGTCGCCGTTTATCTCGATGACGTGATAAACGCCTCCGATGACGACGATTCACACATGATTTTGTTGACTAAAGTTTTTGCAGCTTTTCGCAAAGCTGGTTTGAAGTTGAAAGCGCGGAAATGTGATTTTTTCAAGGAAGAAGTTATTTTCTTGGGTCACCGTGTCGATAAAAATGGAATTCGTCCCGATCCTAATAAGTTAAGTGCCGTACGTGACCTCGCGTATCCGAAAGACGTCAGTGAATTGCGATCCTGCATAGGTCTATTCTCATATTTCCGGAAATTTGTTCCCCAATTTTCGGCCATAGCGTCGCCTCTTATTAAACTCACGAAAAAGGAGGTATCTTTTGTTTTCGGTGATGAAGAAAAGAAGGCTTTTGAACAGCTTCGGTCTAAATTATTGGAAGAACCTATCCTTGGTCTTCCAGATCTTAGTCGAACAGCAAATCCGATGAAAATTTATTGCGATGCCAGCAACAAGGCGTGTGGGGGATTTTTGACACAAATTCAAAATGGGGTACAAAAGGTCTTGCAGTATACATCACGTACGTTCAATGACGCAGAGGTAAAACACGCCGCGGTTCAGAAGGAGGCCTTAGCCATCACGCACTGCATTAGGTCGTTTCGCCCTTACTTGCTTGGTAGAAAATTCATTGTCGCCTCAGATCATAAGCCTCTTCAGTGGTTGATGAAGAGCACAGGGAAGGATCTCACCGGGAAGTGGGCTAGAATGCAGATGGAACTGCAGGGGTACGATTTTGAGATTACACACATTCCGGGGGCTCAAAACGTTGTCGCAGACGCACTCAGTCGCCTTCCGACGGCTGATTCAAATCTCGATATAATGGCCGTGGTACCAGGGGCGGACAGCCAGTTCTCTTCACAGGAAATGCGTGATTTACAAGGGAAAGACGGGTTTTCGTCTGCGGTACGTAACTACCTTCAGCATGGTAGTGAGTTGCCCTCTCAAATCGAAAATCAAGTTTTGCGCGAAATCGAAAATTTTGTACTAGATGATGGCTTACTTTGTTACGTTTACACCCCGTATCAAAACTGCCGTAGATCGGATCTGCGGGTAGTACCGGTTTTACCCCGCTCGCTTATTCCGGAAGTGCTATTTGATTGCCATGATTCTAAAATATCGGGTCATTTTGGGTTCCTCAAGACATATGAACGCGTGCGCAACCGTTTTTACTTCAGAAACATGTACAACGTTGTCAAACAATACGTTCAGTGTTGCCTTGACTGCTGTCAACGAAAAGGTCTTAACCATTTACCTAGGGCACCTTTGGGCACCATTCCCGAATCATCGAGACCACTCGATATGGTAGGCATTGATTTACTAGGTCCCTTACCTGTGTCCAGGCAAGGATCAAAGTATATAGTCGTTATCACTGATCACTTCACGAAATACATTGTTCTTACGGCCATAGCGGATAAAACAGCAAAAGCTGTTGCCAGAGCGTTCGTCGAGAATTTCATTCTGGTTTACGGAGCGTGTGAACGTTTAATTAGCGACCAGGGTTCAGAATTCATAAATGCGGTATTCAAAGGCATCCTTGAACTTCTAGACATTAAGCAGCTTCGTACATCTGCTTACCATCCAATGTGTAACGGGGCGGTAGAAAGACGGAATAGGGATATTGCAAACATTTTAAGCCTTTATGTCAAAGATAGGGGACACTCTGATTGGGAGGATCAACTTCGTTATGTCCAGTTTGCTATGAATACGGCTTTTCATGAATCCATCTCAGATAATCCGTTCTATGCTATGTTCCTTCGCGACGTCCGTTTCCCGACGGACACTGTCATAAACAGTAGAGTTTATTATAATCTGGACACCGATTACAAATCAGAGATGATTACCCGACAAAGAACTGCGTACCAAATGATCAGAGAAAACTCTGACATTGCTCGGGAGAGGCAACGGTTTTATTACAACAGAAATGAGAATCAGAAACCTATAAAGGTGGGCGTTCTCGTCCTGTTGCATACTCCACCCGACGCGCGGCTACGAAAATTAGACAAAATACGATGGGCGGGACCGTACCGGGTATCGGCAATTTTAGAGAATGGGTTAAATTTTGAAATCACACGACTATCAGACGGACGGGTGGAAGTTGTCCATTATAATCGTTTGAAGACGTACGTTCCCAGGAGTTTGTGGGAAAAAGACGTCGTCCAGGATGAACTGATCATACCCCCTGATTTTGACGAAATTCCGCTACCCACACCCATAAATCTCCCGTTATCCCCGCCCACTACTGATCCGTTATCTCCGCCCACTATTCTTCCGTTACCCACTCTCGCAAAAGAACCGGCCGGGGGAAAACCTGAAAGTTCGCGCACCGGGAAAACAGTTACTTGGTGGGACAACACACCTTCGGCTCAGAAAGCTATTTCAGGTTGCGATCCACCAAACCTGCTTACTGAGGAAATGTATGAAATCGGCACGGGTAATTTTACTTCTAGACCGGAATCGCCGGTCTTGGGTTCTGAACCGGGTGAGGATTTCCAAAAATTTCGTAAAATTCCTCTATTGACCCGCCCTTTAACATTACAACCGTATCACACCGATCAACCAAATGAACATGGGGACTGTAAACGACGTTATTCGGTGGGTTCTGAAGATATGGCTTGGGATGACCCCTACACAGAAACGCCTCTTCGGCGTCAAGGTTTAGGAAGTTCTTCAAGCTTCGAGAGTGAGTCACTAGATGACGCACTAGTGAAAAGAGAGCTTTTCACACCGGCGAGAATTAGATGCTCCACGCCAACTTTTGGCGAGGAACCAATGTCAAGGCCAGGTATCACGCCATCTCGTGATTACTACGAAAATCTGGAGGGTGCTTGGTTACCGTCACTAGATCCACCTAACTATCGCCTCCAGTTCGAGAGCCCAGTTGTTCCGGATCAGCGTAGTGATCCTGTTAATATTGAGGGTCCATCCGGGGTTATTAACTTTCCCCAGTCCAGTTCACGGGTTGACGGGTCCCCTAAATTTTCCCCTGTCCGACCGGAAGAAGAATCACCTAATCAGACGGTGATCGAGACACCTCAGTCTCGTAATAGTAAAGTGCCACGATTACAAGAAGCCGGAGGGACAAGCCCTCAGGACGAAGGTTCTGGTAAAGACTCGGGTCAGTCCGGACTCGAGTTAGAACCCGGCGTTAGGGTCAATAATGAGGGTAATTGTTCTGGGAGTATGCCTGAATTGAGGGGACCGTTCGGAGAACTGGAATCCGACCATCCAGTGTCGGAGTGCCCTATTGACCTTAATAGCCCCCCACCAATTTTAATTCGTGACAGAGCTTTAAGCCACCCTACGGTTCGTTCGGAAGCTCTCAGACTACGAACGCAAGCTGCACGTCGAGGTGCACTTCAAGGCGTTAGGTTTGATCTGGCTACGAGAGGTACCAGCCAAACGTCCAGAGAAATTCGCCCCCCAAATAGGTTAGGGTATGGTAAACTTGGAAGCCCTTATTTACCGGAAAATCATAGGCAATAAATAGAAGGGTAAATTAGTAAAAATGGATTCTACGTATAGTAGTTGCAGTGTTTTATTCTAAATTGAAAGAAAAATAAATACGATCAGACAAACATGGAAAGTTAACGAGAGGGATAAGATGGAGGCGCAGATAGCGCTTCAGAAGGAAAAGCTGGAAAACGCGTGAACAAAAGATCCAGTTAGCAATATCAGCAGAAAATCTTAGGTCTAAAATAAAATCTAATAAACGTTAGGCTGAATTAACCAATAGTTGAACTCCGGGGCGTAAAAGGTCACCTTGCAGACGTGCAAGAGCTGCTCTTTGAAGCCCAGGATAAACTCGTTGAGCTATTGCGATTTTTGTTCATATGAAAGATAATAGAATAGTCGTCAGTGGTTGCTAAATTAAATTAGTAATGTTGCTGTTTTACTGCGTAATCGCTTGGCTTTGTTTTGCTTCATATTGTGTTTGATGTAGCCAATAATACACGGACAAGAACGTTTATTGTATTGTTCCCTTGTTTCAGACAAATGGAACAAATCATAAAATTTAAGTTAGTTAGTAATAGACCCAGAGTTATAACATTAAAGGCCAAATTATGTTTTTACTATTGGTCTATTGTTATGCGACACCCTGGAAAAGTGTTTGAGACAGGCTCGAGCTGTCTCGGCACCGAAGACGGGTACAGTCTAAACTTTTCTAGTCGACCTAAAAATCTAAAAAATAATTTAGAAGCAGTAGGCCTAATTAGTAGGAAGTTTCAAACTCTTTTAATCCGTTTCATCGACGTTAAGTTAATTAAATCCGTCACGAAATTTGAAATTCATGTGTGACGTAGTATAGAGCATGACGAAGTGTGTATGACATAAAAGAAGACCTGTAGAGCTTGTGAAGCCAAGATTTTAAATATTGCTACTCCTGATGTAGATCTGCGGTTTGGTTTCAGCCAAACGACCTAGCGGTTTAACTGCATATCGCAACTTTAATTTAATTTCAACTCGATTCGTTTAATGGTCGATCGATCTTGCTTAATTTGTTGTTCTAGTTTCAGTTTGAGACTAACAGAGAAAGCCCATTAAGTTTGAATGGATTACGTCACGAGTTGAACTATCAAAACTTGCGGTAGAGTTATCATTTGCGTTCTTTTAACGACAAACGAGAAGTCGAGAGAATTTTAAACTGCCACGTAATTTGCGGTCTTGGCATTTGCTATATTTTAAATATCAAAGACGTGGAGTTTTAAATAATACCGAAACACGTGAACAAATGAAACGTGAAGAAATGAGAAAAATTTGAAAGAAATATGGATTATGAAATTATCACAAAGAGAAGACGTGAGGATATCGCGAAGTAAGCGGTTAAATAACTGTTCTAGATATAATGCGTTTACTATTTTACAGATTTTAATTTAAAGTAGAAGTGAATCCAAGGATTATCAGTGTGTCGCCGTTGTAAGGCGTGATGGAGGAAAGACACAGTCCACATACAATACGGAGAAAGACGGACAAGCGGAATCACCACCCCTCATTGGATTGGGAGTCAACCTGTATGTGGACGAGGAGTTGTCTGCACCGCCAGAGGTTCTTAATGAAGAACCCAGGAGAAACGTAGCTATAAATCAATTTTATTACTATTTCATGTCAAAGTGCGTTTTTATGGCGTCCTTGGATTGATTACGTCATCGCGGCACAGACGTCTATCGATCTAAAAGTACAAGTATCTGTTGACCAACTATTGACATTTTCTCGCACACTCCCAGGTAGACTAAGAACAACTGTTTAGAACCGTACCAAGGAGACTGAAATTGAGCAGTTAATCGAAATTCTGCCACTACCCGAAACAACATAGTGCGACTGTACCATTTTGAGACCTCGAATCATATGTCACTCACAACAACAAGCCTAATGAAAATAAGAGGTTACGACAACGTATATTAAGAAATTGCGTATGAAGTATGAACTTCATCTGTGACATATTTGTCAAAATTGCCATACAGTTCTAACGGCTAAGAGTAAGCCAACTTCTAAAAGACGCCTGTGTGTACAGAAGCATGTATATAAGCGAAACTATTTATCCAGCGAAATTATCGAAATGGCCATACCATTATAATGGCCAAACGCCAGCCAACTATTATGCAGTCCCTTATGGCTAAAATCGGGCGTCAGAGGACAGCCGATTCTAGCCAACGGCTAGTGAAGTCTTACTAGCCGGCTTTTATTGTCTGCTAACGTGCTCATTTGTTGCAGGAGCTGACATCTGGTTGTATAAAGAAACGTCGTTGCAAACTCATTCAGCTACGCTGGCATAGAGGTCATGGAAGATGACCGCAAGGAGAGTTCATCATCATGGCCGAGTATCAAGAGCCAATGGAGGAGAATACGAAATTAGATATTGATGATTGTAAATTTGACAACAGCTTTGGCAAGGCGAATTTCAGAATCGTGGTAATGTAGTTCTCGTTCCTTGCATCGTGACCACAGCTTCCAAGGTTGCACATGGTTTAAGTAGAACTTTAAAAGGAAAAAAGTTTATTCCTTCTTTAATTCTGGGAGGTTGGTTCGAAAGCAAACTATTCCAAATAGTTGATATTTTAAAAAGTAATTGTGTCGATTTTGCTATATATCTCATTAGATCTACTAAACTTATAAAGTAAAATGGAGTGACCAGACGTTTGTGATACTAATTCTTCTTTGTTGGTAGTTGAGATCGGAGAATCAAAACTTGATTTCGTCGAAATAAAAATAAACCCTACCCCGAACGAGATTTTTCGAAAGGGGGGAGGGATGTAGAATTTATTTTATTGTTTTGAATATTTTATAAAATATTACGCTTTGCCAGGAGAGTAGACAGCTAGTAGTGCTGGAGCACCGACTTCGGGTCCATAAAACCCGGTAGTCACCGCTATGAGAACCCTCAGGCAAAGCAAGAGTTGAGGCTGTTAAGAATTAAGAATCTTATTTTTACAAAGCCGATACTGCAACTAGGTTGTCCTGTTGTAACCTAAGGTTAGACAGACTGACCGATTGGTAGAGTTAAAAATAATTGAAATCAAAATGAAGCTTAAGCAGTAGAAAGCTAAGTAGAAGATATCAAGTTTTGACGTGGTTCTGTTTTGTCGGAGACAAAACTTTTCAGGGAAGGAAGGAAGGAGTGTTACATTGGGTTGGTCATTAATAATTAATTATCGGAAGCGTTTTATTCGTAGTTCAGAAAATATAAAAGACGTAAAAGAATATTCCATTTCCCCTTGGAAACGTAGATTTTGGGTGGAACTTCCTGGAAATGGTGGTTTTGAATATCCTGCTAAAAACATAGATTTTGGTAAAGCATCGTGGTTTCTGTGGGTTTTGGAAGAACCGCGATTGTGCAAGCTAACGGAAGTGGTGGTGGTGGAAGCAGGAACTGGAGAGCGGTTTTAGAAACAGATACGTACGAGAGGCGAAGGAGATACGAATTAGAAACAAGCCGAGAAAAAGCTGTTGTGCATTGGACTATTTTGTGACCAGCAATTTATAATACAGTAAGTCAGCTCGAACCACCGAACGAAAGACTACGATCCCAAATACGCCTTTGAAGAGTTGAACGATTCCCCCGTTCGCACGCTACCGTTATGTTCGCAAGTCGGGGTTAGCTCTCGGTCAGAGTATCGACATTGAACCAGCAACGAAAGGTCCAACACGAGTAATAACCTCTTCGGTTCACGTGTTAATTTCCTAATTCTATTTTTAAGCTTATTCGCCTGTTCTCGCTTACCTTCTTGGAAAAGACGCCGCCTTTCCCTTACCAGATCCTTAACTTCCTTCGTAATATAAGGACGGTTAGATGAAAAGCGTTTCGTCCTTTTTTCAGGGAAGCAATTGTGGTAAGTGTTAAGCAATAGGTCCTGGAAAATAGATGCTTTTTCACTTGTACTACTAGCAGAAAACACTTCCTTCCAATCTTGATTCTGGACCCATTCTCCAAACTTGAGAAGTCCGGTATCGGAGATGGGTCTACTTGTGGTTTCCGTCGTCTGGTAACTAATTTTTATTTTGTTCAACGGATTCAGCTCTAGTGTAAAATGGTAGCTGCCCCCTAAAGGTGGACCGGGTATGGGGGCACTATAGAACTCAGACATGTTAGTAGAAATTTTGTCCAATATGGTACCTCCCTTTGTCGTGGGATTCTTAACTATCTGCTTCAGACTCAACGCTTTGTTGATGTAATCAAGTCTTAGTTCGTTCGCGTCACCAATCATAAAAATACCGCAACCGGGAAATCTGCCCGAGACGTAATCCGCACTCAGTTGCAATTTCTCCAGGAAATTTGAACGGTCACTGGCGCTTTGACCAGGTGAATAATAATAACTACAAACAGCAATACCAGTGTATTTACGTGGGAGTCTTTTAGGCTTAGTAAAAGTCCAAATAATCTCGTCAAACTCACCAAGGCATGGGACATCAATCATGGATGCGTTCATTTTTTCATGGCAATAAATCAAGACTCCTCCTCCTTTTTTTCCAAGGGGATGGCTATCGGGTCGGAGTTTCAGAAAACTTTTATAATTTGCTATTTTTAGCAAATCCGGATTCTGACGATGGACTTCCGATACCACAACAATTGCAGATTTCGTGACGCCAATTAGGCTCTCAAGTTCAGCCACCTTATCGGGATTCAAGCTTTCCGCGTTACTACATAGGAAGCTTGGAAAGCTAAATTCTTTAGAAGAATATTCTTTGGAAACGTTGCTTACCTTAATACGAACAGAGGGCAAGGGATTTTTATTTGGAACTGTTGAAATCATCTCCGCGGGCTTAACAGGGACGTCATCTAAAGTGGCAAGGACGGCAAACCTATTACTGCTAGAAGAAAGATTAATTAAGCTAGCGCAAGGTTCTGAAACATGGGACGCAAGGGATGGAAGGTAATTTGGCGTTGATACGGTAATAACGGGGGTGGATTCAAAATAAGCTGTCGGTAGTCTGTTTGATCTGAGCAGGGATGTACCTGCGGTGAGTGCACCATGTTTTGTGGATGGGCCGGACGCTGACAAAACGTCGGACTCGCCTGAGAGGGTTTCTGGCGAGAGTGTACTTGAAACCGGTTGGAAAGGAAAGCGTAAGGTGGAGGGAGGGGGGAAGTGGGAGTCACACGAATCATCCCCTGTTCCGTCCCCCGTCTGTTCAAGTTTTTTGAACTCGTAAATGCAGACTCAATAGTAGTTTTCACAGGTACTGGAGTAGACGCATGTGCAAATTGGCATGCTCGATTCATACATATCAAATTAGCGCAAAGGTCAACGTGGTCAAAAGTACAAGAACTATTTTTACAAACACTAGACATAGACTTCGGACATATATGCAGGAACTTGCAGCGATTTTTGCGCTTGCAGTGGCCGGCCAAATGAAACGTACATATAACATTAAATTTCTCGCTTTTGGTGCTAAGCTTTTGTTTCCCATCAGCAGGATCAGAATTCCCGCTTCCAGTCTCTTTGCGAAAGAACCGACAGGGTTTAACACGTTCTTGTTTCTCTTTTCTGCACGGGGTCCCCAGGGGTCCCCGTGCTTTTCTGCACGGGGTCCCCAATCTGCACGATTGGGGACCCTTGCCAAGAAGGGCCGAAATATCGCTGATGAAGAATCGTAGCTGACGTATCCGTTGTATACATTATTTGAATATAGTAGGTATATAGTGAACGTGTAAGAAAGCTCCGAAACGAAAGAAAATGCTGAATTAATTCAGGATTTTATGCAGCATTTTGCTTTCGGACTTAAATTTTCGCTCAGTTAATGCAGCATTAATTCAGCATAAAATTCATCGAAAAATTCAGCAAAGATGCTAAATTTTATGCTGATTTTCAGGAAGAAACTGGGGAGCACGGCGATTCTCCTAGTATCTTCCTAGAATCTTTTTCTTTCTAGAACAAATCGCCACATAAAATTTTCGTAATGTTATCTAGGTCGAATTCCCGTCTGAGCGTCGACAAACTTTACGAATACTTACGAAGTCTGAGTCGTCCTTTATATAGCTAAATTTTTTTTCTTCTTCTTCTTCCCAACTAAAATTTCGGTATTCTAGAAGTGTCAGAGAAGAAATAAAGGTAACAGCTTTCGGAAAAAAATAAATAAATATGCAGCATTTGCAGCACTAAAATGCTTTTGGACACGTTCAGTGTCTATTAGCGAATCTTCTGAAAAGACTGCTGATATTACTATTATGGGGAAAATTATGGGTGTCTTGTATGTTTTTTTTCTAACTGGCCATTCTGTTGTTTCAGTCTCCTAAACGAAGGGTTAGAAGAACTCATTGCATTCCAGAGGGCTCTCAGAGAAGTGGTGGCAAATGTTGATGCCACATTTGCAAAAACAGAAGAAGAGTTTTTCATTGGTTTTGAAGGTAGCTTTGGCGGGAAACATGTGACCCCTAGGACATTAACCTCCAGATACCTTGGGAATATGGTTTGCGTTGAAGGCATAGTCACAAAGTGTAAGTGTATCTTTTGAGTCTACCTACTCTCATCGGTTGTTCAAGAAGTTTGTAAATCAATCCCTAACGCCTATGAGCGCATCGTCCCCAACCGGGGGCGCTATAATCGTAAAGCTTTGGGAAATTTGTACAGGACCTTCAGCGCTCCTTCTTTACTATTTCATTCTGGTGTCACTCATGTTCTGTGAAAGAAGGAGATGTCACTCATGTTATGCGAAATAAGGAGATTAAAAAGATGAGATCATGGTATTTTTAACATGCAAAGCACCTGTTCAAGATGCAAGTGTTACCCTTTTGGGTGTTTCTTCATCGTCATCAAAAATCATTGACAATAGAGCCCAACCAGCGCACGACCTTCTCCACTGCTTCCTGGCCGAAGATTGAAAAATAGTACCCTTTTCTGTGTCTTTATGAGCGTGTTCCACCCTTGTACCAATATTAACTATTAGTTACTATCTCCGTTCCAACCTCACGGAAAGTTACTACGCTGACCGTTCCAGCCTTCTCGAAATAGTAACTAATAGTAACTATTTGCTTACCACGCTCGGGAGCGTGGTAAGCGTAGTAACTACGGATCTCTGTCACGTGATTGGTCGGATTCGCCCGCGGCATGATATTCTGCTGGAAAATAGAAAAATCGTTCCAGCCTTGACGACAGAAAGGCAGAATTTGTGACGTCATGCGAAGTAACTACGGTAAGTAGGATGGAACACGCTCTATGTGTTCGTGTCTTTCATGTACTCCGGTTTTTCGAAATGGCGGGTTATAAATAAATTACTTACTTACTTACTACTTAAAGCGGAACTCAAGGTCTGGATTTTTTTCATGGTCACTAGATTCTTCTTGTCTTGCTCGATCTAGTAGTGTGCTTTGTGGAGGGCGGGGGAACAGTGCTGCAAGACCTAAGGCGTTTTTCGTGGGACACTTGTGTGATACACATTTCTGAGTAGTTTGTCGTGGCAACAGAAGCGTGTACCACACACTCGCCCACAAGCTGAAACTCGCATTTTTATCTTTTTCTTGGCAGTCATTTCGAATTTGCTAAAATAAAAATAAAATCCGAATATTTAGAACTTCAGGCTTACGTTCTTACCATTCTGCCATCCTCTGTTTTATGTCTGTTTGCTTGGTAAAGCTGCTAATTTTGTTATTTTATTTGACGGTGCAAAACGGATAAGTCAGCTACATTTTATTAGTGCTATATTTCGGCCCTTTTTGGCAAGGGTCCTCTTCGGGCTCAATCCGCTCAAGTCACATTCACATTCAGTCACATCTGTACGTAATTTGTTTCGCTAATTTGGTTATTACCCACTCTTACGTCTCATCCTGATCACACCTGGAACGAAGGAATTCAAGACATATTACCACCATCATCACTCAAAGGTAAACAAAACTGGCTAAAGTCAGTGACTCTAGTCTGTGATTGGTCCAGACACTCCAAAGAGACGTTTCAAAATGGCGGAGATGGATTTTTCCATCTCGACTATCTTACGTTTTCAGCATCTTTTCTTCCCAATTTCGACCGTAAGACGGTCTTATTACCGGCGTTATTACCAGGTGTGACTATAGTGGGGCCCGGGCATTAAAGATTCTTCCTTAAATATCTGATTTTATGAACTTCTTCCCTGAATTTCTTTTTTTCTTTTTCTTTTCTTCTCTTCCACACGTTCATTTTCCATCTTCAGCGGATTAAGCCTGAAGAGGACCCTTGCCAAAAAGGGCCCAAATATAGCTCTAATAAAATGTAGCAGACTCATTCGTTTTGCACCGTCAAATATGATTCGCAATCAGCTTGATCTGCAGGACTATCTATTGTTATTTTATTATTATTAAATTTATATGTATCGTCTGACACGGTATCAACCACTTGCTAAAGTTTTAGTTTTCCCACATTATACATTCTTACTAGTTTTCCTTCTATCACTTTTGTTCTTAGGTTCCATGGTTCACCCCAAGTTGGTACGAAGTGTACACTATTGTCCAGCCACAGGGAAGTCTTTGGAGAGAAAATACACAGATCTGACGTCATATGATCCATATCCATCCTCTGCTGTTTATCCTACCAAAGTAAGTTGGGGTATTGACAGATTATCCAGTTTAGAAATGGGTCGCTTGGTAATCAGACTGCTGCGCTGTAAGCGACACGATTTTTTCTTTGATTTTCCGACGTACGACAGAGTTGCAATAATAGCTGCGTTCGTTACACTCCGGGCTGTCTCTGGTGTTTTGTAACCAGTTTCCAGTTTGTCTCTTATAACGCGTTTTTATGGCACTTGCCCTTCGGCCAAGTGCCATATAGCGATCGCAATTTCTGTCGGTCGGTCGGTCTGTCTGTCCCGGTTTTGCTAATTCGGGTACTTCCAGATAAGCTAGGACGATGAAACTTGGCAGGCGTATCAGGGACCGGACCAGATTAAATAAGAAATATTCCTTTCCCCGATCCGACCATCTGGAGTGGAGTGGAGGGAGGGGAAATCCGGAAAAATTAGGAAAAATGAGGTATTTTTAGCTTACAAACGGGTGATCGGATCTTAATGAAACTTGATATGTGGAAGGAACTTGTGTCTCAGACGTTCCATTTTAAATCCAGACCGGATCCGGTGACACAGGGGGGAGTTGGAGGGGGAAACCGGAAATCTTAGAAAACGCTTAGAGTGGAGAGATCCGGATGAAACTTGGTGGAAAAAACAAGCACAAGTCTTAGATGCGTAACTGACATAATCGGAACGGATCCGCTCACTTTGGGGGAGTTGGGGGGGGGGGGGGGGTCCGAATTTCTAGTTATCCCGCGAGGTCGGTGCTTCTTGATGTGCTAGGACGATGAAAATTGGCAGGCATTTCAGGGACCGGACCAGATTAAATAGGAAATAGTCACTTCCCAGATCCGACCATCTGGGGGGGGGGGAGTGGAGGGAGGGGGAAGCCAAAAATTAGGTATTTTTAACTTGTGAACGGATGATCGGATCTTGATGAAAGTTGATAATTAGGATGACATCGTGTCTCAAACATCCCACTTTAAATCCGGACCGGATCCGATGACACTGGGGGGAGTTGGAGGAAGGAACCGGAAATCTGGAGAAACGCTTAGAGTGGAGGGATCGGGATGAAACTTGGTTGGAAGAACAAGCACACGTCCTAGATACGTCATTGACATAAACGGACCGGATCCGGGCACTATGGAGGAGTTGGAGGGGGGGGGGGGGCGGATTTCTAGCGATCCCGCGAGTTCGGCATACTTCCTGACGTGCTAGGACGATGAAACTTGGCAGGTATGTCAGGGATCCGAACAGATTGACTTGAGAATAGTCGTTTCCCCGATCCGACCATCGTGGGGGAGTGGATGAATGGGGAGTCCGGAACCTAGTGGCATGCATAACTTTTGAACGGGTGATTGGGTTTGAATGAAACTTGTCAAGTGGAAAGAGCTATCGCTTCAGATGTCCAGCGTCAAGTCCGGGTCGGGTTCGATACCTGTGGGGGAGGGGGGGGCGAAAAAGTCAAGAAACGCTTAAATCAGAGGGATTGGGACGGAACTTAATGGAGAGAACAAGCATTAGGTCTAGATAAATTGACGGAGCCAGTTGGTTTCGGGGCTCTGTGGGGGGAGCTGAAGAGGGTTTCCTGGAATTCCGGTAGTCGCGAGTCAGAATAGTTTCAGATTAACTTAGTCAACGAAAGGCACATTAATGACCCGACATAATTGACTTACGAACCTTACACAACATACCCCAGGAAACTTCCGTTCCTAGATCCGAGCATTTTTGGGGAGCGAGGGAAGGGAAATATGGAAATTGACTTCTGCAAATTGCGAACGAAAGGTCTGATTCGAATGAAACTTAATCGGTGATGAGAATCGATGACCTAGACATGTAAAACATGCGTTCGAACTAAATGCAACCACGGTTGGGGGAATTGGGGGGGGGGGGGGTAAATTTTAACATGCACAAGAACCAAACGGATGGACCGAATGAGATCCAAGTTCGACAGTGTCGAGTTTATGCGGCCTAGATTTGTTATTTGGCGTTCGGGCCGGTAGGCTATGCTCCGATTTCAGTAAAACTTGATGGACGGGAAGAGAGGATTAAGAGATACGATGTTTATGTTTCCGAGTCCTCTTCGGCCACAGCGTGGGGAGTTTGAGGGAGAATACCGGAAACTTTGAGGCTCGTATAGGGGCCAAACGAGTGCATCAATTTAAATGAAACTTGGAATGTAGAAAGAGCATATACCCTAGATGACATATTTTAGGGTCCGAGCCAGATGCGACAATGGTGTGGGGGGGGGGGGGGGGGGGCGGAATGCTCAGATTCCAGTGAAACTTAATAGATGGTATAAAAGAAGATGCTTTAGATGATCCATTTGTGAGTCCGAATCAGATTCGGCCACGATAGGGGGAGATGGAGGGAGTACCGGAAATCGTGTAGCAGGTCTAGGGATCAAACGAGTGGATTTATTGGGCTGTAACTTGGAAGTTTGAACAGTCATGCGCATTTGCTAGAGATAATCCGAGACGATGCCGTAACTGCTCAGAGTGAAACTATATATCCTATTTCTATTTCCGAACCGCATTTTTGGATGGCGGGTGTTTTTTGTGACGTTCTCATCTACTTTCTTGTATTGCCTACTCGTAATAAGTGCCATATGAGCTCGTAGCTCTTGTTTGGTTCACCGATGAGTTGATGAAAACTTGCTAACTCCTCGGTAAAGCCGGGCTCCCGAGTAGGTTCTGGTTAGTCCGCACCGGTGAGGTAAAACCGGACACCGGTTAGTTCAGAAACGGGTTATAAGACTGGTGAGTAGTCACCGGTGGATGCAAAAACGGCTTATAAGAAAAACCGGGGACCTCCGGCGAGAACTCCCGTGACAAAGAACGCAACTAATGTTCGCGGCAAAACGCGATGTTTTGCGCTGCTTCTAGCACAATATTCTTGATGACTATCTCTCCCTGCCGATGCAGAATCTCCGGGTACCTGCGGAAGAAAGCAAGAAGCGGTGTCACAGCTGCTCCCAAAGATCGCTCTGATTGTTTATACTCTTTCTTCCTGAGTTTCACTGGCCTTTTTTCTGACTTAGTCATATAGAGTTTTCGTTTTGCATGTCGTGTAACGCATCATTTACGCGAAACCGCAGCAATGTAATATTATGTTTATTTTTCACCCATCGTACAGGAAAGAGAAAATGATGGAGTATACCCGAAAAAAGTTGAGAAAACACAGAAAAAGAAGATCACAAAAAAAGAAAAAATAATAATAAAAATAAGAATAAAATAATAATAAAAAAATTATCAAAGAACAATCCCCAATGTGAACCAGGAGCTGTTTCCGTTTGATGTCGCCTGTCCTTATTTACCGTTTCCACTTAATCCCTTGCCTATGTGATAGACAGACAGTTCTGGATTCTATTTTATCTTATTGATTCCATTTGACTGCTTAGAGGCTAAAAACAAAACTAAGGGGTTTTAAGATTTGGAGAAGTGTTAAAAGAACAAATGTTTGCTGTAGCTTTTGGTAACCACTGGCAGGAAGTTCGAACACAACTGTTGACTTTGGTTTGGTGGTCAGATTATCTTTTCTCACTGTAGGATGATGAAAACAACCCATTAGTAACGGAGTTTGGCCTGTGTACATTCAAGGATCATCAGACCATCTCGATCCAGGAAATGCCAGAGAAATCGCCTGCCGGTTAGTAATCTATAAATCCTTCCCTTTTACTCCCCTTCCCCGTCTTATAACTCGAAAGTTGTCAGCGTCGTCAACTGCAAGCTATTCATCAGGATACCATATCCTTATTGCTTGTATCTGCTTGCAAGTGTAGTATATGGTAGATGTTTAGGTGCCTTAAGTCAGAGGCGTTGCTAGCCAAAATGCTGTTGTTGTTTTTTTTTTTTGGGGGGGGGGGCAAGGCATTTACCGACTGGCTGGTAATTTTTACCGATGTTTTTTGCAGAAAAAATTACAGTTTTGAAAAAAATTCGAATTATTTTCTGAAAAACCGACTGTTTTCATGAAAAAAATCAACTGTTTTGACGAAAATTCGTGGCGCTTCGCGCCGACTCGGTTATTTTTTACCGACTGGCCGACAAGATTAAGGGGGGGGGCATCCCCCCTCCCAGTTAATTGTTGTCATAGTTGTTGGTGCGGCTACACTCCAACTGTACCATTCCAGATATTCAGTGTTGTAGATAAATGGTTAGAATTAAGAAGGAGTCTGATTGTTTAAGTTCTATTTTTTTTTTTTTTTTTTGTATATGTCCCTTGGGCTTTTGAAATACACTGATCTATCTATCTATCTATCTAACTAATAAACTGATAAAAACCCAACTTAACCTACTGCTGCTTTTCAGATAAACTTTAAGGAGGAAGAAATTAGAACGGGGGTCGTGCCTCCGTGTTTTTTCCGAGGGACGGGTTCTTATCATTGTCCGTTCTCGGTGGTGCGGAGCACCAATTTGAACTCCCTATCTTGATTACAGGCCAGCTGCCTCGGTCTGTGGATGTTATCATAGACAATGATTTGGTCGACAAGTGCAAACCAGGTGATCGAATCCAGGTGGTTGGAATTTACAGATGCCTTCCCGGGAAACAAGGCTCCTTTACTACCGGCACCTTCAGGTAAGTTCAATTTGTTACCAAATTGTGACCGGGGTGGGGGGGGGGGGGTCTTCTGCTTGATACAAGCCTTACCTCTCTTAGATTTTAGGCTTTAAGCATTCTTCTGTTACATAGAAACATGTTTCAAGCAAGAACAGTAGTGAAAATGAAGCGTTTTCCACCCTACGTACTGTAGTTACTACGCATGACGTCACGAATTCTGGCTTTTTGTCGCCAAGGCTGAAACGAAATTTTCTATTTTCGGCAAAACATCGTGACGCGGGCTGATCGAGCCAGTCACGTCACAGAGATCGCAATTACCACGCTAACTACGCTCCCGAGCGTGGTAAGCAAATAGTTACTATTTCGAGAAGGTTAGAACGGTCAGCGTAATAACTTTTCATGAGGCTGGAACGGAAATAGTAACTAATATTTACTATTGTTAGAAGGGTGGAAATTGATCACTGATTTCTTCGCAGGACGCTCATGATTGCCAACAACACCGTACAGCTTAACAAAGAGGCTTCGATCACGCTTCATGTGGAAGACGTCAAGAATTGCAAAAAGTTTTCTCGACAGAAAGGCGACGTTTTTACGATTCTCTCACGGTCCCTGGCGCCATCTATCCACGGTCATGAATTCGTCAAGAAAGCTCTTCTGTGCTTGCTGCTAGGTGGCACTGAAAAGGTTCTACCTAATGGCACCAGACTGAGAGGGTGAGTGAAAACAAGTTCCGATAGATTCCCTGAACAAGATTTTGGTAGATTCCCTGAGCAAAATTCCGGTAGATTCCTAAATTCTGGTAGATTCCGGGGGGGCAAAGTCGGGTAGATCCCCTGATCCAGCCTCCAGTAAATTCCCTGAGACAAGTTCCGGTAGATTGCGTGAGCAAGATCTCGGTGGGTTCCCTGAGCAAATTCAACTTCTGAGCCTCGTTTTGTTACAATAGTGCTAGTGCTGCCGCATTGCTGCTTCAGCACTTCTTTCCTTCTGCACAAGATGCGTTTTTGGATTCAGTGCCTGCGAGATTACTTCTTGGTTGAAGCAGCACCTTGCAGGGAAGCACGGACTTCGTCGGTAAGCAAGTCCGCGATTCTGCAGAAGCGCTGCCGTCTTCCTCGGAAGCACTGTAGTGCAAAAACGAATGTACAAAGGAGCAGCCCGAAAGCGGCCGAGAAGTGGATGTGCAGCGTGCAGCAAAAACGAGGCTCCGGAGATCCTGTCTCCGACCATAGACATACTTGTCAGTATTAAAACAGATCTAAAAAAATCAGAGTCGTTTAGTGGTCATGCTTTTTTTGCAAGGATCACAAATTACGCGTTTATACCGCTCAGGTTATCCCGCACATTCTCGCTCTGTCGCCTTTTTGGATACTTTTCACACTGAAGGAAAAGAAAGCAATAAGAGTTAAGAGCGAAGTTTTTGCTTGGAGTACCTCTTTGGACGAGAAATACTTAACTAATTGTTAAATACGGTGTGATTCTTTTTTCTTCTTTTTCTTTTATACTCCATTTCTCACATTTTGTGTTTAGAATGGGTTAATAAAATCATTCATTCACATAAATCTGTTATTATTATTATTATAAATATAGATATATTATATATATATATATAGCAAGGGTCTATGTAAGCCTCGTGATTACTCTACAACTCAGCTGATATGGAAACGTCATCACCATTTATAGTTCATTGAATTGATAATTCAATACTCTGGAATCGTGAAGCAACAAACTTGGTCTCTCTCTCCTATCATGCTGGATGCAATTCAGTAGGATTTTTTTTATCCTGAACCTATTTATTGCACATGAAAATATGTTGAAATTCTATGTGTATTGTCTATTTTTAAAGTGTATCGAAAATTTATTTAGTTTTGTTTAGTGTTTTCATTCGCGTCTTTTGCTTTTTTTCTATTACTCCTCTGTAACTAATAATACTAATATAATAATAATTTATTTGTGACACATCATGCACTCACAAGGAGAAAGACGGAGAATAAATAACAAAATATAGATGGCGTTTCGGTAGCTGTATATATGGCTTGTATAAGCTTTATAGTTCGGTTCTTAGGTTCTCAAGCCGGTTTGCAGACGGAAGGTTGAGATCGGCGGGAGAGTTTTTCGTCACTTCTCTGAATGTGTAGCGCGTGTAGTTTTTCTGTTCTATTAGACTATAGGCGTTTTCCCGCGATCCCTCAAAGTGTTTCTGGCTCGGCCATAGCCACAAAAAATACCGTTTCCACAGTTGTTTGTGTGGCCTACGAGTGTGATACTGCGGCCGAAAAGTTTTTTTGTGCCTCGAGTTTGACAAACAAATATCGAGGTGTGGCTCAAATTTGCTTCATGTCCAGTAATAAAAATTACTACTTTATCAAGTAGATAGCCATACATAGGGATTCTTCTAGGACAGAATAATAAGAACGCCAGCCTGAAGTTCTATTTATTTGTTTATTTGACTAAACCACGGCCAATAAAGCACAACTCTTACTAGAAATGATCTTTTCCGTATGAAATGTATAAGAAAAAATGTTTTTGAAAATGCCATTACTTTCCACCTAAAACTAGCGATTCTCTTGTTAGCGCTTGTCGACTATATCCAGCCTTCCTGCTCTCCGACGCGGCGGCTGGGCGCAAAACATTTGAAAATTGAACATGCCTTGGTTAAAAAGTGGGATAACGAAGCAAATAAAAGAAGTAATAAACAGAAGATTCAGATCCTTATGTGTGAAAGAGTTGTCACAGCGGATGTTGAATATCCGGCAAACTTTTCGTTGAGTGACGGGAAAATTCGGCAAGGCTGAAAAAGCGCTAAATTTCGTAGTTACGTAACGAAACCATGGATAAAGGTGGGGATTTTAGAAGCTTATAATTCCACATGGGCGCTAAGTATATCATAAAAGGCAGAATTAGCAAGAGGGGTCCTTTAACAACAACACACTATACTGCATTACTCAAAACCGGGGAAAAGTTGCAAAACAGCAACTTCCCCCACGTCAACCATATTGGGAGCGACAGCCTCATGTGCGGCCTAGCCAGGACAACCAGCAGCGGGTTCTGAGACTCGAGAATGCGCTTCTGCAATGAGAGAACAGAAAAGCGCCTAATTTCAGGAAAAGAGGGAAGGCCTTCACCAACAAACATTGACGACGCACTGCAGTTCCACTTGAACCCATGCAACGAACGAAACGAGTTATTATAAAGGACACGAAAGCTGCTTTCGCGCCTAACCCTAATGTTACTAACAAGAGTCACACAGTAAAGCTGAGTGCAGTACATCCTGAAAAGGAAAGTCTTAACTTACGGCTCGCAAGCCCCGAACTTCCTAATCAGAAGATTGGCTCTAGCGCATAGTGACCTTGATAGGGCAGCTACATGCAACTCATCACTCATCGAAGGGGTAAACGTGAACCCTAGATGAAACTCATCCACAAACTGGAGAATTTGCCCTTAAAGAAGAACCTTTGGAAGGGGATTTGTTTAAACTTTTGTGCATCTTATTTTAGTTCCAGGCATTTGAAATTACCACAAAAAAAAATACAAGTTGTGACGCGGAAAAACACCGTAAAGGACCTGTCTTACCTGTAATATTAATGCAACCTACTTCCATAATCACTCCATATATTTCTAAACCCGGAAACCCCAATTTCGCACGGTACATTCTAACCCCTCTAACAAAACCACACTGATTTTCTCACTTGCCGTGTCTCGCTACCTTCGATGTGTATCACGCTGTCGACGGTTGTCTGCGAGAAGTTTTTCCATCAGTAAAACCGGTTATGTAAATTGTTTCCCTGTTTTCGCTAGAAGTCAGCGGGTCTCGGAAAAGCGGGTCTCTTAAAACAGCCAAAACCGTGGGTTATTTTTTGAAAACACAGCATAGTTTTAAAGTATTCAAATATTTTTAAATACTGTAAGTTGAAGAGTAAATAGTGCGAGGGGTCCTTTAATAGCTGCTAGCTGCGGATCGTCAACATAACAAATTACGAATCACGGCTGATTGATAATCTGACAGTTAAAATTACGAATAAAATAAGGCACAAACGAAGATAAATATCTTTCGGTTGAGTTTATGGGGGGGGGGGGGGGCTGGAGAAGCCGTGACTCGTCAATAAAAAATAAATAGTCTTCCCCTTGCGTTCGGTCTGAAGTCTCGAAGTCTGGGAAAATAGTCCGATGGTGGTCAGAAGTTAAACATTTTTTTCCAAAGTTCATCGTCAATTGATGTCTCCTATCCGCAAGGTTCGGCAACTGAAGCTTGACCAGAGCATCCTCATTGGAAACAACCAGGGATTCTTGTAGGACCGAATAATAAGAACGTCAGTCTGCAGTTCTATTTATTGAGAATTTTGTACATTTTGTTTTAGTTTCAGGCATTTGAAATTACCACAAAAAATACAGATGTGACGCGGAAAAGCACCGTATATGTTAAACCGGTATTTTTCTAGTGACATCAACATCTTGCTCATCGGAGACCCCAGTGTAGCCAAGTCCCAAATGCTTCGGTATGTCTTGAACACGGCCCCTCGTGCTATCACCACGACAGGTCGTGGATCGTCTGGAGTCGGTCTGACAGCTGCGGTCACCACAGATAACGAAACAGGAGAGAGAAGGTGAGTGCTTTTCAACTAAAGTTAAGCGTGTGGCTAAGCTTTTTTTGCCTTATCTGATCGTATTTGTCACCGTCGGGACATGAGGGTAAGAACAATTGCTTCGATTACTTATTAGCCCGTGAACAGCAAAATTAAAGAAAACGTTGACACGCCGGTAATGTGGAAGAAGTTCAAGTTCAAGTTTTTTAATTTTACACAAAAATACAAATACATTATACAAGCACTGTGGAGGACAAAAATTCCAACATGCAATTCGTTGCAAGTTGCTGGAACTGGAACTATTAACAGTTCATAGGAATGATCATAAGAATCAAGCTGTTCCTTGCTCGTTTGAATCGAGTGCCTTTATTTAACCATTAAAAGGTATTTGCTACAAATTTTGTTTTTTTTAACTATTCAATTTTGATAGTTATTAATTATGATTTAGCTTTGAAAAATATAATCAAATAATGTATACAACGGATATCTCAGCTACGAATACGATTCTTCATCGCGATATTTCGGCCCTTCTTGGCAAGGGTCCTCGTCCGGATGTCAATCTTCAGGGTCAGCGTCGGGGAAGGAAACAAACCTGTAATGAATACGATCCTGTGTGATAACAGGTTTGGTGGGTTAAGGAAACAAACCTGTAATGATTACATACTTAAGGAAACAAACCTGTACTGATTACCAACCTGTGTTATTACAGGTTTGTTTCCTTCCCCGACGTTGACCCTGAAGATTGACAGCCTGACGAGGCCCTTGCCAAGAAGGGCCAATATATCGCTGATGAAACGTCTTAGCTGACGTATCCGTTGTATATATTATTTGAATAAATGTTTCAAAGTCAGCTTGGGCTCAAGGAATATTTAATATATATTTTTTTTTTTCTGTAAAATGGTTACCTCAGGCAACACTATTCGCAAGTAATATTCTATTCTGCTCATCGCTCATTCAAATGGTCGGGAGCGTTTACTAGATTAGCGGACACGCATTTCTTCATAAAGTTTAACTGAAAGTTAAAAATCATAATTAATAATTATCAAAATTAAATAGTTAAAAAAACTGAAATTTGAAACCTATTAGTTAAAAACTGAAAGTTAAACTTATAAGTTAAACAGCTGCGGCACTATGTAGCAATAAAGGCACTCAGTTCATCAGAAGTTACACTTTTGAAAAGTTATTTTTGGATCATTTAACTGAAGACGCAGCATTATGGATTGCGTTAAGGGATCTTTTCATTTTTCACTATTTGCCCTATATTGACGTTCAGAATATCGCAACGCAACGTTCACAACGCAAAATTTTACTATGACTCGGAAATCTCAATACAAACCTTGCTTTTCGGTGGCCAGTGATCTCGTGGAAGGTAGCCCACTGCGTGAACACTTATTTTTCATCACTGGTACAAGCGCATAGAGGTACCACAACTCCGACAGGGAAATTCCGCTATATGTAAATCAGTTATTCGAAGTAACGTATCAAATAACCCACGGTTTTGGCTGTTTCAAGCCTTTTCCGAGACCCGTTGCCTTACAGACAGGGAAACAATTTACATAATCGATTTTTCTGATGGAAAAACTTCTCGCAGACAAACGTCGACAGCGAGAGACACATCGAAGGTAGCAAAACACGGCAAGTGAGAAAATCAGCGTGGTTTTGTCAGAGTGGTTAGAATGTACCGTACGAAATGAATGAATGAAGGATTTATGACGCACTGCCCAAGGGCGTAAGTGCAGTAAAAAGGACAAAGAAATACAAAATAATCACAAAACACTCAAAAATATTTTCACTAATTTAGAATCACATTGATGGGATCGTGGACAGGTAAGTTTCCAATCGGAGAACACAAGTTAGATGAGAGGGCTTCGAGCGTCAACAATGGGTCGGAAATCAACAAACGGCGGATCAGGTAGCGGTTCCGCGTGCGCCGTGGTAGGTAGAGAAGAAATCTCAGATATCTGAAGTATGTCGGGGTCTCCGGGCTAGAAATAAATGGAGGGATTATGGAAGTAGGTTGCGTTAGTATTACAGGTAAGACAGGTCCTTTAAAAAATATGGCTGATTGCTCGGCAGAAATGTTTTCACACAATGCTCCTTTTGTATTTTGATCACGGATTGTTTCACAGCTTTTTCCGGACCAGCCCGTTGTATTTTTGGGATCTCATAACGTCGCAGTGACCGGATGATTGTGACATTAAGGTTTGACCGGTCGTCTGTCCGTCCGTCTGTAACACTGTCGGAAGTTTCGTAACCGATGACACAAGGATGCACGGTTTCAACAGACAACACTTAGGATGTAATCTGTTGTCGCGACAGACCTTATGGATGAAACGTTATGCATAACAAGCATTGCCAGGAAAAGTAAAAAAAAACGCCAAAAAGTATTCAAATTCACTTTATTCATCCAAAAATTCTTCATTTGCGAAAAATAGCAGGGGAAATGTTAAAATTTCACTAACATACAAGTAAGTAATATACTATTACTTAACATAATCTTCATGCAATATACAGTTTTGGTTTCTTATTTTGGTCCATAATAAGTTATTACTATATAATATTATATACAGTTTGTAGACTCTGCTGACTTTTTTGTTTGTCGTCGGAAAATTCAGAAAATTCTGTTTTTTTTTGCCGAAGTTAGGACAGATGTCTCTATTTACTTGCGGAACTGCGCCTGTTTCTGAATTGTTGTTGGTGTACTTATTTAACTATTTGTTTGAATAAACTGTGATCCTAATCTTAGAAAACTGACAGCTGAGTAAACGAACTCGTGCCGTAGCGCTTACTTAAAGGAAAGGGGAGTGTAACAGTTCCGTCACAGTTCATAACCCCTCGCGAACAAACGTTGGTCCGGCATCCAAAGAGATCGAGAGTTGCCGATCAGTTGAATGGAATATTTGTTGTTTTACCTTTTTGTTGAGAATTGTATCAGAATAAAGTTGGGCTTCAGACAGAGAAGGTGTTTACATAGAATATTAGGAAGTGGAACTTTCGGGGATTAGGCTTCACTCCTTCACACTGGTTCATCGGAAAATTCAGCAAAATTCTTCCTGGCAATGCTTGCTGTGCGTAACATTTAATGCACAAGGTTTTCGAAATCACAATAGACCACATCCCAAGTGTTGTCTGTTGAAACCGCGCATCCATGTGTTATATATTATGAAACTTCTGAGAGTGTGGTTTCAGTAATTTGGGACTGACGTCAGCTGGTGTTAGGATACTGGAGCAAAAAGGTACAATCGGGTACACAATCATCAACCCTATGAACCGTTAGTGGTTTCACAGCCATTTCTTTTTTCAGGCTAGAAGCCGGTGCGATGGTGTTGGCCGATAGAGGCGTTGTGTGCATCGACGAGTTTGATAAGATGTCCGATATGGACAGAACAGCTATTCACGAAGTCATGGAACAGGGACGAGTCACCATCACCAAAGCTGGTATCCAGGCTCATTTGAACGCAAGATGTTCTGTCTTAGCGGCTGCCAACCCAGTATACGGAAAGGTGAGTGTAATGTAGTCGGTTCAGAGATGGCCGAATCCGATCATGAAAGGATTTGAAACCGAATCCAGGGCTAGGTACAAATCCGAGTCCGAATCGAAATCCACCATTTCATGCTGAGGATTCGAATCTGACCTTAAAGCACAGATGACAGTATTTACGATTTAATTTACGTAAATACCTCAAGAATAAAGAGTTTCCAAATGGCACGCCAAGAACCTAGAAGCCATGACGTCATGTGTAGTTACTGCAGTAAGTTGGGTGGAAGTGGAACACGACCTAGGTTCTCAGCCGGGAGGTTGTCGTGACTCGTGAGCGCCATAGCACAAATTATAAATCTCTACCTTCCCCATCCTCGGTTAAAACCCTGTAGATGAGTGCGGGGCAATCATGGTCAATGTAGTCGCAGTACACCGTAAAAAAAAATCTTGCAGTATTTGCTACTGGGATTAATCTTGCCTCTAAAAAGATGATCTTATCTATAATTCGGATTTATCTTATCTCAGTAGAGATAAGATTAATCCCAGTAGCAAACACTGCAGTTAACTTTAATCCCAGTAGGAAATACTGCAAGATTTTTTTTTACGGTGTACTGCGACTACATTGACCAGGATTGCCCCGCACTCATCTACAGATTTTTAACCGAGGATGGGAAGGGCAGAGATTTCAAGTTGTGCTATGGCACTCACGAGTCCCGACAACCTCCCGGCTGAGAACCTAGGTCGTGTTCCACTTCCACCCAACTTACCGCAGTAACTACACATGACGGCATGGCTTCTAGGTTCTTGGCGTGCCATTTGGAAACTCTTTATTCTTGAGGTATTTACGTAAATTAAATCGTAAATACTGTCCTCTGTGCTTTAAGGTCAGATTCGGATCATCAGCATGAAATGGTGGATTTCTTGGAAGCTTTTTACCTTCAAATGTTTCGGTGTTAGAAGTTGCCGAAATAACGGGTGTTTACCGCCATTAATTCTTCTAGTACGACTCCTACAAAACGCCAATGGAGAACATTGGTCTGCAAGATTCTCTTCTCTCTCGTTTCGATCTTCTCTTCATTCTACTTGATACCGTCGACCAAGGAGCTGATAGGATGATTGCTGATCACGTCGTACGAATGCACCGCTTCAGGTTAGTCAGTTTTCAAATAAAAGGCCAAAATAAAAGGTAACTCAGTTTAGAAATTATGTCGAAATTTTTTGTGTTTATACTGTTGTTTTCTTTTTTGTTTTGGGTTTGGGTTTGGGGTTTGAGGTTGAGGATTGGAAAGGAAGGTAATGGAGGGAGTGGGTGGGGGTCGTGGACACTAAACCATCCGGCTAGGGCTAAGAGTTCGGCATATATCACTATGCCGGACGCGAAAGGCTTAGCCGATCAGTCGGTGGGCGGTCGTGGGCACTAGAAGGTAGATATGGAATCCTACTTGGGTTGGAGGGGTCTTTTTACAAAAAAAAGTGTTGTTTTTCGTTCTTCTCTTTACTCCGCTACCACCTTGTGTATTTGGTGGGTTACAAATAAAATATATATAGGTATAGTTTTCAAAAACGCTGCTACAAGAACCGCCGTATAGCTGAATTGTAGGTTCGTTTATTTAATTATAACCTGAAGAGGATCCTTGCCCGGAAAGGCCGAAATTACGTTGAAGAGAATTTCTGCTGGTGAGGTATAGCTCTTCCGTACTGCGATTTCCAAGGGTGTTCCAGGTATTGACTTTTCAAATGAAAGGGGGGGGGGGGGTACTTCTGTCATAATCTGGGAAAGCTTCAAAAAGTCTTACTAGTAAAAAAAAATGGAACACAAAGCAGAAAAGACACGAGAAGTCATTACTTTTGTTTCTTTTTTTATGGCACTTGCCTTCCGTTCAAGTGCCGTATACCGATCACTTTTCCGTCGGTCAGTCAGTATGGTGATCGCGTGTTAGGTTACTTCCAGATCTTCAGGGGAGGGAGAGGAGGCGAATCCGGAATTTAGTGGCATGCATAACTTTCGAACGGGTGATCGGATCTTGGTGAAACCTTTTGGAAAGACCTCGTGTCTCAAATGTCCCATTTCAAGTCCGGACGGGGTCCAGTGAATGTGTGTGTGTGGGGGGAGGGGGGGGGGTCGCAGGGGGGAACCGGAAATCTTTGGACACGCTTATAGTCGAGCGATCGGGATGAAACTTGGTGGGAAAAACAGGCTCAAGCCATAGGTACATCATTAACAGAACCGGGCTTGGATTTGGGCACTGTGGGGGAGTTGAAGGGGGGGCGGAATTCCGGTGATACGGAGTTAAGGTACTTCAAGGTGGGCTGCGACGGTGAAAATTGGCAGGAATATCAGGGACCCAACCAGAGTGACTTGGAAATAGTCAGTTCCCCGATACGACGATCGTGGGTTGAGTTGAGGAAGGGGGAGTCCTGAATCTTGAGGTATGTATAACCTTCGAACGGGTGATCGGATCTTAATGAAACTTGAGATTTGGAAAGAGCCCGTGTCTCAGATGTCCCATTTCAGGGCCAGACGGGATCCGGTGAATTTGGGGGGGGGGGGAATCGGAAATCTTGTGACACGCTTAGAGTTTAGCGATCGAGATGAACTTGGTGGGAAGAACAAGCACAAGCCCTAGATATATCAGTGACCGAAACGGACCGGATTCCGGCACTGGTGGGAGTTCGAGGGGAGGTCCGGAATTCCGATGATCGGAGTTAAGATGCTTCCAGATGTGCTAGGACGATGAAACTTGGCTGGAACATTGAGACTTGACAAGCTTGACTTAAAAATTGTCACCTCCGAGATCCGACCATCCCTTAAGTACAAATCTTAACCGCGAAGTACAAAAAATTCTTTTAATCAAAATTTACATTTTCATGATCCATGATCATTTTTGCCTTAAGGTTTTTGCTTAGAAATGAATTTCTAGCTCCCTTTAGTACGCATCTTAACCGTTAAGTGAATTTTTTTTTTTACCAAACGATACATTCCATGATCCCCGAGGGTCCATGATCTTTGTGCCAAAAGGGTTTTGCTTAAAATGAATTTCTAGCAACCTTAAAGTGCGCATCTTAACCGAAAAGTGAAATAGAAAACTTTCGACCAAAGGATACAGATTCGTGATCCCCAAGAGCCCACGATCATTTTTGCCTCAAGGGTGCGCATCTTAACCGAAAAGTGAAAAAAAAAACTTTCGACCAAAGGAAACAGATTCGTGATCCCCAAGAGCCCACGATCATTTTTGCCTCGAGGGTTTTGCTTACAAGTGAATCCTTTAAAGTATAAAACAAACTTTTCAGCAAAATATACCTTTTCATGATCCCGACGAGCCTATCATCATTTTTGTCTCAAGGGTTTTGCTTATAGATGAATTTCTAGCCCCCTTAAAGTGCGCGTCATCACAGCCAAGTGCAAAAATAAAATACTCTTTACCAAACGATACATTCTCGTGATTTCCAAGGCCCCATGATCATTCTTATCTCAAAGGCTTTGTTTAGAAATGCTCACGACAAATCCACAATTGACAAATTCCTACTCTCATCCTCTGACCCAGCCTTGCAAGTGCCACTTATTTTTATCAGGACTCTTTACAGCCCAACTGAACTCGAGTAATTGCATGCATGCATTTCCTCAGTAGCCACCCGCTCGGTTTTTACCAGGTTGGGTTAGGCCATGACTTTTTTCAGTCCCGGAAGATTCAGTATCGCAAAACTGTTGGTACTTCTTCAGTCTACTCCCAAAGAGGGAATAGAATCAAATCAATCAATCAAATCGTTTATTGACAAACCAACGTCGTAGCTTTCTTCGTCAGAAGATGTTAAATTACGCTGGTCATACAGTAATAAAATAAAAATATATTACACTGATTATTCACTTTGTTAAAAATCTCTGTAAAAAAGGGCACAAACGAGTTCATGAACCTTAAAGTTTGTCCTCTGTCAGGCACTAGTTTGTTTTGCTGTCTTGAAAGAAAAAATAAGTCGGCTATTAGATGTGTTTTTCAAATTTCTCGCACTTGTATTATTTAATTTTTTTTTTTTTTTTTTTTTGGGGGGGGGGGGGTATTTACCGGCTGGTTCTTAGAAAAATTGCACGGCTGCGCACCGAATTTTTTTTACCGACTGGCCGACAACATCGGGTCAGGGGAGTCCCCTCTAACTTGACGCCACTACTCACATCAACACGAGACGGGAATCGACCGCTGGCAAGTGCCATACGAGCCCTTCGCTCTTTCTGTTTTACTCTGTTTTATCGCTAGACTAAAAAACTGAAAAAAACATCGGCTTCAAATTACCCCTAGTAAATTCGTCTGACCGATATCATTCGTACCTTATTTTATTTCTCATTTTAACTCTTGATGCTTCCTTATATTATTTCCCATGTTAAGTCTTGTTTTGTGACATGGCTTTTTCGTTATTATTATATACCTTATATATTGTACGTCACTGCTTTGACATTTGTTACGTCATGACGATCCTCTGCTAGCCATATTATGTTGTGCTATTATGGAAATAAAGAATATATTATTATTATACTATACTGTGATTTATAGAAAAAATCACTGGTTACAATTTTTCACAAGCTATGATTTTCTAGGGCCCACAACGAGCCAGAAGGTGCAGTGTTGACCTCAGCAGCTATTGACCTGTTATCAACCGGCAACCCTGACACGCCAGAAAATGAAGAGGAGGAGACACCCGTTTACGAGAAATACGACCCCTTACTTCATGGGTCAACGCGGTCCAAACAGTTAGTATTTTAATTTATTCATAACCCGTAAGACCATAGTTGCAATTTGGAATCCCAAACGATGAATGCTCCTGCTACATAAATATCGTTCCCCGAGGAGTCCACTTGAGGAGTCCCCGCGTTTTTTTTTGTCCCGGGGACTCATTCCCCGTATTCTCGCGGGGAATGCTCCGATTATCATAACCATCATCAAAAAGGACTTCCTTTCGGGTTCGGAGGGGAATCAATTTTTGCTGGTGTTGGTGCAATGTAAAATTAATTAAAAAGAATCGGAATAAACAAAACCAAAAATAAAGTGGATCCATACTAATTTCGTCAACTGCATACTTTTTTTTCGAACAAAATCCATTTTAGAAGCATTCCCCGTGTTAATGTTGTTTTCCTAGGCGGAGTCCGCGTGGAGTGACTCCCTCTATTCTCGCCGTTCCCTTCGATTCCCCGAGGAGTCCTCTGGGAACGGCGAGATTACGCCTCTGGCTAAGTCCCGAACGGTTTTGTATGAACGGTTTTATTTTCCCATTTTAAACACACAAATGTGAGAAATGGAGTATAAAAAAAAAGGAAAGAAGAATAAGACTAGACTAGCAAATAAAAAACAAGAACAAATTAATAGTCCTTCAGCCCAAGCTGACTGCGAATCATATTTGATAGTGCAAAACGGATACGTCAGCGTAATTTCGTCGGAGCTATATTTCGGCCCTTCTTGGCAAGGGTCCTCTTCAGGCTCAAAGCCGCTCAAGTTGGAAATAGTAACTTGTGGGAAAACCAACAAGTTTTGGGGCAAGAAAACCCGAAATATAGCTCCAATAAAATTCAGCTGACGTATCCGTTTTGCACTATCAAATAAGAACAAATAGCCTACTTCAGAAATGCTTGGTACAGGCTTGGGATCCAGCGACTTTAGAAACTTTTCCCGGTGGATGTTAATGACATCCATGGGATCAAGAACACGACACTGTATAAGTTTCTCCGAGTAAGGATTAAAGTTAACTGCAGTATTACTACTGGGAATTAACCTTATCTCTACTGGGATGAGATTAATCCGAATTAGAGATAATCTTATCTCAGTAGAGACAAGATTAATCCCAGTAGCAAATACTGCAAGATTTTTTTTTACAGTGTATATTTAACAAAAATTGAAATACCAACCGCGGAAAATATAACCGCAAAGCTCTTGCCAAACTCTACGCCACTTACTGCGACCGCTCGGTCCTTTACCTTTGTTTTGACGTACAAGGTTATTTTTGTTATACAGAAATATTATGTGAAATATACTTATTGATTGATTGATTTCTAGACTTTAACCCCTGTTGAAGAAAAAGGATGTAGCAGCTATTCGAATAGCATACTTCCGCTACTGTAAATTCCTCCTCTACTTGCAAATTTGGTATAAAAATCGAAAAATGATAAATAAATTTTCAGTAACTAATACAACTTTAAACTTGACGAGCTGCATCGGATTCTGTCGGTCGCCGCGTTTTCTCCGCATCACGGTCTTGTCCGTTTGCTTGAAGTGTAATCTGTTCGAAGTGTAAATTTGTATCCTAATTTAAGTTGTGCTTCTTTCTTTTTTCTATGTACTCCACTATTTCTGTTTCATAGAAGTGGGTTAATAAAAAGATTCATTCATTCATCTAGTAACTAATATAACTGTTAAATTTTAGCAACGAATAGTAGAATATTGGAATAATCTCCCAGAAAGTTTTGCTAATGCCGAAAATATGAACCAATTCAAAGCAGGTGTCGACTACCACCTGGCTGAAATTCAATTTAGTGTGTAAAGCGTCCCGAGAAATTTACATAGGCGAAAGCCTTATTATTGCAATTATATTATTATTATTTTTTTTCGTCCAAAGAGGCACTCGAAGCAGAAAGTTCGCCAGCTTAAAATAAATAAATCTTGTGGCTTTCAGTGTAAAAAGTACCCAAAACGGAGACAGAGCGAGAATGTGCGGAGTATGTTCTTTGTTCTTGAAAGTCGAAGCTCGTACGTGGTCTTGTACCTGGACATTTAGGGGTGAAGTAGGGGCGTTCTGGGGATGGAACAAATTATCTAATGGAAATGATTGGAAAGTAGACAAACGAGTAGAAGGAGACGCAAAGACTTATAGTTATTGTTTCGGATTCTGATCGATAGTTTGGTCACGTGTATCAAATCTCAGAAGGGACCAGCGATGGATCTGAGTAGGGGGTAGAAATAGGGGTAAATCAATACCAGTGTCATGGGCAGAAACGTTTCGCAGTTGTGGTTGTGGCAAAAAGTGTTCGGTCGGTCGGGCTGTTCTGTTAATGTTTGAGGCACGGGGTAAAGCAAAAGGAAATAAGGACCTAGCTGGGTAAAGAAGAACTGAACTATTTGTTAATCAACCAACATTTTTAATCGGATGCCGGCTTTTAATCCCCTATTATAATACAAAGTGCACAGACAGGACCCTATAGAGTTCAAATAAAGATAGAAATGGAAAAAAAGACATTGTTTTCTGAAGAATAGCACCATAATGGGTAGGAGTGGGTCCAAAGAAGAAAAATACATCCATGGATTTTGTTCATTAGTTAGAGAGCTCATAGAAGCACACAGAACAGTACCAAGAACGGATAATGATAAGAACCTCTGTCTCGCAACACCTGCGCCGAAAAAAGTCGCGATCCTTTTACGTAAATACTTAGCGGATGCTTGTACCCGAAACCTTCTATACCACCTATTTAACAACGTGTTATACGGCTAGAAGATTTGGGTACAGTGGGCCTTGGTATAGTGACGGTAAAATAGTTCGTAGTCCTAAGTCCTCGATGTTACAGGCAGTTACAGCTAAGCTGGTCAGGTCTACCTAAGCCCTACCTAAGTTCTTCATCCGAGGCTGTCAAAATCAGCTTTCTCTTGACTTTCACCCCATCGTCCTTTAGTCCGTCTGTTTTTGCGTTTGGTTGTTTTACGAAGCGTATTTTTTTTTCTTTTTTTACTCATACTCGTGTCATAAGTTGTTTGTAAGGTGGGTTGCACAAACATAATAATAATAATAATCGGGTCGCGGGTTTCTTAGTTCGAGCTAGGATGTATTGCGAGAAGGGGAGAGCCGGATGTTCTACCACTTACTAATGTTATAGGTTCTCATGGGCTTATTCGTCTGTTTGACTCACGAATAAGCCCTATTTTTCTTATTATTTTGTTTTTTCTCATTATTATTATTAAATGAGTTGATGAGAGATTGGTCTTCTTATTTTCTTTTGTACTCCACTCTTTTCGTCTTGTACGATTTGTGGGTTAAAAACAAATTACTGTAAAGAAATTAAAGAATTGTTTTCATTTTTTTTTACCATAAAGTACCGTTTTTCTGATGCGTGGTCGATTGATTGATGACTGTATTTTGGTTCAAGTTTAAGGTTGATATTCATTTAGGCTATTGTAACCTTTTAAACTGAATTGAATGTAGAACTTGTGAAAGTGCATGGTGTAGATATTGTTCGGTTGTAAACCTATTATTTCTATTTATTGTTATTATTATTATTACATTTGGCGTTAAGCTTTTAGCTTGACGCCATTACTACACAAGTACAAACGGATTAGATACAATTTAAACACAGAAACTGACACACTACAAAAGTAAACAAATTTTCAAACAACCAAATATTGTATTTTTCTACTCACCAGCTTTGACGGATGTAAATAAATGAATTAAATTGAATTGAATTTGCGACGAATGTATTCATCGTTCTCGTTTCCAGTGACAAGATCGTCAGTCTCGGTTTCATGAGGAAGTACATCCACATCGCCAAAGCCCTGCAGCCCAGCCTCACTCAAGAAGCGGCTGATCTGCTTGCCGAAGAGTATTCCCGACTACGTTGCTTCGAAACCGAAAATACGAACATGGCCAGGGTATGTATACTCGCTTTGACTCGCGCTCTGCCAGTAACAGTTCAAGTTCCTTTAGTTATAAATTATTAGTCTTTGAGGGGTCTGGGACTATCATAATATAAATTTCACCATTTCTTTCCTCATTTTAGTACTCTTAAGGTACTACCCGTGACAAGCTACTAAAACGAGGAAAGAAATGGTAAACTTTAAATTATGATAGTTGCCGACCCCTCAAAGATTTAGAATCCACCATTTCTTTCCTCGTTTTAGTACTCTTAAGGTACTAACCATGACAAGCTACTAAAACGAGGAATGAAAAGGTTAATTACAATTTTGATAATTACCGATCCCCCACTGGACTTTAAGGCCTACCTATGTCAGGATACTAAAACGAGAAAAAAGTGGTGAACTTTGAATTTGAAAAGTTGCCGACCCCTCAAAGAATACTAAACATAGCCTCTCGTTTTTGTTGCACGCTGCAGGTCCACTGTTGGCCGCTTCGGGGCTGACTCTTTCTACGTTCCGTTCTTGCACTGCAGTGCTTCCTAGGAAGACGGCAGCGCTTCTCGAGAATGGCAGACTTGCTTACCGACCAAGTCCGTGCTTCCCTGCAAGGTGCTGCATCACTATGAAGAAATCGTGCAGGCCGTGAATCCAAAAACGCATCTTGTGCAGAAGCAAAGATGTGCTGCAGGAGCGAAGCGGCAGCACTATTGCAAAAAAAACGAGGCTCAGCAAGAAGGGAACGGTGCAGCTTTCCAGTTTTTCGCAGCCTTGAATTCTGGTCCATCTTTCCTCGTTTTAATACGCCCTTCGTAATTTTATTTTTTATTTTATTGTTTAGTATGCTTGCCTGCTTTTTTCGTGCACCATGCCCTTCCCTTTCCTTCCTGCTTTTAGACTATCCCAGGAATATTTAACTGCAATCCATTCGTCGGGATACCACATCCTTATTGCTTGCAAGGACAATTTAAGGTTAAAATAAGTCATTAACATCACTCTTGTTTTATAGACTCAACCAGTGACTGCCCGTGCATTGGAAACCCTGATTCGACTCTCGACGGCGCATGCTCGAGCCCGTATGTCCCGGAAAGTTGAGGCAGCGGACGCTGCTGCTGCTATTGAACTTGTGCAGTATGCCTGCTTCAAAACGGTAAGACTTTCATTTGTTTCTGAAAAATTTCCTCATAGTGTTAGAAACAAGAGCTACGAGCTCATATGGCACTTTTTACAAGTAGGTGGTACAAGGAAGTAAACGCGGACGTCGCAAAATACCCTTTTCCATCCCCCTTCTGACGACTGATGCCGTTCGGACTTCTGCTCGTACTACCCAGTAAGTTTTTCATTACATCATTGCGATCGAAGTGAAACTTGATGGGTGGTAAGACAGGATGCGTAGATGATCGCTTTCGGGTTTGGCCACGGTGGTTGTGAGTTGGAGCGGGGGGGGGGGGGGGGGATTGGAAATTTTGTGGCACGCCAGAGATCAGTCGAGTGGCACGATTATGGATCAAACTTGGAAGGCACAGCGGTCATGTGCCCTACATTGATCCATTTTGGGGTCCCGGCCGGATCCGACCTGGGTTAGTTGGAAGGGGGGTGGGATACCGGATACTTCCCGGAAACGCTCAGATTCGAGTGGGACTTGATGCGTGGTATGAGGAAATGTCATAGATGTCCAACCGCATTGGACGATGTCGGTGGAGTTGCAGGAGGGATTTTTGTGACGCATCGCCTATTCGTACCAAATGCCATATGAGTTCGTAGCCCTTGTTCAGTCAATTCTGTATTCAATCCCATCTACGTCCATACAAATAGAGATAACATTGCGACGTTAAAATTTTGACATTTTTACAAAGGGATGTTACAAGAAATCCTGTCAGACTATCCTAGTCCCAACTGTTCGAAAAAGCCTCGCTTGATTATAGTACCAATGACCGCTTTGTTGATCGTACCATCTCGTTTCCGAGAATTGGAATTTCAGGCAACCTATATGGCACTTGTCTGTCTGGCTCCGGCCGAGCAAGGTATCCCGGTTATTTTCATTCCAAGTTTTAAACTGATTGGTAAAAACAAAACAATAGGGAAACAAAACATAAGTTACTTTATTGGAAAATGGCCGCAATAGCGGAAGGTAAGTAACAGCAGGAACAAATAATACTATTATGTAGTAGAACATCCGTCTTGTGCCACTGGCATGTCTGAATCTTTTAAGCAACGTGAAGTTTATTTATATTTGTCAATAAAATTGTACCTTACCTTACTAAACATTTTAACTGTACTTGATTTATGTTCGTTTCGTGTTTAATTGTTTGTTAGTTTTTTTGTGCTGTTAGTGAGTGTTTGTTTTTCCAATTCCCGCCCGTGTTTTTGCCTAGTGCTATTAGGGTTGAAATAAAATTGATTGATTGATTAATTACCTTACCGTCTCTCCCTCTTCACAATGCATGCCTAGTCGGGCTGTAAAACTCCCTAGTCCGTACCCGATTCAGCTTTATCACTGTTTCCGAAACTTCTCCATTCGCATGTCCCTGGAGACGCTATGGCGATATGCAAAACATATACAAGGTACATGTTTGTATAACAACGTATACAAGGTTTCGGGGACACGCGATCAAGATTTCCCGGTCGGATTTCCTGCACTTTCATCATCAAATTGAATTTGACGGTGCAAAACGGATAAGTCAGCTACATTTTATTAGAGCGATGTTTCGGCCCTTCTAGGCAAGGGTCCTCTTCAGGCTCAATGCTCAAGCTGGAAAATGAAATTGCGGAAAAGCAATTAAAGATTCCTCCTTAAATATCTGATTTTGTGACTTATCCTCTGAAAATTGGTTGGAGTTAAAGCTGGTGCTGTGATTTCATTCTGGACACGGCTACTGTTTTTGTTGCTCGATTGCCTCGTCGAAAGGTTAGAGATTCTGCATTTTGATTTTAGAGCCACCTGTCTCTTCTTCTTCTCTAATAAAATGTAGCTGACTTATCCTTTAATTCTTTTTCCACAAGTTCCCTTGCCAAGAAGGGCCGAAATATAGCTCTAATAAAATGTAGCTTGCTTATCTGTTTTGCACCGTCAAATATGATTCGCACTCATCTTGGGATAAGGGAACATCTACCCAATTGAAAAAAATTCAACTTTTCCATATGGAAGTGATGATGGTGCCGAAAAATACGGGCAGGAATTCCAGTCCGAGAGCTCCCGATCCTGATCGTGTGTTCGCACTATAAGCATCCGCTCAGCATTTACGGAAAAGGGTGGCGTATTTTTTGTATGAGAGAGAGAGAGATAGGTTTATTTAGACAACATCATAGCTAACAGCTAATTTGCGTTGCTTCACTATCCTAAATAACAAACTGACACAAAATCCCTCGGCTTTGCTTAGCAAATCCGTAAAAAAAAAAAAAGTTACAAACAAATTTGTGTGGCGGTTCGTTCGCGAAGCTACTGGAACCAGTTTATTTTGGTGAGGCGTGCGGTTGTTAGGCGGTGCAGTGGGTGGTAAGATGTCTCGATGCTGGGATTTAGAGAGAAGAAACTTCCCAAACCTCAGGATAATCTGCTCGTATCTTCGGGCCAACGTGGGGAGGTCGAGTTTAACAAGCGCTTCACCATAAGATAGCTGTCGATCGTCAATAATAATGAACACGGCCCGCTTTTACACCAACTCAAGTTCTTGGATGAGGTATACAGTACGCAGTGCTGCAGGGGTCGAGATACAGAGGCTCTTGTCATTGTCCGTTCTTCGTTTGGTTTGATTCCGCTTTTATAATCGTTAAATTTTGTCTATAGGTTCTCGAGAAGCCTAGAAAGAGAAGACGTGCTGACGATTCTGGGGAATCCGGGGATTCTGCTATCGAGTCGGAACCGGAAGTGGACGGAGAGGAAAAGGCCAGTCAGAAAAAGAAAAAACAAAGAAAGGAGGTACGTTTTTCCATCCAGTTTCGCAATTTATGTAATTGATTTGTTAAAATTTAACCCAATAGGGCTGAAATCTGACGGTCTAGTTACAGTTCACTTATGACATCTGACGGCCTAGTTACAGTTCACTTATGAATAATAATAATTTGTTTTTAACCACAAATCGTACAAGACGAAAACAGTAGAGTACAAAAGAAAATATTACAACACATACAAACAAAATCTACTTGCACTGTAAGTTAACTGCAGTATTTGCTACTCGGATTACTCTTATCTCTACGCAGATAAGATTATTACCAAATAGAGATATGATGAATCCGAGTAGCAAATACTGCAGTTAACTTTAATCTTTATACGGAAGGACTTCTTACAGTGTAGGAGTCAAGCAGACGAATAAGCCCGTGAGAGGGAGACAGTCGCGCGTACGCCGTTTCGGACAATTTCTCCGTGATATCCGGTAGCGAGTAATTACTAATAATTTTAGAATTAAGAAGGGAGAAAAAGAAAAAATTACAAAAACGAAAGTAAGAGGGTCGCATAGCTTTAATGACCTTTTTTTTAAACAGGATAAACACCAGATAGAAAAATAATAGAATGATCACAGGAGGAAGAGTATAGCTTGCCAAGAGCTTTCCGATTGTATTTCCCCCTGTTAGCAACAATTTTGGAATAAACCAGCTGAATTTTTAGTCCTTAGATGTAATCCTTAGATGTGTCAAAATAGTTTAGTTTGTTCAAATATAAGATGTAAAAATACCCTTTTGGATGTTTCCTCGTCGCTTTAAAAAATCATGGACAGCAGGGACGTTACCACTGCTAAGATTGAAATTTAGTCTATTTTATGTGTGTTTTTTTATTTCCTTTCTTTTAGTCCGCCGATTACAAATAAATTACTTACTTACTTACTTAGATAAGCTGCCTTTTCAGTTATACTTTAAACCTGGAAAAAATTAATTTAATTTAATTTTAAATAAATGCGGCACAAAATTTCATGCGCGAGCAAATTAATTGGCACTTGTCATTAACCTACAACTAAAAATATATACAATTGCCATAGAATGAATACAGTAATTCAGAAACGTTTCATCCAGTTTCGCAGTTTATGTAATTGATTTGTTAAAGTTTAACCCAATAGGGCTGAAATCTGAAAGTCTGGTTACAGTTCACTTACATGAGTCCTTAGATGAGTCAAAATACTTTAGCTTATTCAAATATAAGATGCAAAAATACCCTTTTGGATGTTTCCTCGTCGCTTTAAAAAATCATGGACAACAGTGCCCAACCAGCGGACGACGTTACCACTGCTTCCTGGCCGAAGATTGGAAATTAGTATCTTTTGTGTCTTATATTTATTTTCTTTCATTTATTCCACTTTAAAAAAAAATGGCCGATTACTTACTTACTTAAATAAGCGGCCTTTTCAGTTAGACTTTAAACCGGAAAAAAAATAATTTAATAGTTAAACCGGAAAAATTCTAGCGTTTGCAGTATCTAGAACACCCCCCTCCAAGTCGCCAGTTCAAACCGGGACTCGGTGCGAGCGTCGTATCATCTAGCGGTGCTATTCGGAAGCACTGTCATGCCCAGCACAGCCTTGAGGCATATTCTCGCCGTTCCCCGAGGACTCTTCGGGGAATCGTAAGGAATGGCGTGAATAAAGGAAGTCACTCCACGCGGACTCCGCGTACAGAAAACAGCGAGAACACGGGGAATGCTTCCAAAACCGATTTTGTTCGAAAAAAATAATATGCAGTTTTTCTCTCTCGATAAAATAAACTTATATTCAGCTACTATTTCCAAAAGTCTCCTTTGTAAACGAGATGGTAAGTTGATAACTAATGGCTACCGGACGTGATGATGCTGATAACCTAGCGTCATCCAGGCAAAAAACTATGTCACAATGATTATTAGAGACATGCGCCATCTAACGGCAATAACCTGAACTCACTGCCTAGATGGCATATGTGTTTACACTTTAGTTGGGAATGATAACGAAACTGGATGGGGCCCTCTGAACCACAACATCACTAAACCGGAACATCATGGAACTCCATGGGTGATTACAATTTTGCTTCATTCTGTTGATGGATCTCAGAACAGCCGCAGACGGATCAGCTCTACAGAACTTGTCAGTGAGATGGCTGTTTCTTGCCCAGGGGAGGGGGGGGGGGGGGCGTAGCAAATATTTGGAAGTCCCGTAAGAAAATTGGACGAATTTGAGGATGATTTTCGTTACTGAAGATGGTCCAGAAAGGGGAAAGATCAGAAGACGGGGACGAGCCGTGCATTGTAGGAGTACGCAAGAATCTTTCGATACGGGCATTGGCTCCACTGATGAGCTTCAACAAATGGGCTATCAGCAAGGCCGTATCCAGGGGGGGGGGCGGTAGGGGGTTGACCCCCCCCCCCCCCCTGGAAAAAATTACTGGATACGGGCTTGGCTATCAGTAACGTAATGAATTTATTACATGCAGCCTAGTAATAAGGCATTTGCACACTACATACAGAAAATAAAAAGGTAAATGAACGCTCAACAAGAAAAATCTAACAACAAAATCCACAACGACATCAAAAGATAAATAAACGCAAAACAAGAAATACACAACGAAACACGAATTAAAAATATATTACTTTACGAAAATTAATTACTTTAGTGTAGCAATAGTAAAGGTTTTCTCTTTCAGCCCGATGGAACTGGCGACGTCTATGACTACCCGTCAGAAGAAGAGGAGATCATTCCAATGACCCCGCGTGACCGGCGCGGTTCGCGGTCTGAGCGCTCGGCAGGCGCGAGCCAGATCAGCGCAGATGGTGAAAGCCAGAGTCAGACCCAAGGAGAAATCTCAAAGGAGAGGTAAGGACTGGGTATCCTTATTGAATGCGTTCGGGGAGAGAGAGATATAGGCCGTCGCTACACCGTCATAACTTTCATAACAGACAACACAAGGATGCGCAGTTTCAACAGACACCACTTGGGATATAATCTGTTGTGATTTTGAAAGTGTTATGCATTAAGTGTTGTGCATAACAAGCATCGCCAGGAATAGCCGAACAAATAACTGCGAATTGTTTGTTTGTCGTCCTATTTCCGAAAAATCAGCAGATGCTTTTTTGGCGGTTTTTCGCCTCTTACTGGCAATGCATAGCCTATTCTGCATGGTGCCACTATTTGAATTGACACATCCAAAGCTAATTTTATGAAAGGTATTACAGATTAAAGCTTCATTTATTATTATTATAACATATTAATGCCTAACATTTTAACATACCAATGCCTAATCACAGCAGATTACATCCCAAGTGTTGTCTGTTGAAACTGCGCATCCTTGTGTTATCTGTTATGAAACTTCTGACAGTGTACTATCCTGGCTACCGGAAACAAAATCGCAGTTTGTAGTTATCAAGGTTATCATGTGTACTTTTGAAGACATCGACTGGTGGCCTGGCAACGACGTGGAACGGAAGTTAGTTCCACGTCTCCACAATGCGGTTTCCAAACCTCCACCTGCCGGTGTCTTTCTTGAATCGCCGAGGTTTGAACTCGTGACCCCTTAGGTTGTTTGGGTTCAGAGTTACAAGTTCGCCTATCAGCCGACTATCGTAGACTCCACTGCTAATCTTCTATACTTCAATCAAGTCTCCCCCCGATGAAAAATGTATCTCAAAACAGTAGTATGAAGTTGTACGAAAAAGTGGCATGCAGTACGAACTGATGTTACTACATGCTTCTATGTCAAGGCTACCGTATTACTGCATTCTACTACATGCTACAATTAGCAAGACTGGATGCTACTATCGCAAGACAGGATGCTACTGGATACTACTGCTTAAGATTGGCCCAGTCTGAGGCACATTAAATGATAGTATTCTTTACTATTACATATCATTACATGCAACTTTTTCGTACAACCATCATACAATTATGCAGGCTACAAATTTAAAAAAAACGTAGGGTTTTTCAGTCCAGTTCAGTTCAGTTTATTAAACTGAAAATAAATGAACGAAATAAGTTTCCACCCCTACAAAGCTCCATGGCCCGTTACATAGGGGTTAATACCATAATAATCAACAAGAGTCTCTTCACTATTTCAATAAAATAAAATAGAACAATTGAAGAATTTTTTTTTTTTTACTTACCGCTCCATCCTCAAAGTTCACCTCCAGGTCCACACCGATCTCCCACAATCGCTAATTTTGTCATCCGTACGGGCCAATGGATATTTTTGTTATATAGACGTTTTTATTTTTATTATAATATTAAAACGTAGAACGAGGTTATTAATGAAATAATATTTAAGTTTTCAGCCCTTTGTTAATAACCAAACCGAAGTTGATCAAAACGCAGAAGAAACCCTTTCCTATCATCGCCCGAATCGTGCAGCAAAAACAGCGTCCGTGTCAAAAATTAAATCTCAGGATTAGTTTTTTCATTACAGTGGTATTTGAAAGTAATTTACTTTAATAAGATATTTATAGTCGGTAGAAGCTTCAGTTATTTATTACAGGTTTGTTTCCTTCCCCGACGTTGACCCATAGGATTGACAGCCTGACGAGGACTCTTGCCAAGAAGGGCCGAAATATCGCTGATGAAGAATCGTAGCTGACGTATCCGTTGTAAACATTGTTTGAATAAATGTTTCCAAGTCAGCTTGGGCTCAAAGAATATTTATTCGATCATGCGTCCGAACTGCATCCAACCACAGTGGTGGGAGTTGGAGGGGGGGGGGGGGGTCCTGGAAATGGTATAATATGCATAGGGACCAAACGCACGAAGGGATTGGAGTGAAACATCAGGTCCTGGCCCCATCCAGCCTCCGCAGGGGAGTTGGACGGGGGGGGGGGGGGGTACTGGAAATTTTTGGGAAGTGCCGCGATTTGAATTAAATTTAATAGGAGAAAATAGGAGAAAATAGTCCTAGATTTGAAATTGTTGAAAAAAGTTTCTGACACGCGTTAGGGACCAAACGGATGGAGGAATAGTAATGAGACCCTAGGTTTGCCGCCTGAGATCTGAACAGGATATGATTTTGTTAAAACTGGAAACTTTAACTGAACGACGACATAATTCGCTGATGAAATTCGGGTACGAATGCCTCCATTCTGAAATGCATAGGCATATTCTCCCAGAATACGAAGAATCCACCGAGAATCGTCCGAGGACACGCTCAAATCTAGAAGCTGGGAAGCAAAAGTTAAAACAACCACCCGTCAAGGCATCAACAAGATATCTCCACTCGTTTGTACCTTATTTTATTCAACACCGTAACGACGCTACAAAAACATAAAGAAATAACCGAGAGGCCTACAGACAATTATTAAAGTTCCACAATGTATTTTAGTGTTTTACCGTATAGGCTACCTAGTGTTGTATTTTAATTAATTTGACAAACCAATTGTATATACGTATTCTAACTGTCTCTTTTGTCATTTAGTGTACGATAACTTTGTCGTCGGCCTATGCTATCCAATGGATATTTTGGTACTAATAAATGATTGATTGATTGACCTATGTGGGGGGAGGATTTTCAGAAATTCTCCGATTCGAGTGAAACTTGATGGGTGGTAGGAGCAAATATTTGTGCGTCTGAATCGGATCCGACCTCTGCGGGGGAGTCGGAGGAGGGACCAGAAATTTACTAAATATATCAGAAATATATAATACTTATTTGCAGGTTTGTGATCTTCCGAAACACTGTCCGCGAGGTTATGGTTGCACGTAATGCACAAACCGTCGAAATGTCTGTCGTCCGTTCAGCCCTTGAAGCCAAGACTGGCGGTCAGCCTTTTGCTGAAGAAGAGATTAAAGCGGCTGTGGACTTCATGACAGAAGAAAACCAGATCATGGTGGCTGATGAGATGATTTTCCTAATTTAAGAGTGCCTTATGTCATCGTATGCAATTTTTATATGAAAGAAACTATACTTTTTTCTATTCCTTCACTGAGCATTAGTGCTGGTAGCTTATTGGTGAGTGGAGCTTTCCTTGGAAAGGGAGTCGTAATTTCGCCCTGCGATTCTGAATCCAGTATTTGTGAGGTACAGTAGATGTGTGCTTGTTTGAAACCTTCAATAACTTTCTAGAACAGGTGTGTAATGTATATCTTCCTATGTCCCACAGGTAGTTATATAATGACAACGGGCATTGTGGAGGTTGATACGATATCGTATCAGCCCCCAGAGAGGATGCTATGAAGCCGTGTCAACCACCGCAGAAGTTCATCGAGTACTTTTCCTCAGTTAATGAAAATTAGAACATGGCCTCCAAAAAAATAAATAAAAGACATCACTTTCAGAAAGAAAAACAAATAATACAGAGAAAATATAATACAGAAAAAAATGTTAAAAAACATTACAGAAAAACATGGTCAAAGACCATGTTGCTTCCATCGCCAACCAACCTGAGTCATACATTGTTACAATCACGTTTCCACTGAAAATGCCATTTGCTGTGACCAGGTCAACTATCTATCAGCCAAAGTAGCTAATCAAGCATGAACCGATGTTAGTTTGTTTCTTATTCTTACAATGGGCCGAAGACCCTTTTCCGATATTGTCTTGATGATACTCCGACCTGTAGTCTATGACTTGAAAACATTACAAGATAGCGCTCGAACGGTGGGGGAAGTATTCAACTCTTTGGAATCGTTTAGGGATCTTAGTCTTTCGCTTAGAGAAGTCGTTTCCTTTCTTTCACACTGTTTGCTTCGGGAATACAATGTTTTACACCTTACCCCGATAAACACTCAAAATTACCAGTCTACTTTCTTACTTAACATCAGTCGACCTGTTTGTTTACTACTTCGTAACCAACCTTGAGTTTAACCGAATAGCGCTGAGATACGACAGTCTAGTTATCCATCACTTATTCTCTGAAATAGTCTTGAAGACCCGATGAAAATGCGTTATTTTGTTGCTCCACTATACTCTATATGACTAAGTCCAAAACACGCCACTGATCCTCAGGAAGAACGAGAAAACGACTCAAACAACAACTCAGATCCTGTTTCAGTATTTCCCGGCGATCGCTGGGAACAGCTGTGGTGCCGCTTCCGCTATGTACACGGTGATTTTGCGTCGGCAAGGAGAGTTAGTCATCAAGATTATTCATATAACCGATTGTTATAATCGATTTGTTTCGTATTTGTGGTACATCTGTGTGCTTGTAATTTTTGTGTGAAATGTTTAGCAAGCCACAGCAGTAGTTTGTTCTGTTTGCAAGTAAATCTTTTTGGGGGTCACACGCAATAGCGGGCAGAAGTGACTTTACAATCTGGAAATGAACATTTCCTGAGCCTCGTTTTTGTTGCATGCTGCAGGTCCACTTCTCGGCCGATTCCGGACTGATTCTTCCTACATCCGTTTTTGCACTGCAGCGCTTCCGAGGAAGACGGCAGCGCTTCTCGAGAATCCCGGACTTGCTCACCGACCAAGTCCGTGCTTCCCTGCAAGATGATGCAGCGCTGCCGCTTCAACCAACAAGAAAGTGAATCCAAAAACGCATATTGTGCAAAAGCAAAGAAGTGCTGCAGCAGCGATGCGGCAGCGCTATTGCAACAAAAACGAGGCTCTGAACTTCGCTTCATGAGCCATTGAAACGCGCGCTTTTGTTGAAATTCAAATTGTCCGCGTCGTGATGAAATTTGTCTTGTTAGGCCAAGCGGTGCATATACTCGATGTGACTAAGTCCGAAACACGCCAGTGCTCCTCAGGAAAAAAGGAGTAAACGTCTCCGTAACGACTCAACAACTCAAATCCTGTGTCAAACAATCACGGCGATCTTCGGGAGCAGCTGTGATACCCGAGATGATACCGCTTCTGGCTCTTCCGCTAGGCACCCGGCAATTTTTCATCGGCAAGGAGAGTTAGTCATCAAGAGTATTCCCAACGTCACTACCAGAGCCCAAGATAAAAAAATTTAAAAAATCCCTTAGAATAGTCAAAATAGTTCAGTGTAATCAAATCCTAGACATAACAAGACCAAAATGGGATCCCAAAAATTCAATATTTGATCCAGACAATTGGGTCTTGTCTACGCCAGATCCAGTCTTCGGCAGACTCCTTGAACATTTTTACTATTAAAATTCAGAAACAGATTAAGGCCAAAAAGCTAATCATCTGAGAAAACCAGGTTCAGATATGGATTCAGCATGTTTGTGTTTACCCTTATAAGTCATATCTGTTTGGACGAAAACTTCCTGCCTTACTTCTGCGAATTTCCCAGTTTCGGCCGAATTCCGGAACTACCTGTCCGGCAAAAAAAAAGCTAAAATCGAACTCGGCGTATCTTCTTTCCCCTATATCGAACATCTAATCAACTTCAAACTAAAATTTAACTTAAACAAATTTTCCGGTTCCAGCCGGATTCCGGGCGAACTGTATGTCCGGGTACAAAAATAATATTTTATTTTTGACCCGCCATAAAAAATCAAAGTGGAGTATCAATAAAAGAAACAAAACAAGCACTTCACAAAACAAAAAGCACTGGAAACTAAAGCAAACGAGACAGGCCACTGTGGGCGGGCAGATTCTTATAAGTCGACTGGGGTAATTTCCCAGCAAGCTCCGTAAGTTTCGACCCGATCTCCGGAAAACTGTAAATAGATATTAGGTTCCGATTTCTGTACCGTGGAGCAGATACAACAGAAAGCGGGAAAACCGCAAATAATAAGAACGAACTGAACTGATATTTTTTTTATGGAAAATAGGGTAAATACCAGAAAGAAATAAAACCTGTAAAAGCCGAATATAATTTAGCAAGAGATTTTCTATTGTATCTACTTCGATTAGTAAAAATTTTAGAATAGCTTAGTTGGGTTTTCTTCTTGCAATCCAAGACGGCGAGAGTCCGGAAGGATTTTAGTGTTTAACTAACATTAATTCCCAGCCACCGAAAGGACGAAACCGATGGGATAGAAAAAGATCCACAAATTAGAGGAGTCGCGATATTACTATTAAATGAAAGATATTACACTTTGAAGCTAATATAATATTCGTCACAAGCATGTATCGGCAATTCACAGGTTGCATGTTATCACTTGGACAAAAATAAAATACTATAACTAACAGCAGGGGCGTCACGAGCCTTTCTTCATTGGAGGGCGAACCTGGTAAAAATTGACCGAACCGGTACCTGATATTGACCTAACTTATAACTGTTTTCTGGAACACAGCGAGTTGCCTTCAAGAAGCTATAATGTAAAAAGTTGCATAGTATGTACGTAATCAAGTCTAAAGAGAAAATTTGGCGTGTTTTCACGCTTTTCCACTTCTGTTTTTTTTTTTTTTTCAGGGATACGCCGTCACTAGCCTTTTACCTTTAGGGGACGTCCAGCTTTGCCAACAGGACTTGAAATTGTTCCGACAAAAAACGCAGTTGCTGCCAAGCGACAACGTCGTGAACGGCTGTACCCAGGAAAAATTAAAGCGCCGCAGGCTAAATTTGTTTAATCCCGCCTTTTTTCTTGCAAATTCTAGCTTTTAACGTAGTTCAAGCACCCCAAAATCAAGCCTCAGACGCCAACGAAATGACGTACCCTTCTTCTAAATAGTGAACACTGCTAAACGTGTCGCAGGCGACATTTTTTGGAAACACTCATGATCAAAGTGCCTTTCTTGCGATCCCAAGGCTACCTATTAAACCACAGAGCTGCCTGGCGAAAAAAGGGTCCATCCAGGGTAAAGTAGATGTAAAGTACATTTATTCTGAATTTACCGCAAACAAAAATAGGCTAGTTTTCACGTCAGGAGACGTGCTTATTCCTGAAGTTCTGCAATCATTAGAAGTATAAGTTCAGTAATGAACGGAAACCAGTTAAAGCTACAGTTAAATGGTAAAGAACAATAGCTAAATAAACGCCACTTAAATTACCAAGCACAGTAACTAGGGTGAACCAAATAATGAATTCGTACTGCCCAAAAATTAACTAAATAAATAAGGAGCAGATCGGGATCGGTATAACGACCGAATTTCAGAATGGAACAAGACTACCACCGAAAACAACCGAATGTGGTAAGTCTGGTAACAGATGCGGACCAAATAAAAATCAGGTGAATTACCGAATTCGGTAACGAATTAGAACCAAATGAATCTGATAAATCACCGAATTGTGAAATGGATTGACCGAATGCGATAGAACAGATACGGACTGGAGAAAAGTCCGGTGAACGACCGAATTTGTTAACGAATGTGACCAAATAAATACGTTAAATCACCGAATTTACGAAAGGACGTACCGAATGCGGTGAAATCGACTCGGACTGAACAAAAACTGGATGAATTGTCTAATTCGGTCACGAATCAGAATCAAATGAATCTAATTAATGACCGAAATATGAAATTGACTGACCGAATGCGATAGAATAGACACGGACTTGAGAAAAGGCCGGTGAAGAACCGAATTTGCTAACGAATGTGACCAAATAAATGCGTTAAATCACCGAATTTACGAAAGGACGTACCGAATGCGGTGAAATCGACTCGGACTGAACAAAAGTTGGATGAATTGTCGAATTCGGTCACAAATCAAAAACAAATGAATCTGATTAATGAGCGAAATATGAAATTGACTGACCGAATGCGATAGAACAGATACGGACTTGTATAAAGTCTGGTGAACAACCGAATTCGCTAACGAATGTGACCAAATAAATATGTTAAAAAACTGAATTTACGTAGGGAAGTACCAAATGCGGTGAAATCGACTCGGATTGAACAAAAGTCGGATTACTTACCAAATTCGGTAAAGAATGGGAACCAATAAGCACGTTAAATCGCCGAATTTGGAAATGTGGGTAAAAAAGATTTTATAAAACAGGCATCGCGGCCCAAAACGTAGGGGGGGGGGGGCGCTGCGCCTCCCCCCCTCGGGACGCCCCTGACTAACATACATTTTGTTCAAACTTTGGATGAGGATCCGACGGGTAAAAGTCGAAGATGGGCTCTGTAGCCATATATACAAGGGTGGGCTAGGGGTTTCAAATTTGAAAGGGGGGGCGAAACAAATATTTTTAAAAGCTAACGAAATAGTCGATTCAGCGGTAATGACACATGCTGAATTCACATCCGAAGCTTATTTTTTATCGCCAGACTAATAGATCGCTCGGAATCCGGTTGAAACCGGAATGTTATTGAAAGTCAAGTTTTCATCTGAAGTGGATGAGAGGTTCGGCACTGGGACAAAGAGATATACTGAGTCCGTTTTTATGGCACTTGCCTTCATGCCAATTGCCTTATACCGATCATTTTTCCGTCGGTCGGTCGGTCAGTCCACTGTTTTCGAGTTAGGGTACTTCCAGATGTGCTAAGATGGCAAGACTTGGCAGGCATATTGGGGACCCCACCAAACTAACTTGGAAATAGTCACTTCCCCAGTCCGACCATCGTGGGGGGAGGCGGAATCCAGAATTTAGTGTCATGCATAACCTTCGAACAGATGTCTCATTTCAAGTCCGGACCGAATCCTATGAATGTGTTGGGGGAATCTTGTGTCACGCTTAGAGCGGAGCGGTCGGAAATGAACTTCCATTTTCCAGCTTTCGCCTGACGAGGACCCTTGCCAAGAAGGGTTGAAATATATCTCAAAGCAAAGTTCATCTGACGTATCCATTTTGCACTGTCAACTATTGAGATTAAAGTAAAGAGATCAAATGTTTCAGATAAAATGAGCAAAATACAACTAGGCCCACATCACCTAAGACAGGAAAAATACTTTATTTTTAAGAGCACTACCTTTCTTAAAATGTGCTGCAAAAGTACTCTCCCTGTCAGTTCTTACTTTTTTAAACGTACTTCCAACCAACTACTTTGAAAAAATGGGTACACCGCTAGTTGGATAATATAAGACGTATAAATATACAAAATCTAAATATCCAATCATACATATACACCTCGCGGTCACTAGCCAACTAGTTGGCTACTGTCAGAAATTTCCTATAGGAAAAGCCGGCGTTGCCGACTAGTTGGCTACGAGAAAAATCCGTATAGGATTTTCGTTTGTGTTCCAACCAGTCCGCCACTGTAAGAAATTTCATATAGGAAATCCCGCGTTGCCGACTAGTTGACTACGAGAAATGCTCGTAGAGGATTTTGTTTGTGTTCCAACTAGTCCGCCACTGTAAGAAATTTCGTATAGGAAATTCCGCGTTGCCGACTAGTTGGCTACAATAAAAATTTGGATAGGATTTTTGTTTGTGTTCCAACTAGTCCGCCACTGTAAGAAATTTCGTATAGGAAATCCCGCGTTGCTGACTAGTTGGCTACGATCAGAAATCATATAAGAGAAAAGTTTGTAGCCAACTAGTTGGCTACCGTAAGAAAATTCGTATAGGAAATCCCACATTGCCAACTAGTTGGCTACGACGAGAAATCGTATAGGAGAAAACTTTATATCCAACTAGTTGGATAAATTTCACACTCATGTAGGGATTATAGAAAATATCCAACTAGTCGGATTGTATGAACACGGATGAGAATTCTGAAAATATCCAACTAGTCGGAGCAGCTTTCAGTCTCAACAACGATTTCGATCCCGTTAGTTGGCTATGCGCCACTTTGTCTAATAGTCAATTAACTAACAGCCATCTGATTGGATGACCAATGTGTATCTATACAAATTTTCTCATTTTAGAAAATTAGTTTGATAATTCTGTATTCCTTGACGAGTTTTCTCATTTTAGTCAACTATTTGGACATTCATCCTCGTTCCTATAGGATTTTTTTTATTTTAGCCAACTAGTTTGGATAATAACCCCTTGTTCCTATAGGAATTTTCTTATTTTAGCCAACTAGCTGGATCGGCAGAAATTTCATATAGAAATCCCGCATAGCCAACTATTTGGCCACGACAACCATTCGTCTATTAGAAAACCCTGTTAGTTGGCTATGCGCACCATTATCTTATACGCAATGATTCGCGTATCTAGTTGGCTTCGTTGCCAACTAGTCGGCAACGCGGGATTTCCTATACGAAATTTCTCACGGTAGCGAACTAGTTGGCTACAAACTTGTCTCCTATATGATTTCTGATCGTAGCCAACTAGTCGGCAACGCAGGGATTTCCTATACGAAATTTCTTACAGCGGCGGACTAGTTGGAACACAAAATAAAATCCTATACGAATTTTTCTTGTAGCCAACTAGCCGGCAACGCCGGCTTTTCCCAGGCTTTTCCTATAGGAAATTTCATACAGTGGTGGACTAGTTGGAACACAAACAAAAATCCTATACGAATTATTCTCGTAGCCAACTAGTCGGCAACGCAGGATTTCCTACACGAAATTTCTTACAGAGGCGGACTAGTTGGAACACAAACGGAATTCCTATACGAATTTTTCTCGTAGCCAACTAGTCGGCAACGCAGGATTTCCTACACGAAATTTTTTACAGTGGCGGACTAGTTGGAACACAAACAAAAATCCTATACGAATTTTTCTCGTAGCCAACTAGTCGGCAACGCGGGATTTCCTATACGAAATTTTTTACAGTGGCGGACTAGTTGGAACACAAACAAAAGTCCTATACGAATTTTTCTCGTAGCCAACTAGTCGGCAACGCGGGATTTCCTGTACGAAATTTCTTACAGAGGCGGACTAGTTGGAACACAAACGAAATTCCTATACGAATTTTTCTCGTAGCCAACTAGTCGGCAACGCGGGATTTCCTACACGAAATTTCTTACAGAGGCGGACTAGTTGGAACACAAACGGAATTCCTATGCGAAATTTTTTACAGTGGCGGACTAGTTGGAACACAAACAAAATTCCTATACGAATTTTTCTCGTAGCCAACTAGTCGGCAACGCGGGATTTCCTATACGAAATTTCTTACAGAGGCGGACTAGTTGGAACACAAATAAAATTCCTATACGAATTTTTCTCGTAGCCAACTAGTCGGCAACGCGGGATTTCCTACACGAAATTTTTTACAGTGGCGGACTAGTTGGAACACAAACAAAATTCCTATACGAATTTTTCTCGTAGCCAACTAGTCGGCAACGCGGGATTTCCTATACGAATTTTTTTACAGTGGCGGACTAGTTGGAACACAAACATAAGTCCTGTACGAATTTTTCTCGTAGCCAACTAGTCGGCAACGCGGGATTTCCTATACAAAATTTCTTACAGAGGCGGACTAGTTGGAACACAAACGAACTTCCTGTACGAATTTTTCTCGTAGCCAACTAGTCGGCAACGCCGGCTTTTCCTATAGGAAATTTCTTATAGTTGCCAACTAGTTGGCTAGTGACCGTGAGGTGTATACAGGGGCGTCCCGATACCTTCCTGGTCGGGGGGGTGCAGCTTCAGAATTTTACCGGAATTTTTCGAGGTTTTACCGGAATTTTCCGAGGTTTTACCGGAATTTTTCGAGGTTTTACCGGAATATCTCCGTAGTGACAATCTCTGCAGAAAGTCTAGAATACTGTTATGTCAGACGTATTTCAGTTGAATATATCGAATATATCTTCAAACTTTGTGTTTGTTTCGAGGCTCTCCCGGCGACTTTCTACATCATGTCGAAACAAGGCTAGTTCGTTTTTATTGCACTTCCAGCTTCAGGCTAAAGTGCCATATATCGATCGCAATTCCGTCTGTCGGTCGGTCCGGTTTTTTTGTCACACTTTTTCGAGTTAACATACTTCCGGATGTGCTAGGACGATGAAACATGGCAGGATTATCAGGGACCAGAGCAAACTAACCTGGAAATAATCAGTTTCCCGATCCGACCATCTACGGGGGAGGGGAGGGCGGGGGCATCTGAGAAATATAGGGCAGTTTGTCACACTTTTTCGAGTAAGGGTACTTCCAGATGTGCTAGGACGATGAAACTTGGCAGGCATACCAGGGACCCGACCAAACTAACTAAAAATCTAACTAACTAAAGATCATCTGGGGGGGGGGGGGTGAAGGCGAGGGAATCTGGAAAATTGAGTAGTGTGTAAGTTTTGAACGGGTGATTGGATTGGAATGAAACTTGATAACTGAATAAAGGACATATTTCTGATGTCCCATTTGAAGTCCGGACCGGGTTCGGTAGCTATGGGGGCGTCGGAGGGGGAGACCGGAAATCTCGAGAAACGGTTAGAATGGAGGGATCGGAGTGAAACTCGCTGGGAAGAACAAGCATCTGCCCAAGATAAATCGTTTACACAATTGGACTGGATCCGGACCCTTGGGGGTGGAGGGGAGTTTCCCGGAATTCCTGTGATGTCAGTTTTGGGGATTTTTGCGACGAAACTTGGGAGGCATATCAGGTATCTTTTCAATCTGACAGAGCCCTTACCTACTACATACAGTTGCAAGTGCCATATGAGCTTACAGCTCTTGTTGAAATCATCTTGGTTCACCGGTATCACCGGAAAGGAGTCGAGAAAGATGTCGGCGCTTTTTGGATTCAGATTCAGCCGAATTCCGGTAGATTATGTGGGGTAAATTCCGGTAGATTCCCTGAGACACAGTTCCGGTAGATTCCTTGTGAAAGATTTCATTCCCTGAGTAGATTCCCTGAGCCGAATCTCGTAGATTCCGAGGAGCTGATTCCGGTAAATTCCCTGGGACAAGTTCCGGTAGAGTCCTTGTGAAAGATTTAGTGTAGATTCCATGAACATAATCCGGTAGGTTCCCTGAGCCGAATTCTGGTAGATTTCGTGGGTGAATTCCGGCAGATCCCTGAGACAAGTTCCGGTAGATTCCTTGTGAAAGATTTCGCACAAACTCCGGTAGTTTCCCTGAGCCGAATTTCGTAGATTCCGAGGAGTAAATTCCGGTAGATTCCCTGAGACAAGTTCCGTTAGATTCCTTGTGAAAGATATCGCACAAATTCGGGTAGATTCCCTGAGGCAAATTCTGGTAGATTCCTTGTGAAAGATTCAGCGTACATTCCATGAGCAAAATCCGGTAGATTCCCTGAGCCGAATTTCGTATATTCCGACGGTAGCCTACATTCCGGTAGATCCCCTGAGACAAGTTCCGGTAGATTCCTTCTGAAAGATTTCGCACAAATTCCGGTAGATTCCCTGAGCCGAATTTCGTAAATTCCGAGGAGTAAATTCCGGTTGATTCCCTGAGACAAGTTCCGGTAGATCCCTTGTGAAAGATTTAACGTAGATTCCTTGAGCAAAATCCGGTAGGTTCCCTGAGCAATAATCCGGTAGAACCCTAAAAATCATCAAGTTCAGGTGAATTTGACAAATTTTGACTGGCGCGGCTTCGCCGCACGAGTCAAAATTTACCGGAATTTTTTCCCACAGGCTTTCTGGGGGGGATGCAGCACCCCCCCCACACCCCCCCTCGGGACGCCCCTGGGTGTATATGTCTGATTGGATATTTAGATTTTGTATATTTATACGACAATTTCTTATATTTTCCAACTAGAGGTGTCCCGCCAACTAGTTGGCTAGTGACCGCGAGGTGGATATGTATGTACTAAAAAGAGTACAATTGTATTACCCGTGGCAACCCTGCTCTTATTCTTCGCTCTTTCATCACCAAATCGTTTCACTTTTATCACTGAAATCGCCCATTAATTTGTAGTAATGGAGGGATTTAAAGTAAAACTATCAGAGTTACGAGTTGTAGACTTGAAAGGAGAGCTAGAGAAAAGGAAGCTTGAAGCAAAAGGTGTGAAGGCTGTATTGGTTGAGAGGCTTGCAAAGGTTAGTTTTTCTTTGAATTATGGCTAAGTAGGGTCAAGGCCAAGGGATAACTTGTAAGATGTGACCTCATACCTAGGCCCGCCCCCTTTTGACCTTCCTGGACTGGACAATGCTTATTGCTTCAGCTCAAGCCATGGCTCAAACTGACTGAGAATCATAGTTGATAGTGCTGAAGCTGAACTTTATTTGAGCGATATTATATTTCTATCAACTACCAACTCAGTATCAACTATCAATTAATCAATCAATCAATAATTCTATTAACCCACATAGACAGGGGCATCCCGAGCCTTTCTTCATTGGGGGGGGGGGGGGCGAACCTGGTAAAAATTGACCGAATCGGTACCTGATATTGACCGAATTTATACTTCTTTTTAAAACACTGCGAGTTGCCTTCAAGAAGCTATAATGTAAAAAGTTGTATAGTATGTACAAAATCAAGTCGAAAGAGAAAGTTTGGCGTGAATTCACGCTCTCCCACTTCTTTGTTTTTCAGGGATACGCCGTCACTAGCCTTTTCCCTTTGGGTGACGTCCGGGTTTGCCAACAGGACCTGAAAATGTGCCGAAAAAAAAATGCAGTTGCTGCCAAGCGACAACATCGTGAACGGCTGTACCCCCGGAAAATTAAAGTGCGCAGGCAAAATTTTTTGAATCTGCCTTTTTCTGGCAAATTCTAGCTTTTAACGTGGTTCAAGCACCTAAAAATTCCAAGCCTCAAACGCCAACAAAATGACGTACCCTTCTTTTAAATAGTGATGCCTGCTAGATGTGCAGCAGGCGAAATTTTTTGGAAACACTCATGATCAAAGTGCCTTTTTGCAATCCCAAGGCTACCTATTAGACCACAGAGCTGCCTGGCGAAAAAAGGGTCCATTCATTGTTAAATAGGTGTAAAGTACGTTTATTCTGAATTTACCTAAACAAAAAATAGGCTAGTTTTCACGTCAGGAGCTTATTCTTAAAATTCTGCGATCATTAGAAGTGTAAGTTAAGTAATGGATGGAAACCAGCTGAAGCTATCGTTAAATGGTAAAGAACAAGAGCTAAATAAATGCCACTTAGCATAATAACTGGGCACACTTACAGTAACTGGGGTGAACCAAATAATGAATTCGTACTACCAGCATACTCCGAAAAATTAACTAAAAAAATAAGGAGCAGATCGGGAGCGGTATAACGACCGAATTTGGGAATGGTATAAAACACTTGGGAGAACCACCTTGAACAACCAAATGTGGTAAGTCTGGTAACAGATGCGGACCAAACAAAATCAGGTGAATTACCAAATTCGTTAACGAACCAAATGAAACTGATTAATGACCGAATTATGAAATGGATTGACCGAATGCGATAGAACAGATACGGACTTGAGAAAAGTCCGGTGAACAACCGAATTTGCTAACGAATGAGACCAAATAAATACGTCAAATCACCGAATTTACGCGGGGACGTACCAAATGCGGTGAAATTGACTCGGACTGAACAAAAGTTGGATGAATTTTCGAATTCGGTCACAAATCAGAACCAAATGAATCTGATTAATGACAGAATTATGAAGTAGACTGACCGAACAGATACAGACCTGAGAAAAGTCGGGTGAACAACTGAATTCGCGAACGAATGAGACCAAATAAATACGTTAAATGACGGAATTCACGTGGGGACGTACCGAATGCGGTGAAATGGACTCAGACTGAACAAAAGTTGGATGAATTGTGGAATTCTGTCACAAATCAGAACCAAATGAATCTGATTAATGACTGAATTATGAAGGGACTGACCGAATGCGATAGAACAGATACAGACTTAGTCTGGTGACAACCGAATTCGCTAACGAATGTGACCAAATAAATACATGAAATCAGCGAATTTACGTTGGGATATACTGAATGCAGTGAAATCGACTCGGACTGAACAAAAGTTGGATTAATTACCAAATTCGATAAAGAATGGGAACCAATAAACACGTTAAATCGCCTAATTTGGAAATGTGGGCACAAGAGATTTTATAAAAACAGGCAAATGAATCTGATTAATGACTGAATTATGAAGGGACTGACCAAATGCGATAGAACAGATACAGACTTAATCTGGTGACAACCGAATTCGCTAACGAATGTGACCAAATAAATACATGAAATCAGCGAATTTACGTTGGGATATACTGAATGCGGTGAAATCGACTCGGATTGAACAAAAGCTGGATTAATTACCAAATTCGATAAAGAATGGGAACCAATAAACACGTTAAATTGTCTAATTTGGAAATGTGGGCACAAGAGATTTTATAAAAACAGGCATCACGGCTTCGCCGCGATGCCCGTTTTGACCGAAAGCGTAGGGGGGGCGCTGCGCCCCCCCCCCCCCCCCTCAGGACGCCCCTGCATATATAAATGTCAAAAAATGCGACCACAGGGGGTATATGTAAAACCAATAAAGCCAGGAAAGAAAAAGAAAAAAAGAGACACGTCTAAACTAAATGAATATACAAATGCACTATAAAATGGATGGTTCCGGTCTAGAAAAGAGTCAAACTCGGCACAGTGTTGGGACACAGCCACAAAGGGATGGGTAACACTGTAAAGTCGCGTAATTGATTACGAGTGATTACGAGCCGATGGGGTAATGCTGAGTAGGTACTTAGCATACTTGTAGAACAATTTATGAATTGTCCAAAAATCAGTTATGCTAAATAACATCTTATCGTGGACAAAGCTTCTTTCCCCAGTCTAGTACACTAGCCCCTTTTCAGGCATGGTGCTCAAATGTCTAGCACCATGCCTGGGTGCTAGACGTTCAAGCACTGTACCTTGGATTTCATGCATGGTGCATGGATTTCAGTATACAGTGCAAGCATGAAAAACACAGTTTCTGTCATCACAACTGAGCACCAGCTCGGACTGGGCTGAAATTACTACCATGAATTAGAGAAATCAAAGACAATCCTTATCAAATTTTTCATAACAAAAACAACATTGCTTGGCTGATGACAGACGTGAAAACCTCATTTCCTTTTCTAGATAGTCAAGGGTTTTGCATGCAAAGTGTCCTGTGCCTCAGCTTTTTCTACCTAGCAGCCAACCAGAATAGTGGCTCTTGGGACACTCAACATGGAAAATAGATGGGGTGCTGTTAGGTTTTGAGATTGGCTCTTGGGACACTCAACATGGAAAATAGATGGGGTGCTGTTAGGTTTTGCATCTCCATCATCAGTCGAGCCCTTTTGTTTTTGTTGTGAAAAATTCGATAAGGATTGTCTTTGATTTCTTTAATTCATGGTAGTAATTTCCGCCCTGTCCGAGCTGGTGCTCAGTTGTGATGACAGAAACTGTGTTTTTCATGCATGCACTGTATACTGAAACTGACTGTCTATACTGACTGTCTTTCCCCAGTTATTGGGTGGCGTGACAATTGACTCAGATTTCCATAGATAGGCTATATGATGTGATATGATGTAGAGGAGAGGTTTCGAACCTCAAACTTGTACAACCTTGTCTCTGGCCTCAAAAGGTTGAAAGGAAATTTTAGTGTACAGAAGGGGTGTCGAACCTCGAATTTGTACAACCTCGAATCTGGCCTAAAAAGGTTGGAAGGAAATTTCAATCCAGACCCTAAAAAGGTCCTAACTGTCAAGAAGGAAACCGTGAGTGACCTATTAACTGTTTTGGACCGCAGGGAAATTTCCTTGTAAGGTTTTCAGGTCAAGTTTAAGGTCAGATAAATTTGAGGTTGGAGACCCCTCCTGTAGTCCTAACAAGGTCCTAACTGTCAGGATGGAAACCCTGAATGACCTAGAACTTGTTTCGGACTGCACAAAAGTTTCCTTGTAAGCTTTTGAGGTAGCGTTCGAGGTTATAGATTTGAGGTTGGATACCCCTCCTGTAAAATTTGACGGCAAGGGAATGAGGAAGTTCGGGCACCATGCCCAAAAATTTAGGATTTATTTGTGTATGACTGCATCAAGTAGTCTGAAATTAAACACGTTTTGGCAATAGGCAACAGGCACATCAGTATCATCTAAATTTTTCTTTCACTGATAGGTGGCTTCTTCAATCCAGCAGATTGCTCTTTACAAATTTCTTTATCTTGTTGCTAGTAAATATGCTTTTAGCCCTTGATCATTCAAACCATTAAATGGAAGTAGAAGTTTTAAAATTCAGAGATTTTAAAACAAGATTTGCAGTTGAATTGTGTGACAGAAAGATTGCTGAAACAGACAGCTATTCACAGATACTAAGTTTGTTATTTTCCCTTTCCTTTACAGTTTTGTAAGTACGAAACAAAACCAAGGTATGGACGAATCTAGGAAGTTGTTCAAATAAACATACCTCAAATGTACAGCAGTTTTGGTAATCCGAAAGCGTAAGTGGAAGGATACCTATGATTTCGCAAAGGTTGTCTGTCTGTCTGTTCGTCTGTGAGCACAGTAACTCTTGAAGGGAACAAGATATTTTGATGAAACTTGGGTGTGAGGATTCTTCGGGTCAATAATAATAATACAAAGCATGAGAAAAGGCTTTCACCTCTAAATAACTCTTTAAGTCAAGGGACAGGTCGAGTTCTGGGCCCCAAAGTTGTATATTTAGGTTAGGGGTGGGGGAGGGGTTTCAAATTAAGGCAAAAATAAATAATTTTTAAAAGCTAATGATATGGTGGATTTAGGGGCAAGGAGGCACGCTGTATCTGATTATGAAAATCATTTTCTTGCCGGACAAGTAGTTCACCCAGAATCCAGCAAAAACCTGAAAATTTTTAAAATGTGAAAGTTGAATCTAAAGTTGATTAGATGTTCGATTCTGTGGTAAGAGGACATGCTGAACCCAAATATGAAAATATTTTTTCGACTGACAAACCCGGAATCCGGAAGTTTAGCATGAAATTCCAAGCCCGTTGATATAGGGTGAGGAGACATGCTCTTGCAACTTTCAAACATTCTAAAGATAAACAAAAGGTGCATGCCATCAGTTTAGTTATCTTCTAAGTCCCAGCTGGCATTTACTGGGTCATAAAGGCAGAATGCATCCTACAACTGTCTGGTGAACAATTTAATAAGATTTGTTGACCAATTTAAAAAACAACAACATGTGGCTATACCAGTCTGTACCCTACCTATCTATCCATACAGGCAAAAGCTCCGCGCATCAGACAATGCGCTTTGTTTAATCTATGGCATGGATGCTGTAGGTAGTCACGCTTCTTGTATGTATTCTTTGGGTGGGTTTAGTCATAGAATAGAAGGCTGTCTTGTGGGGTGGCTGAAGGTGTAGAGATATTTTGTTCAAACTTGGTATGGGAATTCACTGGCAAAGTAAAGGCCGAAGTTGTAGATTGGTCCTTTAGATATTTAGAGGCAGAGGAGGTGGTTTCGAATTAAGGGTAAAAATAGGTATATTTTATAAGCTAATGAGATAATCGTGTAAGGGGTTTGAGGCCCGCTAAATCCATATCCGAAATTAATCTCCTTGCCGGGCAAATGATTCCCCCGGGATTCTGCAGAAACTGGTAGTTTGGTTGCAAAGTTGTTTCTAAGGTCGATTACAGATTCGGTATCAGGGTAAGGAGACATGCTGCATTGAATTCTGAACTAGATTTCCTTGACAGATAAGCTAAATTTGCCGAAACCCGGAAATTGGAAATCCTCTTTAAGGTCACTAGCTCTTTTGCTCTCCATGCAGTTCGCCGGGAATGCTGCTAAAATATGAACAATTTTGTCAAAGTAAAGGACCTTTCTAAGTCGATTAAAATGATATATCTCAGTGAACATCCTTGCTTAATCCATATCTGAACTTGGCTTTCTCATCTGATTAAGTCTGTGTCACTTTTTCAAGTCTTGGCACTACTCTCTGGTGTTATTTTGCTTTGTTATATGGAGCTTGCTGGTAGTTTGAGTCCATAGCATGTTCAGTAAAGCTGTAGAGGTATGTTTATTTGAACATCTCTCTTAATTTATCCCTAACTTGGTATTGTTTCTTGCCAATATAAGAGACAAAAGGGAAGGAAAAATAACAAACTTGATATCAGTTAAGAGCCAACTGTTTGAGCAAAAATATGCTTCTTTTTCCAAAATGTTGATTTGAACGATTAAGCAGCAAGGTAGAGAAATTTGGACAGAGAAGTCTGTCAATTTGAATGGTACCTGCCAGCAAAATTATTTACTAATAAATCAGTCTGTTCAGTCTTGCAGGTCATCACCTATTGACATGGGAAATGTGGAATGATAAATTAAGAACTTGATATTGACTAAGAGCCAAGTTTTATAGGTTTCTTTTTACACAAAGACTTAAAGCACCCCTCTTGCTTATTCTGCCTTTTATAATATACTTAGTTCCCATATGGAATTATAAGCTTCTAAAATCCCCACCTTTCTCCATTGTTTCGTTTTGTAACTACGAATTTTTAGCGCTTTTGCAGCCTTGCCGAGTTTTACCTTCGCCCAACGAAAAGTCTGCCGGAATCTGTAACTTTCGGTGACAACTCTTTCACACATAAGGATGTGATATAAAGGCAGCAAAAGTGGTATGCAGTACATACATCTTATACTTCGGTTTCTTATTCTTATGTATCCATCTATATTCTTATATTATATATCCATATAAATTTATGGATATTGTTTTCTAGGCTTTGGAAGAAGAAGGTATGTCTCCAGACAAATTTACACTAGACAAATCGTTAGAAAATGATGTTTCCCAAAGTAAGTATTACACACCCTCGTTCACCTGTCGAAAATAGTAGAACAAAGTTGACGGCTCTAAAATCGTCAGCTGAAATTGATTATAGTGATTTTTCATTAGCTGAAGGAATACTTAGATGTATGCTTATTTGAAGGCAAGTAAAATTTGGATGATGTCTTAACTAACAAGGAAGTAAGGAAGTTAGATGGGGGTAGGGGTCCGGAATTCCGATGATCACAAGTTAAGGTACTTCCAGATGTGCTAGGGCGATGAAACTTGTCTGGAAAATTGGAGATTCGACAAGATTGTTTTGGAAGTTGTCACTTCCAAAATCCGACCAGTCCTTTTAAGTACTACTCTTAACCACAAAATGCTTTTAAGCAAGCTATACATTTTCATGATCCGCACGAGGCCATGATCATTTTTGCCCCTTGCTTACAAATGAATTTCTGGCTCCCTCAAAGTGCGCATCTTAATAGCAAAGTCGAAAAGTACTTTAGATCAAACGATCCATTTTGGCCCATGATCTTTTGTGCCACAAAAGGCTTGCTTAAAAAAATATCTCTGGCACCCTTAACTGCACATCTTAACGGAAAAATGAAAAAAAAATTATTATCGTTTTTGTCTCAAGGGTTTTGCTGACAGATGAATTTCTAGCGCCGAAGTGCGCATCATTACAGCCAAGTTCAAACATAAAATACTTTGTACCAGACGATACATTCTTGTGATTACCAAGGGTACATAGTTGCGTTTTTGCTGATACCATGGTATCAGTTACCACGGTAACTGGATCTGCAATTAGTTGTTTTTGCAGTCATCGTGGTATCTGGTACACGGTGATCTGCAAAAATGACTGTTGCCAAAATTGCACTTTTCGAAATCATCCCAAAAGAAAAACAGATATCCAGTTACATCACTAAGTGCTAAACTTCTTTCTCACCAATCTGACAAAATTTGATGAAAGTGAGATGACTCTTCAGATACCACGACCAGTTACCACAGTCGGACCATAGTATCTGAATATCTGATACCACAATAACTGGCCAGATACCACGATAACTGCAAAAACGCCTTTAGACCGTGGTATCAGATACCATGGTATCTGGAAAAACGCAACTAATGATCATTCTTATCTCAAGGGTTTTGCTTACAAATGATCAGAACAAACCCACGAAAAGGCCGATTCTGTATTTCATCCTCTAAACTAGCCTTCCAAGTGCCATATGAGCTTCTAGCTCTTAGTCCTACCTTCGTCTGGTGGGATACTTTCAGGGTTCGTGCGGCTCTGGAAATCAGGGAAAAGTCAGGAAACTTTTTTTGGGTCAGGGAAAAGTCAGGGAAAATCGTGAAAAGTCGCAGAAGGTCAGGGAAATTAATGAAAATGTTCAGTCTGTACTTATGCATCGTTTTTTTTTACTGTAAATTTCTTTTTTGTCGGTTCTCTGCCCAAAGTTTATCAGTTGATAACTTTATTCTTTGAGCTCCCAGTCTGTGCTTCAACGTATACGACGGCTTGTTTGTTCAGGAAGAAGTCGAATGAATCTTTGCTATTGTATGAGTCATACCGTAGATTTTGGCGGCATTTTTCACTGAGGTAATCGAAAGGTGTTGGAAAACCGCTGGAAAAGGTCAGGGAAAATCACCAAAAAAGGTCAGGGAAAAGTCAGGGAAAAGCGTGGAAGAGCTAGCGCACGAACCCTGACTTTGGACAGTCATGAAAGTAATTACCCGAAATTGCACTGGCAAGAACGTAGGGATGTAGTATCCCCTTGAATAGCTTGCGGTTGATCTGGTTGTTGATCGTGATTATTCCTGGTTACTGCTTCTGTGCCGCTCCAGTCATGGTTGCCAAGTGTGACACTTTTTGTGCTTTTTGACACGTTTTCATTTACTTTACTAAAGGGACGGATTACCGCCCCCAAAACATGTACTGTACTTTGATTTTGTACACAAAAACAGTTTGAAGCCTTAAATAAAGCTCATTTCCGATTAAATTTTGTTACAAAACGTTTGTTACAAAAGTTAAGAAATGTTTTGAAAACCATTGTTACAAATTCAGCTATTACCAGTTATTCGCATTTTGCGCGTTGTGCAGCGGAATGCACAACAAAAATTCGAGGTGTCAAAAAGCACCTTTTTGTCAGCAATTGTGACACTTCTGTGAGGCGAGCTCTTGGGATCCCTGGCTCCAGTCCTCTTCACGGTTGCGCGCGCTAGTGTTGGTCGAGTCGCTCTGTGAACCCCTCAGGAGTCTTGCTGGTCACGAGTTGCGTTTTTGCTGATACCATGGTATCTGTTACCACGGTCTAAAGTCGTTTTTGCAGTTATCGTTGTAACTGGCCAGTTATCGTGGTATCAGATATTCAGATACTACGGTCCGACCGTGGTAACTGGCCGTGGTATCTGAAAAGTCATCTCACTTTCATCAAATTTTGTCAGATTGGTTAGAAAGAAGTTTAGCACTTAGTGATGTAACTGGATATCTGTTTTTCTTTTGGGATGGCTTCGAAAAGTGCAATTTCGACAATAGTCGTTTTCGCAGAGCACCGTGTCTCAGATACCACGATAACTGCAAAAACGACAAATTGCAGATCCAGTTACCGTGGTATCAGCGAGAACGCAACTACGGTTGATTCAGACAGGCCATTCCACAAGAGGAAAAGCTTGATTGCTGAAGAAGTGCTGGCGGACACAAGAGGAACAGGATCTTCGGAAGATCTTCCGTGAGCAAAACTGATTCAGAACTGTTACAATAGGATACTTTGGTATATTCAAATAATGTATACAACGGATACGTCAGCTACGATGGTTGCGTTCCAGAACTTCACGATTGTTAACAAAATGTTAACATTTGTTAACTTTTTGCGTTCCAGGTTTCTGATTTCGAAATGTAAGCTCCGCCCACCTACGATTTCCGTTCCGCATCTTAACGATTGTTAACTATTTTTTAATGATGGTTGGTGAGCATCGTTGGGAAAAGTTAACAATCGTAGAACTGGGAAAAGTTAACGATCGTTAAAGCCGCAGTCAGCTCCGCCCCTAGATAAAGTTGACGATTGTTAACAATTGTTAAGTTTCCGGAACACAACCGATGCTTCATCAGCGATATTTCGGCCCTTCTTGGCAAGGGTCCTCGTCAGGCTGTCAATCTTCAGGATCAACGTCGGGGAAGGAAACAAATTGATTATTACAGGTTTGTTTCCATCCCCGACGTTGACCATGAAGATTGACAGCCTGACGAGGACCCTTGCCGGAAGGCCGAAATATTGCTGATGAAGCATCATAGATGACGTATCCGTTGTATACATTATTTGAAAATATGTTTCAAAGTCAGCTTGGGCTCAAGGAATATTTAGGATACTTTGGATGCCATAATCTTTGAAGTAAACTAACCCTAAACCATTAGAGGTGCAATATGACTTCATTTTACATGAATTACTGTTTACACTCAGTACTGTGAATAAACATTTATAACTCTTGTGCCAAATCCGGAAAGCTACTGAATCTGTATGTGTTGTTGACTAGCCCACCTTGGGGAATCGCTGGCCAGGAAATTTTCTCCAATTGCTCCGAGGTGAAATACAGAAAATTTAATTGTAGAATTTGCGAGTGTTCGAATTTACAGACGAAGTTACAGACTTTCTCGGAAATGTAGTCAGTGTAATTTTTCTGTAAAGCTGTGTTAGATCAGCTTAATGGGATATGCTCTTTCTTCAGGTGATCCAGAGATCACAGCTACGTCAGATTCAAAAGAATCAGCAGTAGAAGAGGAAAAGAACTCACATGAACAAGAGACAGACCAAACTGAAATCAAAGATCAAGAGTCTGTAGAAGAAGAAACAGCTGAAGAACCAGCTGAAAGTGTTGAGGCAGAAGAAGTAGAAGACAAAGAGATGGAAAACATCCATCCGGTGTTGGAGGATGTCTTGGATAATATTGTTAAGGTATCGTTGTCTCGAGTTCGTAAGGGGTCTCCTAGGTTATGTATTGCTTTGAAGATGCCATTCATGTTTTATTTGATGGTAAGAGGTGCCCACTAAATATCTTCGGACGCCAGAGGGTGCCGTGGTGGATTTTTTATTTTTTTCGGGGGGGGGGGGGGGGGGCTGAGTCCTCGGAAAGGTCGCTTGTGGCTCACTAGCACATATCCTGCCTGAGACGAAATACAGCAAGGCTTTCAAAGGCCAGGAAATTATTAGGAAGGGGTTGTGAACTCGGATACCGGTCTCTTACAGTTCGTTAACACACGACAGTATCCACAACACCCACAAGCTCTTCTAAACTCTAAAGAGCCAACCAAGATCCAACTATCAAGAGTATTGAAAAAGATAGTAGAACCAACCGCTGAGTGAACCAACCGCTAATGAAAAGGTTGTGGTTGTTTGTTCTTTCTTAAAGATACTGGTCCCGAAATCACGAATTGTCCGAACTACGAAGAAGGTAAGTTTGATGAAATAATATAACTGCAGTAAAAAGGCTTTCGCCTCTGTTAATTTCTCGAGACACTGTGTACACTAAATTGAATTTCAGCCAGGTGACGATCCACGCCTGCTTTAAACTGATTGATATTTTCGGCATTTACGACATTCCACTATCCCGTTTTTGAAGCTCCATTTTCCAATGTCTTTTCGGAATTTCTCACCACGAATTTTAGCCGTGTCCTCTGAGACCGTTGTTATTGAAAGTGAGGACATCATCAGGCCTTATGTTATCATAGTAACTATGACAAATCTTAAAAGTTTCAATCAAATCACCTTGGAGAAATCTATATAAGATAAACTGGGTAATCGTAATTTTTTAAGTCGATGTTCATAAGGCAGATGGCGAATGGCTGGCACTGTTTTTGTTGCTCGTCTCTGAACTTGCTCAGTGGCGATAATGTCCTTTTTATGGCCTCGTTGTTACGTGGCCATATTCAATTAGTGGACGAGCAAGGGCCTTAAATAAAATAGGAAACAGGGAATCGTCCTTGAATGTAAATGTCCTTCTCATAAGATTCACAATCTTGGTAGTTTTCTTGATGATCGTTTCGTAATGTGTTGAAAATTTTAGATCTCTGTCCATAACTACCCCGAGGTAACGGTCAGAGGGGGTTATCGAAATCATCCTACCGTCCAAGGTGTAACGATGGTCAAGGGTAGTAGGGCCAAGACGAAGGTGGTGACATTTATCGATATTGACCTCCATGGCCCATTGAGTCATCAACTGGCAGATCTTGTCAAGGTCTTTTTGAAGAGACTCGGCATCGTTTATTCCCTGTATGCCTCTGTATAGCTTAGTGTCATCAGCATATAGCATAACCGGAGAGCTGATATCTTCAGTTAAGTCATTTATATAAATGTTGAAGAGAAGGGGACCGAGAAAACTTCCTTGTGGTACGCCGCTAAGAACATTCACCTCCGTGGTGCTAAGCTGGCCATCACTCGTACTCGCTGTGTTCTGGAGGTTTAGAAATCCTCTAAATTGATGTTTAATATAATATTCGTTCCACGCACAATCAACCAGAACCGGCCGCGCTTTTGCTTTACCCCAACGCCATCTAACTATAACCCTCAGTAAAACATTACTGTTGAAATGTATATTCCACATGAGCCAGATTAGCACTGCGCGGGAAATTCGCTAGTTTTTGTTTAATTCGCAGCTTCTAACGGATGTTATTTTTTCAGGATGCAGAGCAGTTGGAGAGTGAAATGAATGGTGACGAAGAAGAAGATGCGTGTTCTGACGCTCTGCAGCCTCCTGAAGCAGAAGAGGAGCCTGAGGAAGAGGAACAAGAGGAGGAGATGCAACCGCATGGTAATTTGTTTGTTTATTTATCAGACATGTAGCCTTAAAGGAACAGAAAACTTGACTCAAACTTGACTTGGGGAGCTAGCTGACATATGAAGAATGTACCCTGAGTCGATATTGAGAGTAAGAAAAATTCTCGTTACGACCATTGCAGTTTCCGGGCAGTTTCCGAGAATTCGACTTTTGAGTTAGTAGAAAAAAGAAGCAAAAGGTTCGTGTGCCGGGAGTAGGAATCGAACGCACGACCTCTTGACTACTATCCCGATGTGTTAGTCAACACGGCCAAAGGCGAACTTTTACAGTGCATAAGGGGCAAGGGCCTGCCAGCTAGCTTTGGGAACACTAAGGAGGGGGTTCGAGATAACAAAGAAGGGGGTCTTGTCGACAATAAGTCACTGTTTTTTTATGTAAGCCCCTCAGGTCGGTTTGATGGCCGGACGTTGCGTAGTCAAGTTTTCTGTGCCTTTAAAGTTTAACTGAAAAGCCAACTTATTCTTGTGTCATTTAATTAAATACATTGAGCTATTTGGATCCTGCAAAGGGATTTTTTTATTTTCCACTATCTGATCTGGTTATGACGTTCAGAATATCTGCGGCCGTCCCCACAGCGTAAATTCTACTATGACGCGGGAAATTTCAATCTCAACACACACGCGGCTTTTCAGTGGGCAGTGGTGAGATTGGTGAAGATTGCTCAAGTGCCTGAGCAAAAAAATCATAAATCTTTCGTAAGTCATACAACAAAAATACAAGCGCATAGAGGTACGACAATTCACACGGAAATTCCACTATTTGAAAATCGATTATTCGTGAATTGCGGAACATCCGAGTAACGCCAATTTAAGTGAAAAAATGATAGGTAACTAGATTGTCCTATCCCAGCCCTTTCGGTTAAACTTTAAAGGACCCGTCGAGGCAATAATGCCAATGCAACGCACTACCGTTATTGCATTTATTAATTCTTAAGCCCGGAAACCCAAATTTCATATGTTAAATTCTAAATATTCCTTCAGCCCAAGCTGACTGCGAATCATATTTGATAACGGATACGTCAGCTGAATTTTATTGGAGCTATATTTCGGCCCTCTCCACAAGTTCGCATTTCCAACTTGAGCGGCTTTGAGCCTGAAGAGGGCCCTTGCCAAGAAGGGCCGAAATATAGCTCCAATAAAACTTAGCTGACGTCTCCGTTTTTCACTATCAAATTAAATTCTAAGCCCGGTAACGATACCTCACTATATTTGACAATGCAAAATGGATACGTTAGCGTTTTGTATTGTCAAATATGATTCGCAGTCAGCTTTGACTGAAGGAATATGTGATAACTCACTCATCTTTGCACTTGCAACGATTGCGACCATGCGCAGTATGCTCCGAACGAGTGTTCGCGTATCATGGTGTTCATGCGTAAAATAGGTTATCTGAATTTTGCCGAGTTTTTACTAGAAGTCAATGAGCCTGGGAAAAGGATTAAAATAGCCAAAGCCGTGGATTAACAGCAGAGCCCAGTTTTACATTATTCAAATAGCTCTGAGTATTGGATCACAAACAGTAAATAGTGCGAGGTGTGCTTTAAAGCAGTGGTTCCCTACCTTTTCCGTACCGCGTACCCCTAATCAATGGTTGCGTACCCCCTTTTTCAGACCGCGAAAAGACGATATCTGTTATCATAATGATAAAGCATACATGCGTAGAAATAATATATACAAAATTGACACTTGATGCTACTTTGTAGCCGAAATTTTGTCAAACCTCGGCTCGGTGTCATTGACGGCAATATTTTTTACAGTCAGCCTGTTTCTGTGTTTGGTTTTGTGTTCTCCGTGCTTTCATCAAGCTGCATCGCAAACATTTTTGTTACCCTGATTCGCAACATGAATGGCAATATCTCTTGCAATGTCTTCGATCGTTTTTAAACAGTATTGTTTGTCACAGGAACAGATTCTACTACAGTGGGCTAGCTTGTTTTGGATCAACATTATTTCATTGACTTTCACGAGGGCTTATAATCAGAGGCGTCACGGAGGGGCTGGCAACACCCCTCCCCCTGAAAGTGGTCGGCCAGACCGGCGCGAAGCGCCGCTATTTTTCGTATATAAAAATAGTATTCTTTTTAAAAACAGTTGGTAAAAATGACCAGCCAGTCTGTAAAAATACCTTGCCCCCCAAAAAATATTTTAGCTAGTGATGCCTCTGACGACAATATTAGGCTTTTGGCAATCAAAAATGAGTGAGGCGAGATTTTGAAGCTACAGACTGAACCGATTTTGGTACCTTCGCGTACCCCTTGCAAGGGTCTCGCGTACCCCTGGGGTACGCGTACCATCGGTTGGGAACCACTGCTTTCAAGGACCCGTCGTACCTAAATTACTGATTAACTTCGTATCCCCAATCTTTCCATTCACTCTCATTCCCGAGATTTCGAACTTCCTATGTTATGTTTATCCAGGCTAACGGCCGTTTGACTGATTCTTGCATTTTCCGTGCTCGGCGCCTTTTGAGCCAGATCAGGCTACCACTGAGCTGATTGATCAGTAATACCTGTATTCAAAGTTCTCCGTGTTTCTCTTTAAAATTAAAGGGGGTGCGCAAGTCGGAAAACAGCCGAGACGGGGTCAAGCCGCTTTCACAGTGACGCGTTAGCCTTTCACACTGAGCTACACAACATCTGCGTTGCGCTTGCGTCGACGCAACGCAGAGCTTGCGTAGACAAATAAAACGCAACGCAAGAATAGAACCAAGTTCGATTCTTGCGTTGCGTCGAAGCGTCCACATCAGATTTTTCAGCAAAAGACAAAACTACTACTACTGAAGAAAAACTACTAATGATGAAGAAAAACTTATTAATGACGAAAGAAACGAAAATTCAGCAGAAAAAAAACGAGAAAGGAAAGCGTAAATACGCACCCAGCGTGAAAGCTTCTCGCGCAGGTGTTAAAGATACGCTACGCAGCCTGCACGCAATGCAGGATAAATGCATACGCATCGCAACGACGCGTCAATGTGAAATCGGCTTTAGTCTTTAGGAAACCCAGAAGAGTTCCTAAGGAGTCACATTTCAGAAGCATGTATATATTTTTAAACACGGTCGTTCCGTATTACACATCGGTGTTTAACAAGTGCTGAAGTTTCTGTTCTCATTTTGTGTCGTCTTTTAGTTTGTAAGCCCAAGCGTCATTTAGTTGAGTTCTCTTCTTGACTATGATAGCTTGTGTAAATAAATGATTCTGATACAATTCCATAAGGGAGCTAGGGATAATATAAAAGGTAGAATAAGTAACAGGGTCCTTTAAAGAACAAATGAAAATGCATCCATGCGTTGCTCCGCTATTCATATAATTGATTTTCGTTCGAATGAACTTTTTCTTTCGTAGTTTTGGTACCTCTATATGCTTGTACGTCTATGCGTAAAATATTTGGTAACAATTACGAAACCACCCAACGCCCCTTCGAGAAGTTCTACGTATACGATCCCAGTGCGCTTAGCATCCAAGCCTCATCCAAAGTTTTCCCCATTCCGAGGAAAAACTGATAGCAGAGTCTACCATCGGATACGAGCAGGAGGAACAGGGCTGAACCACTCAGCCTTCGCCTTCAAGATCTCCACGATCGACGGCCATCCCCCGACCTCACCTCTCTGCAGATTCTGTAAAACAATGAACGAAACACTGGACCATGTGCTCTTCCAGTGTACCCATCAACAAATACATCTGAACATCCATAGATCCCAAGCTGTCTCCCTGTTCGAGAAGTTTCATCTCAATCCTTCAACCGAATCCATACGGAACATACCACTCTCCCCTTCAGCCGCAGCTTCAATCTTCAAGGCAATCATAGCCTTTTTGAGGACAGTAGACCTATTTGAGTCTGTATAAGTAGGCTAGGCGACATCGCCCAGACGTGAAAAGGCAAAGTGGACAACTCCGATCCGATCCCACACTGTAAAGAAGAAGAAGGTAACTTCAACGGTAAACGATTGGCGAAAAATAAATATTTGTTGTTCTCAGACAATAATTGGTGAAAAAAAGTGACCTTAGAATCTGGAATTTAACATTCGCTTTATTAGCGATTGAAACGCATGCCTCTGTTGAAATTTAAATTCTTCGCGTCGGGGTGAACTTTGTTTCTCGGGTCAGCAGTGCATATTCTGAATGTCACTAGGGAGGTTTTTGTAATAAGTAAGTAATTTATTTATAACCCGCCATTTTGAAAAAGCGGGGTAAATGAAAGAAAATAAATAGAACACGTAAACACACAGAAAAAGACACTTAATATCCAGTCTTCGGCCAGGAAGCAGTGGTAACAACGTCGTGTCACGTAATGTAATTCGAGGGGGGAAACATGGTTGATACGGATGTTGAACTTGAGTGGGATATTTTTTTTTTAATTTACCATGTTCGTCAAAACCTTCGCATAATCAGACTTACTCACATGTTGTACCTACTAGCTTTGTGTCTGCAGACTTCAGCCAATTATCATGACGTTTGCAAATCTTTTTCCAGATGAAGTACCTGTTGAGCCAACCACCACAGAAGCTGCGACCAAGGCAGAAGATGAAGTTATCGTAGCTGCAGAGAAGGAAAAGCCCGTCCCAGCAATAGCCAAGGAGGCAGTGAATGAGTCCGTCGTTGCGATTGAAGTACCTGATGACCATGTAGAAGAAACATTGACCATAAACTTGGATGATGAAGAAATGCTAGGCCTTGAGGTAAGAAATATTCTCAGCTCGAGACAGTGTACTTTCTGTTTCCCTTTACTTGTTTTTATTGCATGATCATTCGACAAGTTCATTTTCCAGCTTGAGTGGCTCGAGCCTGAAGAGGACCCTTGCCAAGAAGGGCCGAAATATAGCTCTAATAAAATGTAGCTGACTTGTCCGTTTTGCACCGTCCAATATGATGATTCATTCAGCCACGCTGAATTCGAGCCTTGTTTTCTTGTATTGTTATCCTTCGTAACAAAATAGGATGGAATTGGGACCTTGCGAGACAGTAGGGGATCAGTAGTAGTTCTATAATAGGTCAATACTACTACTACAATAGTTTTCTGAGAAAGTAGGGGACTTGGAACTATTACGTATCGTATTTTTAGAAGCATATTTGACGGGGTTTAAGCGAAAAAAAAATCTGGCGGCTCCCCCCCCCCCCCCGGACATGATCTCCCGCCCCCGGTCCCCCCCCCTCCTTTACGACCTCCCCGACCACCCCCTACCCTCCACCCACGATTGCAATGTAGAGGCAATTAGCACTTAAAGGTCTTACCTGTAATACTAACGCAACCTACTTCCATAATCACTCCATATATTTCTAAACCCGGAAACCCCAATTTCGTACGGTACATTCTAACTCCTCTAACAAAACCACGCTGAGTTTATCACTTGCCGTGTTTTGCTAGCTTCGATGCGTATCACGATGTCGACGGTTGTCTGCGAGAAGTTTTTCCATCAGAAAAACCCGGTTATCAATCAATCAATCAATTAATCTTTATTATTCGAGAAACATTCCTTACGGTATTAACAAAAAACCGAATATTTGTTCTCTCGTCAAACATAACAATATACAATTGCGCTTTTACATAGTCAAATGTTCAATAATTACACAAAAATAAGAATTGCAACAAATTAAAGCGCTAAACCTCAATAATTAACATAAAAAATAGGAAAAGAATTTAAAATTTCGCGTTGAAAAAACTCACAAAGGAGGGGACAAAACTTCTTTCGTACCGCGCATGAATCGCCCGAATGGGTTGTATCTTAGGAACTAAAATATTATCTTAGGAACTAAAATATTATGTAAATAGTTTCCCTGTTTTCGGTGCAAGTCAACGGGTCTCGGAAAAGGCTTAAAACAGCCAAAACCGTGGGTTATTTGTTGAAAGCACAGCATAGTTTTAAAGTGTTCAGTTATTTTAAAATATTGTAAGTTGAAGAGTAAATAGTGCGAGGGGTCCTTTAAGGTTTGTTTCTAGACAGACCAGTTAAATATAAACGCGTGACGGCGGCTCGCTGGCCGCACGCCTCTATACTCTTCGTAAAAAATACTGCTTTTAATTAACACTGTGGGGGGTTTTGGTCGGGGGGGGGAGGGAGATTTCTTCATTTCTTTTTTTTTTGCCGGAACCCATTTTTGACCACAAAATTGTTAGAGGTTTTTCGTATAGTTCTTTACTCATTTTCTTCTCATCCGTGAAGTGTAGAATTGTAATGATTGACATAGTTAGTGCAAATTCTGCGCTATTAGTTGATTCAATAAAATATCGAACTATCTGTCTAGGATGATTGGTTTTCAGTAAATCTTTAATAACGTCCATTTCTTTTTCAGGAAGAGGCTGCGACAAAGGATACAGGTATGATCTCTACCTGATTTTTGGCATTGTGATTTCGGTATTGGGTATGGTAACTAACGATACGGGTATACTCGGGGCTGTTTGTTTGCTTTACCAAAAGCTCTAAGGAAAATATTTGTTATCAGATGGGTTTTGTTCTTTTCCCTTCATTTCTCGAGGAACGATTATCTGGTTTTGTCGTTTGAGAGGAGGCTCTCCCGGGAGGGTGGGGGGGGGGGAGGGGAAGAACTTCCAGCCGGGTTTCAGTATAGTTCTCGAAAGTTGGTGGTGTTGCGTTTGTGACCGAAGATAGAAGATTTCGACTAGGAGGGGAAACGAGAAGAGAATCTCAGGAAATTTAAACTTGTCAGATAAATATTCCTTGAGCCCAAGCTGACTTTGAAAGAAATATAGCCTGACGAGGACCCTTGCCAAGAAGGGCTGAAATATCGCTGATGAAGCATCGTAGCTGACGTATCCGTTGTATACAATATTCGAATATATTTAAACTTGTCTTGATGAGAAATGCCGTCGCTGACTTCTATCATCCTAACGTGGCCAAAGGAAGGGAACGTAATCTGTATGTCGTGGCGACATTCAGATAAAAAGGCTATATATGATGTCCGTCTGATTTCTGTTTAAAGACTGAAGTTGGGCAATTCAACTCTTGATATTCGGCCCGGAGACAAGATAAAGACTTCACCAGCTATGAAGTTTATGGTTCTTAGAACGCTTTGGGAAACGAGACCAATGTTTGACCCAGTGTCGTTAGTCTCATGTTTGGTGCAGAGCTGATTATAGCACCAGAATTGAAAATGAGTGCACCGACGAACCTTTTGAAGTTACTGCTGGAATGAATACATCGGTGCTTTTTTGTGTTGCATAATCTGTTACCACTTCAGAAAACGTCCATATTAAGAAGCGAACAACCGTCCGAAGCTTCTACTGGAATAAATACTTCGGAAGATCTTTTTTGGTGCAAAGCTGGTTGAAATGCCAGACGGCACGTTTCAGAACTGAGGTCGTAACCTTGAGGCCTCAGATAAAAGGCTTGGGTTCTCTGTATGAAGAGATCAGGTAACTGCAACAACACCTGGAGCGGAAGCTGTGGCATCCGACTGCCTTGTTTTATGATGGAGCTATTTTGAGAAAAAACGCGGGACTTGCCAGCACTCAAAAGCCCTTCAGTTGAAGTCTGCAAAGCATCTGTGCAACTGATATGCTGAGAAGAGAAAGGAAGAGATACCGAATAGCGCATATTCACTTGTGTCTACGAGGTCGCCGTGTACACAAAACACACCACTGCTTTCGAGAACTTAGGTCTATGAGGTTTACCCCTTATTTAGTTAGTATACAAAACATGTCTCATAATCCGATCGTTCACCTCTTCGCCATTGAGCTGTTTCAGTAGATCGTTCAGCACCATGCCAGCTTTACACCATCCAGCTACCAAGCTGCTGTCCAGTCACCAAGCTTCAGCCATCGTCAATGCCGTTGGACCCCCCTTCGATCACGCGGGAGAAGACAGGCTCGGGCGGAAGCTGGGGGCCCATCGCCCTTTGAGACTAGAAGATTCTCATTTTTTTCACTTCAGATGGCGACAGGAAGGCCGAGTCGACAGATGAGCAGAAGACCGGGGGAGACGGTGCTCTAAAGAAGGAAGATAATTCTGATAAGTCAAAAAGGTTTGTTTTACACAAAGCCCGAAATTATTTAAGTGTATCTTTCCCTCCTTTTCCCCTTTATCCCCCTAAGTTGTGAAAAAGTGAATATGTGGTTTAGTGACGATTACAGGAGTTAGTGGGTCTTCGCTCATGGACCTCGTGGACATCCGATGGTTTGGCTACGCTTCAGGGACCTTCCGGCAGAAGTGGGAGACGTATCGGACCATGACCAGTCCTTCTACTCTGACCTGTCAGCGTAGGCTTGGGCCTTGTACGACACTGATGCTGACAGTGGTTCGGACTGTGTGCCGTTTCATATGCTGTCCTACAAGAGATTGCGATTTTCCTCAACGATTCTCCGAAGCGGATCCGAAGCATACCAGCCCTGCACTAACGTTTGAGCCAATCTGCCATTTTCGAAACGTTCACATGATTTAATTCGGTTAAGACAACGTATCGGCATTGAATAGTCGTCACAGTGTGTTTCGATAGCAGCGAGTTCAAACATAGTCCTAACTTGAATAACAGCGGTGATAAAACTTATCAGTCAGAGATTTTTAGAGCAAGATTTGAAAACAGTAATAACATAATTTAGTTTTTCATTGAGTGGATCTTCTCTCAACACTTTCTTCACCTTTGAAGCGTTTGAGCATTTGTTTGTGTTTTAGCACCCCCGCAACGGACGCCAGCGCCGCCAAGAAGAAAGAAGGTAAATGTACTTTTCAGTTTTTTCTTCCGATGGGCGTGGGAGTAATAACTGCACGCACACGGGGGTGTGAGTCCCATTTATCCTATATTCGAAATTGTGTCCTATAGTATCCTGTATTGAGTCAAAAACCATACATTGTTCTTTATTTCAGCTTTTGCTAAATTTTGGAAGTGTTCATAACCTGGTCAAAATCCAACAAGTCCCAATTAATCAGTATAGACTAGCGTACAGGAGGGGTATCCAAACTCAGACAAGATTTCAAATTTCCAGAGAAGTCTTCAGAATAATCTATCTGGCTTAAAAAGGAACCAATAAATATGACACACACACTAGATTGAAGCTAATTGAATGGTTTACATATTGGATAAATAAATATTGCTTCAGTATTTCTAGTTAAATATATTTTTCTTTTCAAACAAGATCCCTTCAATCTAACCTTACCTCGATTGACTACAAAATTATGAAAAAGGTAGAGTTAGCAAAGTCATTAGCCAGAAAATCCCTTTTTGAAGCAGCTTCAAAACAAAGAAAAGGCACAGAATTTGAATACGTTAGGACACATGACTTTTCAAAAAAGTCATATTTTGCCTCTTGGCTGTCAGGAAAGAAAGTACATTTCATTTTAACACATTCACGGCAAAAATCAAGGTAGTTTAAAAACCAGGCCAGGTACCCCTCCTGTGTTCTTAGTTATGTATTTTTAATTTCATTTCAACTCACTGATATAACTTTCTCTAAAAGTTTCTCGTACCGGGTGCTATCTTATTTGTTTTATGTTAGTTACCAAATAATTCCACTGGATTCATCAGTTGTTACTTTGCCAAAGGTTGGGTCGTGGAAATTTTCTAACAAATTTTTTTTTGTCCTATATTTTGTATGTGTAAAACTCTACCTGATGCACCAATAAACAATCGTACGCGTTCGCAGCTGAAACTAAAAACGGTTAAAATCAAAACAAAGAGACACAGTAACACATTTGTGCCATTTTTCGTTAACATGTTGAATAAAATGTCAGTGTAACGTTAATATTGGTAGTATTTAGTATTTATGTAACTCGTGAGTATTTAAAAGAACGAAATTTTAGTAAAGACAATCAAATTAGCTATTAGCTAGCAAGTTTCTGTCTAATAAACCTTACTTAACTTGTATATATTTTAGCCGTAAGTCACTCCCAGACCTGCACGTACGGGTCGCGATGCGTAGACTACATATGCTAACCCCCCCCCCCCCCCTACAGGAGCCCACGGTCGTTAAAATAGTGCGAGGTCGACGACGAGCTTCTTCTGACACCCTCGGTTCCTTGCCCAGCCAGCGACTCGTTAGGTCAGGCTACTGCGGTCGTCGCGGTCGGTACTGCCGTGCATGTTCCACTCTTCTTACAGTAGTAGGTCTAACTATTATTTACTATTTTCGTTTCGACCTAGTGAAAAGTTTGTTCCAAACTTTTCGAAATAGTAACTATTTTCTTACCACGCTCGGGATGGTAGTAACCACGATTTCTGTAACATGAGTCGCGCGATCAGCCCGGGGCGTGATATTTTCTAAAAAATAAAAAATGCGTTCCAGCCTTGACGAGGAAGCCAGGAGCCGTGACGCAATGGGTAGTAACTATGGTAAGTATGGTGGAACACACTAAAAGTAACCAGCGCGAGACCCGGTTAGAGGTTCACCTTCATAACCACTCTTGTACGGTAATCCAGGTGGGGGGGGGGGGGTGATAGTGGGACAAACGGTCAGTAGTATAATTTAGGAATATCGTCCAACTTCACTATAGAATTAAAATGCCGGTGAAATAGGGTGCAAAAGCCTTCAGATAAAGATCAGTCGAGTCTGTGGGTGGTCTTACTAGTCTATGGGAAGCAGCGGCTTGCTACTTGTTAGGGTCTCAAAATCGGGTAAAATGGCGCAATGCTCATATCATGACAGTGATTTTTTTTTTTTACCGGGACATATAGTTCGTTCGGAATCCTGTTGAAACCGGATTTTTTTTTATAAATTAAAGTTTTACTTGAATTTGATTAGATGTTCTTTATAGGGATAAGGAGATACGCTGAATTCGTTTCTAAGCTTTTTTTTTGGACGAGTATAGTAGTTCGTTCGCAATTGTCTGGATCAAATCTTCTTTTTTTCTCTCTTTATATTTACTCCGAGTTTACACCATGTGTGTATTTCGGGTAATAAATTTATTGATTGATTGATTGAATATTAGTTTTTTGGGATCCCGTCGAAACCTTTGGTCTTGTTAGCTGATGCCGTCTTTCAGCAAGGGTTGACAAGTCAAGCTTGGCCAAGCCATCCTCGTATAGGAGAACATAAATGGTTACAGTGTCAGAAGAAAGCCCCGCTGTGATAAAAATACTTAAAAATATGAGCAATAAAAATGAGTAAAAACGCGAATAACGAAATGGCGCAATCCGTGCAGGGAAGAATGCAAGGAAGCTTGTCAGCCTGAATTCAGCCTTTACGGGCGGCATTAGACCGATCTGTTATTTCGGTTTTTCGTTCCAGACGATACAAGGAAATCAGCGAATTTGGCCAGCAGGAACCTTTGGGTCTCTGGATTGTCACCATCTACCAAGGCGTCCGACCTCAAGCTTCATATGGCAAAGTTTGGCAGGGTATGTTCATACTTTTTTGTTCTTAGTCCTGCTTAAAGTTTAAGTTATGTCTTTGAATTGAAAACACTGAATTACTTAAAAGGGCCTTTTTTATTTTCACCTAGGGCTCTAGTAGTGACGTTCAGAATATGCACTGCTGGCCCGGCACGAGAGTGAGCGTGTTCCACCCTTCTAACAATAGTAACAGTTTCTATTTCCGTTCCAACCTAACGAAAATTTACTACGCCGACCGTTCGAACCTTCTCGAAATAGTAACTACCATGCTCGTGAGCGTATTAAGCGTGGCAATTACGGATCTCTGTAACGTGATTGGCAGGATTACCTGTGGAGTGATATTTCTGCGGAAAAATGAAAAATGTGTTCCAGCCATGACGCCAACAAGCTAAAATTCGTGACGTCAAGCGTAGTGACTACGGTAAGTAGGATGGAACACGCTCAGTGTTCATCCAGACGCTAAGAATTTGAATTTCCACAAAAGCGTGCGCTTCAGTGGCTAATGAAGCAAAGCTCAGGAAATGCTCAGTTCCAGATTGTAAGCTCGCCTTTGAAAGAAACCCGCTATTGCGTGTGAACAATAAACAAACAAAATATTTATTTTTCGGCAATCGTTTACCGTACAGTTGCTAAATATTTCAAGAACAGAGGTACCACAAATCACAAAGAAAAAGTTCATTCGATGAAAATCAGTACTCTAGATGACTCCCAAGTCCGAAACCCGCCAGTGATCCTCAGGAAGAAAACGTCTCCGTAACGACTCAAACTCAACAACGCACATACTGTGTCAACCAATCACGGCGATCGTTGAGGACAGCTATGGTGCTGCTTCCGGCTCTTCCGCTAGTTACATGTCAATTTTGCGTTGGCAAGGACAGTTAGTCATCAAGAGTATTGTCTGGATAGCGGAGCGACAAAGTAACGCTTTTTTATCGGATCTTCAAGCCTATTTAAGTGAAGAGGTGATGAGTAACTAGAGTGACGTGTCTGAGCCCTTTTTGGTTAGGCTTTAAAGTATCAGAGCTAATTCTATTGATGCTAATGCTAATTTAAACCAGTTAGAATCCGAATTCAGAGCTAATTTTGTTGGACTGGTGCGGTTTCGAGATTTGAAATCTAGGCCATGTCGGTACAGTTCAAACTCCAGAAAGCTCGCTTAATGGGAACTATTGACACATTCTCTTGCTCGCCCAAGATGTAGCTTGATTGTATTTATTAGATTTATTTGTCTTTTTAATATTGACACGATTTGAAAGGCTGTTTTCTCTATGTTATTTTTATCGAGTGAATCTAATATCGGCTCGTCCACTGCAATTTGAAGAGTTAACAAACTCATTAGCTTAAATCACATCACACATCTATGCTGCTGTCATGTAGATTCCAGAAGCAGAGCCGCGGACTGAGCAAATAATTGGGCAGAAACCAAACGACTAGATGATGATGATGAAATTTTATTTGCGCACTTAAGAAGAGGAAAAGAGCGCAGTACATACAGATAGTCGCGAGACAAAGTAGGATGTCGAGAAAAAATACACTGAGCTTTCAGTATTGTAGTAAAAGCGAGATAGTCGCGAGACAAAGTAGGATGTCGAGAAAAAATACACTTGAGCTTTCAATATTGTAGTAAAAGCGAGATAGTCGCGAGACAAAGTAGGATGTCGAGAAAAAATACACTGAGCTTTTAATATTGTAGTACAAGCGAGATAGTCGCGAGACAAAGTAGGATGTCGAGAAAAAATACACCGAGCTTTCAATTATGTAGTAAAAGCGAGATGGTCGCGAGACAAAGTGTGATGTTAAGAAGTGTGTAGAAACGATAGTTCAGGCCTGGGCTTCAATTTAATCCGGAGTATCTCCACAGGTGATTGGAGTCAAAATTGTAACTAACGCTCAAACTCCCGGTGCCCGCTGCTATGGATACGTCACGATGGGAACGAGCGAAGATGCGACCAGCTGTATTACCAATCTCCATAAAACTGAACTACATGGGCGGATCATATCAGTAGAAAAGGTAAGGTTCGCCACCAGCATGCTTCCACCCCGCTTACCAAAGTCGTTCTCATTGTGACTAGGAGACGGATCAAAACCCAGCACCGGCTCTGCAATTAGACCTGATTGGCCTCACCGGTGTCGGCCTACGGAGAGCCGGGGGTTGTTTCGGTCAGTAGGGCGAAAAGGGTTTTGTTACCAGAAGATAGGGAGAACCTCTTGCGACGGGATAATGTCGGAAGTTGGGACTGATGAAGAAGTTATATGTATGTAACCCTCGGGGCTCTTGAATTGCTAGGAGAGTACGATCTCGATCCGGTCAGACTCTGCCTTTGTTCAGCCAAAATGCCAGGCATGGCATCGGTATTATACAGGGTATGGGGTATAGTATTTACAGTAGAGGTTTCCTTATGTGAACGTCTGCTAACAGTGAACGATCGGCGAAGAAAAAAACTAAAACCCCAACCAGGCATTTTTCTTATAAATACTAGTAATATAATCACTCACGCTTTTGTCACTTTTTGAATATTTTGCTAATTCACGGCTGTAAGTGACTCAGTTGACACCGTTTGCTTTTTATAATTTAAAAAGTTTTGCCACGAAGAACGCACCTTCAATGGAGAAGATGGCGGTTCGAACCTGCAGATGCCTTCAAAAGAGGAAGGACCTTTTTAATAAATGTGCCGGCAGATGCCAAAGAAAGTTAATTGAATTTCTACTTCCAAGTTTGTGCCAGGATAACCCCGAAATAGTTGGCTGTTAGCTAATATCAAGTTTGTTATTTTTCTTTTCCATTTACTTTTGTATATGTAAGTAAGTAAGCCCTGGTAGTGGAACAGTTAAAATAGTGTTCAAATAAGCATACCTCTACTGTAGTATTTCTGTTTCCAGGCAAAAAGCGACTCTGCGCCCCCTAGGCGTGTCTCCCCACCGCGAAAAGAAGGGGACAAGAAAACTGATGAAAGGAAAGAGCCAACAAAAGACGGTAAGTCGTTTAAAAATTTTATTTCTTTTTGAAAATCTTTAAATCTCCTAAATCTTTAAATCCAGACCGCCTTTCGGGTACTTACATGCGCTGATGTTTCTGTAATGTTCAGCCGTTTGGAGAAAAGGGAAAATATGTTCGTAAATATTGTGGAAATACTGGTCCAGTCCTCTGCCCAATGTGTGGGAGAGCGAAAGATGATTTGAGCCATTTTAGTTGCGATTTTGGGGAGTTGAGCGAATTAAGATCGAGGTATTCGGACAAAGCGTGTTTGGGAAAGAGTGGATGTTTAGGATATTGAAAAAGTAGACAATTTGGCGATGCGAGAATGTTTTGGAAATTCCTCCGGGTCGGTTCGTGCCACCGCAAACGCTTTACTCCATCAAGTCTTATTTTTTTTTCTTTTTATGTTGTCATTATGTTTTGTATATGATTGTAATTGAATAAATTGATTGATTTATTCAAATTAGTGTTAAATTTTGTATGCCCATGGCCTTAGGGCTTCTGTATAAAACTGTAAATATATTCTATTCGATTGCCAGGGTTTGCCTCGTCGTAATGTGACCCTGACTTGCGCCACCATCTTTTTTTCGATTCCTTTACTATTCGAATGAGTACCACCATTTTGCATTTCGAGCGGTCCAGAAGTTAATTGTTAATATTGACATTGAAGTTTGAAACCTACTTCTTTCTGCACTTAAGCTTGGACCTTGCGTGTTATTATGCCGTTAGAAGCAGGCGCCAGTTGCCTCTCTACTGGGCTGCTGCCAGCACATCCAGCCACTGCTTTCTGCAAGTGACGTGTATTTCTTAAAGGACCCCTCGCACTCTTTACTACTCAACTTACAGTGTTTTAAGTAACAGCTTTTTCTTTTTGTTTGTGTTGTTATTTTGTTTAGTGCGTTTTCTTCTGGTGTGTGTTATTTTTTTGTGATTACTGTTGCCATGGTCCTCGGGCTGCTTAGCAATTAATAAATCTATCTATCTATCTATCTATTTTATAATATATCAGTACTTTAAACTAGGCTGTGCTTTCAACAAATAACCCACGGTTTTAGCTGTTTTAAACCTTTTCCGAGACCCGTTGACTTACAGCAAAAACAGGACACAAAAATTATATAAGCGATTTTTCTGATGGAAAAACTTCTCGCAGACAACCGTAGACAGCGTGATACACATCGAAGGTAGCAAAAGACGGCAAGTGAGAAAATCAGCGTGGTTTTGTTAGAGGGGTTCGAATGTACCGTACGAAGTTGGGATCTCTGGGTTTAGAAATATATGTGGTGATTATGGAAGTAGGTTGCTTTAATATTATAGGTAAGACAGGCCCTTTAAAGCTTGCTACCTGCAAGTGACATGTATTTCTTAGAGTTACCTGTATTTTTTTTCAATTCATCCAGTTTATTTTCAAAATGGCTTAAAGCTAGAAGAGGAATAAAATATTTACGGAATACACAGACACGAAACAAGCCAAATAGTACACTTACAAGATAAGGCCAGAAAGAAATGATGGGATGAACTATGTAAAATTGGGCAGAAGAATTAGCAGGATATAGAGAAAACTGATTGCCAGTGCTCCTCTCGGACCGACGCACGGAAGACGGGAGGGGAGGGGGGAAGAGACGGCTCAACTTGGGACAACACATTATCTTTGCTCCAAAATTTTTTGAAAGAGTATTTCTTCGGTCAGTTAATTTAGGAACGCCCAGTTTAATGAGAGCCTCTTCATGTGAAATATTATGATCACCCAATAATTATGAAATACTTTTTACATCACTGGTCCAGTAGACCTCCTTGGGCTGTGAAAGATTGGAGATTGAGAATGAGATAGAGAAAGATTGGGAAAGAAATCGAAGTATTCAGCTATGGACGTTGTTTGGTCCACTTAAATAAGTCCGTAAAGCAGCATGGACCTAACAAAGCTCATTTATTTGCTTTTAGAAACCACATTTTTCGCTTCATCGTTGCTTGTAAGCTGTGCGACACCATGCGTCAGTTTTATAACTTGGTAAGCTCTCCCGTATCCTCTTAGCTCACCTTAAAGTTTAACTGAAAAGCCAACTTATTTATGTGTCATTTGATTGAATACACTGAAGTATTTGGATTCTGCAAAGGGATTTTTTTATTTTCCACTATTTACTCTAGTTATGACGTTCAGAATATCTGCGGCCGTCCCCGCAACGAAAATTCTACTATGACGCGGGAAATTTTAGTCTCAACACAAAGGCGGCTTTTCAGTGGGCAATGGCGAGATTGGTGAAGATTGTTTAGTGCCTGAACAAAAAAAAAAAATCATAAATCTTTCTCGTAGGGCATGCAACAAAAATACAAGTGCATAGAGGTATCACACGGAAATTCCACTATTAGAAAATCGATAGTTCATGAATAGCCGAACAACAAAGCAACGCATTTTCAGCGGCTCTTCAGGCCAATTTTAGTGAATAAGTGATGGGTAACTAGATTGCCCTATACCAGCCCTTTTCGCTTGAACTCTTAAGTTATCTTAAACTGCACTTCGATTCAATCTGAGATATGAATTGTGACAGGATTGTCCTACGGGTTGGTTTTTGGCTTCGTCTAGTTCTTTATACAGGAGTCAGGCGCATCCCAGTACAGCTTTCAGGGTTTCGTTTGCCGCTCGGTGTCAGCGGACCCCGTTTGAAGGCATCTTTCACGTGACACGACCTCTCTGACAGATCGTTCCAAAGTGAAATGACACGGTTACGAAAGAAATGACTGTCGAGTTTTTTTTATTTATTGATAGAAAGCGACGTTAAGTCGAAGCTTCTCTCTCTCCAAGCACATAAACTTTTATTACATTTCTGAACACTGCACTATACACTTATAAACATACAACAAATCTGAACTAAAAAGGGTTCACATACGCGCTATGGCTGAACGTTGTACCAGTAAGATGTTGCTTGATTGAAAGTAAATTTGGTTGGGAAACGGTCTCCTCAGATAAGCCATTCCATCATTGGCATGGCTGCTTCCGAGAATGGTCTCCTTTTCGACCAATTTAGAGAAACGTGCGTTCAAGCAAAGGAAAGAGGCTTTCGTTGTGTGCAAAAAAAAAAATGTTTTCGGGCGCCAGCTTAGAGAGGAGAGGTAACGATTCTGGAGTGCTTTAAGGTTGCGTAAGATATCAGACTGGTTTTTGCGAGTTTTGTCATACTAAGTAAGGTAAAGATTTTTTTTTGTTTTTACCAAGGACGTCGGAAGTTTAATACTACTCCGGACATACCCCCCCCCCCCCGACACACAGTGCTAGTAAAACATATATAGTCCTGCTAGTACATATGTATGAGAAAGGGCAACAAATAAGGTAAGATCGATGTCTGCTTTATTCGCTAAGAAGCCAGGCCACATGACACCTTCCCTTTCCTCTACTTCCTCCCTTCCCTTCCCTTCCTCCACCCTTTAAATCGGAAAGAACCAGACTTCCAAGAGAAGCAGCTATGAAAGTACCGAAACTCACACCTGTCGCTTGTAAAACTGAAAGGTACCTAATAGTTTCGTGCCTCAGTTTACCTTGTATCGTAACAACCTTACCTGAATTATTGCATTTATTCTATGACAATAGTATATATGTTTTAGTTGTAGGTTAATGGCAAGTGCCAATTAATTTGCTCGCGCAATAAATGTTGTCCCGCATTAATTTGAAATTAAATTAAATTAAAATCCCTAGATCTCAAGAAACCAGATGCCAAGCCCGGCGCAGCCAAAGACAAAGCCGCCGAGAATGGAACGGCGCGAAAACCGGCCGAGCGAAATTCAACAGACAAATCAAGGCCAGTCCGCTCCCCACGCCGTGACGTCCTTGGTGTAAATAAAGCAGGAAGTGCTATTGTGAAAGGACCCCGCAATCCTACAAGGCGTCCCAGGCCCCCTCTTGGGGTCCGAACTGCCGCTCCGGTGCTGACGCACAAGGCTATAAGGGTAAGACAACTTGCTCGTTAGTCTAAGGAAGAAACGTACAGTATAGGTCGTGTTCCACCCCACTTACCATAGTAACTACGCGTGACGCCGCCGCTTCTCTTGGCGTCAAGGCTGGAACGAATTTTTCTGCGTTTAGCCGAATATCGCACCATGCTTTAATCCGGCAAATCGCGTCACAGAGACCGTGGTTTCCACGCATACTAGGTTCCCGAGTCTGGCAAGCAAATAGTTACTTTTCGAGAAGGTTGGAACGGTAAGCGCAGTAACTTTTCAAAAGGTTGGAATGAAAATAGCAAATAATAGTTACTATTGTAATAGGGCGGAACACGCTCGTCGTACGTCTTCACAAAGGGATCGTGCTGCACACGAAGCACTGTCGAGAAAGGAACCCGCGATCCTGCGGCTCTCTCCAGTTCAGCTGGGCGGATTCTAACGCCTTCTAAGTTCTTTGTCCAAATATTCAAACAATGCATAAACAGATACGTCAGCTACGATGCTTTGGTAGCGATAGTGCCCTTCTTGGCTACAAACCTGCAATCGAACCTGAGCCTCGTTTCAAGTGCCATATAGCGATTGTAATTTCTGTCCGTCAGTCGGTCTGTTCGTCCGGTTTTGCTAGTTCGGGCACTTCCAGATAAGCTAGGACAATGAAACTTGGCAGGCGTATCAGGGATCGGACCAGATTAAATTAGAAATAGTCGCTTCCCCGATCCGACCATCTGGAGGGGAGTGGAGGGAGGGGGAATCCGGAAAAATCAGATATTTTTAGCTTACGAACGGGTGATTGGATCTTAATGAAACTTGATATATGGAAGGACCTCGTGTCTCAGACGTTCCATTTTAAATCCAGACCGGATCCGGTGACATTAGGGGAAGCTGGAGGGGGAAACCGGAAATCTAGGAAAACGCTTAGAGTGGAGAGATTCGGATGAAACTTAGTGGAAAGAACTAGCACAAGTCCTAGATCCATGACTGACATAACCGGAACGGATCCGCTCATTTTGGGGAAATTGGGGGGGGGGGGGATCCGAATGTCTAGTGATCCCGCGAGTTCGGTTGCTTCCTGATGTGCTAGGACGACGAAAATTGGCAGGCATGTCAGGGGACCGACGAGATTCAATAGGAAATAGTCACTTCCCCGATCCGACCATCTGGGGGGGGGGGGGGAGTGGAGGGAGGGGGAAGCCAAAAATTTAGGTTTATTCAAACAATGTTTACAACGGATACGTCAGCTACGATTCTTCATCAGCGATATTTCGGCCCTTCTTGGCAAGGGTCCTCGTCAGGCTGTCAATCCTCTGGGTCAACATCGGGGAAGGAAACAAACCTGTAATAAATAACTGAAGCTTCTACCGACTATAAATATCTTATTAAAGTAAATTACCTTCAAATACCAATTTAGTAAAAAAAACTAGTCCTGAGATTTAATTTTTGACACGAACGCTGATTTGCTGCACGATTGGGGCGATGACAGGAAAGGTTTTTTTCTGCATTTTGATCAAATTCGATTTTGTTATTAATAAGGGGCTGAAAACTTAAATATTATTTCATTAATAACCTCGTTCTACGTTTCTATTATGGAGTACTCGCCTGTATCTGTTACTTTGAATAATTACTGCACGGAAAAACTATATCTAGGTCGGTAATAGAGACTGATGAAGGAAGAGGTTCAGAGCACAAAAGGACCTAGTAAATTTCGCTATATCAAGGTTCTTAAGTCCTTTTGATTCATGCAAACCCCTTCCTTGTAGAGGATAGGGTAGTGTAGAATTAGTTGATAAAGAAATCACAGCGAGCGCCGAATTTGACTTTATCGTCCACATAAAAATACTCGTTAACCTACAAAATACTTCTCATAAATCTTCGAAGTTTGTCATAGATAAATTTTAAATATTTAATTTAAAAGTTAAATAATTAAACATAAAGTATATTTGACGGCGCAAAAAGGATAAGTCAGCTACATTTTATTAGAGCTGTATTTCGCCCTTCTTGGCAAGGGTCTTCTTCAGGCTCAATCCGCTCAAGCTGGAAAATGAACTTGTGAAAAAAAACAATTAAAGATTCTTCCTTAAATATCTGATTTTATGAACTTCTAAGGACTATCTAAACATAAAGTATAAGAAAGTGACCAGGGGATGGTTGGTAATTTATTGTAGAGCTCGACAAAAGACGGAACAGAGCTCTTTAAGGCTCTCCTGAATAGCAACTAATGTCGACTAAGAAAGAAAATAAAAATTAAAGAAGACATTCAAAATATTTGTAAATTGTGTTTCCAGTTGATATATTGTTTGGCTTCAAAATATGCAGTGTTAATTATTCACTGCGCTAATTTTAGGAATTTGAGAATTACACTGTCAGAAGTTTCATAACAGATTGCGCATAACACCTTCAAGAATAACACCTTTTCACTTAGAAATAAACTGTTATGAACAATTAAGTTCACACTATTTCGTGCCTAGATCTCCAATAACACCTTCAATTGGTAAAAATACTAACGGGAACGAAAGAAACATAACATATAACATCCCAAAAAGTTATCTGTTGAAACCGCGCATCCTGCTGTTGTCGTTATGTAACTTCTGACAGTGTAGTATTTTTACCTATTGAAGGTGTTGTTGGAGATCTGGGCACGAAATAGTATAAACTTAATTGGTCATAACACTTTTTCTAAGAGAAAAGGTGTTATTCTTGAAAGTGTTCTGCGCAATCTGTTATGAAACTTCTGACAGTGTACGGAGAACACTGAATAGAGTGACCCGCTATGAACCCGTAGGAAGTGAATGTATGTGTAGCTGTGTGTGAAACTTCGGTGAAAGAAAAAGCTTGCATGCGTCACCGTATAGATGATACCTTTGGTTACAAGCAGAAACAGCATATTTGTTTCCGTCTGTAAAACCATCCGTGTGTCCCCCCAGCTTTCTACCGATAGTCACTAAAATCAACCACTGTTTTTTGGGATCCGAAAACGTAAGTGGAGGGATACCTATGACATCACAAAAGTTGCCCGTCTGTCCGTCCGTCTGTGAGCTCGATAACTCTCGAGGGGAATGAGATATTTTGATGAAACTTGGTGTGAGAATTCTTTGGGTCAAGTGTAAGGTCAAGTTCGTAGGTCGGATTTGTAGCCCTAAATTTAGGGTTGGGGGTTCAAAGTAAGGGACAAACAAAATATTTTTAAACAGCTAATCTGATAGTCGCTTATGGGGTAAGAAGACATGCTGATGAAAACCATTTACTCGCCGGACAAGTAGTTCGTCCCGAATCCGGCAAAAACCGGGAAGCTTGTTAAAAGTAAAAGTTTTACTTGATGTTGATTACATGTTCGATTTAGTGGTAAGAAGACATGCTGAACACTTATGCGAAAATCATTTTCTAACCGGACAAGTAGTTCGTCTGGAATCCGGCCAAAACCGGGAAATTTGTTAAAATTATAAGTTTTATTTGTAGTTGATTAGATAGATGTTGAGTTCGTATATGACAATCATTTTGTACCCGGACATTTAGTTCGCCCGGAATCCGGCTGGAACCGTAAAATTTGTTATAAGTTAAACTTTTATTTGAAGTTGATTGGATGTTCGATATTGGGAAAAGAAGATACGCTGAATTGGTTTTTTTGCTTTCTTTTTTTTACCGGACAAGTAGTTCTGGAATCCGGCCGAAACCAGAAAATTGGCAGAAGTAAGGGAGGAAATTTTCGTCAAAATAGATATGACTTATAGGGGTAAACACACATGTTGAGTCCATATCTGAACTTGGTTTTCTCAGATAATTAGCTATTTGGCCTTAATCTGTTTTCTGAACTTTGATAAAAATGTTCAAGGAGTGTGGCGAAGACAAGACCCAATTGTCTGGATCAAATATTAAGTTTTTGGGATCCCATCGAAACCTTACGTATTGTTATAATCGGCGACCCGGTCTACAGCTTTGGAATGTGTGTACTATATTTAGTAACTCTTAGGAGATTACACTGTCATGATTTTAATGACAGATAGCACAAGGATGCGCGGTTCCAGTAGACAAAACTTAGGATGTTAGCTGTTATGTTTTACAAATGTTGTGCATTAAAACGTCGTCCATACAAGCGAAACCTGGCCGAAAAAGCATCTGCCGACTTTTTTTTATTGTCAATAAGATGCTTTTTAATAATAATAAGATGCTTAATAATAATAAGATGCTTTTTAATAATAATAAGATTTATAATAATAAAATAATAAGATGCTTTTTGGCGTTTTTTCGACTTTTCCAGACAATGCTTGTTATGAATAAGGTTTGAATGCGTAATGTTTGAAAAACATAATAGGTAACATCCTAAGTGTTATCTGTTAAAACAGCGCATCCTTGTGTTAGCTTTTAAGAAACTTACGACAGTGTAATTTCTCATCCTTCCTTTCCTCCTTTCAGTGTCCCGGATACAGACACATTTTTTCCAGTTGTCTTTAAAATAGTTACTGCAATAGTTTGATAATTAAATGTAAAAAAAAAGAAGTATACTGAAACAGTACGAATGAAAACGATTCAAATAGCCCCTAACCAAATCGTTAAAAAATAGAAAAAAGGCTCAATTCATTATGAAACTTCAGACATTGCCGAGCTTCGAGTGGCGCCGAAGAATGCGATGAAACTCCTGGAATATATTTATGCACGGTAATGAGCATAAACAATAATTTAAGCAACATAAATCCAAATTAAATCAGCACACGAACTTTTTAAGTCTTTCTTTTGCTCAGTTGCTTTTGCATTTTCTAACGGACAGATTACGGCGTCCGAAGTATTGCAGCGATTTGTCATTACTATGACAGTTGAACATAATGACGAAAGAAATACATTAAGTGAACAGCAGACGGAATTAAACGAATCTGATTTCATTATGTGTGTAAAAAGAACCTGAGACACATGGCTCTTAGGAGCTATTAGGTTCTTAATTTATCATTCCCAGTTGACTGTTTTAGAGAAGAAAAATAAACCACAGTAGTTGAAGGCTCGGCACTTTTTGGGATCCGATAACGTATCACAAAAGTTGTCCGTCTGTCCGTCCGTCGGATAGCACGATAACTCTCGAAAGGAAGGAGATAGGTGTGAGGATTCTTTGGGTCAAGGGAAAGGTCGAGTTCGTAGATGGGCTCTGTAGCTCTAGATCAAGGAGTGGGGGAGGGGGTTCAAATCAAGGGGCAAACAAAATATTTTTTAACAGCTAATGAGACAGTCGATTAAGGGGTAAGAAGACATGCTGAAAACGAATATGAAAACCATTTTTTGCCGGACAAATAGTTCGTCCGGAATCCGGCCGGAACCGAAACGTTTTTTAAAACTAAAAGTATTATTTAAAGTTGATCAGATGTTCGATATATGGGTAAGAAGGCATGCTGAACATTTATGTAAAAATCATTTTCTACCCGGACAAGTAGTTCGCCCGGAATCCGGCCAAAACCGGAAATTTGTTAAAACAAAATTTTTATTTGTAGTTAATTAGATGTCCGATCTGGGGGTAAGCAGAGATGCTGAAACCGTATATGACAATCGTTTTTTACCTGGACAGTTCGCCCGGAATCCGGCTGAAACCGGAAAATTTGTTGTAAGTTGAAGTTTTGATTATATGTTCGATATAGGGGTAAGGAGATACGCTGAGTTTGTTTTTGGGCTTTAATTTTTTGCCGGACTTGTAGTTCCGTGATTCGTCCGAAACCAGAAATTTGGTAGAAGTAAGGCTGGAAGTTTCGATCCATTTCTTTGAAATAGATATGACTTATAGGGGTAAACACACACGCTGAATCCGTTTTTCTTAAAGATTTCTCAGATGATTAGCTATTTGGCCTCAACTTTTTTAAATAGTAAAAATGACTGGCGAAGACAAGACCCCATTGTCCGGGTCAGATTTGGAATTTTTGGGATCCCATCGAAACCTTTGGTCTTGTTGAAGAAGTTTTCCTTTACTGTAACTTGACTGTTGTTGCCAACCAACTATACGATTTTTAAACCAGAGGAAAAAAGAAAACCACCAAACAAACTTGGGATTTTTTCTTTATTTTCTGTTCATGGTAGCTACAAATGAGACTCGTGTGCGAGTCTTTTTTCCCCTCCTCAGTGAAACAAGTATGACACCTACGCTTTCCATTTTTACTTTAAAACAAATCTTTAGTCTCTTTACTTCTTCTAATCATACTTTAACTTTATCGTTCAAATTTTCTCCTTCAGTTTTTTCAAGAACTAAATTTATCAAAATTAAAAATCAGTGGAAAGCATCCAAACATTATTGTAACTTCTCAAAAACGAAATAAAACGCGAAACTTAACAAAACAAAGGAAATAAAACGCGAAACTTAACAAAACAAAGGAGCACAACCCACGCCGAGAGATGCCTTTTCACAGTAGGCAAAAAAACAAGACACTCCTCTACAACAGTTGCGTTTTTGAAGATACCATGGTAGATGATACCACGTTCTGAAGTAAGTAAGTAAAGTATCTATTACCCGTATTTTTAACTTAGAACAAAATGGAGTAAAGAAGAAAATAATGACAAAAAAGGAAGAGAAATTTAAAGCAGAACACAGATACAGACACGTGACATTCTACAAAACAGTTGCGCAATCAAGAACTATAAAAGTGTTTAAGCCTTTGTATTTTTGAAGATACCATGGTATCTAATACCACGTTCTGAAGTCATTTTTGCAGTTACCGTGGTATCTCATAGCACGGTCAAGATTCGTTAGTGCAGTTACTAAGGATCTGGCCGCTCTGGTTACAGTAGTAGCTGAAAAGCCATCTTGCTCCAACACAAGAGCCTAGGGCTTGTCAAATTGGCGGGAAAGACTTTTCCCATTTGTGATATGAGTGGATGTAAGTATTTATTTTGGGATGACTTGTAAAAGTACGAATTCGGCAATTTCCGTTTTTGCAAAGCAACCGTGATATCAGAGACCATAGTTGCGTTTTTGCGGATACCATGGTCGGTTGGTATCTGATACTAACTGGGTCTGCATTTTGTCGTTTTTGCAGTTACCGTTGTATCTGAAACTACGGTTGCTTTACAAAAACGACAATTGTCGAATTTACGCTTTTAGAAGTCATCCCAAAAGAAAAACTGCTATCCACTCGCATCACAAGTGCCAGGCTTCTCCCCACCAATTTGACAAAATCCTAGGCTCTTGTGTTCGTGATGATGGAAGTGAGGTGACTTTTTCAGATACCACAATCTGTTTCCACGGTAACTGGCCAGATACCACGATAACTGCAAAAACTTCTTTGGAACGTGGTATCAGATACCATGGTATCTGCAAAAACGCAACTCATGGTAACTGCAAAATCGCAACCAGTAATATCAACCCCATCATACCTCGCAACTTTAAAACTTCAGCATATGGAACATATTTAAAACTTTAAAACTTCAGCATATGGAACATATTTAAAACTTTATATATTGAAGATTTCGACAAATTTGGATTTAACCATAATAATTCGAGAAGAATAAAAGCGCTATCCATCTACCTATAAGTTCATTTCAACTTGAGCCTGAAGAGGACCCTTGCCAAGAACGGCCGAAATATAGCTCTAATAAAATGTAGCTGACTTATCTGTTTTGCACCGTCAAATATGATTCGCAGTCACGTTGGGCTGAAGGAACTATACGCTTTTTTTCTTCAGGATGAGCGCGACCGCCAACGGGAGCGAGAATTAGAGCGCGAGCGTCGCGAGGAAGAGCGACGCCGACGGGCTGACACGGAGAAGCATCTCGCATTCGAGCGCAGATCGCGCAACGAGGCGCTTGCTCTTGAGCGTGAAAGGGAGAAGCTTCGACTCGAGCGCGAGAAATTGGAGCGCGATAAAGCCGAGCTTCTGAGGCTGGAGCGGGAGAGGCAGAGGATGGAGAGAGAAAGGATTGAACAAGAGAGGGAGGAGATTCGCCGCCAGATGCAGTAAGTTCGCTTCCTGGCCCGGCACACTGTAGGCATAAACATGAGTTGTGTTTTACTCTCCGTCAACAACACAAAGGAGAAAAAGATGAAGTATGGGAAAAAGAAAAGAAAAGCAAGACAACATTGACCTTGATACAAAATGAAACAAATCTGGCATGGGGATGCAACATCCTTATTATCTGAAGCTTGCCACATTATCATCAATACTTAGAATACGGTCTGCCTGCCATAGAGTACTTTTGAATCGGGTATCGGCTCCGGTATCAGCATCAGCCTTGACGTGACTTACTTGCGGCACTGCCCTTAGCCAGGAAGTGTAGTGGGTGGTCGGGCATAAGCCGTCGCGTGCGCTGCCATTCCTGTCACCTTCCCCAGATTTGTCTAGGTACCAGTTTGAAACTGGGTCGACTTTGACTTGTCTTACAGTGCCAAGCTACTAACCCCCGCCCCAAACCAAACGGTAGGATCCTCCCCCAGATTTTTCAGCGGCGAGAGTAAGACCTGAGAGAGTGGTAGCCCAGCCAATACCCAAATTGCAGCCAATTAAACACGCCACGACTCGTTACCTGAGAAGCTTTTTTCCCGCCTTCGTCAACCTTTTTAAACTCGCATCATTAATGGTATATAGATTTGAATATTTTATGTTATGTTTGACAAGTTTTTGATATATCTAAACTAGTGTAGAATTATTTTTATATAATTAGTGTCAATATGGACGAGAACCACCAAATCGGCTTGACCGTTAGGATCGGTTTCGAGAATAAATTTAACTGAATTGAATTTAACTAAGGAGGTTCGAACCTGCGCCCCGAGGGGATCAGGAAATTTTCTACTCCAGCGTGCTAACCATTCGGCAAGTACGGACGTATCAGCTATATTCCCTGCCTCTTGAGCACGTTCGTGCTTGATCGGTAAAGTCTTAGATTGTAAGCGAGCTAATCACGTGTGATGGTGTTAAAAAGATAGTTAAGCTGAAGTTTTATCATTAAAATCTGAAACTTTCCGTTTGAGATCAACATAAAATATTCTCAGGTCAAGTTGAGGTTGCATTGAGAAAGCAGCAGTGCGCCTTGAGAACCTTTCCCCGTTGAAGCAGTCGAAGCGTTTGAGGGGTTTTCCTGGAAATCTTATGACGTGCACAACTCTCGAACACGGATTATCTATGCCAATTATCTGTGGCGGTTCCCCCCTACCATACTCTTTTACCTCAAAGAATTTAAAATTGAATCCCTTTCTTCCCGTCGCGAAAAACTATGCCGTAACTTTGGCCCCTCCCTTCTCCAGCACTACATGTACCTTTCATTTCCTTCCCCCACCCTTTGTTCCGTAAGATCTCGTCCCCCCCCCCCCCCCGAGAAGTGGCTGAGAAGGTTCCCATACTGACCCCAATCTACTGTAACACTATGCGCTACAGTAGAAGCTTTGTGCCGAGTTTGGTAAAGCAGTATCTTTAGCATTTTTCTGCCCTGTTATTTTTTGGGATCCCAAAACGTAAGTTGAGGGATACCTATGACTTCGGAAAAGTTGTCCGTCTGTACGTCCGTCCGTCTGTAAGCACGATAACTCTCGAAGGGAATGAGATATTTTGATGAAACTTGGTATGAGGATTCGTTGGGTCGGCGGACCAGTCGAGTTCGTAAATGGGCTTTGTAGCCCTACATTTAGGGGTGGGGGAGGGGGTTCAAATTAAGGGGCAAACAAAATATTTTGAAACAGCTAATGTGATAGTCGATTATGGGGTAAGAAGACATGCTGAAAACGACTATGAAAACCATTCACCACGATGGTGAAAACCATTTTGTAATCGGACAAGTAGTTCGCCCGGAATCCGGTCAAAACCGGAAAGTTTGTTAAAAGTAAAAGTTTTATTTGAAGTTGATTAGATGTTTGATTTAGAGGTAGGAAGACATGCTGAAGACGATGGTCAAAACCATTTTCTCGGCGGACAAGTAGTTCGCCCGGAATCCGGCCCAGACCGGAAAGTTTGTTAAAATTAAAAGTTTTATTTGGAGTTGATCAGATGTCCGATTTAGGGTAAGAAGACATGCTGAACTTTTATGTGAAAACAATTTTCTTCCCGGTCATGTAGTTCGCCCGGAATCCGGCCCAAACCGGAAAATTGTTAGAAGTTAAAGTTTTATTTCTAGCTGATTAGATAACCGATTTAGGGGTAAGAAGAGACGCTGAATCCGTGTGTGACGATCATATTTTACCCGGACATATAGTTCGACCGGAATCCGGCTGGAGTCGGAAAATTTGTTATAAGTTAAATTTTTATTTGAAGTTGATTAGATGTTCATTATTGGGGAAAGAAGATACCCTGAGTTCGTTTTTGAGCATTCTTTTTTCGCCGGACAAGTAGTTCTAGAGTTCGGCCGAAACCGGGAAATTGGCAGAAGTGGCAGGAACTTTTCGTCAAAACAGATATGACTTATACGGGTAAACACACATGCTGAATCCATATCTGAACTTGGTTTTCTGAGATGATTAGCTATTTGGCCTTAATCTGTTTCTGAATTTTAATTGTAAGAATGTTCAAGGATTCTGGCGATGACTGGATCTGGCTAAGACAAGACCCAGTTGTCTGGATCAGATATTGAATTTTGGGATCCCATCGAAAAGTTTGGTCTTGTTTCTGTTGACAACTTATTTTATTTTTGTTTATGACTAAAAAAAAACATCGTATTTGGGCTCTGCCCACGAGATATATTTTGCTTTATTATCAAGTAAATTGAAAAAATAAAATAAATTGAAATTGATCCGATCGGGATGGAACTGAATAGTCGGCAGGACCTCATGTCCTTGGATGTTCCATTTATAGGTCCGGACCGTATGCGACGTGCATGCTAATTATCCTTGCAAGCCTCATATGATGTTTCAGCGCTTGTTTTGCATTTTATTCACCAGTTAAATGCTTTTTCTCTGTCTGATTTTCTTATTAAGACCAAACTTGAGCTTGTTCGTATGGGCGCATCCAGATCGCGCCTTTTTTTTTTTCGCCGAAGACTATTCTGGTCTAACAGCCGATAGTCATGTGTAAGTCCCTTACATGTCTAGCAATTGGGTTCCGCCTTTTTGTTGTTTGAGTGTGCACCTTACGCTTGAAGTTGTCAAACCCTCGAAGAAAAGTTATCCCTCAAACGTTGGAAAAAACAACAACAACAACAGAATGTCGGAAGAAGGGACTAAATTGACTTTGCAGACAGTTGAACTTTTATCTTTTCAATCGCACATCTCGACGAATGAAAACTTGGAACATTAACTTATGGATCCGGATGGTGCCTCTAAATGATCTTCGAGTTCGGGTTTGAGCTCGGGACTTGCATGAAGGTAATATCGACGTTGCAAATCCTAGAATTTTCCGATTTAACTTCTTTAAAGGACCCGTTGCACTATTTACTATTCTGCTTACAGTATTTAAAAATATTTGAATACTTTAAAACTAGGCTGTGCTTTCAACAAATAGTCCATGGTTTTCGCTGTTTTAAGCCATTTTCGAGACCCGTTGACTTACAGCGAAAACAGGGAAAAAAATTACATAACCGTTTTTTCTGATGGAAATATTTCTCGCAGACAACCGTCGACAGCGTAATAGCCTACATATCGAAGGTAGCAAAACACGGCAAATGAGAAAATCAGCGTGGTTTTGTTAGAGGGGTTAGAATTTGCCGTACGAAATTGTGGTCTCTGGGTTTAGAAACGTATGGAGCGATTATGGGAAGTAGGTTGCTTTAGTATTATAGGTAAGACAGGTCCTTTAAGCATTTGAAGTCCGGCATTCCCACGTTTTACCATACTTTTTGTCTGCGCTCCTTAGCACTACTGACAATACGAGTTTCTGCCGCATTGAATTGTCTTCTGTATTTTTCGAATTGGCCCGCCGGTTCATTCGGACCATCTCAGGAGATTTTAGGAGCGGATGTTTTCCGGGTTTACGGTTTCTTGTTAGTGCAGAAAAGACAATTGCCCAATTTGTGGAACATTTTCCGTGACGTTTTCCAATAACCGGATCCTCCTGTCCTCGGTGTTTCTTCGCTTGGTAAAGTTTGAAAATTTCTTAGAGGAAATGCTGCTCCGAGTTATGGGGAAGGAGATGAAATTGCCTCGGGAGATAGGAACGCTGTGACAAGCCAATTATAGGCGTTAGTTTATGCTCGGGCTCTCGCGAACGGTCCTAGCTTGGGGCCCCATTTAGATACATCTTGATTGACTAAGAAACTAAGTAAACACACAGATTTGAATTTTTGGGATCCCATCGAAAAGTTTGGTCTTGTTCCAAATATCAAGTTTCATTAAGATCCGATTCCCCGTTCAAAAGTTATAAATACGTCAATATTCCTGATTCCCCATCCCTCCGCTCCCCCCACGGTGGTCGGATCGGGGAAGTGAGTGATAATTTCCAAATTAGTTTGGCCGGGTCCCTAATATGCCTGCCAAGTTTCATCGTCCTAGCGCATGTGTAAGCATCTTAAGTCGGGATCAACGGAATTCTGGAACCCTCCCCCAACTCTCCCCACAGTCCTCAGATCCGCTCCGGTCTTGTCAACTATGTATCTAGGGCTTGTGCTTGTTCTTCCCACCAAGTTTCATCCCGATCCATCCACTCTGAATATGTCACACGATTTCCCGTCTCCCCCTCGACCCCCCCCCCCAAATCAGTGGATTCATTCCGGACCTGAAGTGTGACATCTGAGACACGAGGTCTTTCCAAATATCAAGTTTCATTAAGATCCGATTCCCCGTTCAAAAGCTATAAATACGTCAATATTTCGGATTCACTCCCCCTCGGTGGTTGGTTGGATGGTGGTTGGATGACTATTTCGAAGCTATTTTGGTCGCGTCCCTAATATGCCTGCCGAGTTTCATCGTCCTAGCACATGTGTAAGCCCCTTAAGTCGAGATCACCGGAATTCCGGAACCCTCCCTCCAGCTCCCCCCACAGTGCTTCCGGTCTGGTCTTGTCAGCTCTGTCTCTAGGGCTTGTGCTTGTTCTTCCCACCAAGTTTCATCGCGATCCGTCCACTCTGAACATGCCACATGATTTCCGGTTCCCCCTCCAGCTCCCTCCAAAGTCACCGGATCCATTCCGGACTTGAAGTGTGGCATCTGAGACACGAGCTTTTTCCAAATATCAAGTTTCATTAAGATCCGATTCCCCGTTCAAAAGTTATAAATACGTCAATATTCCGGATTCCCCCTCCCTTCACTCCAAGTTAGTTTGGTCGGGTCCCTGATATGTCTGCCAAGTTTCATCGTCCTAGCACATGTGTAAGCATCTTAAGTCGGGATCACCGGAATTCCGGAACCCTCCCTCCAACTCCCCTCACAGTGCTCGGATCCGATCTGGTCTTGTCAACTATGTATCTGGGGCTTGTGCTTGTTCTTCCAACCAAGTTTCATCCAAATCCATCCACTCTGAACATGTCACACGATTTCCGATTCCCCCCTCCAACTCCCCCCAAAGTCACCGGATCCATTCCGGACTTGAAATGGGACATCTTAGACATGAGATCTTTCGAAATACTAAGTTTCATTAAGATCCGATTCCTCATTCAAAAGTAAAAAATACGTCAATATTCCGGATTCCCCCTCCCTCCACTCCCCCCATGGTGGTCGAATCAGGAAAGTGACTATTTAAAAGTTAGTTTGGCAGTGTCCCTAATATGCCTGCCAAGTTTCATCGTCCTAGCACTTCTGGAAGTACCCTAACTCGAGATGAGTGGCCTGACAACCGACAGACCGAAAAGTAGGTATATGGCAATTGAGCGGAGCTGCAAGTGCCATAAAAACACATGTTCATTTAGATACTAATTTTAGTACCAGAAATCTAATTAAATAAAGGCTCTAGAAAATTTCGAGACCGAAAAAATTCTGCTCTCTGATCCAACGGCCGAAATCTTTGTCAAAGCCTGTCAACATGATTACTCCAGTTAAGGTCTGTCGATAGAATGATACCCAAAAGTTTGAGCTCCTCCACCTAGCTCCCAGATGCCCAACGGCCGACATCTTTGTTAAAGCCTGTCAATATGATTATCCCACGTAAAATCTGTCGATAGAGTGATACCCAAAAGTTTGAGCTCCTCCACCTCGCTCCCAGATGCCCAACGGCCGACATCTTTGTTAAACCCTGTCAATATGATTATCCCACGTAAAATCTGTCGATAGAAAGATACCCAAAAGTTTGAGCTCCTCCACCTCGCTCCCTGCTCCCAGATGCCCAACGGCCGACATCTTTGTTAAAGCCTGTCAATATGATTATCCCACTTAAAATCTGTCGATAGAATGATACCCAAAAGTTTGAGCTCCTCCACCTCGCTCCCTGCTCCCAGATGCCCAACGGCCGATATCTTCGTCAAAGCCTGTCGACATGATTACTCCCACTTAAGGTCTGTCAATAGAATGACAACCAACAGTTTGAGCTCCTCCAGCTCGCTCCCTGCTCCCAGATGCCCAACGGCCGACATCTTTGTTAAAGCCTGTCAATATGATTATCCCACGTAAAATCTGTCGATAGAATGATACCCAAAAGTTTGAGCTCCTCCACCTCGCTCCCTGCTCCCAGATGCCCAACGGCCGACATCTTTGTTAAAGCCTGTCAATATGATCATCCCACGTAAAATCTGTCGATAGAATGATACCCAAAAGTTTGAGCTCCTCCACCTCGCTACCTAGGGGTATTAAGCATTAGCAGGGTAAAAAGAAAGAGAAATAAGAACATCACGAAAACCAGTAAATTTGCTGAAGAAGTTGGCACAGTGAGCAGAAAGGTGGCACGACTGTGATAAAACTGTGCACTTTTCTCTTGTAATTGGACCCAAGGCAAAAAGCTTCGCCGTGATGTGTTGATTACGGGTCCAGCGAGGAAGGGAATGGAAGTATTTGGAAAACGTGACGTCTTTCTTCTAAATCGCTTCACTGAATTTGATGAAAGGAAAAAGAAAATTCTCAATCTGAGTCTGTTTTTAGACTGGAAGAAGCACGGAGGGCTGCTGTAGTCTCTGCGCCGAAGCGGTCTGCCACCGAGGATTATTACTATGCTGATCGTAAGCGGACAGTGCTTGAACCGGCCCCAGAACGTTATGCCAGCAGCGCTTCTGCTGCTAGCTCGTCTAGATATGAACCAGTTGCGAAATCTAGGTAAGACCCAAAGTCATATGTTATTACTCCAGAGACTATCAATCAATCAGTAAAACTCTTGATGACTATCTCTCCCTGCCCATGCAGAATCTCCGGGTACCTGCGGAAAAAAGCAAGACGCGGTGTCACAGCTGCCCCCAAAGATCGCCGTGATTGTTTGACACAGGATTTGAGTCGTTGAGTTTGAGTCGTTATGGACACGTTTACTCCATCTTCCTGAGGATCACTGGCGTGTTTTCGACTTGGTCATATAGAGTATTGTACTTTGGTAGAACAAAATAATACATTTGAAATATAGACAGTAGAGGTATGCTTATTTGAACAGTTACTTTAATTTGAACAGTGACGTTTTCGGCTAAATGGTAGAATGGAGATTCAAAATACCTATTCAGGTGTTTTCAGGGAACTTTAAAGGACCCCTCGCACTATTTACTCTTTAAGCTCCATTATTTCCGAACAGTTGAATACTTAAAAACTAGGCTCTGCTTACGGCAAATTACCCACGGCTTTGTGTGTTCTTTGTTCGAACAGGAGAAATTCAGATGTATACAACTAATAGGAATTTGTTTGAGACGGATTTCTGTGTTTGCAATGGGGTGGAGAAGGAGGGGGGGGGGGCTTTCATTTGTCCGTTGGAACTTTTCAGTGAGGTTTTATCACAAAGAAATGCGATCCACAACTTCTGGAAGTCTGATCGTTATTTTTTTTTTCCGGGAAATAAGTTTTAGTGTCGCCCCTTCTGACCTAGCAGATCTAGTTTGTTTGAACTACCAAGTTCGGGGATTAAACTTTCTGGCTGGCTAAAGAAGTTGAGCACTCTTTTAGTAAGTTAGACAAACTTGTTTTATGAGAAGCGGTCCGTAGAGGCTCTTCATTTGTTTTTGAAGTTTCGTATTTCTTCCACTTTGTTCAAAGGAGTTAATTCGTATAACGGAAAATGGGGTAGGAACGATAACCAGTCGACAGGAATGATTGTTGTAAACACAACTGTACCTGCCAACGATACTCACAAAAAGCACAAACCAATTTCGTTCCACTATAGTCCCTTTAGAGCAAATAGTATCTTCACTGGCTCATCAGTTATTCATTAAGTCTGGCAACATTCACTGACCTTAGGGGACACAAGTTTTCTTCTTAAGAATGTTATCGGGGTTCCCTTTGAGGTACCTAAGAGTGTAAGGGTCACGATTGAAGGTATCGCGCGAGATGGTTACGCGTGAAGGCGCCCTTACCGTGTGGCTTGGCGAGGATGAAAATATGGGTAAAATAAACCGGATAGATATTATCCTTTGGGGGGGGGGGGCATCTTACATACCGGAAAGTATCCTTAAAGTATATCGGATTTTGGCAGAAATTGTATAACAATCATAAAACATTTCGTCGAATGAAACAATTAGCATATAGTATTTACTTTAGTTCATGTGCCATGTAAATGTTGTTCCTTGTTTGTGATATCTCGACTGGGAGATGCGAGCTCCCAATCGCGCTGCTAGAACATCCACGGTTGGAAGGGGTCGTGATTTGTAACTGTCGTCTTGAAAGTGGGTGATATAGGAATTGAAAATGCGAGTTCTTCCGAATTACCTCTTTTAACGCAAGTTTAAAACTAGAATTAGATTTTTACTGTATGAGTAAGTAACTAATTTATTTGTGGCCCGCCATTTTGAAAAGCGGAGTATATGGAAGAAAATAAATAAAACATAAGTTTTGATTTCCTTCGTTCGGCCAGTAACTTGATTCAAAACAGAAAAGAGCCGTTAAAGTAATATTTTGTGAAGCATTCATTGATTATGAATCAGCATTATCAACCTTACAACTACCGTCGCCTTACGACCGTCGGTTCAGTTTGATATGCAAGTTTGGCCAATTCCTTATAAGAAGTGACAAACATCGGGCCATACTACCACCTAAAAACAAAGAAAAACTGGTACCGCCTACCACACGAACAAATCGGTTTTTGAAACACGTTCGTTCCGTATTACAGTGTTTAACAAGTGCTGAAGTTTCTGTGTCGTCTTTTAGTTTGTAAGCCGAAGTGCCATTCAGTTGAGTTCTCTTCTTGACTATGATAGCTTGTGTAAATAATTCTGAATCTGATTCTGTACACAATGTAGAACTTCATTATCTGGTTGGACCCAGTTGTCCATGATTTTGATAGGAACGAGGAAACTTCCAGAAGAGCAACGCTTGCATCTTGAACTTGGAACTTCTCCATATGGTATAATTCCGTAATTAAGATAACACGATCCAGAGCTGCTGCGAGTCCAGCAAATCCGAGTCCGAGACCTTGAAGAAGGCGTCTCGAGACGAGTCCGGAGTCGGAGTCCACAACTCTGGCGGACGGACAGCTCCGTGAAATAATGTAATATAATAACGTTTATTTCCCGAATAGCTCACATAATTACTCGCTAGCGTCGGATTGTCACAATTATTAACACGGCTAAAACTTCATAATCACTTCACAATAATTACCTTAAAATATTTATATGTATATACAGTCAATAACGAATATGGTACAAATGACGAAAGATATAGGTCAGTAGAGTGGATGTCCGGGCGAACAATTCTGGTACAATTACGGGTTGCAGTGCGAAGCCTTATTTCAGGTCAACGAGTCCGAGTCCTTGAAAAAGGAGTCTCGAGACGAGTCCAGAGTCCGAGTCCACTAGCTCTGGCAAGATCTCGTCTTTTGTGTAGTAAGATTTTCCTTTGATTTTCAGCTCATCTAGAGCATATGATGTCGATCGGTACCGTACGGCGACAAAGAGTTCGTCTGACCGATTCGACGATCGGAAAGCTTCGACCTCGGCTCGTCGCGTGGAGGACGTCTCGTCGTCGCGGAGCTTGCATTCGACAAGCGGAAAAAAGGAGACGGACAGACGAGTCGAAACCCGCGCGCCTTCGCCTCGTGAAAGGTAAGAAGAGAATGGTTTAGTAGAGAAGGGGGAGACAGCTGGTTCAAACAGACGGCCCTCTCCCAGTCTACCACAAACACCTGATTTTGGGAAAGCCTATGCCAAACGCTGGGTATACCTAGCGTTTGGCATACCCTATGCCTAACGCTGGATACGCCTATGCCAAATGCTGAGTACTTGAACCCATTTATTCAAACAATGAACCCAATTAATATTGACCATTTGAGTGAAGCTCAGAAACGAACCAATCAGAATTCATCGATAGTGGAGTGGGTCAGGGTTAGAGTACCAACAGCTAGCCGGCGTTTGGCATAGGGTATCCAGCGCTAGGCATAGGCTATGCCAAACGCTAGATATACCCAGCGTTTGGCATAGGGTATCCAAAAACCAAGGATTCGTGGCTGACTGCCCAATCCCCACATTCGTGCTGGCAGCGCAGCCAGTTTCGACGAACCATCCCATACGTACAACCCATGCGTGGTACGAGGGTAGAGCAGGGGGAGACCCCTGGTTCAAAAATACTTCCCGCTCCCCACATTCTCTACCGTACAAGACCACAGAGGGTGGCAGTGGTTCAAGGATCTAACTCGTAAAGTCCAAGCCATACGCACAACTCATGAGTGGGGCCAGAGAACTTTTGTTCCCTCCTTTGTGAGTTGTGAATTTAACTCTTAACAAGACCAAAGGTTTCGATGGGATCCCAAGAATTTAATATCTGATCCAGACAAATGGGTGTTATAGATATCTGGTCTTCGCCAGACTCGTTGAACATGTTTACTATTAAGATTTAGGAACAAAATGGCTAATCTGAGAATTCCAAGTTCAGATATTGGTTCAGCATGTGTACATTTACCCGTAGGCTATACGTCATATCCAACTTTCCAGGTTTTTGCGAATTTTGCCAGCTTCTCCGTCAAGGAAATAAAGTTCAAAATTCGACTCAGTATGTCTCCTTATCCCGATACCTCACCTCTAATCGACTTCAGAAACTGCTTTGAGCTTCAACCAAATTTCCAGTTTTGGCCGAATTCCTGGTGAATCATTTGTCCGACAAGGCATTGGCATTTGAACATAAAGTTCAAAATTCGATTCAGCATGTCTCCTTATCCGATACCGCATCTCTAATCGACTTCAGAACAGCTTTGAGCTTCAACCAAATTTCAAGTTTTGGCCGAATTCCTGGTGAATCATTTGTCCGACAAGAAAACTAAGTTCCGATATGGATTCAGTGAGCCTCCTTACCCCTTAAACGAATATCTCATTAGCTTATAAAACATATTTGTTTTTACCCTTAAGTTTTTACCCGCGCGACCGAAATCACTATGTCCCCTGGTTGCATAGATTACACAAAGCGACGTCACCCACGCGAAGAGCTTTCGCATCCGTGAATAAAGGGTTAGGGTAGGGACTGGTCAATGGTTAAAAATTGGTCAACCAATTTTATTAAATTGTTACCAGATAGTTGTCAGATGCATCCTGACTTCTCGACCCAGTAAATGCCGGTTGGGACTAATTAGATAGGAGATAATTAAACTGATCGCATACACCTTTTGTTTATCATTAGTATGTCTGAAAGTTGCAGCTGCATGTCTCCTCACTCTATGTCGACTATGTTAAAATTTAATGCTAGATTCCGGGATTCAGCGCGAACTACTTGTCCGGCGTGAAAATAATTTCGGATTCGGATTCAGCATGTGTTCCTACCCCTGAATCGAACATCTATTCAACTTCAGATACAACTTTTACTTTTTTCAAAATTTCCGATTTTTGCCGGATTCCGGGTGGACTACTTGTCCTTGTCCTTCAGCATGTTTCCTTACCCCTAAATCGACTATATCATTAGCGTTTAAAAGTATTTTTTTTGTCGTCCCTTTATTTTAAACCCCCTCCCACCCCTAAATATACGGCTACATAGCCCATCTTCGAACTTGACCTGTACTTTGACCGAAAGAGTCGCCGTGCCAAATTTGAACAACATATGTCAACCCCTTTGAGAGTTATCGTGCTAAAAGACGGACAGACGGACAACTTTTGCGATGTCATAGTACAGTGTGGGATCCCAAAAACATCTTTTCTTCTTTGAAATTCTAAAGTTGAATCTTGGAATTTTGATCTCTGTTTTTATTTGTTCATTCAGTGGTTCAACTATTTGCCGGACAAGAAGACAAATCTTTGGTTTTGTGCTAATACCTTCTGTTGTGTTTTTGAACAGTTAATGTTAATTTATTGACTGATCGTTGTAAACCGAACTTTCGTCGTTGCTGACGTAGTTGTCATCGTAAAATATTACCATCGGGACGCAGACTCACATCATGAAGCATGCATACCGGCCGATTCATCATAGACAGATCATTGATAGATAGTTGAAGATAGATCATCATAGATAGGTAGTTGAAGTACAAGTCGCGGAAGATACGCAGTTTCTATTCGAATATTCTGACAGACGAGACTCATCTGAAACTCTGCTAGGTTTCTCAAGGGATCTCGGCAGGGGTGGGAGTGAGACCTATATATCCTATATATCCTATATTTTAAAACTTGTCCTATAATATACTATATTGAGTCAAAAACCCTATATTTTCCTATATTTCAGCTTTTGCTGTTTTTTTTCCGTAAATTTCGAAGTTAATTCCGCCAAAACTGGGCAAAGGTCGAAGTAATTAATATTTCTGCAAAAATGTTTTTCTATTTCGTCTGTATATTTCCCTTGTGAATTTTTGTTTCCATCAGTTATGGTAATACTGCGTGGCAAGAAATTTAAAAGTTGCCGTCGGCATTGCGAATCCTCTTTGACTGCCCATCAACCGCCGTGGAAAGTCAAAGACTCTCAGCAATCTGCCGAAAGTTAAAACTACCTTGCAACTTGCAAGAAATCGCCGAAGCCCCCCCACTCCCGATACGAAACGAAGTGACGATATACAAACAGATGATGAAAATCGTTCTATCGCTCGACGTTAAACAGTAATCAGACGAGAAGAAGAACAGAAAGGTGAAAGGGATTGGCTCCAAGCCAGACCCAAAGCCAATTTGAAGTTAAAGGAAGAATTTGCAAATACCTAATGGTCAGGGAACCGGGGGCCATACTTTATATCCTACGTGCTAAGAAACCGGTAGTTCTCACGGAAATCAAACCATATGAGCTACGATTCCGGGATCTGACGTCATTGACTGACGGAAACTTGTATGTGCTGGATCCCGTTCCGGTAGTACTGGAAGTAGCTCACGGAAACTTCATCGTACCAGCTTCTCGTCCGGTAGTCTCACCAGTAGCGTATATTAGGGGGGGGGGGGACGACAGGGGCGATCGCCCCCCCCCCCCCCGAAATTCTTGAAAAAAGGGTTTTTAATTGGAAAAACGTGTGCGAAATACGGGTGGCAGGGGCGATCTTCATCCAAAATTCTCGGAAAAGGAGTTTTTTACGGGAAAAACGTACGCGAAAATACAAATTGAAAAGCTAAATTGAAATTATTTACAGTATGGTTCAGTAATTGATCTTAGAAACAGTTTTTGAGTCGTAGTGTGCATGATTACAAGGTTAAAAGGTGTTTTTAGCACCTAGAGGAGTTTTTAGTGTTAAAAACGGTCAAAATATGCAAAAAACGCCGAAAAAATTTCGGCCTCCCGGACGATAAGGGGATGGCATTCGGCCGCATATTTTCACTGAGCTGTCGCCCCTCCCGAAAAGAATCGGAATATACGCTACTGAGTCTCACGGAATTATGTACTGAGAAGCTAGGGAGCCGGTAGGTGATACCGGAAACTATATAATTGGAGCTTGTATCCGGTAGTGTCTACATGGAATATATATATCACGGAATAGTTTGGATGAGAGCTAGGATGCCGGGATTTTCACTGACTCAGAGAAAATAACATTGGAAAAAATAAACTACCGGAAAACGGTCGAAAATGACCAGCTCACGGACACAAACGACCATGGGCTAGGGTTCCGGTAGTGCACAAAATAAAAAACTTTGAACTCACGGACCCATGTCAGTGCATACTAGGAAATCGGGAGTGAATATTCTTAACTCACGGAACCCAGTTCCCGTGGGCTAGGGTTCCGGTAGTGCAAACAATTAAAATTACAAACTCACAGACACGTGTCAATATGGTCTTCCGTTCCGGTAGCGTATAGTATCAGCTGACGGAACCCAACTTCTATTGGCTAGGGTTCCGGTAGTGCGTGATTATACTTATTGATCTTCTTGCACATGAGTTGATAATATTTGCTACCCGACTCTTAAGTATTAACACTTCTCCGCGAGTTCGTTTTTTTGGCACACCGGAGTTGGGTTAAGTGAGTTCAAAATATTCACTCCCGGACTCCCTTTTTTTGCACTACCGGAACCCTAGCCCATAGCCATCTGTGTCCGTGAGATGGTCATTTTCAACCAAATGGTTGTTGCTACCGGTACCTTAGCTCTCAATATATGGGTTCCGGTAGTGGTTTGAAGTCAGTGAAAATCCCAGCACCCTAGCTCTCATCCAAGCTATTCAGTGAGTTCTATATCCCATGTAGACACTCCCGGAACACAAGCCCCAATTATATAGTTTCCGGCATCACCTACCGGCTCCCTAGCTTCTGAGTACATAATTCCGTGAGACTACCGGACGAGAAGCTGATGCGATGTAGTTTCCGTGGGCTATTTCGATTTACTACCGGAACAGGAGCCAGCACATACAAGTTTCCGTCAGTCAATGACGTCAGATCCCGGAATCGTAGCTCTCATGGTCTGATTTCCGTTAGAACTACCGGTTCCGCAGCCCATAGGATATAAAATACGGCTCCCGGTTTCTAGACAGTGCCAATGGTCAGTTAGTTTATGTTGCTACCTTATGATTCTGAGTTCTGACCACTATCTTTCCTTTCATTGGGGCTGCATGACAGTGACCTGGTTGCTGATAGCCTGCTGTTTGTTGAATGTTCAGTCCAAAGTACAGGTCTGATTTCGTGATTTTGTCTGAATTCGGAAATCTCTCAAACCTTCATTATACTCCTGTTGAACTCGATTGATACTACCAAGAACGTATAGTATCTTCTGGAGAACCTACATCTTAGCACCTAGTGGCACAGTTTTTGATTCCACTTGTTCTTCACTCTGCTGATATTAGCCATTTTCCATTTCTGTTGTAGCTCAGCTGTTTGTGTTCTGCTGGTTCTCTTTGAACATTCGGCACTTCTCAGCTCGGCTATTTCTTTTCTACTGGTTCTGTGCAAACTTTTGTTCGAGCTTTGGCTTGCATAAATGAAAAAAGCAGATGAAAAGCAAAGTGGTCTCATAGAGAAGCTTTCTTCATTTAAAAGGCGCTTTTGACACTCAGTTTGACGCGGTTGTGTGGTTTTCTGGTCCGTTTCTGAAGTTTTTCACGAAGTCAATCAGTAGTGTGTTCGTAGAATTCTTTAATTTTGTATTTGATCTGTCCATGGATAAAACTTACCCATCAAAGTCTCTCGTCTTGGATTCACCACTCACCAAAATTGTCTTTTATTATTTTGCAGAAGATGGGGTCATGAGATTTTTTCGTCCAAATAAGCTGTTTTTTTATCCTATATTGTCCTATATTTTGATCTGAAAAATCCTATATCCTGTATATATTTTAGCCTTAGGTCACTCCCAGGCCTGGATCTCGGCTCTATTCGGTTAAATTTTAGATGAAACCAAACCTTTGACAGTGTTGTTCTTTGGGAAACGCTGATTTTTTCAACCACAAGACAATCTCTCGACAGATCTTCTCCATCTTTCTCTCGTTCCCGAGGAATCCCTAATATTTTGCGTCCGTTATCATCTGTTTCCTGTCAGGATATAATCTAATCATTGCGGACCTTATTGGGATTCTGTCCATCGTCCTTCTTTGCTAGATCTAATTTTGGTGCTACAATATTACATCAAATCTTTTCTCGGAGACTGCTCGTTCTGTGATGTTTTCTGGGATTAAAATTGGACCGGGTGGTTGGGGGGAGGGGGGGGGGGGTCGTTTAGGGCTTCTTTACGTGGGTATGGAGTTAGATGGTAATCAAAAACAGGTGTGCCCGCGTGATAGCTTTGAGAAAGAGTTTAGATAAATATTCCTTCAGCCCAAGCTGACGGCGAATCATATTTGATAGTCCAAGTTCGTTTTCCAAGTTTTCCCATAATTTTGTTTTTCCAACTTGAGCCTGAAGAGTACCCTTGCCAAGAAGGGCCGAAATATAGCTCTAATATAATTCAGCTGACGTATCCGTTTTGCACTATCAAATATAAAGAGACTTGATAAAGTTTTGCCATTTCCGGGGTGTTCGCCGGGTTCTGGCTGAAATCTTTCGACTGATGCGAAAACATAACAAATCCACGCCCAACACGTTTTCATGATTTTTTGTCTTTTTTGTTACACTAATCAGGAATCAGGATAATCAGAAAGTAGGAATGCATGTAAAACTTCACTTGTATCGACAAATTTCGATCATGTGTTGGTAGACCCGTTCCAGTGTTATGTATCTAATGTTGTTGTTTTTGTTTAGAGTAAATTACTTATCGTTCTATCACTATTGTCAGTTTATATTTGACCCGCAATTATGAAAAGAGGATTTTATGAAAGAAAAGAAATAAGACAATACTATTCGTAATAGCTTACCGTCTTTGGAAATAAAAAAAAACAAGCAAACACGATATTTTCGGGAGTTTTCTTTATCAGCTTAATTATCCTGTTAAGGAAGGTGATACACAGTAAAAAAACAATCTTGCAGTATTTGCTACTGGAATTAATCTCGTCTCAAAAAGATAATCTTATCTCTAATTGGGAGTAATCTTATCTCAGTAGATATAAGATTAACCCCAGTAGCAAATCCTGCAGTTAACTTCAAACCCTACTCGGAGAAACTTTTTACAGTGTAAATACAATTTCGGATATTTTTGCCTCACTCCCGGCAACCGTCTTCGGCGAAGAACAAAAATAAATCGTAAATTCCAAAACAGTACCAACAGAAGAGCGATGCGGACTCGACAAACGATAAGATAATATTTAGGACGAAATTGTGCCAACGGGATTTCCTCAGAAATATTCCTATTGGTTATAATAGAGCTGATCTTTGTGGGAAAATGTGCCGAGAAAATATGTTTGTATGCTTACCGTGGATGGCATTGGCCTATTTTTTTTTATTAAATTATTATTATTATAACATTGACTTTCAAGTATAGCCAATATAACCATAACCTTTGATTTTCGGTTTCTTGTTGGTTTTCTGCTTTGATTTGGTTTTCTTGGTTGTTGATCTTCATCCTCTTTTGGCATTTTTCCTCGAAATGTTCGCCTTTTATTTCAGTATATTCGTTGGCCTGTACAGACCCCGTTTTCGTTGGTTTCTTCGTTGATTTTTTGTGATATATCAGGTCAATGTGGTTTACGAAATTATCTTAGTATAACCAGAAGAACGATGCGGATCCGACGGCATGCAAATATAAATAAATAACGAAAATTAAAGTGTTTATAATGCGCGTGTTTAAGAAGGTTTTGCGTATTTACAGTTCGGTATTCTTGTACAATTACTTGCCCGATTCAGACCTTCTATTAACCCATATTCGCTCCGTAATCGCTTCGTTAGGTAATTTGATGTGTGAATGAATGAATATATTACATACAGCCTAGTAATAAGGCATTTGCACAGTACAGACAGAAAAAAAGGCAAATGAAGAAATACAGAGGGTACACAAAATCTACAACAACAGCAAAACAAGAAATACACAACGAAACACGAAAAGAACAATAAATTGACTGCATTAGCTGGCGCATTGGGCAATTGGCATGGTATTTGGTTCAGTTTGCATCGGGTTTCGGCGAAACTGTCTTTCCAAAGGAACAAGACCAAAGGTTTCGATGGGATCCCAGAAATTTAATGTTTATCAGACTTCTTGATCCAGACAGCCGAATCTTGTACATTTCCAAGACTTCGCTAGACCCCTTTAACGTTTTTGCTATTTATCCATAATCAACCGCTTGAATGTGTAGCCTACAAAAAAAAATGTTACCGTTTTGAAGTTTTTTGCTTACGGGCAAACCACTAATCAAATGAGGAAACCAAGTTCAGATACGGATTCAACAAGCATGTTTACTCCAGTATCTCATATCTAATCGACCTCAAAAAGGTATTTTAGAATTGTGTTGTTGTTTTTCTACCAAATTCCTCGTATTTTAGCAGCATTCCAGGCGAACAGCATGCAGAGCAAAAGATCTCCTGACGCTGAGAGCCGAACCTTGCAAATTTTGCTAGCTTATCCGTCAAGGAAATAAAGTTCAAAATTTGAGAATTCCTCCGGAAAATCCCCCTCAAGACCCAGTTCCTAACCCCTATTTTTTTTCCAAATGAGTAACCCCTCGCGTGCACCTGGGATTGGTTCACCGAGCACCTAGAACTGGCTCACACACACCTAGCACCTGTGACTGGCTTACCCAAGTGTCTAACCCCTCGACTCGAGTACTCCTTTAACGGGTACACCCAATTCCTAACCCCTCGCGTGCACATGCAATTGGTTCACGAGTACCTGGGACCGGCTCACCCCACCCCATCCCCAAACAGCTTTAGTACACCCACTGAGTAACCCCTCACTTGTCCAGTACATCTTTTTTCCATTGAGTAACCCCTCCCTTACCAAGTACACCTTTTTCAGTGAGCAACCCCTCACTTACCCAGTTCACCCTTCTTTCAGTGAGTAGCCCCTCGCGTACCCTAGCAGCTCCCTCTTTGGTACACCATGAATCAACCCCCTCGCTTGAACATTATCAACCCCTTCGACCTTCGATCACACTAGATCTCTCCGACGTCACACTGAATAAAGAAATGAATGTCAGCATCCAAGCGCAGAGCTAAACTAGTTTGAGAATAAAGGGTAGGGACTGCTATAGCCGTAAACTGGTCGACAAATTTTGTGTCCGGTTTTCGCCGGATGCCGGGTGAACTACTTGTCCGACAAGAAAATAACTTTCATATTCGGATTCAGCATGTCTCCTTGCCCCTAAATCAACTATCTTAATAGCTTTTAAAAAATATTTTTTTCCCCTTTTTGAAACCCCTCCCCCACCCCTAAATACAGAGCTACAGAGCCCATCTTCGAACTTGACCTGTACTTTGACCCAAAGACCCAAATTTGAACAAAATATCCCAACCTCTTCGAGAGTTATCGTGCTAACAGACGGACGGACAGACGGACAACTTTTGCGATGTCATAGGTATCCCTCCACTTACGTTTTGGGATCCCAAAAGGAAACAGCTTGTCTTGATTTCAGTATGTTTTATGTTCTTAGTAATCCGAACGGTTAATCAGTTCCGGATTTCGACCGACTCTTCGAGCTGGAGTAAGATCTAACAGCCTATTTCATTTTCATTTTCCTATTTCATTGGCATTTTCCTATTTCATTGGCATTGTTTGATTTTCATTATTCAGATTTGCTATCCAAAAGCAAAATCGATTGAGATGCAGCATATTAAATACATGTTGTTTTACTCCCATTCATAGCTTTTAATCAGTTCCAGTCGGAGCTAATTATAGAGTTTGTTGAGATACCTAATTTAATTATTTTAGATCGGGGAAGGATGAATGAACTCGGGGGATGGAAGGGTTGAGGTGATATCGCGGAGGAGTGTTTAAGGGAACTTGATCGAAAGTGGGTTGGAATAGCGGAATATAATAGAAAATAGTCTTTATTGATACTCAAATTGTGGACAAGCTAAAAAGGGGGTAGGGAGCTCGCCAAGTATAACGCATAGTAAGCAATAAATCTTGCAAAATTAACTAACACAGTAGAGACAGGGATAGATACCCTATCACGAAATGAACTTTCACAACAGCCGAACTTCATCATTTTTGTCAGGTATATTGTAAATGTCATTATAAGGCCAATGGTCAGGAAACGACCCTTCAAAATACAACATTAAAAGCTAAAACATTATAGGGGCTAGTGAGCGGTGGTACGAAGCTCTTTCTGTAACGCCCCGTTCTTGTATTGATAATTCTGACATTTGCATAAGTGGGAAACGTTGAATAAATGTTTCGGGGGTGGGGGGTCGACCCCCCCCCCCCCCCCCCCCCCACGGATACGGACTTGGGAGAGACGGTTTGGCCTTTTGAGTTTTGGCGTTTTGGCTTGGGAGAGACGTTTTGACCGATCAATCCTTGCCAGTGAAAAACAGATTCTGCCCGATCTAGCACCGGCGACAGGACGGACGCGGCACCAAAATCTCCTGGTGCCAGTTAAATGTCGCACTAACCGGTGTTCGAATTCCTTTGTACCATATTTCACTGAGAAGATTAACAAAAAACAAGTGAATTCCAAGTGATTTATTTTCTTTTATGTATTAATTGTATATTCAAGTATTTTAACACATGAAATGTAATGGTCGACGTATTTAGTGCCATGTCGGCGCTACGAGTTAGATCAATAAAAATAACTATCTATCTAGACTCCATCCAGCTAGCCAGAAGAGCGTCTTGATTACTTGGGTAGTCCGGCTTGTAGATTAATTTCTTAGGCGAGCTCAGAGGGAAATCCTGCACTTTCAGTCGCTGTAGGAAATTGCTGTCTCACTAAATCGTAAATCCTACAGAGCAGAAGCTTAACGTAAACCCTTGTTTCATTGAAGTCGCAGCGTAAGAACGAGAAACTAAAAACAGAAGCTCTTGACCGACTCAGTTGTGAACTCTCTGCAGGAGATAATCGGGTATCTAGCAACTCCAGTTTCAGAATTTATTCTGTTTATTTTTGTTGCCATTCCGGCCATTCCTGTCGTCTGTTCCGTCGACTGTGCTATTGCTTTGAGCCGCCAAATAGATGAAAAGTTGTATATAAAATAATCCTGTTTTAATGTAGTTTAATATCTGATGTATAATATCACGAAGTAATTAAATTTATTGTTTGACTGATTAGCTGGGTTTCCCTACTTTTTTTCTGCAGAAACTTATCAGCAGCGTATGCGTTGAGACTTCAGTCTTTGCTGACGGTTTTTAAAGTCAGGTTATTCCATTTGATGCCGGTTTATGCCGCGTTCACAAGCATGCCTAGCCAAGCACAGATGCCTAACCACGTGCTCAGGCGTAGCCAAGCACCGAGTTCTAGAGCCTGGAACTCCGTGCCTGGCCCAAATCTGTGCCTAGGCATTGGTGTGAACGGTGATGCTAGGAACGTGCCTAGACATGTGTGCTTAGCTAGGCATGCTTGTGAACGGGGCTTTAGGGGGAAAACTAGTTGGAAGTTTGATCGTCGTGAAAAGACATGGCGATTGGGGGAATAATGTTCTTTTCTCGCCTCGAATGGTCGAAACCGAACGTTCACGAATTAACCTAATTGTCTGGTAATCTTTTCGGTGAAAAATAATATCTACTGGATCTGTTTCAAGTGCCTGTTAGGATGATACTTCATCTGACAAAGGCCGGAATTCTGCAAGACAAGACTGTGTCGAGAGACCCAACAAATATTTATGTTTTTCAGTTTCATTTAGCCATATATGAACAAAAACACACAACTAATACAACTAACCTACCAAGAAAGCACAAAAGGGCAGGAACAAAATAAACAACAAATTAACCTGTTTTTCTTTACCGTGAAGCTAAAAAACAGACAGGAAACAAGAAAAAAGGGAAACAAGAGCTAGGAGCTCATATGGCACTTGATGTGAAAAAGTAGACGAGAACGTCACAAAAAACCCTCCATACAAAATACGGTTCGGACTTAGAAATAGGATAACTGGTTTCACTCAAGCCTGAGCATTTCCGGCACTTTCCTACCTTCCAAATTTCAACCCAATAGATCCATTCGTTTGGCCCCTAAACGTGCCACACGATTTCCGGTACCCCGGTAGTCCAACTCTCCCTACTGCAGCCGAATCTGGTTCGAACTCCTAAATGGATCATCTGAAGCATTTTCTCAAGCCACCTATCAAGTTTCACTCGAATCTTTGTTTTAGCACTTCCGGTAACTCTCCCCCAGCACCGAAGTGGCTAGTTTTATTATTTGCAATTTAGTTTGCGGCTATATTTGAGTTGCCCGCTAAATTCGACCACGAAGCGAGCCACACAAATCTTTGTGGTCGCAGAAACATTTCTGGGCCACACACGACCGTGGAAACACTCTTTTCGAATATTTGTGGGATTGCAGAAGAAACGCGATGTTGATGACAGCATCGATAAATCTATTCTATTTTCTAATATTCTCTAGTTCTGTCGTCCGTTTTTCTGCTGAGGTTCCAATCTCACTGCAAAAACTCGCGTGCTAACGTGCAGTAGCTGACCTTAGTTGTAAATAAGCTGTCGGCGGACAAACGCCTGCAATATGTAAACATGCCACACAAAAACGAATGACTTATTACCATTTTAAAGCCGGTTTTCTGACACAATGCGTGTTGCCAAGCTCACTGTACAAGAGGGGTGCGTACTTTCAGGCTATGTGGTCGTTGGAAGCGAAACCGGAAAAAGAATCATTTGTGCCGGATCCGCACGCGGGAATGAGAATGAATGAATATTTTATATTCCACCAAAACTTATGATAGTAAAAAAAATAATAAGAACCAACGCAAAAACAAATACAACAATACAACGCACTGCCAATTTGATCAACAGGAATGACTAACCTCCGCACGGAAATACGGAAGACGTAAAGAAAAAAAAATAGGTAAGAAACTCAGATACTGGAATCAAATAAAAATATTCAAAAGCCCAAATTGATTTCAGAGAAAAAATATCTGACAGTATCCGAACAGTGCAAAACAGATCGTCAGCTGAATTTCATTAGAGCTATATTTCGGCTTTATCGTTTTTTTCACAAGTTCATTTTCCAGTTTGAGCGGCTTGAGCCTGAAGAGGACCCTTCCCTAGACGAAATAGAGCTCCAATTTTATTTAGCTGACGTATCCGGTTGCACTGTCAAATATTATTCGCAGACAGCTTGGGCTGAAGGAATATTAAATTAAACCTAACTCAAAAATAAGAACATAAAAAAATATACCTTCAAGATTATAAAGTTAAAATGTAAGTAAATGATCTAAAACTCATCCTCGCACTACGCTCAGGGTCGGGCGAGGGCCTGCCAGTTTCCGGCACCATCATCAACTCTGTACGGAATGGTTGAAGTTTTTTCACACACCACAAAAATCACCAAATATAAACAAAAGATCACTGCATTTCCAGAAGATTCCCGTGTGGCGAATCCTTTTTTTGGTGATTTTTTGTTGTATTTTTTCTTAAATTCGAGTGATTTATTTTTCACTGTCTTGGCAGCATTGCCATATATATATATATATATGTGTAATATATATGTATGTCAACGGCATGAGCCACATCCATGATTTTGCCGAACCCGCCTATCCACTTACCGGAAGAGACTTTCTTATTTTTCTTCTGTAATGAATTTTCTTTTTTAAATCCTCGTCTGGCAAAAAGCATGGCTGGATTTTGTAAATGATCACTTACGGTGATTCGAATTGTGTATAAGTTTATTATTTATGACAAAATTATGACAAAGATGTTGATGTTATTATATCTATGTCGAAAAATTCAATGTTCGGCTTGCCCGTGAAGGAATTTTGAAAATAAATTGAAATTGAAATTGAATTGAGCCAGGCCTCGCCTTCCAGATTTTTCTTCTGGATTTCAGACATCCGTTTTCGGCGTTATAATAGTAGTAATAATAATGATAATATAATGCAAAAAATAGGGAATTGGCCTCGATAATATACGTCTAAAGCACTTATCAAACACGGATCCGGAAGGTTAAGCCGGGCCAAAAACGTCTTAAAGTCCGAGATGTTGGACACCTAAGATTCCGTAGTCTGGAATGTGTCATAGAGGCAACGTATTTGAGAGATGCGGTAAAAAATAATATGCTAATTATTGGGGTAGGAGGAAAAAGGTGAGGGATTGACAGTTGTGATGGTCAGTTTCTAGTAAGTAAGTAAGTAATTTATTTATGACTCGCCATTTTGAAAAGCGGAGTAAATGAACGAAAATAATTAAAACACATTAACACACAGAGTGACATCTAGAATAGCAAAATTAGCTCTCATCATGTGGATTTTTTTCTTTCCCTTTTCCTTCGTTATTTTTCTTCTCGTTTTGTTCTTTATAATAGTGTTTAAGTTGTTAATTTCGCATGGGGGTTTGGTTGAACCTCTTAACAAGTTCCATTCCGGAAGCCTTGACTGTGCGGAGGCGCCAGATATCCGGAAGTCTGGCTTTTACTCCTCTCTTTCAAATATATTTTGTGTTTAAAGATGTCCAGTTATACTTGCGGCGACACTTTCGGTAGACTGAGTTAAAGCCAGGCTTCACCTTCCAGATTTTTCTTCCGGATTCCAGACAGCCGTTTCCGTTGAGACGGACCTGGAAGGTAAAGCCAGGCCAAAACCGTCAGGAAGTCCGGGGTGTTGGTCACCCCAGATTCCGGATGTCTGGAAGGTGCCATAGAGGCAACCAATTCGAGAGACACTACAAATATGCAAATGGAGAAGAAAAGGGAAAGTGATTGACAGTTGTGACTGGGATGCAAGAGATATTTGAAATGTAAAGGGGACGTCTAGGAAATTTTGAGAACAGCAAATTTAGCTGTCATCATTATCATGAAAATCTGGAAGGGTTGGCTTGACTATACGGAAGCCCCGGACGTCTGGGAATCTGGAAGGTGAAGCCTGGCTTTTAGATTTTCCATCTCCTAAGTACCGATCGCTGGTTAATGGAAATGAGCTCATGAATATTATTAATAGGATTCCTCTGACGACGAAATGTTGAAAAAAGAAATGAAATGGAAAAACATGGACACGGGAAAACTGTGTGCTGCCACTGCCAAAAACATGTTTAATTTTTGGTGACGATCCTAGCAATGGTCTAGACGCTTTCGAATGTTCACACTAGACTGTTCGTGTTCCGTGTAAATTCATTCTGTTAATGTATTTGTTTTTCAACGTGTTCGTGCTTTATAATCGTTCTCTCCCTGAAATATTGGTGAATTACTCAGTTGATGGAGATAAAACCCATTTGGTTATTGCGTTTTCTTGTTTCGCAAGAAGGTAGTGTCTGCCATCTTTAAGACGCCCATTGAATTTCCTTCAGCTCATACATTAAAGAGCGACAATCTTCGGATTTCCAAGTACACGTACTTAGTTCAAGTAATGGTTTTGAGAGCCGTGCATGGGTCGTTGCTACAAAAACTTGAAAACTCGTTGTGTCGGGTGTGTTCAAAACTCGTAGTAATATTTTATAAATAATAATAATTTTCTTTGTAATCCACTGCACAAAAGCAATGTGAAGATAGTAGAGTAAAGAAGAGAAACAAACAAATAAACAATAGAAGAAACACTAGTACAACACAATAGACACAAAAATCAAGGTAATAAACGGATGAGCCCGTGATATGGAGTAAGCCGTTTATATGCTTGTCCAGACAAATTATAATGAAGCTCCTGGAGTTTTGCCGTTATATCGGGAGCTTTCTGTAAGCTACCACTTTCGTTCCAGTCCATATATCACTTGAAACAAGTTGGAAGTAGTAGGTCGGCAGTAGTCGTTCCTAAGGCGTTTTTCCACCGTCCCACAAGAGTCAGTGGCTCGAAAACAGTGTTTCCACCATGCATCCACGGTCGTTTTGAACAATTTTTTTTTTGGCTCAAGCTTGACAAATAAGGAGGTGATTTTCGATTTGTTTTGGTTCGAATTTGGCGGGGAATTCAGATTTAGCGGCAAATGAAAGTCCAAGTAATAAAATTAGCTACTTTATCAAGTTTGGAGGGGTCGCGAATTTCATCAACGGAGCTCGGATGGATTTGGAGAAGGATAGACGCATGTTCTGTAACACAGTTGATTTATTTGTTTCTTCAACTTCTTAGTAACAAACAAACATTCCTGAAAAAAACCCATCCCTCTATAGGTGCAATCAGTCATGTGAACAGGGGAAAATATTAAAAAACGTACTAGAACTAATAAAAATTCCGTTACACTGAAGGACTCCTACCACACAACTTTCTTCACCAACCTTTTTTTCTGAGTAAACAAAAATATTACAAATACAAAACCCTCCCCCCCCCCCTCCGCCCATACACAAACAAAAAATGCAAGGCTTCCCTTAAAGGACTCTTCTCACTATTTACTGTTCAGCTTACAGTATTTAAAATGCTTGAATACTTTAAAACTGCTGCGCTTTCAACAATTAACCCACGATTGTGGCTGTTTGAAACCTTTTCCGAGACCCGATTAACCCACGATTGTGGCTGTTTGAAGCCTTTTCCGAGACCCTTTCACTTGTAGCGAAAACCGGGAAATAATTTACATAACCGGTTTTGATGGAAAAACTTCTCGCAGACAACGGTCGACAGCGTGATACACATCGAAGGTAGCAAAACATGGCAAGTGAGAAAATCAGCGTGGTTTTGTTAGAGGGGTTAGAATGTACCGTGCGAAATTGGGTTCTCCGGGTTTAGAAATATATGGAGTGGTTGTGGAAGTAGGTTGCATTAGTATTATAGGTAAGACAGGTCCTTTAAAACAACACTTATTTCTGAAGATTAAAGGGTTTTCCTTGTTACAAGTTCTTCCTTATAGATATTCATCAAAATCATCATCATCCCGACCTGCAGAGCCGAGCCGCCGCGTGTCCGACACTTATTCCAGCGGCAAGGACCGGACGACATCCGCCGGTCGGCGTGAGCCTGTGCCAGCGGCGGCAACTGGGAGAGAACGAGATAGCCGCCAAGCGCCACATTCATCTTCGCGACACTACGATACGGTTTCCAAAGGTAAGCTCATGTTATTTAGCGGTAAACTTCTTTTCCAGTCAGACACAAATTCTTAGTTTTAAATTTATTTTCAGTTTCATTTTAGATAACAGTTGACCACTTTCTAGGACAGGGCCAAGAGCTTCCTTCATTGGGTCTAGTTGGGATGGTTCGTGGTGTTCTCTTCCCTGGTATCTTAAAGTCGACAAATAAAAGTGTAATCCGTGAGGTTTTTTTTTGGTTTTGAATGCAATAAAGAAAAAGAAAATAGTTTGTGTTTTCATTTTTAGTGGTATAAATTGTTGTTGGCGCTTCAGGCGTCTGTTATACGGCCGTATGAGGCTTTTTCCAATAAATTATTATTACTATTATTATATCTGGGTGGTAGGCCTACTGTGCCCAGAAAATGAGGATTTGTGTATGACTGTTGTGACCCCCACATTATGTTCGTCACTGAGACGACTCGGTCCGCTTTGTTGACCACCTTGGTTAAAAACCTCGTTTTGTCCGTTTTTAGTGTTGTTCATTTATGAACAGTCCGCTGTTGCAGTGTTGTCATATTGGCGAGTTTTACGCCAAATTGCGGATTTTAAGACGGACTGGCGGATTATTTTTTGCTCGCGTATTAAAATTGTTTAGGTTCTATTGGCAATCCTTGAAAGTTTTTGGAGATCTCTTGTATTTTGGGTTCAAAAGAAATTTTGGCGCATTTTTCAAAGACGGCTTCGTATTTCTTGGATAACGATCTGGCAACACTGCGCTCCTGTGTCCGCTGTAGCCGGTTTTCCGTTTTCGGTTTTCGCGGTTTTTCTTCATAGCTCGTGAGCCATGACAGGTATCAAGTTGAAACTTCGTGTATTCGTGGGCATTGGGGTCTAGTTCTGCCTTTATGGGTCCTAGCCCCACATCCATTTGGTTCAGGGGCAATTTGCCCAGTGACTAAGGCTCCCACCTTAACTGCAGCTGGAGATGTGACGATAGAATTCCTTGTGCTTCAAGAGCTTAGGACTTTTAAAGTTTCATCTCTCTCCATTTCGTAACATCCAAGTCTGTGCAAAACCATTTTCTCGGAAAGAACATCCGCTCCCTTGCTGAACAATGAGATTCGAAAGATGATGAGTCAGTATTTCGTACCCTATTCGCATACGAATATCCTGATCATGAGCTTGGAGAAAACCCACTTTGCAGTTACGGCCCCCCATCCATAAAAGAAAAGCTCATAAAAATAGTGCATTCCTAAGCAAATGGCAAATGAAGCAGCGTTTAAGAGACGTTCGTACGTTGGGATACGTTTTCCCTTTTGAAACTTCGAGTGTTAGTCCTTAAAAGACCGTGGAAGTGTTGGTCCTTAAAAGACCTGTCGTACTTTGTAGTACAAAGTAATTGTCTCCTGTCCCCAGAGGCGTTACTAGCCAAAAATTTTTTTTTGGGGGGGGGGCAGCTATTTACCGACTGGCTGGTCATTTTTACCGACTGTTTTTGAAGATAAAAACGACTATGATGGAGAAAAAACGACTGTGTCGACGAAAAATCGGCTGATTTTAATAAAAAACTACTATTTTTTAGAAAAAATTTACTGTTTTTACGAGAAACCGACTGTTTTTAAAAAAAAATCGACCGTTTCCAAGAAAAAAATCGACTGTTTTTACGAAAAATCGTCGACTGGCCGGGGGGGGGGCGTCCCCCCCCTCTCCCCCTAGTCGTGACGCCTCTGCCTCTCCCTGATTGTTCCATCCATCCTTATTCACGAGAATTACGTGTAAAATACTCTATCCCCCCCCCCCTCCTCCCCGCCCTGGTAGTATTTTCAAGCTTGCCATGTACGAGACGTCAGAATCCGGGTTATTTAAGGACCCTTCGCACTATTTACTCTTCAACTTGCAGTAGTTTGAAATATTTCAATACTTTAAAACTAAAGCTGTGCTTCCAACAAATAACCCACGGTTTTGGCATTTTCCGAGACCCGTTGACTTATGGCGAAAGCAGGGAAACAATTTACATAACCGTATTTTCTGATGGAAAATTTTCTCGCAGAGAACCGTCGACAGAGTGATAGCCTACACATCGAAGGTAGCAAAACATGGCAAGTAAGAAAATCAGCGTGTTTTTGGGATCCCAAAACGTAAGTTGAGGGATACCTATGACTTCGCAAAAGTTGTCCGTCTGTCCGTCCGTCTGTAAGCACGATAACTCTCGAAGGGAATGAGATATTTTGATGAAACTTGGTGTGAGGATTCGTTGGGTCGGCGGACCAGTCGAGTTCGTAAATGGGCTTTGTAGCCCTACATTTAGGGGTGGGGGAAGGGGTTCAAATTAAGGGGCAAACAAAATATTTTCAAACAGCTAATGTGATAGTCGATTATGGGGTAAGAAGACATGCTGAACACGATGGTGAAAACCATTTTGTAATCGGACAAGTAGTTCGCCCGGAATCCGGCCAAAACCGGAAAGTTTGTTAAAAGTAAAAGTTTTATTTGAAGTTGATTAGATGTTCGATTTAGAGGTAGGAAGACATGCTGAAGACGATGGTGAAAACCATTTGCTCGACGGACAAGTAGTTAGCCCGGAATCCGGCCCAAACCGGAAAGTTTGTTAAAATTAAAAGTTTTATTTGGAGTTGATCAGATGTCCGATTTAGGGCAAGAAGACATGCTGAACTTTTATGCAAAATAATTTTCTACCCGGACATGTAGTTCGCCCGGAATCCGGCCAAAACTGGAAAATTGTTAGAAGTTAAAGTTTTATTTCTAGCTGACTAGATAACCGATTTAGGGGTAAGAAGAGACGCTGAATCCGTGTGTGACAATCATATTTTACCCGGACATATAGTTCGACCGGAATCCGGGTGGAGTCGGAAAATTTGTTATAAGTTAAATTTGTATTTGAAGTTGATTAGATGCTCATTATCGGGGAAAGAAGATACCCTGAGTTCGTTTTTGAGTTTTCTTTTTTCGCCGGACAAGTAGTTCTAGAGTTCGGCCGAAACCGGCGAATTGGCAGAAGTGGCAGGAACTTTTCGTCAAAACAGATATGACTTATACGGGTAAACACACATGCTGAATCCATATCTGAACTTGGTTTTCTCAGATGATTAGCTATTTGGCCTTAATCTGTTTCTGAATTTTAATTGTAAGAATGTTCAAGGATTCTGGCGATGACTGGATCTGGCTAAGACAAGACCCAGTTGTCTGGATCAGATATTGAATTTTTGGGATCCCATCGAAAAGTTTGGTCTTGTTGTTAGAGGGGTTAGAATGTACCGTACGAAATTGGGGTCTTCGGGTTTAGAAACAGATGGAGTGATTATGGAAGTCGGTTGCATTAGTATTATAGGTAAGACAGGTCCTTCAAAATTTTGCCGTGCTCATCATTGAAACCAAGTGGTCTGGAGAGTGGCCATTTGTGTCATCTGTTGAAAGGACAGCAAAGTTTGGAGTTGCCAGTCAACATTAGTATACTAAAGAGTACATAGTTTGAGATGCCAGTTAAAGGAATCGTTGTACAAATAATGTCTACGCGCTTCTGTAATGGTTCTAGCCATTCTTAAACCACGAGACCCGAATTTCATACTGTATATCCTAACCTCCCTAATGACACCTCAATGGTTTTCATGTCCGCTGGTCGCCATTTTCAGTTCATATCATGCTCCCGAGAATCATTCATAATTTTTTTCTTTTATTTCTATCAGCCAACATAGGGGAGTACGTTACAAAGAGAAACATACTAATATTAATGAAGAATGCTAACTGTAGGCCAATAAAAGAATAACTTGAGAAACTGTGATTCGTCTGTTGCATTTTATTTGTCGTTGTGCGTTGTAAAAGTAAAAAAAAAAAAAATGGGAAAAGTTGCTTAAGTTCTGGACTGGGAAAAGACCTACTAAAACAAACTCTCGCAGGAAATGTCGGAAAATAACGCCAGGAAAATATCTTACTTTATTCTTAACATAATAGTACTCTCTCGTCGCAGTAAAAGCAATACAGCTAACTACACGTTTTGGCAGTCTCGGCTTTGGTTTATGATTAAAACGTCACAAAGTTGGAGTGACAAACGACTCTTCTTTTTATCCTCGTTCAAGTTTTGTTCGTTTTGTCGAACTCGTTTTTGGCGGAGTGATCGGCTGAAAGAAATTAAATCGATTCCGTAAAATTACGTAATTTCCGAGCTCCCCATGTATAACTACAGCCATGGAATTCATTTCTATGGATGCGATTCCCTACCCCGTTGCGTTAAAGCTTGTGGGAGAGAAAGAAGGAGGATTTTATCCTTACTCTATTGTTAATTCTAGGTGATAAATATACCACAAAAATATATCCTACAGCCTCTTGAGGTTGGGCCACCCTGACGGAACTCGCCAGTTTGTTGTTGTGAATGAAATAACTCCCCCCCCCCAGTATTAAAGCACAACCATTATTCATACATCACCCTTTTGTCCCGAATATTTCTAGTCTGACTAGCTTTAGTGCTCTCACGTCAAAAGGCTTTGGCTTCTTACTTGGACATAGGTAAGGACCAAAACGGCCCTTAGACATTCTAAATTCCCTCTGGAGTGTCAGGATGTCTGCTCTAAAACTAGGTATGTACCTTTCCTCCCTTGTCAAGCCCGAATTCAACTAGACATCCTCCCCTCAAGTCTCTTTGATCTTCGATCTTCCGGAAAACCTCGGGGACGGAGATCCATCCTCCACCCATCAAGATTGAATTTCTGTAGATCCACCGAAAGTACTACAAAAACGGGCACTAAAGGTTTCGCATCCTATTCGTTGTTTCTAGGGCCAAGTGCCATATGATATGATATGATATGATATTTATTACACTAAAAGCCCAAGGGCCATGGCAATACAATCAGAAAAAACAAACAAAATTGACGAACTTATTTCTAGCCACTACTAAAACTACAAAAAATGTTCTCTGTGCATCATTGACAGCTTGAGGAATCTACCCACTTTCTTTATAGTAGCATAACACTCACTCTTAAACATTTGCTCCATCCATTCCTGATCACAATCATTTACTCCAAATATTTCACTTCTCAAGTCATTCAATTCCCTACAATCCGATCCCGATCACTTTTCTGTGTTTTCTGTTTTCTGTCTATACCGATCACTTTTCTGTCGGTCAGTCCGATGTCTGCGACTTAGGGTACTTCCAGATGGGCTAGGAGATGAAACTTGGTAGGCACAGAACCCGACCAAACTAACTTCAATCAAACAAGTTTAATATCCAAATAGCTTAAAGCCAGAAGAGGAATAAAATATTTACGAAATTTAAAGACACGAAACAAATTAACTAACATATTATGCAAGATATGGCCAGAAATAAATGATGGGATGGAACTACGTAAAAATTGGGTAGAAGAATTAGCAGGATATGGAGAAAACTGATTGCCAGTATTCCTCTCAGACCGACGCACGGAAGACGGGAGGAGGGGGAAATAGATGGGCCATCTGGGGACAACACACTATCTTTGCTCCAAATTGTTTTGAAAGAGCATTTCTGCGGTCAGTTAATTTAGGAACGTCAAGTTTAATGAGAGCCTCTTATATGAAAAATTATGATCACCCAGAACGATTCTCACTGCTTGAACTTGGAAAAAGTCACTTGCCCGATCCTACCATCGTGTGGGGAGGGAGGGGAGCCGGAATCCAGAATTTAGTGGCATACATAACTTTCGAACGGGGGATCGGATCTTAATGAAACTTGATATTTGGAAAGACATCGTGTCTCTGATGTCCCATTTCAAGTCCGGATCGGATCCGCTGAATGTGGGGGAGTCGGAGGGGGGATCCGGGAAATTATGTGACGCGGTTAGAGTGGAGCGATCGGGATGAAACTTGGTGGGAGCAAGAAGCATAAGACCTAGGTACATCATTAACAAAACTGCACCGGATTTGGGCCCTGTGGGGGAGTTGGAGGGGGTCCCGGAATTCCGGTGATACGGAGTTAAGGTACTTCCAGGTGGCCTGAGACGATGGAAGTTGGCAGGCGTATCAGGGACCCAACCAGATTGACTTGAAAATAGTCAGTTCCGCGATCCGACCATCGTGGGAGGAGTGGAGGGGATCTTAATGAAACTTGATGAAATCCTTCATGGCTCAGATATCCCTTATCAAATCAAGACCGGATCCGATGAACATGGGGGGTGGGGGTGAAGGGGAGAACCGGAAATCATGCGACATACTAGTGGTGGAGCAGTGGAGCAATGAAGCAATCGGGATGAAACTTGGTGGGAAGAATAAGCACAAGCCCTAGATACATCAGTGACATAACCGGACCGGGTTCGAGCACCGGGAGGAGTTGGAGGGGGCGGGGTCTAGCTCCCTTAAAGTACGCATCTTAACATCACAGCGAAAGAAATACTTTTGACCAAACGATATATATTCGCCCCAAGGGCCTATGATCATTTTTGTCTCTCTTATAGGTGAATTCCTTAAAGTACAAAAAGTACTATTCAGCAAAAGATACATTTTCATGATCCCGATAAGCCTATCATCGTTTTTGTCTTAAGTGTTTTGCTTACAGATGAATTTCTAGCACCCTTAAAGTGCATATCATCACAGCCAAGTGCACAAATAAAATACTGTTTACCAAGCGATACAGTCTTGTGATTTCCATGGGCCCATGACCATGCTTATCTTATGGGGTTTTGCTTACAAATAATCATGATAAACCTACAAATTGGCAAATTCCTACTTTCATCCTCTGACCCAGCCTTGCTATATGGGCATCCAGCTCTTGTTTACTTTCTTGGTTCGAGATCTTGCTTCCTATAGGTTGATTTCGCAATGTTCGTCGTGACAAGATACACTACCTGAATTGGCATGTAACATTGCGGGAATTTCTGGACCTTACAGGGTACCAGAGAAAAATAACACTAGGGAGTAGTGCCATAGTGTCAAGACCGATGCTTTCCATGCTCTACAAACGGGCCATACTCGCAGCGCCGTCCTCTAGCTTGCGGCATTTAAAGCGAGACATACTTGTGAGTTCAGAAATTTCTAGTAAAGCAAAGCTGCGTTCTACACACACCAAGGAAACAATGGAGACTGTATCGTTTGTCTGCTGTGTTCAGAATATAAAGTTATCGGAACCAGTGCTGGTGAACGACTAAATGAGTTTCAGTGGGGGTGTTCTCTATCGCTAGTGGTGCTAGCATCGCTGCCGTTGGAGTGTGTGTCAATTTTGTAAAGTCATGGCGCTACTGCTTAGTGTTATATTGCTCTGCAGGGTACCAAGCGCGTTAGCGGTAAAAGCAGTTGTTGGGGCTCAAACGTAAACATTGTTCTGTTCAAACATGAACATGAATGCAAATCATCCCGATCTAACATCTTATATTTTCGTCCTCAGTTTCTCGTTCTGTCGCACGCCGTTTTGCACGAAGTTTAAGAGACAAACGACTCTTCATCTTATCTCCATTCCTAGTTTTATTGGTTCTGTCGAACAGGGCAGAGATATCGGCTTACAGAAATGAAACCTGTTCCGTTAAAAATGCCAAAAGAAATCTGTCGTACGCCGTTTTGCACGAAGTTTAAGTGACAAAAGATTCTTCAGCTTATTTCCATGCCTAGTTTTATTAGTTCTGTCGCACCCTTTCGGGATGAGATATCGGCTTACAGAAATGAAACCTGTTCCGTAAAAAATGCCAAAAGAAATCCGTCCCCAAACGACCCAGTTGACCAGAAGGTATGATGTCAGTTTTGCAACACCTAACCTGCCCATCTCCCCCCCCCCCCCCCCACACACACACTTTGGTAATGCAAAACTTTACAGTTGTGGTTTTCTTTTAGATTCAAGGTATTCCGACTCGGTCCCATCTTCTGATTGGCGAGGGGCTGCTCAGCCCTACCCACCCCCGAAATACCCAGCAATGGGTAGCTCTGCTGGGGCCCTCCTCGAAGCCCCATCTTCATGGACTGCCGATACAAGGTCATACGGGTCCATTCCACCACTGGGTCGCGCTCCGCTGATGGCAACTCCCCTTCCTACCCCAGGTGTGACCCCTTACGGACATTCAGTGTTGCCTATGAGCGGAGTAACAGGATACCCACCTGATGCTAGGTTTGATGCTTATAAACATGGTATGGGTAACTTGAGGTATTGAAAGTAGTGACTGCTTCAGCTTCCTGTTTTTGTACTGACGTGACTTGAATTTTTGTTAGATAAGTTTAGATTAAACCATAACTATAATAAGGCGTTGCATCTGCCCCACGCTGTCCATCGCTTGAAAATTTGTTTTAATATTTTCACTGACCGCTTACAGAAGTAAAAAGCGGGGTACGAAAAGAAAAATAAAGAAAAGAAGAAACAACAAAACAAATTGAAGAAATATATACACACAGAGCGTGTTCCACCGTACTTACCGTAGTTACTACGCGTGACGTCACGAATTACGGTTTTTTGCCGTCAAGGGCTGGACCGATTCTTCTATTTTCCAGCAGAATATCATCCCACGGGCAAATCCGACCAATCACGTTACAGGGATGCGTAGTTACCACGCTTACTACGCTCACGAGCTTGGTAAAGCATATAGTTACTATTAATTATTCGAGAAGCATTCGAGAGCACGCTCACACTAAAAATAAATACTAAAGCACCTGACTGGTTACATATTTGATCGTTTGAGAGTGGAATCAGGGACCCATAAATTTCCTGCAATGACTCGCCATTCAGGGGGCTTGTCAATAAGAGATTTTTGATGCGCTCTTGACCGAGCGTCAGATAGTTCGAGAAATACCCACGGGGATAAAATACCCGATTATCCAGATAGACAAAATTTTTCGCAGCTGTTGTGCATAATTAGGAATATTTCTCTGTAATGGAAGAGTATCCTGGATCTTTTGTCCTAGCTTAGGTACCTGGTGGCATGGTGAATAGTCCCAACAAATTTTGTCTATCTGACCAAGAACGCCGATTCGACCCAAGCGGAATTTTTGGAAACTAGGTGAGGCTCGGGCAACATAGCAACATAGAAGCATAGGAAATGACAAGCCCCCTGAATGGCGAGTCATTACAGGAAATGTATGGGTCCCTGGTGGAACGTCTATGTCGAACTTAGTATCCTTCCGAGTCCCGTTTCCCGAGTCCTACTGTGGCCGGTAAATACAAAAATACGAAACTGGAGATCAGCGGAGCTCAGAAACGGTAACTAGCTAATTAGCAACCTGACACAAAAGCGAAAACATCCACAAGACCAACACGGTAAGTAAGGTAAGGTATAATTTTAATGGCAAATGTAAATAAACCTGATGCTTCTCAAAAGCATCAGACATGCCAGTGGCATAAAAAACGACACTTCACTAATTCTGATGGGTTTGTGAAAATTATTAATACAGTTCTAGCCTAAGGCATTGTAAAGAAAAAACAAACGAACAACTATCACACATCAACACTAAAATTTAAGGACAACACGAGAATTTACGACAACAGACATATGACTAAAGAAAAAATGAAAAATAAAAAAGGTTTGCGACATGGGTGACAAGTGGAACGCTTATCAAAAACTCAACTAACATAACGAAGAGAACTTTTAAAGCTTAACTGAAAACACAAATAATTGTGTATCATTGAATACACTGCATTATTTGGGCTGCTTTACATGTTTTGCTTTTATTTTTCCCTATTTGATGTAGTGTGACGTTCAGAATATCTACGGCCGTTCTCACAACGCAAAATTCTACTATGACGCGGAAAATTTGAATCTCAATGCAAACGCGGCCTTTCAGTGGCCAGTGATCAGCCTGCGGAAGGGACCTTACTGCGTGAATACTCATTTTTCGTAAATCGTTTTCTTCAAGCATACAACACAGGTACAACCGCATAGAGGTACACAAATCCGACAGGGAAATTCCATTATGTGAAAATTGATTGTTCGCGAATAGCGGATCATCGAAGTGACACATTTTCATAGGGTCTTCAAGTGAACAGGTGATGGGTAACTAGTTTGTCCTATCTCAGCCGTTTTCAGTTAAACTTTAAAGAATTTTGCGTCGGTATGAGGGATACGTTGTTTTACTGCGTAAACTCGAGCGTGACATTTTGCCATCAAAGAGTGCGGTCGCTCTCATTTTACACAAATAGCGCTTCGACGGTAAGACGCTGTGTCGAATTTTGCGGGGTCAGAGGAAGCGATGTTACGCTCTATTCTGTGTAGTGAAATATCGTGTTTTTGCAGAAGCAAAATTGTAAAATTTCTGTTCGTTATGTTATTTTAATTTCTAGATCAAGTGATTGTAATCATTTGAGTCTAGATGTCTAGTTAGACAGTTACTTAAATTTAGAACCCAAAATAATATGCAAGATGTAAGGTGCTAATACGTGTTTTAATGGTAAGACGTCTGGGCAGCGGTCGATCTGAGAGACGACTGGCGGCCATTAACTAAATATGTTTCTGCCAATGGACCAGCAATAACGAATCATAATATTATTCACTTGTTCTGCAAAGGACCTGTTTTACCTGTAAAACTAATGCAACCTACTTCCATAATCACTCCGTATATTTATAAACTCAGGGACCCCAATTTCGTACGGTACATTCTAACCCCTCTAACAAAGCCACGCTGATTCTCTCCATCAGAAAAAACGTAAATTGTTTCAACGAGTCTCGGAAAAGGCTTAAAACAGCCAAAACGGTGGGTTATTTGTTGAAAGCATGGCCTAGTTTAAAGTATTCAAATATTTTAAAAGAGTAAATAGTGCGAGGGGTCCTTTAAAGAAAATTGCAGCCAAGCTTTGTTTCCCAACTATTTCAGTACAAATAACGTTTGCTTCGTCATGCACCTTATAGAAAATGGTGAACCCATTTAGCAGTCGAGTTGCATACTATACGATAGTCTGCAAGTGGGGCCTCGACCTGCTAGAGCTGGCATTGGGTGACGTTTAGGTTGCGCTCAAAAGAAGTTATTACAAGTTATAATAATAAGAGGAGGAGCTCGCTCTTTATCAAGGTGCTGCGAGTCCGCTGTGATCGAGTCCGAGACAAGACCGAGACCGAAGTGACGCTCACGAGTCAAGACGAGTCCGAGTCCGCGAAAAAGGTCCCGAGTCCTAACAATACGTTTTGTTTTTGTCAAAAGCCTTTACTACCTTGTTACCTCCGGTTCCTAGTGTGAATCCTTAGACCTCCAAGGTATTACTTGACTTAATCCCACTTGCAAAGGTTACGACATAACCATCCCTTGGCCAATCTCTTGAATTGGTCCCCGGAGAGGTCAATCTCATTTTGAATTTGCTGGTCCGAGACGTCTCTTGGACTCGGCCGGATTTCGAGACGAGTCCTAGTCGTCCATAAAGGACGAGTCCGAGTTCCAGAAAAAGGTGTCTCGAGACGAGTCCAGAGTCCGAGTCAACCCCCTCTGCTCTTTATAGTGGTAGTTGTAGAGCTGGTGGACTCGTACTCGGGACTCGTCTCGAGACGCCTTTTTCAAGGACTTGGACTCGTCTTTCACGGAGCTGTCCGTCCGCCAAAGCTGTGGACTCGTCTAAAGACGCCTTTTTCAAGGACTCGGATTTGCTGGACTCGCAGCAGCTCTTGGTAGTTACCACAGTATTATTTAACATAGTTACCACTAAGTTATTATTTACCACTAACGCATAGTGGTAAATAATAACATCGTGGGCAGACGTCACCAGTCTGGCGGGGAAGCTGAACGGATAATTATTATCATCTGCTGCTATCAAGTACATTGTAACGATCGTAACTCTTGTGGAACGTGTTTGACAGTGCGAAACGGATGCGTCAGCTGAATTTTATTAGAGCTATGTTTCGGCCCTTCTTGGCAATGGTCCTCATCAGGCTCTCAGTTTATTGCCAAGAATGGTCGAAATATATCTCTAATAAAATTGAGCTAGCATATTCCTTTTGCACTGTCAAATATGATTCGCAGTCACCTTGGGCTGAAGGAGTACTTGTGGAATGAAAATTTAAGAGGGACGAGCTATTTTTACGCCGGACGGTGGACCACAATCATATCTACGGAAATGTTTTTTAATGCTGTATTGCATAATTTTGCGAAGGTAGTTCGCAAGAGTCGGGGATCCATTAGACTGCGGTTTGTAAATAATTATTGCGGAAATAGGCTTATCGAGGGAGTGAGTATCCCCTTTTATGCAGTTATCATCACTCATCTGGGGTAAGATCAATTCCGATCTTTTTGGTTTCCCAGGTGGATAGGTGATATTCGTCCTGTTACTGTACTGTTATTCTTGTCCCGATGAAAGATTTGTAGCCTGCGTAGTAGTATGGTAGTAGTACGAAAACGTTGCATGTAATACTATATAATAGCAAAGACTACTATCATTTAATGTGCCGCAGACTGGTCCAATCTTATGTAGTAGTATCCAGTACCATCCTGTCTTGCCATAGTAACATCCAGTCTTGTTAATAGTACCATATAGTAGTATGCAGTAACACGGTAGCCTTGAAGTAGAAGCATGTAGTAGCATCGTTAGTACTGCATGCAACTTTTTCAAACTACTTCATAGTACTATTTTGAGATAAATTTTGCATCGGGGTATTAGGCTAGTCAGTATGGAATTTCTTTTTCCGGATTAAAGAGTGTATAGCGATTGTGACCAACTGAAAATAACTCGGTGGAACACAACCTTAACCAGCAACAGGAGTTACTCTGAGCTTTTTATCGTTTCTGGACACTTTGCATGTCCGTTTTTCACTTTACGATCTAAAACATATATTAGCTTTCAAAGTAATGCCCCCCTGAGAAAAAGATTAGCCTGAATGAACATGAGAATCCACTTCGTTATCGAGCAAGACTGAGGTTTCGTTGGGATCCCAAAGGGGAATATTTATCGAACTTGTTCATCCAGGCAATCAGGTCTTATAGACGTCGCCAGATCCTGTAAATATGTCCCCTGTGTAGAAACTTCTGAAACTTTTAACACAAAACGGCTTACTTTTCTGAAAAGTTCCCACAGGAGAAAGAGTAATTTTAAGAAGAAAAGGTAGAATTTTGTTTCTGTGATGACGAGAAAGAACATGGTCTTAAAGTTCAACTGAAAAGCCAACTTTTTTTGCACCACTTAATTGAATACAGTGCATTATTTGGATTGTGTTAAGAGATTCTTTTAATTTTTCACTATTTGCTTTAGTAAAACCTTCAGAATATCTACGACCGTCCTCACAACGCGAAATTCTACTATCTTGCGGAAATTTTGAATCTCAACACAAATGCGGCTTTTCAGTAGCCAGTGGTGAGCTAGCTCATTGGTCACTTAGTGAACACTTATTTTTCGTAAATCTTTTCATCAAGCATACAACTCAGGCACAAGTGCACAGATACCACAAATCCGACAGGGAAGTTCCACTACATGAAAATCGATTATTTGTTAATAGCGGAGCAACGAAGTGACGCATTTTCATCAGGTCTTCAAGTGAGTAAGTGTCGGGTAACTAGATTATCCTATCCCAACCCTTTTCGGTTGAACTTTAAAGGAACCCTCTTGCTTATTCTGCCTTTTATAATATACCTAGCTCCCTTATGGAATAATAAGCTTCTAAAATGCCCACCTTCTCCGCTGTTTCGTTCTGTGCCTACACATTTTTAGCGTTTTTTCGGCCGTGCGGAGTTTTGTCCATGAAACAGCGTAAAGTTTGCCAGAATCTTCAGCGTCCACTGACAACTCTTTCATACATAAGGATATGAGAATCTTCTGTTTCTGACTTATTTTTATTTGCTTAGTTTTCCGTCCACGCTTTCTGTTTTCAAATGTTTTTCTCCCAGCCGCCGCGTCGGAAGCAGGAAGGCTGGATAGAGTCGACAAGCGCTAATAAGAAAATCGCTAAATTCAGGTGGAAAGTAATAGTATTTTTCGAAAAACTTTTTTCCGATCCTTTCGTAGCGAAAAGATCATTTCTAGTAAGAGTTGTGTTGTAAGTACGTCTTCGCCAATATTCATCCCTTTATCACGTGTGTAAGTTTTAAGAATATTCGCGATGAAAAGGTGTGTTTCAGGCAAAACAAAGTGCACAATTTTTTGGTTTCATTCGCGAAGTTTCCATTATTCGAAGTGACAATCGGAGGGAAATGTTGAGCGCAAAAAAATGACAAACTTGACAAACTGTCAAGCAAGAAAATGCAAATTACTGATAGTATGTCTTCGGTGATGCGGTTTAGCAGACTGAGAAGAGAAACTGCTGAATATCCATCGCCATTCAGGCAGTATAAATCCGTTAAATTGCTTGGGATAAATGATCGATGACGATCTGAAATGGAATTCTCGTGTTAACAATATTATCCGTAAAAATAACTTTTTAATTAAATCCCTCTTTACCCTTAAATCTTTTGGTTTGGATACTAAATGCCTCCTTTCTTATTTTAAAACTTATATCCGCCCTAACTTAGTATATGCTTCACCGGTTTGGCATTCTTCTCTTTCTGCAGAGCTCTCTGATCGCCTGGGAAATGTCCGAAAGAGAGCAGTGAGAATGATTCTGGGTGATCTTAATTTTTCATATGAAGAGGCACTCATTAAACTTGACGTTCCTAAATTAACTGACCTCAGAAATACTCTTTCAAAACAATTTGGAGCAAAGATAATATGTGGTCCCCAGATGGCCCATCTATTGCCCCCTCCCCTCCCGTCGTCGGTCCGAGGACCGAGAGGAATATGTGCAATCAGTTTTCTCCATAGCCTGCTAATTCTTCTGTCCAATTTTTACGTAGTTTCATCCCATCATTTATTTCTGGTCATATCTTGTAAGTGTATTAGTTAATTTGTTTCGTGTCTTTGTATTTCGTAAATATTTTATTCCTATTCTAGCTTTAAGCTATTTGGAAATGAAACTTGATTGATTGATTGAAAACGACGTGGTTGCGACAAATAAGGTGTCTTCAGTCGTTTTCCGCAATATCTGAACCTCCTCCTCGATATGACCTGTCGGGTGGGTTGGTCGGTCAATCGAAGTCACTCCATTTCTAATCACTTTACAACATTAGAGATAGCCTATGCTTCTTAGAACACCGCTCTAAATTTTAGGCGGTCGTGCTTTTGCAGAGCAAAATAAAACTAGAGAGTAGCGCCAAGACTTTAAAACAAGTGACTCACAGTCGAATAGCAGCGACACTAGCAAAACTAGCGATAGATAACGTCTCTACTTAGACTCATTCAGCCGTTCACCAGCGCTGGCTCCGATAATTTCATATTCTGAAGATAGCAAAAAAATGATACAGCCTCCATTGTTTCCTTGGTGTGTGCAGACCGCACCTTTGCTTTACTAGAAATTTATGAACCCGAAAGTTTGCCTCGCTTTAAATGCTGCAGTCGTAGTGGATGGCGCTATGAGTGTGGCCCGTTTGCAAAGCATGGAAAGCATAGGTCTTGGCACTACTCCTTAGTTTTATTTTGCTCTGCTTTTGTATATCACTTTTAAAGCGGTCAAATGGTAATAATCAAATTAAGAATTTAGCATCAGTTGAACCGAGTCGTTCAGCTTTCCTTTTGACATGACTGACATGAAATGAAACTAATTTCTTGTGAAAATGTCTGTATTTTGTTAGGTTATTTTTCTTCTATTGGGATAAATATTCCTTGAGCCCAAGCTGACTTTGAAACAAATATTCAAATAATGCATAAAACGGATGTGTCAGCTACGATGCTTTAGCAGCGATATTTCGGCCCTTCTTGGCCAGGGTCCTCGTCAGGCTGTCAATCTTCAGCGTCAAACCTGCAATAAATAACTGAAGCTTCTATCGACTATAAATAAGCATCGTAGCTGTCACATCCGTTTTATGCACTATTTGAATATGAATGAATGAATCTTTTTATTGACCCACTTCTATAAAACAGAAATAGTAGAGTACATAAAGAGAAATATTGGGATACTTCGGTTTGAGTTCCATATCCTTCGGTTCGATGCCGTTCAGATCTTAGGCGACGCCGAAAGTAACACCTCTACTGTTACAGAAAGGAAACCAAAACTAGAATGAAATTCACTTCTTGATTCCTATCAAATGTCGCTCCTCGAATCTCGAGGTGTGTGGGAACACATCACACTGCAAAAAGTTTCTCCTAGTAAGGATTAAAGTTAACTGCAGTATTAGCTACTGGGATAAGATTAATCCGAATTAGAGATAATCTTATCTCAGTAGAGATAAGATTAATCCCATTAGCAAATACTAAAAAAACAAGAGCTGGAAGCTCATATGACACTTGCAAGGCTGGGTCAGATCGTCCTAGAACTTCTGGAAGTACCCTAACTCGAGAAGAGTGGACCTACAGACCGACCGACCGACCGACCGAAAAGTGAATAAAAAAAAATTACAGTGTAGGCAGTACTACAGACCTACATGTAACCAAAGAACTAATTTTTGTCCCGGTGCTCATTTCTACCAACAACAAACTGAGAATGCTTTATTAGTTGTTACTGTTGCAGGTGACTGAATGAGTACAAAGGGTGGAAATCTGAGGCATGGCAGAGTCTTGTGAGTTCACGCAGAGAATCGGGCGCGGATCTTCATTTTCATAGTAGTTTCAGCTGCAAAATCGCAGCAAGGTCTGCACAGGACGCTACAAAGGAGTCTACAAACGTCCGTTCAGCTACAAATGGAGCAAGTAACTCGAGCCAAAAGCTTGAAAGGGTACTATGTGCGGGTTTCACCCTTCTAGCAATGGTAACTATAGTTACTATATTCGTTCCAACCTCGTGAAAAGTTACCACGCTGACAATCACGACCTGTGGGTCTGCAAAACATTTTCTCATTATGAAATTACCAAAAATATCTTACTACACCACAATACTGGCCAGTAATTTTTCCATTATATCTATATCACAACTTCAAAAAAGAAATAAAACTAAAGTAAAACATTACCATTTCTGTTGTAAAAATATTCTTTCTTCCTTTCCTTTTTTTCCGAGCTCACGAACTAGGGTGACCTACCAACTTCGTTGCTAAACAAAGAATGTCGGAATGTCGCTGTCGGATAGTAACTAGTAGTAACTATTTGCCTATTACGATCTCTGCGACGCGATTGACCCGATTAGCACGTGGCGCGATGTTTTGCCGAAAATAGACAGATTCGTTCCAGCCTTGACGCCAAGAAGCCACAATCCGTGACGTCCTGCGTACTAACTACGGTAAGTAAGGTGGAACACGCTCCATATCTCTTGGGGGGAAGACGGAAATAAGTATGTGTTGTGTCTCACCCCATCTGACAGCCAATGTTATTAAATATAGTCGAATATTTTATTAAAAATATTTGCGTCATAACTCCGCAGTTACTCCGATGACCGTTTTCCTTCAGTACTACATGCACAATAAATATGGGGGATCAATTCCCTCTTGAACGCACCCATAGAGGGGAAAAACAACAGTGCTGTCTTTGTAACAACAAGCTAAATTTCTACCAGTTTTCTATACAACACACTGTCAGAAGTTTCATAACAGATAACACGAGGATGCGCGATTTCAACAAAAAATGCATAACAGATAACACTTCGGGTGTTATCTGTTGTGTTTCAAAATGTTTTGCATAATAAGCGTTACCATCAGGAAGAACCAAAAAACCGCCAAAAAGTATCTGCTGACTTTTCCGACATCATGACGATAAGGAATAAAGTCAGTAGATGCTTTTTTTGCTCTTCCTAACAAAGCTTGTTATGCATAACATTTCATGTATAACGTTTCTAAACACAACAGATAAAATCCGAAGTGCTATCTGTTACGAAATTATCTGTTGAAACCGCGCATCCTCGTGTTATCTGTTACAAAACTTCTGACAGTGCAGCAAACTGAAATGCTAAGTGAGTTGTGATAGGCTACCACTAACGCATGACAATCTGTTTGTTTTTCCGCAGTCATAAAACACTCACAATATGATCTCTGCGTGCTATGTTATTCCTTCAAAGCTTCCGACTGCAGCCTAAACAGAGGCTATCTCAACTTTGATGCATGTATGCGGGTTTTTGCACGGCGGTATGGTACTTTCTTAGCAGATATACCAAGTATGAACAAAAAATAAATATATTACTCACAACATAGCGCTTACGCGGTTTATTACCTGAAATCTGTCTCTTAAGTATTCTAATAGTCTAAGTGCGACGAGAGCAAAAAACCGTCCGGATATTTCCTATATCTGATATGGCATGAGAGTCGGTCTTAAAACACAGACCCGGCACGCAACTCTCACATCAGGGGTATAAATTGCAGAGGTAGCCACTAAATCATCATAGGGGTTAGAAGACAAGGCGGATAGTCCGATAGAGCGTATAATATGCGCGATTATTCATTAGCCTTGCCAGTCTCCGTGTTTATGAACCTTAACTTACAAAGGTCACCGGTAATACGGTGCGCATGATTTAAGATGATGATCGAATCATGAACCGTGTCCAGTTTGCTTCTGACTGACTGCCTCGCATTACGACCACAGAGCGGGCATTTGTTAACTTCTTGGCAAGTGGTAGAACTACTTACTATATGCATTGTGTCTAGACTACCGACAGACAGGGAAAATTTGTGCTGGCACGGGCCTTTTCAATTGGTGGTTTATTGACCCGGTAACCGAGCGATTTCCATTGAAAAAATAGTAACTTTTAACAGTAACATCAAAAATATTCAAAGTCTGGCTAAAAACGGATAGGTCAATTACGATGCTTTGTCAGCGAATTTGACTCTTCTTGGCAAGGGTCCTCGTCAGGCTGTTGAACGTCAGGGATCTGGTCTGGAAGAGGAGTCCAGTTCTACTTCCAAAAAGTTCTACTGCTTGCTCGTTCTACTTACGAGAAGCTTTGAACAGACAATGAGCGTGTTCCATCCTACTTACCGTAGTTACCACGCATGACGTCACAAACTCTGCCTTTTTGTCGTCAGAGCTGGAACGATTTTTCTATTTTCCAGCGGAATATCATGCCACGGGTGAATCCGACCAATGACGTGACAGAGATTCGTGGTTACTACGCTTACCACGCTCCCGAGCGTGGTAAGCAAATAGTTACTATTTCGAGAAGGCTGGAACGGTCAGCATAGTAACTTTTCGTGAGGTTGGAACGGATTTAGTAACTAATAGTTACTATTCGTACGAGGGTAGAACACGCTCAAGGTACAAGTCCCTTCCATACGAGGTATACTTCAGGGTTGGCCGAGCGCCGAAGGCGCGATGGCCAACCATAATTAAACGAATAATGAAAGGTACGAGCGTAACCTTTGGGAACCCACCCAGGCCGCCCTTACACAAAATATGTTCTACTGTTGTTTCTTTCCAGGTTAGAAGTAAATGACAAGTTTTGAAGAAAGTATATATATATATCTGTACTGAAAAACCCAAAGGCCATTGACCACCTTCTAGGACAGTGCCAGGAGTTTCCTTCATTGGGTCTAGTTGGAATGGTTGGTGGTGTTCTCTTCCCTGGTATCTTAACGTCGACCAATAAAAGTGTAATCCGTGAGGTAGTTTCTTTCGTTTTGAATGCAATGAAAAGAAGAAAATAGTCTGTGTTTTCATTTTTGGTGTTATAAACTGTTGTTGGCGCTTCAGGAATCTGTTGTACGGCCGTATTAGGCTTTTTCCATTAAATTATTATTATTATTATTATTATTATTATACAGGATAAACAGACAATTCATAGGAAACTAAACAAAATAACAAACCAAGAAACAGCGCTTCTCAACTCGAGTGCTTTATGCACAAAATTACCAAAAGAAACAATCACTCTTGGTGACGTGGAACATAAGATATCAAGAAGCTGCCCACCATTCCGAGAAAATAATGGACCCCTTGAGTGCGAAAGCTCCTGGCACCTGAAAAGAAAATGACCCAGACCATCCCCACCAAGATGGCAAAGAGGACAAAATCGTGTATATGTATACGAAAGTTGTTGTATTTTGTAACTGTATAATTTTTTATTCTAAGATGGTGGATGGCTATCGACATTCGATCATAAGTTCTAGACGAAGGGTACCTTCACATGTTAAGCTGCGCTTCACATACTGAAGCAGTGAGACAACCTAACGAGGACCCTTGCCAAGAAGGGCCGAAACAACACTGACCAGCCGAATCATCGTCTCCCGTTGCTTAATTACTATTGGAACTGTAAATTACCAACACATATGCGTTTACTGTCCCGTCCTTAACGACACACTGCTAAGCTCATTACGAATTATCGCTAGCCATCGGTACTAACGCGAGGCTTATCTTGGTCGTATTCGTATTGTGGCCAGATAGGTTTAATTCAATCACACAGGTTGTGCAGATTTTTACGACAGTCCATCCAGAAGATAGTGTTTTTCAATTTATAAACAGGTCTCAAGCCGTGCCTGCGAAAATTCCAAAAACTTATCTGATCTTCTCGAATCGCTTTTCAGCTGCTGGATCATGCAGATAATAAAGCTCGCAAATCAAATAGCATTTTCCTTGCCATTCAGCCAATACAAAGTAGAGGAAAGTTAGCCTTTGAGTTGAGATGGCATGAGAGGAAGAATGGGACACGAAATAATTTCTGGTAATTTATGGCATAGGCAGAGCGAAACGGCAAATCACTAAGAATTCTTTTTCAGCAGCTGAAGTCAAAGACGCCGGATCGAGCAGAAAGAAGTGCAAAGATTTATTGCGCCCTCTGCAAAAAGTAATGCGATTAAGCCTTTAGCATGACGATATCCACAGGATATCTATTCTGAAACCGTCACCAAACTGAAGTGAAGACTTTTGTTTTCGTTACTTCGGCTTGGCCCAGCTCACTCCCCCCTAAACCTTCTGCTGGCTAAATAGCAAGTAAGTAATTTATTTCTGATCCGCCATTTGAAAAGCGGAGTATGACAGTGTTTTGCATTTGACAGTTCAAAACGGATTCATTTGCATTGCCAAATATGATTCGCAGTCAGCTTGGCCTGAAGGAACAGTGTTTGATGGTGGGAGGAACCTCTTGTAGTCGTGGCTGTTTATTTTGGCTTCTTGTTTTGTTTGTGTGTGTTATTGTGTTGTATGTGTGTCAAGTTATTATCATTTTTTTCTAAATTAAAGTTATATTTTTTTAAAAGAAATTTCACATAGTTAAGAAATAATCTGAAGAGTTTTTGTTAGTTATAAAATATTAAAGTAGGAGAAAGAAAGAAAGAAAAAATAACGTGATTATTGAAGGATATACATGGAAGAGAATTAATCTGAAATTATTAGGGGGAAAAAGTAAATTAAATATGGGTTTACTTTAGAAGTTAGGTGACGTGAATAGTTAAAAGGGCAAAAGTAGATTCAAATCAACGTCACTGAGGGAAGGAGGAGTAGTCACAAAAAGCAGCAAATGTGAAATAAATTGATTTCCAAAGATGCTACGGGATTATTAAGAAAAAAAATACGAACATTACAACCATTCTCTATTTTCCCTCTCTCGTTACGTTAAACTCCTCTCAATTATTTTCTCCCACTGATATTGCGAGATTCTTAAATCGCTCTCGATTCCAAGATCATTTCAAGTTAAGTTTCGTATTCTTTCTCTAAGTTACTTTAAATCGCAGCTTGCAGTGAAATAAGGATTTTCCATCTTGAAAAATAATTAATTATAAAAAAGCGTGGTGTGGTTTCTGCGATGTTAGTGTACTGAACGCTTCTCCTTCGTTGTAAAATTAATAATAACATAAAAAAGTTGTCTGCAAGCCGTATTGTGCGCTGCTGTTCAACGTGAAAAATGGGTTGTTCGCCAACTGCTTGAGAGTATGAAGAGTTGTAAGCAGATTTTAGAAACGGAGCTTATTTTTGTCGCGGCCGTCCTCGACGTCTCTGTGGGCAATTTTATGGTCTCAGGTTAAACTTGACCATTTTTGTGACAATTCATTTTGATGTATGTTCACTGTCAGAAGTTTCATAACAGATAACACGAGGATTCGCGGTTTCAACAGATAATGCGTAACAGATAACACTTCGGATGTTGTCTGTTGTGTTTCGTTATGTTCTTCATAATAACCGAAAAACCGCCAAAAGGTTATCTGCCTAGTTTTCCCGACATCATGACGATAAGGAATGAAGTCAGTAGATGCTTTTTTGGCTCTTCCTAACAAAGCTTGTTATGCATAACATTTCATGCATAACGTTTTCAAACACAACAAATAACATTCGAACTGTCATCTATAACGCATTATCTGTTGAAAGCGCGCATCCTCGTTTTATCTGTTATGAAACTTCTGACAGTGTTGTTGTGGTTGGACCAATATGAAATTGTATAACTTAGTTTAGAGGTCTCCCAGGATAGCTCTAGATTATTAGGGAGGGACAAGGTACATATCTTGTAGTTATCAAACACCATTGAGTAGGATTTGTTTCATGTCTTATTTGAGTTGTATTCACTTGGGGAAATGGTCTGTACCATTTCTTAGCCAATTGAAGTTTGTCATGATCAGAAATATATCTGTCACACAATCTAGTAGACTCTCGATTTGACTTTACTTCAAGATGAGCTCTCGGATGAGCTACCAAACAAATATCTACAAATGAGGGAGGGAGCACCTGGTGCTGTATCTCATTTGGCGTGGGACTCAATATTCTAAACTTCTGAAAAGAAAAAAAGCTGGTCTTAAACTAGTGTAGAAAAGGCAAGGTTTCACGTCGTCACAAACAAGAAGGAAAATAAACTGCTAACTTCGCAATTCGCCACTGGTTCGCAGCTAAAATGCAGCGCACATCGAGCTAGAATGGGAATTAGGCGTCGAGAATAGAAAAATAAAAGATCTATACTGTTAAGAGATACGGGAATAAGGGGAAGGGATGTGGGCGTACTGTACTGTTTAGTGCGTTTGTATACTGCAGAATTTTGAGAAGCATTTGTCAATCTTAAGGGAAGTATAAACTGATTAAGAGCAGAGCGCAGGAAACGTTTTTAATGTACAACATGGCAGAGTTTGTATCAGTTTTTTAGGCAACTAGGTAATTTATCCATTGAAGCAGAGTGGGCCAGTCTGGGGGTGACCATTTCACTGCGGTTTAGTGCCCCTTGTCATTGTAGAGTTGTTCGGTAGCCTAATATTACAGCACCAATATTACAGTCCCAAACCGCAATTTGGCTGTGGCAATACAGCGCATGATCAGACATCCCGCCTCCGTTCGCCCTCCAAATGTTCAACGGTGATTTCTGATTTACAGCATATTTTTTATTTCTTTGTGAGCCTCTTTTTGGATAACAGCGGAGTATGAGCAAAATACACAAAGTAAAATACACAGATTAAAACACTAAACAAAACAATGTAAATAAACATGACTACATTCATACTGCGCTGTGCTCTGTTAGAACTATGTCATGGGCGTAACTGACTCACACTGCGTCCTTCAATCTGCTATAAAAGCTGACATTGCCTCGACTCCCCCCCGAGTGATCTATTTGAAAGTCTTTTATTGCTCATAAAAGACAAGGGTGCATTAATTCAGTATTTTTAATTTGCCCGCCCTCTTATTTGTTGGCCCCATTCCCCTTTTTACAGTCACTTTTACTGACAATTTAGTCTTCATCCTTTCAGACTGGCAGCGATTGTGATCAGGCCAGTTCAGCCCCGTTGATTCAAGTTTTACCAGGGACGGAAAAGGCTGTGCTTGGTGACTTGGTGTAATGTTCGTATATAGCCCTTCCCGATGAAAAATTTATCTCAAAATAGTAGTATTAAGTTGTACGAAAAAGTAGCATGCAGTACGAACTGATGCTACTACATGCTTTTATGTCAAGGCTATCGTGTTACTGCATTCTACTGCATGCTACTATTAGCAAGACCGGATGCTACTATAGCAAGACAGGATGCTACTGGATACTACTGCTTAAGATTGGCCCAGTCTGAGGCACATTAAATGATAGTATTCTTTACTATTACATATCAATACATGCAACTTTTTCGTACGACTATCATACAACTACGGAGGCTACAAATTTGTCATCGGGTTTCCTTTCTGCTGACGTGTTTCATTTACGCTTAGCGTATTTTCTTCGTTTATATAGTGTTGCGGTGCAACACCGGATTTGTCGTTTTTGGGATCCCAAAACGTATTTGGAGGGATACCTATGACATCGCAAAAGCTGTCCGTCTGTCTGTGAGCACGATAACTCTCGAAGGGAATGAGATATTTTGATGAAACTTGGTGAGAGGATTCTTTGGGTCAAGGGAAAGTCGAGTTCGTAGATGGGTTTCGTAGCCCTACATTTAGGGTGGGGGTTCAAATTAAGGGTCAAACAAACTATTTTAAACAGCTAATGTGACAGTCGATTATGGGGTAAAAAGACATGCTGAACACGATGGTGAAAACCATATTCTCTCCGGACAAGTAGTTCGTCCGGAATCCGGCAAAAGCCTGAAAGTTGGTTAAAAGTAAAAGTTTCATTTGAAGTTGATTAAATGTTCGATTCAGGGGTAAGAAGACATGCTGGACACTTAAGTGAAAAGCATTTTCTACCCGGACAACTAGTTCGCCCGGAATCTGGCCAAAACCGGAAAATTTGTTAAAAGTAAAAGTTTTAACTGAAGTTGATTAGATGACAGGTTTAGGGATAAGAAGAGACGCTGAGTCTGTATTTGGCAATCATTTTTCCCCCGGACATATAATTCGTCCGGAATCCGGTTGTAACCGGAATTTTTTTTATAAGTTAAAGTTTTATTTGAAGTTGGTTAGATATTCTTTATAGAGATAAGGGCATAAGCTCAATTCGTTTCTGAATTTTCTCTTTTGCTGGACGATTAGTTCACTCAGAATTCGGCCGAAACCGGAAATTTGGCAGAAGTAAAGCAGGAAGTTTCGATCAGTGTCGTCAAAGTAGATATGGCTTATAGAGGTATATCTGAACTTGGTTTTCTCTGATGATTAGCCTGGCGAAGACTGGATCTGGCGAAGACAAGATCCAATTGTTTGAATGTATTAGATTTTTGGGATCCCATCGAAACTTTTGGTCATGTTATTCTAGTCCGCCAATACTCTTGATGACTAGTTCTTCGTGCCGATGTGGAATCGCCGTGTGCCCAGCAAAGAGTCACTAAAATCACGACAGCAAACGTTGTTGATTGTCTTCCGCATAATTTGAATCAACTTCAAGGGTTCGTTTGGGTGACTTTTCTTGTTCTTCCCGAGGTTCACCGGCGTGTTTCGGATTTGTTCTATAGAGCGTGTTCCACCCTCGTACCAATAGTAACTATTAGTTACTAAATCCGTTCCAACCTCACGAAAAGTTAATACGCTGACCGTTCCAGCCTTCTCGAAATAGTAACTAATAGTAACTATAGTAACCACGAATCTCTGTCACATGATTGTAGGATTCACTCGTGGCATGATATTCCGCTGGAAAATAGAAAATTCGTTCCAGCCTTGACAATAAAAAGGCAGAATCTGTGATGTCATGCGTAGTAACTACGGTAAGTAGGATGGAACACGCTCATAGAGTATTTCTGCTCAATGCAAGAAGATGTCAAGGGCCCAACCTTTGTGGCTTTCACGGAAAGTTTGGACCTCAGGTAAAACTGAAGAATGTGCATTCGTAATACGGAAAGCTGGATGGAAGTGCCTACAGGGAGAGTCTAAATCACATGAAAAACAAAAAAATTACATCACGGGTGCTTTAAGGAAAATCTGTGAACAATCAGCAATGACACGTTCCTGAGGTTTTAACGCCAACTTGCTTATAACTAATCTATTCTGAATAGATAGATAGATAGATAGATTTATTAATTGCTAAGCAGCCCGAGGGCCATGGCAACAAAAAATCACCAAAAATATCACATACTAGAGGAAAACGCACAAAACAAAATAAGAACACAAAAAAGAGAAAAAGCTCCTTCTTAAATCTTAATCTTTCTCTTCTCTAATAACCATTTTCAGTATTTCTTTGTTATTTCCCTAATCCAAAAATCTGCTTCTATGTTCCATCGCTGTCCTCAGGAATCGCCCCAATCTCTTAATCGTACTAAAACATTCATTCATAACAACTCTAATTAACCATTCTTCATCAAACTCACTCACACCGTACTGTTCTATCCTCCATCCACTCAGCTCCATGCACTCGCAAACCATGTGAACCAAACTCTCATTCTCGCATCCACACATCGGACAGAAGTAAGGACCGGATTTCTGCCTAAAGTTACCAATAGATAGATAGATAGATAGATTTAGATAGATTTATTTGCGCTAAAAAGCCACAAGGGCCATGGCAAATACAAAAAAAAAAATAAAAAAATAATAACAACAAAACAACAACAATAACAAACCTACAAAAATCCTTCCCGATATGACAGAGCGATCCGAAGGAATCTTCCAAATCTCTTTAAATCCCCAAAATGTTTACTTTTTAATTTTCTAACAAGTTCCTCCCTCGAGAAAAAACCCACCCTAAAAATTTCCTCCCTTAAATCCCTTAAACCCTCACAATCACAAATAAAATGCTCTACATCTTCATCAATCATCCCGCACAAAGGGCAGAAATAAGGACCAGACGAAACCCTAATTTTCCCAATATATTTTCTTCTTTGGCCAAAAGGCAAACAATCTCCTCTCAGACTAATTAAACATTTCAATTCTTCTGGAGATAACCCCGACTTAAAATAGATTTCTTCGCCCCAGGCCTCCTTAACCCTATTGTAGAGACTCAGGGACCCAGGAATCCAAACCTTACAACCCCACTCCTGCAACTCCTGGTCCTTTAATACTCTTTGGACGTCTTCTAGCACCAATTGGCAGGGTGTCCGCCAACATTTCAATAATTATTCTTAATTCCTCCCGCTTAAGACCCGCTTTAAACATTATAATATCTCTATCATTTTTTTCTTGCTTGCTTGAAATGTGTTGCTGTGATGTTAATCTTGGCCAAAGTAGAGGGTGGGTTTGAACGAGGCGAAAGCTGTGGTTTGGTTTAGGATTAACAATGTTTGGACACGGAAATAAAATGAAGGGACGATTGCTGTAAGGGCAATAAAGATCTTTCAAGCATTAATTCCGGGTGCCCAACGACCTTGCCAAGCTGTCCTGTACAAGTGTAATACAAAAGCATGGCAAACGGGGGAATACTCTGCCAAGAGACCCAACCTCTTACCGCTCCATCTTGAAGCAATTTGGCTTAAAGTCAACTGTCTTAGTCCTGGTGGATTGCGACCACAGGGGGAGAAGCACTGAAACGCGGCTCTGATGTTGTTCCATTGTTTCCTGGAGCGTGAAAGAAGAAATCTGAAGTGCCCAACCGTGTACTGGTAAACTGGCATTATGGAAGAACAACACTGTAGGCTATGTTGCTTAAAATCTTAGCAAATAGCTCATAAATTCAAAGGATTCTGACATTTTGCTAAATTTCACTTCAGTCTGGCAGAATTTGGATTATTTACTCGTCTTAGTCATCGTAATTTCGTCAGCATACTGTCGTCAGCTATTTGGCTATTTGTCATCATGAAAAACCCCGTCCTCTGTGAAATTCAAATTGCGCGGTCTTAACTGTGATTTTCGCCGTAGTGTCACTACGAGAAGACGACTAGAAATCCCTCAACCGAGTCAAAATACTTCAGTAGGTTAACATCCGAGATGCAAACACAAGCTGTCTTTTCAGTTAAACTTTAACGAACCTTGTATGTGTGATATTTCCTTTATGAACCTGATAACTGAAACCCTTTTCTCTTTGATGATACCAAATGCCCGGATGGGTATGGTAACTAGGACACCCCTCGAGCAATCCCTGCACTTTTATGTAGTAAATATCTTGTGATTTCTAAAACATACTACGGTTAGGATCCCATTTGAAAGCTAGTTCCATACGCGGCAAAACTACTCATTGCAAGATAGGGCTCTGTTATTTGCCCCAAAACGTGAATCAATATGTCACCAAGTTTACAACACGCATACCCAGCACTGTGATCAGCGTAAAACCATTAAACCAACACAGTCGAGAGATTACAAACTGACACTATCAGCAACTAATTGATAACAAGTAATTATTTGTCTTGATCAGAAAAAGGCAGCAGTTTCTTAAAATCAATTCATTAATACTTTACATAAGTTAGGATTTTTCGAAAAAAAATGAACACTGGTTCATTACTAAGTGGTGATTTAGACGAGATGGTTTACTGTGTGTGATCGGTTAAGGTGAGGCTTCACCTTCCAGATTTTTCTTCCGGATACCAGACAGCCGTTTTCGTCGAGACGAATCTGGAAGGTAAAGCCAGGCCAAAACCGTCTGGAGGTCCGGGGTGTTGGACACCCCAGATTCCGGATGTCTGGAAGGTGCCATAGAGGCAACCCGTTCGAGAGACACTAAGAATATGCAAATGGGGGAAGAAAAGGGAAAGTGATTGACAGTTCTGACTGGGATGCAAGAAATATTTGAATGTAAAGTGGACATCTAGGAAATTTTGGAGAACAGCAAATTTAGCTGTCATCATTATCATGAAAATCTGGAAGGGTTGGCTTGACTGTGCGGAAGCCCCGGACGTCTGGGAATCTGGAAAGTGAAGCCTGGCTTTTACTGGTGTGGTGCAGTATGAACAAACCACGATGGTCCCTTACTAATGCCAAGTTCCGAAGTGAGGTGACTACACTGTAAAAAATAAATCTTGCAGTATTTGCTACTGGGGTTAATCTTGTCTCTAATGAGATTCAATTATCTCTAATTCGGATTAATCTTATCCCAGTAGAGCTATGATTAATTCCATTAGAAAATACTGCAGTTAACTTTAATCCTTACTCGGAGAAACTTTTTACAGTGTAGTGCACTCGCTCCTAAGAAACTGGCAGATGGAGATGTATCGACTTTTGCCGACGAAGACACCGACTTCTCTACCTGCCAAATTCACCGCTATATAGCCTCATAAGATCAGTCAAAGTTGAAAGAGTTCTTAGTTCATAACTTTGAACTATGACCTTGCTGGCATCAGACATTGCCTCAGGGAACTCCTGGAGCGGAAAGTCCCATCTAACACGCCAACGAAACAGTCAACGCTGTTCCTTGGTAGTGGAAGAGTAGGGCTATTGGTCAAATGTAAGTGTGTGGAACTCTTCTTAATACTTCGTAATTATGTAAGGGTTGTTTCTTGGCAATTGCAGTGTAGGGACCAAGTGTGGTTGTGGATAAGGCCAAGTGTGCAAGTTGGGAATTAGAACTGGAGGTTGTCATTTATAATGTCAGTGACAGCGACACTAGCGAGTTGTCACTCGCTATAAGTCAAGTGTGAGTGTGGAACTCTTATTAACACTTGGTTGAAACAGAAAGGGTTGTTCCTTAGTAACTGAAGGGAGATTGTTGGGAGTTGAAGGGAGACAGAATTGGAGATTTCATAGTTAATGTCGTAATGTCAGTGACAGGGAGTGACAGTACCATGGGCCAAGTGTGAGTGGGGGACCCTTATTAACACTTTTTGAAACAACAAGGGTTGTTCCTTAGTAATGAACGGGTAGCGGCAAGTGTGATTGTGGACAAGTCGAAGTACAAGTGGGGCACTACAGCTGGAGATTTTCATTTATAATGTCAGTGACAGCGAACCATTCGAGGTAGGTACAGGAAAAAAAGTGTACAACAGAACACCTCCACTGAAAAATATGAATTTTGCCATGTCTTTTTTCTTTAAAAGAAACGGGCAGGAAGGTTTATAAATCTGATTTTGTATTTCTAAGGTAGTATATTCCTGAAGATGCCTGCAATACTTTACTGCTCGGGTACGAATAAGCTTCATTATAGGTTCACCGGACAGGGCTGAAATCCGAAAATATAGTTAACCATCACCAGGGGAGTCGCAAGTGCATTTTCGGTGTGGGGCGGGGGTGGAGTGCAGAGCGAAAATTGTACCGAATCTTTCAAAAATTTTGCTGAATCCTAGAACTAAGAATTCGAGCTTTTAAATTATGGAACAGAAACGATTACGTAGGAGAGGACTTTATTGTCCTGGAAGACAATAAAGGCCAGCATGAAAGACGATAAGCCAACTATTAGGTGGCGTTCTGGCGAAGCCCACATGGAGATGTGGGCATGGAATCACATAAAGTGAGCGCCGGAAATTTTCTTTTGCTTTTCCTGCCAAATTTAATTTCCATCCAAATTCTAGCTTTAATGTTTCGAAATCTCAATCCTAAAACTGGCTTAAACCCCCGTCAAATGACGCGCCCTTCCACAAAACAGAGAATATGCAGGCGGAATTTTCGAAATATTTATGATTAGATATTCTTTTTGAGATCCAAAATAAAAGTAAGGACTATTGACGATTTCATAGATCATCCCTTTTGTCTGCGACCAGTACTTCACTCGACCTCTCCTGAGTTTCGAGGTTCGCGGTACATCCTGGCAATTAGAACGAATAAATATCCGAATCCCAGTTCTCATACCGAATAAGTTTAGACCGATAGCATGTTCGAGATTCTGTATAACTACCGTATCCCGGTTATTATACCGAATTGTTTTGGTATCGAAAGACTACCGAACAATATATATCGAACAGTTCTGCGATCTAAAAAATACTGAGAAATTTTCCGAATCTCAAAAAGATGGGAGGTGCTGCCCCCCCCCCCCCCCCATTGCGACGCCTCTGACCATCACTTGTTCACTTAAACAGGCTAGAGAACCTGATGGAAATAGGTCTATTGCTCTGCTATTACCGAATAACGATATTTTTACGTCTGAATTACATGATCTCAATGAATCAATCCAGAAGCCGGTGGTTAAAATCAAACTCTCGCACAATTACATTAATTATGACCAAGCGCTTAAAACTGTGCGGCTCGAAACGTTAAAGAAAAGACGACAAAAATTTAGCGATTGATTTTGGTAAGAAAATTTTTAGTCAGTCAGATTCCACCACCTCCTTCCCGAACAACTCCTTGAACTGACATGCTCAACAAGGCATTCAAATTTACTTAAGCCGTTTCTAGCATTAAGTACCGCCCGTCTTCTCCACTTGTTCTCACCCATTGGTACAAATCACTTCAACAACCAATAATATTTCACGTTTGCCGTTTGATGAGTTCATTTGTTCCTGTTCGATTCCTTGATTATTTCTGTACTTTCTTATTAGGTCTTTATTGGTCGTTTATAATTGTTGATGGTATTTTATTAGATGTTGTTAGTTATTACTGTGTGTTTATTCATTTTCTCTTTGTTGCCTATTATTTACTTTTGCTATTGTGGCCATTTTTCCATTACTACCTTAAACTTTAATCTCAATTATTTACGACAAAAAACAACAACAAATTGACTGATGCCAATAAAACAAATTCGCTAGGCTGCGAGTTCTAGGACTCCTCCGATCGTATTTTGCAGCCACAGTTACATGGCAACGTTCTTGATTTTTTGTTATTGTTCCCGATTTTGCAAAAGGAAAAATCACGTGCTCGATTGAATTCAAATTGCGCGGTCTAACGATGAATTTGGTCTTGTCAGGACATCATGTTCTCAGCGCTACTGCGACATTCTATTGTAAAAATACAAATCGAAATAACTGTCCAATATCCAAACATTGGATTTGCCACCCCCAGGACAAGGTTACTTCTTGGGGTGGTTGTTAAACGGAAGTGTGTTATTTATTTATTCAATAAATCTCTCCCTCTCTCATAAGATAAAAAAAGAAATGGCATTAAGGATCTAAAGACCTTACCTTAGACCTTAGTTCCACCTGTGCCGCCAGAGGCACCCAGGGCATCCAGAAAGAGCCGCCAGTTCATCCCTGATATGTCCTGTTAGCCGCCAGTTCATCCCTCATATGTGCTGCTAGATGCCAGTTCATCCCTCATATTTGCTGCTGCCCAGACGTCTTCCCACTGGAATTGGACTATCGAATTGATGTGTTTTAGGTCCCGGTGGTACGTGCGACGAAGTGTATTTTTCGGCCTTCCTCTTCATCGGGTTCTAAGTAAAAGAGAAAATCTAGTTTATAGTGTTATTCTCATGATTTACTATTATTATGTACAGATACTACACGAACACAATTGGTAATACAATGCTTTACACAAACTCCTGGATTTAAAACTATTTTTCTGCTACTTATGAGTTGAGTTTTATTCTGCTCTCTACTCGCATTTCAGGATAGAATCAAGATGACATACATACTATACGCTAATGGTAGTTCGTGAGATCAGTATCGTACTGCGAGGCAATTTCGGGCAAATAACTACGATTAACTGATGCACAGGAGACCGTCTGCATGTTCTACCGTGGTATGTTTTCGACGGAACGTCTGAACTGCCGAAACAAAAAAACAATGATCCCATTGGCCGAGTATGAAATGATAATAGGCAGTTGACTTGATGCCTGCGAAAACTCTTGGTTATTTATATTGACAGTGATGAACAAAAATCTCTTCTCCTGGCTGCGATCGGTCTGACGGATCAAGCTCGCATTCTTCTGCAAGTCCTTAGTCTGTCAGCGTTGTACATCGCTCCGTCGAATTGATTTACGAAGTTGGATTTATTTGTTATTACCATCTAAGCTTATCCAGCTGTATTTTCTATGCTAGTCTATGTTAAACCAGGGACCCATAAATTTACTGTAATGACTCGCCATTCAGGGGGCTTGTCATTTCCTATGCTTCTATGTTGCTATGTTGCCCGAGCCTCACCTAGTTTCCAAAAATTCCGCTTGGGTCGAATCGGTGCTCTTGCTAAGATAGACAACATTTGTTGGGACTGTTCAGCATACCACCAGGTACCTAAGCTAGGACAAAAGATCCAGGATACTCTTCCATTACAGAGAAATATTCCTAGTTCAGTACAACAGCTGTGAAAAATTTTGTCTATCTGGATAGTCGGGTATTTTATCCTCGTGAGTGTTTCTCGAACTATCTGACGCTCGGTCAAGAGCGCATCAGAAATCTCTTACTGACAAGCCCCCTGAATGGCGAGTCATTACAGGAAATTTATGGGTCGCTGGTTAAACCAAGGTAAAGAATAGCAAAGGAGCAGGAATTATATGACTTGAAGAATAATGACCAGAGCAACACTTTAGCTTTGTCCTGTTTTTTTAGTTTATTTTCCTATGCCGCCGATTTCAGCTTATTGCTGGAAAGTGGCAAGGGTAAAAACCTGTGTGTTTTTTTTGCGAAAAGTGTGGACCTAAGGCCGGGTTGATGAATATTCATTTTGGAAAGCTCCGTAGAACAAATTCAGCATTTAACCGTTAGCGAAGAAACAAAACCAAAACGTTGCCCTCGCAACACTTTAGTCGGCGAAGCCGAACAAAGGTTGCTGCAACATTTCACGTTGCCCAGGCAACGTAGGTCTACTTTTTTTCCCTAGAACCCCGATTTCAGCTTATTGCTAGAAAGTGGTAAGGGTCTAACCTATGCGGCTTTCATGGAAAGTGTGGACCTTATGCCGGACTGATGAATATGACAATACATTTTGAAACGCTCTGCAGAACTCTTGCCTGGGGCCAGCCAAAAAGGGAGGTTTTTGCTTGTAATGGAGCCAGAGGCTACGGTGTGTGAAGTGAAGTGGAACAAGCATATGTCAGAGAGGACTATCTGAAGCTGTGCAGCCAAGCTTTCGTTTCATCAAACCATGTTTCTGCTTTCGAGTGGAAAGTTCCGTTCTAGCAGGCAAGCAGGCAGACACCAGTTTGAAATTTAAGATGGACCATCTACAAGTGCTAAATATGTGCGGCAGTTACCCGGCCCCACAGCCATTATATCTTCTTTGGGTGATAAATAGAAAATTTACAAAAACAAGACTGTCATTTTCCCACGAGTCAAAAAGTGCTGCCATCTATTGTTTCCATCCATTTCTATTCAGCTGAGTTCATCATTCCATTTTTTGCACTTGGGATTGCGGTAGAGAAATGCTACCAGACGTGCCTCTGAGCCCTCGACGAGCTGACCAAAGCATATTTCATCCTTTTGTTTTTGCAAAAATTCCTTCATGAGATAAGCCAGTTTGAAAGTTTCGAGGGATTGACCACTTCAATAGTAAGGTACACAGTGAAAAAATAGGCCGATCCCAACTGTGAGACATGTAGGGGACTTGTATGCAACAATTGGCTGTTAGACAATAATCATCTTCGGCAATAAGTGGTTTGCAACTTTTGCTAGTTGGTACACCCGTTTTTTGTTTCCGGTGTATTTGATGGTAAGAACAATTCGGTTTCGTAAGACATGTAGGTGACTTGTAAGTAATAATCGGGTGTTAGGCTATATTCATCTTCGGCGATGATGGTTTTGCAACTTTTGCTAGTTGGTGTACCTGTTATTTCTTTCCGGTGTATTTGATGTCTTTCACGGGTAAAGGGACTTGTGATTAAGAATCAGTTGCTAGAGGGGGTTCACGAGGGGCTAGAAATTTATGCAAATTGGTGCACATTTTATTTGATCTCCACAAATCTGAGGGCAAGAAAATTCGTCTCCATGGTCTGTCGTTGTAACCTAGAATTTAAATGTTTACGCAACGGGTACAAATGATAATGTAAAACAATAAGGTAGTTTCGCTATAACTGATAGTGTCATCGATGGTATTTTGATCTTGAAAAGTTACGGATAGCTTTATAATACCAGTACCAACTAGTTCAATAATGATAATGTTCAAGTTTTCATCCGTCACGATGTCTACGACTGAAAAGTATAAGGTTCAACTGGCTGCAAAGTCAATTTAGTCCTTCTTTCGATAGTCTTTTGTTGTTATTTTGGAAGCTTCGATGAACCGACAACTTCAGCATTTAACCGATAGCGAAAAAACTAAACCAAAGTGTTGCTCTCGCAACACTTTAATCAGGGAAGCCGAAAAAAGGTTTCCGCAACACTCCCGTTGCCCAGGCAACGTAGATCTAGTTTTAATCTTGCCATCAAAAGAGTTCATTAAGACAAATGTATGCATTTGCTATGTCTATTATGAATACAAATGGATATTTGCATTTTCAATTTTAAATGTTTTGATTTTTTTGTTCTGTTTTGTCTTTTCGTTCATGCCTTTTACTTTCTTTATTTTATATTACCCCAATGTACCTAGATTATATAAAATATAATATCCCAAACATTCAAATAGCCAGAACAGAAAAGGACTCGGACCGTAGGCAGAGATGGGCGAATCCGATCATGAAAGGATTCGAATCCGAATCCGAATCCAGGGCTAGGTACGAATCCGATTCCGAATCCGAATCCACCACTTCATGCCGAGGATTCGAATCCGGAATCGAATCCGGATTCGAATCTGACCTTGACAAAATCCAATCATGTACATATCTTAAAGTTTAAAATATCAGCGACAAAAAGCACTGATATCTAAGGTAATCAGATAACGCGATAGATTACTGAGGATGGTTGGTGGTGGAGACCAAAAAGTTGGATTGCCTAAGCCCACTGTGTAAAATTCGGAACATGGAAACAGGAAGGATGAAGACCAGAAATTTGAGCGGATTCGTAAGATTGAGGGTTTGGAATCCGAGTCCGAATCCGAATCCAGCCTGACAAGCAGAAGATTCGAATCCGGATCCGAATCCGGCCAAAAGGACGAATCCTGGATTCGAATCCGAATCCGGATTAGGATTCGCCCATCTCTGACCGTAGGAAGATCTAATGTCGCGGTCCAGAAGAACTGAAAGTAGCTCGCAGCAGAAAAATCAAAGAGAAAGAAAATATTTAAGCTGTGTATCACTAAAAAGAAGACACTGAACATTTTCCGTGCAAATAATTTCATTTAATTGGTTTTGAGGTTTTCACATCATTCGTGCTAAAAACCGTCCTCTTTTCAAGAAGAAAAGATGTATCCACTAAGCTAAGTGAATACTGCGGAATAGGCAATGGAAGGTTGGGCTAAAGGGTTCTTTTAACCTTCTGTTGTCCTGAGAACAATTGCTGACTGCAGAAAAAAAAGGATAGGCTAAAGTTAGTCAATCTTTTCTGCTGATCCCCCTTTCTTAGGCATAAGGCATAACCATAATTAAACGAATAATGGAAGGTACGAGCGTAACCTTTGGGAACCCACCCAGGCCGCCCTTACACAAAATATGTTCTACTGTTGTTTCTTTCCAGGTTAGAAGTAAATGACAAGTTTTGAAGAAAGTATATATATATCTGTACTGAAAAACCCAAAGGCCATTGACCACCTTCTAGGACAGTGCCAAGAGTTTCCTTCATTGCTTCCTTTCTTAGGCAATTTCAATCAATTTAACTGGAGACTCATCCGTCCTTGACCTTGACTTGATAACCCTCTCGTACCCTAGCTTGTGGTCCAGGAAGTTATCACAAGGTACGATGATAAGAAAGGAGGAGCTTACTCCTTATTGCGGTAGTTATTGTCCTCTCCAGAACGAAAATAATAGAAATGCGGAAAGACATCGCCATTCTGACGGGATAGTTATTGTCACTTATGACGTTCCCGACCACCATAAGTAAATTGTAACGATCGTAACTCAACTGAACCGAAAATGATAAGGGGCTCATTTTCTTGTCCTGCCGAATTGTGGAACGACACTAACAACAGAGTTGTAACGATCATAACATTCGTAACAGATCCTAACACTGTGGTATTGTAACGATTGTAACTCTCCTGTAGCGAAAATGATGAGGGGGCATCTATTTTTTTCATGCCGGACTGTGGAACGACAGTAACAACAGAACTGTAACGATCGTAACAGTTAATAACCTCGTTAATAACTCTGTGGAACTCAATCAAGCCCCCCCCCCCCCCCGAATATAATCGTTTTTGTAAGGTTCAAACTCTGATCTATCTTCTTGTTTTATTGTTAGGTATGGACTCGTTACCTGTTAGTGGCTGTTAGGTATTGACTACATCCCTGAACTGAACCCAACTGTTTTCACTGCATGTGTGCCAAAAGGTTTGTTGAAGTTTAGGTTGTTTGTGACACTGTTAGCAACAACCATGCTTGGTAGTGGTTTTCTTCCCCACTTTACGCAACACCAACCATCTCCTTCGTTCATGCTCATTCGTCCTACCAAGTTGACCCTCCCGTACCATACTCTTTCCTACGCATATCTGACGAGAGAAAAATCACGAGAGAGTGGGATGCTGAGACCATGAAGAGATTGAGTCAGTCCTCTCTGCTCTTCAGTAAGACCGCAGATCTGTAACGTGCAACATCAGGTGTATTGGTATTCCCTCATAAATATGGATAGCACCCAAGTGTCGGTATTTCAGCATCTCGAGGAATCATGCGAAAACTATTAGCGGCTTGTGTTTGGTCGTGATAGGATCTCGGAAGTTTTATTACAGGTAATAGAGTCTTGATTATTGACATTCGGGTATTTCGTGAGCATAATTTGATAATGATCTATGGAAAGATAGGGTGGTATTGTACCCAATGATTTATTCTGGACGCTTTTTGCTTGCTACAAAGAGACCGAAGCTGAGGTGCTTCGTTGAAGGAATGCTTGCTTTGTATGGGTGGATGGGCGATCGGGCTGGACAAGCAGAACAGAAGGTTAAATTTATTTAAAGAACATCATCTCCGTTTTGATCTTAAGAAGTTAGAATGAAGATAACTGAATACTGAATGTTGCGTCGAACCAGAAGTGCTTCCAGTAATCATTACCTATCTGCTTGAAGGTAGTTAACGTAAAGCTGAACCAGCAATATGTACATAGCGTTTATTGACAAACAGAGCTAACAAATGTAAGTCAACCTAAAAAATTTCTACCAAATAAAACCCATAAAATGGTCAGTGACAGACAATACCAGATAAAGGTTACAATACTAATTAAAAGCGGCTAATAACTATCAAACGAATGAATAAAGTAGGGCCCAAACGAGTTTAAATATCTTTTAGTTGAATCAACAGGGTAATTGGTCAATTTAACTTTGTTAGAATGGGTCTGAACCAGTCATTGATTGTTATAGAGATTACGATTCAATGACAGACGGGCATCTGTCTTACCTAATTTTTTGGACACTGGACGGGATACAAAATCTAGGACATATCAAGCTTAACTGGTCCTTTTATTCTTTTTCTGTTTCATCTTGCGCATATCGCTCTGTTACCGAAAGCTCAGTTTTTTTTGCCTTAATGCAGAGTTTCATTTCGTTGTTTCAGTGCATACTAGTTCATCGCTATCACGTGTTTTCTGTAATGTGAGGTTTTTCGTGTACTGACTTTCCGAGGTCACTGACTGTCGACCTTTCTAACCTGGTACACGATAAGAATCTTCGAACCGTCAAGTGGGTCTCCCCTGTATTAACAACAAGAGCTAGAAGCTCATATGGCACTTGCAAGGCTGGTTCAGAGGATGAAATTTAGAATCTGCCTTTTTGTGGGTTTGTTCTGATCATTTGTGAGCAAAACCCTTGAGATAAGAATGATCATGGACCCTTGGAAATCAGGAGAATGTATCGTTTGGTAAAAAGTATTTCATTTTTTGAACTTGGCTGTAATGATGCGCACTTTAAAGGCGCTAGAAATTCATCTGTAAGCAAAACCCTTGAGACAAAACGATAATAGTTCCTTGGGGATCATTAATATATCGTATGATCAAAAGTATTTTTTTCACTTTTCGGTTAAGATGCGCTCTTTAAGGGTGCTAGAGAAACTTTTTTTTAAGCAAAACCCTTGTGGCACAAGTGATCATGGGCCAATATGCATCGTTTGATCTAAAATACTTTTTGACTCAAGATGCGCACTTTAGGGGAGCTAGAAATTCATTTGTAAGCAAAAGCCTTGAGGCAAAAATGATCATGGCCTCATGGGAATCATGAAAATGTATAATTTGCTTAAAAGCATTTTTTTTACTTTGAGGTTAAGAGTAGTAATTTAAGGAATGGTCGGATTTTGGAAGAGACGACTTCTAAACCAATCTTGTCGAATTTCCGGTCCCCTCCAGCTCCCCCACAGCTGTCAAATCCGGTCCGGACTTCAAATGGGACATCACAGATATGTCATCTTTTCAATTCTTAAGTTTCATTCCAATCCGATCACCCGTTCGAAAGTTACGCACTACTCAATTTTCGGGATTCCCCCTCCCTCACTCCCCCCCCCCAGATAGTCGGATCGGGAAACTGATTTTGAGTTTAAAACTGATGATTGAGTTTTGAGTTACTGAGTTTGATCGGGTCACTGATACGCCTGCCAAGTTTCATCGTCCTAGCACATCTGGAAGTATCCTAACTCGCGATCACCGGATTGACCGACCGACCGACAGAAAAGTGATCGATATATTGCACTTGGCCGGAAGGCAAGTGCCATACAAACTTGAATAAATCGCGTCGCTTGAACCGTCTGCATGTCATGATTTTAGAGCATAGCCTGCCCAGACGAAACAAAATGTCTATCCTATCCATTCATCTCTGTCCCTTCAATTCACGCCAGATCCTTCAGAAACGTTAATGAATATGAGATAGGCTAAAATAAGGAAAGGAGAGACACGATGAAGGAAATAAGATACTAAAGAAGACAGGTGAATCAAAAGTCAACTAGAAAAGATACTGAAAAAGCGGAAATATTGTCTTTAGTAGACACAGAGGAATAGAAAGGACTAGTCGAATATCCTTCACTCATTGTGGGTGGCTGGAGAATTCGGGTAGAACCTCCTGAGCTGAGCGGATAAAAACAACAACTTACTGTTCTTAAAAAAACAAAAGGAGAAATGGATGACGTGACAAATAGGAAAGAACGTAAATAATGGAGGAGACGCAAGTATGCCATGTCTTTCTTGCTGGCGGGCCTTTCATCTTTTCCACGTGCACCATGCCTTTCCTTCTTTTAGACTATCCCAATGAGTAAGTGTCGTGGAGCTGGTTTTGGAGTCGTTAGACAAGGAATCCCGCTTCAAAAGTGTCTGCAAATTAATGATCTAACCCAGCAAGAATCTGAAGTGTTAGCTCAGCTCTCGACCGCTTCTCTGACACGTCCGTCGATTGCGTCAAGGGCCTCTGATCTCCAGGGAATTCTCATCAACCCATATTATTTTGTTTCAATTTTTCATGACAGAAGTTCAGCTAGTCGTAAAGATTCGAAACAAAACCCTCAAATGTCATTTAACGTGTTCCTAAGTAAAAGATAGTTGAGACAGATCTAATTAGTTTGTAACAAAACAGACGCCATCAGAAGATTCTGTTTGAGCGATCCTGAGCAAGGTAATTAATTTAATTTAGTAATTAACGAGATTAGCGAACTGTTGGAACGATAGCGAGAATCTGGGGGCAGTAAGTGTTCGTGAGTAACAAAATGATGAGGGAACGTTTTGAAGCATAAGCGTTTTTGCATAAAATTTTTGCATAAAACGCTGAGTAAATACGAAAGAGAAAAAATGTAAAATAAATTTACAACTAGAAGAAACGTAAGAATTTTGGTTTGGTTGCTGGATTGAGGCTGTTTAAAGGGAGTCGGGGAATCCCAGGAATGAACCGCGACATATTTTAACAGCCCTGTTTGGGTCTTTTTTCATATTTGTCGGGTATAGCAAACTTGTTCCAAACAAAGAAATGAAAATAAAAACTATTTTGTTATCTCTGTACTTGCATTCTTCCCGATATTTCTGACATTCTCCGAACGAAAGATCCAAGACGTATCAAGGCCTTTCATTTTAAAGATTAAACTTTTTTCTTTTTTTTATATATTTCATGGAGTTTAGTCTAAGACCCCCGAGTTGCATCAAACTTTTTACCGGTCCACAACACGCTATGCTTCTAGAGGTAGTTGACACTCGCCTGGAACCTCCAGTGCCTTAATTCGTGTTGTGTACGTATGTACTAAATGGAATGGAACGAGCCTTGGTCGAAGTCCCCATCGATTGCCTAGGACTTTCACTTTTTGCTCTTGATGATTTTTTCATCTCCGAAGAAGATTTCTTAGGAAGCCCGACTCGTCAATTTTATCTTTTGCTTTTTTTGCCTTTTTGTCTTCATATAGCAATACTTCCTTTTTCTGTTAAGCGCGTAATCAAAATTCGTCATTATCATTTAAAAGTAGTAAACCAGTCCCGAAGAACCGACTGACTGAAAGTGTGTGGTCCCATAACACTTCACTCCCGTGCTTCGTTCTGATTCATGAAGTTAATTTAGCAAGTTTCTCTCACATGGGAAGTTAGTCCACCGTACATGGTACTACAAGCTTTTCTGTTAAAATGCTACACAGGTAGATCGGTTCATGTTTCTCACATTTGCATGAAAAAATGGAAAAGCTGGTATTGACTTATCTTCTGACTGGTACGACTGTCATATGTCACACTCGCAACAAAGAGTGTAGTATACCGGTGGTTAAACACTCATTATCTATGTACGCTTCTGTTCAGAGACTGAGTGGAGGACAGATTTCAGAATATCATGAAAAGAATTTGTTTTTTTTTCTTAGTTTTCGGGGCTATTTAAGGAATGCTAATTCTGGTTCTGATAGATTAGAGTTTGCTTTAGTGTTGGTTTGTTTTTGCGTATTCATATAATCACTTATCTTATTATCATCAATTTTGGTGGATCAATAAAACATCAATCAATCAATCAAGGTATTAAAGAGACGCGATTTTGCAGTCACTCGTTTCTGGTAAAACAAAAAAAAATTGGAAAAAGATTAGCATAATACTATAACTCTTTATACAAAAACAATGACTCACAACTTTTTTTTTGTCTGGGTGTAGTGACGCGCACCGCTGTTTTTTTGTGGCACTTGCAGCCTCCGGCTCGAGTGCCATTTAGGGATCGTTATGTCTGTCTGTCGGACTGTCCTTCTGTCTTACTTTTGCTAGTTCGGGCAGTTCTGTAAGCTAGGACGTTGAAACTTGGCAGGCATATCAAGGACCCGACCCAATGCTCAACGAAACCTTATTTTCTCGGATCCGATCATCGGTGTGGGAGTGGTACGAAGGGGAGTTTAGAATCTTGTGACTCGAGAAATTCGAATAGATTATCGGACTCGAGTGAAACTTGATGGGTGGTAAGAACAAATGCCCACTTTATGCGTCCGAAACGCGTCGACCACGGAGGGGGGATTTGGAGGGGGGGGCAGGGTCCGGCCACCGTGGGGGAACTGGAGGGTGGTATCTGGAATTTTCTAGAAGTGCTCCGAATAAAGTGCAACTTGATAGCGGATAGGAGAAGATGTCCCATAGGTGCAATTCACCTTTTCTCCCGGACCCGATCCTCCGTTTGGGAGTGGAAGGAAGTGGGAATCCGGAATCTTGTAACCCTCATACGTTGCGAAGGAATTGTCTGATTCGAGTGAAACTTGCACGGTGGAAACTTACAGAAACTTGAGTAAGTGCCCTAGATGGGATCATTATATGTGTGCAAAACGCACTCGACCACGGTGGGGGAGTTGGAGGGGGGAGGGGTCCGGAAATCATCTTATATGCGTAGGGTTCAAACGGACGGGGGGAGGATTATATTGAATCCTGTACGGCGCTAAGATCATGAGACCTAGATATATTAGTTGTAGGTCTCCCAGATGGGTCTCACTGGGGGAGTTGGGAGGGGGGGGGGGGTACCGGAAGTTTTCTTGAAGCATCCGACTCAAGTCAAACTTGATAGGAAAACAAGAATTCACATTCTTTTCCAGGATCAAACTATCGATGTGCGAGTCAATGGGGAGATCCCGGTTGCGTGCAATAGGATGTCCCGGCCCCCTCCAGACCAAAGAAACGGGTTGGATCCCGTTCGAACATTACTTCTCAGATGTAGAGCATTGGCTCCCAACAGACCCGTATCCAGGAATTTATTTGGGGGGGGGGGGGGGGTCGCCTTTTTTTTTTTTTTGGGGGGGGGGGGGGGGGGGTTGCCTGCAGGTCGGACAAAAAAGTACAAAAAAGACATAGATCAGAGGGAAAAGCCTATAAAAACGGTTATTTTTGTATGTTTCGGGGGGGGGGGGGTTCAACCCCCTAGCCCCCCCCCCCTGGATACGGCCTTGGCTCCCACCATCCATTAAGTTACAATCGGGTCGGGCCATTTCCGTTAGAATTTCCGCGAACCTTGTCTGATAAACATACAAGTGGCTTTGGCTTCGTGCTAAACCAAAAAATTTCCCAGCCATAGGATCTACACGTCCAAGAAATTTCATCGTCCTATGTCCAGTTCTGGTCAAGCTATGAACATTATTCACTGGGCGATCTGGGCCCATTTGCCCCTGAACCGGGTGGGTGTGGGGGTGGGACCCCCAATAGGCACAACTAGACCCCAATACCCACAAGTGTATCAAGTTTGAACTTGATACTTGCACTCGTTCACGAGTTATGAGCTCCACAAAATATGGTGAAAACCGAAAACTGCTACAGCGCTCGCAATAGTGGACTGTTCCAAGGAACACTCCACTAAAAACACCGACGTGCCCTCTGATGACTTCGTCATCCTCGAGAGACGCAGCGACAACATCGAGTCGTCGAGAGATATATCAGCCGAAAGGGAGCGGCAACGCACCGAGGCATTTATGGCGGCGGCCCACCATTAAACGGCACGGCATTCGGGTCTAGTTAAGAGGTTTTTTCAAAGAAAATTTTTAATTTGAAAAAAAAAGCAATTTTTTTTCATCGGACAGAGGGAAGCCTTTGAGGGCTTTTTGAATCTGCCATACGCAATGAGTTTCGACTACGACTACCGTTCCCCCTTAAAGAATGATGGGCGGGTAGGAAACAGTATGTAACCTTGTACAGTCCAGTAGTACAGTACAGTAACCTTGTCTGATAAACATACAAGTGGCTTTGGCTTTGTGCTTAACGAAAAAACACCTACCTGCCCTCTGATGACTTCGTCATCCTCGAGAGACGCGGATTGTTCCAAGGAACACTCCACTAAAAACACCGACGTGCCCTCTGATGACTTCGTCATCCTCGAGAGACGCAGCGACAACATCGAGTCGTCGAGAGATATATCACCCGAAAGGGAACGGCGACACAACAAGGCATTTATGGCAGTCGCACGCCGTTAAACTTTGGGGTCTAGTTAAGAGTTTGTTTTCAAAGAAATTTTTTTGATTCGAAAAAAAAAAGGTTTTTTTCATTGCACAGAGGGAACCCTTTGAGGGCTTTTACGAAGATCCTTTTTAAATCTGCCATAATGAGTTTCGACTACGACTACCGTTCCCCCTTAAAGAATGATGGGCGGGTAGGAAACAGTATCTACACCTGCACTCGCTTTAAGCACACAAGAGCATACCCACTGTCTAATTTGCAAGAGCTGATTGTTGAAGATTTACCATACTAGTCGTTGCTTTTTTGTTATGCATAAATGAATGAATATTTACTGCCTGCTTCTGTGAACTAGAACTAGTGTAGTAAATTAGCAAAAGTAAAAATAAAGAAAACTGAGAACAAACAATTACGTTTCAAACAAAAGACCGTCGTGCGGAGAAAATGCTACTACCGGCAGCTTTCTGAGCAGCTCCTCAAGTTTAACATTGTGACCGAATATTTCTTGAGAATTTTACGATTTTTATACAAATTTGCAAGTAAAGGAGGAATTTATTCATGGGTTATGCCCCCCTCTTGTGTTTTTCGTCTGCACTCAACTGAAGATCAAGCTAAATATTCCTTCAGCCCAAGCTGACTGCGAATCATGTTTGATGGTGCAAAACGGATACGTCAGCTGAATTTTATAGGAGCTATATTTCGGCCCTTCTTGGCAAGGGTCCTCTCCAGGCTCAAAACCGCTCAAGTTGGAAAAACGAACTTGTGGGAAACACACTTGTGTTTCACCACAGCATGATGCAAGTTCGCCATCTATGTTCACTTTAACCTAAAATTACGGTTCAGTCCTTATCGGGGAGTCAATCTCTACTATGTCCCGACATTAACTTTCGTTTTGCATATCAGTATGAAAATCTTCCAAAACAATAGCTGGCAAATTCATGCACCCCAGCACTAATTATAAGGGGCCATTATCACTATTGCAAGTTTTTTTCTGAATGGGATCTAGCACCGCATGATAGACAGTGACATGCTACACATTTTTCCCACGTTGTCCCGGTTGGATGATGCAGCAGAAGTACGAGAGAGACAGTATCTATCGGACGTTGTTAATGAAGTACCGTATCCCTACTTTTCTGTGGCAAAAGAATATGCAGTGTCAGGTGTAGCAAGTAATATGATAGCGGAGTAAGTTTTGTTTTGACGTGGTTGTCTACTCCTAAAACCTCCCCGACAAATAGCGCAAAGAGTTGTGCCCTATATTTAACTGATTCATCTATTTTTGCTACATCTAACTGATCTCGTTTATGTTCAATTAATTCATTTTTGTGCTACATCTGTTTGATGACCCTAATGAACGACCTAGAATTGGCGAGGGTCAGTTAGGGGCGATCAAGGTTTCTCAGAAGAACTTAGATACTACTTCACCTTCTTTTCTGATACTCTACCTAGTTTCAAGGCAGTTACAGTATTGCATTTGGGGGTTACGATTCGTACCCTACACTATTGATCCAACATCCGTATTTCCTGCCTATACGACTGTCCCCCAAAACAGACTTCCTGTTTTACCTAGATAATACGCCTAAAAACCGAGGCGTCACTCGGTTTTCAACCCAAAACCCCACGGATCATCGACTCTGTAAAACAAAGGTCTCTTACCCTACAGCACTGAGAAGCTCTTTATTCATGTGCCAAGGTACGTCCTCCTAGTTTACGTGCAAGTGCCCGAACTAGAAAAGTTGGACACAGCGAAGGAAAAGACGATCGCCAAAAGGCCGCAAATGCCATGATTCCTTTTGTTATGGGGATGTTTTGCTAGGGGACGTTTTGTCTTGATGACGTTCTGTCATGGGGACGTTTTGTTGGGGACGTTTAGTCAGGAATATAAGGTTTGAAGCCAAGCTGACCATTCATTTCAAATAAAATAGAAAAACGAGATTTTCGGGGTTTTTCTGTGGAAGGTTTTATTCAAACTGAACATATTATAGATTTTTGGATTGGGCCGTTTTCTGGGTGAAAGCTTTTGCGCTTTCCCAGACGGATGGTAAATTGTAAATATAAACAGAACTCAGAATTGTAAATAATCACAGATTTGTAAATATACACTTTGAACAGGCACATTTTATCTTTCGTTATTCTACTTTTATCTGCATGTCGTTCATTCCGCATCGTTCTTCTGGTTTTTAGTTACATGTCATCTTATTGTTTGTTGGTTCCGCATCGTATTCCTGTTGTTACTGTGGTAGATTTTATGATTTAGTTTTGTTTCTTTCGCTGAGGACGGTTTGCCGGAAGTGCAACCGAAATATCCGAAATATCCGAAATTGTATTTATCCCTCGCACATCATCTTGGAGGGGTAACTAGCTGATCAAGAAAAACCCCGAAAATCTCGTTTTTCTATTTTATTTGTTTTGTCAGGAAAATTCCCCTAGGATACATTTTTCGCCAGGGACGCTTTGCATGCTAGAGAAGAAACGGAGTAAATGCTTCTGAGCGAAATAAACTAGTAATGCATTCCGGACCGCAACTATATTTATTACTTGATTGTGGCTACAGGCTGGTACAGGATCGGTAAAATCACGGCGGCAAGATTAATTATCAAGGCGGTGAGATTACCGGGAACACTTTCCGACCGAAAGATTCGACTTTTTATGGCACTTCAGCTTGCTCAAGTGCCATATAACGATCGTAATGTCTGTCTGTCGGTCGGTCTGTCCGCATTTTGCTAGTTTGGGCACTTCCACATGACCCAGGACGATAAAACTTGGCACGCATATCAGGGACCCAACCGGATTAACTTGGAAATAATCACTTCCACGATCCGACCATCAATGGGGGGAGTGGCAAGATGGGGAATCCGGAAATTAGTAACATTCATAACGTTGGAACGGATAATCGGGCGTGCACTTGACAGGTATTAAGAACAAGTGTCTTGGATGTTCACTGCCACATTTGGATCGGATCCGATAACTGGGGGGGGGGGGGGGGGGGTTGGAGGGGGACACCCGAAATCTCTTGAAACGCTTTTTCTAGTTTTTTTCAAACCCCTACCCCTTTCTTCACACTAGTATAGCTCTGCGCGTGGATGAGTCATACTTTCTTCACACTAGTATAGCTCTGCTCGTGGATGAGTCATTCTTGCTTAAATTCGTTCGGAGAGAGCTAGAGCAATCGATGGTCGAAGGGATTGGTATAATATGTTGTTGAAAATTAGTAGGGGTTGATATAGATCAGGGACTTCCACACAAGCTAGGACGATGAAACTTCGCAGGCATATCAGGGACCCGATCTGATTAACTTACAAATAATCACTTCCCCAATCCGAATTTCCCCGGATCCGGAAACTAGGAACAACGGTAGCAAAAGGGAAGCGAAAAGAGCGCTGCCCAAATGTGGTATCGATCCGCGGACCTCTCTGGCGTAGGTCCAGCGCTCTACCACGGCGCTACGACTTGATGTATTTAGAGACGAATGCGGGAAGAGATATGGTTTAAAGATTAAAGTAAGACTAAGTGGTCAGAACGAATCCTAAATGCTAATCCGAGCAAAATAACAAGAGCTTTTTTGCTCTGATGCTAACTAAACTTAAACTAAACAAATCTCGTGAAACACTTCCACATAAGCTAGGACAATGAAACTTGGCAGGCATATCAGGGAACCGACCAGATTAACTTGAAAATAATCACTTTCCAGATCCGATCATAGTGGGGGGAGTGGAGGGACTGGAAATCCGGAAACTATTAACATGCATAACTTTGGAGAGGGTAATCGGACATGCGTGAAACTTGACATGTGTCAAGAACAAGTGTTTCGGATATTCAGTTTCAAATTCGGACCAGATTCGATACCTGTGGGAGGGGGGGGGGGCTGGAGGGGGGCACCGAAAATTTCCTGAAACGCTTCCACATAAGCTAGGACAATAAAACTTGGAAGGCATATGAGGGAACTGACCAGGCTAGCTTAGAAATAATCACTTCCTCGATCCAGCCATCGTGGGGGGAGTGGAGGGATGGGGAATCCGGAAACTAGAATCATACATAGCGTTGGAACGGGTAATCGGACATGCATGAAACTTGACAAGTGTGAAGAGTGTCTCAGATTTTCAATTTCAAATCTGGCCCGAATCCGATAACTGGGGGTGGGGGTAGAGGGGGGACCCGGATATCTTTTGAAACTCTTAGGGTCGAGGGATCAGGATCGAACTTGAAGGGAAGAACGAGCATTAACCCTTTATACTTTATTGACAAAATAGGACCGGATCGTGTCGCAGTGGAGGGTGTCGGAGGGGGTTTCTTGGATTTCCGCGGTGATCACGAGTTAGGATACTTCCAGATGTACTATGACCATGAAATTTGGCAGACATATTAGGTACTCTCCTAGGTCAACTTGAAAATAGTTCCTTCCCCGATACGGTGATGTTGGGGGGAGTGGAGGGATGGGGAATCCAGCATCTAGTGACATGCATAACTTTAGTTCGGAACGAATCCAATAACTGGGGGGGGGGGCTGGAGGGTGGTGCAAGAAATCTCGTGAAACGCTTAGAGTCAAGTGATCGGGATGGGACTTGGAGGAAAGAACAAGCATAGCCGTAGAGACAATACGAGACAATACAGACAAAAAAGGACCGAATCTTGTCACAGTTGGGGGAGTTTGAGAGGGTTTTCCACAACTCTGGTCATCACAAGCTGGACTTCTAAATGTGCTATGACCATGAAACTTGGCAGGCATGTTAGGGTATCTGTCAGATTGGCTTAAAAATAGTCCCTCCCCCGATCCAATCATCGCTGTGGGAGAAACAGTTATCAATGAGTGGAATAACCATTTCAGATTTAGTAGATCAAGCCGATTTTCTGATGAAATGAACATCGGGAGAGAGATGCAGCCTTGACAACTGCAAACCGTATCTGACAAACATGCTAACTGTTCTTACAAGTGCCATCTGAGCTTTCAGCTCTTGTTTTTTTTTAGCATTCTGCTATTACATGAGGTGTTGGTGCACATGTCGACAAAAGGTCATCTTAAAGTATTATAAAATATTATATGATCATATTCAGCTATTTGGAAAATAAACTTGATTGATTGAAAAAAGTATAAGTCGCAGTAATCTTAAATTCCTATATTTTAACATAATACGTGACTTTAGAAACTCTGCTGGGTTTCTCAAAGATTACAGCCCGTCCCAGCTGTTTTCGGCCTTGTCTCGGCTCACTTCCGTTTGAGATGAGAAACACTGAACAACTTGCAAAATCGGTATTTTGGTCAATGATTCAATGAGCTCCTCGGACGCGAAACGCGGAAGTTGAAAACTCGGAAAACACGGAAAATGGAAAACTCACCGTACTACCATAAGGGTTGATAAAACTGACATTGGAAATTAGCTTTGGAAGACCGTTAAATCTTAAAATATAAATACTTAACGTTAGTGGAAGAGCAGCGTATCCTACATAGTAAGAAACAGTGAGAAGCCACAACACAAACTCCTCGTTAATTTGAGTTACAACGCACACCCACGAATTTGACCTGTCCTTTGACCCAAAGGATCCGCAAACCCAAGTTGAACGAAATATCCCAACATCTTCGAGGGTTATCGTGCTAACGGACGGACGAAGAAGCTTTATGAAGTACTGGTATCAGCTGCAACACGGGTTTGGAAGAAAAAAAGTTTGTAAAAAAAGAAAAAAATAGTTTGTCAGCTTACTGTTTCCTGTCTTTCTGGTCATTCCAGGAAGAGTGCCAGCTTTAATTACTTTGACAAGACCTATGTTTTTTAAGAGTGATAAAAGCAATCTCGCTGTTAGTCGACGCGTCTTGAGCAAATAGCTGGGCTCTGCCAAGAAGTATTTACAAATGACTTAGTCGGCTTGGCAAACACCTTGGAAAAATCATGTCACACAACGGTGATAATGCACGACGTTCTTCGGAACCAAAGGATGTCAATACCTTCCGTAAAAGAGGGACCCTCGATTTGTTCCGAAGGTGTCTAAATCGGTCCCACACGATGCTCGATAGCTGCCCCTTTTATTTATTTCTTTAACTAAGGGCCATCCGAACACCATCAAACACAGACAAAAAATGGCGCTTGATCATCAGATTTGTTGTGCGTAAATCTCAAACTCCGCCAAAGTGGCAATAGTTTTGGGCGATATTCGAAATCGATAACGATATATCGATATATCGGGCCAAATGTCGATTTCGAATATCGAAACGTAAATATCGACATCGAAAACGATATTTGTTCATTTATAATTATTGTAAATAATCCCGCATAAGTCAAATTTATATATCCGAAAATGGAGCAATATGTTCTTCGTATTCAGTTTTTATCTATTATATTAAATTTTGGTGAATCGATACGTACACTATAGCAAAACATGGTACCGAAATATCGATATCGATATATCGAATATCGAAAATGAAAATAGCTATATATCGATGTATCGAAACAATATCGCCCAGCACTAAGCGGCAGAGATGGAAGAAAAGAGGCCCCGAGAGCAGCAGAAGGAGCGGATTGTCAGAAGCAAGTACCCTTGTTTGAACTGAAAGGGAAGATTCGCTTGACTGGTGTCGGGAAACAAACATCTTCGCTCTAGTTGGATCAGAATTCGCTACCGGACGAGGTTAAGATAAGTTGCGGTCTGCTCGTTTGTAAGATTTTTCGACTTTTTACCTAGAATCAAGCTTTCGGCAATAGTTGGCGAGTACCCCCGGGAAACAACGAGAGTTTCTTTTACAATCAAACATTTTCACTCCTGTGGGGTGGAATTTGCTACCGGAAAAGGTAATAGCCGCTTCAGCCCCATCAACCTTCAAATCAAGGGTCAAGACTTTTTCCTGCGTAAACCCAGAAAACGGTTTTTTTTATCGTCGTATGGAAGGTTACCGCATTTAGCTTTTTCTTTTGTTTTATTCCTCTTTTGCTGCTACTTGTACATGCTCTGTGCCTTCAAATCAAGGTACAAGACTTTTTCCTGCGTAAACACAAGGAAAATGGTTTTATCGTCATATGGAAGGCTGGCCTTTAGCTTTTTGTTTTGCTTTATTCCTCTTCGGATCTTTTTTCTTTTTCTTTCCTTTTCCTTCCAAGTGTTCGGTGAATGTGGACTACTACACAAGTTATTAACACAGCAATCCTCTCCAACAATATCCTTCGCCTTTAACCTTCGGTTTGTAAATTTATAATAATTCTCAGAGGACTCATTTAACTAAAAAATCAGCGATGTTGCTTGGTTATAAAGTCAGTTGTCGTCAGTTCCATCTCCCTAAACGGCTTCGTTGTAACTGAAATTGACTCCAGTGGGGCCTTCTTCACATTCCTTGTGTGATGACCGACGGTCTGGGAGACTGGACAGCTATTAATTCGTCGTGCATGTTGTTCAAGTGATAGGAATTTCTCATCATTCAGTAGCCTAGGCTCGTTCTATTCCTTGATGAAACTCAATAGGACTGAGTGGTAGGCGGCAAGAACCTCGTTGCAAAGTGATGTCGGTACAATATATAGTTGATCCACCGTTTTGTAGCTCTTCCAACACTATGGTCTTCTGTGGACAAGGTCGTCCATCAGCATGTACTTCGATTCTTCCTCGCCCTCATTGCCGTTCTGCAAAACTGTCATCTTAATCTGATTGTTTTTGCAGGACTAGGTCAACAGCCTTTTCCGAATGATCATAAATAATTTGTCTCCATTATCTGATTTAGCCCAACGCGAGTAAGAAACCCATGTTTTTTTTGTTGTTTTTTTCTATTTCCGCTGGGCCTTCGCCCAAGCTACCCTGTGCTTTGCGCATTCGCTATGAACTGATTTCGCCCGAGCATCCGAGGATGAGAATAGTACTATATTCACACCCTCGCATGCACGGGCTAGCAACAAAACGTTGAATCCTCCTGCTTAAAGTTTAACTGAAAAGCTAACTTATTTTTGGGGTTCGGGACTTCGGGCACTGTGGAGGAAATTCGGGGGGGGGGGGAGGGATCCGGAATTCCGGTGATCGCGAATTAAGTTACTTCCAGATGTCCTAGAACGATGAAACTTGGCTTGGACATTAGGGTCTTGACAAGATTGGCTTACAAATTGTCTTTCTCAGATCCAACCATCCCTTAAAGCACTAATGCTAACCGCAAAGTACAAATTTTTTTTTTAAGGAAAATATACATTTTCATGATCCGCTTGCCATGATAATTTTTGCCTCAAGGGTTTTGCTCAAAAATAAATTTTTAGCACCCTTAAAGTGCGCATCTTAAACGAAAAGTAAAAAAAAAACTTTTGACCAAACGATATATATTCATGATCCCCAAGGGCCCAGTATCATTTTTGCCTCAAGGGTTTTGCTTACAAGTGAATTCCTTAAAGTACAAACAGTAATATTGAGCAAAATATACATTTTCATGATCCCGGTGAGCTTCTCATCATTTGAGCTTCAAGAGTATTCATTACAGATGAATCTCCAGAGCCCTTAAAGTGCGCAGCTCACAATCAAATGCAAAAATAAAGTAGTTTTACGAACGATAAATTCTCATGATTTCCAACGACCCATGCTCATTCTTATCTCAAGGGCTTGCTTGACATAATCACACATAACCCACGAATTGACGAAGTCCTACTTTCATCGTTCGACCCAGCCTTGCAAATGCCATATGAGCTTTAAAATGATTAAATGAGTAAAATATAACCTACAACTCTTGATACAACTCTTGTTGTATCTGTCTTTGTTTACAAGAAGTTAAGTAAATTGATACTCGCGTAAATTTTGGCAAAGCAATTTCTTGTTTTGTTACAAAAAAAAACAACCTAAATACCGTTACAGTATATATGGTATTGATTAATACTTATAATATTATAATAGTAATAGATTAATACTTTTATGGCTGACATTAGTGAGTTTAATACACTTTATGGGTTTACACGAATAAAAACTTGATCAGCCTAAAACGGGTTCAAAGGGGCTGTGGTCTGCTAACAGTTCCTAGATTTTTTTTTCTTTCACGAGGGGGGTCGGGGGACTAGACATTCAGCTAATGACTCCTCCAACTTGCCGGACCAGGCCCTGACCTATAAACTGAAAAATCGATGGCTTGTTTTCTTGCCAACTATCAAGTTTCACCCAGATATGATCACTCGTTGGAGATGTAAACAAGATTCCGGACCCCCCTCCCTCCACACCTCCCACATGGTGGAATCCCGAGAGAAAATACCCAAGTAAATCTGGTCAGGTCCCTAGTAAGCCTGGCAAGTTTCATCCTCCTAGCCCGTCTGGGAGTACCCTAACTCACGACCGGCGGACCAACTGACCGACGGAAAAAGCAACCAGAAATTAAATGAATAGCAAAAACACTGTAGCCTTTCCAAGGCTGTAGGTTTGGGCCGTAGCCCAATACTTGCTGGATTTCCGTGGCGGAACCCTCAGCATATACTCTGAATATTAAAAAAAAACCCGAATACCAGTTAAATCCGAGCTAGAAACAACTGCCAAAATTTGGATGGTTTTCTCCTATATATAATTTCAAAAATAAATGCCTACCTACCTATACAAAAGCAAGTAAGCCACTGAGCTAACTGGCATCTGCCATGCCAACCATAAATGGAGAATGCCCGACATTTATGTGCGTTTTAATTAATAGCACTCTTGTATCCTAAAACCTAAGAAACTGATCTGTAACATGTCAGTAATAAAATCCGAAATGTTGTTCGGGTTTACGAGCTGATATATTTCTTTTTATATTTCGTTTCATCCAGTGGTGCGTCCGTCTTATCAACGTCGGTTTAGAAGCAAATTAGCAAAAAGATAAGTGACGCCCATAAAAACTCTACACCTTCTGGGATGTCGATAGGCAGACCATTGAGAGCGGTCGGCATTTTGGCACAAAGGGCGCGGTTTCCGAAACCTTAATGACTGTCTTATCTTTTGTTATAACTTTTTTTTCACATAGCAGAAACAAACTCTGACAAGGGATATACTGTTCTCTTCGTTTCTACAGCATGTGTTTTTTCGAAGCATGGCAATTTTTTTTACAATGGCGTAGTTATTTTATTTTCGTGAAGTAATGCAAGATCACTCGGTACAGGGCCGTATTCGGGGGGATGGGGGGAGGAAACATCCAAAAATAGTATTTTTCTATAGGCTTTAAACTCTGATCTATGTGTTCTTTGTGCTTTCTGGTCCGACCCGCGGGCACCCCCCAAGTACATTCCTGGATACAGACCTGACTTGATACGTTAACTTTTTTTAAGGGGGGGGGGGGGGCATTAAGTCGCCTACTCTTTCCAAACGAAAACAAAACTACTTAAAATCACACTTCTAAAGTGTACCTTTCAAACTTCCTGCATTCAGTTCCATTTTTAACCTAGAATATACAAAGACAAAAAAAAAAAAATCACTCAAGGTTAGTGGTTCGTATCTTCTACTAGCGGCCTGACGAGGACCCTTGACAAGAAGTGCAAAAATATTGCCACAGCAAATCTTGGCTGACTTGTCCATTTGCCATCACAAGCAATTAACATTAAACTTGGGCTGAATGAGAACTTCAAACATTCTTACTTACATTATTATTTTATACGCGATTTTTTCATATGCTCCATTACAGTGTGTGCTGGATATTAAAATTCCCAGTTCTTTATTCATTTTTGTTGCAGTAGTTACTTGTATTAGTTATACGTTAGCCCAGCGTCAAAATATATTAAGTTGTACAAATAAGGTTTCTATTGCGGTTCGTGCCAATGCAACTATAGAGTTGGAAATTCGTAGTTTTTCTTTCAGGTTGTGTGATCGTTAACTTCTGCAAAACTACGTCCAAGCCAAGAAGATACATTTCCGGCTATTATGAAATTCTAAACAAAAAGGTTCTTCATCAAAGACTGAACACCTCTTCTTCTCTACAAGATGATGATACAAGTTTTTCTCGTAAGTAACACACTAATTATGTAGCTATTGTCCCCTTAGACTACATCAGGAATTACATGCATATAACATAACGTATGCCACTAATCATGTGCTTGAATGTCTTCGTTTAACTAGTTCTAATTTCCCTATAAATACAGTGACACCAGTGTATGGCACTATTTCTCCGAGTCGAGAAATTCGGCAAACAATCTAAAGTCTTGAAAAAATAGTGGAAAAGTTTGTACTCGAGAATTTGTTCTTTCTTAGATAAAAATATATTGTTTTAAGTTAGTGTGTTTCCGTATGTGAATTGATCTGTAGTCTATGTTTCTGCTCTATGAATGATCCACCACCTCGCGAACATGGATGTTTTCGGTGGCACTGTCTTATTTTTAGTGGAGAGTTCCATGGAACAACCCACTCTTGCCAGCGCTGTAACAGCTTTCAGTTTTTCGGTTTCGACCATTTTTTGTGGAGCTCATAACTCGTGAACCAGTGCATGTATCAAGTTCAAACTTGGTACACTTCTGGGTATAGTGGTCTAGGTGTGTCTTTTGGGGTCCCAACTCGCCCACCCGCCGGGTTCAGGGGCAATTGGGCAAATACTGTCCATTGCGTGGAGTTAATGACCATTGGACAATGACAGATATCAAGTTGAAAGCTGGTACAACTCTTCGCACTGGCGTCTAGTTTGTAGTTAGTAGGGGTCCCATCCCCTATATCCACCAGGGTCAGGGGTAATTGGGCAAAGATTGTCCATTGAGTGCAGTTCATAATCCGTGAACAATGACAGAGATCAAATTGAAAATTGGTATGAGTGTTGGTGCTGGGGACTAGTTGTGCTTTCTCCATCCCCCCCACCCCACCTAGTTCAGGGGCAACTGGGCCCAGATAGTGGAGTTCATAACAGGCATTAATTTGAAACTTGGTTTTATTGTTGGGACTGGGATCTAGTTGTACTTTGTGTGGTCCCAAAACCCCACACTCACCCGGTTCTGGGCCCAAATTGCCGAGATAATCTTCAGGCTGCACCTCCCCTACCCTCCCCGTTTATCGGCAACCCGGCCCGGATCGCCCATGATTTGAGATTTTGTGAACCGTTAAAGGCATCAAATTTTAAACTGGTATACTTGATGATATTGGGGTCTAGTTTAAAGTTACCCCCCCCCCCCCCCCCAACACACACCTTCACCGTTCCTCTGTTTCAGGGGCAACTGTGCCCAGTTCATAGCTTGCAAACCATGGCCGGTATCAAGTAGAAACTTGGAACGAGTGTTGTCATTGGGGTCTAGATGTGTGCATTTTTTTGGAGGATGGGGGTCCTGCCTTGAACATCCGGTCGTTTGAGATGCTACTAGGCGCAGATTCCCCAGTTACTAATTTGGGTAACATGGACCAGAATTAAAGATATGACAATGCAATTCCTTGTCCTTACAGTTTCAATGCTCTTTTGGAATTTCACCTCCCCAACCCTTCTCGTCCGTACGGGGCCCAGATTGCAACTGTGTTAAGGTCGTTAATGGTGACACTCATCAAATTAAAAGCTCGTATTCTTGAACATAGTGCTTTTCGTAAGATGCGCATTGCGTTTGTTTGGTTTCATGTTTCGCAAAGGGTTTGAGCTGTCAATTAGTCACAAGATGTGTTTTCGCGTAAGGAAGGGATGATGAAATAGGATCTGAAACTTTATGACTTTGTCATTAGTGTGTTTGAGCAAGGTATAATAAATGAAGTTAATTTCACGATTGATGAAAGTAAAGCCTGTAGTATACTGCAACAAGCCTACGGTACCAAGCGAAAGTCAAAAGAAAAAGATGGACAATACTGTGATCGGAGGCCGAATTACGATTTATGCGAAGGGGTTGCGTTTCTCAGTGAACTAACATGTGTAGTCGCGTGGAAGGTGTCAGATGAGGGATCGACTAAAAAGCAGGAAGGCATACTAAAACCAGGAAGAGCATACTAAAACGAGGATGGGCATACTAAAACGAGGAAGGCTGTCGCCAGAATTCAAAACTGGAAAGCCGCACCGTTCCCTTCCTCTATTTAGGATTCTCTGAGGGGTCGTCAACTTTGCAAATTCAAAGTTCACTATCCCTTCCTGGTTTTAGTATCTTGTAGTTTCCGTCGTTTTAGTATCCGTCTGAGCTAGAAATGAAAAGGTGAATTACAATTTTGATAGTTGCTGACCCCTCACTGAACATAATGCCTACCCATGTCAGGATACTAAAACGAGGAAGGGATGGTGAACTTTGAGTTTGAAAAGTTGCCGACCCCTGGAAGAATACTAAACAGAGGAAGGGAACGGTGCAGCTTTCCATTTTTTCGCAGCCTTGAATTCCTTCCTCGTTTTAGTATGCCCTACCTCGTTTTAGTATGCCCTTCCTGGTTTTAGTATGCCTTCCTGCTTTTCTCGTGTTCACTTCCCTTCCTGGTTTTAGTCGATCCCGTCAGATGAGACGCACTTTGAAAATGTATGACTTTGAGATTAGAGTCTTTGAGTAAGGTAGTAAACAAAGTGTACTGGAACAAACCTACAGTACTCATAGCGAGCATAACTGATTGCATAAGAGATTGCCTGAGCCCTGTTTGGAGATTCTTTGAGAGCTCAATTGTTGGTTTCACGAATAACTATGCAATACGAATATTAAACGCTACGGGGAAGGAAGAAATCAATTCAGTGTAAAACACTCTAAGTCTGACGGCTTGTGCACTTGTTATTCTTTTGATCGCAAATAAAAAAGTCGAAGTCAACATGAATTGCGGTAGAGTCAAGCGACTTGGAAGGCTTGGAGTAAGTAAGTTAACTGAAGCCACACTGTCAGAAGTTTCATAAGAGATGACACGAGGATGCGCGGTTTCAATAAATAATGCGTGACAGATAACACTTCGGATGTTATCTGTTGTGTTTGGAAACGTTATGCATGAAATATTATGCATAACAAGCTTTGTTAGGAAGAGCCAAAAAAGTATCTACTGACTTTTTTCCTTATCGTCATGATTTCGAAAAACTCAGCAGATTCTTTTTGGAGGTTTTTCGGTTCTTCCTGATGGTATCTGTTACGCATTATCTGTTGAAACCGCGCATCCTCGAGTTATCTGTTATCAAACTTCTGACAGTGCATGCCATGTCAAGGCATTCCACCCCATCAATCAGAATCACAACAAAATGAAAAATCGAAAAATAAGTAAAATTCTCTAATCTTTACGACCTAATCGTGCAGCGGAAACAGCAACCGTGACCATGCACCAATTCCTAAGAATGATCTCTGTAAATTACAGATAATAATTACACCAGAGCAGGGCTCCTATCTCTCAACTCTTACGGAAGAAGAAGAAGAGAAGTAGAGACACCAGCCTTCTCGCAGGTGTCAGCAAATCCTAAGACTGACTTCTCTAACTTCGTTCGTTTTACTGCAAGTCTAGATGTTTAACTAGGCCTGAGGAGAAACCTTTCCAAGAAGAGTCGACTAAAACTTTCATTGGACTCAACCCCCAAACATACACAGTTTAGCACCCACATACATAATCAACCCTTGCAGGCAATGAATATAGTATTCAATAATAGTGTGAACTGCCACGTCTGCCACTCACGTAAGAATATTACTTATAATCTCGAGAATTGCCCACGTAATGTAGGAGATAAATCAGAAGCATTTATAATACCATATCACTTAGATACCATAAATGTCTGTTGTCTAATATACCTTTGGTAGAAGTAGAAAATGTATGATTTAATGTAGTTAATACATGCTCAGGCTGCACTTGTCAATTCTAAGTGCTTCGTAGGAAAGTGAGCATAATTATAAATGGTTTCTAATGACGGGACTCTATACCCTAAAATTTGCGCATAAATCCCACATGCTTAATTTGAAGGCAGCAACAATTCAAACGAAAATTCCGGTCCGCCCACCTCACAGGAACCTAGTATTGCTGTTCCTGTGGTTTCACGAAAAAAATAAGTCAATTATTATCCAGCGGAGTTACAGAGACACAGTAACGCGGAAAAGGAGTTAGCTCGCGAGATGTGCCTGGTTATAAAATAATAAGCATACCAGCCAAATGGCGAAATTGCCAAAAGTACGATGGTTCGTATTCATAATTACCAATGGGTCCTCACACTATTTAAATCACCCATGAGATCATTTTAGTCTTTCAGCTGTACTGTACTTTCAGTTTAGGCAATATTCACGTGTAAGCCGTTATATGGCAAACGCCTTCCACTGTATACCATGCAGAGGGCTCACAGTCGCTCTAACCCCCTACTTTGGAAGATTTTTTAAAATCTTAAGCCAGGCAGAATTTTCTGGCACTAATTAGGTTGCGCGATAATGAGTTAACAAAAACATTGCCGTTTCAGTATATATAGCTAAATTATTCTTCCGCAAGGTCACTGACAGCACGGTTCTAAAATTGGCAACGTTAACGATTAGAATTACTTTGCATTTGTTTTCTTTCGTTTTTCTGTCCAAAACCATACAAAATGAAACTGGCAGAGTAAGCATAGCCTATGGCTTTTACAAGATAACCCGCGGCTCTTTTGACGTCATTTGCTCCAATATTATTACATTTGGTAAGGGAATCGGCCAAAGTATTGTGCTGAAACACTGTACGGTTTTAACAAAAAAGACAGATCGCAATTAGGAGAAGAAACAATATTCTGGGACTTAGTGTCTGTCCGTCCGTCTGATTGCGCGATAGATCTCGAAGGGGTTGAGATATTTTGTTCGAGCTTGGTGTGGGTGTCCTTTGTGTCAACGCACAGGTCAAGTTCGTAGTGGGTCGCGCAGCCCTATATTTGGGGGTATTTGGGGAAGCCTTATATTTACGTATCCCATATGTATCCCGTCACAAACGTTCTGGGATCCAAAAAACCTTGCCACTTTTACAGTATCGCCAAGACCAGGTCTACAGTGGCCCACAATTAATGAAGGAAATGGAAAGCAAACATAATGTGGGTTCTCCAGTCCAGGGCACATTGTTGAACACTAAATTGTGAATCTAAAATTTAAACCACATGGTTATGTTTTCCAGTATAAAACAGTCAAATGGAACTGAGTTAATTGCTCTTATCAGCTAAGAGCAAAGCTTTCTTTGGCCATAAAAGAAATTAAATTATTTTCCAGTGGATCCTTGTCAGTTGTCTCTTTCTCCATTTTCATTTTCTTCTCTTGGGATATTTAATTACATCTGAATATCTTACTTTGGACAGGGCATAGGACCATAAGAAGTTTATAGTTAAAAAAATAAACGCAGCGACCGCAGATTACACATTGCAAACGACTAACAAGTCTAACAACTTGACACACGTCTTCATACTGCAAGCGATGTCCTGGTATTGCCAATAGCTTATTCCTTTCAGCCCCACCTCATTGCGAATCATATTTTATGGGGCTAAACGGATAATTCAGCGAGATTCATTCAAGCGGTATTTTGGGTTTTCTTGGCAGGCTCTAGCTCCCAAAAAACCTGTGATCTAACCTGGCTACAGCCTGAAGGTGACCCTTCCCAAAAGAGCCGAAATATCGCTAGAATACATCTCAGCTGACATATCCGTTTAGCACTTCTTTGCAACACATATATTATTAGCAACTCCAATGTTAACCTTCGGCTACATTCTAGCCTTGAAAGATGCAAACCGTATTTGACAAACATGCTAACTGTTCTTACAAGTGCCATATGAGCTTTCAGCTCTTGTTGTTGTAGGTTTTTTCTTATTTAGGTTCTCTTGCGGATTAAAAAATAAACAAACAAACAGAAGAGCACAGAGGAGCAAAAAGGCATGTAGTGAAGTGAGCTCTCTCGTCACGAATGAGTGAATTAATATTTATATTACCGACAACAAACCGAAAATGACGAAGCGAATTAGCAAAACAAACGATAAAAGAAAAGACAAAACTTGGACGAGAATAAATAATTACACTTTAAACAAACGGACAAAACCTAGGTGCAGACAGATCATCGCAACTGAGCTTTCTATGCACCTTTTCAAATTTGATGGTTATGTTAGTGAACCGAAAATTTCTTGATAATTTTACGACTTTTACCGAATTGGCAAGTAAAAGAGGAATTTACAATACGGGAATATGAAACTCGTATAACTGCTAAATAACTATTTTTCTGCAGGAGGACCAGCAAGATAAAAATATCGACTGGTTGAGTACTGGGTAAAATTCCTACACTTATTCGCGTTGCCCGTGCAAGCACACGTGTATCTACATCAAGGTTTTTCTTCCTCCAAAAAATTCAGACAAACCATTCATTCATAATCCGAACAATACCTCGTAGAAATCGGAAATGTCCTATGCGGCCGACACCAGAGAGCACCGACCCGGGTACTATGGTCTCTGTTTTGGTCACCAACTACACTGTCAGAAGTTTCATAACCAGAAGGATGCGCGGTTTCAACAGACAATGTGTTGCAGACAACACTTCAGATGTTGTTTGTTGTGCTCGAAAATGTTATGCATAACAAGCGTTGCCATCAGGAAGAGCAAAAAAATCGCCAAAAAGCATCTGCTGAATTTTCAGACATCATGACGACAAACAAAAAAGGCAGTAGGTGCTTTTTTGGCTCTTCCTGACAATGCTTGTTATGCATAACATTTCATGCATAACGTTTTCCAACACAACAGATAACATCCCAAGTGTTGTCTGTCACTGCATCCTTCTGTTGTCTGTTATGAAACTTCTGACAGTGTAGTATATACGACCACCCGCTAATACGCCAGTTGAATCTAATTGATATCAGAGCTGAAGACCAAAAATGGTTATCATCACGCGATTGAAATCCGGCCGAATAACTTTGGCGGATCAGTTTAGTATACGATGTGAATTTTGTCGGAATTAAGAGGAATGCATGGCGAACAATATGATCCATTCTCACCAGTGATTAACCTAAATCTCGACATAAATGTGCTGAATCAAATTGCGTTGTTCTCAAACTGAAAACGAAGAGCAAACCAGGAAAGAGCTGAGATGACGACCGAGCCATCGCTTAAAATCACATAAATTGTTTACCTTCAAAATTGCGATATTTTCATAAAACTGGTGTTTCACAACATTTACTATAACACGAAATAGTTAGTTAACCCGAGTAGGGTTAATATAATCTAAGGTTTTATACAATTTATGTGAAGATCCCATTTTTTCAGTTCAAGATAGAGACAGGGAGTCAGCATCAAATGAACAACTACAACTCAGACTTTTCTAAAGATTTATTATGCAAAAAAACACCCGATTACTAGATTCTGTTTTTTTCTCATAAAAATAGCCTAAAGCTGTCACATTTCCCCTCGAATCACAAAATAAAAAAAAATAAAAAATTCGACCTTCGGCTCGATGACACGGCTTCGCTGGTATTCTTCTTTTGGTGATTATTTTATGTTTCTTTTAAAGGACCCCTCTCGCTTATTATGCCTTTTATAATGTACCTAGCTCCCTTATGGAATTATAAGCTGCTAAAATCCCAACTTTTCTCCATTGTTTCGTCTATGCCTACGAATTTTTAGCGCTTTTTCGAGTTATGCTCGTCAAACAACGCAAAGCTTGCCGTAATCTTTGACATCCGCTGACAACTCTTTCACACATAAGGATACGAGAATCTTCTGTTTTTTATTCTTTTATTTGCTTAGTTTTCTCTATTGTTTTTGCCACGGTGCGTTCAGTTTCAAACGTTTTGCGCCCAGCCGCCTCGAAGAGCAGGAAGGCTGGATAGAGTCGACAAGCGCTAACAAGAAAATCGCTAATTCCAGGTGGAAAGTAAAAATATTTTCGGAAAACATTTTTTCTGACCCATTACAAAGGTAAAAGATCATTTCTAGTAAGAGTTATGCTTTAAAGCACAGAGGACAGTATTTACGATTTAATTTATGTAAATACCTTAATAATAAAGAGTTTCCAAATAGTACGCGCCATCGCTTCCGATATTGTCGTTTCCGAGTTCTTGCAGAACCTCATTAGCTCAGCGTACCATGGAGATGTCATGATCGCTACAAACCAAAATATTCGAAATTGCTTCGGTGCATGTGTTCTGAGAGATGAATTCCGAATCTTCAAGAAATTGCGATTTATGTGAATGTTGCAGCAAAAGTCAGAGCTTTCTTCAGTTTTACACCAATTACACCCTTTATTGAGTGGCTGTATTATGTCAGAGTTGTTTTTGATACCTCTGGTGTTTTGCAACTGCATTATGATGGGTTGATTTTCATCTCAAAGAGGCTATTGGCTGCTGCAGCCTGAAGTATCTATTACTTCATGGAAATAACTCTAGCAAGGTATGGAATCTTACTGGGTTCATTGTTTCTACTTCTCGTGATTCCACTTGAGATCTGATGTCTTTTCTTTTCAGTTTAATATTCTGTTCTTGATCTCACAATACCACATAATCTCATTATGAGAGCTTTCTGTTGGGTTGGCAGTTGTAGGCTATTTCATAAGGTGGCAGGATTTTGTGGGATCCAAAACGGCACTTATCAAATATGCTTTCAAAAAATTTCTCCGAGGGGCCTTAATAGTAGTTTTAATTTGTGGAAGGCGCATCATTTATGTTGGGCCTTAGGTTCATCATTTTAGTCACACTAAAATCTAGAACTTGGGTGGGAGGAAGTTGAAGTTTGCGGAAAAATGCAAGTTTAAAACAAAATAGTTGCCCGAGGCACTCAGGCTACATTTGTCTTGAGCGCAGTAGTATCAAGCTGCTGCTGCTTGGGTGTCGCTGAGGAGCAAGCTGAAATGAAGGACCTGCTTGGTCACATTGCTGTTGTGAACAACCTTTTGCTTTATCTCCATACAAAATTGGCGGTAATGTGTCGTCAAACTTGTGTAATCTTTCACCTGTAGCACCATATTTCCCATCCAAAGCTCCAAGTCAACAACCTCAACAAGATATGCTATTAATGAGCTAACTTTGAAGATATCAAGCTACCTGATGAAAAATTTATCTGAAAATATTAGTATGAAGTTGTACACAAAAGTAGCATGCAGTACGAACTGATGATACTACATATTTCTATGTCAAGCCTACCGTGTCACTGCATTCTACTCTATGCTACAACTAGCAAGACTGGATGCTACTATAGTAAGACAGGATGCTAGATACTACTGCTTAAGATTGGCCCAGTCTGAGTCACATTAAATCATAGCATTATTTACTATTTACATGTAAATACATGCAACTTTTTCATAAAGCTATCATGCAACTTCGCAGTCTGTAAATTTTTCAGCGGGTATATGTCAGTGCTGGGGTGGTCTATCTGCCACAGATGCATGATCATAGGCAAATTGGGGTACGCCGTCAGTTTCAAATAGTCTCTGCCTACTCATTTTAACCTGTGCTGGCTAACCCTGTTGACTAAAATAAATTTTGAATGATTGTTCTGTAGATTTCAGTCAAATTGTCAATAAATTCTACAGTTAAGAGTTGTAAGAAGCATATCCACAATTTTTGGGGATGGTGCTCCATGATATGAGCACTGGTATGGTGGAGCAAGGGCACAGTAACCTACCAGTCTACAAAAAACCTTGATTTTGTATGTCCCATGTCATATACTGGGTATATCATGCATTTGGCATGCTCTTGTCTTGTTCTAAGTCATTGTGCCCCAACCTGTGAGCACCAGTGCTCATACCTTGGGGCGTATCCTAATTTAAGAGCAAGCATGTCCTAAAATCGTAGATTTGTGGCAGCACGCATATTCAGTTTCTGGAGCTTGTATCTTAGAAAAGAACCCCGAACTCAGATTCAAAACTAAAAAAAAAAAAAAAATGCAATTTCTATGCTTAGTCTGTGCTCCCAGGACTTGAATATTCCCTCAGACGTAAAAGAAGTAAAAGAAGAGGACTGGAGTGTAGCAGAGAAATTGCTTGGTTTTACCATTTACCTTTTTACCATGCAGTATGCACTTTGAAGTGCATCACTAAAATATAGGCTATATCTTTCTATTCTATCAGTAGTGCAGGCCCTTTCCATGTGTTGAAACCAAGTGATGGGGGACATCTGTTGGAATGTCCGGGGGCTAGTTCGATCATAAAAAATATCACTGTTACTATAATCCACAGCAAATCTTGCCCAGCATGGACTTGGCTCCTACATTTCGTTTTTGATCCTTTATTTTATTGTAATACTACACGAAGTATATCGCAGCATGAATGGGAATCTTTCGTATAACTATTCGAAGTACCCGAGGCAGCTAATTGCTCCAGGGATTGTTCCAAAGTTGAAGGTGTCATTGTCCATATCATCCATATTTACAAAGTCTCAATCTGACTTTTTCCTTCTGTGGTCTAGATGAAACAATGAGCTCTACACAGTAACTTCCATTATCACAGACAAAGTTTTTCAGAGTAGGCTATATAAAAATAAATTTGTATAATTCACAATAATTCGAAAAAATTTGACCTTTTAATCAATACAAAATGTCAAAACTATTCCTTTTCCCTGGGAGTGGTGAAGCTGGAAAAACTCGTGATGCCAATGTTGCTTCCTGACAGGGGTAGGCATTAAGTTCAGTGAGGGGTCGGCAACTATCAAAATTGTAATTTACCTTTTCATTTCCCTGTTCTGACGGTAGGCGACCAAATTTCTCGCAGTCCAGCGAGGGGTCGGCAACTCAGATATTTCAAGTCCACCATTTCCTTCCTCGTATTCCTTCTACCGTCAAAACAGGGAATTGAAAAGGTGAATTAGATCTTAGTTGCCAACCCCTCGCTGGACTCGGGGGATTAGTCGCCTACCGTCAGAACTAGAAATGAAAAGGTGAATAACAATTTTTTTTAGTTGCCGACCCCTAACTGATGTTAATGCCTACCCCTGTCAGGATACTAAAACGAGGAAGGGGTGGTGTACTTTGGGTTTTGAAAAGTTGCGAACCCCTCGAAGAATACTAAACAGAGGAAGGGAACGGCGCGGCGAATTCTGGCGGCAGCCTACCTCGTTTTAGTATGCCCTTCCTCGTTTTAGTATGCCCTTCCTGGTTTTAGTATGCCTTCCTGCAGTTCCTGCTTTTCTCGCGTTCCCTTCCCTTCCTGGTTTTAGTCCATCCCAACATAAACCATTCTTTTGATTATGCTTCTTTTTTTGCTCCATTTCTTTGCGTTATTCCATGAACTTCCAGGAGAAGAACTTGGGCACCCAAAAAGAAACAAGAAATTCAGAGAATTTAATTTCATTCTTCACGACAAAAGAAAGCTGAAAGAATCTCGGCTGATATTAACGTCTTAGTTTATTATTTGACTGTACTAGGAATTTTTGGAAAACAAAACGAAGGTGGTCTTAGCTTGTGGCTCTTAAACTGGGACGATTTCAAAATATTTAATTAAAAACTTTTTTTGGTTATTAGGGATGTGAAATGTCTTGGTTCTAACGCTGTTTGCTTATTAGACGTGATAAGATTTTACTTTCACACTCCACGTCTGAGCACTTGCGCAATTGTTTCTAATTGTATAATCACAGTTTTATAGAAATGTTTGATCAGAAATGAAAGTTTGGAGGCTTCAAACTTTCACTACAAAAACGAATCTTGCTTCCTATTGGTTGGTTTTGAATGACACGTCATAACCAACCAATCCCATTTGAGACTCCGTTTTCGCGTTCAAACTTCCTACAAGCATCAAGCTCTTATTCTCCACTGAAACTCTTTTGCAAAAGTGGAATTAACGATTAAGAAATAGCCCAATTAACATTTCCAGCAAGTCTCTGGCTCAGAACGATGATCAAACGCCGATAATTTGATATCAAAGTTGAAAGTCTCATAGCTTCTAATGCTAAATTTGTTTGTTATGCTCCCGTAATGGTGGTGTAGCAATATCCGTTATTGTGGGGTAGGGTGCAATCTCTCAATATCAGCTGAGATTGTTTCAGCTTTCTTTTGACGTGAAGGATGAAATTAAATTCTCTGAATTTCTTGTTTCTTTTTGATCGCCGACGTTCTTCTTTTGGAGACTTTCAAAGGTCATGGAAATGACGCAAAGAAGGGGAGCACAAAAATAAGAACATAATGGCAAATGTGAGCTGGAGCTTGCTCTGCAACCCGAGTACAGATTTCTGCGTAGATCGTGTTTTCAGTCATGCTTGGATTCTAGAAAGAGAATTTAACTTTAAAATCATTTGGCCTGTCATAGGCTGTTGAAGCTGGAGATAGTTGGCAAAAATGTTGCATTATATTTTTCTCAAATTACTGTCTGCACCCGGTACTCTGTATGAACACTTGCTAGGTTCACGCACCGTCCACAGTTCGGCGACGTCGAAAGTAACAGATCTCTACAACGGAACTGAATGGCGCCAAAGAATATGATGAAATTCGAACCTAGCGAATATTTACGTGCAGTATTGAAAACACCCAGTAATATAAGTAAAAATTACAGCCACACTCGGTAATATTTTGAACTTTGCTCTCTTTTGTCCAGTTACTTTTCCATATTACAACGGCGAAATCCGAAGTATTGCAACAGTTCTGAATTACTTTCGTGATGGTCCAAAGCATACCAGCAGAAGGAAAAGAACAAAAAAGGAACGGCGATTAAAAAATCCGTGTAATTCTGTACCAAAAGAGAAATGAAACAATTGGCTCTTATGAAATACTGAGCTCTTAATTTTTAGTTAATTATGAGTGAGGAGTTAAAACTTTAAATTTTTTTAAGTATTTTTGGTTTGTTCAGTTATAAGTTAAACAGGAATTAGTGTGAATTGCAATGTGATGATACTGTTAATCAATAGCTCACTAACTACACTGTCAGAAGTTTCATAACAGACAACAGAAGGATGCTGTCTGTTGTGTTTGAAAATGTTATGCATAACAACCGTTGCCATCAGCAAGAGCCAAAAAATCGCGGAAAAGCATCTGCTGAATTTTCCGACATCATGACGACAAACAAAAAAGTCTGTAGATACTTTTTTGGCTCTTCCTGGCAATGCTTGTTCTACATAAAATTTCATGAATGACGTTTTCCAACACAACAGATATCGTCCCAAGTGTTTTCTGATACGTATTCGATCAGTTTAGTTCCCAGAAGTCATTTAGTGGGTCGAAAAGGCAGAAAGCATCCGACAACTGTCTGGTGAACAATTTAATACAAGTTTGTCGACCAGTTTTTTAAAAACGCAGGACCTACTCTACCCCTCTATCCATACAAGCGAAAACTCTGCGTCAATGACCTAGTGACTCTTTGTTACGCCTAGCGTAAGAAGCTATTGAGATAGTCGTTTAAAAGGTAACGAGGCCCGATGAACCATATTTGAACTTAGTTTTCTTGCCGGACAAATGATTCAGCCGAAACTGGAAATTTGGTTGAATAGAGATTCGGTAGGCCTACTGGGGTAAGGAGACATGTTGGTGTGAGGATTCTTTGGGTCAAGGGACAGGTCAAGTTCGTAGATGGATTATGTAGCCCGTCATTTCTATTTAGTGGCAAAGAAACGGATTCCGAATTAAGAAAAAAAATATGTTTAACAAGCTAATAACAGAACAATGCAAAACGGATAAGTCAACTCAATTTTACGTAAGGGTCCTTTTTTGAAACAGACTATAAGTCAGGTCCGTATCCAGGAGTTAATTTCGGAGGGGGTTTTGCCTGCGGATCGGACCTAGTAGCAAACAGTACTAAAAAGATATAGATAACAAGTTAAAATCTATAAAAAAAAACATTATTTTTTTACGTTTCGAAGGTGGTTTCAACCCCCACTATAAGCCTTGACCTGTTTCTAAATTTAAAAGTAAAATTATTTAACTGTCTGGATCAAATATTAAATCTTTGAGATCCCATCGAAACCTTTGGTCTTGTTCTTAATTGGTGCCATCTCAGTGCGGTGCTTTGTGTATTAGGCCTAGTATAGTTATTAGTGTTTTTCCTCTTTCCTTCTTTTGTTTACTATTATTATTATTATGGCGACAAGCCAAAACTTAACACACAACAAACCAACACTAAAGCAAGCTCTAATCCACGGGAACGACTAAAAAAAACACACATGAAAATGGCGAAGGCAGATCATGCACCGCAAACAATGACAGAAACTTTTAAAACGAAAAATTTTAAAACTTCAAGATTTTAACAAAAAATTTCAAAATTTCAAACAAAAAATCAATAAAATAATTTAAAACTCATGGAGGAAAGATGAAAAATAATGTTTGATACATTTGCGTACTGCGACGAACGAATAAATATATGTACACTAATGGCTGAAACGCCAGTTGCATACACCCCCACTTTACCCTTCAAAGATTCCTCTCAAACGACGGACAGAGCACAGATTGATTTGACGCTAAAGAACAGAGTGATATCGAATTTCGGCAAGATCCGGATCTCTCCGTTTCCAATAATCTGAGCTAAGCTTCCAAGGTATTTTGGGTTTCAGCTGACAGGACTGACCTAAAGGACTCGATAGAGTATCAGTTCTTGTGAAGGCTGGATTATAGGATTTCATCGAATCAAATGCTTTGTTTGACAATACAAACGGGAAAACACAATGCAAAACGGAACGCTTTGTTGCACTTTCTTTGTTAAAGAGGGCATCAGAGTATGCAGTTTCTTCTTAAAGCTAAGTCCTCACTGTATGCAGCCTTTTCCTTACGAAATTGCAATAAACTACGTTTTCGGACCGCAATAAGCTTTCATAATTACCACAAAAAGGTTCACCAGGCAAATTCATGCTCAATCGTCGTGACTTGTATCGATGCGAGATTGGACCGGCATAAAGTCACGCCCAAATTTACCGGGAACTGATGATAATCGAGGGAGAGATTTATGTTTTAGGATAAGAAGACATGTGATATTGCAATTCACATTCGGAAGGGGTCGATAAGTATACAATAACAATTTTTCTTGTCAATTGAGCTTTATGTTATATATGAGTCCCTGCCCCTCGCAAAGTTCCGTTTCCGAGGCTTTACGCTAGAAATTTGAGTCCCTTAGTCCTTGTGGCGATGACATTGTCGGAGGGTTTTGGGGCTCCTGACAGCCGCGTCGCGACGCCTCCCGATGAATGAACAATAGCTATAACTCTTGAAATGTCTCGACGCGTATTTACTGCACTTGCTGGAATAACTTTTCACCTTTTAGCCTTACGGACGCCCGTGAGACTGCGTACGAGCCGTGCCAAGAATATTGCCAAAGCATAAGTTATGATTTTCAATTTCAATGGCCGGATATAATACCACAGCTGACTTAAGCCATTGAGAACAGATTAGAAATGATGACAAGTGACTAACGATGCGCCGTAAGAGCTCAGAGCTTAATCCCAGCTTGGAAATTCGAAGTTTGCAGAGCGGAATGTCCTGTCCAAAGACGATTGCACCGATATTTCAACCAACAAAAGGGGCCATTCTCAAATGCAACTTAGTCTGACATAGATAAACTAGCCTGGGTGACTAAACAGAAGAATGAAACAGCAGATTGTGACACAAAAGAGGCAGAGGTTGACGCCGACCTACACACAACCTACAGGAGGGGTGATGACATCACATTGACAGCAATGAAAAACCGGAACCGCATACCTTACACAATCTGAGACAGCATACTGGAGTCAGTTTGGCTGACGTCATCAGACACGTCATTTCTATGAACCCTTGGAATGAGCTGACACGTTTAAACCCTTCTCCACCTCCTATATATCAAAGGTTTATCAATATCGTAATTTCTCTGTACGTGTAACCTAATCCTATCTACTAAGTGGTTTTATTCAAACAATGTTTACAACGGATACGTCAGCTACGATTCTTCATCAGCGATATTTCGGCCCTTCTTGGCAAGAGTCCTCGTCAGGCTGTCAATCCTCTGGTTCCACGTCGGGGAAGGATACAAACCTGTAATCTGTAATGTTTAATGTAATGATTACAGGTTTGTTTCCTTCCCCGACGTGGACCGAGAGGATTGACAGCCTGACGAGGACTCTTGCCCAGAAGGGCCGAAATATCGCTGATGAAGAATCGTAGCTGTCGTATCCGTTGTAAACATTGTTTGAATAAATGTTTCCAAGTCAGCTTGGGCTCAAAGAATATTTAAGTGGTTTTAACATATTTTTTGGGACCCTGTACCCTATACGTCATCAGATACGTCATTTCAATAAACCCTTGGAACTGGAAGACAGTTCAAACCCTGGTCCCTCTCAAATGTTTCAAAAGTTTTAAGTATTGTAATTTTGCTGTATTTATATCATAATCCTTTCTAGTGAGTGGTTACATCAACTTAATTAAGAAACTTAATCTATTTCTTGTGTTGTGACCTTTTGACATCCTTTCCGAAAGATCGGGTATCGTTTTATTATTACCGATATATAAGACTAGTCTGTTTTCCCTCTTCGGTACAAAAATAGACAACTGGTTTCAGTATTCAAGCTTCCGGACCTAAGAAACAAATAGAAAAACTACCTTTAACGTAGGAAACTACCTTACCGCAAAACTCCCTTAAAACGTTTAACGTTTTAAAAAAATCATTTTAGAAAAGGATTAGTGGGCCCGATTGATATTTTTTTTCTTTCTTCACTTTTTTAAATCTTGTGTATTCATCTCGTTATCGAATCTTTGTAATTGAGTTCTTTTTTTCCTTTACACAACAATTTTTCAGTGCATAATAAAAATGTCATCATCATTAGTAATATAAATCACACAACAGAAACAGACAGTAGAGTGAATCAGAAGAGAAGGACCGTGTGTCCGGGAAAGCTAAGATTAATTTTTGGATCTTGTAGTAAATCTTCTCCTCGATGACAGCTGGAAAGCTGGTCAAGAACAGACAGGTGACCGTATCTTCACACAAGTGTTAGAAGGCAAAACGTTTGCAGTAACAGGGAGTTCTTATACGCCGAGGAAGGTATACACAAAATTTTAGTATTTATAACAGAAGGTCCTACAACACTTTAAATCTCTCCGTGGCAGGATATTTTGTTTTCAGTGCTTATGATGCAGTAAGATTGTTACTGGTTTAAAAATTTTCACTGGCCCAGTTACAGCGGAATAAAGCAGGCTACTGTTAGTTTGATCTTAAAGGACCCGTCGTACCTATTTTATTTATTAGCTCCACGCCCCCAATCGTTCCACCCTACCTCATTTCCGAGATTCGGACTTCCGAAGTAATATTTGCCCACAAGGGGGACTAAATGGATTCTTGCATTTGTACCGTATTTGGCTCTTTTTGAGTCTGGTCGGTCTGCCGCTTATCACTTACGAGGAGCTCATTGGTCAGGAATACCGGTTAGGCAAGATTTTCCTTCTTTTTTTTTAAACCAAGAGGCCCGACAGAGGCTAAAGCTAGCTAGAACGAGGTTTGCAGCCTTGTAACCTAATAACCAAATAACGGTTGCATTTCATTTCTATCAAGTGCGACTTATGATTTAAAGAAAATGACAGTCAAACTTCCTGAACCAGTGCAAACCCGTAGGTGTAACGTACAGTAGTAGATGTCGTCCCGATCTAGTGGCCGAAGTCCGTACTACTTAACTCAGTGTCATCCCCCTCATTTACTTTGTTTTCTTTTACTCTGCTGTAACCAAAAAGCGGGTCATAAATAAATAAATAAAACAGAGCGAGCAAGAGGAGGCAAGAAACGAATACTTTTGTGATTACGCGAACAGAAGGTCTGAGAATCTGCGTTTGATTGATTGACTTGTTTAAATTTTTTGTTAAAAAAGTTAAAATGTAGACCTATTAGTCGTGTTTTATTAGCAAAAATAATCCGGTATATTTTCTACAGTTTGCAAAATATATGTTACTCTTTCTTCCTTGTACTAGAAAAATTAAAGAACTTCCAAACTTTACGAGATCAGTGAACCAAAAACAGCAGTGGAAAATAAACTGGAAAATACAACCAAAACGCCGATCACGAGTCGTAGCCTAAATTTAAGAGCGATTGTCTAATAGAGTATTTAATAATACAAAATTGCTCTTTTTTTCGTTATATCTTCAGCGCCTTTGCTGATTTATCATCGTCGTTAGGAAACGGGGCCTCGATTGCCTAGGGACCTTCAGTTTGTTTAGTCCGGCATTGTTCATTGCTGCTCAACTATTTCCGGAATGTTTAATCGAGTTCCGAAGACGATATGCACTCAGCAGTTGCTCTTTGCTACGTCTCTCCGAGAACGGAACACTCGGCATTATAAATAACATCTCACGACTATTTTAAATAGCGTCTCACGACTCGTTCAAGTGCCAGACGACGCATTTGAAATACAGCGAGTTGCATACAAAGTTTCTGCCTTACAAAACACATTTATTTGATGGAGACCACCCAAGCAAATCCATATAATTGGCGCGTAAGAATTCTATTCAAATTCATCTTGTACTTTTTCTCTGTCAATAAACTAAACTTAAACATGAACTTAAGTGTTTGTTTTATTTATCGCTTCTTTCTTGGACCCTTGTAATTAGTGCTGTATACTCGTTGGCAGGAACAAAGAAAAGAAGGAGTACGCACAGAAAATAAAGAAGAAAAGAAAAGAACAACAACTCAATGGATTCAAACATTGCTAATCTTTGCAAGTAGCGTAAGCCATTCATGATGTGAGGCCAGAAGCTACTGACTGCGGATAGGTAAAATAATGCCGTCGAACATATTTGAATTCCTTGACCTGATGGCCCCCTTGTATTTACAGGGGGTGGTGTGGGGGGGGGCATGGGGGCTAGACTAAGAATTCAGCGTGTCGTAAGCATGTAGATCGGATCTTTGTTTTATCTTTCTCCGTAGCAGTTTCCAAAATGGCGCCGAGTACACAATAAGCGGTAGACAGACTGAAGTAAATAAACGGGCAAGCAGACGATCTAAATTAAGTTTCGCGGACACACTACTGATTCAACTGACAACCTTGATGACAACTGTACGGATTTTCTTATTTATGTTTATAGCAAACGGGTCGATTTTTAACTATCGCTAACAGGCAGGCTTAAGTAAGTGAGTTGCGAAGGCTATGCTTCATGAGGTCCAGTCTGACTGAGGTTCTAAGTAGTCTACAAGCTTCAACTTTGCTACAAAAATTCGTCTTATTCTTCTGAAAACATTAAGCTAAAGCCAAATGAATTAATGAATGAATTTATTAAATTCAGCCTAGTAATAAGGCATTTGCACAGTACATACAAAAACAAGACCAAACTTTTCGATGGGATCCCAAAAATTCAATATCTGATCCAGACAACTGGGTCTTGTCTTAGCCAGATCCAGTCATCGCCAGAATCCTTGAACATTCTTACAATTAAAATTCAGAAACAGATTAAGGCCAAATAGCTAATCATCTGAGAAAACCAAGTTCAGATATGGATTCAGCATGTGTGTTTACCCGTATAAGTCATATCTGTTTTGACGAAAAGTTCCTGCCACTTCTGCCAATTTGCCGGTTTCGGCCGAACTCTAGAACTACTTGTCCGGCGAAAAAAGAAAACTCAAAAACGAACTCAGGGTATCTTCTTTCCCCAATAATGAGCATCTAATCAACTTCAAATAAAAATTTAACTTCTAATAATTTTTCCGACTCCAGCCGGATTCCGGTCGAACTATATCTCCGGGTAAAATATGATTGTCACACACGGATTCAGCGTCTCTTCTTACCCCTAGATCGGTTATCTAGTCAGCTAGAAATAAAACTTTAACTTCTAACAATTTTCCGGTTTTGGCCGGATTCCGGGCGAACTACATGTCCGGGTAGAAAAGTGTTTTCACATAAAAGTTCAGCATGTCTTCTTGCCCTAAATCGGACATCTGATCAACTCCAAATAAAACTTTTAATTTTAACAGACTTTCCGGTTTGGGCCGGATTCCGGGCGAACTACTTGTCCGTCGAGAAAATGGTTTTCACCATCGTCTTCAGCATGTCTTCCTACCTCTAAATCGAACATCTAATCAACTTCAAATAAAACTTTTACTTTTAACAAACTTTCCGGTTTTGGCCGGATTCCGGGCGAACTACTTGTCCGATTACAAAATGGTTTTCACCCCATAATCGACTATCACATTAGCTGTTTCAAAATATTTTGTTTGCACCTTAATTTGAACCCCTCCCCCACCCCTAAATGTAGGGCTACAAAGCCCATTTACGAACTCGAATGGTCCGCCGACCCAACGAATCCTCACACCAAGTTTCATCAAAATATCTCATTCCCTTCGAGAGTTATCGTGCTTACAGACGGACTGACGGACAGACGGACAACTTTTGCGATGTCATAGGTATCCCTCAACTTACGTTTTGGGATCCCAAAAAGGTAAATGAACGCTTGGCAAGAAATACAGAGGGTAAACAAAATCAGCAGCAACATCAAAAGATAAACGAACGCAAAACAAGAAACACACAACGAAATACGAAAAGAACAATAAATTTACTGCATTAGCAGGCGCATCGGGCAATGGGCAGGAAGGCGGTTGGATGGTGGCAGGAGATGTCCACTTATTTCTTTTAGCTTGACAGTTGGGTCCAAGACAAGAAACTTCTCCATGATTCGGTGATTGCGCATGCGACGAGGAAGGTACACAAGAAAACGGAGATATTTCAAAAACATGAGCGCATTCGACTGGTATCTTTTTTCCTGAGAATAGGGTACAAACCAGCGAGGAAAAGGACAGAGGAGGAGCAAAAGCTTGTGTAGATTAAAAAATCTACAATAAAAAAATATATGATGAAATATGATAATATGGTCTTTGTTTTATCCTGTCTTATTTCTCTTTTCTACTTGACATGCCGACATCAGCTCAAATGTTACATTGCATTTATATCTGAGTCTCCCATGCACACTGGTTAAAGTCCGTATCAAAACCTCGACATACTAGTCCTAATCCAATCTTCAGCAATTGCTTGACACGCGCCTATCCTTCTCGGGAGTCGCCGTAAGGCCAGCCAGTATTTCCGGCTTGAACCATCCTCGTCCTATCCACAAACCGTTTTCGAGCAAGAACATAAATAAAAATGGAGAGGATAAAAAAGAGACGTATTATTGGCTCTATTATTAAATTATTATTTAATTACTAGTATTAAACCGGAAATTTTGGGAAGAAACAATATTCTTCGATCAAACTTATAAGGTGGTGTAGATACTTGTGTATATACGATACGTAAATTAAAAGTTTCTCATATAATCGACCTTACTCCGCTAGTCAAATCTTTTTAGAAAAAGATACTGAATCTTTTGATGTGATGAGACGGAAAGCGATAGTTAGTTTTGTTGCAAGGATAGAAGTCTTAGAAAATCCACTCTTAAAGGAACAGAAAACTTGACTCAAAACTTGACTCGGGGAGCTAGCTGACATATCAAGAATGTACCCTGAGTCAATATTGAGAGTAAGAAAAATTCTCGTTACGACCATTGCAGTTTCCGAGAATTCGACTTTTGAGTTAGTAGAAAAAAAAAAGCAAAAGGTTTGTGTGCCGGGAGTAGGAATCGAACGCACGACCTCTTGACTACTATCCCGATGTGTTAGTCAACACGGCCAAAGGTGAACTTTACAGTGCATAAGTGCATAAGGGGCAAGGGCCTGCCAGCTAGCTTTGGGAACACTAAGGAGGGGGTTCGAGATAACAAAGAAGGGGGGTCCTGTCGACAATAAGTCCCTGTATCTTTATCTAAGCCCCCCAGGTCGGTTTGATGGCCGAAAGTTGCGTAGTCAAGTTTGCTGTGCCTTTAAAGGCCATTCACGAGACTGCAGAATGAAACTCCGGCCATTTCTATCGCCTTTCCCATCGACTGTGCTATTGCCCCGAGCCAGAATGGATTAATGGATTGTATATATTTATTAAGAATACTCCTGTTTTAGTATAATTTTAATATGTGATGCGTAATATCTCGAGATTAATAAATTGATTGATTGATTTATGAGATGAAGAATATTAGATTAAAATAGTAGACGAATTCGACAAGCACTGGTATTCCGGTCACAATCTGGGCTGGACCAGACAAATAAAAACAGAAAGGAATTACCTCACGATCTAGTTTAGGGCCTGATTAGGATAACGTGCTTACAGGATCTGGTGGATATCGGAAACCTATAGGATCCTATAGGACCAAGTCCAACAAATGTTCTCCTTTGGGACCCCACAAAAACCTTTGTTCTTGTTCTGCGAGGCAGCATAATTCATTCTTTATTACCTGCTCAATAATGAAGTCATAAATCTAAACTAGAGCAAGTACCAACAAGTAAGGGGACGGTAAAAAGGCCAGACGATACTGCTTCCTCAGTATTCTAAAGCACACATTAGAATTAGAATTAGGAAAACAGCTTGGTTACGACAGCTCGGTATGATGCCAAAATGACGTAACTACTGCTAAACGTACACACAGTGTAACTAGAGATTAGAGTTATTTGTGGTTGAACAAATCGGGATTTTCAACGACAATAGTAGTGGTTTCTCATTACCTTAGCAACCATCCTTACCAAGAATACACTTGTTTAAGCACAACTACTACTAGAAATGATGTTTTCAAGATGAAACGGCTCAGGAATATGGTTTTCAAAAATACCATTACTTTCCGCGAAAGTTAGCGATTTTCTTGTTAACACTGTCGTGTCGACTCTATCCAACCTCCCTATCTCCGACACGGCGGCTGGACGCAAAATGTTTGAAAATCGAACGCGCTTTGGTTAAAAAGTGGGGAAACCAAACAAACAGAAGAAGTCCAAAAGGAAGGTCTACCATGTTTCCAAAAATGAAAAATAATACTCTGAAGCAGTCTTATTTGTGAAAGAGTTGTTAACGGACCTTGAAGCTTTCGGCGAAGATTGCGTTGCATGACTTTCAAAACTCGGCTAGGCCCAAAAACCGCCAAAAGTCGTAGGTGGGCTACAAAACGAGACAATAGCGAAAGGAGGGAATTTCAGAATATTATAATCCCATATGGGAGCTTGGGATAATATGAAAGGCAGAATAAGCAAGAGGGGTCCTTTAAGATTAGTCCATCCATGCGAGCCAAGTTGCCTATAGGCTTTGTAGGCTAATTCTGTAACCAAACCTAGACCTCTTAATGCTAATCTAACATTCGGCTTTCGATGCATTCACAAATACCCAATCAAGGGCGGGACCCTAACAAATCTCAGGATTCTTGTATCAGGATTTTGCAGAATTAAAATTTAGCCTACAGCTAAATAAGTTCAGTTCACAATAATCAATCCAGTCCGATGGTATTGTTTCTCAGCCATTTTCCACAGTATCAGTGAAATAGGAGGCATTAGATCCCCACACCGAGTCGCTAATTCAGACTAGGACTCGGAACGACTGTAGGATCATCTAGTGGTGCCATTAGGCACCACTAGATGCCCCGACTGGGCAAGCTCAATATAAACCTTAAAAAATTAAATCAGACACAAAAGAAAATATTTAGCAGGACTAGCAGGAGAAGTATAAACAAGTGCGCAAGCGCTCAGACGTGGAGTGTAAAAGTAAAATGTTTATCACATTTTGTATACAGACAACTTTAGAACCAAGATATTTCTCATCACCAATAACCAAACAAGTATTGAAATAACCTAATTTCTAATCACCCCACTTTAAAAGCTTTAAATGTAAACAAACCGCCAGTATAAAGTTCGAACACTGAATTAGTTTAGTTCGTATTAGTTCGAACACCAAATCAGGTGTAGATATTTTTTGCATTGAATGGTCTGCCAGCCAGTCCCACACTTTACACCTCTTCTCCATTAGCAAGGTGGAGCAGCCTAATGCCCCCTTCGTCACGATTGATTAAGAACGGCATTTCATCGATCACATGACAAAACAGTCAAGTTTCCAACTGTTCATTAGAGATTAAAGTACGTCGCGTCGTCTTATTTGTTGCTGTTACACCAAATCCTCATCCATAGATATATCTCCCCCAAAATACAAGAGTTAGACTTGAGACCTGTCATAGACGAACTTAACTCATGGGAAATCTGGGCCCAGCTGCCCATGAACGGGAGGGGGGGGGGTCAGAACCCATCAAAATGCGTATTTACACCTTTTTTCCTCAATATACCAGCATAGAGTTTGATTCCAGTCATGGGTCAAAAACTTTTGTCATGGGCAATTTGGGCCCACTTGCCCATGAACGGGGAGGATGGGGATGGGTCAACTCTCCCAACCCCTATGATCCAAAAGCACAAAGATATTTCATCGCCTTATCTCCAGTTAATGTCAAGTTAAATACATTAAAAAATGGTCAATCTGGGCCCAATTGACGTTGAACCAAGTGGGGGTGCGGTTTGGTACCCGCAAAAAGTAAAAAGAGACCCAAATGCTGACAATCCTACCAAGTTTTAACTTGATACCTGTTGATTCGTGTCACGGGTAACGAACTTTACTCCTGGGCAATCTGGTCCCAGTTGCCCATGAACTAGGACGGGGGAGGTGCAACTTTCAAAGCAATTTCCCAATCCTAAAATCTACACGTCCAAGAAACTTCGTCCTATGTCCAGTTCTGGTCAAGTTATGAACATTATTCACTGGGCAATCTGGGCCCATTTGCCCCTGAACCGGGTTGGGGTAGGGGGTGGGACCCCCAAAAGGCACAACTAGACCCCAATACAGATAAGTGTACCAAGTTTGAACTTGATACTTGCACTGGTTCACGAGTTATGAGCTCCACAAAATACGGTGAAAACCGAAAACTGGAAGCAGAAAGCTGCTACAGCGCTCGCAATAGTGGATTGTTCCAACGAACACTCCACTAAAAGTACTTAGCTGGTGAAGTGAATGAAAGGAATAAGAAAATGTTGCTAAATAATTGAACTAAATAATTTAACTGAATAATTTCTTTTATTTTTTCTCATATTTCTGATTAATTCTCACCATGTTTTCAACGTCCAATTCCACTTGTCTGAGCTACCCGATACAATCTGACGTACTGAATACTTGATGAGCGGAGGGGATTGACGAACTTATATCGTAAAGGACGTGAATTTGGTTTGCTGTTTTTCGTTAATAATGTTTGCTGATGATCCCCAACAAGATAGCTTTGAGGGGGTTTTGTTTCTTGCCTTATATTTATGTTATGTAGTTTGTGTCGTATGTATAAATAAATTAATGAATGATGTTAGGAACTTGCAGAAAGCAAGCATACATTTATGTCCATAAAAGTATCCCCGATCGAATGGTAATGGTTTCTCCACGGCTTCCACAGCATCAACTTCTTCGAAGTACCTATTTTTTTCCAGTTCTCGCTCCTGCACCTGGTATCAAGTCAGTTAGCTACTGAATTTGACCACTGTGAATCCTGTCACGGAATCAATGCGACATGTCAGATCATATCTGGGATTTTTACTCAAGCACAACTGCCTCCAGGTTACAACCAAATAACCCAGATTCCAAGAGGAGTATGCTTCCTCAACATCACAGGGATTAAACCCAGTTACAACCACATAGGTAAGTCTAAGATTTTTTTTTGCCGTGTTTCTGATTTACATTTTCTAGTTAGGAGTTGGGTTGGAAACGAGTTAATATTTCAGTTATAAGTGGTCTCCAATTAGGTTGTTCAACTCTCAACATGACAGGTCTTGAACCCAGCTACAACCACACGGGCAAGTTTAAAAACTTTGACGATTTTCTCCAGTTTTTCTGATATTTTCTTAGGGGGAACTTGGAAATGGCTTAACATTTCAACTATAGGCTATACAGTTTCCATTTCGTTTATTTATTTGGTATTGTATTAATACAGTAGATAAATAGTCAGAATTGTTAATTAGAAAGTGCGAATTAACTGCAACGCAGGCCATTACGGATTTCTTTATGCTATAGCATGTCCAGTTTGCCTGCTCTTTTTACGCAAAAGAAAAATAACCAACCATCTCAAAACCCGAGAAATCCCAATATCGCTCGTCTTCTAATCCTACACAGTAAAGATTCCGTCGTCTTTAGCTGTGGATGACTTTTAAATGTAGCTTTAGACACTGTAGATTTTGGAAGAGGATCAATCCTGTCAGCGGGCCAGAAAAACTTCGTAAGTTCACGGTAGCGTATTTAAAATGGGTAGGACAGCAGAAGCAACTAAATCATTTTCACAGCGATCGAACTTGTTTCAAAGGACCTCTCGCACTATTTACTACTCAACTTGCAGTATTTAAAACATTTGAATACTTTTAAACTAGGCCGTGCTTTCAACAAATAACACACGGTTTTGGCTGTTTTAAGCCTTTTCCGAGACTTGTTGACTTACAGCGGAAACAGGGACAAAAAATTTACATAACCGGTTTTTCTGGTGGAGAAACTTCTCAAAGACAACCGTCGACAGCTTACACATCGAAGGTAGCAAAACACGGGCAAGTGAGAAAATCAACTTGGTTTTGTTAGAGGGATTAGAATGTACCGTAAGAAATTGGGGTCTCCGGGTTTACAAATATATGGAGTGATTATGGAAGTAGGTTAGAGAGAGAGAGAGAGAGAGAGACGGGTTTAATACAAACAACCGGCAGTGAGACACTGAAAGGGTCGTTAAAAACAAGACCAAAGGTGTCGATGGGATCCCAAAAATCTAATATTTGATTCCGACAGTCGGGTCTTGTGTTCGCCAGATCCAGTCTTCGCCAGGCTAATGATCAGAGAAAACCATGTTCAGATATACCTCTATAAGCCATATCCATTTTGACAATACTGACCGAGACTTCCTGCTTTACTTCTGCCAAGTTTCCGGTTTCGACCGACTTCCGAGCGAACTATGTTCAGAAAAAAGACAACTGGGTCTTGTCTTAGCCAGATCCAGTCATCGCCAGAATCCTTGAACATTCTTACAATTAAAATTCAGAAACAGATTAAGGCCAAATAGCTAATCATCTGAGAAAACCAAGTTCAGATATGGATTCAGCATGTGTGTTTACCCGTATAAGTCATATCTGTTTTGACGAAAAGTCCCTGCCACTTCTGCCAATTTCCCGGTTTCGGCCAAACTCTAGAACTACTTGTCCGGCCAAAAACCAAAGCTCAAAAACGAAGTCAGGGTATCTTCTTTTCCCAATAATGAACATCTAATCAACTTCAAATAAAAATTTAACTTATAACAAATTTTCCGACTCCAGCCGGATTCCGGTCGAACTATATGTCCGGGTAAAATATGATTGTCACACACGGATTCAGCGTCTCTTCTTACCCCTAAATCGGTTATCTAATCAGCTAGAAATAAAACTTTAACTTCTAACAATTTTCCGGTTTTGGCCGGATTCCGGGCGAACTACATGTCCGGGAAGAAAATTGTTTCACATAAAAGTTCAGCATGTCCCTTAATTTGAACCCCCTCCCCCACCCCTAAATGTAGGGCTACAAAGCCCATTTACGAACTCGAATGGTCCGCCGACCCAACGAATCCTCACACCAAGTTTCATCAAAATATCTCATTCCCTTCGAGAGTTATCGTGCTTACAGACGGACGGACGGACGGACAGACGGACAACTTTTGCGAAGTCATAGGTATCCCTCAACTTACGATTTGGGATCCCAAAAAGGAACATGAATAAGCACCAGATAATTGTTCTAGCCATGAACGGCAGTGCCGAGCGGCGGGGTTGCGTTAGTATATAGGATAAGACAGGTCGTTTAAACGGCAGGTTGCGTTCGTATATGGGTAAGACAGGTCGTTTAAACGCTGAAGTGCGTAGCGGAAACTCGTACTATCCTAGGTGAAGATGGGTTCCTTACGGTCAATAAAACCACAGGAAATCGCCAATGTTGTAATTGAAGGTTAAGGTCAAACAAAAAAGGCTAAACAAGTTTTTTACGACGATGTTTGATCTTACAATCAGCATCTACTGTTGCACGGGCCCAGTAGGGGTGTTGACAAGCTAGACTGCGACCAACCCTTGAGCTGCTAAACATTCAAGCTCCAGCTGTTTTACATTTTCTCTGCACGAGGAGTCCATCTACCAGACTAAAAAGCGCGTAGAAGCTTTACTGGCCACCAGAATGAATGGGCTGCCTCAGCATGTGTGATTCCATTTTTTTTTTACTGACCAACCTTTCACCCCGGTAAAATTTATGCATGTATTCTGGACTAATGAAAAGTTATATTTCCAAGAGCTATTCCCCTGGCAGTCCCATTCAGTCGAGACTCTCGTCAATTCATTTCCAACTCGAAAGAAAAAATGACCTCAGGCAAAAGAAGTCTCCAGAAAATTCTTGATGCGGGCCTGTTTTAATAGGAAGGTCTTGGGAATTTTCAACTTTAAAGCAGAAATAGCTTAGTTCTGAAGAATCATGAAAGAGAATTCCAAAATAAAGTAGTTCCGGGAGCGAACTAGGAAGCCTATTAAGGTGCCAAATAGGAGTTTTTTTTTCGTTATTTACGTCTAATTTCAATTGCTTATTCCTGTGCTGGTGAAGCCGGAAGAAAAATCGACTGAATCGAAATATCGCATCTGCAGCTTGAAATGTCTTGATATACGGATACCGATTTTTTTTAATTTTATTTAGTAGTTTTATATTCTCTATGGTAACAGCTGAAATTTTTGTTTGGCCCCTTTTGGCAAGGATCTTTTTGAGGCGGTGGCTAAAAAACCACCTGCAGGTTAAGATTTATGCTACCGCTTAGAGAAGATGTTTGCCAAGTAGGTCCAAAAAATCACCGGATAACCCGTATAACACCAGCAAACACGAGAACAGCTTCCTTTTCTTGCACTTGAAAAAAAAATTCTCATATCAAATTCAGTTTCATCTTCGGAAGCGTGAGGAGTGCCGGCACAAGTATGGAGTCTGGACCAATTCGTGCTCTATATAGTAGCATTTTATTGCAACACGTTTTTTAAAGCAGAACACAAAATATTTATTCAAACAATGTTTACAACGGGTACGTCAGCTACGATTCTTCATCAGCGATATTTCGGCCCTTTTTGGCAAGGGTCCTCGTCAGGCTGTCAATCTTCTGGTTCAACTTCGGGGAAGGAAACACACCTGTAATCATGTTTCCTTCCCCGAAGTTGAACCAGAAGATTGACAGCCTGACGAGGACCCTTGCCAAAAAGGGCCGAAATATCGCTGATGAAGAATCGTAGCTGACGTACCCGTTGTAAACATTGTTTGAATAAATGTTTCAAAGTCAGCTTGGGCTCAAAGAATATTTGAACACAAAATATGGTCTTTTTACCACACACACAGTGATAACCATCCCTACTTCCACTATGAATGTTCAAAACACCCCAAAACACCGTCAAACAATGAGCAAATTAAAGAAACAAACCAAATTTCCTAGGGTTGAAATAATTCGGTCTGGACTAAATCTCAGCCGATTATCCGGGACAGCCGTTATGGCACGTAGGGAGCCAAGGATCAAGATAATAATTTCCATCTAATGCTCCAACTGTTTATTACAAATACAAATAAATTAAAAATCCAAGACCAGTGTGGTACTCCTGAAGACATACAAAAATATCAGTTAGGTCTTATAATTCTTTGCTAATCAAACGTGGAAAATTTCGTCATCTGGCAATTTTTTCCCTACAGTGGTTTTTAAAAGTAATTTGCACAAACAAAATATTTATAGTCGGTAGAAGCTTCAGTTATTTAACGCAGGTTTGTTTCCTTCCCCGACGTTGACCCTGAAGATTGACAGCCTGACGAGGACCCTTGTCAAGAAGGACCGAAATATCGCTGCTAAAGCATCGTAGCAGTCCTACATATCCATTCTATGCATTATTTGAATTAAATGTTTATCACATCTTATATACAAAAGCGTTAGAACCAACACATTTCAAATCCCCAGTAACCAAACAGTACAGTATAACCTAATTTGAAATCACCCCACTCTAAGAGCTTTTAATTTAAACAAACTGCAGGTAGAAATCCAAAGAGATCTTGAAGATCTTGCAAAAATATCTGAATACTTTAAAACTATGCTTTGCTTTCAAAAATAACCCCAAGGTTTTGGCTGTTTTAAGCCTTTTCCGAGACCCATTGACTTGTAGCGAAAGCAGGGGAAAAGTTTACATAACCGATTTTTCTGATGGAAAAACTTCTCGCAGACAGCCGTCCACAGCGTGATACACATCGAAGGTAGCAAAACACGGCAAGTGAGAAAATCAGCGTGGTTTTGTTGGAGGGGTTAGAATGTACCGTACGAAATTGGGGTCTCCGGGTTTAGAAATATATGGAGTGATTATGGAAGTAGGTTGCGTTAGTATTATAGGTAAGACAGGTTCTTTAAGGACTGAAGTACGTCGCGTGGTCTTATTTGTTGTTGTTACACCAAAATCCAATTCTTTACATATATATCCACAAGTATGCAAGAGTTGAACTTGAGGCATGTCATATGCATCAAAATGCGTATCTAGACCTATATATCCTGAAGTATACCAACTTAGAATTTGATTCCAGTGACAGGTCAAAAACTTAACTCATGGGAAATTCGGGCCCACTTTTCCATGGGCGTGGAGGGTTGTTCAACTTCACGTATATATTCCCAACCCTAAAACCTAAAAGCATAAGGAATTTCATCGTCCTATCTCCAGTTATTTCAAGCCAAAAACATTAAAATATGAGCAATCTGGAATTGCCTCTAATCCAAATGGGGGTGAGGTTTGGGACCCCCAAAAAGCAAAAATAGACCCCAATGCTCACAAGCCTACCAAGTTTCAACTTGATACCTGTAGATTCCGTCAGGGGTCACTAACTTTACTCTTGGGCAATCTGGGCTCAGTTGCGCATGAACGGGGTGGGTGAGGGAGGTGTAACTTTAAAAGTAGTTTAACAGCCCAAGGATCTACAAGCACAAAGGATTTCATCGTCCTATGTCCAGCTCTGGTCAAGTTATGAACATTATTCACTGAGCAATCTGGGCCCAATTGCCCCTGAACCGGGTTGGTGTGAGGAGTGGGATCCCTAAAAGGGCAAAACTTAGACCGCAATACGCATAAGTGTACTAAGTTTGAACTTGATACATGCACCGGTTCACCAGTTATGGGCTCCACAGTCAACGGTGAAAATCGAAATCTGCTGCAGTGCTCGCAAGATTGGATTGTTCATAAATGACTCCAATAAAAAGGAAAAAAAAACTAAATATTTGGTAGTGTCTATTTCTTTTACTAATGTTTTTTGCGTAATGTGTTTTGAGGTTTATATATGATTACCTGTTCAACAATCCGCAATATTTTCAAAAAGAAAAAGTGTGTGGATAAAGCTCAATGAAGGCTATCAAATTCAGTTAGTGATTATTTAGTATTCGTTGAACTAACGGTTTAATTCAATATCTGATAATTTGTGAATACTACATTCGTAGTATTACATTCGTAGTATTCACATGGACGACGTTGCCAAACAAACTTCACTAATACTTACTATATACAAATATACATTTGGAAATTTGTTTTTTGCTTTGAAAAATTTGTACAGCACCTTCTGCGCTCCTTCTATACTATTTCGTTCTGGTGTCACTCATGTTCTGCGAAAGAAGGAGATTAAAAAGATGAGATCATGTTGTTTTAAATATGCAAAGCACCTGCTCCGCTTGTCGATTGTCATAACCATACATTGACGGAGAAGTTCAATATTCCAGATGCAAGTGTTACCCTTTTTGATGTTTCCTCGTCGCCAAAAAAAATCATGGGCAACAGGGCCCAACCAGCGCACGACATTATCCACTGCTTCCTGGCCGAAGATTGAAAATTAAGTGTCTTTTTCTGTGTCTTTATGTGTTTTATTTATTTTCTTTCATTTACTCCGTTTTTTTTCAAAATGGCGGGTTATAAATGAATTACTTACTTACTTACACAATAATAATATATAGGAGTAGAATATAATAACCCAGGAAGAAAATAAAATAAAGAAAAAGACAATGTAAGAAGTTATAAGAACATTAAGCTACAGTCATTCTCTCTCCCTCTCTCCTTTGCCTACTCTTCATATTCTCTTTACTCTTCAACAACATATTTGAAGCAAAACCCCTCGGATTGATTTAACAGAGGGGACTGTCAATACAGGAACTGAAGACCGATAAGGCGGCGAGCGAACCGTCTCCTCAGCGAAAATTTGCTTGCTCGAGTCCTACTTTCCGATCCTCACATCACTCACAGACGACCTACGTCGTCTTCGACACGCGCTGAGATCTACAGAATGATTCGAAGAAATACTGACGACATTCCCGATTCTCGCCAGGACTTCAGCAAAACAATAAAGGATCAGGACAGGCACAAGCCCTCGTTGAAATAACAGATCAAGATCTATGCGAAATCAGACCATTCCATCCATCACTCCCGACACGTCACGGACTGCGTCGCTGGTGGTCTGAAATAGAGACGTATGCCAGTCGAAGAATTTATGCGTCACAATTTGCGAAAAAAGCATACCCTGATTTGAAAAAATCACAAGCTCTGAATTTCCAAGCCAACGAATCTGAATTGCAATTTCCTGGTGAACAGAGAGAAAGGAGCAATGTTTTTTTTTAGTTTAAATGATTAAACGTAACTGGTAAATGTGAAAAAAATCCTCCTTATTTTTGTAAAAGTAGAATCCTCTGAGCCCAAATTGTTTTTGCCCAAATCTTTAAGTACACTTGAAAATAAGGTTGAAAGGTTAAACAAATGAAATAAAGAAAAAAACAGCGTAAGGGGGTGGTCACTAGGGCGGAAGAGCGCCTTTCCTGTGAGAGTTCCAATTGTTTTGTTATGGAACTTGCCCTTCAAGCGATCATAAATTCTGTCGGTCCGTCGGTCTGTCTGTCGGTCCTGGTTTTGCTAGTTCGGGCACTTCCACATAAGCTAGGACAATGAAACTTGGCAGGCCTTTTAGGGACCCCAAAAGATGAAGTTGGAAATAGTCACTTCCCCGATCCGAGCATCGTGGGGGGAGTGGAGAATCCGGAATCTTGCTGTATTTATAACTTTTGAACGGGTGATCGGATGAAACTTGATATTTGGAAAGATCTCGTGTCCCAGACGACTCACTTAAAATCCGTACCGGATTCGATGACTCTGGGGGGAGTTGGAGGGGGAAATCGGAAACATTCAAAATTGCTTAGAGTGGAAGGATCGGGATGAAACTTGGTGGTAAGAGCAAGCACAAGTCCTAGATAGATCACTGACATAACCGGACCGGATTCAGGCACTGTGGGGGAAGTTGGGAAGGAGGGGGGCGGTCCGGAATTCTGGTGATCCCGCGAATTCAGCATTTCCTGACGTACTAGGATGATGAAACTCGGCTGACATATCAGGGACTCGAAAACTGACTTCAGAATAGTCGTTTGTATGATCCGACCATCGTGGGGGGAGTGGAGGGAAGGGGAATTCGGAATCTACTGGCATTCGAAACTTTAGAACGGGCGATCGGATTTGAATGAAACTTGGCAAGTTGAAAGAGGTGTCGTCTCAGATGTGTCAAACCTAGTCAAATCCAAACCGGATCCGACACTCGTGGGGGGAGTTGGAGGGGGGCACCGGAATTTTCATAAAGCGCTCAGGGTCGAAGGATCGGGATGGAATCTGATGGGAAGGAATTTGGTGGTCCTAGTCGTATTCGGCTACAGTGGGGGAGTTGGACGGGAGTCCCCTAAATATTTTGGCGCGCATAGGGGTCAAACGACTGGAGTGACCTGAATGGAACTTGGAAAGTAGAGAGACCATATGCCCTAGATGACATATTTTTGGGTCTGGACCGGATCTGAGCACGGTACCGGAGTTTCCCGAAAAATGCTCAGACTCGAGTGAAAGTTGATAGGCGGTCGAGAAGATGCGTTATGTGATCTGTTTATGTGTCTGAACCAGACTCGGCCGCAGTAGGGGGGGGGGGGGGGGTGAGGAGGGTACCGGAAATAGTATGGCACTCATAGGGATCAAACTAGTGGATCTGAACCTGGAAGGTAGACAGGTCATTTGCCCTAGATGATCCAAGGCGATGCCGGAAATGGTCGGACTCGAGTGAAACTAGATATGCTATTTCTAGGTCCAATCCTAGGGGATTGAACGGGGTATTTTGTGACGTTCTCGTCTACTTTCTTGTACCACCTACTCGTAACAAGTGCCATATGAGCTCGTAGCTCTTTTTTCTATACCTAACCGAAAATCCTACTTTTTTGCTGCTATAATTATATTTTTTTTTTTAAACTGCAATGAAGATGAAATTGAAACAAACATTTAAAAATTTGTTGCTTAATGATTTTAATGAAATTTAATCGAAGTGACGAAAGGACTTTCAATATGTTTTGATAACTGATAGCTGATATTTGAGACTTAGTCACTAGCATTGCTCCACTCGATTGCAAGGGCTACGCGGGCACAGAAAAAATGAAAGAAAAAGAAAGGAGCGATCATGTTTGTTTTTATCTTGGCCCAATTCGGCGTGTGAAACCTTAAAGCCGCAACGACAGAATAAACAACATTTATTTCAAGAATTAAGAGTTGCTCAATCATCATAAAGCTCAACAAACGGCTGCCTTTTAGCTCACATGTGAAGTATTCGAACTGCACAAAATACGAGGCAACCAATGAAGTTTAGCCACATCGACCTAAGCAATAAATATGAAGAGGGTTTTTCTGTTCACTTGCCAGTGCCACGAAGATGTTTTAAACCTAAGTCGCGATTGCGACATACTTCGACAAAGCTGTTATAGAGTTAAAGAGTCAAGCTGTGAGAGCTCCAACATGTGTCACTGCTTCCACAGAACTAGCAAATGCTTCAGATGTTTTTTAGGAAAAAGCATCAAGATCAAACTGTGTCTGATCCGCATACTGAAACTGCATGTTCTAGGCCAAACATATTTCCGAAAGAGATCTAGGGGTGCGAACGGCGAAGAAAAGATTTTTCATCATTCCTATAGAGGATTCCTCACTGTTGAGTCGTGGATGCTTTAGCTCAAATCAGTCATGACACTTAAAATTTAACTTAATGGAAACATCCATGGCCGCAAAAGCCATTAAGCTCCATGACAGGATTGATTGGCCCTAGAAGTTGTTTATCGCCTGGACAGTTTTAGAAAGATTTCAAGACCCCAAGATTTCAGGTTCCCTTTTTCCATTTTAGCTCTGAGGCGTGCGTCCGACAACCAATACTTTCTTAACGGATACTGGAATATCAACCAAACTGGAAGATTTGAAGCTCTTCAAACCGTCTTCCACTACACAAAGGGAGATCCATACAGTGTACATGATGGAATTATAGCTCGGGGTCCAACTGGAGATTCCGTCGACATAATGGTAAGAAACTACAGTAGTCTATAGTATAGTACCGTCATACGGGAGGCATAATGGTGAAAACTTTCTTAGATCAAGACCGTGACAATAAAAACTTCCTTATATATTTTGATGAAACTTGGTGTGAGGATTCTTTGGGTCAAGGGACAGGTCGAGTTCGTAAATGGGGGAAGGAGTTCAGTTTAATGAATTACCTGGTTGTGTACCAGTGACTGAGAAGACTGGCGGTTTAAAGACGGTTGTTCACGCAAATCCGCGAGTACGAACTCTTTATATCATTCTTGAATTCCAAGAAACTCTTTAAGGAATGAAAAAAAATATAATGGCAAATGACACTTTCGGCCTCAAATCAAGTAGCATATTCCGATTTAATTGCTTTTATGTTTATATACATTCTGTTTGTTTTTTTGCACTGGTAAGTTAAATACCCCAGTGAAGAATAGTCATTTCTTTGAACGCTCGAATTCTGTTTATGAAGGAAAAATCATCGGCTTAAAAAACGTGTCCTCTCATTTAGGTTTCAAATTTCTGCCTTTCAGTTTCCCCCTTTGAATATGTAATTTTCGATGGTTCAGATACCGTTTCACATGACAGCGGTAAACGAAGAAATCGCATGTTTTCCCATTTACCTTACCAATATCTGGCAAGTAATACTGATTTTTCAACTTTTATTGCTAGGTATGACTCCCAATTATAAAGAGCAAGTTATCTTTCACTGAACGTTCAAGTTTACTAGGTAGGATTATATCAACAGTTGGTTAAAATACCTATTTGTGAAAGTTGAATCTATACAAAATACAGTTCTTCCCGTTGTGTCTGGTTTGACATTTTTCGGCGTTGAAGACATAATTTGTCATCGTCTTCGTTAAGACTCATATAGATCCAAGACGCCCCCCCCCCCAAAAAAAAAAAAATCAAGAAAGCGCATATTGTCCCATTAACCTTACCAGTATCTGGCAAGTAACAGCTTATTCTCAACTTTTATTGCTAGGCATGAATACCCAATCCTAAATAGCATCTATCTTTCATCGAACGTTCAAGTTTACTAGGAAGGATTATATCAACAGCTGGCTAAAATACCTATATGTGAAAGTTGAAACTATACGAAATACAGTCCTTCCCGTTGGGAAGTTTTTTCGGCGTTGAAGACATAATTTGTCATCGTCTTGGTTAAGATTCAAGTATATCCAAGACGTCTCCCATTGACATTATATCCATTTATTGTCGTCATAGTAAATTAGTCTCCAAGCCGCACCTGCACCCATACACTAGCTGAGTCTAGAAGAAGTCATCAAACACCTGTTACCCGGCTTGAGGGGTCAGAAGTATCTTCCAAAAGCTTCACCATCTTCCAAAAGCTTCAGTACGATGGGCAGATATCCAAGCTCTCCGCTCCGCGTATTTCCGGTACTTGAGATTTTTACTTTATTTGTCACCGTGGTATGAGAATAGACAAATTATCCAGAATTTTAATGCTCCGGATGTAACGGCAAAGCTGGCCTTGCTACACGAGGGGCTGTCCGGGTCTACAGTTTCGAACCTTGAGCCTTTCCATGGCCATCTACAATGTTTTTCTCGTAGTTGAGTTATTTTCTTTCTTTTTGGCTTCTTTTTGTTTTTTAAGTTTATTACTCCACTTTTTCTTGATGGTTGTAGTGGGTTAAAAAATAAATAATTGCAAGCTTTTGAGCGAATTTTTGGCTTTTTCACTTAATGTTCATGCTCCTGGGATCCAAAAAACGGGATACCTCAAAGATGGTCTCGAATGCGCTTTTTTTGCTTAAAAGCCAACTCAAGGGTGATAATGACAACTAAATGAATGAATCTGAGGCTAAATACGTCGAAAATCTATTCGAAAATCCCTCAAATGTCTTCGAGGAATCGGTGTTTGCATTCGAGAATCGATAAAAAGTCTTCGAGATTATTTTTAAGTCTTCGAGAAACTACAAAAAGTATTCGAGAAAAGATTCGAGAATTTTTTGAAAGTAGTTGACATTAAAATTTAAATCAGATATTAGAGAGTGACATAAATGTAGAATTTTAATTTTTTTAATTTCGAATGTATTTTGTCATTCTCGAATACATCTGTATCATTCTCGAGTTCTTATCTCAATTTAAATGTCAAATACATTTTAGACATTCTCGAATACTTTTAGTAGTTTCTGGAATACTTTTAGTAGTTTCTCGAAGACCTAAGAAAAATGTCGAAAAATTTTCGTCGATTCCCGAATACAAACAACGGTTCCTCGAAGACATCTACGTGATTTTCGAGTACATTTCGTTGATTCTCGAATACATTTCGTTGATTCTCGAATACATTTTCGACGTATTTAGCCTCAGATCCATTCCCTACACATAGCTGTCACAATAGCATGACAAAAATTGCACGTGCATTGTCTTCATCAGTATTGCAGAGTCTCAATCCACTTAGGTATCTCTGGCACCGTTATAACCCGATTCCGGGCTCTCCCATGAGCGAAATGAACAAGTGCACAAGTGCTCAAACGTGGAGTGCAAAAGCAAAATGTTTATTATACCTTATTTACAACCAGCGTTAGAACCAAGACATTTCACATCCCCAGTAACCAAACAAGTATTGAAATATCCTTGTTTGAAATCATCCCACTTTAAAAACTTTTAATGCGAACAAACCGCACGTAAAAATGCAAAGAGATCTTGAAGATCTTGCGAGAACAGGTTCAGTTTCAATACTGAACGTATTGCCAGCCAGTCCGACCCTTTAAACTTCTTCTCAATTAACAAGGTAATAACAAGTGCAAGAAACCAAATCGTAGCAGCCTAATACCCCGTTCGTCACAAGTTCGTTAAGGGATATCATCGATCATATGACAAAACCTTCCAGTTCCCAACTTTTCATTGAGGATTCAAGTACGTAGCATGGTCTTATTTGTTTCTGTTACACCGTCATCAACATCTGTACATTTATATCCACAAGTGTATGAGAGACGAACTTGAGACCTTTCATAGACGAACTTAACTCATGGGAAATCTGGGCCCAGCTGCCCATGGACGGGAGGTTGGGGGAGGGGGTCGGGACCCATCAAAATGCGTAACTAGACCTATATATCCTCAAGTATACCAGCTTAGAATTTGATTCCAGTCTAGATTCCCAAAACTTAACTCATTGGTAATTTGGGTCGACTTGCCCATGAGCGGGGTGGGTGGGGGAGGTGCAACTTAAAAAGTAATTTCCCAGACCCGGTATCTACAAATACAAGGGATTTCATCGTCCTATGTTCAATCCTGGTCAAGTTATGAACTTTATTCACTGGGCAATCTGGTCCTATTTGCCCCTGACCGGGTGGGTTTGGGGGACGGGATCCCCAGAGCGTACAACTAGACCCCAATACCCACAAGTGTACCATGTCTGAACTTAATACCTGCACTGGTTCACAAGTTATGAGCTCCACAAAAAATGGTGAAAACCGAAAACCGAAAGCTGCTGTGGAAAGTGGATTGTTCATAAATGAAGACTCGCTAAAAACCTGCAAATAATTAGCAAAGGCATATTTCTTAGTTTCAGACCCCACCTTTAAACCGTTATCCTTGCGAATATGTCGGATGTCTTCTTTCGTTTTATTCATCAGACAGTGTTGCTATTTAGGATGGGGATGTTGACAAATATTCCTTCAGCCCGAGCTGACTGCGAATCATATGTGGCAGTGGTTTTTTTTCACTTGTTTCTTTCTCACAAGTTCATTCTCCAGTTTCGCGGCTTGACCCTGAAGACATCTAGAATAAAATTCAGCTGACGTATCCGTTGTTTTGCACTGTCAAATAGGGATATTGGTCCTTGAAATCTTGTCTCGCTTTGACAATAACCCACAACATAGGGTGAATTCTAAAAAAAAAAAAAATACATGAAGATTGGACTAGGATTAAAATTCACGTTTGAAGATAATTTTGTAAACCACATTGGCCTGAGACATCACAAGAAATCTCAGTATATTTGTTGGCCTTTACAAACCCCATTTTCGTTGGTTTCTTCGTTGATTTCTTGTAATTCATATTTGGATACGGAACAAGATCTCAAAATGTGGCTGTTTCTGCTTAACATCTTTTTCTTTCCCATAGTATGTTAAAAAGTGAAAAAATGCACATGCGTTTTCTTCGTTCGGCTCGTCAATGGCAGAGACTATAACCTTTTCCTCACCGACTGTCGCGCTTCTCCCGACCCGGTGACGACTGAATTCTTGAAATCCTTCCGAGAGCTTAATGAATCATTTGAGAATAATTAACAATGGCATGTTTGTGAACAATTAATCCTCGCGAACATTCTGAATGTTTTCTTTCTTCGTTTACGCTCTTGCATGAAATAACAATTTATTTTTAACCCACTAATTTAGTACAAGAAGTAAAATATAAATTTAAAATGGTAGGGACCACAATATTAAAAGTAACAAGATAGACAAACGTATAAAATTCTTTAAAGTTTAACTGGACTTTTTTTGTATCATCTAACTGAATACACTGAATTATTTTGATTCTGATAAGGGATCTGCTCTACTAACGGCCATCAGAATATCTACGGCCGTCTCCACAACACAAATTCTACTATGACGCGGAAAATTTTGATCTCAATACAAACTCGGCTTTTCAGTGGCCAGTGATCAGATAGCGGAAAGCTCATCACCGCGTGCAAACTTATTTTTCGTAAATCGTTTTCGTCACAGTGTGCAACAAAGGTACAAGCGCATAGAGGTACCACAAGTCCGACAGGGAAATCCTACTATATGAAAACTGTTTATTCGTGAATAGCGGAGCAACGAAGTGGCGCATTTTCATCGGGTCTTCAAGCCTCTTTAAGTGAATAAGTGATGGGTCACAAGAGTATCCTATCTCGGCCCTTTTTGGTTAAACTTTAACAACACTGTAAGATGTGTTTCTACGAATCACAGGACTGTTTGATACCTGAAATATTGTCACATTCTGACGGTGGGCCACAGAAGACGGTGGATTCGTAAGAAGCAAAAGCATAACACGGATTTGGATAAACAATTCCAGGTTTGGATGCGGACTTTAAATTATCTTGAACTGCCCGTTTCAGATATAAGGATAAGGCATCCCGAGAGCAACTGACAATCAATGACGCTGACCACATTCTGTGGACATTTACTTTCATTTTTATTTTCTTTCTATCGGGGTCATGCTTGAGGGGCGCTCAGGTCCTATCTCCACGGCTGCGCGCGCTGGTGTCTTATGGTGCATTTACACGTAGCAGTGTTCTAACGCCACCGCGCTTTTCGCCACCATATGTTTTCCGCCACCTTTTAATTCAGGTAGGGCAGGTAGCTTGTGCAGGTAGTTTCAGATTCAAATCTTTAAATGTGAAAAGGGTGTTTACCGCCACCCAGGAAATCTTACGTCCCCAAGAGGGTTCGTTCCTCTAAACTCTAGAGGGTAAGGTCAAATCTTGTCAGACCTAATTTTCTGATGGGGTGTCGAGCGCCAACCGGATTTAGTACCACAGCGATTAAGGGCTCTCGGCCAAACCTGCTCCAAAACGTCGCAAAGTCTACAGAGAATGGAGGAGAAGCTACTGAAAGTCAAATTTGTGTATCAGGAAGGAAAGTCTTCAAGAGAAGCATTTCTGCGGGCGATTTCTCACCTTTTGAAATTTGAATAGTTTGGGGGCCTTGAGTTGTTGAAGTTGTACAGTTTCTTTAGTTGGACTTAAATAAATAATTATTTGAAACGTTTAAGCTCAGTCTTCGTATTAGCTAGGATTAACGTAGAATTGGCGTTGGTGGCGGTAAACCCCTCTTCGCATTTAACGATTTAGATCTCGGATTACATGAACCAGCTGCCTGCGCTACCTGTACTAATGAGTTGGCGGAAAACATACGGTGGCGGTGGACCTACCAAAATATTCGACCCTTTCGTCTGACCCAACTAATCCTCTTGATGATGCAAGATTTCCTGGGTGGCGGAAAACATACGGTGGCGCTAAAGCATGGTGGCGTTAGAACACCCACTTCCATTTACTCACTGCGTAAAATGCGAGCGTATTTTACGCAAAGTATTTGGGCTTGAAAAGATATCTAGCAGTACGGACGTATTTGAGAAATCGGTCCGTTTTGTATCTAAATAAGTCTGTACTGCTAGAAATCCTTTCAAGCTCAAATACGTGTGTAAAATACGCTCGGATTTTACGCAGTGTGTAAACCCCCCATTACTGGCGATGTTGTTCCGAACAGATCGTTCCGACAAATAGACAGTGGGTGGAGATGAAGAGTTGGTGTCCACGAGAAGACTAAAACCTTCGGAACTAGTTCCCCATATCGACTTTAATTGCCAATATTTATGTTAGTTTTAAGGACAGAAACAGTAATAGTCCGGTCTACGGTATACACAAGATACATTTTTCGGAGAACCAAGATGTTTATTTTGATGAACCAAAATTTCAGCTGCGTCTTGGATTTAAGACCTTGTCAAATTTGTCCGAATCAAATCTTCACCTTGTGCTTAACAGAAACCTAATCTGTCTTGTGGGTGGTCATATCAATACCAGCCAAGAATTCAGACATGAAACAATCTTGTCCTAAACGGTAACCAATTTCGAGCAAGAACAAAAATAACAAGAGTTGGAAGTTCATATGGCACTTGCAAGGCTGGTTCAGAGGATGAAATATAAAATTTGCCTTTTCGTGGGTTTGTTCTGATCATGTTTAAGCAGAACCCTTGAGATAAGAATGACCATGGACTTGGAAATCACGAGAATGTATAGTTGGTAAAAAGTTTTTTTATTTTTGAACCTGGCTGTTCTGCTACGTATTTTATAGGCGCTAGAAATTGATCTGTAAGCAAAACCCTTGAGGCAAAAACGATAACAGACCCTTGGGGATCACTAATATATAACGTTTGGTCAAAAGTATTTTTTTAACTTTTCGGTTAAAATGCGCACTTCAAGAGTGCTAGAAATAAATTTTTAAGCAAAACCCTTGTGGCATAAATGATCATGGGCTGAGACGTATCGTTTGATCAAAGGTAGTTTTCGACTTTGCGGTTAAGATGCGCACTTTAAGGGAGTTAGAACTTCATTTGTATGGCGATTTTTAAGACAATCTTGTCGAATTTCCAGCCAAGTTTCATCGTCCTAGCACACCTGGAAGTACCTTAACTCACGATCACCGGAGTTCCGGACCACCCCTCCAACTCCCCCCACAGTGCCCGGAGCCAATCCGGTTCTGTAAATGATTTATTTAGAGCATCAGTTTGTTATTCCCACAAAGTTCCACCCGATCTCTCCAGTCTAAGCGGGTCACGTATTCCCCCCCCCCCCCAATAGTTTGCGGACCCGGCCGGACATAAAAAACGATCACCAGAGACGTCCTCTGTTCAAATATAAAATTTCACTGGAAACCGATCACCCGTTCCAAAGTTACGCCTGACTAAATATTCCGGATTCCCCGTCCTCCACTCACCCCACAATGATCAGATCGAGGAAATTTTATTTCCAAGTCAGTTTGATCGGGTCCCTGATATGCCTGCTAAGTTTTTTCGTGAAAATCCCCCAAATCGCCGTCACCGGAATTCCGGGAACCCCCTCCAACCCCACCAGTGTTCGGGTCCAGTCCAATTGTGTAAACGATTATCTAGAGCAGATGCTTGTTCTTCCCAGCAAGTTTCACTCCGACGCCCCCTGATTATTTCCAAGTTAGTTTGGTCGGGTCTCTGATACGCCTGCCAAGTTTCATCGTCGTAGCACATCTGGAAGTACCCTAACTAGCATTAGTGTGACAGACCGCCCGACCGACATACAGACGGAATTGCGATCGGCATATGGCACTTGAGCCAGAGGCTGCAAGTGCCATAAAAATGAAAGAAGAATATGTGAAACAGATCCTAAACTGCTAATATTCAGTGATGATCCACAATGAGCATGAAAGGAAATTAAGAATCCCGGGGTCGCTGGACCGCATACAAGTGGTGAGAAAAAGGTTAGTCGCTCGCGCGTAGCAAACTGAAGTAAGTGAATTTAGAGTTTAGAGTTTACGCCACATTCACGGAAAGAAAAGGTTGCTGTTATCTGGATGTACTGTTGGGAAACATCATATTTTGAGGCCTTCTCCAACTCGAAATAAATGGATTCAGCTGACGATGAGAGGTTTTGGGTCGGACAAGACGACACAACTTTCGCTTTTTCTGCTTGCGCGAGCAAGACATAGTACTCATAGTAAATCATGACTATTTCTACTAATTAAAGCATTTCAGTTTCTTTTAATAGCAGTTGCCAATCCGTCTAGAGCGCATGTCCGTGGCCTTTCTCTTCAGGGTGTACGCTAGTAGTTGGCAGGTTGCTAAGTCATTTGAATCCGGAAGAATAAGTCACAATTAGGCAACTATATGTTCGTTACTGCTTCATTCAGCTATAGTACATTCTTTGACTTGACACTCTTTCTGGTCGCTAAGCACATAACCACGTTTTATTTGTCAAGTCGACAAACATGTAATTAGTCATTTTCGCCGTTAAACGAAAATGGCGTTAAAAATAACCAATTTGCTTTGAAAAGTTAGTATACTAGTGGATGAGCTGTGAAATTCCCGGGATGTACAAACCTGAATAATTCTCAATGCGGGTTGAGATTTGTGTTGTGTTATTTTTCCGGTTGTTTAATCGTTCTTCTTTACACAGTAATGTTTTCAATGTTAATTATCAATTTTATTCAATATTTCCGACTACCGAAGACTATTCCTGAGAAAAAAAAATTAAACAATAATGACGAGTTCACGAGAGACAGATACAATGGTTGAGTAGTATGTCCCAATTGCGTCATTGAAAGGAGGAGGGATTACATAAAAGAACTCGGAAACGTCCTGACAGTTATTGCTATCCCTCTTTCACTGACTCAGATTCACAAAGAAACCGAATGTTGTGTTGCTTCTCAAATTCGGGTATGGGGAGGACTACTGTGTATTGACTGGTGATTTCTTTACCGACTTGAGTCAGGGGCTGACAACGTGTTCTAGATGTATGAATAGCTCCCGGACATTGATGTAAAGAGTGCATAGGGAGTTACCAGAGTCGGAGTCCCTTTTCTGGCAATTCCGAAATACTTGTGATCTACCCAAACGACTGAAGCCACATACATTTAAAGGACCCCTCTTGCTTGTTCTCCCTTTTATAGTATACCTAGCTCCCTTGTGGGATTATAAGCTTCTAAAATCCCCATCTTTCTCCATTGTTTCGTTTTCTGCCTACGAATTTTAGCGCTTTTCCGGCCATGCCGAGTTTTTTCCGTCACACAAATTAAAGTTTGTCGGAGTCTTTAATGTCGCTGACGATTTATTTCAAACATAAGGATATGAGAATCTCTGTTTTTTACTTCTTTTCTTTACTTAGTTTTCCAGTTTTTTAACCACGGCGCATTCAGTTTTCAAACGTTTTGTTCCCACCCGCCGCGCCGGAGAGCAGGAAGGCTGGTTAGTGTCGACAGGCGCTTACAAGAAAATCGCTAGTTATTAGGTGGAAAGTAATGGTATTTCTGTAAAACTTTTTTTCTGATCCCTTTCATAGCCAAAAGATCGTTTCTAGTAAGAGTTGTGCTTTAAGCAAATACAGAGCTGAAATGCAAACACAGTAGTAATTTAAGCGTGTGCTAGAGTTACAAAACCTACCATGTTTTAAAATTAGTACGACGATTCAAGTGAAACTGTAATGCCCCGTATTCCTGAATTAAGGCGCATGTGTCTCCGTTACCTAATATTGACTCCCCCCCCCCCCTACCCCCAGGCTTTAGTTGGTGTATTTCCGACGCTTGCAGAATGCTTACGTACTATGGCACACAGGAAACCACAAACTAGGTTAAGAAGCTCATGTTGAAAGTTCTGAGCTGTGGAAAGTAATGTCCTGTCAGCTTTTAATAAACAAAGGTTGTTTATTATTTCTCAGAACAATGTCTTTGTTTCTGGGTTAGCCATCCAAATCATGGAAAATTCTTGCTTTACTTCTCAGTTAACTTTTCGCGGATAAGAATTCCTGCCCGATTTTCGGCCCATTATCAACACCGTGCGGACAATAAACAGTGAGGCTTTGATTAGGGTACCAAACCAGGTTACCAACCCCTGGCGTAATCCTTGAACTTTTGAGTTTAAATTACTAACTGATTTCTAACCGGTTCAGGATGTCGTTTGAAGCTTCGTTTATGCTATCTGTAACCAGCGGAAAAACTATACACCGCTTCCCTGGATAACCAAAACTGGAAACACAACTGGGCGAGAGGGGGAGGGGTACTGTGTGTGGTTGGTTCCTGGTCTGGTGCCCAACCATCCAGGGTTTCAAGGGGTTACAGTTCTTTTTAATAATATCTAAATAGTGACAGAAGAAAACAATCTGGCCAAATGGCAAACTCGATGGCAAATAAGACAAAGGCTGATAAATCCAGCCTCTACCCGTGCTCGCATTTTCGACAACACTTTAAATTCCAATTTCGATGTGTTCCATTGTCCTTATTGCCGGTTGCAGTAAAAAAAAAATATAGATTTTTAGAAAATAAACAAATTTTCTCTTCCTCTTCCAGCTCTTCACTCAGGACATTAACAGTGGTATCAAGTACGAATACATGATACCTGTCACTCATCCAGAGTTCAGGAAATTTTCCCACATCGACCGACCTCAAGACGACGAGATTCTACCTCATCAAAACTATCTGCCTCACGCTTCAGGCCCCTTTACAAGCCTTGGGAGCAGTGGATCCCTACAGCAAAACTTCGGGATACAGCCCGAGCCACACGTACCAAACCGTGACTCAAAACCAAATATCATTCCAGTCATACCGATACCAATCGCAGGTAAGAAGTCCAATTGAAACAACCAAAGGTGTCGATGGGATCCAAAAAATCTAATATTTGATTCAGACAATCGGGTCTTGTCTTCGCCAGATCCAGTCTTCGCCAGGCTAATCATCAGAGAAAACCAAGTTCAGATATACCTCTATAAGCCATTTCTATTTTGACGATAATGACCGAGTCTTCCTGCTTTACTTCTGCCAAGTTTCCGGTTTCGCCCGAATTCCGAGCGAACTACTAGTCCAGCAAAAAAAAAAGAAAATTTAGAAACAAATCCAGCGTATCTCCTCAACTCATCTAATCAACTTTGAATAAAAGTTTGACTTAAAAAAAATTCCGGTTACAACCGGATTCCGGACTAATTATATGTCCAAGTAAAAAATCGATTGTCATGTACAGACTCGCCTCTCTTCTTACCCTTAATCTGACATCTAATCGAACTTTTGCTTTAACAAATTTTCCGGTTTTTCCGGGCGAACTAGTTATCCGACGAGAAAATGGTTTTCACCATCGTGTTCAGCAAGTCTTTTTACTCCTAAATCGAACATTTAATCAACTTCAAATGAAACTTTTACTTTCAACCAACTTTCCGGGTTTCGCCGGATTCCGGACGAACTACTTGTTCGGCGAGAAAATGGTTTTCACCTTCGTGTTTAGCATGTCTTCTTACCTCGAAATCGACCATTTAATCAACTTCAAATAAAACTTTTACTTTTAACCAACTTTCCGGTTTTAGCCGGATTCCGGACGAACTACTCGTCCGGCCAGAAAATGGTTTTCTTTATCGTGCTCAGCATGCCTTCTTACCCCATAATCGACTATCACATTAGCTGTTTAAAAATATTTTGTTTGTCCCTTAATTTGAACCCCCTCCCCCACCCCTAAATGTAGAGCTACATAGCCGATCTACGAACATGACCTTACCCTTGACCCAATGAACCCTCACACCAATTTTCATCAAAATATCTCATTCCCTTCGAGAGTTACCGTGCTCACAGACAGACGGACAGACGGACAATTTTGCGATGTCATAGGTATCCCTCCGCTTACGTTTTGGGATCCCAAAAAATATATCTGGATTTGTCTTGGTTGCTTCTTTTCATAACTGCAAGTTTTTTTAGACTTACCGGTAAATTGGTTAAGACTGGAGGGTGTGTTTGTGAAAATAGCGCACTCACTCCATGGCAAGCTTGTGCTAATTTTAGGAACATTTTATGACCACCGGTCACCGGTTATTTTCAAAATGGCACGTCCAGTCACTCCGATCATTTTTCTCACATCACTGACAAGAACCCCTGGGAACTCAAGAGAGCAGCGGCGGAGCAGAGCACACCTCGGTTGTCGTGAATTTCAAAAACTACGATGCCATAAACCCTTCGGCAACCTTCTACCCATCGGCATTAGGCAGAGCGATAACAACCCTCAGAGACTAGCTTTATGACCCTTCTAATTTGATGAAAGACTAATACCACCGGATGGGCGAGTTAGAGCCGGCATACCCCACCCTAGGTCCATTGCCAACCAATGTAACAGAGGACATGAAAAAATGCATGAATGCACGGATGAAATTAAAAATGATGTTAAATTAACAATTCGATTTTTATCTGTTTTAACTAGCATCCACGTCATGATTCGGAAGAAAAAATAGAAAGAACAGAAACAGATTTCAGTTTAAGTATTTGTTCAAGTTTAAGTTTGAGTATAAGGGGTAGGTAACGGTTAAATGGTTAAGAAAAATGAACGCCAGATCGAGATTGTTAACCTAAACCTAAGCCTTGCAGAGAGACAAGGGCACACATAGCGAAAGAATAGCAACGAAAATCTATTATTTAATTTGATGGGGAATACGCCCTTGTGATCAAAACATTTTTGACAATCCGGAACTGGAGTCCTAAACTGCTAAATCCGGCCTGAGGTCCAAACTTTCCATGGAAACCACATAGGTTAGACCCTTACTAGTTTTAGCACTTAGCGGAAATCGGAGGAAAAAAAGGAAAGGAGAAATTGCTGATTCGCATCACAATTACATTCAGCAATACCAACCTGAATCTACAAACGATTTTAATAGCAAAAGAGTGCAAAGAAGACTAAAGGTTTCGATGGGATCCCAAAAATTTAATATTTTTCGACTTCTTGATCCAGACAATCAAATCTTGTAGATTTCCGAGTCTTCACCAGACCCCTTTAACATTTTGCTACTTATCCACAATCAACCGCTTGAATATGTACACAAAATTAATGTTTTGGATTTTTTTTTTTACAACTTACGGCAAAACAACTAATCAAATGAGAAACCCAAGTTCAGATATGGATTCAGCAAGCATGTTTACTCCAATATCTGATCTCTAATCGACGTCAGAGAGGTCTTTTAGAAAGTTTTTTTTTTTTTTACAAAATTACTCGTATCATAGCAGAACTCCCGGCGAGAGCAATAGAGCTAGTGACTTTGAGATCCGAACCTTTCGATCCAAATTTCCGGGTTTTGGCAAATTTTGCAAGCTTACCCGCCAAAGAGATAAGGTTCAAAGTTCGATTCAGCATATCTCTTTACCCCAATACCGAATCTCTAATCGACTTCAGAAACAACTTTGAGCCTCAGCCAAATTTCAAATTTGGGCCGAATTCCGGGTGAATCGTTTATCCGACAAGAAAACTAAGTTCAGATATAGAGTCATCGGGCCTCCTTACCCCTTAACGACTATCTCATTAGCTTATAAAACATATTTTTCCTTAATTCGAAACCCCTCTCCTCTCCCTCTAAATATAGGGTTAAAGGACCCGTCTACGAACTTGGCCTGTACTTTGCCAGTGAATCCTCATACGAAATAGAAAAACATATCTCAACCCCCGTCACGGCACACTGCCTGCCTCCATGACTAAACCCAAAGCGCTAGGTGTAAGATATGTCGTCATCGATGCAGAGCTAGGGGTAGGGTAGGGACTGTTGTAGCAACCTTGTTTTCCGAAAACTGTTCGAAGAATTTTTATTAAATTGTTCACCAAACAGTTGTCGTTTGCATTCTGTCTTTCCGACCCAGTAAATGCCGGCTAGGACTTATGAGAACTAAACTGATCGCATAAACTTTTTGTTTATCTTTCGTATGTTCGAAAGCTAAAACAGCATGTCTCCTCAAAATAAATTTCACAAAATAAATTTCATATCCGGATGCAGCATCTCTCCTTCCCCTAGATCGACTATCTCACTAGCTTAAAAAAAAAAAAATCGCCCCTTAATGTGAAACCCCTTCCCCTCCCTTAAATAGACAGTTATGGGGCCCATCTATGAATTCGACCGTTCCGTTGACCCAGAGAATCCTCACACCAAGTTTCATCAAAATATCTTATTCGCTTCGCGAGTTATCGTGCTGACAGACGGACATCTTTTAAGAAATCATAGGTATCCCTTCACTTACGTTTTGGGATCCCAAAAACTGGCCGTTGGCCTTTACTGAGTTTGTATAAAAAACTTTTTATCATATTTTTTTTCGGCGTACAGATTGTCGAAGGAGTTCTTGAAAGCGTCTATGAAGTCAGTCAATGCTACTTCAGATGGAAAGGCGTTCCAAAAGTCCACCACAGTTCAGATCATCGGAAATCGACGGCTTCACCGAATGGTGATCAACTCCAGTGGGACTGTCATATCAAGAGCTTTCTCTCGTCTGTTTCACACTGTCAGAAGACAGAACCAAATGATCTGAGCACACGGCATACCTATTCCGTCCTTACGAAATTCTTATTTGACGTTTTGTCAAACTGACATAGAACACAAGCGCGGTGTTTGGCCAGATGTAGGAACAGGAAACAAAGCCGTCACCCGCCGTGAACAAATTACACTTGTCAGGGTTTCTCTGAGAGACGCAAACTCTTCCGGTGATGCTCTTAGGAAACTGGTCTTCAACCTGTTCAGTTTCTGAAACATTAACATTAAAGGACACCTCTTACTTATTCTGTCTTTATAATATACCTGGCTTCCTTGTACAATTATAAGCTTCTAAAATCCCCACATTTCTCCATTGTTTTGTTTTGTGCCTACGAACTTTTAGGTCTTTTTCGGATGTGCCGAGTTTTGCCCGTCACACAACGCAAAGTTTGCCAGAATCTACAATGTCCGCTGATGACTCTTTCACATAGAAGGATCTGAGAATCTTCTGTTTTTGATTTCTTTTATTTGCTTGGTTTTCCAACTTTTTAATCACGGAGTGTTCAGTTTTCAAACATTTCGCGCCCAGCCGCCGCGCCGGAGAGCAGGAGGGCTGGATAGAGTCGATAAGCTCTAACAAGAAAATCGCTAATTTCAGGTGGAAAGCATTGGTATCTTCGGAAAACATTTTTCTGATCTGTTTCATGGGGAAAAGATCATTTCTAGTAAGAGCTGTGCTTTAATATTTCCTTCTTTCTTAATTTCTGTTTGTTCTTCTTCCTTCAGTTTCCTTTTCTTTTTTTGAAAAAAAGTATGTACAATTTAATTTAAAATGAAGCTTTTTGGGGGATTTCTTGCAGTCACAGGTACCGACTACATGTGTAAAGAATAGTAAGTGTTTTAGACGGTTTATCCATGTTCTTTAGTCTGTAATAGTTCGCTTATTCAATAAAGAGCATTAGCATTAATGCATAAATAAAAAAATAAAACATTTATTGAAAGAAATGAACACTGCTAAATCTTTAGCTGAAATCTTCCACTTTCTGGGATCTCAAAACGTAAGTGGAGGGATATGTATGACTTCATAAAAGTTGTCCGTCTGTCAGCCCGACAACTCTCGAAAGGAATGAGATATTTTGATGAAACTTGGTGTGAGGACTTTTCGGGTCGGGCTTCGTAGAAGGGCTCTGTAGCCCTACATTTAGGGGTGGGGGTTCAAACAAAGGGGCGAACAAAATATTCTTTTTACAGCTAATGGGGTAGTCGATTTAGGGGTAAGAAGACATGCCGAACACTAATATGAAAATCATTTTCTCGCCGGACAAGTAGTTGGCCCGGAATCCGGACAAAAGCGGAAAGTTTCTTAAAGTAAGAGTTTTATTTGAAGTTGATTAGAAGTTGGATTTAGGGGAAGACATGCTGAACATTTATATGAGAATCATTTTCTCGTCGGAAAAGTAGTTCGCCCGGAATCCGGTCGAAGCCGTAAATTTGTTAAAAGTAAAAGTTCCATCTGAAGTTAATTAAATGTTTGATTTAGGGGTAAGAATACATGCCGAATCCGTATATGACAATCATTTTCTACCCGGACATATAGTTCACGGACATATAGAGTCTAATCAACTTCAGATAAAACTTTTACTTATAACAAATTTTCCGGTTTCAGCCGGATTCCCGGCAAACTGTTTGTCCGGCGAGAAAATAATTTTCATATATGGATTCAGAATGCCTTCTTACCACTACATCCAACCTCTAATCATTAGTCAAATTTAGATATAAAATGTTCAAGGACTCTGCCGAAGACCGGATATCTACAAGACCAAATTGTCTGGATTGAATATAATTTTTTTTTGATCCCATCGAAATCTTTAGTCTTGTTGAGGGAGGGGCATGCCCCCCCCCCTGCTCTGGTGCTATTATTCTCTTTCTTCCTCGAAAAATCTGACGTCGGGAGGCTTGTTTTAGCAAAGTAAACCTCATTGACGAACAAGGCACCGACTTATTAGACTTAAAGCACAACTTGCACTATTCATAAATAGTGCGAGTTGTGCTGTATATTGGGAATATTGTAGACTGTAAATACTGGACATTGTAACATATTTTATATGTTCCAATAGTTTATGTATCCCATAAACGAGGCTACTCTTTAAGTTTACAATTTCAAAAAAGTTCAAATACTGCAAAACTAGGCTCTGCTTTTATTGTTTCCACGGCTTTGGCTGTTTTACGCTTTTTCTCAGCTATTGACAAAAACTCCGCAAAATTCAGATAAATACGCGAACACTCATTGGGTGTATAATGCGCATGGAAAACAGAGAAAGATTAGAGAGGGTATGGTTAGCGGGCTTACAATGTAACATAGAAAAATTTGGGTATCCGGGCTTAAGAACTAATGAATGCAGTTACGGAAGTAGGTTGAATTGGCAGTATAGACAAGACGGGTCCTTTACCGATGTATCACTTAAATGATTTACATTTGTCTGATTCTCTTGTTCAGAGATCTTTTGAGCTTGCCCATAAAGGTGGCACAAGACGATACGGCGCTCGCACGCTCTGGAGCACACTGGATTAAAAGTCCAGTTTTGGATACTGTTTTTGAAATGAGATTCAGTTAGGTTTATCCTGACTATCCTGATCGTCAGAAACATTTGCTACTAATCACCTTGCAATTCTCAGACTGATGTCATCCAAGGACATGATCTAGGCAAAGGTTGGACATTCTTATTCTTGTATAGTTTCAAAGAAGAGATGATTTGACACATTTTGAGAAGCACAGCAAAGACTTACCCATGTCTGTTCTAGTAAACAATACCAGCATATAAGTATGGTCTACCATTACCAGACGCAGGGGCGTCATGACTGGGGGGGAGGGGGGGGAACGCCCCCCCCCCCAATGCTGTCGGCCAGTCGGTTAAAAACAACCGAGTAAAAGTCAAAGCAGTTGATTTTTTCATGAAAACAGTCGGTTTTTCTGAAAATTGGTCAATTTTTCGTTAAAATAGTCGGTTTTTCTGAAATCAGTGGATTTTTCTGAAAATCAGTCGATTTTTCTGAAAATCAGTCGATTTTTTTCAAAACTGTCATTTTTTGTTGTTGAAAACAGTCGTTTTTTCGGCAGAAACAGTCGGGAAAAATTACTAGCCAGTCGGTAAATTCCTCGTCCCCCCCCCCCCAAACATTTTGGCTAGTGAAGCCTCTTCGTGCTATGTATTTTTTTATATATTGTCACACTGTAATAATGCTGGGTTTACACTTCGGGTAAATCCAAGCATATTTCAGATACGTGCGTATTTTGCTCGTTTCTGCGCTAGGAAATATTTCTACCTCCAAAACGGACAAAAATACACTTTGATATACTTTATGGTACTTATTTTATTAATAAACATAATTTAACTCTTTACTATTTACATCTACTGCACTAATGGAAAAACCTACGTTTTTGCTGGCGTGCAGTAGTAAAGGTTAACCATTTTCTAAACACACCAACAAACAACATAAATAACTAATAAAAAAAAAAGAACAAACCACAAAAAAACAAAACAAAACAGACTCGGATTTGAATTTTAAGAACAACGTGAAAGACTGGTTCAGATCTATTTAGATTTTAAAAAGTGAGAAAATATTATACCTATAAAATATCGGACTCGATGTCAACCCTGTCTGACCTGTCTCAACCTATTAGAAAACGATCATCATTAGACGACAATTTTTATGGTTTATTACTTTACAGTGCCGAACCAGAGAACATTTGGTCCTGTCAGAAAGACCGGTGCAGATCAGTTCAAAGTTTAAAAGTAGGAATTACTTTTTACGTGATAGAAGGTCGCAATTCATAAAAGGAACTTTAAACGTGACAAGCATATAAGAAATAATTTTTAAATTTAGAAGTCTAGGACTATAATGTCGAGCCCCGTAGATAGTCTAGCACCCTATCCTCATTAAAGACAATCAAACGAAGACAAAGACGAAAAGCCCTTACGTGGATAAGTGAACTGAAAGAGAAAAATGCTCCTCGGGAGAGATTTCAACCCAAGACGTAACATGAATCGAAATGCTAAGCCACCACACTACCAAGGGGCATGGCTTAAAATGGCTCGAAAATCACCGCGATCGTCAGAGACTAACTGGCTACAGCAATGTGTGAGAAACCCCAAGTTGTATTATAATTTTTGTTGAGTTTTGAAGAGGCTTGTGCCTTGTTTAATGCAATAATTACTATTCAATGTCTTGACTTGACTTGACTTACTTTATTTACTACTACTTACAAAATAAACTATAAAAACACGCAACCGCCCGGGGAAGGCTCAAGAAGCCTGATGATGGACGACTGCAATCCTCTGATTCTCAACCTATATCAAATTTCATAAAAAAAAAGGACAAGAACACTCTCTCTCAATTAACCTTTCATACCGAAATTTAAAAAGAAAAAAAAAGAAATCTAAGAAAAAACAAAAAAAAATAAGAAAATTAACTCCCTTCTCCCAATAAATGATTTTTAAGTTTTACTTTAAATGACAAGTCTAGTTTCATATTCAGCCATAACATTAAAAGCATTCCAGGTCTACCTTGAATGTGTTCTCTCATCGTTTGCCCCTTAATGTGAAACATAATATCCACTTAACGATGCATTTAGGCCTTCTCACTTGGGCCCATCAATCAACACTCGTGGCGGCTGGCGTTTGATTCCAGCGCTGACGATTCCAACTTCTACGTGTTTGTTTTCCAGGACGTGCGTCTGTTTAAGGATTGCTATTTTTTCTAGACGGTTTGTTGACAGGTAACTTTGATAAGAACTTGTTCAGAATGAATGAAACTATCAGTACCAAACAGTCCGCTCGAGTTCAGCCGTTCGTTAAAGACCTAATCCAAACATTCTGTTTACCTTCTCTTACCGATCGCAAGCCACCAGTTTATTTAGATTTGAACTTAATTGCCGGGTTGCTGTTTTGGCTCGAGAAAAAACGCACGCAGAAGGTCTTCTTTTCCAGATGACGAAATTTTCCGCGTTTAATTAGCAAAGAATTATAAGACTTAATTGATTACTCTTTTTATGTCTTCAGGAGCACCACACTGGTCTTCGTTTATTTCTTTATTTGTATCTGTAATAAAGAGTTGGACCATTAGATGGAAATTATTATTATGATCCTTGGCTCCCTACTTGCCATAACGGCTGTCCCGGATAATCGCCTGAGATTTAGTCCAGCCGAATTTATTCAAACCTAAAAAAAATTTTTTTATTTAAAATTGCTCATTGTTCGACGGTGTTTTTTGTGGTTCTGAACAGTCATAGTGGCAGTAGGAATGGTTACCATTGTGTGTATGATAGAAAGACCATTTTTTGTGGTCCACTTTAACTTATATGCGATTCTTGACTCAACTGGCGTCTGTCTTTCAACGCGGATCAAAACAAATTAATCTTTTCTTTTTCTTTTGGCTCGCCGTCGGGGAATTCAAGCTTGGAACACTTTGTTTCCAAACCTAAAAGATTAAGCACGGTCATACAATTGGAAGAACATCTACCGAACAAACACGATTTTTTGGGATCTTAAAACAATAGTGACCTTTGACTTCGAAAGTTCGTCTGTCCGTTCGTATTTTAGCACAATAACTCTCGACCAGGTTGATGTTCAAACTTGGTGTGAGACTCCTTTGGGTCGAAGTCCAGATCAAATTCACAGATTGCTCCAGTATGCCCGATATTTAGGGGTGGGGTAAGGGGTTTAGATTAAGGGACGACACAAATATTTTTTTCAAGCTTATGTGACAGAAGGTTTGGGGCTAAGGGGATATGCTGAATACAGATCTGTACTTCATTTTGCCACCGGGCAAGTAGTCTGCCAGAACCTGGCAGGAATCGCCTTAAGTTCGGCGGAATATACCAGAAATACTGTTAAAATTAAAATTTTATTATGAAGCCGATATAGAAGTAAGAATAAATTCTGAATCAATAGGCCTCTCTGATTTTTTTTTCCCGACGGAAAAGTAGACTGACCGCAAGCCGTCGAAAAGCGGAAATTCGGTAAACGTAAAAATTTATTAAGGCAATTAGGGGCAAGAACACGTCGACTCCATGTATGTACTTTATTTCTTGCTGAATAAGTAGTTCGTCTAGGATTCCGCAGAAACCGGAAATTTGGTAAAAATACAAGTTTTTGTGTCAATTGCAGCTCTGCTCAAGTGCCATATACCGATCACTTTTCGGTCAGTCGGTCGGTCTGCCAGTCAGGCCACTGTTCTCGAGTTAGGGTACTTCCATATGTGCAAGGATGATGAAACTTGGCAGGCATATCAGAGACCCGACCAACCTAACTTGGAAATAGTCATTTGCCCGATCCGACCATGGTGGGGGAAGGGATAGACGGCGGAATCAGGAATTCAGGGGCATGAATAACTTTCGAACAGGTGATCGGATCATAATGAAAACTGATACCTGGTAAATAACTAATAAAAGCCTATAATAAAACACGTCATGTTTCAGATGTTCCATTTCAAGTCCGGACTGAATCCGATGGATGTGGGGAAGGGGGTCGAAGGGGGGAACCGGAAATCTTGTGTCACGCTTAGAGTGGAGCGATTGGGATGAAAGTTCGTGGGAAGAACAAGCACAAGCCCTAGGTACATCACTGACAGAAATGGGCCAGATTCGTGCACTGTGGGGGTAGTTGGAGGGGGGGGGGGTCCAAAATTCCGGTGATCCTGAGTTAAGTAATTCCAGATGAGCTAGGAGAATGAAACTTGGCAGGCAAATCAGAGACCCGACTAGATTAACCTGGCAATAGTCAACTTCCCGATCCGACCATCGTGGGGGGGGGGGGGGAGTGGAGGGAGGGGACTCCGGAATCTTGCTGTATGTATAACTTCCGAACGGGTGATCGGATGATAATAAGACCGCAAGTCTAGGATGCCCCGTTTCAAGTCCGGACCGAATCCGATGGATGTGAGGGGGTGTAGGAGGGGGGAACCGGAATTCTTGTTGAACTCTTGAAACTTGGTGGGAAGAACAAGCACAACCCCTGGATACATCAGTGATAGAACCGGACCGGATTCGGGCACTGTGTGGGGAGTTGGGGGGGGGGGCAAAATTCCGGTGATCGCGATTTAAGGTACTTCCAGATGTGCTAGGACGATGAAACTTGGCTGACTTGACGAGATTGGCATGGAAATAGTCACTTTCCATATCCGACCTTCCCTTAAAGTAGGCCTACTCATCTTAACCACGAAGCACAAAAAATACTTTTAAGGTAAATAAACATTTTCATGGTCCCATGAACCCATGATTGCCTAAAAATAAATTTCTATACACCTTTAAAGTGTGCATCTTAACCGAAATGTCAAAAAAATACACTTTCCCCCCTTCAACCCCCCCCCCCCCCCCCCCCACATTCATCGGATTCGGGGGAATCCTGAATCTTGAGGTATGCATAACTTTCGGCCGGCTAATCGGATATAAATGAAACTTAATATATGGGAAGATATCGTGTCTCAAATGTCCCATTTCAAGTCCAGGCTGCATCCGATGAACGTAAGGCGGGGGGGGGGGTGAACCGGAAATCTTGTGGCACGCTTAGATTGGAGCAATCGGTATGAAACTTGGTGGGAAGAATAAGCACATGCCCTAGATACATCAGTAACAGAGCCGGATCGGATTCGGGCAATGTGGGGGAGTTAGGGGGGGGGGGGGCAGAATTCTGGTGATCGCTAGTTAAGGTACTTCCAGATGTGCTAGGACGATGAAACTTGGCTGAATATTCGAGACTTGACAAGATTGGCACGGAAATTGTCACTTTCCATATCCGACCTTCCCTTAAAGTAGGCCTACTCATCTTAACCGCGAAGTACAAAAAATACTTTTAAGGTAAATAAACATTTTCATGATCTCATGAACCCATAATTGCTTAAAAATAAATTTCTATACGCCTTTAAAGTGTGCATCTTAACCGAAATGTCAAAAAATACATTTTACCAAACGGTATATTCATGATCCCCAAGGGCCTATGGTCATTTTTGCCTCAAGCGTTTAGCTTACAAGTGAATTCCTTAAAGTACAGACAATACTTTTGAGCCAATATAGATTTTCTTGATCTCGATGAGCATATGATCGTTTTTTCTTCAAGGGCTTCGCACCTCGTGGTGGGTTTGAGGTAGAATATGGCAGAGGAGCTGAGCGCACAAAGGTGACAACTCACTTTTTGCTAGTTTCGAGATGATCGCATTTAAAGTTTGGGGAGTTGGTATATTGAACGCTAGTTATCATTCTTGTCCGCTGAGTGTCTCAGTAGGGAGCGATGTGGCGAAGATTCTGATAGTACAGGGAGAAAGAGCGCAAAAATGTGTACAAGATGGTGCTCTTAACTCAATTTGCTAAAAAAAAAAAGGTGAGATTCAACTTTGTGCGCAAGCCCCGCAAAGCCCCCCCCCCCCCCCCCAATTGCGCAAGCCCTTTGGTGAGGCGTTAAGCCTTTCTAAGAAACTACTGTAGAAAGAGCGATCGGGCTAGAGGGCACGCGTAACTTTCTTTCTCGGTAAAATTGATTTGATGAGTTGAATTAGTGATTCAAGCTTCAGGTGGAGGATGTAGAATTTCTTAGAGCTGATCTGCCTTTTTCTAATAAAAACCCCCGACTTTGAACGAAACTATAGGTGTCGGACAGTGACTGGCTGAGTCTGAAAGACCCCCCCCCCCCCAAATCGGGTCCACGGAGGCTGAGCTAGCCCTCGGATGTTTATGTTAACTAATTCAGAGAGTTGAATAAATACGAAATAACGTAAATCAGTAAATGTATTCCAGTCCACATTCTATTTTTGTTCGTATGGATCATTCTTACAGATAAGTGGTGGATTAAAAAACGGGACCTGTCAGTGTGTCATATTTACATGACACCAAACAAATTAGTCGCATTATACTTGTAGACTGGCGGCACAAATATTTGTCATTATCATCAAAGTTTTTCCTCCGGACGACTTTATGTCTGAACTGAACAAGCCAGGGCGGGTGCGGTTAACCCCTATAGTTTTAATCCTCAAAACTGAACATAAAGAGAAAAAGGAATGATCAATCAAAGATTTATACGACCCTGCTGTGACAAATTTAATTCTGCAGATGCAACTTCTTTTTCTGGTAAAACCGAAAAAAAACATGATTGTCTCGTTACCACTCCTCTAATTACCTTAAGATAAAACTTTTACTCACAACAAATTTTGCGGTTTCGGCCAGATTCCGGGTGAGCTATACGTCCGGGAAAAAGATTATTGGCATATTTTTACCCCTTAATCGAACATTTAATCAACAGCAAATGAAACTTTTACTTCTAACAAATTTTCCGGTTCTGGTCGGATTTTGGGCGAACTACTTGTACGGGTAGAAGACGATTGTCATATACGGATTCAGCTTGTTTCTTACACCTAGATGGACTATCTCATTGGCTTTTTAAAACTATTTGTTTCGTCCCTTGAGTTGAAACCCCTCCCCCACCCGCAAATTTTGAGCTACAGGGCTCAACTACGAACTTAACCAGTACTTTGACTCAATGGATCCTCATGCCAAGTCTGAAGAAAATATCTCTACCACTTCGAGAGTTATGGTGCTGACAGACGGACAACTTTTACGAAGTCATAGGTATCCCTCTACTTCCGTTGTGGGATCCCAAAAAAAGTTTACTTTTCGCAAACTTTGTATGACACATAACATGCAAAAGTCAGGTTTGAACTTGGGTATTTGTTGGTCAGACTTTTAAGAGCATTCCTGGCTAAAACCAGTTCACTTGAGAACTCGTATACTTCGATTAAGTACGTTGAGGAACTTGGAAGTCCAGACCGTGTTTATATTAGAGATAAAACGGGCAGTTAAGATCGGATCATGTGGATCGTTAAGAGAGTTTATACTTTGGCACGTTGGGGCAATCAAAAGAGTTTTAGGCAAATAAACAATGGCCCAGAATTTCGGTGGAGCTTTAACTTACTTTTCGAGTCAAAATTCACGCTTTCTTCGATGTTCGGTAGGGCTAAGTACGTAAGGTAAGGGTAGTTCCTGATTAAATCCTGTGGAGGCCACTATAAAATCTTTAGTACTCACATTTCCAAATTGGGTGGTTTAACATGTCTACTGGTTCCCATTCTTTATCGAATTTGGTAATTAATCCGACTTTTGTTCAGTCCGCGTATAGATTTCACCGCATTCGGTACATCCCTACGTAAATTCGGTGACTTTACGTATTTATTTGGCCTCATTCGTCAGCGAATTATGTTGTTCAGCGGATTTTTTTTCGTTATCCGTGTTTGTTCTGTCGCATTCAGTCCATCCATTTCCTAATTCGGTGATTAATCAGATTCATTTGGTTCTAATGCCTGTTTTATAAAATCTTTTGTACCCACATATCCAAATTGGGTGATATAACGTGTTTATTGGTTCCCATTCTTTATCGAATTTGGTAATTCCAACTTTCGTCTATCCCGCGTCAATTTCACTGCATTCGGTACGTCCATACGTAAATTCGGTGAGTTAACGTATTCATTTGGTTCTAATTCGTTACCGAATTCGGTAATTCACCTGATTTTTGTTTGGTTCGCATCTGTTACCAGACTTGCCACATTCGGTTGTTTTAGGTGGTTCTACCAAGAGTTTTATTCCATTCCGAAATTCAGTCGTTATACCGCTCCAGATCTGCTTCTTATTTTTTTAGTTAGTTTTTCGGTAGTACGAATTCATTTGATTCATCCGAGTTACTGAGCTTGGTAATTTAAGTGGCATTTATCTAGCTCTTGTTCTTTACCATTTAACGGTAGGTTTGGCTGGTTTCCATTTATTACTTAGCTTTTACTTCTAATGATTGCAGAACTTCAGGAATAAGCAAGTCTTGACGTGAAAACCAACCTATTTTTTTTGCTGTAAATTCAGAATAAATTAGAGTTAAAAGAAATTAGAGTTAAACCTTTGCTCCTTTCTAAGTGGTGATATTAGATAGATGGCATACGGCAAAAACGAACCTTTGAGCTACTACCGATATAACTTTTTTCCAACGGCAATCGATGCACCTTGACGACTACATGCCACCCTTTTTTGTATAAAAATTCGTTCATGAGATACACCTTTTTGAGGGGTTGACCACATCAGTAGTAAGGTAAACAATGAAACCAAAAATAGGCCGACCCCAATTGTGAGACATCTAAAGGACTGTATGCAACAATCGGATGTTAGACCATAATCATTTTCGGTGATGCGGGATTTGCAACTTCTGCTAGTTGGTGTAGGCTATCTACTAATTATTTTTTTTGTTCCCGGTGTATTTGATGGTAAGAACAATTTGGAACCATATCAAACACGGGGAGAGGAACTTGTAAGTAAGCAACCTAGTAGGGGCAAGAAAATTGGGCAAATTAGTGCACGTTTTATTTAATCTCTATAGATATGAGGATAAGACAATTAGTATATCACTGTAACTTAGAATTAAGTCTTTACGCAAAAAAACATAACGAAGTTTCGCAATAATTAGTTGAGAATCTATGGAATTTTGATCCTGAAAAGTTACGGGTAGCTCTGTAATGCCAACTAGGTTATATAGGATAATGTTCCAAGTTTTCATTAGTCACGATGCCTACGACTGAAAAGGATAAAGTTCAACTGGCTGCATAGTCCATACTTCGGATATTCTGTGTTTTTTTTTCAAGGCTTAGGGGTAGCGATGTGATTACTGACTGTGTCATCAGTTCCGAAAAAAAATATTCTTGGAACATACCATTTTGAAAACCTCGATGGGTTGACAACTTCAGCATCTAACCGATAGCAAAGTAACAAAACCAAAGTGTTGCTCTCGCAACAATTTAGTCGGCAAAGCCCAACAAAGGTTGCTGCAACACTTGACGTTGCCCAGGCAAATAAAATATAGGAAACAAATCTACACCGCAATCAATTTACATGGCGACATAACAATTCGAAAATTGAATGAATTAATCTGTTTTGCGGATTGACAGAGTAGATAACAATAAGGAAAACAAAGAAAAGATAAATATAGCATACCCTTTAAAAAAAAACACAACTATACCCAAAAGAACAAGGCCAAGCATCAATATGCACATCAGAAAATCACACCTTTCCAAATTTCCTGTTCATTCTCCTGCTTGAGCAGCTTGACCCTTGCCAAGAAGGGTCAAAATATAGCTAGATGAAAATTCAGCTGACGCATTCGTTTAGCACTATTAATTAGTATTTTGATACCTACTGCGAACTTGCAAAAAAGAAAAGAAGAAAAATGAAAGAGCCTACTAATAAACTGACGTGCTTCTGATTCAGGACGTTTTCTATCTTATTTTTTTTTTCAGGTCAGGATGGAAGAAACAGTCAAACTACTCGCAGGTAATTTTCACAAATCTAGTGGCTTCGCCACATAAGTGGCGTTAGGCCAAACATCCTCGTTCCCCTTTTGTCAAGTCTTACTGATTGTTCGCGAATCTGGTTCACAAATCTGTCGACCTCGACCATACATACAATTTGGCGATGTAAGGTTAAACAATCCAGCATAAACAGTGCAAGCCCTATATCCCACTTGAATGAAAGCTTAAAACAAACACTGCAAAGATTAATTTCTCAGTTTATTCGTGAAGATAAAAAAGCGTCTACTGCAAGTTGCTTAAAGCACATATGACATCATGTTTCTATCAGCAGATATCTACTTTCCATTTCGGCAATCTGCATAAATAACGCATTTCCCAGTATATCACACAGAGGGCTCAAGCTGCTCTGACAACCCGCGGTTCTCCCGTGGCGGACTATTTCACATTGGTCGGTCTAAGAAAAGATTTTTAACACTACTTAGGCTGTGTGATGAGTAGCTGATAAAAACATAACCGGTTTCTGTTCACCTGGTTAAAAAAAAACTGTTCGGGAAATCAGCGACGACCCGTGTTCTAGGCTTCTCTTCTTTTCTTAGACCTCGGCTACCTAAGATCCCAAGTGACGACCCCAACGTGTTCGACAGCAGATCTGGTCACCGCTCTCGACATGGCCGGCCAAAGAATACAAAAGGATTCGTCTGGAAGCACATAGGGATCAGCGACTGCACGAAAACATGCGGAGGCGGTAAGCGCCTTTTCCATTTTCTTGCGAATGAATTCGCATTAGCTAAAAGAAATTCTTGACTATTTCCAAGCTAGGTCATTTCCTCAAGCTTGCACATGGTGCGTTATGAATGACGGGCCAAGGAAAAGGGCATACTCTTTAATTTGTCGTTTTATGAAAGTTCGCATGTCTAACAAATTTGTTTCCAAGACTACGCGACCAAATAATGTTTTTTGTACACATTGTAGAGTGCTCTTTGCTTATTAAAGGATTAGTCGCCTAATTATGGCCGTATCGAGTAAAAACGATACTGGAAGGTTGTTGAGTTCAGAGAGAATAACATAACTTAGTGAGTCAAATACTGAAGGTACCTAGTCGCAGTTGACATAGTTTCTATTCCAGTATTCTAACATTAGTGACTCCTTTCAAATTCGGCTAGGTTGCTCAAGAGTTACTACACCGTATCGACTATTTTCAGCCTCGCGATTTAGACGAGACTCTTGGTTTGACAAGAAACACCTGCTAACTTGCATAACCGGCATTTCTGGCCAATGAGTCTTCGGAAGCCATTAGCGGGAGCCGATCCTGCTCAAACACAGCGAAAGACGGCGAAAGCAAAATCGTACGCCGAATATTGTCGGCGAACGAGAATAAAACTGAGAATGTATGGAGGATTAGGGATGTAGGTTGCACTGAAGCAATAATAAAGGAAAGACAGGTGAAACGCAGAAAAGAAACTACCTTTCACAAAATGGATTCAAACGAAGAGGTCGGATGGTCGCACGCGGAAGGAAATGAACAGATCAGAATTGTCAGCGAAATTAAGAGCGTGTTCCACCCTCGTACCAATAGTAACTATTAGTTACTAAATGCGTTCCAACCTCACGAAAAGTTACTACGCTGACCGTTCCAGCCTTCTCGAAATAGTAACTAATAGTAACTATTTGCTTACCACGCTCGGGAGCGTTGTAAGCGTAGTCACCACGAATCTCTGTCACGTGATTGGTCGGATTCATCCGCGGCATGATATTCCGCTGGAAAATAGAAAGATCGTTCCAGCCTTGACGACAAAAAGGCAGAATTTGTGACGTCATGCGTGGTAACTACGGTAAGTAGGATGGAACACGCTATAACTATTCTTATTGCAGGTGTGCAAACTGGCTTGTTTTCTTGCTTTCGAGGAAGTACGGGCGAACGAGTTCAGGATCATAAATGCAAAGACGCTGAGAAACCAATCCAGGAGCCTATAAGATGCAACACCCAAACATGCCCTCCGGAGTAAGTAGATTACTTCAGTTAACTGACCTAATACCAGTTCAGCGCTCCGAGCGGAGTAGCCTATGTTTGCCCCCCCTCCTCCTCCCTCGCCTCATTTTCTGAATCCATAAAACAAATTAACCTATTGATCGTTTAGATGTTAATTTTTCACCTTATTAATATAATTGTACCTTTTCCATTTCATCTGAATTTGGTTTTCAAATTTACGAACGTTAGAAATGCTGTGATGGAATACATAAGGAAAACTAAACGTTTGTATCTGGAGCTATAATCTTATTAAAAAAATGTGGTTTATTTTTTCGATGTTTGATAATGGAATTCACAGTGTGTATTCTTTAGTGTTTTTTTAAGTGTTCATTTTTCTTTCGTTTAGATTTTTTGTGCAAAATGACTTTATTTTAGATATTTAGTTTTGTTCGTTTGTTAGTTGCGAAATGTCGTAAGGCTAAGTCACGCAGCAAATTCATTCCTTCATTCACACCAAAGAAAAGCTTTCACTTTTTAAACTGAAGGATGGTAGAAAACTCTCCAATCGCCAACGTTGTTCGCACCCCTTAGTGCTGAAAGTAAACTTCGTGGTGGGTTTGAAGTGGAATATGGTAGAAGAGCTGAGCGCACACAGGTGATAACTCACTTTTTGCTAGTTTCCAGATAATCGCATTTAAGTTAGTATTTCGCAGTATTTAAGTATTTTTTTTTTTTAGTATTTAAGTTAGTATTTTGAAGTTAGTATTTCGGAAGCTAGTTATCATTCTTGTCCACTGAGTACCTCAGTAGGGAGGGGTGTGGCGAAGATTCTGATAGTATAGAGAGCGCAAAAATCTGTGCCAGATCGTGCTCTTAACTCAATTTGCCAAAAAAAAGGTGACATATTACCTTTGTGCGCTCAGCTCTTCAGATGCGCAAGCCCTTTGGTGGGGCGTTCAGCCTTTCTAAAAAACTACTGTAGAAAGAGCGATAGGGCTAGAGGGCACGCGTAACTTTCTTTCTCGGTAAATTCAAAGTTGATGAGTTGGATTAGTGATTCAAGCTTCAGGTAGAGGATGCTGAATTTCTTTGAGCAGATGTGCCTTTTTGCTAAAAGACTTTGAACGAAACTATAGGTGTCGGACAGTGACTGGTTGAGTCTGTAAGACCCCCCCCCCCCCCCAACCGGGTCCGCGGAGGCAGAGCTAGCCCTCGGATGTTTATGTTAACTAATTCAGAGAGTTGATTAAATGTGAAATGATGTAAATCAGTAGTTGTATTTCAGTCAAATTCTATTTTTGTTCGTATCGATCCTTCTTACAGATAAATGGTGGATTAAAAAGCGAGATCTGTCAGTGTGTCATATTTACATGACACCAGAGAAATTAGTCGCATTATACTTGTAGACTGGCGGAAAAAATAATCAGTTGTCACTCTCATCAAAGTTATTCCTCCGGAAGACTTTTTGTCTGAACTGAACGAGCCAAAGCGGGTGCGGCTGGCCCCTATAATTTTAATCCTCAAAACTGAACATAAAGAGAAAAAGGAATGATCAATCAAAAGTTTAGACGACCATGCTGTGACAAATTTAATTCTGCAGATGCTACTTCCTTTCTTGGTTAAACCGAAAAAAAAACATGATATTTTGCACAGTGGTTAATTGGCTTTATTGTTGTGATTCAAAGCTCACACTGTTTCGGCGTTGAGGACTGTCAAATAGCGCCTAAATTTCCATATCCAGTTTGAGAAATTGCTCTGCCAAAAAAAATAATAAGTTCCACCTTCCAGGTGGACTGCATCCGAGTGGACTCCCTGCAGCGCTACCTGCGGCGAGGGTACACAAACGAGGGACGTGGCTTGTAAGCAGCAGTTGTCTCCAACACAGTCAATTACCATTTCAGAAGCGGACTGCCAAACGCAACCACCGCAGGCAGTCAGGTCGTGCTTTATGCCGGGATGCACACGATGGATCACGGCACCATGGGGTAATGTGAGTAACAAACACCATTTTAGACAACAAGCAAATATTCATTAAAGGACTCCTCGTAGTTATTTTGCCTATCACGCTGTCCTTAGCTCCCCTACTTTCATTACAAGCTTCAGAAAATCCCCGCTTTTGCACTTATCCTACGACTTTTTAACACTTTTTCGGCCGAGCCGAGTTTGCCATTCTAACAGCAAAAATTCGCCGACAACTCTGAGAAAGCTTCAAATTGTATTTTCGTTTTGGCAGAACTGGTCAGCAGCAAGTCTTTCTTGTTTATTAAATAATGCATTTCCTGACAAATTCAGGCTCTCTTTCTTTTGATTTGCTTTCCCCACTACTTGGGATCCCAAAACGTAATGACGGATACCTACGACTTCATGAGCTTTGTCCGTTCGTCTGTGCATCTGTCGCTAGCATGTAAATATCGAAGGGGTTGAGATATTTTGCTGAAATCTGGCATAAGGATCGGCTTGAACCGTAGCCATATACTTAGGGGTGAGGGAGGCGTTTCATCTAAGCGACTAACAAATATGAGACGAGTGTATGCAGGGGTAAGGAGCTATGCTGGATCCAAATATCAAACTTCTTTTTTACGAATAAGTAGTTAATTTGAGGCTGAGAGGTAGGTCTAAAGAAACGCATAAGTTTTCATTTATGAAATTATTTATGCTATTTCTCGCAGGACAATTATTTCGCCTGGAATCGGGCCAAAACAAAAGAATTGGTAAAGGATTTTCTATATCTAAAGTTGATTAGAAGTTTAGCGTATAATAAGGAGATACACTGATCCTTTTTAAACCTGATTTTCCAGCCAAAGCCGGAAATTTGGTAGAAGGAACCCTTTTTTTTGGGGGGGGGGGGAGATTTGTAGAGACTTGTGATACACAGACGCGTTTTAAACCTGATTTTCCAGCCAACCCAAGGAATTTGGTAGAAGGAACAGTTTTTTTTTTTTTTGGGGGGGGGGGCGGAGATTTGTAAATAAGTGCCACCGTTGAGGGCGGGGCAAATAAACTTATATTGCCTGTTTGTTTTTTTACATTGTTCTGATTCTTGAATGTGGCCTGTGTGTTGTTTGAATTGATTTTTGTAATCATTTTCTTTTGGCTGCCTCCAAACACATGTATCCTACTGTAATTTGGAGAATTATGATGTAATTATATCTAATTATGAAGTAAATGTAGGGAATACTGTAGAGGAACGTTTGAAAAAAATTAGGAAATATTGTGAGACAATGAAGGTAAACTTGTAAACTTGTTTGGAGTAGCCTATTATAACGTCACGAAGTGGAGAAGGGTTTGTAGACCAACAATTAAGTAATACAACTGAGAGGAAAAAGAAAAGATGCTACGCCGGTTAAAAAGAGACCGTATCCAACGTGGAATTTTTTGTTTCTAATCAAATCCTCACTTTTTTTATGCAAAACCCACCCTCTTTTCTTACTCCCCACCAAGACAAGATACGATTTCAGTCACCAAACTAGGCTAGGGTCTACATTTAGGTAGTATCTGAAACACACAAAAATGACATTTCTAGTTATTCAAAAACGATTGATTTATACTCCTAGAAGGAATCTCGGATAAACAGCATCGCGGAATCCGGCAAATACAGTAACGGGCAATGAGAAAGGGGTTATCGACCATCAAGGCCGTATAGGCCCCCCCCCCCTCCGAAACATACAAAAATAATCCTATTTATAGGCTTTTTCCTCTGATCTATGTGTTTTTTGTACTTTTTTGTCCGACCAGCAGGCATACCCCCACCCGGAAGTAAATTCCTGGATACGGGCCTGTCGACCATACAATTAACAACCTGATGAAAGTGTCTACATGTGCAGTTTTTCATAATTGTCGGCACTTCGTTGGGAGGAAAAGTTTTAATATATTAAATATTCCTTCCGCCCAATTGCTGACGGCGAATCATATTTGACAGTGCAAAACTGATATGTCAGCTGAAATTTTATTAAAGCTAAATTTTCGGCCCTTCTTGGCAAGGGTTCTCTTCAGGCTCAAAGCCGCTCAAGTTGGAAAAATGAACTTGTGTGAAAACCAACTAAAGATTCTACCTTAGCGTTAAATATCTGACTTCGAGGATAAATATTCCTTCAGCATAAGTGAATTCAGTACCCCAGTGAATTCACGAAGTCAGATATTTAACGCTAAGCTAGAATCTTTAAATTGTTTTTTCCACAGGTTCTTTTTTCCCACGCGGCTTTGAGCCTGAAGAGAAACTTTGCCAAGAACGGCCGAATTATAGATCTAATCAAATTTCAGCTGACGTATCCGTTTCACATATTTGACAGTGCTCTATCAAACATATTTGATAGCGCTTAGCGAATAGTGAAGCTTATCTTAATCGATGGTCCCGAGCTCGAGCCTGAATAGGACCCTTAACAAGAAGGGCCGAAATATCGCTAGAGTAACTCTCCGCTGACAAACCAGTTCAGAACCATCATATACGATTCACAGTTACTTTATTGCTAGAGGAATACTTAGTGCATCCGGAAACCCCCAGCAGAAATTTAAGCAGGAATACTTCAAGCTGAAACAGTGTATTTCAAGTTCGTCTTTTGAGTATCGTTTACGTCCTTAAGTAAATTAAGTTAATCTTCAGTTGAAAACTTTGACAGTTTACACTGACATTCCCTGTGAACAGGAAAACTGGCAATATCTTTAATTCAAGGATACGTGAAAAGTCGCATCCGCTTTATTTTTACATAGACAGCAGATGTCAACATTTGGCTATTCGGTCACTGAACCTCTTGATCAAAATACACAAAAATAGACAACGGACTAAGCATAGGATCGAGTGAAATGACTGAAGCTTGTTTTTTGTTTGTATTCTGTCACAAATATGTTAAAAGGATTAGCGGTCTTATTATACGGTTATACGCTGTCAGATAAAATTACGTTTGACGTCCACCGACACTATATTGTCTTAGTACAGGTTTTTCAGGGTCAGTATAGGAAAAAATCCGCAGTTACTTACCTGCGCGTAGGTTGGAATTCCCTAGCACAGCGAAAGAAAGATGGCTAAATTGTCTTGCAAGTATATCAGAGCACCACTCTCTGAAGTTGTATGGTATGGCCAAAGAGACATGGGGAGAAGAATTATATTTTAAGTTGGGATTGGGGAGGGGGGGGGGCAGAATTGAGGTTGATGGTGAGTCTTAGGGCGGACGCTCTTCCGGTGGGGATGCGGAGTAATTATATTGGTAGAGATAGGAAATGTACTGGTCCTTATTTTTGTCCAGTGTGTGGTATTGAAGGAGAGGATGTGATACATTTGATATGTTATTGTCAGGAGTTGAAAGAATCAAGAAAGGAAGTGTTTGGTCGGGAGGCTTGGGAGGAAAGGGATTTGGTTTCAAGTATGGGAAGTAAGTGTTTTGGTGAGCTCCGAAGGCTGGGTAGATTCCTGAAGCTAGCTATGACCCATCGATCTATTTTTATAGAAGTTGATTTTTGGTTTGTTTTCGGAGTGTTTGATATTTTGTTTTTGTTATTGTGTTATGTTTCCCGCTATGGCCCTTGGGCTTTATTGGGAATAAATTCATTCATTCATTCATTAGTTGCACAAGTACATCTGAGAAAATACAACGGGTTTACAACTTGTCTCTACCATCTGGTGGTACAGGTTTGTGAAATCCAATAATGAACAAAATTAAAACAAAAATACTATTAAGCTCTCGATGACAAAATCAACAAAACGACACAATCGACTGTCATATTAGCTTCGTAAAAGCCCAGGGTTTGACGAAGTAGCAAAACCCTTCTCGGAGTTTTGAGACTTTTTACAAAAATAATTAACCGGAATGGTAAAACACAAAAACTAAGGACGAACAAATAACAAACTAATTTCAAACATGTCTATTATTTTTACCGAGTATCTAATTATTTTTATATTTTTACATAATGTTTTTGTTAACTGAACACTTGGCCTTCTGCTGTTTCTTCAATTACTGGAAATAAAAATTTTATTGTTTTTCGTCAAGTATTTCAATTATTTTACGTTAACCTTTTAGAGCCTTTTTGCCCCTTCATAGAAAAGGATCATGGAAAGGGTTGTAATCAACATATGTGATTATGCCGATAGAACGCTGAAGATAAAATTGCGTAGTGAGGCTCGATATCCACATCGAAGATTTTTTAACGTACTTTTGTTTTGTATTTTGCCCTTGGGCTTGGAAATACAATCATTATTATTATTATTTTTACTTCTATTCTCTGACAAAAACCGCAGTCACACAAATGCAAGGTGTTGTCGCAGAAACCAGTTGTCATCTCGGCACTTGACACGACACGCATGATAATGGTAATCTATCAACTTTTAGTGCTCAACGGATTGCGGAAGGGGCTTTCGTCACCGTTTAATTCAATGCGTTGATGCCTCCACTGAAGTAGTTCCAGAGAATTTATGCGTTGAGGCGGAAAAGCCGTTAGGACGAGAGGTCTGTGACATGGGATCCTGCGCGACCAACACATGGTTTGCTTCCGAATGGGCAGGAAAGGTAAAAAAAAGGTTTTAATTCCTGTCTTAAGCTCCCTCCCAACTGACAAGTGAAAACTTCAGTTATGCTTCCATAACCTGTTACGTTACGTCGACACCTTCACACCTGCAGCGGAACCCTTCAAACTGGTGGAAGCCTGCGAATGCGGGACTTATTTTTACTCTCAAGCCAAAAGTTTCTACTGGACAAACTGTCCAGTCTTGTGATCAAGCAAATCCGCTTCGTTCAGTTTCGTCCGGTTGTGTCGTCTTGCCGCGTCAACTTGTGTTGCATTACGATACGTTTCTTAATCAAACAAATTAAACGCTGGCTTTATGCAAAATATTCACGTCACGGAGGACTACGTAATCTTTCTACGTCACCGAAACGGTCGAAGTCCCATAAGTAAGCAAGTGTGAAAAGGTCACGTAGCTACCTGAGCCAGTGTGAAAGTCAATGTGAAAGAACTTAAAGTTGCGTTTTTTTGGATGTAGTTTCGGCGTAGTTTCGCTTAAAAGCCGTTTTATTTGTCTATTCCACCTGCTCTAGTTTCAAACCTGAAACTACGGAGCTCAAACTACTTCGCAGACGTAGTTTGGTGTAGTTTGACTTTTCGGAAACAAGAACTCAAATAAAACGCAAGTAAGACAAAACAAGAGCCAAACTACAAACTTGAATCCAAAAAAACGCAACTTAAGAGTCTCAGTGTGAAGGGGGTATGTAAGAACTTTTTTACGTCTGAAGGGAAAACAAAGGTGCCTTCTCACCTGATTACGTAGCGTATTGTATTGTCAATTCTCTTGCGTTGCACACCAATTCAAGTTCGCTTTAACAGAAGCGAGTATAACTGAATCACACTCAATGGTCAAACTGTACAAGTCGAGAAAATTTATTTATGCATGTTTTCAAAACTGTATTTTTATTTCATTTCTCCTTTCTTGAGGGAACTACATATTCTTTCCTCAGTTCTGCAAGTTTCCAGCCAAATCTTAGGTTACGTTTGCGAGAAGATCACAAAATGTTCCACTTTAGACTTCAGATTTCTTTTTATTAATTAATACGTAGCCGCGACACTAAGGTGATTAATGGACACTTCTCATTGTGACGGAAATGCGTTAAGAAACTGTTCGATCTAAAGGCATGTTTACTGAACCCTGAGTCAGCCCCTAAACCCCTCATTTCGGGTCATACAATACCAGCTTTGAAAAAAAATGATCGACTTCTGAGCTGTTCTAACGCCTCGTCTATGTCTGAAAACAATCATATACTTCGTTTTTTGAGGCAACAGGAATAACAATGGTGCCACCGAAAGGTCGCCAACAATTTTCCCACTTCCCCTGCCCCCTTGGAGAAAATGGAGCTCGTTTGTTAGTTTAACTCTCTAGTTTTTACTCTCGTGTCTTGTTTTCAGTGTTTAATTATGTCAATATGACCTCTGCAGAATTTGAAGAAATGAATAAATAAAAAAATACTGAACCATCTCTGCGCACATTGTGAAATCACAAATTTAATGACAAGAGCTACGAGCTCATACGGCACTTTTTACGAGTAGGTGTTGCAAGGGAGTAGATGAGAACGTCACAAAATACCCTCTTCAACCTAGAAATAGGACCTAGATATAGGATAACTAGTTTCACTCGAGGATGAGCATTTCCGGCATCGCCTAGGATCATCTAGAGCAAATGTCAGGGCACAATATTTCGGATACTCGTCCCCCTCAAACTCCCCCTACCACGGCCGAATCTGGTCCAGACACATAAACGGATCATCTAAAGCATCTTCTCTTACCGGCTACCAAGTTTCACTTGAGTCTGAGCATTTTTTGCGAAACTACCGTACCCCCCCCCCCGTGTTCAGATCCGATCCGGACCCTAAACTTTGTCATCTAGGGAACATCGTATCTCTACTCTTCAAGTTTCATTCAATTCCCTCCACTCGATTGACCGCAATGCGAGCCGCAAAATTTCCGGGACTCCCCCTCCGACTCCCCACACTGTGTCCAAATAGGTTTAGGAAACATAGTCGTCGTATCTCTGGCATCTCCTCTTCTTTTCCTTCAAGTTTGAGTCCAACCGAAGCATATCTGCAAATTTTCGGTTTCCGGTTCATCCTCCTCCTACCCTGGCCGGATCCGGTCTGAACCGTAAAAAACAAACTAGGTCGCATAAAATCGGTACTGTCAAAGTTGCATTCGGTACATCCGTTTGATTTTTATGCATCTCACAAAGTTTCCAGCCCCCCCCCCCTCCAACCATTACCGCATGTGGTTCGGAGACATGTCTTGCCTGTCTAGGTCATTAGTTCTTATCACCATAAAAGTTTTACTCGAATCGGACCACCCGTTCGCAACCTACACTTATATACCAACCTACACATTTGGTTGGGTCACTAATATGCCTGCCAAGTTTCATCGTCCTTACCACATCTGGAAGTATCCTTACTCACGATCACCGGAATTCTGGGAAACCCCCTCCAACTCCTCCCCCAAAGAGCCCCGATATGGCCTAGTTCTGTCAAGAACGTATCTAGGGCTTATGTTTGTTCTTCCCACCAAATTCCATCCCGATCCCTCGACGCTAAGCGTTTCACAAGAATTCCGGTGCCCCGACTCCCCCACAAGTATCGGATCTGGTCCGGACTTGACGTGGGAAATCGGAGACGGCACTTCTTTCCACTTGGGAAGTTTCATTCAAATCGGATCGCCCGTTCGAAAGTTATGAATGCCACTAGATTCCGGATTCCCCATCCCCCCACTCCCCCCACGATGGTCTGGTCATTCAAATAACTATTTTCGAGTCAGTTTGTTCGAGTCTTTGACACGCCAGCCCAGTTTCATCATCTTAGTACATCAGGAAGTACCACACTCGCGGAAAAACCAGAATTACGGCCCCCCCCAAACTCCCCCACAGTGCCCGAATCCGGTTTTCATCGGTTTCATCAGATTCATCTCGATCCCTACACTCATAGCTTTTCCCAAGATTTCCGGTTGCTCCCTCCAGCTCCCCCCAAAAGTAGCCGGATCCGTTCCCGATTTTGGAAGTTGGTCGTCTGAGGCACGAATATCAAGTTTCATTAAGATCCGATCACCCGTTCAAAAGTTATAAATACATCAAGATTCCGGATTCCCCCTCCTTCCACTCCCCCACGATGCTCGGATCGGGGAAGTGACTTTTTCCAATTTAATCTTTGGGGTCCCTCATATAACTGCCAAGTTTCATCGTCCTATCTTATGTGGAAGTGCTCGAACTAGCAAAACCTGGACAGACCGATCGACCGACCGACGGACGTACGGACAGATATTGCGATCGCTACATGGAATTTGGCCGAAGGGAAAGTGCCATAAAAAAAAGACTCCGCCAGGGACAAAATTTGGTTTGTTACAATTTCATTTAAACTGGGATTAGATCCCGTCACTTTGAAAGCCTGGTTTAAACTCTGGTCTTATAGTAAGTACAGAGAAGGCTTTCTTGGTAAGAATACTGTCCGTTGAATACATTCTGTGACCCTCTTTGCAACGTTGGGGAGTAGGGGAATTGTCCCACTTCCTGATCATTGTCAGGCACTTCGGATCTAAGGGATAAGTTTTAGGTGAGTTCCCGATATACACTCAAATCTACGACCTCAACGCTTATCGTGGAATTTTGGAAACATGCCCAACATCCAACATATCCTAGGAATGAGTGTGCATAGACGTGACGGTTTGGCATAATTTGGTCCCTAGCACATATTCTAGCTCAGAACAAAAATAATTGCAGCCCAGCAATGATAATCAATTAAGACTCTTCCGAGGCATTGCCAGGCAATGTGTTGTATAAGTGCAATATTCCTGTATGCCGTTACTTTGCACAGTCTGACTAGGCGATAAGGAAACTGCAAATGACGTAAGTTTTTTCCCCATCCAAGAGACCATTCCATACGTTTTTTACTGACAGAATTTACTGATTTCCGAATGTCTGAGCCAATGACAGCTAGTGATACTGCTTTACACGTTTTGTTACTTGCGCTGCAATTGAAACTGGACAATCATTTATATCAACTCTCTTTTATCCAACTCTCTGCCAAATAGATACGCAGCAATACCAAGAACTTATAATACTGTGAAGTTAAACATCCGTCTCTCTCTCTTTTAACACAAAGGTTTACGATTACGATTTGTGTCGTATGTACGATACGATACGAATTTATTAGGTCAAATAACATAATAGTTAAATGAGACCCTATCAATAAGTTATAAAACATACTGTCACTTACTCATGTTAAAATGCTTTACAAAATATTGACGAAAAGAAGATCTATACCGGTTAGAAGCTGATGGTTTGCAGGGCTGTAATTAGTTTGATGCCTCGTGTTATATCCGGTTCGTTCCGGTTCCGGTAGCAAATCACGATGCTTACTTGATTCTAACATTTTATTCCCGCATTTTTACATTTTTACCCAAAGCTCAGATTTACGCAAAGTGTAAACCCAGCATTAGTAAAACTTTATAGTATTATGCAACAGAGAGATAGTCTAAGCTATCAGTTATAGGCACCCGTTTGACGCTTGCCGTACATCATGGCGGATCTTTATCTGCGCAGTAGCATGGAGAGAAGTTTCTCTCATTATCGCTTCTGGGTAATTACTCCTAATGTAAAGGGAACCCTGATGCTTAAGTAAAACTTGAGTGTGTTTGTCCTGCAGTACCATTCTGGCCTCATGACGAAGCGAAAGTTTGAATTAATCCCCAAAACAGATCGAACAAAAAAACTTGACGATAATGCTTCTCTTGTTCGCAGGACAGTATCGTGCAACTTGCAACCCTTGTACACAGTCGGACGTCTGCGGCTGCAATAAGATTTCTTTGATTTTTCTAGTGCACAGACGAGTGTGGATCTGGCCAGCAGTCGCGTGATGTCGTGTGCGTTGGTGACGAGACAGCCTGTGATCTGACACAAAAACCGGAAACGAAAAGGAAATGCCCAACGAGCAGAGACTGCAGAGGAAAGTGGTTTGCAGGACCCTGGACACAAGTAAGTTACTCTTCTCGCAACCTTGACCGAAAAGTGTGATATTTTATGTCGTAGACGTCAGAACTGCTAACTAGGGTAAATAGACTAGGGCAGTGGTTCCCAACCGGGAGTACGCGTACCCAAAGGGGGGGACCCTTGTAAGGGGTATGCGAAGGTATGTCTGAATTTCAAAGTGTTTTTCCGACGCTTGACCACGAAGTTGAAGTTGACCACCTTGCAGCCTCAAGCATCTATTTGTATATATTTTTACGCATTAATCCCATGCCGTCTCTTTGGCGTTATGATCTTGACAGATCTTAGTAGAATAGTAGAACAATGATTCTTCAAAAAGGGGTACGCAACATTTTTGAACCTTAATTCGGGGTACGCGGTACGAAAAGGTTGGGAACCACTGGACTAGGGTTTCAAACCAGCTACTAGAATACAGACAGTAGACCGAACCTAAAGTCACCACAGATCACCACGCAACTGACCGACCTCCTATCAGATTCATGGAAATTTCTGACTACTGTAAGGTAGTAATGAAACTAAGTAACTATTGCCTGCTTCTGATCAAGACCAGAGTCCCTGGTAATGAATTAAAAGAGTTAAATTGTGTTTATTAATAAAATAAGTATCAAGTATCAAGTTGATGATTCTGTCAGGTATAAATTATCCTACCGTGTCGGTTTACTGGCTGTACAGAGAGTCGCAATACTGTTCGACGGTGTTGGTTTACTTGATCATCTACTGATTTAGTTCCTAAGAGCAACGTAGGAAAGACCAAGCTTGCAGTTGATAGTTAACTGTTGACAGCTATTTGATCGACAAGAAACGAAAAAAAGCCTCTGAGAAAAGACTTGTAAAGACTTGGAGAATTTTAAAATGGTAGTTTTAATTTGTTTGTACTTTCTTTTCTTTCATAGTATTTACAGCATTATTGAATGACCTGATTGAAATATTCTTTTTTATACTATATTACATTACTCTTCAGTTTAGAAGGATATAAATAAATAAATAAGGGTTACTTTTCTGTTTCGAAATGATAACGTATCTTAAGTCGAAAGTACAAGGAGGGCTTAGAGGGTATGATTTGGTACTCTACTTTGCTTCTCTCCCGGTCTTCCGGATCTGAAAGATAGATCGCCCAAATCCCCAAGTTCACATGCTTACGTTAAAGCTTCACTTGGGCAGCTACGCTACCAGAATCCGTAATCATCGATGCGTGCGTTACACACTTCACAAGAATTATAGATCAGGATTTCAGAAACACATTAAAATGTATGCATGTTTAAAGTTTAACTGAAAAGCCAACTTATTTATCCGTCATTTAATTGAATACACTGTATTATTTGGATTCTATAAAGAGATTTTTTTCCACTATCTACTCTATTTATGACGTCGAGAATATCTGCGGCCGTCCCAACAATGAAAATTCTACTATGACGCGGGAAATTTTAATCTCGAACACAAACGCGGCTTTTCAGTGGGCATTGGCGAGCTTGGTCTACTTAGTGCCTGAACAAAAAAAAAAATCATAAATCTTTCTGGTAAGACATACTATACAGATACAAGTGCATAGAGGTACAACGAATCACACAGAAATTCAACTACTTAAAAACAGACTATTCGTGAATAGTGGAACAACGAAGTAACGCATTTTCAGCGGGTCTTCAAGCCAATTTAAGTGAATAAGTGATGGGTAGCCAGATTGTCCTATCCCAGCCCTTTTCAGTTAAACTTTAAAGTATTTATAATGATACTTCTGCGAGATTTTTCAGTGTCTTGTGTCCTATACATCTTCCATAAATATTTCTATTGAGCTAAACGTAAAAAGTCAACTGAGATTAGTTTTCAGCGATCTTTCGGCCCTTCAAAATCGTAAGCTACCTAAAAATGTAGTAGGTCACTCTTGTCAATAAGGGCTGAAATAAATATGAGCTGATCTATATAGCGCCATCAAAACTTAATTTCTGGTAAGCCTGGGCGGAAGGATTTTTGTTTTCAAATGGCATGTTTTTTTCAGTGCTCAGCGTCATGTGATGAGGGCATTCAATCAAGAGAGGTTGTCTGCATGTCGTTCTTACGCGGCCAATACAAGATGGCGCTCGACTTGCACTGCTCCAGTACGGAGAAGCCGGAGGGAAAGCGACCGTGCAATTTGGAGCCATGCAAAGCACTGTGGTACACAACACAGTGGTCAGAGGTGCAAATAATTTTTATTCTTTTATGCGCAATCGGCTGATCCCCGCCATTTTGTACCTTTAGTCTCCATTTAGTACAGTAGACTTTTTGCTTCTTTCAACACTTCTTCAAATTTGTTTTGACCACATTTTTTTCCGCCTCTAAACGGTCGAAGAGAATGAAGTAGAGAAAAGTAACGTATCTCTACTGTACTCTATTCCGACAGGTAGCCTAGCTTCTATTTTTTCTCCAGAAACATGAAAAGAAGAGGTGTTTCTGTAATCCAGACTATCTTATTTAGGACGGAACAGGCTGTTTGTCTTTCAACTGTTTGGCTGTTTGTCTTCAACTGCGATATTTTTCTGTCGGACATAACGTCCCGTTTTTGGCGAGGATCCTTTACAGGCAGTAGTTCAAGAAAAAATTAGCTTACAATCAGCCTATATATATATATATGATAAATTTATTAATGCAAAAAGCCGCATTTGTTAATAGGCTACAAAGATAAGAAAAAAAACTGACTTCCAATAAATAAATTCCAAATAAACCCTAAATACCAAATAAATCAAATAAATATATAATTAGGCTCAATTTCCAATAATATATTCTATTAGCTTACCATCAGCCTATATATATAGGATATATTTATTATGCAAAAAGCCGTACTTGCTAATAGGCAAAAATAACTGACTTCCAATAAATAAATTCCAAATAAATCCAATAAATAAATAATTCGGCTCAACTTCCAATAATATATTCAAACAAACAAACCTTTTCTTCCTAGCTCACCGTAACTGAAACCGAAAACAACAAGAAAATCAATCAAATAATTCTCTACGAAAAACCGACACAATACCGTCGAAATAAAATTTTAGCTGCCGTTGAGCAATCCGACAGTGCCTAACAAAATAACCCCTTAAAAAACTAGTTCTGAATACGGCTCTTTTTTCTAATTTTCATAGTTCCATTCTTCTTTTTTATCTCGAAAATAATATGCGTCTTGAGAGAGATATGGTCATTCAGGAACTTGCAAAACAGAAAAAAGAAACAACACAAAAAACAATGAAATATGACGGAAGTGAAGCTCTTATCAGGTACATCAGCCGCTTGCCACTTCTTCCTAACCACTTCCGGACTTCAGACATGACAACCAATTGGGCAAAAACATGAATATCCACTGTGCGATCTGATCGGAAAGTCGATCTTTCATTCCGTAACCACTCAACTATATAACAAGATAACAGAACAAAAGGCCCTCCACTCAGCCCCAACAATGAGTTATGGATTTTTTGTTTCCTAAAAAGGCAGCGTTCAACTGAATTACAGAGGGTATCTAACCTCAAACCAAGTTTTAAACTTCCGGAAAGGAACTTAAAAAGGAACTATAAACATGTCAACAAACCATAACAATCGCTGACATCTTTAAGAGCAAATCTTCTTCAATATTTCTAATTTAGTAGTCTTGAGCGTAATACAGAATCACAGAGCAGCTTATGATGACCTTTTAATACTTGGAAAGAAAAAAACTTGGCCGTTCCAGATCAAGTCAGTCTTAGACCAAGTGGGAATGTCTTATGCTTGGAACGGCGGGTTAGGCCCTGCCAGTGGACACCAAGAAATGCTACGCCTGATAGTAAGTATCCTAGAAGACCAGGAAAAACAGAAGTGGCATAGCGTAGTTAGGACGTCAGAAACCCTTCAATATTATCGGGAGATAAAAAGAGTGTACGAGTCAGAGTTTTATTTTATGTTAAACCTCCCATCACATTATCTTACATACTGGATACAGTTGAGGGCAAATTGTCTACCACTTCGGGGAAGAAAAAATATGTTTGATAAATGGAAGAACCCAGGAAGCAGGCGACCTTGCCCTTTTTGCGAGATCGAAGATGATGGTTTAGACCATTTTTTTACTAGGTGCCATACGCTTTCAGGTTTGAGGGAGGATACGTTTCGGGGAATTAGTGTTGCCCTCCTTATTAAGTACTTCTGCGCAGGTAATCTGTAAAGTAGGGCGATACATTGATAGTGCATTAGGAGATCCATTGATTTGTTTAAGTTTGCGTACGTTTATTTATGTAATGTGTTTGTGTATATGGCCTTCGGGTTTTTTCTGATTACACACTATATATATATATATATAGTCTCGAATTCCTCAGCGTAACTTATTGGATAGAAGAAGAACATACAGTAAGCAACTAGCCACGCCCTTTTTCAAGCAGGTTCAAACAGAAGAAAAGGCATACATTTTGGGTAGATCCAGACTGAGAATTTCTGAATTAAACTTTTCTTCGTGGCTGTTAGGGCTAATTTTATTTCAAGAATTTCGCGGCCAATTTCGAAGTTACGTTATTCGAGGTCAGCCTCCCCTCTTATGGGCAAAGGCGTTACTGAGGGGGGGGGGGCGCAAGGAATTTTAACGACTGGCTGGTCATTTCTACCGACAATTTTTTTTCAGTTTTTACTTATTCTTACGAGGTTTCCGTGAAAGGTCTATTGTTTCCAATCCGCAAACCAAACTGCCAAACTAAAACCACTGCATTTACTGACCTAGATCGTAATTTCAGCAAATCTTATGTCTATATATGTCTATATATGTCTATATATATATATATATATATATATATATATATACATGTATATCATTTATTTCCCATCGAAAACAAACAGATGGAGTATAAGAGAGAAAAAAGAGACAAAAACAGAAAACGTTCTATATCTATACATAACTGACAAACAATACAACAAATTCACAAAGACGGGCACTCCTACTGCTTCAGCACAGAAGCCCAAGGGTGGGAAGCAACGTTAGAATTATGGCGAGTTATTTGGGCTTCTAGTATCGAATCTGGATCTGCCACTTCATAATTTCTCGTTATAAAACGACTTATCTTCAATAATAAACAGAATGAAAAATTTTGGCGCCGAAAAGAAAAATCACGAAAATACAGAAATACATGACCCCCTATCATACGCGACGCGTCTGCCTAACAAATGACCCACCTGTCCTTCAACAGAAATGAAATAATACCCATCTTCGCATTCTAGTGCTCAACGTCGTGCGACATTGGAGTTCAACGACGTGAAATAAAGTGCTTATCCCAGAGACTTCCATCTCTAGACTGCAAGGATGATGCACGCCCAACCGTGAGGCAATCTTGCAATAGTGGAGATTGTCGGAGTTTCTCCACAAATTCTACCGAAAGCCCTTTCGACCCTGGAAGTTCCGAGTCGCCACGAGAGAGCGGAGAGGTCTCCAGTGAGAGATCGTCAAAACGAAAGCGCCCCTCTGAGAAGGAAGTAATACTTAATGAGGACCCTAATGTAGACAGCAGCTCTCAAGGTATGAATAGAACAGCCTTTTGGAGGTATCCAATTTACATTCACTCCGGGTTAAACGAAAAGTTAAACATGGATTCAAGTCCTCAAGTGCCCGCTGGTCTAAAGGAGCTGTCATGTTCCTTCAGCTGACGTAAAGACTGAACCAACTATTAGACTAAATAAAACATACTTCCGAGCAGAGCGGGTTGCCGTGCTACTTTGGCTGTGAAAACACAAGCGCAAAATATTAATTGATAGGAAAGGCGATTAGCTTACGACTGGAATTCCTCTTACGATTTCCACCACTATCATCCATTCCCTATAGAAAACTGAGTTGTTTTTAACCTTTCAGACCGGACTAATAGAAATGCTGAAAATCGGCCCGGGAAGAAATGGTAGCTTCTTCATCCCATTAGCTTCTATCTCCATTTTCCCATGGGAAAGCATGTGGATTAGAGAATTCAGGAAGATTACTTGCTTAAGACGACATATTGTCCCCCCCCCCCCCCGGTAATCGCACCTTTCAAAAACACGATTAGGAAAAGTCCAAATTTTCGTCCATATAGGAATAAAACCAAAAATAATATCACTGCTCCATTCAGCATGGCTTGATGGGGCTCGGAAACACCAGTTTCGCACTGGTGTTTCAAGCTGCACACATTATGAGTCCCCGGAGATATCAATTATAAGAAGGCAACGAAAAGGAAGAGACATCGTTTCAGATAAGGTATTTCTGTGTTCAAGCGAAAAGTACAGGTTTTAAGTTTTCTTAGGTACGTGCACACTAGAGCAAAAGGTGGCACACAGTCCGATTTTCGCAGTCGGATGCGAATTTCTTCATTCGTTCGGGAATGTTGACGCATCTCAACCAGGTCTTCCCGTTGCGATGGGAATTTCGCATGCGTAGTTTCGCAAACGAATTTCTTATCAGACAGTGTGTGTGTACGTAGCTTTAGAGGCGCAATTGATCTATGAAAGTGTTTTCGGTCATTAACGGAGAGGCAGAGAGGATTCGTTATTGGCATGGCGACGGTTCTGGAGTCGTAGACGGTTCTAAGTTAATAAAATTGTTCCTTTCTAGGGAGCTGCATCGACAAGTTCCGAAACTGCCATCTCGTGGTGCAGGCACGTTTGTGCAGGTACAAATATTACAAAACCTCTTGTTGTCAGTCATGCCAACAAAGCAACAAAGGATAATAGGAAAACAGCCTGCAATGACGAACAACCTCAAAAACAGTCATGCATAAACAATGCACATGTCTTATCTGCTTCCGTTAGAGATGGGCCAAGAACAAATTCCAAAGTTTACTGCAGAAGCCATAAAGATTTTCACTTTTGCCAGAAAGTGTTGTGAAGTTTAATTACTTGTTCTGATGCTCCTCTAAAGTTGAAAACTGATAAGTGTATACTACGGATCCCCAAGTGTAGATCCGAAAATGTAGCTTAGAATTCATTTATTTATAAGGCAAACGTCCGAGTGTTAGTGTAGACTGTGGAGCTCGAACCGCGGATTGTTGTTACCGCACCTAATGCACCTCGTAGAGCGGAAAACGAGAAAACACCAAGGACACCCACATGCAGATTCGAGGCCGCTGCTTCGACTTCAAAAACTGAAGTCTGAGATGTAGTGTCCATCTTAGGATGGAACACCGGAAATGAGTGCTTACTCCGGACCCCGAATGTGGACCTGAGGCCATGGCTTCGACCGGACTCATACAGCAAAAAGCTGATTGTTGTGTATATTAGTTAACTCGAATCCTGGTGCCAAAACCACTAGTCCTGCGTAAGGAATGAAACCAGTGCATCATCACAGAAATTTAGTCAAATTATGCATTAAGCCAGACCAGAGAAAATTGGGAGAGCCAAAAGAGTGCCAAGATTAGTGAATGAAGCCAGTGAATAAAGAGATATAGAAAACCGTCCTACACCAGATCTGAACTTGGTTTTTGTAGTATGATTTAGCTTATAATATTTTTTTTTTCGAATCTTCCGAGGAAACGCAAGCTGGGTTGCTGAACAGTAGAATTATTTCTAGCTTTTCCAGTGATGTGTTAGCTTCCATGTAGAAGAGAATTTTAAGTATTCCCTTTCCTGCTTCTTGCCAACTCCTCTGTATGCGGAACTTTACTCACTCTTATAAATATATTCGTTGTTTTTCTAGTTGGTGCAACCAGTGTTAAATAAGAAACAAAATCTGACACTATTCTATTTTCGTCCTTCTCAATAGCAAGCACAATCGCCAGTCTGCTAATTTTCGATTATCGTTAAACAGGAGCTTTCATGCTTTTGCTTTCAAACCAAATATAAATACTGACATGGAGAGCCTTTCGCAACTAAGCCCTGCCCCTCACTTCGTTTGTGATTGGTTCAGTCGGAGGTACGGAATGTACTAACTAATCGCAGACAGTAGGTGGTGTGCTTTCATAATGAAAGGACACTGGAGGAGTTCCTGCATTGGCACTGATCTGTACTTCTTGTATCGATCAGCTCTTCAGTGAACTTTAAGCCCCTTTCCTTGGGGAGCAGGGATCACACAGCTGAGCAAATTCTTACCACTGGAAATATCTTTTCTTCCAAATTTGATTGAAACTTTTCCAAACTTATCAGTCGCAATGCGCTCTGAATCCCAAAACGTGGTTTAGTCACTGAAAGACCTATCGCTCCCTGTTTTCCTGATTTGCTTTACGCCAGTAATCGTTCCATCAATTCTCATTACTGATATTTCGAACTCCCGATATCATTTTTATTCACCCTTTTTGCATCTGCAATGTCTGGCTTTTTTCAGAACGGATTGCAGGCTCTCTCTTATTGCTTTCAAGGAGCTCATTGGTCAGAAAGATTGCAACTTTATCTGCATTTCTTATTAAAGCTAACAAGACAGAGCAGGTCTAAAACAGCAGGGATATGTCTGTAATCAACACAGTTTCAACGCAGTCAAAAACGTTCGAAAAATGGAACATAAACCGTTTCTACCGCGGCTATGCGTTCCAAGACTACCTCTGCCATCTGGATATTATGAATACAAAGAGAGGTTCGCACGGGGCCTATCACTGCATGTCTTCAATAACTCATCATACCCATTTTTTCCATCAATACGCCCAAGCGTTAGTTCGCCGACCAACCCGTCACTCTTTCATTGTGTTGCAAAGCCAAGTACGACCAAGAACAAATAATCTGATAGAACCTCCGTCTTTGGTCCCATGCAGCGACTATCGACACCCCGACAAAACTGAGCTGAGCTAGAGATACTTGCTCTAGCTTTGAGTTGATACCCGTCTACTTCCGTCTTCGCCGTTGCTCATAGATGGGGAATAAGTGCAGGAGGCACGCTGACCCGCTCTGGAGCGCGCGGCTTCACAGCGATATAGCTATTTGTAGAGGTAAAGAAACGTGACATGCCGCATAGCTCCTAACCTCCACTTGTTTGCATCGGGCAGGGTATGGGGAAATATTCGACTCCGCATGGTCGTATTACAGAGATAGGGATACGGAGGTTCTATCAGATCATTTGTTCTTGGTCGGACTGGGAGCAGTTTTCGGTTCGCTCAGCAAATTTCGCTTCTCTGCGGCAGAAAAATTAAATCTGTTCCCCCATTTTTTTTGTGAAGCGAGACGAAATTCGCAGGAATAGATAACCACAACCCCCGTTCGGCCCAGTTAAATGGACTTTATGGAAACTGGCAGCGTAGACTTGTCGGGTACTCTTGTACTAGTGATGATGCTGCTTCATTCATTTCACTTTCAAATACAAAACTCTCATATTAGTAGATTTTATTTTTACCTTGCGTTCACGTTCAGTGGTGTTTCCGGTATACTTTCTTCAGCAAAATATACCAATTGGAAAAAGAACCTGGTACTGAGCCTGGTATGGCAAGAGTTTAGGATCCTATCTCACGGAAGAGTATCTTAGTATCTCTCTCCAAATCTACGGAAGACAATAATTTTTGCAGTATTGTTTTCTTTCAATGGATTCGCAAAGTCTGCCATGTTTTCAAAAGGAAAGGATTGTCCACTACACTAACTGATGAAAAGAAGCTGCGGTAGTACCAGACACCTATTCAGGAGCTGCTGCTATTTCACTGTATTCTGACCAGGCTAATCTTTCAAAATTAGTTTCGTTAGTGCCCTTAATTCCCGCTCTATCTTCTCGAAAGGTTTAAACCTGTTTCAACCCACTCGGGACTTCCCGGATGAGTTAATGAGCTGAAGAAGCGGACGGACCCGTTCAGAGAAAGGGTTAACTCAGGTTCTGTTTTTCGTGAATATGTTGGCTATTGTTGCAACCTTGCAGCACAGAAAAGGCGCCATTGTCTCTCAATAATCGTTCCTCATCAGGGTTCCTCCCCCTTTTCACCATCATCAATCATCTCCTTTACTACAGAAGTGCCCACAAACACAAAGAACAGCCAACACAACGCTTACAGACTCACCCAGTTGCAACGAAGTATAACCGAGGTCTGTCGGCTTTCAAATCCAAAGAGCTCTCCCTCTACCAGGATACATATGTCTACTATTCCGAATTCTTCCGTCACGATCGAATGGTTTAGTACAGGACATATTCTCGTGGCCTCCATTCCACCCCTTCAGTCCTACCAAACCACTAACAATTCATCTTTTTAACACTCATTCAAACCCTTCAATTGACCCAACCGTTTAACGAAAAGCGACTAAATTTTACCAATCGCGACCTACAGGTACAGAATAGTCATTGTCTAGTGCCGAAGTGTTTTATATCTCCCTGGCTACTGACGGGGTCACTCCGTGGCAGCCATGTGGAACTTATGGGGACGTTTTAGGACTCCTTTATCAACCACCATCGACTTTTTTGTGGCATAAGCAGCCGGTCTTGAGATTTGGCCCTCATCAGTGTCAAGAACTCAACTTGGGTACTCAGGAGAGCAGTGGTGGCCTATGATGTGGCTTAGCTATCCCGTACCCGTGTCCATATCCAAGAGTGATAACATTCATATCAGATCATCTTCACACCCCTACGAATGCGACGATGGGGAGAGCCTTTGAGAGCTCGGATGTTCCTGCCCCCCCCCCCGAGGTTCCTAAAATTCGTACAGGCTGCCATTGAGTGAGGTACAGAAGGTGGCGAAAGGGTTGGGACCGGATTTGCTCGTTTGAAAGAACACAAGAAAACGAATTAATGGTACTCCACTCGACGTCCCAGTGGATTAACTTTCCCCAATTATTTGAGTTCATCTTTAGCTGATATTTTATAACACGTAAAACAAGACCTAAGGTTTCGATGGGATACCAAAAATCTAATATTTGATCCAGACAACTGGGTCTTGTCTTCGCCAAATGCAGTCTTCGCCAGGCTAATCATCAGAGAAAACCAAGTTAACATATACCTTTATAAGCCATAGCTATTTTGACGATACTGACCGAAACTTCCTGCTTTACTTCTGCCAAATTTCCGATTTCGGCCGAACTCCGAGCGAATTACTTGTCCCGCAAAAAAAAGAAAATTCAGAATCGAATTCAGCGGACGGTAACTAATTATCCCTATAAAGAAAATCTGATCAATTTCAAATAAAACTTTAGCTTCTGAAAAAAACGGTTACAACCGGATTCCGGACGAATTATCTGTCCGGTTAAAATATGATTGTCATATGCCGACTCAGTGTCTCTTTTAAGTCTGTCATCTAATCAACTTCAAATAAAACTTAAAACTTTTGACAAATTTTCCGGTTTTGGCCGGATTCCGGGAGAACTAGTGGTCTGGGTAGAAAATCCTTTTCATATAAGTGTTCAGCGTGTCTACTTACCCCTAAATCGAATATTTAATCAACTTCAAATAAACGTTATACTTTTAACCAACTTTCCGGTTTTTGCCGGATTCCGGACAAACTACTCGTCCGGGGAGAAAATGGTTTTCACTATCGTATTCAACATGTCTACTTACCCCTAAAGCGAACATTTAATCAACTTCAAATGAAACTTTTACTTTTAAGCAATTTTGCGTTTTTTTGCCGGATTCCGGGCTAACTCCTTGTCGGAAGGAAAAATGTTTTGCATATTCGTGTTCAGCATGTCTTCTTACCCCATAATCGACTATCACATTAGCTGTTTCAAAATATTTTGCTTGTCCCATAATTTGAACCCCCTCCCCACCCATAAATCTAGGGCTACAGAGCCCATCTACGAACTTGACTTTACCATTGACCCAAAGAGTCCTCACACCAAGTTTCATCAAAATATCTCATTCCCTTCGAGAGTTATGGTGCTAACAGACGGATAGACGGACAAACGGACGGACGGACAGACGGACAACTTTTACGATGTCAAGGGTATCCCTCGACTTACGTTTTGGGATCCCAAAAATGGGTTCGTCACATAAGTTCCTCATATTTGACCTTACAAAAGACATTAGATCTTAATATTAATTATTGTGTACGAAAAAGCTTATTCCTTAATTCAATGCACATCTATTGCTTACAATATTGGTAGCAATTTCCTATCAGAAAGGATCCGAACCAACGTACTAACCACAAATCCGGTTACTCAGACCCCTTACCAATATTTTGCGGTGTTCCGCAGGGAACTTTGCCGGACCACTATTATTGCTAGGAGTAACAAAATTTTCTAGCGAATCCAAATCGTTGATACGCCGACTATCTGTCCGTAATGGAATGCTGCTGCATTCGAAGTAGTGCAGCACCACTGCTATCTATTTGTTTATTACTTCTTATTATATTTATTTTTTAATTATTTCCAGCAAAAGGGAAGCCAGACACTTTTCATCTATAACTGTTGTTAATCGTTCTCTGACACTAAAAATTAACTGTATTAGTCGTTTAAAGCTGTAATTTAACGGTTCGAATAATGGGGATCGATCTTCAGTGTACTTACTGTTTCAGGACGTAAATCAACTTGTCGCCTCACCGTCGTTTTAAGATTGTAATGAATAAAACGAATTTATTAATTATTAATCAATAAAATATATTCCTCAAGAGAGCCGGCGGTACCTGTTGGGGTTGTACTCCCAAATTTTGCTTATCTAAGCCAATTACGTAATTTCTGACCTCAAACGATCACTACCCACTGTTCCTGAAACGTTCTGAGTTCTCACGTCTGCTCGGTGCAACAGCCCGAGGGAAAGAGATTTTTATCATCATCAGTTCTTGCACACGCGTCTTCCAACGACTTAGCAAAGATAGTTTTTATCATCACAGCAACCCATAACTTAGTTGAACAACTCTGGCTAATACTAAGTAGATACCGCAACGGCGACTGCCTACCCCACACAACGCTTATATCATTTCTACAATGCGAGCGGCAAATTAGCACACAAAGAGCTATCAAGCTCAAATCTAGCGAACATTATCATAAGCTCCGTGAAACGACATTAAAGTTAAGACGGGACATTTATAGGTAGTAAACACTGGTCGCCCCAAAAAATTGGCAACACTGAAACCAAGCTCAACAAGAACCCGCGAATCTATCTGAGCCACCCACTCACATTATTTTCTTCACATTAATTTGTCTGAGGACGTCAAAAGGCAAGACGGCCTTGTCGCTACAGTAGATGTCATGTAACATAATTCCACTGTGTACAAAGTTATCATCGACTGTTCAGGACATTGAGACGGCTATTTAGGTGGGGTTTTTTTTCCATTTTCGCGCCATCGAATTGGCCTGAATGTTACTATTTCTTCCCTGTAGTATCTATGCGCAACGGCGGAACAAAATTCATTTAATCCACTCTAATGATAGGAGCCTTTTTTTTTATCTCTTCAGAAGCGCATCCGAACCCGTTGCTGGCTTTTCTGGCTGGACTGCACACGTGGTTGACGCTCCTAATTTGTTCTCGCGGGGGAAATTTCCGTTTTAAATTTTCCACAGATCTTTCACAAATTAAACTGTTATGACAGAATAAGTTACATATGTCCGAACCACATGAAGCCATGGTTGGGGAGTACGGGGGGGGGGGGGGGGGGGGTCCGGAAACTTTCTGACGTGCAGAAAAACCAAACGAATGGGCTGAATGGGATGCAAGTTGGACGATATCGAGTTTATGCGTCCTAGATTTGTTATTTGGCGTCCGGACAGGATCTGCAAATTTGCAGTATGGTCCGATTCGAGTGAAACTTGATGGGCGGGAAGAGGAGATGTCAGACCTGCGAAGATTATGTGTCCGAGTCGTATTCGGCCACAGTGGTGGATCTGGGGGGGGGGGGGGGGGGAGTCCCGGTAAATCTGTGTTTGAAATTCGAATGAAACTTGGAAAGTACAGAGCTCATATGCCCTAGAGTCCTAGACGACATATTTTAGGTTTTGGACCGGATCCGACCACGGTGTGGGGGAAGCGGGTACCGGAATTTCCCGAAAAATGAGGCGTAGAAAGTGCTTTAGATGATCAACTTATGTGTCCAAACCAGATTCGGCATCGGCAGGGGGGCATGGAGGGGGGGGGGGTACCTGAAATAGTGTGAGATGCGCACGTCTAGGGATCAAACGAGTGGATCTAAACTTAGAACGTAGAAAAGTAATTTAGTCCAGATGATTCGAAGCGATGCAAGAAATGCTCAGACTCGAGTGAAACTAGATATCCTATTTGTAGGTCCGGGGTGGTTGTCCGGGGTGGGGCAAGTAGGGTGGTTGAAGGGGGTATTTTGTGACATTCTCATCTGCTTTCTTGCACCACCTACTCGTAACAAGTGCCATGTGAGCTCGTAGCTATTGTTTTTTCAAGTTCGCCAATTTCAGCTCAGTGCTAGAAAACGGTAAGAGACCTCGATGGCTTTCACGGAAAGTTTGGCTTCAGGCACGTTTTGCATGCTCTTGCATCGCACTGATGGTTTTCACTTTGCTTCTACCTACAGCCAACAGTGTGTACAACATGTAGAGGTTGGACTGTCTTGTAGCAAAGCTTCCGTTTCTTTGAACTATGTTCTTTTTTTGAGTGGAAAGCTCCCTCCCGCACCCCTAAATATATGGCTACATAGCTCATCTACGAACTCGACCTTTCCCTTGATCCAAAGAATCCTCAGTTTCATCAAAATATCTCATTCCCTTCGAGATTTGTCGTGCTCACAGACGGACGGACGGACAACTTTTGCGATGTCATAGGTATCCCTCCACTTACGTTTTGGGATCCCAAAAAGAAGAATTTCCCACGGATCCGGAACTACTGCCACCAACTGTTACTAGTTACTAGCCATTTCTAGTCGTCGTTGGGATCCCAAAACGTAAGTGGTGGGATACCTATGACATCGCAAAAGTTGTCCGTCTGTCCCTCTGTGCGCACTATAAATCTCGAAGGGTATGGATATTTTGATGAAACTTGCTGTGAGGATTCTTTGCGTCAAGAGTAAGGGAGTAAGGTCGAGTTCGTAGATGGGCTCTGAGCCCTATATTTAGGTTTAAATTAAGTGGCAAACGAAATATTTTTAAACAGATAATGTGATAGTGGATTATGGGGTAAGAAGACATGCTGAATACTATGGTGAAAACCATCTTGTCATCGGACAAGTAGGTCGCCCGGAATCCGGCCAAAACCGGAAAGTTTGATAAAAGTAAAAGTTTTATTTGAAGTTGATTAGATGTTCGATTTAGGGGTAAGAAGACATGCTGAACACGATGGTGAAAACCATTTTTTCGACGACAAGTAGTTAGCCTAGAAACCGGCCCCAAACCGGAAAGTATGTTAAAAGTAAAAGTTTTGTTTGAAGTTGATTAGATGTTCGATTTAGGGGTAGGAAGACATGCTGAACACGATCGTGAAATCCAATTTCTCGCCGGGCAAGTAGTTCGCCCGGAATTCGGCCAAAACGCGGAAAGTTTGGAGTTGATTATAAATGTTCGATTTAGGGGTAAGAAGACATGCTGAGCACTTATGTGAAAAGTATTTTCAACTTGTTCGCGCGGAATCAGGCCAAAATTGGAAAATTTGTTAAAAGCACAAGTTTCATTTGAAGTTGATTACATGACAGATTTAGGGGTAAGAAGAAACACTGAATCTGTAGCTATTTGGCCTTAATCTGTTTCTAAATTTTAAAAGTAATAATATTCAAGGAGTCTGGCGAAGACTGGATCTGACAAAGACAAAACCCAATTATCTGTATCGAATTTTAATTTTTGGGATCCCATCGAAACCTTTGGTCTTGTTCCTGTTGAGTTTATCGTTCCATTTCTGCACTTGGGATTTACGTCGAGAAATGATATCAAGTGAGCCTGCTAAACTTTGAATGTTTGTCATATCTAAAGAAATCGGACCTGAACCCTGGGAGCATTGGATCATTAGAACACTGGAGTCTAGCTATAAAGTGAACTTATTTCTGTAGTTTCGTCATAAGTAAGACGGGTACATTTTTTTGTTCATCAACGCTGAGCGACAACCCTTGATGAGGCGATCAAGATATGTTCCAGGGACGATGTTAAATGGTATTTTTTTCAACGCTAAGCGATGGCCCTTGACTAAGCGACCAAGGGATGTGTCATAATTTTTATTTTTTATTCTTAAAACTTTGGGGGGTTGACAACTTCAGTGTTGAAAAGTACCGAAGAAACTAAGCCATTGCTCCAAAGATTGCTTGAACCCTTCGCACTACCCACGCAACGCAAGCCTATTTCGTCTTCGAACCGTCTTGTAAACCTTGAACTTCTTTCTGAGAGACATTTAGCGACATTGAAAATGTATCAACCTACTCCCGGAGATCCAACACAGACAATACAATAGGCTTAAGACATTAAAACATTTTGAAAAATAAAACTTTTTACAAAAGATCAGCTATAATTGGACATATTACAACACTTGAACTGCCCATCTAGTCGTCTAAACCAGTAGCCTACTCGGTAAGATAGTGATACTATCTACTCGGGTGCGAGCGAACGGGCAAGCTCAGCATACAAATATTTCTTCAGCCCAACTGACTGAGGATCATATCAAAAATGACTAAAACGGGTAGGTAAGCTAGGATACTCTTTATGTTCGTTTCTACCACCTACAGCTTAAAGACGAATATCCTAGCTGACTTATCCCTGTTCAGTAATTAATGGGATCCCAAAACGCAAGTGACGGGATACTTATGACTTCGTAAAAGTTTTAAGACTGTCCGTCCGTCTGTAAGCATGGCAACTCTCGAAGGGGTTGAGATTTTTGGTTCAAACTTGGTGTGAAGATTCTTTGGGTCAAAGGACAGGCCAAGTTCGTAGATGGTCTCTGTAGCCCTATGTATACGGGTGCGGGTTAAAATTAAGGGGAGAACAAAAGATTTTTTAAGGCTAATGACATAGTCGATCTAGAGGTTTTAGAATACATGCTCAATCGGAACATGAAAATTATTTTCTTGCTAGAAAAATTGTTCGCCCGGAAACAGTCGATCAGAGGGTCCAAGTAGGCCTAAGGATACTTCCTGAATTCGTTTTTCAGCTTCATTTTCTTGCGGGGATCCGGCTGAAACCGGAAATTTGGCAGAAGTAATGTAGGAAGTTTTGAAACCCGATGAGATAGTCGATATTGGGCGAGGAGACATGCTGAATGCATTTTTGAAACTAATTTGTCGCCGGACGAGTAGTTCGCCCGGAATCCGGCCAAAACGAGGAATTTGGTAAAAATAAAAGTTCATTCTTACGCCGATTAGAAGTCGCATAGGGGCAGGGTCGCGCGATGAATCCATTTATGAACTTTATTTACTTGTCAGACAAGTGATTCCACTGAAATTTGCCAAAACCCGTAGATTTGGTAGACTATAAGACTTAGTTTTCAAGTCGACTACTGAGATCGTTTGCTGCAAAGCCGGTAAGTCTCAAAGTAGCACAGAGAAGGTTATCCCAATCGTTAGAGCGCCACTGTAGCAGATGCTATATTACGTTTATTTCTTACCGGCATTTAGCTCAAGTTGACTAGGTGTAGCGGATGCTATATTACATGGTTATCCCCCGGGGTGTGCGATGACTCTTGAGTGAAATGAATATTGTTTTGATTGTCAGTATGCTGGGGATGCGCGCAGAGAGAAGTGTCAATGTTTTTGTTGAAATAAGATTTAATAAACTGGAATGATCCAACATTTTTGGTAACAATCCAGCGCAGCCACACTGCAGATCGATAGGTTATTCGTTGTCACCTCGGTGTCACCAGCTGTTTTGTTCTGCATCCATCTTGCAAAGATTCAGAGCTACTACACTGTCAGAAGTTTCATAACAGAAAACACGAGGATGCGCGGTTTCAACAGACGTGCGTAACAGATGACACTTCGGATGTTATCTGTTGTGTTCGAAAACGTTATGCATGAAATGTTATGGATAACAAGCTTTGTTAGGAAGAGCAATTAAAAGCATCCACTGACTTTATTCCTTATCGTCATGACCAAGGCCGTATCCAGGGGGGGGGGGGGGTAGGGGGTTGACCCCCCCCCCCCCGAAACATACAAAAATAACCGTTTTTGTAGTCTTTCCCTCTGATCTATGTCTTTTTTGTACCTTTTTTGTCCAAACCGCAGCAAACCCCCCCCCCCCCCCCCCGAAATAAATTCCTGGATACGGGCCTGGTCATGACGTCGGAAAACTCAGCAGATGCTTTTTGGTGTTTTTTCGGCTCTTCCTGAAGGTAACGCTTAAGGTAACATTACATGTTGAAACACAACAGACAACATCGGAAGTGTTTTCTGTTACGCATTATCTGTTGAAACCGCGCATCTCCTTGTGTTATCTGTTATGAAACTTCTGACAGTGTAGGGTTCGTTTAAAGAGTGGACATAAAATACATACCGAACCTATACCTGAGCTTTCTTTTTCCTGTCGGAAAAGAAGTTCGCCCGGATCCAGTTAAAACAAGCAGAGGCGTTACTAGCCAAAATGTTTGGGGGTGGGGGGCAAGGAAATTACCGACTGGCAGGTAATTTTTACCGACTGTTTTTGCAGAAAAAACGACTGTTTTCAAGAAAAAGACAGTTTCGAAAAAATCGGCTGATTTTCAGAAAAAACGACTGTTTTGACGAAAAATCGACTGATTTTCAGAAAAATCGACTGTTTTATGAAAAAAATCAACTGTTTTGGCGAAAAATCGCGGTGCTTCGCACCGACTCGGTTATTTTTTACTGACTGACCGACAACATTGGGGGGGGGGGCGTCCCCCCCCCCTCCCCCACCCCGGTCGTGACGCCCCTGAAAACAAGGGATTTCGTAAAGGGAAATACGAGATATTGGGTTACACACGTGCAAAGGATTCTTGAGTGCCAAGAAATCCAAAAGTGGACGTGTGAGGTCTCGGCGTCACTGTCTCTCAATTCGTATTCACAATGAAATAGATTGTGGGGTGAAGACGTGTATTTTTAAGCGGGCCTTAAGAGAGAAGAGCTAAAATCTTATATGGGATTGAGGGGAAATTGGGTCAATCAAGAAGGATATGCCTGTGGAGGGAGCGTGCGGTAGATGGTCTTTACTCATGCCCTATGTGTGGGGACCAGGAGGAGTGTGGACTCATCTCATATTGCCAGAAACAAAATGATTTAAGGTTGGAACTGCTCCAGAGACAGACAGGCCATCAGGAGTGGTTAAAGGCTCTGATGCGTGGTCGATCCTTCACTACTATTAAAAACCTGGCAGTGTTTGTCTAGGTGGGGCTGAGACACAGGTCTCGGTTCTTTTAAAGTGTTTTAATTATGTAGTTAGTTTTCTTTGTTTTGTCTTCAGAAAGTGTGTTGAATATTTAGTTAGTACTTGATTTGCTTAAATTGTTTTTGTACCATGGCGCGTTCGGGTTTCGATGTACAATACATACATACATACATACATAAATAATGTATGATGAATCCATATCTGAACTTCGTTTTCCCAGATGATCAGCCGTTTGGCCATAATTTGTCAATAAAACACCACTACGGATCATTTATGTTTTTTTTTCAAGCGGCTGATTAGTGATAAACAGTAAATTAGAAGTTCAATAGATAGTAAATTTCTCGGATCCTATGGAAACCTTTGCTCTTGTTTTATAAGCTCAGCATAGACCTTATCAAAAAAATCAGACGAAAAATTCAAATGTCTGGCTAAGTAACTAAAAAGTAAAAAATAAGCTAAATATCTGGCAGCAACAAGTTTCTTCCTCGTGTACATTTCTGCCTCACAATCAGCCAAATTTTCATGGGCTAAAGGTGTTACCGCTTAGCTCGTGTGTGCTACCTGACACATCGAACAACTCAAGAGCACCGAGATTCATGGACCTGTTATCATAAAGGGTTGTTTATTTTCTTACAGTTGTGAATGATGTTGACTGGTTTTGGAATTTCGCAGATAGTCAAGGTACAGTAGTGTTCGTAATATTCATTCAATTGACTGATAATGCTTTCTTCCGTGTTTTTGGCATATCAATGAAGTCGATAAGTTGGCGAAAAACACTTGAACCTAGAGGACCACACGCAAACCAAAGACGAAAACTGGAAAGGCTTTGCCAGACCATTAGAAAAACGACTCTAGGACGTAATGAACATGACCACCAGAATTTGGGAAGGATATTATGAATGAAATCTTCTTGCTTCATCACCATGCTGGTTAATGAAGATGAACTACAACACTTTAAAACGATTCTGCCCAAGACATTCTTGGATTTCTGAACACCCGCTGGCTAGACAGAAAATCCCGTCTGCTCCCCCACAAGACATCTATTGTTTTAACAAAACTTTAATGAATTATGCACATTAACATGATTGATCTTTAGTTTCAGCAGAGCAAATGATACTTTTCATAAACCGCCTGGTGCTCGTCCCCCGGAGAGAGAAAACAATAGGGTTCGATTTTTCTTTGGCATGAGAAATCTCCTTTTCCGTATTTACCAAGCGAAGCGAAATCATTGTTTGGAGTACCGTCTGTTTCCATAAATCCATGAGCCAAGAGGTTTTCTGAGGGACCTTCCTTTCGCCCCGAAAGATGAACTTCAGATCTGGCATATCCGTGGGAACTTTACCGAAGCCAAGAAGTCCGGAAAGAGTGGCAACCTCGAGGCAACTTCTGCGGGGTATTTTTGTTTTAAGTCTTTTGTTTTTCAACTGTTAGCGTCGGTTAATGTTACAATAAGATCGGAGCCATAAGGCGACAGGCGACAAGCTAAAAGCTTAACGCCAAATGTAACAATAAAAAAAATAAATAATAGGATAATCGAAAATTCAAAATGTGAAATAAATGTCAATTAAGAAATCACTTTGGTGTTGCTTAATAGATCAATCTGCTGCAATTTTGTTTTGGCTCTTCTTGGCAAGGGTCCTCTTCAGGCCGTAATTAACCATAAAATAGCGACATAAAATCTCTCTCACGTCAAAGAGCCAAATGTGCAGCAAAACAGCAAATCTCATCACGAGCGTTCACTTTAAAGCACACACGGCAGGATTTTTCGGTTTTCAGCTGATATATCTCTCTGCACACGGAAACTCGTAGTTCAAACAAAAACCGAAATCCAAGTAAATCTCGTAGACGGCTCACGGTCCCTGTACAAAGTCTGGCATTATCCTGCGGCAAACTATTCAAAGATGTTCGGTCTGGGAAGAGATTCTTGAAACTATTTAGGTTGCGCGATAAGCAGCTGACTAAAACACCGCCGTTTTTCCTGGCTAAAAATGTTATTCGGGAAGTCGGTGACGGAACGGTCTGAACTATTTTGCACGTACTTCCTTTTCGTTTTTGATGTCCGAAACCATATAGTGATATTCCCAAAGCAGTTTTAGGGCTTTCAAAAGAAAACCCGAGGGTCTTTCTACATTAATTGCTTCCCGATTCTCATCTTTGATCGAGGGCACGATCCTGATCAGGTCAAAATATTGGGGTCGTATCAGGTCAAAATATCAGGAAAAAATACTGGTGCGGAGATTGCGATCCCGTGTAGAAAGAAATTCTGTGAAAATGAGAATCTAGTGACTGAAAATCTACAACGGGATCTGAGGAAAAGAATTTGCCAAAAATTGCAAATTTAAAGGTCCTAGAAAATGTATTGTTTTTTTTTTTAGCGACGACCCGAATAGAGCCCTTGACGAGAAGGGACGAAACAATCTGTTTATGACCACTAAACGTGATTCTCAGTCAGCTTGGACTCAAGGAATACCTGCACGTCAATTAGGAAATCTGTGTTTATTTTGAGAAGAGTGTACGGTATATCAGATAGGGAAACAGACAGAACATCCGCCACTGATAATGACATATGAACAAGCCACAAAACAAGAAAAAACATAGCTGAAAAAAGAATAATGATACAACTCGGGAATTCATTGAGAAGAGAGCTTGCAAGATCACTCAAAAAACACCGTCTCAAAAAGTGAGCCTTAATACCCTCCACATATAATTGCTTTCAGAACAAGAGCTACGTGCTCATCTGACACTTGTCATGAGTAGGTGGTGAGAGAAAGTAGATGAGAACGTCGCAAATACCCCTTTCAACCCCCCGAGATCTAGTTTCACTCGAGTCTGAGCATTTCCGGAATCCTCCGGATCATCTAGGCCAAATGACTTCCTTCCAAGTTCAAATCCACCTGCTTGATCCCTCGACGTGGTCCCCGGAGCCAGTTGAAACATAGTTGCCTACCGAATAATTAATGAGCGGACGAGATTCACTCATTTTCTGCGTTTATGAATTATGTTGCCTGATTTTTTTTTTCTTTGCAGAAAAAGATACAGTTTTGTTCGTAACAATCGTTTCTGTGGAATTACACTCTAAGAAATACACATGTTTGCGCATCGTCGTGTTAAATGTTATGATAAAATATCTACTATGACCTCCAATAGTGCTATGTTTCGTGGCAAAACTTCTGTTATGACCCTTTTAAATGTTAAGTTTCCGAAAAGATAACACCGGGAACCGACCAGTAGAGACCGAGATACGACGAGACTAGAACTAGTCTGCAGAATTTGGTTTCGTATGTTTAAAACCAAAACCCGATTAACCCACGAAGCTTAAACCTTCGGTTTACGTCTGACAGAATCTTGCAGTCATTCCATTTCTTGTGTGTAGAAAAATCTCGATTTGCCTACGAGACATAAGCATTCGGGATTGGCTCGACAAACGTGTACGGACTTTGATTTACGCCCAAAAAATTAATTTTATCTTTCACGTATAAAGAGCCCGATGTGCCGACAACAATACCGACGCCCAGCAAAAGCACTAAGAAGTCTATTTCTTCTGTGTTTTGCCCGACACGACTGTAAAGAACTTTATTTCTGGCGTGTGAATAGAAGCCGATGTGCCGACGAAACTTAAATTCGGGATGAGCCCGATAAACAATTACAGAATTAAACGTTTTACGAGTAAAAGAACCCGAAGTGCCGACGAGAATACCGACGCCCGACAGTGCCATCCAGCAATTTGATTTCTTCTGTGTTTAGCCCGACAAGACTGTGCAGGACTTGATTTCTTACATGTAAAAATAACTTGATATGCCGACGATACTTAAACTTCCCGGGTGCACACGACATATGTTTGCAAAACCCGATGTGCCGACAAGACAACCGACGCCCAAAAAAGCATACAAAATTGTATTTCTTCTGTTTAAAAAGAACCCGATGTGCCGATGAGAATACCCGAGGCATAATTTATTATAATTATTATACATAATTTATTAACGATTACGCATAATTAAATTTCTTCAGTGTTTTGCCTCACAAATGTTTGTAGAATTTGACTTCTTGTGTGTAATAAGAACCCGGTGTGCCGACGCCCGACAAAAGCATCCCAAATTATAGTTCTTGATGCCCCTGCTTGCATGACATCTTCTCACTTTCTACAGACGTAACTTTTCCAAGCTTTTCACGTGCCGCAACGGAAATGCAGGCTTTCGTTGAGATTCAAATTCTCCGCGTCCTGATGAATTTTGGGTTGTCCCGCAAGCAGCGCACTAGTGCCCCGGGTGAAAAACTGCAAAATCCCTTAGACGAGTCAAACTATTTCAGTGTATTCAAACATAAGATGCAAAAAACAAGCTGCATTTTCAGTTAAACTTTAAAACACACTCTATTCTCTGTGTAATTATTAGTATTTATCTGCACTCACACACTGTGGCAGATCTGTGCCAATTTTCAGAACATTTTACGACAACATTTATTTAGCACCAGCTCTTTTGAGCAATGACCCGTCCAGAGACTCCGATGGCTTTGCTAATACTACTGTCAAGAATCCCCCACGGAAACTTACGAGAGCAGTGTCAGAGCACAACATACTTCAGATGTTGTGAGTCTCAGAAAACAAGACGCTCTAAGCCCTTTAGCTACCCTCCCCTGGTCAGGGGTATAAATACTACAAGACTAACTTTATAATCCTTCTTTTTTTATGACGGGAGATCCCTCTGAAACAAGACAAAGATCCGACAGACCCCAGCCTTGGCCCGTTGCCAATCCCTGACTGCATAGACAACGCTGGAGCCAGTATTCACTCAGCTGCATAACTTGCCATGAAACAAACCATGCCGACTCGGATAATTTACAACGCCAATAGTTATTGAATTACTGCCTGTTATCAATTTTCACGGCGTGCGGTTAAGCAAAAAAGAAAGATCTAAATGAGAAATCTTCAAAGCCTTTTCATCACGCTGGCCATCTACCTATTGACAGTCTTTAGCTACCGAAAAAAGGCAAGACTGGTTGTCTACGCATATCAGGTTCAGATCACGATTTGTCTAAGTCTATTGAGGAGGCTTTGTATCTGAGATGACAGAACGACAGCGGCGTTAGGTTTCCGATTTAATCTTCCATTCTTAAACGTTCCAGTAATGAAGTTCCACTAGACAAAAAATCTAAGCGCGTTACTTGACAGGCATGACGGCCTTAGTTCCCGCTCAGGTAACAGGGTTCGTCTTTCCGAGTAAGCCAAGACTGCAGACAGGTCGGTCATCCTTCAATCAAATCACATGAATTAATTTACGTACCGTAAATGACTTTTTAGACCGTTGTTAACTGTACTCTAGAATCCTGGTAGTTATGATTTTCGATAGACTGACCTACACGAAGAATATCCATCTTGATTCGTAGAATTGCGACACTGGGACTTATGCCAGTTAAACTCGGAAGTCCCTTATCATAACCTGGACTTGTTAACCGTCACCGGACTTATCGCCACCGTCGGTTTTGGTCCATTGTCATCAACGATGCCCATTTCTAATAGCAACTAATTTCGAGCAATTAAGACAATAAAAATTAAAGAAGACATTCAAAATAATAGCAAGATTGAAGTGTTTGCACAACGACGACATCGAAAACTCATAGATATGAGCTTGCTAATTATTCAATGATGATTTGTACCCGAATGGATGGGATTTGAGAATCCTGGCCTCGCTGAGCTACTGAATAGAACGACGTGGCGTCCAAAGGAATTGAAGACTTTGCAAGTGAATGTTTAAGCAGTTGTGCCACTGCTTTTGAAGAAAGGCTTTCACGTACCCAAACAGAGAATAGATTTGTTTACGAGAGTCCGTCTTTATAAAGGTCCCTCGACAGCAAGAAGCTTATGCATTAACTTCTTTATTCTCTTCGACTATTCTTAATCATCCGATTCACATTTTTGCAGAATTTCGTTCCTATAGCCTATACCGCAATCAGTTTAGTGGTTTCACGGCTCTATCGTGATTAATATAAAGAAATCAATTTAAAAATGTATCTGGGATGACACCTACGATACGTCAGATTTTTCAGAGCAAAGCTAAAGCTGCATTTTCTTTTTAAGCCCTGTGGTTTTTAACTGTTTCAGACATGCAACAAAGGTTAGAAGAGGTAGCATAATTCAGTAGTAAGAAGTAAATTTACGGTTTTGGGGATCCCAAAACGTAAGAGCAGGGATACTTATGACTTCGTAAAAGTTATCTGTCTGTCCGTCCGTCAGTCAGTAAGCATGGTAACTCTCGAAGGGAATGAGATATTTTGATGAAAAATGGTGTGAGGACTCTTTGGGTCAAGGGAGAGGTCGAGTTCGTAGATGGGATCTGTAGCGGGGGAGGGATTTCAAATTAAGGGGCGAACAATTTTTTTTTAAACAGATAATAAGATAGTCGATTTAGGAGCAAGAAGACATGCTGAACACGAATTTGAAACCCGTTTTCTCGCCGGACAAGTAGTTTGCCCGGAATCCGTCCGAAACCGGAAAATTTGTTAAAAGTAAAATTTTATCCGAAGTTGATTAGAGGTTCGATTTAGGGGTAAGATGATAAGCTGCATTCGTTTTTAAGCTCTAGTTTTTGCCGAACAAGTAGTTCGCCCGGAATCCGGTCGAAACCAGAGATTTGGCAGAAGTAAGGCAGGAAGATTTGATCAGTTTCGTCAAAGTAGGTATGACGTACAGCCTAGGGGCAAATACAAAAATGGTGAATCCATATCTGAACTTGGTTTTCGCAAATGAATAGCCATTGCCCTTCTTGTGTTTCTAAATCTTAACGGTAAAAATGTTAAAGGAGTCTGGCGAAGACCGGATATCTACAAGACCAAATTGTCTGGATCAAATATTAAATTTTTGGAATCCCATGGAAACTTTGGTCTTGGGTCTTTTTGACCAGTACGTGAAGTGAGGAAAGTCAAATACGACTAGGCAAGTCCTGTTGCTATCAAATATTACAATATTACAGAGGAGATGATACAGTGTGTTCTTAATAATCATTCCTATCGACTGGCTATGATTTCTTCCAAAGAAATCAATCAACTTCCTTAACGTCAGATTTTAAAATGAAGAATTCCCTGTAAATTCAATCATGATATGCATAAACTGAAACTGATAACGTCCTTAGACTACACACCCTAGCCTATTGTTTCAGCGTCAAAAAATGCCCATTTTTTCTCGTTTTTACCAACAGGCTTATTATTATTATTGGGATCCCAAAACGTAAGTGGAGGGATACCTATGACATTGCAAAAGTTGTCCGTCCGTCCGTCTGTAAGCACGATAACTCTTGAAGGTAACGAGATATATTGATGAAACTTGGTGTGAGGATTGTTTGGGTCAAGAATAAGGTCGAGTTCGTAGATGGGCTTTGTAGCCCTATCTTTAGGGGTGGGGGAGGGGGTTTAAATTAAGGGGTAAACAAAATATTTTTAAACAGCTAATGGGACAGTCGATTATGGGGTAAGAAGACATGATGAACACGATGGTGGAAACCATTTTCTCGCCGGACAAGTAGTTCGCCCGGAATCCGGCCAAAACCGGAAAGTTTGTTAAAAGTAAAAGTTATATTTGAAGTTGATTGGATGTTCGATTTAGGGGTAAGAAGACATGCTGAAAACGATGGTGAAAACCATTTTCTCTCCGGGCAAGTAGTTAGCCCAGAATCCGGCCAAAACCGGAAAATCTGTTAAAAGTCAGAGTTTTATTTTAAGTTAATTATATGTTCAGTTTAGGGGTAGTAAGACATGCTGAACACGATGGTGAAAATCATTTTCTCGTCGGGCAGGTAGTTCACCCAGAATCCGGCCAAAACCGGAAAATTGTTAAAAGTCTTCGTACTTGATTAGATATCCGATTAAGGGGTAAGAAGAGATGGTGAATCCGTGTATGACAGTCATTTTGTACCCGGACATATAGTTCGTCCGGAGTCCGGCTGGAACCGGAAAATTTGTTTCAAGTTAAATTTTAATTTGAAGTTGATTCGATTTTCGATATAGGGGAAAGAAGATACGCTGAGTTCGATTTTAGCTTCTTTTTTTTTGCCGGACAGGTAGTTCCGGAATTCGGCCGAAACTGGGAAATTCGCAGAAGTAAGGCAGGAAGTTTTCGTCCAAACAGATATGACTTATAGGGGTAAACACAAACATGCTGAATCCATATCTGAACTTGGTTTTCTCAGATGATTAGCTTTTTGCCTTAATCTGTTTCTGAATTTTAATAGTAAAAAGGTTCAAGGAGTCTGGCGAAGGCTGGATCTGGCGTAGACAAGACCCAATTGTCTGGATCAAATATTGAATTTTTGGGAATCCAATCGACACCTTTGGTCTTAAATTTAGTTTTCACTTTTGTTGCACTAGTCTGTCACGTAAGCACTGTCGACTGAGTGTAAATTTCTAGAACTGTACGCTATGTCATTGTTATTTATCTACTATCCTTCAAAATGGAAGAGTAAGTATAAAACTGAAAACATGAATTCATTTCACGAAGAGTCACAACTAATATGTTTGGTTCATTTCAATCACATTTGTTACTTTTTGATCTGACAGGATATTTTCGTATTCATTTGTATACCCTTCTGTTTTGAAGGATGATACAAAAATAATAATAACGATAATATATAACATACATTCTTACACCAACAAAACGGTCTTAAAACAGACTTTTAATACAAGAGGTTACAATAAGCAGACATGCCGTTTTATAAACAAAAACGGCCACCAGCAACGGAGCACAACATTTTTAGAGTCTATTGTGCCAACATTTTGATGGTTTATTCTGGCCCTTGGTCACATAGAAGGGAAGTTCTACGCATATAACATCAAAAGGCAAAAAGATAGTCGTTCTATATGTCATTAGACGAGCTTGTTATAGGGGATCGACTAAAAACCGGAACGAAACGGTAGGGCACAGTGCAGGAGGGATGGTACTGAAAACGGGACCGCGAAAAGGAACGACGCACCATCATTTCTTCGTTTAGTAGCTTGTTTGGCACGATCTAAGCACACCCGCACATGACTAGGATAGGAATCCTGTTCCTTCAAACAAGGGTCCACGATTGGTTGTGCCTCAATGATTTTTCTTACAAATGTAGGACCATGCACGGCCACGATTAAAAAAATACAGCAGATTTAAAGGAACAGAAAACTTGCCTCAAACTTGACTCGGGGAGCTAGCTGACATATCAAGAATGTACCCTAAGTCGATGGAGAGTAAGAAAAATTCTCGTTATGACCGTTGCAGTTTCCGGGCAGTTTTCGAGAATTCGACTTTTGAGTTAGTAGAAGAAAAAGCAAAAGGTTTGTGTGCCGGGAGTAGGAATCGAACGCACGACCTCTTGACTACTATCCCGATGCGTTAGTCAACACGGCCAAAGGCGAACTTTTACAGAGCATAAGTGCTTAATACAGTGCATAAAGGGGCAAGGGCCTGCAAGCTAGCTTTGGTAACACTATGGAGGGGGGTCCTGTCGACAATAAGTCCCTGTATCTTTGTCTAAGCCCCCCAGGTCGGTTTGATGGCCGGAAGTTGCGTAGTCAAGTTTTCTGTGCCTTTAACAAAACTACTACAAGGGGGTCCTGTGCAGGAATTATCTGGAACTAGCGTAATATATATATATATTTTATTTATAACCCGCCAAATACAGAATGTGGTAGCGGTGTAAAGGGAATAACGCGAAGTAACACAAGATAAATAACAGTATTAACACACACAAAAATTTAGACATAATTACTAACTGGGCCTGAAAAATTCATGAAAAACATCATATACTCGAAGAGCAGGATGACGAGATGTAGATAGTAGTGACGCTGAAGTTTTCTCGAGTGAGCGAATCACATCTTGGACGCCGAACTTCTGAACTAATTTGTGGTTGTGGCAGGAACTAGGAAGATACATCAAAAATTTACAATGATTATAGTAACACGTCTTCAAAGCTTTAGTGTATTTTTTTTCGCAGAATGTGATAAACACCGGAACAATACAAAATGTAAGGAGTGCAGAAAGCGCCAAATACTAAAAGAGGGAATAACGGTGAATCTACCCTCTTTTACTGGCGTGCTTTCTGGTCCAGCGTTCCCCTTTTTAGTATGTCGTTCCCGTTTTTAGTACGCTTACCCGTTTTGAGTACTTGTTCCTCCTGCACTGTGTCCTTCCTGTGCCCTTCCTTCCGTTCCATGAATGCATTTGGAAAATAAAACAGACTGTGCACTGTTGACTGTAGTCTGAATGTTTTTTCTTAGATGTTTGCAGTTTGAATTTCAGGGCGTGGTCTCTAGAGGGCCGATTTTGGCTTTTCCAATGTAAAATGCCAACGTGTATTATTTGTAGGTATATACACGTAGCTAACTCAAGAATATACGAGTTAACTACTTTTGCTCCAATTTCTCTTTTATAAGGTTTGAAGCCAAGCTGACCATTCATTTCAAATACAATAGAAAAAACGAGATTTTCGGGTTTTTTTCTTGATCAGCTAGTTACCCCTCCAAGATGATGTGCGAGAGATAAATTAATTTCGGATATTTCAAAACTAAATCATAAAATCCACAACAATCACAACAGGAAAACGATGCGGAACGAACAGACAAAACGACGACATGTAACTAAAAACCAGAAACGGTGCGGACTGAACGACATGCAGATAAAAATAAAATAACGAAAGATAAAATGTGCGTGTTAAAAGTGTCGTTTTAGTTACATGTCGTCTTATGGTCTGTTGGTTCCGCATCGTTTTCCTGTTGTGATTGTTGGGGATTTTATGATTTACAGTAGTTTTGTTTTTTTCGCTGAGGACGGTTTGCCGGAAGTGCAACCGAAATATCTGAAATTAATTTATCCCTCGCACATCATCTTGGAGGGGTAACTAGCTGACCAAGAAAAAACCCCAAATTCTCGTTTTTTCTATTGTATTTAATTTCTCTTCTTTTTTTTATGTGCTGTGGGGGCACAAATAAACAGAAAATAAAAAGGACATACTTCTTTGTGTCATTTTCATTTATTTATGTCTAGACAAAAACACACAACTAATACGACTAACTTGCCAAGTAAGCACACGAATGTGTGCTTTGCTAGCTAAGGATACTAACTATTAGTAAAAAAAAAAAAGCACAATTCTGAGCACCCCTACCTTACTCAGAGCCGTTCTTTCTGTTTTGTCATGATTTAAGACTGCAGAAAGAAGGTCCAAATTCGGACTAAAGTAGCTTATGGGAAATAAAAACTACGCCTAAAAAATAAAAAAAGGGCGGACTTACCTGCAGCAACATCTGGTCTTCTTCGGATTGACGATGGTTTTCGCAAACATGATTTCACTAAACTTATGTTCCCACAGCTTCAGAGCGGGAATGGAAAGTGACAGTAAAAAAGAAGGAAAGGAAAGGCGTGGGACACGAGGAAAAGAGCTTTTGCCAAGGCGCAAAGGAAAAGGAAAGGCGGAAGAAGCGGAGGAAAGGACTAATTATTGGAGGAAAGTTTGATTGAATTTCTACTGAGAAAAGGAAAGAAAGGTTGTTTTATTAAACAACTACAAAAGGGAGGAAAGATTGGTTTACTCGGACAAGAGGTGAACCGTGGTTTTCCACCTGTTCCATATTTCCATTTTATCTCGGTGAGCATTTCCTTTTTTTAGTAGACTTTTCCTATGCACCACTTTTTTCCTTCCCTCTTTTAGGCCATCCGGGCTCAAGTCACTATGCGAACGAAGGCATGAAGCAGTTATGAGGTTTGGGAACCAGTGTCTTGCTTCCGAAAGGCACAGGCAGATCCTTCCCGACTTTGCGGCGCTTACGGTAGATGGTCCCGTGACAAGAAGTAAACCAGCCTCAAAAGTCACCCTAAATCAACCACATGCAAACTCCAGCGAGCGATACAATGCATCTTTTGTCCCCTACTTTGTTCAGCACTACAATACCAGATAATTCTCGTCTTGTTTTTGTGTGTGTGCTCATTTTAACTGTTTCTTTTTTTAACTATGTCTTGACAATGCCACTGCTATTTTGTAAAATATTCTGGCAAATTACAACGATTGATTGATCCAGTCAAGTCAAAGCCCACTATTATTTTTATTTTTATTTTATTTTTAAATTGCCGTCGAGGTTGTTATTCTGATATGAACCGAGATGGAGGTATGTTAACTACTATAACTTTTCGAACAGAATATTTTTTTTAGGACTTATTTTTCTTTTGTTGTACTTATTTGCTATGTTTGTATGGAATTTTTATTTAGTGAAATGGCAACTCTAGCCTACTACAGAAATGTGAAAACGACTACAGTTGCGATCCGTGCATTTCAGTTTATAACAATGCAAATAACGCTTTCCATCAACTAGTATGACGTCATCACTCTCGTGCCCTGCATCACTCTCGTGCCCCGCATCACTCAGGTGCCATTCCGCCCTTTACTTGCGAAACCTAACAAGCGCAAATTAAGATACGCTAAAATGTTCAAAAATGTCAAACGCAAACCACAGATATTTTTTTAATTGAGAAGCCGCTTTTAAACAAACGTTCAACCACATTGTGCAAAGGGTTGAGCAATTTTAAAGTCATGTTTAACAGCAAAATCACAGAAAATTAAACAAAAGCGAGGTTAATATAGTGCCACCAAAAATGCAAAAAAAAATCCAATCACATTCCCACAAAAGCGACCAATAATTCGAAGTTAAACAAACAAATTGTGCAAAGTAGCCATGACCAACAATTTAGTTCAAATCAAACAAATTAAAGCTATAATGCCATCAAAATGCAAAGTTTCAAGACACCACGTCCGCAAAAGCATCCAAAAAATAATAAGTCACTTTTTGAATGGAAGCAAAACAATAGATAAAAGAATAGGATTACCTCGAGCATTTTTCCCACGGGGATACAACATAGACTTCTGCTGATTTTCGAGATAAAGAAAACCCCTAGCCTACTGGTTTCAAAAGGCTTAGGCAAGCTAGGACGAACTTTCTTGGAGCGATTATAATATAGGTTAGTTCTAAATTTTGGCGGAAAGTTTGAAACTGTTTGAATCTCCTTCATTAGTAAGCAGCAAGAATGTACCAGGAACCTCGGGTGGGGTGACTTTCCGACATAAATGAAAGCATTACTGGCTCTGAGCAGGATCGGGAGTGGCTTTAGCTTTCTTGGAACAACTGTAATAGCATGGTTGGAAATTTTGGAGGAAAGTTTGAAACTGTTTAAAGCTCGTTCACCGGCAAGAAATAAAAATATACTTTTATTATAAATATTATATTATTATTATATTATTATATTTATTAGTCTTAGTTTTTATTTTATTTTCGTTGTGCAACATTGTCAGTGCTAAAGTATGCCACCAGGCATGTGCACTGGTCCGTGATTTTTATCTATGTTTGTTGTAATTAAATAAAACTATAAACTATAAACTATAAACTATTATAAATAGACTTCGGGTGTGCTTACGAGATAAATGAAAGCAGTAATGGGTCTGCGCAGGGCTGGGATCAGCTGTGGCTTTAGCTTTCTTCGAACAACTGTAGGGACTTGGTTTGAAATCAGGGATTGACTCAAGCTAATTCATCATGCAACTTTTCCAGAGCAAGAGTATACCATACACTTTGGCTGTTAGAATAAAGACAGGCACTAACCAGACTTGAGCTGGTGGCTCGGATAGGAAAAATTGAAATTCCTCAATTCAACGTTCTTGGGACAGCTGCATCAGCTTCGTCTGAATTTTCGCCGGTAGTTTTACATTGCCTCTAGCTCCACAGTTCAATTATCTTGTTATTTCTATCCGATTTAAAATCGACGCATCTGGTAGGAAAGCAGTACTGTTAGGACTGTTTGACTTTAGCAATCTTGGAACAACTGTAATAGCTTTGTTCTAAATTTCTTGCAGAAAACGCGAGTGACCTTTCTTTGCATTTGGAACGGATGTAAGAACTATGTTAAAAAAATTTACGGAAAACGGCTTTGGCTTTTTTGGTCTTAACTTTGTTTGAACAACTGTAAGACCTTTGCTGAAAACTTCTGACACTGCTTTCGCTTTTATGGCTATAACTATATCGGAACAACTGTAACAGCTTTCTTAAAATTTTGGCTGAAAATTTGCTCAATAGGGAAGGCATGGTAGAATTCTTCGATTTTCCTATCCGACTTAGTATCCGATGAAGCTACTAACCCACTGTCACTGCATTTTAACCTTCCTTGAAAGAACATTTTTGGACGTGAAGCACGCCCTTCGTTTCTAGATAAGAGCAAAAATTTATTCAAACCGGAAGTTCCTTGATCCAATTTTCAGGGGAGGGGGGGCGGAATGCCGCAGGTTAGAACGAAAAGTAGACGCTTCGGGCTTCTGGAAACTCTGCTTTTAGAAGTTTATCAATTCCGGTACATTGTGCATGTAGTGTCCTTTTGGGTGACGAACATGAAAATTTAATAAAACGTAGGAAATGATTAACGACAATAATAATATTCTGCTCGAGGACAAAAGCTAGATGGTGCTCACCCAATCACGGCAGTTTCTGATGATTTTCTTTGGTGGCGTGGAGGTATAAGGTGTCATCGATGAGAAATCTGCACAAAACGGTAAATTTGAAGATAATAAGAATACGAAATTTAGAGGTTTTTTTTTAACTGTAACCCTCAACTAGCCAATCTGTTAGAAACCTAGGGCGGTTGATATTTTCTCATCAAGTAAAGTCTGCGAAGAAAGACAAATTTTAAAGGACCCCTCTTGCTTATTCTGACTTTTAAAATGTACCTAGCTCCGCTGGAATTGTAAGCTTCCGAAATCCCCGTCTTTCTCCATTGTTTCGTTTTGTGCCTACGAATTTTTAGCGCTTTTTCGGCCGTGCCGAGTTTTGCCCGTCATACAGCGCAAAGTTTGCCGGAATCTTCAACGTCCGCTGATAACTCTTTCACACAAAAGGATATGAGAATCTTCTGTTTTTGACTTCTTTTATTTGCTTAGTTTTCCCACTTTTTAAAGACGGCGGGTTCACTTTTCAAATGTTTTTCGCCCAGCCGCCGCGTCGGAGAGCAGGAAGACTGGACATACTCGACAAGCGCTAACAAGAAAATCGCTAGTTTTTAGGTTGAAAGATATGGTATTTTCGGAAAAGTTTTGTCTGATCCATTTCATAGTGGAAAGATCATTTCTAGTAACTGTGCTTTAAGATAAGAAAAATTTATCATAGTTTTTTAACTGTAACCTTCAACTATTTGTTAAAAGCGACTCAGGACGGCTCATTATGTTCTCACGCAATAAAAAACCTTCAACCTGTTCTGTCCCTCGTAGGTGGATACAAAATGTCCCTGCAAAATTTGTCGTAAAATCCATCCTTTGATCCCACCGAAAATCAAATTTTCGGAAAACTACCGGTTCCCACTCCAGCTCCCCTCAACGACGTCCCACCCGATGCGGACCACACCATGACATATCTACCGGACATGAACAAGTATATTTGACAATACAATCCGGATACGTCTAGAAAGACCACCAATAAACTCGACTGATCGTTACCTGAAACCCTTTGTACCTTATTTCACCCAATATTTTAATCCTAGTCAAGTCAAATTATATTTTTAAGTTGTACGCAAGGCCGTATCCAGGGGGGGGGGGGTTAGGGGGTTGACCCCCCCCCCCCCGAAACTTACAAAAATAATCATTTTTACAGGCTTTTCCCTCGGATCTATGTCTTTTTTGTACTTTTTGGTCCGTCCTGCAGGCAACCCCCCCCCCCCCCCCCGAAGTAAATTCCTGGATACGGGAATGGTTGTACGTGTAGACGAAATGTCTAATTATGCAACGGTCATGAGTTATTTGCGTGAATGACGATCCGGTGCTAGCGTGTGTAATACACGCGATTAAGGAAATAAAATGCATTATTACTATTTATTAGATCTGACGTAAAATGTAGCTGACGTATAAGTTTTGCATTGTCAAATATGATTCGCAGTCAGCTTGGGCTGAAGGAATATATATTTCCCAGTATGACAAGAAAGCTATACATTTAAAACCCAATTGATAATGAATCTATGGTCCTTTTATTTCCATGCAAATACGTAAGGACTTGGCTACTTAACAGCCTATCTCTCCATGCAACAGATAAGTTTCATATTTTTCAAGAAGATAGAAAAGACAAATATTTTAAAACAAAATGATTAGGAATCTGCAGTCCTACTATTTCCATACGAATAAATAACGACTTGACAACTTTATTTTTCATGGCTTATTTTTCGATTCCAATATTAGATCTCAATGTTTACAATTAGGGCATGCGAATTTTTGTAGCCTCATGATTTTTGTTTCAGTAAGTTTTCAACTAACACTTTCTATTCAGGGTTTTCTAATTCATACTTCCCCAATTACGCACGTAGGCTACCTAAACAGTCAAATGACTTTAGTTGGGTAGATGTCCTTTAATCACCACCTTACTCCACCATTTTCCAATGCAGCGCTCCTAACGGAATAAAGTATGATTGAAAATGCTACTCCCGAGTTGACGCGTAATACTCTTATCATCGAAAAAAAGATTGCAAGAACGATACAATCCCGGAGGTGACGCGCAAAAATCCACCAGCAAGACACGGAGCGTGTTCCCCTACTTACCGTAGTTACTACGCATGACGTCCCGAATTCTGCCTTTTTGCCGTCAAGGCTGGAACGATTTTTCTATTTTCCAGCAGAATATCATCCCACGGGCGAATCCGACCAATCACGTTACACAGATACGTAGTTACACGCTTATACTATGCTACCGAGCATGGTAAGCAAATAGTTACTACTAGTTACTATTTCGAGAAGGTTGGAGCGGTCAGCGTAGTATAGCTTTTTACGAGGTTGGAAAGAAAGTGGTAACTAAAAGTTACTATTGTTAGAAGGATTGAACACGCTCACGATTGGTAACTCTAGAACTGTTAAGGTTCAACCCAGGAGACAACTATCGCATAATATTTTTTCTCGAACAGGTATGTAATGAATATCATCCTATGTCCCATCGGTAGTTATATGTTTTATTCTGGTAAATGTACACTGACTTTCTAGAGGTCGATATAATCTCTGTCTTCGACAAAAGCTGGATGAGTGAGACAGTACCACAGAGTAAAAGTAAACAAACGTTAACGGTTCAGTTCGAAAAAATTATAACATTCATTTTTCCTTTATGTCGGTTGATACCGGAATAACAATCTCGACGGGGATTTCCAAATGTTAACCTAGGTTCCGCTCGGTACATATTTTTCATAACCAACCTCGCCTTCGGCTAGGATGGGGTCGCTGTCGACCTACACTGTACAAAAAAATTCTTGCAGTATTTGCTACTGGGATTAATATTGTCTCTACTGAGATAAAACTATTTCTAATTCGGATTAATCTTATCCCAGTAGAAATAAGATTAATCCCAGTAGCAAAGACTGCAGTAAACTTTAATCTTTTCTCGGACAAACTTTTTACAGTGTAGTCGTGATTTCGAATCTCAACTCAAGTACTGGACCCTCGAAAAATTTCAGACGGACAACTAATGGTTGCATGCACACTCGGCATCGAATCCCAGCGTATTCTTCAAATCCCATTATTTCTAGGCCCAGTTTTATGGTTAACAGGGAAGTCCTCCGAGTCGGGCGCCGGTATTTGAATTTCATCTATGAACGTGGAAACACTGTTCAACATAGCAAAATAACACTAGAAAGTAGCGCCAAGTCTTAACAAAATTGACACACACTCGAACAGCAGCGATACTAGCACAACTAGCGATAGAGAACGTCCCTACTGAAACTCATTCACCAACGCTGGCTCCGATAACTTCATATTCTGAAGATTGCAAAAAAATGATACAGCCCCCATTGTTTCCTTGGTGTGTGCAGACCGCACCTTTGCTTTCCTGGAGATTTGTAAACCCGCATGTTTGTCTCGCTTTAAATGCCTTAAGCGAACTGGGCGGCGCTACGAGCATGGCCCGTTTGCAAAGCATGGAAAGTATAGGTCTGGGCGCTACTCCCTTGTGTTATTTTTCTCTGCTATCCAAGCACTCAAAAACGAATTCAATTTGCTTTTGTTTTTTAATCTTGTTAATACCATCTGTGCTATTAGACCAAGTCCTAATAAAGATTCAGAATTCCATCGTACACAAATGATGGAAGAAACTTTTTCATGAGAGGAGTCCTAATAAGGATCCAAAATTCCATCATACAGAAATATTGAAAGGAACCTTTTCATAAGAATAGGAAGTGCCCCTGCTAGTGGAACTATAGCCCACTGGACTGGATCTGATTCTAATAGGCCTGTACACACTGAAGATTTTAGTAGACAATTAGTCAGCTGCTTGAACTTGTTTCTGCTAGAGAGTCAGCTGCTTGAACTTGTTTCTGCTAGAGAGTCAGCTGCTTAAACTTATTTCTGCTAGAGAGCCTAGCGCAAGGACGGGCATAGAGTTGCTGATCCTTGGAACAGCCTTACCGAAGATGCGGTTAATCCTGAATCGATCAATAGTTTCAAGTGCATTGTTGATGGGATTTCTAACTCTGATCAGTTCGACTACTCAAAATTTCTTAGAGTTTTTTAGAGGCGAAAGCCTTTTCTCTTGGTTTGTATTATTATTATTATTATTATTATTATAGAGGCTATTTGTAGAGACTTGCGCCTTTTTCGAATCGAATCGTCGTCAGCAGAAGATGCTAAAATATGCTGGCCATTTACACGAATGAAATAAAATATATTACGGTTACTTTTCACTTTGTTAAATATCTCTGTAAAAAAGGGCACAAACGAGTTCAAGAACCTTGAGCTTCGTCTTTTGGCAGGTGCTAATTTATTCTGCCGTCTCGTCCTGCTATTTTTCGTGGCATCAGGCCTGTCAGCCGCAAACCCCTGATTTTTGGATACCCTATGCCAAACGCTGGATAGCTGTTGGTAGCCTAAACCTGACCTACCCCACTATAGATGAATTCTGATTGGTTGATTTCTGAGCTTCACTCAAATCATCAATATTTTATTGGGTTCAAGTGTCCAGCATTTGGCTTAGTGTATCCAGCGTTAGGCAAAGGGTATACCAAACGCTAGGTATACCCAGCGTTTGGCATAGGCTTTCCCAAAATCAGGGGTTTGTGGTAGACTGGAGCAAGGATTGAATGTTTTTTTTTGTTGCTATTAATAATAATAATAAACGCTCGGATTTACACAAGGTCTGAACCCACCTTAAAAATTAACGTTCGACTTACCGATACCACATAAGAGGTAGAACTGCTGTGCTGAGATGCCAAAGAGCATGCGCGTCGAATATTCCAAAAATGGGCGGGAAATCCACGACTTCTAACAACGTTGTCACTACTACTAAAAGCATCGTAGCGGCACACCGCCACACGTGGGGTTGCCGCCTCCTGATTATGAAACACCACGTGAGCCAGCCAATAATCTGCAGGGCTCCTGAATGAAGGAACTTGAATTAGTCAACTATAGAAAGCAAGCCTTGAGTTTAATAATGTTATTTATGACAGTTGTAGACCTATTATGATTTATGTGTGTGCTCATAAGTTGTATCCATGACCATACCTGCAAAGATACTGGTCGGTAGAGTTTCAAAAACCGCGTGCCACCCCATTGGAATCAACTGCCCGAAGAAACAGCAAACTCTCCATCACTAAGCCGATTCAAGAAAGAAATTGATGGAATGTTTCTTTCCCAAATGTACAACCCTAAATGTTTCTAAAGAACTTTGTAGAGGCTTTGTGGCCTTTTTTTGCAATATATTATTATTATTATTATACCAAACACATTTGATGTGAGCCATGATAAGTTTTTGGTGAATAAAAAGATTTGACTTTGACTTGCTTTATTTACTAATACAAAATAAACTATAAAAACACACAACCGCCCGGGGAACGCTCAAAAAGCCTGATGATGGACGACTCATATTCGACGGTGCAAAACGGATAAGTCAGCTACATTTTATTCGAGCTATATTTCGGCCCTTCTTGGCAAGGGTCCTCTTCAGGCTCAAGCCGCTCAAGCTGGAAAATAAACTTGTGGAAAAACAACTGAAGATTCTTCCTTAAATATCTGCTTTTCTGAACTTCTCCTATGAAAATTGGTTGGAGTTAAAGCTGGTGCTGTGATTTCATTCTGGACTCGGCTACTGTTTTTGTTGCTCGATTGGGTCGTCGAAAGGGTAGAGATTCTTCTGCATTTTGGTTTTAGAGTCACCTGTCTCTTCTTCTTCTTTCCAGCTAAGATGGATACTTGTTGGCGGCATGTATGGGCGATTAGTTCCGTACTTCGGTGATAGATGTTCCTTCAGCCCAAGCTGACTGCGAATCATATTTGACGGTGCAAAACGGATAAGTCAGGACGACTGATAAGATGGACGACTGCAATCCTCTGATTCTCAACCTATATTAAATTTCATAAAAAAAAAAGGACAAGACCACTCTATACTCTATACTCTATACCAATACCAAAATCTAAAAAGAAAAAAAATCTAAGAAAAAAGAAAGAGAAAAAAAAGAAAATTAACTCCCCTCTCCCAATAAATATTTTTTTAAGTTTTACTTTAAATGACCCAATGTGTTCAGCCTCCCGAACGACAACTGGGATATCATTCAAAATAGCCGGAGCTAGATACCTAATTCCGAAAGCTGCATGTGTGGTGTCTCGGTAATCAACAACAAAATTATCCGCCTCTCTAGTCGCATACCTGTGGAGTGAACGATTGCGCGAAAAAGTTCGGTAAAAAATGCAGGACATACATCATTCCAACATCGATACGCAAAATTTATACGCGATTTATCTATCTATTTATCAGATCTGCATCAACTCTAAGTTTTGCAAGCCCTTTCCCCAATTCGGAACACCTGAATTACTTAAGTACCTCCACTGGCAATGGCAAGGCTTTCGTAGCCGTGCTCGCCCGGAGTCGGTGTGCTCTCATTGGCTGAAAATAGCCAAAATAGGCACTTACGACAGATTACGATGGCTTCCGACAGCGCACGAATGTCAGTGGAGTACACACTTTACTTACTTAATAATATTCAAATAATATACGGATACATCAGCTACGATGCTTCATCAGCGATATTTCGTCAGGATGTCAATTTTCAGGACCAAAAAAACAAACAAAACAAAAAACAAATGTTGTACAGGTTTGTTTCCTTCACCTACGTTGACCCTGAAAATTGACAGCCTGACGAGGACCCTTGCCAAGAAGGACCAAAATATCGCTGATGAAGCATCGTAGCTGACGTATCCGTTGTATACATTATTTGAATATATGTTTCCAAGTCAGCTTGGGCTCAAGGAATATTTACTTAATAATGTACTTTATTTCCTTAATAGCCTGCATTACACACGCTAGCACTGGATCGTCATTCACGCAAATAATACATGACAATTACATAAGTAGACATTTCATCTATAAGTACAACTTAAAAATATAATCTGACTTAACTAGAATTAAAATATTGGTGCTTATATTCCTTCGAGAAAAGAGCAAAAATTGATTTAAACCGGAAGTTCCGTAATCAAATTTTTAGGGGGGGGGGGGAATGCCGCAGGTCAAAACGAAGTTTATCCTTCCGATATCCTTTCTCCTCCTTATGAAAACACAAGAAACCGACAGGAAAGGGTCGCAAGTTCAAAGGTTCCAAAGTTGTCCCCCGTACCTGCAACACATACGCGGTACCAGAAAAGCTTCGTTCCGAGTTTCACAAAAATTTATAATGATGGTGGTAGCTGTCTGTGACATTATTCCAACGTCCGTGTTCTGTTTTTGGTTTTCATTTATATACTATAACAGGTCTGTGATGACGAATTGATGATTAACTGTATAGATTTTAAAATGTGCATTATGTTTGACGTAATACCCAAATTTGGCATTGCCATGATAGTGGTTGTTTGAAATAAATTCGTTACGTTATGTTATGTTATATCAATTCCGGTACATTAGGCATGTAAGACTAAGTAGTGCCCTTATGGGTGACGTTTATGAAAATTTAATAAAACGTAGGAAATAGATAGATAGATACTTTAATTTAGCCGTTAGGCCATACACAAAATCATACATTTTTAAACACTTCGAGAGAGCGATTATATAAACTCACATGTAAAACGCTTTAAACTCCCACCACCAATAACTATTTACATCTCTTTAACGCTTCTTTGACAAAACTTCTTTGAGATGATGACGACAATAATAATGTTCTGCTCGAGGACAAAAGCTAGAAGAAGAAAATAAAGCTTACCTACAAATATGTTGAGCTGCATATTATAACCATAGCTGAACGACACGAAAAACATGGAATAAATATGATTGGCATAAAAAACCATGAACAGGACTGAGATCACAGAAACTACCATCTGTCGCTGAAGGCCAATGATCCTGGAAAAAAAAAATATGAATAACATTACAAAGATTTATCCGCGAACCAAAAAACAAGGCCACTTTGACCTCGTTTCTCGTTACGTTTCAGCATGACGACCTATTTACGAGGACCTGCAACCGCGTCGTGTCTGCTGTCGCATGGCAATACATTCAGTATACTTTCATTTCCCATCCCCACCCTCACGGGGTCAAGATAGTCAAGGCCCATTCACAACGGGTTTTAACTAATACTCGATACCAGCCAGTTCCGGAAATCGCTCGGAGACTGAGAATTAGCCAGGTTTCGCGCCGTTCGCAATTGATATTGGTGCCAGTTTCGGACACCAGCTAGTCTCGCACCCAAGTAGGAATCATTTCAACTTTTGAGGGTACTAGCCAATCAGATTATTTCGGGGAATATTGACGAATTTTCTTATTGGCTAGTTTCGAACCAAGCCCAATAGATAAAATCACATCCACTCCTTCCTGTCTTGAAAACCGAAAGTGAATTAGGTCATTGTTATTTCTGTCTGACGTAGTTCAGCATCAGCCAATCAGAACATTCCTGAGTATTCCCGTAAGTAATGTGATCGGCTATTACCCAGAAAAGTTGAACTGATTTCAACTTGGGTGCGAGACTAGCTGGTACCCGAAACTGGCACCAATATCAATTGCGAACGGCAGAAACCCAGCTAATTCTCGGTCTCAGAGCGACTTCCGGAATTGGCTGGTACCTAGTATTAGCTAAAACCCGTTGTGAATGGGCCTTCAAACACTTTGGGACCCAAACGAAACCTTTAGTCTTGTTCTCGTTTCAGCATGTCTAACCCGTTTTACGACTTGATTTGTCCCAGGAAAAACATTTCACTTCTCTGTTTTTCCAAGGAAAGAGCTTCTAACTAGGACATTATCGGAAAGCTCTTAGAAGGTTAATGCTTGCGGGGAAATCGCTATTAAGTCTGCTAAGTGTTTCAAGCACGCCAAAATTTACCTTCGCCAAAAAAGCCAACACTCCTTAATGGGGAAAGAGTTCACCGAAGTCAAAACTACAGAAACCGATAGGGGCAGACAGTTATCCATAAATCCTGAATTTTGGGCACCGTGGTCAAACGTCAGAGCCATGCCCCAACGTATAAGCATAAATATTCCTTCGGCCCAAGCTGATTGCGAATCATAGTTGCCTACACTGTAAAAAGTCTCTCCTTTATCGGGCTTTAGGAGTTGTGCATCACCGATTTCGGACATTTTTATTCATAATCCGGAGAATCTAAATCCGAATTCAGAGAGTTTTAATCCGATGCAGGACTAAAAGGCAAGAATGTAAAATATTGCAGTAGGCTATCATCTGCAATATTTTGTATTCTAGCGTTTTAGTCCTGCTTTGGATTATAATTCTCCGAATTCGGATTTTAATTCTCCGAATTGCGAATAAAAATGTCCGAAATCGGTGACACACAACTATTAAAGTCTGATAAAGGAGAGACTTTTTGCAGTGTACGCTAATCGGATAAGTCAGCTGAACTTATTCGAGCGATATTTCAGCCCTGCTTGGCTTATCATGCATCCAACATAGGCGAGTATTCCCTATCGGCAGTGGTTCCAAACCTTTTCCGTACCACGTCCCCTAATCAAAGTTCGAAAAGGTTGCGTACCCCTTTTCAGATCGTGAAAAATACGGTATTTATTGTCATAAATGATAACGCGTACATGTGTAGAAATGTGTACAAAATCAATGAGACATTTGAGACTGCTTTGTAGCTAAAATTTTGCCAGATCTCGTCTCGACGTCATTAACGGCAATACTTTTTACAGTCAGCCTGTTTCTGCGTTTGGTTTTGATATTATCCATGCTTCCATCAAGCAACATCGCAAACATTTTCGGTACCTCAGTTCGCAACCAGAATGGCAATTTTCGATTCTTCTTGAAACAATATTGTTTGGCACAGGAACATATTTTACGGCAGCAGGCTACCTATTTTGGAATCAACATTATTTCATTGAAATTCACTAGGGCTTGTAATCAGAGGCGTCACACACGGGTTGGCAATACCCCTCCCCCCAAAGTGGTCGGCCAGACGGTTATAAAGAAACGAGTCGGCGCGCGAGTTTTCGTAAAAACAGTTTTGTTTTTTGAAAAATAGTCGGTAAAAATGACCAGCCAGTCAGTAAAAATACCTTGCCCCCCAAAAAACATTTTGGCTAGTGATGCCTCTGCTGGTATTATTAGGCTTTCGGCAATCAAAAGTGACTGGAGCGAGATTTTGAAGCTGCAGACCAAACCGATTTTGGTACCTTCGCGTACCAATCAATCAATCAATAATTTTATTAACCCGTATAAAAATGGCACAGAACATGTCCATGAGGAGTGTATGAAAAACAATAAAGGAAAGAAAAAGACCAGACTAAATTAAACGACACACTACACAAACGCACTACAATACGCTTGCAAGGGTCTCTCTTGCAAGGGTATCGCGTACCCCTTTGGGTACGCGTGCCACCGGTTGGGAATCACTGCACTATCGGATATATGATAGTACTATCAGCGTAATACAAATCAAACATCAAGCCCTTCTCCACGGCAAAGCCAAACCCAATCAGAAACAGGCGACTCCAAAACCAAAATGTAGAAAAATCTCTACCCATTCGATGACTCAATCGAGCAAAACTAACCTATTGCAAAATAATACACTTCCATTCATGATTCACATTAATGTTGAAACTCCGTTCCAATTTGAGCCCAAAAGACCTTAAATATATTAGCTTAAAGAAAAAGAAGACTTGTTTTTACAAAACATCTTCTAAAGCCCTCGTAACCCACAACCTCTGCCCATTTATAAAAAAACGAGCAATTTCAATTTTGTGTGTGTTTTTTCGTACTGACAGTGTAGTTAAATGACTAACTGACCGAATTACACACTATTCCTCAGTTTTGAGGGACATAAATAAATAACGGTGGTTCAATTCCCGACAAGAACAGGAAAAGCATGAATTTTTCGGTTAATCTAAGTGACCAACAATCGGGTTCCAGGTATACACACTAAGTCCAGCGAGAAATCCCTCGGAATAAACATGGGTAGCCCTACAGTTCGGTTGAAACGCTACGGTATCCAGTAGACTGGAGCTAATTCAGAAAAGAGCAGTTGAGATTGCCTTGGGCCCAGCGCACCTTAGCTATGAAGATAGTCTTACACGTCTCAAATCAAATCAAATCAAATCATTTAATGTAAACAAGATACAGTCTCTCATAGGCATAGCCCAAATATGGTATCTTTTAGTCAAACAGTTAATACAAGAAAGATTTGTCAACGAGAAACACAAAAAGAATAGGATAAAACGCACAAGTTACGAATTGTTAAAAGTACGAACAAAACTCGGCACAAAGCTTCGAGAATAACGCTGTGACCTGGAGTAAACCGGTGTCAGTTTTGGAACTTTCGCAGCCGCCTCTCTGGGGAGTCGGGATCTGAGGGGGACAAAGGGAGGCGGGAGGAAGTTCTTGTAGATGGGGTGGAGGAGGAGGGTTGAGCCAAATTTTAGGCACAGTTTCTCTCGACGGACAAAAAGGGGGTCAAGTTTCGGGTTCCGGTCATCGGGTTCGGTCATTCCCTGAGCAATATTGCCTAGACACGATAAGTTTTGGCCATGAGTGGGTCAACTAACAACTTCATATGTTGCCCGCGTAAGGCTAGCAAAAGAACAAGAGCTAGAAGCCCATATGGCACTTGCAAGACTGGGTCAAAGGATGAAAATAGGAATTTGCCAATTCGTGTTTTTTTTGTTTTTTTTTATCATTTGTAAGCAAGACCCTTGAGATAGGAATGACCATGTGCGCTTTGAAATCCCAAGAATGAATCTTCTGGTAAAAAGTATTTTATTTTGTACTTGGCTGTGATGGTGCAGACTTGGAGGGCGCTAGAATTTCATCTGGAATCAAAACCGTCGAGGCAAAAATGACCATATGCCCTTTAAGATCAGGAATATATATCGTTATATATATATGAAATATATATGAAAATATATATGAAAACGTCATTTCATATGAAAACGTCAAGTTTTTATGTCGATTTTCTCGATATTTTTCTAACACGCAAATGATGGAATACTATAATCTTAAAGATCCGCTTATTATAATGAATAAAAAACTTCAACGGGTTGTATCAAATTTTTCAGGTCTCCAACATAACCTGTGCAGGTTTTTTCGTGAATGATATTTTTCTTTTTTCTTTTTTTTTCAATTTGTTAGTTATAATTAAACTGTAATTAAATTGTAGATACGTTTTAAGTATTTTCGGCAGTGTAGTTAGGCTATCTTTTGGCAGTTCATGAGTTGTAGTGTTTTAGCCGAAATTTGTCAGTGTATATTAATTTCTTTTTTACTCGCTATCTTTGGCGGAAATAGAATATTGATTGATTGATTGATTGATTGGTTTGGTCATAAGTTTTTTGTTTTTTTTTCGGTTAAGATACGCACTTTAAGGGAGCTAAAAAATCAATTTCTAAGCAAAACCCTTGAGGCAAAAGTGATTATGGGCTCATGGAGATCATGAAAATGTATATTTCCCGGTTAAGATGAGTGGGCTACTTTAAGGGATGATCTGGAAGTGACAATTTCTAAGTCAATCTTGTCAAGTCTCTAATGTTCAAGCCAAGTTTCATCGTCCTAGCCCATCTGGAAGTATCTTAACTCGAGATCACCGGAATTCTTCCGGTTGTCCCCTCCCCCCCCCCTACATTCATCGGATCCGGTCCGGACTTGATTTGGAACACGAGATCTTTCCAATGTCAAGTTCCGTCAAGATCTCTGTTCGAAAGATATACATACCTCAAGATTCCGGATTCCCTCCCCCCCCCCCCCGCCACGATGGTCGGATCGAAGAACTGACTATTTATAATCCAATCTTGTCAAGTCTCTAATGATCAAGCCAATTTTCGTCGTCCTAGCACGTCTGGAAGTACCTTAAAAACCGATCACCGGAATTCCAGACCCTCCCCCCCCCCCCCGTCCAATGTATCTAGGGCTTGTGCTTGTTCTTCCCACCAATTTTCATCCCAATCCCTCCACTCTAAGCGCGCCACAAGATTTCCGGTTCTCCCCTCCAACCCTCCACCCCCCCCCCCCCCCCACACACACACATTCATCGCATCCGGTCCATCTGAGTGGCAATGGTACATCTGAGACTAAAGGTCTTCCCAAATTCAAAGTTTCATTAAGATCCGATCACCCGTTCGAAAGTTGTACATACCTCAAGATTCCGCATTCCCCCTCCCTCCACTCCCCCCACGGTGGTCGGATCGGGGAAGTGACTACTTCCAAGTTAGTTTGGTCGGGCCCCTGATACGCCTGCCAAGTTTCATCATCCCAGCAATTCTGGAAGTGTCCTAACTCAAGAGCAGTGGACCGACCGACCGACCGAAAACTTACCCGACACTCGTACTCAAACCCATTATGACCGAGTAATACTAACTATATATTTTTTTTTTATTTATTTATTTATTAATAGAAAAAGACGATAAGCCGAAGCTTCTCTCTCTCTCTATCCAGTAGCTTCAAATGATAGAGGTGTAAACTCGTTTGTGCGGTACTTTATTCATTCGTTTAATAGCTTTTAGCCGTGTCTGCATTTTAATTTGCTGAAAGTTTGGGCTGAGATACCTTTGCTAGCAGTTCTTATTATTTTGGTCATTTTTTTTTCTTTTTCTTTTTTTTATTGCCACGTATTATATTTTCGGTTCTTCCTGTCCAATATGATTTGGCCAGGTGACTACGCTTCCACTTTCCCTCGGTGACGCCAACGGTCCTAACATCTCATATTTTAAATTATTATTTTTGTTTTGTTTTGTTTCAATGACCGACCTATATATTTAGCGTCACCTACACTTTCCTCTATCTCTACATTCAATTTTTTAATATTCTTTCTTATTTCCTCTTTCATCCCTTATTTCTCATTTTACCATTTTTCATGTTTAAAACCTTAAAATTTTCTTTACTTTTTCCTTTCTTAAAAATTCCTTCCTAATTTTTTTTTTTTTTTTTCATTTAAACTTATTACCAAAAGGGGGTTTTGTGCTGGAGGTCAATAAATCACTATCTACATACAAGAAAAAACTGCTAACAGCAAATCAACTAACAGCGGCAGTTTTGAACGGGAAATTCAAATTTCGGAAAATTAAACTTTAGGGTAGCTGAAAACTAATCACGTGTTAGCATTTCACTAACTGCAGCGACTGTCTGGGTTACCAGGTGTATAACGAATAATTATTTTCTGAATCCAATATTATTTTCCTGTAGGCTACAGTTTATACAAATCCTATCTTTAACAGTGGATCACCAAAGATCCTGAGAATATCCAGAAATCGGATGGAGCCAAGTGTCAGCAGCATCTGCTGTAGGCTAGTGAATAGTATCCATGATGACATACACTGAGCGCCGCAGGCGAAATTATTTTTAAATTCGCTTTTTCCTGCCCAATTTAACTATTACAATGCAGATTCTAGCTTTTAACGTTCTACCCAATCTTAAAGCACAACTCTTACTAGAAATGATCTTTTCCCTACAAAATGGATCAGAAAAAAGTTTTCGAAAATACCATTACTTTCCACCTGAAACTAGCGATTCTCTTGTTAGCGCTTGTCGATTGTATACAGCCGTCCTGCTCTCCGACGCGGCGGCTGGGCGCAAAAGATTTGAAAACTGAACGTGCCTTGGTTAAAAATGGAAAAACTAAGCAAATAAAAGAAGTAATAAACAGAAGATTATCACATCCTTATGTGTGAAAGAGTTGTCAGCGGACAATGAAGATTCCCGAAAACTTCTCGTTGGGTGACGGGAAAACTCGGCAAGGCCGAAAAATCGCTATCGTAGTTACGAAACGAAAAAATGGAGAAAGGTGGGGATTTTAGAAGCTTATAATTCCATATGGAAGGTAAGTATATCATAAAAGGCAGAATAAGCAAGAGGGGTCCTTTAAGACTGGCGTAAAACCCCAGCTAAATGACACGGCCTTCCTCAAAATAGAGAATATTACGAAAAGCACCGCAGGCGGAATTTTAGAAACATTTCTGATTAGAGCGACTTTTTGGGATCCAGAATAAAAAGTAAGGACTATCGATGAAATCATAGATCAGTCCTTTGTCTGCGACCAGCGCTTCACTCCACCTCTTTGAATTTTGAGGTTCGTGGTATCGAAACTTGGCAAGTATACCGAATAAATTGTTATACCAACTAAGTACAGACTGATAGCCTATCCGGGATTCTGTATAACCACCGAATCCCGGTAATTAAATCAATAGTTTTGGTATCGAAAAACTATGGAATAATATTTGTATTTGGTATAATTTCGCCGAAACTGGAATAAAAGTTGGGATTCGTGGTAACTACCGAATCCTGAAAATTTTACCGAATAAATTACAGAATCCCAACCATGATACCAATTAATTTTGAACCAATAGCCTATTCGGGATTCTGTGCAATTATCGGATCTCCATAAATATACCGAATAGTTCTGGCATCGAAAAATTACCAAACAGTTTAAGTAAATTCGCTCACCGAATTCTGATAATTACCAAATCCTGGCAATCATACCGAATCCCGATCATTATACTGAATAGATTTTGTACCAAGAGTTTATTTGGGATTCCGTGTAACTACCGAATCCCCGTAAATATACCGAACAGTTCCAGTTCGAAAAAATACCGAACAATTTTACCGATTCTCAAAAAGTTGGGGGGTGACACGGGGGACGCCCCCCCCCCCCCCCCCCCTCCCGATTATCCCAGGTTTACTAAAAAGACCGAAATTTAATTACTCTTTTGAAGGTAAATTCAAATTAGCTTTCGAATATACCTCAAAGCAGTCATTGCTTTGTATTTTGCCTCCTGAAACCTATTTAAGCCCTAAGAGCCAACAATGTTTTTGAAATCATTCGAAATCTAAATACAGTAAATACTCCTTGACCCCAAGCTGACTGGGAAACATATATTCAAACAACACCTAAAACGGATGCGACAGCTAAGATGCTTTGGCGGCAATATTTCGGCCCTCCTTGGCAAGGACCTTCGTCAGGCTATCAAACTTCCTTCCCCGACGTTGTCCCTGAAGCTTGACAGCCTGACGAGGACACTTGCGAAGAAGGGCCGAAATATCGCGCCAAAGCATCGTATTTGACAGTGCAAAACGGATACGTTAGCTGAGTTTTTATTAGAGCTATATTTTGGCCCTTCTTGGCAAGGGTCCTCTTCAGGCTCAAAGCCACTCAAGTTGGAACAAGACCTAAGGTTTCGATGGGATCCCAAAAATCTAGTATTTGATCCAGACAACTGGGTCTTGTCTTCGCCAGATCCAGTCTTCGCCAGGCTAATCATTAGAGAAAACCAAGTTCAGATATACCTCTATAAGCCATATCTATTTTGACAGTACTGACCGAAACTTCCTGCTTTACTTCTGCCAAATTTCCGGTCTCGGCCGAATTCCGAACGAACTACTTGTCCATCAAAAAAAGAAATTCAGAACCGAATTCAGCGTACGGTATCTCCTTATCCCTATAAAGAACATCTAATCAATTTCAAATAAAACTTTAGCTTCTAAAAAAAACAAATTCCGGACGAATTATATGTCCAGTTAAAAAATGATTGTAATATACAGACTCAGCGTCTCTTCTTACCCCTAAATCTGTCATCTAATCAACTTCAAATAAAACTTATTACTTTGAACAAATTTTCCGGTTTTGGCCGGATTCCGGGCGAACTAGTTGTCCGGGTAGAAAATACTTTTCACCATCGTGCTCAGCATGTCTTCTTACCCCTAAATCAAACATTTAATCAACTTCAAATGAAACTTTTACTTTTAACAAACTTTCCGGTTTTTGCCGGATTCCAGACAAACTACTTGTCCGGCGAGAAAATGACTGTCACCATCATGCTCAGCATGTCTTCTTACCCCATAATCGACTATCACATGGAATCCCAAAAATCTAATATTTGATCCAGACAACTGGGTCTTGTCTTCGCCAGATCCAGTCTTCGCCAGGCTAATCATTAGAGAAAACCAAGTTCAGATATACCTCTATAAGCCATATCTATTTTGACAGTACTGACCGAAACTTCCTGCTTTACTTCTGTCAAATTTCCGGTCTCGGCCGAATCAACTTCAAATAAAACTTATTACTTTGAACAAATTTTCCGGTTTTGGCCGGATTCCGGGCGAACTAGATGTCCGGGTAGAAAATGATTTTCACATTAGTGTTCAGCATGTCTACTTACCCCTAAATCGAACATTTAATCAACTTCAAATCAAACTTTTACTTTTAACCGACTTTCCGGTTTTTGCCGGATTCCGGACAAACTACTCGTCCGGCGAGAAAATGGTTTTCACCATAGCGTTCAGCATGTCTTCTTACCCCATTAAATGGAACATTTAATCAACTTCAAATGAAACTTTTACTTTTAACAACTTTCCGGTTTTTGCCGGATTCCGGGCAAACTACTTGTCGGACGAGAAAATGTTTTGCTATGTCTTCTTACCCCATAATCGACTATCACATTAGCTGTTTAAAAATATTTTGTTTGCCCCTTAATTTGAACCCCCTCCCTCACCCCTAAATGTAGGGCTACAGAGCCCATCTACGAGCTTGACCTTACTCTTGACCCAAAGAGTCCTAACACCAAGTTTCATCAAAATATCTCATTCCCTTCGAGAGTTCTCGTGCTAACAGACGGACAGACGGACGGACAGACGGACAACTTTTACGATGTCATAGGTATCCCTCCACTTACGTTTTGGGATCCCAAAAACAAATTTGTGGAAAAACATACTAAAGATTCTAACTTGGCGTTAAATAACTGACTTCGTGAATTCCTTTGTGAAAGTTGCTTGGAATTCAAAATGTTGTTGTGATTTCATTTTAGACACGGCTGCTGTTTTTGCTACAAACACGGCTACTTTTTTTCTCCACAAGTTCTTTTTTCCAACTTGAGCGGCTTTGAGCCTGAAGAGGACCCTTGCCAAGAAGGGCCGAAATATTGCTCTGATAAAATTCAGTTGACGTGTCCGTTTTGCACTGTCAAATACGATTCGCAGTCAGCTTGGGCTGAAGGAATGTTCAAAGCATCATAGCTGACATATCCGTTTTATGAATTATTTAAATACTAAATACAGGTGTAAACAGTCTTTGATCTAGATCTCTAAATCCCCCCCCCCCCCCCTGCGCACTGGCGGCGCCCCTGTCAGTAACACCTTATTTACTACGGATAGAATGCTAGAACCGAGGGGTTGCTCACTCGCTGGGCACCACTGTACACCGTCCCTGGGCACCGCTGGGCACCAGTACCACTGGCACCGCTGGGCACCGGCCGGGCAACGGCTGGACACCGGCTGGGCACCACTGTACAACCATTTTGGGAGTGAGCAACCCCTCGGCTAGAACTCCACAATGGTCCTTATAATTAAACAGACCCATCCACATACGCCATCTAAGTCGATATACGCAAATAAGCTTCGGAAACTGTTCGTTCGGCGCTAGGTGGCGTAAGTTTGCTCGGCGCTGTGCTGTAACAGCTTGGTGACACTTGGCTCATTTCCTGGCTTTTGGGGTTGCAAAATTAGAAAAAAGAAAAAGAACAAGAAACAACTAATTCTGAATGTTGTCGTTTTACATTCAGGAGATCGATTAGAGCAAAACAACGTGTATGATTATGTAACAGGAACCCTAATTGACCCCTAATTGCAGTCTCCTCACTCTCTCGAAGCTGCCACATTGGCGGATTTAAAAACAATATTGGACTACGATTGATGCTGTTTTGTTTGCGCAATAAGCAATTCTCACTAGCTTAATTTTTGTCCGGGTAGTGTAAAAGTTCTAAAACTGACGACTAGAATGTTCAGAATTATTTTGCACTTTCGACCGTCATCATGCCAAAAGCTGTTGCCTATTCACGCACTGGTGGAAGAAAGACTTATCACCATTCCCGGTGGAAAAGAAACATTAGTGACACAAAATACACGACGCGAAATAATGACTGGGCATAGTTATTACTGTCAGAAGTTTCGTAACAGATAACACAAGGATGCACGGTTTCATCAGATAACACTTGTAAGCTGTTATGTTTTTCAAAGATTACGCTTTAAAACCTTATGCATACAAGAAGAGCCGATACACCACCGAAAAAACATCTGCTGGCTTCTTTGTTTGTCATCATGACATCGGAAAGTCAGCAGATGCTTTTCTGGCGGTTTTCGACTCTTCCTGGCAATGCTTGTTATGCATAACGTTTAATGCCAGAGCAAAATAACACTAGGGAGTAGCGCCGAGACTTGAAAAATGAGACACAGACTTGAATAGCAGCGACACTACCACCACTAGCTATAGAGAACGTCCCTATTGAAACTCAATCAGTCGTGCACCAGCGCTTGCTCCAGTAACTTAAATTCTGGACACAGCAAAAAAAAAATACAACCTCCCCTGTTTCTTCGATGTGTACAGACCGCATCTAAGCTTTACTAGAAATTTCTAAGCCCGCAAGTTTGTCTCGCTGTAAATACCACAAGCGGAGTGGGCGACATTACAAGTTTCTCAAGATTGTGAAACATGGAAAGCATAGGTCTTGGCGCTACTCCCTAGTGTTATTTTGCTCCGTTTAATGCGTAACGTTCGCAAAATCACAAGAGTAAATTACAACTAGGGAGTGGGGCCAAGACTTGCAAAAGTGACACGCACTCGAACGGCAACGACACTAGCACCACTGGCGATAAAGAACATCCCTAATGAAACTCAATCGGTCGTGCACCATCACTGGCTCTGATAATACTGTTAATGACTAACTTTTCTTGCCGATGCAAAATCGCCCTGTACCTATATAGCGGAAGAGCCGGGAGCAGTATCACAGCTGCTCCCAAACATCGCCGTGATTGGTTAACAAAGGATTGAGTTGTTGAGTTTCAGTCGTTGGTGCACGTTTTCTCGTTCTTCCCGAGGATCACTGGCGTGTTTTGGACTTAGTCATATAGAGTCCTACCACAAAACAGCAGAAAAGAAAAGATAAAACCTCCCCTGTTTCCTCAACGTGAGGAGACCGCATCTCAGCTTTAGTAGAAACTTTCTCAACCCGCACGTGTGTCTTGCTTTGAATGTCCCGACCGTAGCGGACGGCACTACGAGTATGGCCCGTTTCCCATGAATGTAAAGCATAGGTCAAGGCGATACTCCCAAGCCTATGTGAATTCCTTTTTAATGTATATTCGTTGTATCAGTGTAAAGTGCAGTGTTGTTAAACAACAGTTCATGTGTTTTGTAGGGAGAGAAGCTTCGCCTTAACCTCTTTTTCTATTAATAAATAAATAAATTATTTTGCTCTGCAAAAATCAGAACAGATAACATACCAAGTGTTATCTGTCATGAAGCTTCTGACAGTGTTGTATGGATGCTTTAAGGTTCAAAGCGACAGAAAATAATGAAATCTAACCTTATAATTAGAGCATAGAAGGAAAAAAGGACCATCGCGAATGCTCCAACGTAGTCCAGCTTCTCCGTAACGAGTGTGTCGCGAGCATGAAATATTGCTGAACAGAGCCATCCGTTTACACATATCTGAAAAGAGAACAAGTGAGCAAGCGCTCAGACGTGGAGTGCAAAAGTAAAATGTTTATCAAATTTATATACAAACAGCTATAGAACCAAGACATTTCTCTTCCACAATAACCAAACAAGTATTGAAATAACGTTGTAATCACCCCCTTTTAAAAGCTTTAAATGTAAACAAACCGCCAGTATAAATCCAAAGAAATGTTGAAGATCTTGCACGAATAGCATTTGTTCGAACACTGAATGGTCTGCCTGCCAGTCCCACCCTTTAAACCTTTTCCATTGGCAAGGTAATAACAAGTGCAATAAACCAATTCGTAGCAGACTAATGCCCCCTTTGTCAAAATTCATTAAGAACGGCATATCATGGATCATATGACAAAACAGTCCAGTTTCCAACTGCGCATTAAAGATTAAAGTACGTCGTGTCGTCTTATTTGTTGATTTGCACCAAATCCTCATCCATAGACATATCTCCCCAAATATACAAGAGTTGACTTGACTTGACTTACTTTATTTACTACTAAATACAAAATAAACTATAAAAACACGCAACCGCCCGGGGAAGGCTCAAGAAGCCTGATGATGGACGACTGCAATCCTCTGATTCTCAACCTATATCTAATTTCATAAAAAAAAAGAAAAAAAAAAGAAGGACAAGAACACTTTCTCTCAATTAACCTTTAATACCAAAATTTAAAAAGTAAAAAAAAAAGAAATCTAAGAAAAAAGAAAAAAAAACTAAGAAAATTAACTCCCTTCTCCCAATAAATGTTTTTTAAGTTCTACTTTAAATGACCCAATGTGTTCAGCCTCCCGAATGACAACTGGGATATCATTCCAAATAGTCGGAGCTAGATACCTAATTCCGAAAGCTGCACGTGTGGTGTCTCGGTACTCAACAACAAAATTATCCGCCTCTCTAGTCGCATACCTGTGGAGTGAACGATTTGCGCGAAAAAATTCAGTAAAAACTGCAGGACATACATCATTCCAGCATCGATACGCAAAAACAGCAGCTTGATAATCGCGGATCTGAACAATGTTAAACACTCGTAATTTCTTAAAGCATTACGCGGTATCATTCACATTTTCTACATAATTACCAAGAAGACGTACTGTTTTATTTTGTAGAAATATTCCCAGACCTCTAGCAACTTTAGCTGCAACAAGATCACTATGGTTCTTCCAAGATAAATTACAATCAAGCTGGAAGCCCAAATAACGCACTTCATGCACCTGTGACAAAGGCCTACCATTAAAAAATATCTCTCTATCAACACTTGGAGGCTTACCAGCTCTCCTAAAAATCATAAAATTAGTTTTTTTAACGTTCACTGACAAAAGGCTCAAACTTGTAATTACATAAAATGACTTTAAGACCCTATTTACTTTCAACAACAAATCATCAACGGATCGACTAGATACAGTTAAAGCAGTATCATCCGCAAAAGTCGTAATAAAACACTCAGGTAAGTAGAAACGCATTGAATCAACATACACAAGGTACAGAAGAGGTCCCAAAACAGACCCCTGAGGTACACCACAGTTCACTTGAAAAGGAGAAGAAAACACATCATTTAATACTACTTGAATAGATCTACCATTTAGAAAACTATCAAACCACTTCAGCTAATTACCACGAACTCCAAGGGATTGTAGACGTTTGAGTAGAATATTAAAATCCACTGTATCGAACGCTTTACTAAAATCAATAAAAATAGTCAAAGGGATTTCACCACGTTCAAAACATTTACTTACAGTAAGTTGGACTTGAGACCTGTCATAGACGAACTGAACTCATGGGAAATCTGGGCCCAGCTGCCGACGAACGGGGTGGGTGGGGGAGGTACAACTTTAAAAGCAATTTCCCAGACCTAGGATCTACACGTCCAAGGAATTTCATCGTCCTATATCCAGTTCTGGTCAAGTTATGAACTTTATCAACCGGGCAATCTGGGCCCATTTGCCCCTGAACCGGGTTGGGGTGGGGGATGGGACCCCCAAAAGGCACAACTAGACCCCAATACCCACAAGTGTACCAAGTTTGAACTTGATACTTGCATTGGTTCACGAGTTATGAGCTCCACAAAATACGGTGAAAACCGAAAACCGGAAACCGAAAGCTGCTACAGCGCTCGCAATAGTGGATTGTTCCAAGGAACACTGCACTAAAAACAACACTCGTCGGAAGCACGGGGACATCCCGGTTTGCAAAGAAATTCTACCACTCTCGTTTCTTGCTAAGAGATTGCTTCAGTTTCTGTGAGTGCCCTCGCGTCCTGCTAGAGGTGTCATTTACTAGCAGCTGTTCACAGCTACTGGTGGTGACCAACTTGTCCGAGGCGTCGGTCCGAGAGGAATATTGGGCAATCAGTTTTCTCCATATCCTGCTAGTTCTTCAGCCCAATTTTTACGTAGTTTCATCCCATCATTTATTTCTGGTCATATCTTGTAAGTGTCTTAGTTAATTTGTTTCTGGTCTGTGTATTTCGTAAATATTGTGTTCCACTTCTAGCTGTAAGCTATTTGGATAATAAACTTGATTGACTGATTGACTTGTGGGCAAAGATCACATCCGCTCGTCCTCGCCGAAAAGTCAGCGATGGTAGGTTATTTATATATATATATATATATATCGTTTACTGACCAAAATAGCAAATATAGCTAGCAAAGGTAAGTCAACCTAACACTTTCAACATGATATAAAATAGCCAATGACAAATGCAAGATAAACACGACTAAGAACTATTAAACGAACGAACAAAGTACGGCACAAACGAGTTAACATATCTTTCAGTTGCATCCGCTGGATAATTTGTTAATTTTGCTTTGTTTGAGTGGGTTTGAGTACGCGTGTTGGGCCTGTTTTTATTTTCTCAGGCAACATTGATCTGTGAAGGTTGAGCTTTTCAAGGCGCTCTTCGTAGGGGAGGTTCTTTAGTTTGCTGATCATTTCCGCTACTCTTCTTCGAACGATCTCTAGTAGGTCGACGTCTTCCTTGAAGTGTTGTAGGGCATATGTAGAAAAACAAGCTAGTATACTATACAAACTAGTGGCTATCAGTCTTACGAGAAGGCACTGTATGTGTTGAGAATCCCGAGCCTCTACAACCGAAGAATAGAACTGATATTAAACTTTGGAAAAAAAAACTGTTGGCAAACGAGAACAACCGATCACTCCTCCCCCTGATGCTCCGAAAAATAACAGGACAAGACAGCAAAACAAACTAGTGCCTGTCAGAGGACGAACTTAAAGGTTCATGAACTCGTTTGTGCCCTTTTTTACAGAGATTTTTAACAAAGTGAATAATTAGTGTAATATATTTATTTTATTACTGTATGACAGCGTAATTTAACATCTTCTAACGAAGAAAGCTACGAAGTTGGTTTGTCAATAAACGATCTGGATTTGAATTCTAGAAAAAGAAGCCGTATCTAGTGTTGCCACTTACCAGTGCATAAACATGCCAGAAATTGTAAAAGGACGCCATCTTGGGTACTTCTTTACGGAACAGCAAGAGCATCTTGATATGAGCCCACAGGTTCAGCAGTGAAAAGGCAGTAGATGCTGGCTCCTGGAGTCCGAGAATCCGGACGAAGGGCCACTACAATAATAAATTCGATAGAATTCCGATCATATATAGAGGCAAGTACGGGTAGATTACTCGGATTAAGGTATCAGTCACAAAATGCCACAGGCGAAAAGCTAGCTGGACTCCTTAGCAGCCGTGATCTCAGTATTTGGTAAAGTAACGGCCTCACGCAACCTCTACAACTCATTCGCCAAAATGCAACAAATTTGTCTGCTCTCGGGATAGCAACTGGTTAATATGAGGTCGGGACTAGGTGGGGCTGTGGCAGCACCGCCTACTCAGAAATATAATGATAAAAAAACCTTAGGTTTACAAGGTCTAACTTAGTGGCTTTAAGGATGATACAAACAAAAATGGAAAAACGAGATTTGAGTCCTGTGGAAGGTATTATTCGAAGTCCTTGTAAATTATTGAAGGATTTTTGGAGTTGGCCGTTTCCAGGGTAAAAGCTTCTGCGCTTTCCCATGCGGATGATGATACATAAAAGCAGTAAATTATATTTATACACAAAATTCAGAACTGTAAATAATCACAGATTTGTACATATACACTTTGAACACGCACATTTTATCTTTCGTTATTTTACTTTTATCTGCATGTCGTTCAATCTGCGTCGTTTTTCTGGTTTTTAGTTACATGTCGTTTTATTGTTCGTTGTTTCCGCATCGTTTTCCTGTTGTTTTTGTGGTGGATTTTATGATTTAAATTTTGTTTTTCGCTGAGGACGGTTTGCCAGAAGTGCAAACGATATATCCGAAATTTTATCGCACATCATCTTAGAGGAAATAACTAGCTGAAGAAAAAAAACCGAAAATCTCGTTTTTCTATTTTTGTTTGCAATGAACGGTCAGCTTGGCTTCAAACCTTATAAGGATGATACAGCAAATGATTACCGGAGTATAATGCATGAGTGGGGACCAGCCACAGAGACCCCCCCCCCCTCAAACCCTTTGCCTGATGGATCAAAGAACCGGTTTTACGCTTAGGTGCCCACAGAGTTCGGGTTCGCTAGGGAGTTTGGCATTGCAAGGCAAACATTCCGCATCTATCAATTCGCGCTGCATCGTTTCTAACTCCAAGCTGAATTTTATTCCCGTCACGTTTGAATTCGTAATCAGAAAAAAATCGCGTTCTATTGGAACCAGTCTTTACGGCTCGGTTTTTCACGACTTAATACCAGTCCGAAGAACCGATCAAAGCATCATCCGTAGCCCGAATAGCCCGATCCTGGGTGGTTATACCAACTGGTTGATCAGGGAGGGGGGCAACGCAAGTTAAACATATCTGACCCTCATACAGGCTGTAGTGAACCTGTGTTCAGCCTCTCCGTAAGATACGATCGAAAACTCGTAATTCCGGGTGAAATCCCTGACCTGGTAACTGACTGTATCTGGCTCAGGGTAGGACTCTAAGGCAAGGCATAACGGGCAAACTAAAATGAGCTACAAAAAGGATAAAAAGGTCTAGCTAAATTTCCAAGTTTCCCCTCTACAAAAGCACACAGCACACCTTTTGGACACTAAGCACCGTCTTCAAAAACCTCGAGATCCAGGAGTGGCTCCACTCGTTTAACTTATAGTCCTGACCAGGTAACTGTCCATGCCTACAAAGAAACAAAGAAAACACAACACACCTTTCCATGAAACTGAGGAACCCAGTAACTCCCTCTTGCATATCTATCCAAGGTATACCACATGCAAAAATATTTACATTCATCTTGACAGTCCCACATAAGCAACTTCAAGTAAGTGGGCTGAGTTCTGGCATAATATGATGTTCCATCTGAAAAAAAAAGAAAAACAGAAGCAGATGTAGTAAGCCACATTGTTGGAATTTGGGATTTTATTTAGATTGCAAATATCCCAAGAGCCTACGGGTAGTCAAGCCAAATAAGCCATAATAGGCAAGTTAATTTTTCTTAGGGAATGTTTTTTGTAGGAAACAAAGCTGGTTTAAGACTTGGAGCAGGGAAATCTCTTTTTTAATAGGGTGGCCACATGAAGCGCCGTCATGTCCCTTACATTCTTCAGCATCTGGAGCAGCACCAACTTTCCCAGCTTTATTTTTTTTTCATAGTGCTTATAAAAAGGAAATCAATCTTTTAATAATAATAAGCAAAGTTTCTGTCAACAAGGGCGCAAGCGGTCAAACGTGGAGTGTGACAGTCAAATGTTTATCACATCTTATATAAAAACAGTAGCCTATAGAACCAAGACATCTCTCATCCCCAATAACCAAACAAGTATTGCAATGATCTAATTTGAAATTATCCCACTTTAAAAGCTAATAATGTAAACAAACCGCATGTAAAAATCCAAAGAGATCTTGCAAGAACAGTCTCAATTCCAAAACTGAATGTCTTGCCAGCCAGTCCGACCCTTTAAACCTCTTTTCCATTAGCAAGGTAATTTGTTGGTTCCTTTTTAAGCCACATAGATTATTCTGAAGGAAAGACTTTTCTGGAAATTTGAAATCTTGTCTGAAATTGTATACTGTGTATAGGGTAACTATCCTAGTTCCTGAACGATTTTCAAACTTACTGGCAGATTTCTTTTTAAAAAATCGCAATAAATTTCCTCCAGCAGATAGAAGAGAACTGTCATCAACTGATCATGCTTCGTAAAACTGGCCTGCTTATTGGTATGTGCCACCTTTCTATTTTGAAACGGATCGTGGAAACAGTATTTTTTCCAAACCATAGTAGGATTTCTCAGTTTCCGAACGCCAAGAGATCATAAAAACCGTTCGGGATACCAATGTTCGGAACCCATGTTCCAGTTCCCGAATTTTCCATCTCAGTACCGAATTTAGAATCAAAACCGAATCTGATTGTTGGTTCAATTTCCAAACGGCATACTTTCTTCCTAGCCGCCGCACCAGCGTAAACACTAACTGAAGGTTAGAGGCGTTCGTTTTCGTCCTTCCAACAGTCGTTTTACTTCAAGCGTATTTTTAGAACGCCGTTTACGTACGGCGTTGAACTGCCGAGAATAAGATGTTCTCTTTGTACGGTTGAACTGCCGTTTCATTCATCGTTCCTGAAACGAAGAACTAAGGCGGAAAGTCAGTTTCAATATTTTGGTTCGGTAATTAGGCGCGAATTTTCAATATTCTCAAAAAACAAAAATTGAACTTGTTCAGGAGAGATAACTTTTCTCCAACAGGTCTGTAATGCATATCTTTCTATGACCGACGGTCAGTTATATTACGATACTCTTCACAGAAAATTAGCAGTTGAAATGGAGGATGATACGAAGCTGTATCAGCCTCCAGAGAGGATGATATGAAGTCATCAGCCTCCAGAGAGGATGATATTAAGTCATCAGCTTCCAGAGAGAGTCTCTGTTTGACGGAGTTATAAAACGAGGCCTACTCAACATACAAGCCCTACTGAGTTCCTGGTCTTCACCTGACTTCGTCCATGGTATGGTCCAATAACAGTAAACCAAAATGATCGAGTCAGAATCTCAGATCATGGAAACTGGAACCACCTAATCAAGGAATTATAAACACTACCAATAAGTCGTTTTTCGCCAGATTTCGTATGAACTATTAACAGATTTATCGTGGTTTTCAACCCTTTTTCACCCGTAAATTAAATCCTGGCTTGAAACCCACTCCCTCACATTAAATATTAGGCTATGAGCCCATCCGGAGTAGCCTACTTGGTACTTGTACTTAAAACATAGAAGTATGTGGCACAACACTGCCCCGAACGTTTGTCCCACATATTCTTCTCGTTTGGGTTCATAAACCTATGTTCGAGAACCGGAATTGTTTTTCCGAACGATTTTTCTTTGACCGTTCAGGGACCGGAAATCTGTTGTTCGGATTGAAGTCCAGTCTTTCAGTTTTTGTAGAAGCCTGAAAGGTAAGCAAAATTACTTGATAAACGATTTATTAGAGCGGTCCTAGACAATGAAACTATAAAAAGGTGCAGAAACCACAGAAATAGTGACTCAACAACTTCATTCAGAAACTGAAACACTCATGCAACCAGTTTCCGAACAATAGTACCCATGGCCGAATTTGTATTAATGTGTTTTAGGAAGCGACATCAGTAAAACATTATATACATTTTGTAGAGAAAGATGCCCTCTTTCAAATGGTATCAAAATTATAGTTTAAAAACTCACCAAAAACGGAAGCAAATGAATTGCAGAAGAGCTCTTTCCAAGTATCAGATTTACGTTCGGGTTCTTTTCTTGTTTTTGAGTGCGAGTTGACGGAGGAACATAACAAGTACAGGAGTGCTGCGTGAAGCCGCCACCCTAAACTCCTATTTTGGGGAAATGACTTAGGGAAAAAGAGTAAAGGTTGAGATAAAATTCAGTGGAGTATCCTGAAAGGAAGCTTAGAACCTTCACTTTCTGCTGGTACCATAGTTTACTTGTAATTGTTCAAGGCTAAGCTGGAGAACACAAAAGAATATAGGCACCCATGTGATCATGAAGTCGCCCACTTTGCTAAAAATGGTATTTTGCTACATGGTGAAGTTAGAGGCCAGCTGTTTGGTCAGAGAGGTTCCTTGACCTATTGCAAATAACAAAATTTGCTGTTTTCTTGGAATTTGCATGATTTTTCTGGGGGTGGCAGCTTCATGATCCAAGGTGGCAGGATCATTTACCATGGCCAATTGGAATCAAATCTGGCTTCAAATAAGCCAAATAATAATAAACAAGCAGCTAATTGAGTTATGTGGTTAAAGTTTCTAAAACTTGTTCTTTTAGTGGCTTTTCTAGGGGGTGGGCGGTGCCATAGTAAGGGCAGCTTCATGCAACACTCCTATAGGACAAAAATGCACCTTTACTCTTTGGTAATAAGCGTGAATTTCAAAATTTTAGCCCAGTGTGCAAACAGAAGTTACAAGCCTTTGGTTTTGTTTCCGAACATCAAACTCACTGAGAGGTAGGACGTTCGGGAACTAGGATAGTTACCCTACCCTTCCTGTAGTTAACCTAAACTAAAGAAACCTTTTTCTGGAACTTACTGGAGTCAATGGTACAATTACTCTTTTCACAAAAGTAAAGACAATCTTGATATGCTTGTGATCTATCTCCAGCCGAGGCATTACAACTTATAAAGAGAAGACAAATTAATAGGAACCAAAGAACCAAGGCATCCATGCTTTTGTAATTTAAACTTTAAACGAAACCAAATGAGAGACAGGGCTCTACCATAACAAAACGAAACTTACTAATTTAATGTGTGCTTAATACTAAACTGCACAAGATCACTAACTGAATTACTGCTTGCGAAGTTTGGCAGTGGCGAATATTTCAAATCTGGTGCATTCTTTGATTTTCCATTTAATTTTAAGTTATGCTAGTAGAGAGCAGGGTATACTAAACAAAACTTCTGGCCAAAATTAACGATCAACCCAGAAGGTAAAACTGGAACTCAGTGCAATTCAAACCTTGTGATGTTGATGACTCTTCTTCTTTTTTTTTGTCTACAGGAGGTGTATCCAACCTCGAATTTACATAACATCAAACTTGGCCTGAAAATCTTACAAGGAAACTTCTGTGCAGTGCAAAGCAGGTCTTAGGTCATCCAGGTTTTCTTTCTTGACAATTATGACCTTGTTTATTCAAACAATGTTTACAACGGGTACGTCAGCTACGATTCTTCATCAGCGATATTTCGGCCCTTTTTGGCAAGGGTCCTCGTCAGGCTGTCAATCCTCTGGTTCAACTTCGGGGAAGGAAAAGCTTCTTGAAAAGCTTCTTAAAACTATTTTTAAGACCATCTGATAGTAGTAGTAGTAGTAGTAGAACAGTTTTATTGAAAATAAACATTTTGTTTTCAATAGCACAACAAAAGCGGGGCTTGCAAGGCTGTGCTAACTTGCAAGAGAAAAAAAAAAGAAGCTTCAAGAAGCTTCCTTTTAAGAAGCTTCAGTTATTTATTACAGGTTTGTTTCCTTCCCCGAAGTTGAACCAGAGGATTGACAGCCTGACGAGGACCCTTGCCAAAAAGGGCTGAAATATCGCTGATGAAGAATTGTAGCTGACGTACCCGTTGTTAACATTGTTTGAATAAATGTTTCAAAGTCAGCTTGGGCTCAAAGAATATTTATGACCTTGTTACAGGACTGTTGCGGGAAGGCACCACCCTAATTCTAAACTGGATTTTCCAGTTCATGGCAATGTCTTTGGCTCACACGTTCATACAACTACCTACTTTTAAGTTTGAGTTCCAAAGCCTCATGAAATTTAATAAAATTTGAATGCAATCCTTGGTACATAAAGGCACCATCCGTTTTCATCAGGTGCCCAGATACGCCATGCATTTGCTTTCGTCGAGGCCAAATATGGAGCGCATGGCAAAGAAGGCCAATTTGTGCAAGAGCAGACAGGCAGCATAAACATGAATAATAGAATTAAGTGAGGGGTTTCCCACTCTCAAAATTGGTGTACACTGGGTGGCAGGTGGCAGAAGGATGGTGTGCCTGGTGGAAAATAGCTAGTTTTTAGCAAGAGGCGGGCGGGTGGCGTGCATGGCGGAAGGGTGGCATGCATGGCAGAAGGGTGGCATGCGATGCAGAAAATTGCTATTTTTTAGCAAGAGGCAGGAGGGTGGCATGCGTGGCAGATGAGTGGAGTGCGTGGTGGATGAGTGGCGTGCGTTCAAGTTCAAGTTTTTTTAATTATACACAAAAATACAAATACATGACACAAGCACTGTGGAGAACACGAATTCGTACATGCAATGCTTGTTAACAATTTTACTATAAATAACAACAGCGTACCCTATAAATCCAACAATAATAATATAATATAACTTAATTTATCTAACCTGTATAATATCTTAATTTAAATGACCTGCCATCTACCAAATTAATAAATAAAAAATAGAAAACTACCCTCTTGCTAAAAATAAACAAAAATGACAAACTATTTGACATAAGTAAGCGAGAATGCGTACAGCATAAACCAACCACACACGAAACAATCATTCAATTAACCAACCACACTCTAATAAACACATTCTTATACAATAAATTTCATAATTAATTATAATGCAAACATAACTATTATAATTTTTTAAAATTAAGAATCAGTAGTACTTTGAGTCGGGACCTGATAAGCGATGGGCTTCCTTCCAACCATTCTGCGTGGTGCAACATGGTGTACACCAAGTGGCGGAGAGTGGGCAGCTCCTCGATTTACAGACTGTATCTGTAATAAAGTACACTCGGATTTCAAAATACGCTTGGATTTTATGCAGTGTGTAAATGGACCATAAGTCAGCACCGGCGGGATGATTTGTATTTCCCGGTGATGCCAAAAGCTTTTTTAAAATACAGATGGCGTGGTCGTGAGCTCCAGGAGGAGGGTTTCTTCTTTTTTCCAAGTCACTGAAAGTCGCAATCCTTCTATGCGATCGCCAACTGTCCTCGACTGACGTCACATCCTCAAATTATTTAGAGTAGTCTTTCTTTGTTAATGCACTTCGTAGACGCAACCTCTGCGCTCTCCATAACGCCATGAGAAAACTTTCAGTTGCATGATGGTAGAAGAAGGAGCTGAAAAGTTGTTCACTAGAGTTGCAATTAGGCTAGAATATATAATAATTCAGGTAAATGAGCAGTAATATGGCAGGGAAATGAGCTATTTAAGCTATTTACCACAGGGTGGCGGTGCCGTAAGACGGGCGGGGATATGCAACATTCCTGTAGGTGTTGTTAGGATTGCAATGAAATTTCCTTCCAACCTCTTCAGGACAGCTTTACAAAGTTCAGGCCAGGTTAGAGGTTGTATAAATGCAAGGTTGGATACCCCTCCTCTACATTAATGCTACATTTCTAGGCTAACCAAATTTTGTCTGATTAAGTTGATCCTAATGTTCTAATCGTGACAGACTTTAATTCTATTTGCCTTTCTCACAGCCTCGACCTACAAAACATTGAGGAGGAAGGATGAGTCGGCTCAAGAAACTAGATATTTTCAACAGCCCTTTGAGGCCAGGAGGCTGTGGCAGAAAACCTCAGAGGGAGCCAATCAAATTCTGGCCTATTTTGCCTATGAAGCTAAAAAACACTGTTTCAGGCAAAACAGAAAGACTTTCTGGTAAGCAATCGAGCCTGGCCTATGTCAACAGTACAGTAGAAGTATGCTCGTGTGAACGTTTGTTGACAGTGGACTTGGCCATTTTCATGCACTCGCTGTGTCTAAAGCTAACTACTAGTTAGCCAAAGTAGGTAATTAGGGGCATCTGAAAACACCAGTATAGGTATTTTGGATCTTCATTTTACCATTTAGCCCAAATCTGCACTGTTAAAATTAAAGTAACTGTTCACATAAGCATACCTCTACTGTATGTCTAGACCGGTCCTTTTTGTAGAAGTTGAAATGTTTTCCACTAATATGAAGAGTAGTCTACTACTTTGCCTGTATAGTCAGTTATTATCTGACAGTCTATACTATGGTTATTATCTGACAGTCTATACTATGACTGCTCTTCAGTACAGTACAGCGTTCAGAGCTCACCAGTGACACAAGGACTCACCTGCTATCTAACCAAATAGTTGACCATATTCTAACCATCTTTGCCCAAAACCACATTCTAATAGGGGAATTACATGGTTGGCCAAGAACTGAAATACCGTTGAATCTGTAATTATTCTGTCTAGAATTGAACCTGCATCGCTGTGGTTGAGCTGTTGAACTTACTTACAAAGCTTGCTGTCAGCACAGATCGGGGTGGCCCAAAGCACTCAAACCAGGGGGGTGAGACCCCTCGTTTCAACAACTTCTGGATCGCAATATACAACTCACACACACAGACAAAAAATGAACTGTTGCTACTTCGCGGCAACGGTGCACATTCCGTGCCAACAAATAATAGAACTGGTGTAAAACGAACTGCAATGCATCAGCTGAAATTATTCTTGTAGTCAAAATTTATTTATACATAAATTCACAACCTCAGCTTTTCACTTTAGCTTTTGGTAAAAAGGAAAGCTTCCAATGTCTATACCCAGGACAAATTAAAGCAAGCACCGCGGGCACTGTCTGGCAGAACTCAGTTTGCCAGTTCCTTTAAAAAATAAAAATCCGGATCTGTTGATGTAACAAACTTCTAGTGTTCGACCAACAGGAGTTCAACAATCCATTGAATCAATCAGCTATAAGTCTCGTCTCACAAAACCCCAAATATCATCAGTCTTCTCTGAGTGGATTGAGTAAAAAAAAATAACTGTCAGACTCTTCCCTGAAACAACCAGCAGGAATTCCAGGAGTGCCTGCGTCATCTGTAAACTGCCTGCATTTGCTCAATCTCTTAAATAAACCCTCTAGTTGTGGTGTAGATTGTGTTCCACCCTACTTACCGTAGTTACTACGCATGACGTCACGAATTTTGGCTTCTTGGCGTCAAGTTTTCCATTTTCGCCGAAGTATCACTCCACGGGTTAAACCAGCCAATCACGTTACAGAGATCCGTAGTTACCACTCTTCTGCTCCCGAGCATGGTAAGCAAATAGTTACTATTTCGAGAAGGCTGGAACGGTCAGCGTAGTAACTTTTCGTGAGGCTGGAACGGAAATAGTAACTAATAGTTACTATTGTTAGAGGGGTGGAACACGCTCGTAGACTCGTCATGTTTGTGCAGCAGGTTCTTCTTTCAGAGTCAATGTGCTTGCAAGAAATGACAGTTATGTTGTCTTGCCTGAAGAGGAACGAATTTGATCAGGTAATCTGCTCAAAAGAAGTGCAGGAATTCTCTCAGTGCAACCAGCTGCTTCTGGTAAGACTACTTCAGTTTCCTTTTTTTCTTAAAACTGCACGGTTGAAGCTACGTTTACAAGGAGGTTATTTACCCGTACTCCGCCGGTATTTTGGTTTTGTCGTGTTTTTCTTCCTAGTATCCCGATTGCAGCTTATTTCTAAAAAGTGGTAAGGGTCTAACCTGTGCGGTTTTACGGAAACTGTGGACCTTAGGCCGGATTGTTGAATATGATATTACATTTTGGAAAGCTGTACAGAACTCTTGCCTGGGGCCAAAAAGGATGGTTTTTGCTTGTAATTGAGCCAGAGCCTACAGTGTGTGAAGTGAAGTGGAGTTGTACAGACTATGTCAGAGAGGACTATCAAACCCCCGGGTATTTGGGACTTCAATTTCGCGAGCTTTTTACCCGGGATTTGTTTGTCGAAGAGTATTCTTCGACGTCAGCAACAACAAAATCGGATTCTCGAGCAATAGTTTTGATTGTGTCCGTGTAAGAAGTGATCCAAATGACACATGTTGGTGTCCATTGTAGAGAGATATCCCGAGCTTTACAACCTTGGAATGCCACATGACAGTACTCTCCCTTGAAAAATACCCGGGTACCATGTGAACACTCTCCCCTCACGCCCCCGGAGAAAAATACCCGCCATGTAAATAATCCTTTAACTTACAAAGTATGTTTGCTGAATGGCGGTTGGCTGCTTCGTTCATACGTGTAAATGTGCAGTATACTTCCTGTCACATTCCCCCGGCAATAGTCGAACACACGACCAGGATCGGCAGTTCCCGGACTGGAATTCCTGCCCAGATTTTCTGCACCATCATCACTTCCGTACGGAAAAGTTGAAATTTTTTAACTTGATGATGAAAGTGCAGGAAATCCGGCCGGGTAATCCTGATAGTGTGTTCGCACTGTAATTCAGAGGTTCATTTTTGATGATCCGCTTAGGATAAATGGCAGTTACCGCGTTTAAAAGGTTTTTTGAAACGTCTTAGGGGTCCAGTGCCTTATTGAAGACAGAGGCGTCATTTCACTGAAACCTAAGGGGGGGGGCGGCAGCGTCGCCCCGGGCCCCCATGACGCAGGGGCTGTTTGAAGGGAGGGGGGGAATTTCGCAAAGTATACTTGTCGGAAATCCAGCACGGCTGAAGGATTAAACGTTTTAGAAACAATAGATAATAAACGTTCTGAACCACATCCGGAAAACTAAACAAATTTCAAGAAACCAGTTAGTGAAAGTAAAGGCCATGCCTAATAACGGGAACTCACTGGAGAGCGAAGCCACTGCAGCAGCTTCTAAGGACCGTGTGGCAACAAAGTGAAATGAGGGGCACAGGCATTTTTTTTTTAAATCTACCTGTTTTGCAACAATACTGCTACTTCCCGAACAAATTTAAGGTTTTAAAATAGCCCATCGCCGAAATTGTGAGCCCAAACCTCAAACAAATGACGCACTCTTCCAGTAAACAGAGCGTACTACTAAAGGCGCCGCAGGCGAAAATTTTGGAATTCCTTATGACCAGAGTGCCTTTTTCGACCACAAATGTAAGTAAGGGCCTCGTATCATAGATCAGCTCACAGTGTTTGGTCACGATAAATTTCAAACAGTGTGACTCGTTTTCACTAAAAAATGGTGCATGACGGTTCTTCAACTCGATCCTTTCTGAATAAAATTACCATTCGAAACAAAACTGAAACAGAGTAGCCTTTGCTGCAACCCACGTAAAGATACATTTACAACTTTCCTTGCTGTTTTACAAAATAAACAAGCTGGGGTTAAGTTAAGAAGGCAGTGAAAGTGTTTGCTAGTGGCCCGACCATTTTTGGGGGAGTTAAGGGAAGGGGACTCCGGAAATACTTACTTCCGTAGTTTGCGAACGGGTGGTCCGAATCGAGTGAAACTTTATGAGTGATTGGAACTAATGACCTGGATATGCAAAACCTGTCTCCGAACCACAAGCGGCACCAGCTGGGGAAGTTGGAGGGAGGGGGGGGGGGTCCGGAAACTTTGTGGCAGGCACAAAAACCAAACGAAATGGCCTAATGGGATGCAAGTTAGAGAGTACCGAGTTTATGCGGTCTGGTTTGTTATTTGGCGTCCGGACCGGATGCGGCCACGGTAGGAGGACGATAAAGTGGAAAACGGAAATTTCCAGGTATGCTCCGATTCGAGTCAAACTCCAAGAACGAGAAGAGAATATGTCAGAGATACGAAGGCTTATGTGTCCTAGTCGTACTCCGACACAGTGGGAGGAGTTGGAGGGGAAAAACTTTGTGGCTCGCATAGGGGTCAAAACGAGTGGAGTGATTTGACTGAAACTTAGAAAGTAGAGAGACCATATGCCCTAGATGACGTATTTTAGGATCCGAGCACGGTGGAGGGGGGAGGGGTACCGGAGTTTCCCGAAGACTCGAGTGAAACTTGATAGCCAGTAACAGAAGATGCTTTAGATAATCTGTTTATGTGGCTGAACCAGGTTCGGAAAAACTACTGTGATGAAACATTCGCCCTAGATGATCCGAGACGATGCCGGAGATGCCCAGACTCGCGTGAAACTAGATATCCTATTTCTAGGTCCGATCGGTAGGGGGAGTTTGAGGGGGACGGGTACTGGAAATAGTATGGCATGTAGGGATCAAACTAGTGTGATGAAACATTCGCCCTAGATGATCCGAGACGATGCCGGAGATGCCCAGACTCGCGTGAAACTAGATATCGTATTTCTAGGTCCGATCCTAGCTAGGTCCGATCCTAGTGGGGTTAAAGGGGGTATTTTGTGACGTTCTCATCTGCTTTCTTGTACCGTCTACTCGTAACAAGTGCCATATGAGCTCGTAGCTCTTTTTTTTATTATTATTATTATTATTATTAATAGTTAATGTTTTTTTCTACTTCTAGGACAGGCAAAAGCTTCGAAGCAAGCAAGATCAAGAAGGCTTTGTAGCAGCTGGAGAAAAGCGACTTCCTTTCCAACAGCTAAACCGTTTCCTAAAAAAATACCCACAGCCACGAGACAATAAATGGAACAGTCATATACTATATTAGTTTTTGTAAATAAAACAGTGTTTCGTATCCGCAACCAGTAAAAATACGTAATCACATACACTACAACACGACTAGCAAACTCCTTATCAGCAAATGATCGCTGATACAATAGTTGCGTTTTTGATCCGAATTCTCCGTTCCGAATTCTCGATTCTCGAACAAATTACCGTTTTTGATCCTCTGACTTCTCCATTTTCGCTTTTGACTAATTTTGCAGCTCGCCCGCAACCCGGTATACGTGTATTATGCATATTGAACACCCGAACTCTGTTGACCAATCAGGGAGGAGAACGGAAAGAGGAGAATCGACAATTCACCATCGGAGCAACTTCTCGATTCTGCAGAATCGCGAGGCTTTCCCCGTTCTCGATTCTGACAAAAACGCAAGAAAAGGAGAATTCACTTCATCTGATAGTCCAAAAACGCGAAATAGGAGAATTCGGATCAAAAACGCAACTAATTACAGGGAAAGATGACACATAAGACGTAACTAGAGACAGCAAGAGATCCAGAAATTGAGGGTCGTTTGGTATCAAGAACTGATGAAACAGAATGACCAAGTACGGGCAAGTATATCCTCTAACAAAGCATTGCTTCAAATACTCTATATGATCAAGTCCAAAACATGCCAGTGACCCTCAGGAAGAACAAGAAAACGTCAACTCAAATCCTGTTTCAGTCAATCACGGCGATCGCTGGGGACACAGTCACAGTCAATTCAAACAACCAAAGTAAACTTAAATTTATGTTGTTATATTGAGAATTTGTTTCGTGATAAGTGTGCGGATTGCCTTTGGGAGGTTAAGTTATGTTCCCATTTTATCTGGTTTTGAAGATACTGAACCTGGGGGATGTGAATACTCAGTCCAGGATCGTTCCTTGGACTGAAATCACTTTCCCTCGGTTCTTGTTATCTTTAGTTTTATTTTTTATTGTTTGTTTCGCTGGACGTGTCAACGGGTGGCGTTGGGGACCGGGTGCTGACGGGGTAATACGCATATTTCCATTTGTATGAACGGCATGTAGTGAAGTATAAATGTTGTATTTATTTAAAGAAGTCTTTCCATCCCGTGCATTACGAATTTGTCTTCTCAGCCGGGCTCTGGACATTTTGTTATTTAGTTTGTTATTAAAAAGAACCTGAACCTGAACCCTGACAGCTGTGGTGCCGCTTCCGGCTTTTGCGCTAGGTACACGGCGATTTTGCATCGGCAAGGAGAGTTAGTCGTCAAGAGTATTGCGGTTATTGTTGGTATGTCGTAACGATTACTGCTCATACGTCTTAAGCTACGCACACACAAAGACTGATATGATTTTGCGTGCGAAATTCGGGCCACTGTAGAGGAGACCCGCAAGCGATACGTTCGAGCGAAGTGGGAAATTCGCATCAGACTGCGAAAACCGGCATGAATGTGCACGTGTCTTTGAATCCATCTATATATGTGTCTAAAAAATAACCCTTTTTGATGAAAAGCATTTCGAAGAGGCAAAACTAAAATGTATCTGTGCTTTATTAAGAGGCGCACGTCAAAGTTCATGATATCAAATTTCTGACAGTCCAGCAAGAATAAAAGTACGTATCCAATAATAAAGATTAAAAAAAACGTGTAAAACACAATATAGTGAAAAAGGATGGATCTTGGCAGGATATTAACAGAAAAACTTAAGGACAGCGTTCTTAAATTTATTCGGTAAACCTGCGTAAAGTACTTTACGGAAGTAGGCAAAAAGTTCAATTTTGCTAACATTTTTCGCGTAAAACGCTGGTATGATGACACGTTGTATATGTGATAATAAGGCCGATAGTTTGAACATTTTTTTTTGAACATAGTTTGCCGCACAAAATTTTCGTTAAAACAACTTCAAATTCTCGGTATTTTGAAATCCGAGCGTATTTTATGCCAGTATTTGGGCTTGAAAAGGTCTCTAGCAATACGGACGTATTCATATATAAAACGGACCGATTTTTCAAATACGTCCGTATTGCTAGAGATCTTTTCAAGCCCAAATACGCACGGATTTACGCAGTGCAGAGCTGCTGCGAGTCGAGCAAATCCGAGTCCGAGTCCTTGAAAAAGGCGTCTCGGGACGAACGAGTCCAGAGTCCCGAGTTCACAGCTCTGACGGACGGACAGCTCCGTGAAAGACGAGTCCGGGTCCTTGAAAAAGGCGTCTCGAGACGAGTCCGAGTCCACCAGCTCTGACGCAGTATGTAAACGTACTATGAGTGGAGGCAACCTTTACGGAATATACTTCGGCAAAAACTTTACGAACGCCGCCCATGTCGTCCTTGAGGCTGAACTCCCTTGAGTGCCTACTTCCGTTAAGTACTTCGCACGAGTTTACGGAACGACTTTACGAACACCGTCTTACTAAAACGCACTGATCGGTGTCGCAAGTTGTTGTGTACTAAAGGAAAGCTGCATTGTCAGAAACCGGCCCTTCAGACTAAAGACAAACTTACCAGCGTCCTCCTTCAATATTGAGCGTGTTCAACACGCTACTTACCATAGTTACTACGCATAACGTCACGAATTATGTTTTTTTGCCGTCAAGGCTGGAACGATTTTTCGATTTTCCAGCAGAATGTAATGCCACGGACGAATCCGACCAATCATGTTACAGGGATGCCTAGCTACCACGCTTACTACGCTCCCGAGCATGGTAAGCAATTAGTTACTATTTCGAGAAGGCTGGAAAGGTCAGCGTAGTAACCTTTTACGAGATTGGAACGAAAGTAGTACTGTTAGACGGGTGGAACACGCTCATTACAACGCGGACAGCAGTACTGGCACATAGAGCGCAAGTCACTCAAAAGAGGCTGCATTGTTTTCGTAACCGCCTATCTTTTCAGCCAAATCATCAGCCGAGTTCGTCGGGTTTCGCCAGATCACAATTCTTCAACAGTCTGGGCCTTTAGTCCCTGTATTTCCTGCACCAAGGTCTCTATATTGTCCTGAAGGTGCATATTTTTGGTTAAGGTCTCCTCGAGCAGTCGCAACATTTGCTGTTTCTGATCATCTTTCTTTGGGAACATCCCATTCATTTTTCCGGCGATTTTTTCCAACACGGGGTTGTTGTGACTGTGGTGTATCGTATCTGCAAATAGAAACGCAGGGTTAAGAGCTTGGTCGCACTGGGCTCAAAAGCCGCCTATTCGACAAACAACTGAAAATCCCTAGGGGACGTGAGATTTGATAGGCTTTGTGGCAGATTGGGGATAATGAGCAGACTGCAATTAGGGGTCAATTAGGGTTCCTGTAACATAATTATACACGCTGTTTTGCTCTAACTGATCTCCTGAATTTAAGACAACAACATTCAGAATTAGTTGTATCTTTTTCTTTTTTTCTACTTTTGCAACCCATAAAGAGCCAGGAAATGAGCCTATGGGCTCATTGCAAGAAAAGACGTGTGACCAAGCTCTAAGTTTCGCCGCTCTTTTCTTGCAAGGGTTTCAAAGAAAATAAGTCCGAGCCAGAGCAATAGAACAATAGGGAGTAGCGACAAAACTTTGGATAAACTGACACAGAGTCGAATAGCAGCGACACTAGCACCGCAAGCGACAAAAGTCGTCCCTACTGAAAGATTAGTCCTTCGCCAGCAATGACTCCGCTCGGAGCTGTTCTGGTTCGATTCAAGCTGAAGGTAATGTTTATTTACAAATAAATGTGTCATTAACACTTACCGCTGCGGAGAGAGAGCTCGAGCGCACACGAAAAAAAAAGTAAAACCAAACAACTTCAACATTGACGAATCATACCCAATAATATCCATCCGTTAAGTAATCATACAGTTGACCGAAAGCAAGGCCAAGGCACAGTCACAATTAAACAAAAAAAAATCTATAAAGAAGAAATGAAACGGAACAAAGCGTCGTGATAGATTTGGGCAAGAGAATTACTGTACAGTTGAGAAGTTCATTTCAAGGGAGGCCTAGCCGTTCTAAAATTTTTAAGGTTTTATTTTTGTGTCATTAATTTTATTCATTATTCTTTCAGACCAAGCTTACTGGGGAGAATGTAAACAATAGTTCATTATTATTAAGTGATATTTCGTTCGATTTGGCATAGGTTTTATTTTTGCTAGCTTGAGCAGGAAGGGAACCTTTATAAAAAGGGCCCAAATATCACTAAGTCAAACTTAGCTGACACATCCATTTGCCATCAACGAGTTGTTCGTGATGTTCACATAGACATCAAACGGTCTGATTTTGATTGTAAATGGTCTTCCGTGTAGTCGGATGTTTCTCAGCCTGTACTTTAACCGTTTCGGTAATGTTTTTGTCGTCGTTCTTTTGCTAGAGTAGAAAGTTGCATAAAACGCGCTTATCGCTATTACGCTTCCTGAATAGCTTCCATCCTCCCAACGCAGAAAAAAAATCTCCCCTCTTGCCCCTATGTGCAGACCGCATTTGAGCCGCGCTATAATTCTCTAAACCCCCCACTGCATATGAGTATTTCTCACTGAAGATTTGTTCGCTTTGAACACTCTATATGACTAAGTCCAAAACACGCCAGCGATCCTCGGGAAGAACGAGAAAACGTAGCACTAACGACTCAAACTCAACAACTCAATCCTGAGCGTGTTCCACCCTACTTATCGTATTTACTACGCATGACGTCACGAATTCTGCTTTTTGCTGTCAAGGCTGGAATGATTTTTCTATTTTCCAGCAGTATATCATGCCACAGGCGAATCCGACCAATCACGTTACAGAGATGCGTAGTTACTACGCTCCCGAGCATGGTAAGCAAATAGTCACTATTAGAAGGCTGGAACGGTCAGTGTAGAAACTTTTCGTGAGGTTGGAGCAGATTTAGTAACTAATAGTTACTATTGGTACGAGGATGGAACACGCTCCCTGTGTTAACCAATCACGGCGATGTCTGGGAGCAGCTGTGATACCGCTTCCGGCTCTTGCGCTAGGTACAGAGCGATTTTTCATCGACAAGAAGAGTTAGTCCTCACGAGTATTTCTCGAGCGTAGTGGGAGGAGCTATGACTAAGGCTCATTTGCAACGCATGTGAAGTATACAGCTTATTGCTACTCCCTAGTGTTAATTTGCTCTGGTCGGAGCTTAGGAGGCTTGGCCCTTTTCCAAAATTTCACAAAAGAAAGAGCTACGAGCTCAAACGTCCTGCAATTTTGATTTGATAGGTTTTTCCTGATATTTGATCAGTTTTCTCTGTGCTCACAGGCGGAAAAGGTGAGAGCACAGACTTTTTTCACAACGGAATTCAGAACTGAACCAGTTTCCGACAGACGGACGAATATACTTTCATTTGCCATATGGCATTTCGATCAGATGCCACAAGGGCCGTAACACGGTTTACTTACTGCTTTTTGCGGGGTTCCGTCCTCCATCCATACAGTATCTCTCAATGAGCTTCCCTCTCCTTAACAACTCCTCGGCGACGGTGGCGCCAGTCGATTCGAGGTGGCGAATTCTCTCTTCCAGCACCATCTTTTCTTCCTCAAGTTGAGACAGTCGTAGCTCGAGGGTTGAGGAGTAAACAGGAGTGTCAAGGGTGGGGGGGTCGACTGAACCTTTGATAGGAGTGGAATGCGCTGCGGCCAGCTCCTGAATGTCCTAAATAGTAAAAAAAGTAAATACAAAATTTAAATTCTCTGCTTAAGTGAGTTTCAAATTGGGAAATAGTATCTTGCAAAATCCCAGCGTCCGCGATTGCTCCCCATAGGCATATTCTCGCCATTCCCCGAGGACTCCACGTGAGGAGTCCCTGCGTTTTTGGGATCCCAAAACGTAAGTGGAGGGATACCTATGACATCGCAAAAGTTGTCCGTCCGTCCGTCTGTGCGCGCTATAACTCTCGAAAGGAATGAGATTTTGATGAAACTTGGTGTGAGGATTCTTTGGGTCAAGAGTAAGGTCAAGTTCGTAGATGGGCTCTGTAGCCCTAAATTTAGGGGTGGGGGAGGGGGTTTAAATTAAGGGGCAAATGAAATGTTATTAAACAGATAAACCACAATTCGCCCGGAATCCGGCCAAAACCGGAAAGTTTGTTAAAAGTAAAAGTTTTATTTGGAAAGTTCAATTTAGGGGTAAGAAAACATGCTGAACACTTCTGTGAAAACAATTTTCTACCCGGACAAGTAGTTCGCCCGGAATCCGGCCAAAACCGGAAAAATTATTAAAAGTTAAAGTTTTATTTGTAGTTGATTAGATATCCGATTTAGGGGTAAGAAGAGATGCTGAATCCGTGTATGACAACCATTTTTTTACCCGGACATAAAGTTCGACCGGAATCCGGCTGAAGCCGGAAAATTTGCTATAAGTTAAATTTTTATTTGAAGTTGATTAGATGTTCAATAGTGGGGAAAGAAGATCCACTGAGTTCGTTTTTGAGGTTTCTTTTTTCGCCGGACAAGTAGTTCAAAACAGATATGACTTATAGGGGCAAACACACATGCTGAATCCATATCTGAACTTGATTTTCTCAGATGATTAGCTATTTGGGTTTAATCTGTTTCTGAATTTTAATAGTAAAAATGTTCAAGGAGTCTGGCGAAGACTGGATCTGGCGAAGACTGGATCTGGCGAAGACAAGACCCAATTGTCTGGACCAAATATTGATTTTTGGGATCCCATCGAAACCTTTGGTCTTGTTGTTTGTCCCGGGGACTCACTCCCCGTATTTCTCGCGAGTCTCCAAGGACAGGGAATGCTCCCATTATCATCACCATCATAAAAAATGACTCCCTTTCTCTACCATTCATTCATTCATTTATTTTATTTCCCTCAAAGAATATATAATGAGGAGTACTAAAATAAATTTAAAAAACACTGTCACAAATAAGTTTCAAAACAATAAATAACAGTTGACGTACTTTAAACAACACACTGTACTTACTTAACTATTAACTTTTATCGAAAAACGGAAACAGATTCTTCAGAGTCAGAACGTCGGAATCTTTAGCTACAAAATTACCAAATTTCTGCTGAATTATATAGGGAGAGTAGACTGATTATTCCGTCTTGTTTGTTTGTTTCTCGACGCGGATCGGGTCGATTATTGCTGAGCTAATTGGTTAGGAATACAGGTTATGAGTTTCTTCGTGTTTCTTATCAAAACCAACGGTGCGGCGCGAGGCTGAAAAAGAGCCAAGATGGTTTTGTAATCTCAGAGAAACCCAGCAGAGGTTCAAATGTCTAACGTATGTTCGATTAATATTGTAACACAAACTGTGGCTTGGGCTTTAAGACTAAAACAATTTTTTTTTTACTAAAATAACACATTTTTTTGCCATTAGCCTAGAAACGAACTCGAGGTTTCGTGACTAGCGGCGTAACAACACTTTGGGTTTTGGATGCTTCCTTGATCTTAAACTTGTCATTGTCATTATTACCGATATGCCAGCCTACCCCAAGCCAAGATAGAGAAGGGGGGGGGGGGTGAGACACATAATTGCTAACTGTTCCCATACTAACAAGAGCTGGAAGCTCATATGGCACTGCAAGGCTGTGCCATATGAGCACTTGCAAGGCTGTTTCAGAGGATGAAATATACATTTTGCCTTTTCGTGGGTTTGTTCATTTGTAAGCAAAACCCTTGATATAAGAATGAGCATGGACCCTTAGAAACCATAAGAATGTATCGTTGGTAAAAAGTATTTTATTTTTTGAAGTTGGTTGGAATGATCCGCACTTTAAAGGCACTAGAATTTCGTCTGTAAGCAAAGCCCTTGAGGCAAAAACGATAACAGGCCTTTGAGGACCACTAGGCCACTAGGACCACCGGTTAAGATGCGCACTTTAAGGGTGCTAGAGATAAATTTTTAAAGCAGAACCCTTGTGGCCCAAACGATGTATCATTCGATCTAAAGTACGTTTTGACTTTGTAGTTAAGATGCGCACTTTAATGGAGCTAGAAATTAATTTGTAAGCAAACCCTTGAGGCAAAAATGATCATGGGCTCATAAGGATCATGAAAATGTATATGTTTCTGCAAAATGTATTTGCTTAAAAGTATTTTTTTTTTACTTTGCGGTTAAGATTGGTACTTTAAGGAATGGTCGGATTTTGGAAGTGACGACATCCAAGCTAATCTTGTCGAACCTCTAATTTTCCAGCCAAGTTTCATCGTCCTAGCAAATCTGGAAGTACCTTAAAGCGGGCCACAAAAAATGGTCTTTCTACCCCACTCACAATGCTAATCATCCCTTCTGTCACTATGAATGTTCAAAACCACTAAAAACGCCGTAAAGCAGTGAGCAAATTAAAACAAAACCCACCAAATATCCTAGGTTTGAAATAACTCTGTCTGGACTAAATCTCAGCCGATTATCACGGACAGCTGTTATGGCACGTAGGGAGCCAAGGGTAAAAATAATAATTTCCATCTAATGCTCCAACTGTTTATTACAAATACAAATAAATTATAAAACCAAGACCAGTGTGGTACCTCTGAAGACATACAAAAATTATCAGTTAGGTCTTATAATTCTTTGCTAATCAATCCTGAAAAATTCCGCCATCTAGAAAAGAAAACGTTCTGCGTGGGTTTTTTCTCGAGCCAAAACACCAACTCGGCAATCGGGTTCAAATCTAAACCAACCCGTGGCATGCGACCAAGGAGAGAAGGTAAACAGAATGTTTGGTTTAGGTCTTTAACTTGCGACCACCGGAATTACCCCCCCCCCCCCTCCCAACTTCCTACACAGTGCCCGGATTTAGTCCGATTCTGTAAATGATTTAACGAGAGCATTTGTTTGTTATTCCCATCAAGTTCCGTCCCGATCTCTCCAGTTTAAGCGGGTCACGTATCCCCCCCCCCCAACAGTTGTCAGATCCGACCCAGACATGAGAATGAACATCAGAGACATGCCCTCTGTTCATTTATCAAATTTCACTGGAATTCGATAACCCGTTCCAAAGTTACGCGTGACTCGCAATATTCTGGGTTCCCCCTCCCTCCGCTGTTCCCCCTGGGTTCCCCCTCACGATGATCGGTGTTACGGTGGTGCCCTCTGCACCGCACACTGCTCATTTCTACCGCCGTTAGGCAGCGCTACTCTCTTTCCATTCGGGTTGTTTAATCTTTTATACTGTCGCGGCTCTTGTATTATTTTATTGACTCATGTTCATGACTCATCCGGCGAGCATGAGTCATCTTCTTCCAGACTTCCAGACAATAAAACCTTCTGTTTATTTACGGACCATAGGTCATTATTATGAGTCTTGTTTATAGCTCCTTAGAGTGGGCTGGCCTTTGGGGCCTAGTGTATGATGGGTGGTTCATAGCCTGTTGTGGTTCGGTGCGCAAACCTTAGTGTGAATCGACCTGGGGAATCCATAATGAACCCGTGAAGTGTGCACGTGTAGTAGGCCACCAGACGCCCTAGGCTGTCCTGACTCCGATGACTGTATATAAGGACATCTACCATCTCTGTCCATACACCCCACGCCATAACATCAGGCTGAGAGTGCTTCTTCACATACAAATACAGTCGTCGTAATATCGGCTTGAGAAAATTAGTCAGTTTGATGGGTCCGTGATATGCCTACCAAGTCTCGTCGTGAAAATCCCCAAAACCACCATAACGGGGATTCCAGGAAACCCCCGTCCAACCCCCCCACCCCCAAAACAAAAAAAAAATTGTACGGATCCAGTCCAATTCTGTAAACGATTCATCTAGAGCAGATGCTTGTTCTTCCCAGCAAGTTTTACTCCGATCCCTCCATTCTAACCGTTTCTCGGTATTTCCGGTCTTCATCCCCCCCCCCTCCCCCGCCCAACTCGCCCACAGCTGTCGAATCCGGTCGGGACTTCAAATGGGACATCAAAAGATATGTCATCTATTAAGTTTCATTCCAATCCGATGTTCGAAAGTTACGCACTACTCAATTTTCCGGATTCCCCCACCCTCCACTCCCCCAACGGGGGTCGGATCGGGGAAGTGACTATTTCCAAGTTAGTTTGGTCGGGTTCCTAATGTGCCTGCCAAGTTTGATCGTCCTAGCACATCTGGAAGTACCCTAACTTGCGATCACCGGACTGACCGACGGAAAAGTGATCGATATGTATAAAAAGTCCCAGCAACGGAAACTTCAACAACTGCCTCGGATGAACTATCCCCCCCCCCCACCCAACCCAACAAAGAACCAAGCACGCCCCTTTTTCTCGTTTCCACCGGAATGGGAGATGCTGAGATTCCCTTCGAAACGAACAGAGATGCTTCGTCGACGCCCTGTGCGACTCTAAAAGTAATTAGTTCCCACTACTAGTCTAAATAAAGGAAAAGCTATAATACAAACCAAGAGAAAAGGCTTTCGCCTCTAAGTAACTCTAAGAAATTTTGAGTAGTCGACCCGATCAGAGTTAAAAATCCAATTAACAATGCACTTGAAACTATTGATCGTTTCAGCATTAACCACATCTTCTGTAAGGCTGTTCCAAGGATCAACAATTCTGTTGCCAAAACCCCACCTAAAAACGTCCTTGTGGAATCTTGATTTTGCAAGCTTGTACGCGTGCTCCCTATGATGACGATTAATGCTGAATCTTACTAAATCAGTCACTTCAAAATTGTCATGACTTCCATTGATTAGTTTGAATGTTTCAATCAGGTCTCCTCTAAAAAATCTGTATGCAATAGAAGGAAGGCGCAACTTGGCTAATCTCACTTGGTAGGGAAGATGGCGCAGATCTGGTTCGAACGTCGTAGCTCTCCGTTGAATTTTTTTATAAGCCTCAATGTCTCTATGGTCGAGCGTGGGAGAATCTGGTCACATCCCATCACATTGAAAACCATTGATATATATTGCGCGGAAACATGCCACGCTCTAATTACTGCCGAAAAAGCGGCCGTCCCCGTGAAACAAGATCAAAGGTTTCGATGTGATCCGAAAAATCTAATATCCGATCCAGACAAATGGGACTCGTAGATATCCGGTCTTTTCCAGACTCCTTGGACATTTTTACTATAAAGATTTAAAAACAGAAGAAGGCCAATGGCTAATCATCTGAGAAAACTAAGTTCAGATATGGATTAAACATGTGTATTTACCCCTAGGCTATACGTCATATCTACTTTGACGAAATTGATCAAATCTTCCTGCCTTACTTCTGACAGATCTACGGTTTCGACTAGATTTCCGGGCGAACGACTTGTCTTGCAAAAACTAAAGCTCAAACACGAATTCAGCGTATCTCCTTTCCCTATGTCGAACATCTAATAAACCTCAGATAATTTTCTTTTGAAAAAAAATTTCAGCCGGATTGCGGACGAACTATACGTCCGGGCAGAAATGATTGTCAAAAACGGATTCAGCATGTCTTCTTACCCCTAAGTCGGACATCTAATCAACTTAAGGTAAACTTTTATTTTTAAAGGACACCTGAATGAAGAGTACCAAGTATCATTCCTATCTGTATGACTTTCGTTAACATTGCCTGCAGAAAACCCAAACAAATACGAAATAGTGTTTCCAAGCTATGATTTTTGCTCCATTTTGCATCTGTCCTTATTTCAGTACCGAACAATTTTAGAAATGAACAAATGTCTTCAATCAACCCTTCTTCTGGAATATTTTTTAACCAGTGAAGCCCAAATGTATATCTAGAAGAAATTCCAATACGAGAAAGAGTCGGTAAAAATTACCCGCCAGTCGGTAAATGCCTCGTCCCCCCCCCCCCCCCAAACATTTTGGCTAGTAAAGCCTCTTAATGCATGTACTAAAGCCCCAGCTGTGGTACAGGCTTTGGAGTGAATGTGGCCACCCAAGATCGTTTTTAATTAATGCTATTCGTAAAAGTGTGAAAAAGGAATTCCGTCGGGTGCTTGCTTCACATCACATTAAAGTACAAGACCATAACTCTATTCGTAGCATAAACCCGGCAATGATTTGGAAGAATGTGGTGAGAATGTAGTTTTTCTGCGGCAGATATTCCAGAGTCAGAATGGTCCGCGCACTTTACGAATGAGTTTGCTTCGCCTGATTCCGAGACCGAAGCCAAGGCTGAGCGTGACCTGACAGAATTCCTTTAATGCATACCTGGCTTGTGATTTCTTAGTTTGAGAGAATCTGTCACAACAGCTATAGCGGAAACGATCTTCGGGTATTGACAATCATAGCGCACTGCAGGTTATTATCGGTAGCTCTCTGAATGTTGACCATATTTGTTTGTCAATGCAAACGATTTTTGACACTAGCATTGTCCCTACAACGTCTTGTATAGGAGACCTTACCCAATTCCGAAAAATGGAAAATCTAATGCGACGCCACAATGTTCAACCTTCCGTCCAATTACAGTGTCCTTGGCTCTTTGTAAAATGGAGAACTGTTATTTATTGATGAATTAGGTAGGAAGTGCTATGTCCCCCTTAACAGTTCGGTTTTAGACCAGGTACTGGTCCTGAGCTTGCTATTTCTAACCTGATCCACAAGTACAATTAAAAATCCAGTCCCACCCCTGGAGCAAAATTCTCAGAGTTTAAAGCACAACTCCTACTAGAAATGATCTTTTCACTATGAAACTGATCTAGAAAAAACGTTTCTCTAAAATACCATTACTTTCCATATGAATTTAGCGATTTTCTTGTTAGCGCCTGACGACTCTGCATAGCCTTCCTGCTCTCCGACGCGGCGGCTGGTCGCAAAACATTTGAAAACTTAACGCACTGTGATAAAAAATACGAAATCTAAGCAAATAAAATTATTCAAAAACAGAAGATTCTCATATCCTCGTGTGTGAAAGAGTTGTCAGCGGACGGTGAAGATTCTGGCAAACTTTGCGTTGTGTAACAGGCAAAACTCGGCACGGCCGAAAATGCACTAAAATATCGTAGGCACAAAACGAAGCAATGGAGAAAGATGCGGATTTCAAAAGCTTTTCATTCCATAAGGGAGCTAGGTATATTATAAAAGGCACAATAAGCAAGAGGGGTCCTTTAAGTGTATATGTATGTCATCATGTTCAGTTGTTGGTAAGCGAGTTTTCAGTTTGTAATTGTTGATTTTTTTCCCTATGAAAGGGTACTGTTTTCTTTTTGTTTTGTTTTTCTTTTCCTCAGTTGTACTCAGTCCTTTTTCTTTTCGAAATGACAGGTGACAAATAAATAATAAAAAAAACATACCGAACTGGAGGACCTTGTTGACTTTGGTCTACTTAACGCGCGGGTCCCGTCGCCACTCATAACGCTCCACGACGATACAGAGTAGCGATCCAACTCTGCGGAGACACTGCCATCTAGAAAAAAAAGAATTTTTTTCTCCGTCCAGTCTCAACACAACAACTGATAACGGCAACATTCAACGAGTCATTACGCTAATGAAAAAGACAAATCAGAATCCCGACCTCGCGGATCAATGGAACAGAGTGACATATTTGACAGTGCAAAACGGATAAGTCAGCTACATTTTATTAAAGCTATATTTCGGCCCTTCTTGGCAAGGGTCCTCTTCAGGCTCAATCCGCTCAAGCTGGAAAATGAACTTGTGGAAAAACAATTAAAGATGTAAATATCTCATTTTATGAACTTCTTCTCTGAAAATTGGTTGGAGTTAAAGCTGGTGAAATATAGCTCTAATAAAATGTAGTTGACTTATCCGTTTTGCACCGTCAAATATGATTCGCAGTCAGCGTGGGCTGAAGGACTATCTATAGAGTGACAGGCGATGAGCAAAGGTGCTAGAGACTCTGCAATCACGAACCTCAAGGAAGGTAACGTTGGTCTAGTTCTGGCATTATTTATGACAGTTTTGTGGAAGAAAAAGCTTGCACGCATCCCAAAACACAGACAATGTTGTTTCCGAGTAGAAACATTGTATTTTTATTTATTTATTTCCCTCGGTATTGAGGAGCACAAAATAATGTCTAAAACAGAACTAAACCACCTAAACCATCTGGTCCATTCAATGACACATAAATACTATAAAAAATACACACGATTTCGACAACTAAATTACAATTGTCAATTAGGCCGTCTTTAATAGTATTTCAGACGTTATCAAATTAGTGAGCAGCTAGCAGCGGTTAAGCAACAGACATAAAAATGTTATCAAAAAATTCTACCACAATTAGAATCTCAAGTCGACCCAAACAAGGCGTAGGCTTTGGGCTAGAATTTTTCTTTTTATTTTTTGGATTGTTTATTTTCTTCGGTTTGTTTGTTTTTCGTATTTTTTGGCACTTCAAGTTCAATGGGCGGATCAAACAATCATGATGCCACATTACCAACCCCTAGAATACACTGTTACATCAGAAATCAGCAGATTCCTAGACAACTTATTTTGGCTAATATATCGTTACGCCGTTTTTTGCAGACTGCCATACTCCGATTTACTAGCTTCGACAAGTATAAGCAGAATTTCTTTTTTCTTATCTATTCGTTGTTATTATATACTCCGGATATTTGTATTGTTGACAAATAGTCATAATAGCGGTGCTAACTAAGAATTCCTTGTAAACTCTGGAAACAGCTGCAGGTAGGTCTGTTATATTTGTACATTTTGGCAGTGTTGTAACTTTACAACCAGAGAACAAAACTCTTCTTCTGTGCTATAAACACCAGAAAGTTCCATCAGATAACACTAGAGCAATCTGCCAGCTACAGAGACGGTTAATTTTAGCAGCCATGACACTCTCGTCACTCAGCTTTACGAAAAGATTGATTTTCGTACATGGCCGAGAGTTTTTGAATTTCCGCGCCATGCAATAACATGCTCTGAAATCGTCTCCGCCGATGCGCCGAAGAGTCACTGACAAGCGATAACAAGAACATGGCTTATTTTTGAAGCATTATCTAGTGGAAGTCAGAAATGTATATGTGTGAAGCATGTTATAAAAATTAAAGCATAGTTAGTGCCCATTGTGCTTTAATATATCTACTCTGCTTTGTGCTTTTTTTTATTAGCGAAAAATAAATTGTCATTGGTATTTTTTGGGAGACCAACCAACAGAATATCAACAAGATCAGCAAAAAAAAAATTTGCTCGGGAAAAAAAAAACTTTGCAACTCTGAATGCATTCAGAGTGACATCCAGGCAGTGTGTCTCAACTGCAAATCTTCCTTGCGTCACATTTCAGGGTTACAATCAATCTATCAAATTTATTTACCAAACAGCTTAAGGCTGGAGGTCGTCGAAGATAGTTAGAAAGTTAATAACAACATCCCTGGCCTTAACAATTGATATTAACAAATTTAAGTTTAACCGAAAAGGGCTGGGATAGGACAATCTAGTTACCTATCATTTATTAACTTAAACTGGCTTGAATACCCGCTGAAAATGCGTTACTTCGTTCTTCCACTATTCACGAACAATCGATTTTCCAATAGTGGGATTTCCGTGTGAGTTGTGGTACCTCTATGCGTTTGTATCCGCGTTGTATGCCTTACGACAAAGATTTATGTTTTTGTTTTTTTCTGTTCAGGCATTAAGAAGTGTTCACCAAGCTCACCACTGCCTACTGGAAAGTCGCGTTTTTGTTGAGATAAAAATTTCCCGCGTCATAGTAGAATTTACGCCGTGGGGAAGGTCGCAGTTCGAAGGGAACTGAATGATTTAAGGAGAGAAATATTTGGAGTAAATGAGTGTGATCAGGAATGGATGGAGCAAATGCTAAAGAGTGAATGTTTTATCACCACAAGGAAGGTGGGTAGATTCCTCAGGTTGTCTATGACTCCCAGAGAAATTTTTTTGTAGTTTTAAGTGATGTATGTTTTTCTTTGTATTGCCATGGCCCCCGGCTTTTAGAGTAACAAATATCATATCATATCATATTGTGAACGTCATAGCCAGAGCAGATGGTGGAAAATAATAAAATCCCATTGCAGAATCCAAATAATTCAGTGTATTCAGTTAAATGACACAAAATTAAGTTGGCTTTTCAGTTAAACTTTAACTAATATACTTTACTGGAAACGATCTGAAACAAGAGCTGGTGTAAAACTGTCTAAAAACTGAGTTGATGAATGGTCAGAAAACGGCAGAAAAACAGAATAAAATGTGGACGAAACTCTACCTTGACTTGTGTCGTTCGGCGACAAATCTTTCAGTCTCTCCTGCAGATTCTCCACTCGTTTCTTCTCAGACAACAACTGCCTCTTCAAGTCACGCAAAGCAGAAGCTCCTATAAGCATAACAAGACCTAAAGTTTTGATGGGATCCCAAAAATTTAATATTTGATCCAGACAACTGGGTCTTATCTTCGCCAGATCCAGTCTTCGCCAGGCTAATCATTAGAGAAAACCAAGTTCAGATATACCTCTATAAGCCATATCTTTTTTGACGATAGTGACCGAAACTTCCTGCTATACTTTTGCCAAATTTCCGGTTTCGGCCAAATTCCGAGCGAACTACTTGTCCAGCAAAGAAAGAAAATTCAGAATCGAATTCAGCGTACTGTATCTCCTTATCCCTATAAAGAACATCTAATAAATTTCAAATAAAACTTTAGCTTATAAAAAAAACGATTACAACCGGATTCCGGACGAATTATATGTCCGGTTTAAAATTGATTGTCATATACAGACTCAGCGTCTCTTCTTACCCCTAAATCTGTCATCTAATCAACTTCAAACAAAACTTATTACTTTTTACAAATTTTCCGGTTTTCGCCGGGTTCCCGGCGAATTAGTTGTCCGGGTAGAAAATGCTTTTCACACAAGTGTTCAGCATGTCTACATACTCCTAAATCGAACATTTAATCAGCTTCAAAATCAAACTTTTACTTTTAACCAACTTTCCGGTTTTTGCCGGATTCAGGACAAACTACTCCCGGCAAGAAAATGATTTTCACCACCGTGTTCAGCATGTTTTCTTACCCCTAAATCGAACATTTTATCAACTTCGAATGAAACTTTAACTTTTAACCAACTTTCCGGTTTTTGCCGGATTCCGGGCGAACTACTTGTCGGACGAGAAAATATTTTACATATCCGTGTTCAGCATGTCGTCTTATCCCATACTCGACTATCACATTAGCTGTTTAAAAATGTTTTGTTTGACCCTTAATTTGAACCCCCTCCCCCACACCTAAATATAGGGCTACAGAGCCCATCTACGAACTTGATCTTACCCTTGACACAAATAGTCCTCACACCAAGTTTCATCAAAATATCTCATTCCCTTCGAGAGTTATCGTGCTAACAGACGGACAGACGGACAAACGGACGGTACATTCTGGGATCCCAAAAAGAGTTGCGTTTTTGCAGATACCATGGTATCTATTACCACGGTAACTGGATCTGAAATTGGTCGTTTTTGCAGTTACCGTGGTATCTGATACACGGTTGCTATGCAAAAACGACAATTGTCGAAATTGCTGTTTTCGAAGTCATCCCAAAAGAAAAACTGGTATTCAGTCACATCACTAAGTGCCAAACTTCTGTCCCACCAATTTGACAAAAACTGATGAAAGTGAGATGACTTTTTCAGATATAAAGATCTGTTACCACGGTCGGACCGTGGTATCTGAATATCAGATACCACGATAACTACAAAAACGACTTTAGACCGTGGTACCAGATACCATGGTATCTGCAAAAACGCAACTAAGCTTACGCACTGGTTTCCGTCAGCGGATAAACATAAGCCCATCGACGCAAACGGTGTTGATCGCCACCCTCACTCCCCGGTTGGAAAAAAAAACTCCTAGGGGGCTGGGATATAAAACCTGGTGAAGGATTATCAAAGTCGGCGGACGCAGAGTCCATCAAAGGCTTCCACCGTCTTGGAAAGAGGTCGGGTTCTGCCAGGCTCCAACCCTCGATACCCTTTACGAAAGACCGAGCTCCACAGAACGACATGCTCCGTCAGCTGCTATAATAATAGTAATGAAAATTATAACTCGAAGAAACTTCTTTCAAAAATGAAAATGCCCCAGTGTCACCTACTACAAGTTTATACTTCTTCATTACACCCACCCTGGAATACGCAGCTGGCAGTTTTCATTATCGCAGGAACAAAGAGATAAACTAGAAAGAATACAGAAGCGGGATCTTCTTATTATTCATAGTGGACCAAAGCTTCCATACCGTACTCATACCTCATAACACACTTTAACCTAAAAACACTGCAGGAGCGCAGGAACTTTTCAGTTGTTTACCTTCTACGGTTCTGGTACTCTAACTCTTACCTCCGCTTGAAATCTTCTCCAGAAACAACTATTAAAGTACTTCGAGGTGTAAGGCAGGGGGGTGTTTTATCACCAACCCTTTTCAAAATTTGTATTTCTACTGTTCTGGAAAAGATCTCAGGCACTTATTTTACTGGTTCTACTGATGTTTCTTATATAGCTTATGCTGACGACATCCTGTTGATCAGCCGTACTAAATCAGCTCTTTCTGCGATGGTTTCTCTAGTTTCTCAGTCTTTCCTGGATATTGGCTTATCTCTGAATCTTGATAAATGTGAATTCTTGTCTTACAACCTGTCTTCGTCTACTCCTCTAGAATGTAATGAATTTTCTGTTGTTTCTGTTTCTTCTTTTCGGTGGCTAGGGATTACTGTTTCTGATTCTTTAGCTCTCTTCCGTAGACAGATTGTTGCAGATGCAGTAAAAAAAATTCAACTTAGTTATTCAAAAATTGTAGCAAACCGTGGAAAATATAACAGAAGAGCTCTTGGGCGTTTATTCTCAACGTTTTCTGATCATTCTGTTTTTTATTTTCGGGTATTCATTCTGTTCTGAAGCTAAAAGATTTGAAGAAAATGAAAGTTACGTATTTCAAATTTTGCAAATTTCTGCTTTCTCTGCCACCGTGGACTAGAAATCGGTACTTGGTTAAAAAATATAATGTTACGGATATAGTTCAAAAGCTCGGTGACCTACACAGAAAGCTTTCTGTGGACGCATTTTGTAAAATAGGCCCTGATCACGGTCTTATTCAGTTTTTTGTTGAAGAGGATAGTGTTTAGTTGAAGTTATTTTTCTTTTTATAGTTTACTCCACTTGTACTACTTGTTTCTTGTAGTTGTGGGTGATAAATAAATAATAATAATAATAATAAAGGAGCTAAGCGCTGACTTCGGTTCAGCCATGGTATCTCATCCACTCCCAAATCCTCCCTCCCCCCTATCAAAATGTTAGAAGTCGACCAGAACGAGTGGTAAGTTCTATGGTTTTTAAGAAAGCTTGTTACGCATAGCATTTCATGCATAACGTTTTCAAACAAAACAGATAACAACCTCGTGTCAGCGGTTGTCGGAAAAGGCTTATTAAAACAGCAAAAACCGTGGGTCATCTGTTGAAAGCACAGCTTAGTTTTAAAGTATTACTGTGCTGTAAGTTGAAGAGTAAATAGTATGTAACACGCCAGTTATGCAAAAAATTTATTCCCGTGTTCGTGAAATATTTTACCGAAGCGTGAATTCTTTTAAGCATACCGGCATTAGACATATACATTGTAATTTATTCTGTTTGTTTGACAATATTCGCAAATTTGGTTTATAACCAGGATAGTCGATTTTTACAATAAACATTCTATCTATCTATCTAAACTGGGAGTAGTGATACTCAGTGGAGTACTCATCTCATATTTTGAATGTTTCTACTATATTTTATTTCATATTTTAGTAGTTGTACTGTATTATTGCCAATCTATGTGATATGTCAGTATAAATGCCGCAACACTGTATAAAACAACCAATCGGTTGTTGTATACATATGTATGTATGTATATGTATGTATGTATATGTATGTATACACAGTTGTATACATGCTTGTGGAATCGAATATTGCAAGCTATAACACGCGCCCCCTATGATGAAGTTTAAAGTGGAATTTTACGCTGTCACTCACTTCAAAGTCGTCATAACTAGATTACCTTAAATCTCTGAAATTAGCTAGCCCGGATGACTCAGTGGAGTACTCATCTCATATTTTGAATGTTTCTACTATATTTTATTTCATATTTTAGTAGTTGTACTGTATTATTGTCAATCTATGTGATATGTCAGTATAAATGCCGCAACACTGTATAAAACAACCAATCGGTTGTTGTATACATATGTATGTATGTATATGTATGTATGTATATGTATGTATACACAGTTGTATACATGCTTGTGGAATCGAATATTGCAAGCTATAACACGCGCCCCCTATGATGAAGTTTAAAGTGGAATTTTACGCTGTCACTCACTTCAAAGTCGTCATAACTAGATTACCTTAAATCTCTGAAATTAGCTAGCCCGGATGACTCAGTGGAGTACTCATCTCATATTTTGAATGTTTCTACTATATTTTATTTCATATTTTAGTAGTTGTACTGTATTATTGTCAATCTATGTGATATGTCAGTATAAATGCCGCAACACTGTATAAAACAACCAATCGGTTGTTGCATACATATGTATGTATGTATATGTATGTATGTATATGTATGTATACACAGTTATATACATGCTTGTGGAATCGAATATTGCAAGCTATAACACGCGCCCCCTATGATGAAGTTTAAAGTGGAATTTTACGCTGTCACTCACTTCAAAGTCGTCATAACTAGATTACCTTAAATCTCTGAAATTAGCTAGCCCGGATGATCTGCACGGTTTGGATCTTGACGCATGTAAAAGCACAAGTAATGAAAAAAAATATATATATATATAAATAAATAAAAAGAAATAGACCGAGTCTCTGTGAAGCAGCGTTGAAGCAATACACACCTTTCTTCTCTTCAATTTTCTTGTCTTCAGCGGCATCTACCAAGTCCTGTTTGAGACTACTTATCATGGTTTCCATATCAGTGCATTGCGTCGTGACCAGCTCAACTTCGATCAGTAGCCCCTGTAAGTTAGGCCAGTTGAAAAAGTAGCAGCTTAACTATGACAAAAAGATTTTCTAACAAAAAATCAGGAACAGAAGTATCCAGATCTACTGGGCCTAAGACAGAAATTTCTTGAAACAAGGGGGTTCTACAGTAGTTCCCTCGGCAGTCGGTGATGCTTTTGTAAAACCTTTAATTACGTTTCTGTCGGTCTTGATAAACGTTTTCAACTGAAACCACATATCCAAGTTTTTGAATTTGTAATTGCGAAAGTAGATGGCTGCACGTCCGGTGCCGTTCAAGTGCGAACTGGATAACAAAGAATATAGTAAAGCTAGAGGCTTTGCAACAATGAACACTGTTCTGAATCAACTCCTTTAAATAATAATAATATATAATAATATATTTGCAAATTGAATGGCAGGCCGTTAAGCCTCTACAAAATTCTTAATTTGCATTTCTTCTAAATTTGCACAAGGAGAAAATGTCACTTGAATAATATTTATCAACTTCCTTCTTGAATGTCAGTAGGTTTGTGGAGCAGATTACTCTCTCTGGTAAGTTGTTCCAGTGCTGAACCACTCGGTTGCCGAAAGTCCAGCGGCCAATGTCCTTATAAAAGCGTTCCATCCTCACTTTGTGCTGATGTCCTCGAAGATGATTACTATTAACTGCACGACTCTCTGGGTCACAAAAAAATGGTCTTTCTACCACACACACAGTGCTAACCATCCCTTCTGTCACTATGAATGTTCGAAACCACTAAAAACACCGTAAAACAGTGAGCAATAAAAAAAATCCCACCAAATTTCCTATAGGTTTGAAATAACTCTGTCTGGACTAAATCTCAGCCGATTATCACGGACAGCTGTTATGGCACGTAGGGAGCCAAGGGTCATAATAATAATTTCCATCTAATGCTCCGACTGTTTATTACAAATACAAATAAATTATAAAACCAAGACCAGTGTGGTACCTCTGAAGACATACAAAAATTATCACTTATGTCTTCTAATTCTTTGCTAATCAATCCTGGAAAATTCCGCCATCTAGAAAAGAAGACGTTGTGCGTGGGTTTTTCTCGAGCCAAAACAGCAACTCGGCAATCGAGTTCAAATCTAAACAAACCCGTGGCATGCGATCAAGGAGAGAAGGTAAACAGAATGTTTGGATTAGGTCTTTAAAGTTAGCCACCGACTGCTGGATTCCCTACGAGTCAGCTTCGCAGTTCTGATTCGGATACAATACTCTATCTGAGTAAGTCCCAAACACGCAAGTCCTCCTCAAGAAGAAGGAGTAAACGGCTCCATAACAACTCAAACTCAACAACTCAAATCATGTGTCAAACAATCACGGCGATCTTCGGGAGCAGCTGTGATACCCGAATTGATACCGCTTCTGGCTCTTCCGCTAGGTATCCGGCGATTTTGCATCGGCAAGGAGAGTTAGTCATCAAGAGTATTCAATGCTGTTGGTCGAACCGATTCGGCAATGCGATTATAAACTGCGGTCAGTTAACAAAAAATGGTAAGAGCACAGTGTACAGAAACGTTTAACTAGCGATTTTTGAAAGAATCCAGAACTTACTAGACATCTCCCTCGTGAAGTAGACTACTCCGATGATTAGGGATGAAACCACTTAAGTAGAGATTTAGGTCTTGCCCATAACCATAAGGCTTCTCTGTCTTTGTCTCTAGCTATTGGTGATTCAAGAAGACGGTTTGTTATCGCGGTGCGGCAAATAACTGCTACACCACCACCATGACTTACAGCAGTATTTTCATAGGTCATGCGTGGGAGGAGATAGCTGGTGTATCCATCAAACGAATGAATATCCAAATTCACAAGCCAAGTTTTGGTGATGTATGCAATATCTACCCGATGCTAGGGGGATTTTTTAGAGAATCCAAAACCTACTAGACATCTTGCTCGTGAAGTTGCTGGGAGTGCAAGTAGTGCTTGACTGAAAATTAAAGGCTAAAAATCTTGCTAAAATCAACTATTGAAAAAATCAAATATTCGGAATAACTGCAGACTTTATTCAAGTTTTCGCGCATTTAAGTTACCATCGCTGACCCAGCCCCGTGTAATAGAAGGCTGGAACAACCTCAACGAACACCTCACTGACAACATCAAAGGCGTATTCTCGCCGTTCCCCGAGGACTCCTCGGGGAATCGAAGGGAACGGCGAGAATAGAGGGAGTCACTCCACACGGACTCCGCGTACAGAAACAGCGAAAACATGGGGAATGCTTCCAAAATGATTTTTTTTTTCAAAAAAAAATATGCAGTTGACGAAATTAGTCTGGATCAACTATATTTTCGTTTTGTTTATTCCGATTGTTTTTAATTAATTTTACACTGCAACAACACCAGCGAAAATTGATTCTCCTTCGAATCTGAAAGGAAGTCCTTTTTGATGATGGTGATGATAATTGGAGCATTCAGTGGGGACTCGTGAGAATACGGGGAGTGAGTCCCCGGGACAAGCAAAAACGCGGGGACTCCCCAAGTGGAGTCCTCGGGGAACGGCGAGAATACGCCTCAAGTGAATGCGTGTGTTCGTTCAAAGAAAGCGAACAAATAAAGCAAACTTCGCATGCAAACCGGTTAAGGTTCGTGTAGCGCAGGTGTTGATCTCCTGATAGCCCCCCCCCCCCCCTCGTCCGGGAGTGCGGGGGTTCGTTCACTTCAGCAATTATTCTACAAACCTTCCCCTCTATCGCTTTACACTCCCCTTGTGTATCGTTGTTCTGCCTGCGCTTAACACATTCACATCCAGCCAGCAATGTTTCCCCAAAAAACACATACATCTCACCAAATCAGACAAAAAACAAATCCGGTCAATATTCTATCGTTTTGCTAAATATTATTACGCCCTTGGACGAGAAACTCGAAAATATCCAGCCGATATCAAATTAATGATCCACCATAACAGCAGTGTCGAAACAAACAGAAGCTTATAGCCAAAATACTGATCACGCCCGGAAAATCCTCTTGGTTTAGTATTAGGGTAAAAATTATACTGAGTATTTCGTAAGTTAATTCTCTTTCGTGTTTTCCTTTCTTTTTCTCTTTTTTCCTTATTATTTACCCCGTCTTTGTGCCTTGTGTTTATTTTGACTGATCATAAATAAAATCATCATCATCATCATACCTTTTGTGTACATACATATCCTTAACATATTGAGATTCTTTAGGGTTAACATTTTTGTCTGTTTTTTCGGGGAGGGGGAGGCTGGTAAGGGGGGGTCTCACCGGAACGATCCGGTTCCTGGCCCTATCCTCATACAAAAAGGAGAGATCGCCCAAAGCTCACCTTCTTTTCCTCAGCAAAGGACTCCATCATTTTCTTCCGCTCGGCTTCAAACTCTCCCTTCAAGTCAGATCTAACTAAATCACAGAAAATTTTAAATTCCTCTTCGCGAGCTTTTGACTGTGCCAATCCTTCCTCCAAATGCTCAATTCTGGCTCTGTATTCGTCTTTCACCAACTGGAGCTCGCGAATCTGGTTTTCTTTTTCCTAAATCAATGAATCAGTCAAATTTAGGTACACTTACAAGATATGACCTGAAATAAATGTTGGAATAAACTGTGTAAAACTTGGGCTGAAGAATTGGCAGAATACGGCAAAAACTGTTTGCCAGTGTTCCTCTCGGACCGACGCACGGACGACGGGAGGGGGGAATAGACGGCTCATCTGGAGACAACACACTATCTTTGCTCCGAAATTTTTTGAAAGGGTCTTTCTGCGGTTAATTGAATTAGGAACGCCAGGTTTAATGCGAGCCCCTTCACGTGAAATGCTAAGATCACCGAGAGGAATTTCTCGCTGCTCTCTTTTGGACATTTTCCAGGCGATCAGAGAGCTCTGCAGAAAGAGAAGAATGCCAAACCGGTGAAGCATACGAATACCCGGTTATCAAAACGTCGTATCTCCAACTTTGGGACAAACTGAGTTACCCCAGTGGTTTGATTCTCCAGTCAAAACAACGCATCTCCATGTTATCAGGGACCCATAAATTTCCTGTAATGACTCGCCATTCAGGGGGCTTGTCATTCCCTATGCTTCTATGTTGCTATGTTGCCCGAGCCTCGCCTAGTTTCCAAAAATTCCGCTTGGGTCGAATCGGCGATCTTGCTCAGATAGACAAAATGTGCTGGGACTATTCAGCATACCACCAGGTACCTAGGCTAGGACAAAAGATCCAGGATACTCTTCCATTTCAGAGAAATATTCCTAGTTCAGCACAGCAGCTGCGAATAATTTTGTCTATCTGGAAAGTCGGGTATTTTATCCCCGTGAGTGTTCCTCGAACTATCTGACGCTCGGTCAAGAGCGCATCAGAAATCTCTTATTGACAAGCCCCCTGAATGGCGAGTCATTACAGGAGATTTATGGGTCCTTGATGTTATTGTCAACAATATACGACGATCTAAGAGCCATCTATTGATCAAAAAGATTTAACATGAGAGGGGTCGCATCTTCCGATCTAAATTTGCGTCTCGCGTAAAACTGACAAATGGGGAGATACGACCTTTTGATAACCGAGTATAAATATTCTAAATTAGGGCAGATATACGTTTCAAAGTAACAGAGGGAGCATTTAGTATTCAAACCAAAAGATTTGAGGGTAGAGAGGGGTTTAATTAGAAAGTTAGGAAAAGAGAATGTCTTCATTGAAAGATACTACAATAGGTTTCCTGGTTGTCCCAATTCCTTAGAATAAAGGTAGATTATCAAAGCCCAGCTTTTTCCGGCAATTAAGAAACGAACTCTTGATGAGAGAAGAAATCTGCAAGCAGAACTTTCCTGTCTATTACCACTCTTTTCTAGCGAAAATAATAACAACCAAAACAAGAATAATACAATGCAAGGTAATAAAATAAGAAACAGGCCTCTATAAAGCGTCCGAAACAGGACGTTTTTGTGGTTAAAGAAAAAGTTTCTAAAGAATATCTTAAATTTGGTGAAAATCTCGCAGAATCAAGAACAAATAATCCAATAGGACCTCCGTATTTGGTCCCAATCAGCGACTATGGATACCCCGACAAAACTGAGCGGAGCTAGAGGTACTTGCGAGCTTTGAGTTGATACCCGTGTACTTCTCTCTTCTCCGCTGCGCATACCAGACGAAAAACTGTAGAGGACCCGCAGTGCATCGCGTCACACCTGACGTCAGAATGGTAGACAACCAATCAGCTGTAGAGGACGGATCGGAGGGTGTTCGTAAGGAAATTTCTTCTCCGGGGTTCTACTGCGATATAGCTGTTTGTAGAGGTAAGGAATTATGATGTTCCGCGTAGCGCCAACCCTCCGCTCGTTTGGATCGGGTAGGCTATCGAGAATATATTCAACTACGCATGGTTTTGTTACAAAGATTCTTGAGAGTACCTGTTCCTGCAGGATACCAAGAACAAATAACGAGATAGAACTGCTGTCTCCCTATCTCGATCATACAAACATGCTGAGTCGAGTAAAATACGGCCGACTCCCGACGCAAACGAGCGGAGGTTACTAGCTTCGCACCACATCACGTTTCGTTAACTCTACAAATAGCTATATCGCTGTTAAGTCGCTGAAGAGGGAATCTAGCAGTCAAAGCTGATTGGTCCTATGGACGCGCTCCAGAGCGGGTCGGCGCGCGGAGTACGCCTCCTGCTAGCCTCCTTCAATATTTCTTGTGCGATAAGCAACGGTGAAGACGGAAGAGGAGTAAACGGGTATCAACATCAGCTCAAAGCTAGAGTAAATACCTCTAGGTCTGCTCAATTTTGTCGGGGTTTTCATAGTCGCTGCATGCGACTAAAGACATAAGTTCTATGGGATTATTTGTTCTTGAGAATACACAGTCAGAGTCGATTGACCAGAGAGTACAATCTTCCACTTTCGAGGTTAGCTATTCGTTACTGATATTTTTGCTAGGGCTCTCGAGGTGTTGTACAAAAGGGTTCAATCAAAAGACAGAAATTCGCAAACCTGAAGTTCCTGGATTTGATTTTCTATATCAGAGGAAAGCTTCAACTTGGCCGCTTCCAGCTTGCTGATACTATCTTTATGTCTGTCCGTCTGTAATTCAACACTTTGCCTTTCTTCTTCAAGTTGAGACTGAAGATCAACCACCTCAATGCGAAGCGCTTCGCATGTCTAAAGTAAAAAAAAAGAAGCACATCTTAATTACCGAGTTCAACTCCATCAAATCCAACAAACTAGCTCGACGTAACTCGACCAGGGGCGTCACGACTAGGGGGGACGGGAGGGGAATGTTGTTGACAGTCGGTAAAAAATAGCCGAGTCGGAACGAAGCGCTGCGATTTTTCCTAAAAACAGTCGAGTTTTTTTCTTGAAAACAGTTGGTTTTTTGGTAAAAGAAACAGTGGGTTTCTCGTTAAAATAGTCGATTTTTTCTTAAAAATAGTAGTTTTTCTTAAAATCAGCCGATTTTTCGTCAACACAGTCGTTTTTTATGGCACTTGCCCTTCGGCCAAGTGCCATTTAGCGATCGCAATTTCTGTCCGTCAGTCGGTCTGTCGGTCGGTCGGTCTGTCTGTCCCGGTTTTGCTAGTTCGGGCACTTCCAGACAAGCTAGGACGATGAAACTTGGCAGGCATATCAGGGACCGGACCAGATTAAATTAGAAATAGTCGCTTCCCTGATCCGACCATCTGGAGTGGGGGAGTGGAGGGAGGGGGGATAATGAAAAATAAGGAAAAATGAGATATTTTTAACTGACGAACGGGTGACCGGATCTTAATGGAACTTGATATATGGAAGGACTTCGTGTCTCAGACGTCCCAGTTTAAATCCGGACCGGATCCGGTGACATTGGGGGGAGCTGGAGGGGGAAACCGGAAATCTTGGAAAACGCTTAGATTGGAGAGATCGGGATGAAACTTGGTGGAAAGAACAGGCAAAAGTCCTAGATAAGTGATTGACATAATAGGACCGGATCAGCTCACTTCGGGGGTGTTGGGAGGGGGGGGGGGCGAGTTTCTGGTGATCCCGGGAGTTCGGTGCTTCCTGATGTGCTAGGAAGATAAAAATTGTCAGGCACGTCAGGGACCCGAACATATTGACTTGAGAAAAGTCGTTTCCCCGATCCGACTATTGGGGGGGGGGGGGGGCTAGAGGGAGGAGGAATCCGGAAAAATTAGGTTTTCTTAACTTACGAACGGGTGACCGGACCTCGATGAAACTTGATATGTAGAAAGACTTCGTTTCTCAGACATCCCAGTTTAAATCCGGACCTGATCCCGTGACACTGGGGGGAGCTGGAGGGGGGAACCAGGGAAACGCTTAGGGTGGAGAGATCGAGATGAAACTTCGTGGAAAGAACAAGCACAAGCCCTAGATCCGTCATTGACATAACCGGACCAGATCCGTTCACTGTGGGGGAGTTGTGGGGGGGGAGGATCCGAGTTTTTAGTGATCCCACGAGTTCGGTACTTCCTGATGTGCTAGGACGATGAAACTTGTCAGGCTTGTCAGGTACCCGAACAGATTGACTTGAGAATGTCGTTTCCTCGATCCGACTATCGTGGGGGAGTGTAGGGATCGGGAATCCGGAATCTAGTGGCAAGCTCAGCTATTGAACGGGTTATCGGATTTAAATGAAACTTGATAATTAGAAAGACCTCGTGCCTCAGATTTCCCGCTCTAAATCCGGACCGGATCCGGTATCATTGGGAGGAGCTGGAGGGGGAAACCGGAAATCTTTGAAAACGCTTAGAGTGGAGGGATCGGGATGAAACTTGTTGGGAAGAACAAGCACAAGTTCTAGATACGTCATTGACATAATAGTACGGAATTGCACAATGGGGGAGTTGGGGGGGGGGGGTCCGGAAAATCTAGTGATCGCGCGAGTTTGGTACTTCCTTATGTGCTAGGACGATGAAACTTGGTAGGCATGTGGGGGACCCGAACATATTGCCTTGAGAATAGTCGTTTTCTCAATCCGACCATCGTGGGAGGAGTGGAGAGATGGCGAATCCGGAATCTAGTGGCATGGGCAGCTATTGTACGGGTGATCGGATTTAAATGAAATTCGATATTTAGAAAACCTGGTGCCTCAGACTTCCCATTTTAAATTCGGACCGGATCCGGTGACCATTGGAGAAGTTGGAGGGGGGAACCGGACATCTTTGGAAACGCTTAGAGTGGAGGGATCGGGATTTAACTTGGTGGGAAGAACAAGCACGAGTTATAGATATGTCATGGACATAATAGGACGGGATTCGGGCACTGTGGTGGAGTGGGGGGGTCCGGATTTCTACTAAGCGCCAGAGTTCGGTACTTCCTGATGTGCTAGGACGATGAAACTTGGTACGCATGTCAGGGACCCGAATAAATTGACATGAGAATAGTCGTTTCCTAAATCCACCATCGTGGGAGGAGTGGAGGCATTGGGAATCCGCAACCAAGGGGCACGGGCAGTTTTTTTAACGGGTGATTGTATCTGAATAAAACTTGGCAAGTGGAAAGAGCTATCGTCTCAGATGTTCCATGTCAGGTCCGGGGAGTAGTGGAGGAAGAGGGAATCCGGAATCTTGAGGTTTTTATAACTTTCCAACGGGTGACCGGATCTTAATGAAACTTGATGCTTGTAAAGACGCCAAGTCTCAGACGACCCAGTTCAAATCCGGATCGGACCCGATGACTTTAGCGGGAGCCGCAGGAGGGAACCGGAAATCTTGGGAAACGCTTAGAGTGGAGGGATCGGGATGAAACTTGGTGGGAAGAACAAGCGCAAGTCTGATATATCGTTGACATAAGCGGACCAAATTCGGACACTGTTGGCGGAGTTGGGAGGGGGGCTTAATTCTGGCGATCCCGCAAGTTCGGAACTTCCTGATTTTCTAGGACGATAAAACTTGGAAGACGTATCAGGGACCCGAATAGACTGACTTGAGAATAGTCGTTTCCCCGATCCAACCACCATGGGGGTTGCGAGAAGTTTTTGACATGCACATAAGGGTCAAATAAGTGGAGTGATTGAATGAAATTTGGAAGATACAGAGAGCATATGCCCTAGATGACATATTGTTCGGACCGGATCCGTACACGCAGAGGGGGGGGGGGGAGATTTACCGAAAGTTCCCCGAAAAATGCTCGGATTCGAGTGAAAGATAGAGCTTCAGGTGATCCAGTTAGGAATCCAGACCAGATTCGGCCGCGGTGTATGGGAAGTTGGAAGGGGGTACCGGAAATCTTGGGCACGTCTAGAGACATACCAAGGGGATTTCTTGGGATGAAACTTGGAAGGTTGGCGACAGGCTTGGAGTTGAGGGACTTGATCTCGATATCCTAATTTTAGGTCCGAACCGCATTTTTGGATGGCGGGGTGTTTTGTGAAGTTCTCTTTTACTTTTTTGTATCACCTACTCGTAACAAGTGCCATATGAGCTCGTAGCTCTTCTTCTCATTTATAGTCGTTTTTATCTGCAAAAACAGTCCGTAAAAATTACCAACCAGTCGGTAAATACCTTGCCCCCCCCCCCCCCCCCCCCAATATTTTGGCTAGTAACGCCTCTGAACTCGACAGCATTATTATACGTGCGAGGGACTGGAGAGTCAAGATTTCAGAATTTATTTCAGGAAGAATTTGGATAGTGAACGCGGGCTCACCACACATCTGTATGCGGAATAAATAATACATATAATTTGATTCTTTACACATAAAGAAGAAAACTGCTATGCAAGAAAATTGAAAAGAAGAAAGGGGTAACCCAATTATCGTAAAATTAGAAAGCACACAAGAACCATCGTGAAGTGTTCACGACCTTAAAGAACCCCTCGCACTATTTACTCTTCAACTTACAGTATTTTAAAATATTTGAATACTTTGAGACTAGGTTGTGCTTTCAACAAATAACCCACGGTTTTGGCTGTTTTAAGCCTTTTCCGAGACCCGCTGACTTGTAGCGAAAACAGGGAAACAATTTTCATAGCCGGTTTTTCTGATGGAAACACTTCTCGCAGACACCCGTCGACAGCGTGATACACATCCAAGGCAGCAAAACACGGCAAGTGAGAAAATCAGCGTGGTTTTGTTAGAGGGGTTAAAATGTACCGTACGAAACTGTGGTCTCCGGGCTTAGAAATATATGGAGTTATTACGGAAGTAGGTTGCATTAATATTATAGGTAAGACAGGTCCTTTAAATATTAGTTGCTTAGCCAAGCTCATTCTTTCCTAAGGAATTCTTATGTCCGCAAGTACATAGCATTCTACAAGGGTCGGACACTAAAGCCTGAGGGATTAGGAATTACACGACACGGAGAAAGATTTGTGGCCATGCAATATTGAAGTTTTAAACCACTCAGGACTCCGAACAGCTTGTAAGGATGGGATGGGTTATACGTACAAGATTTACAGGGGGCTAACTCAGTAGCGTATATTCCGATTATTTTCGGGAGGGGCGACAGCTCAGTGAAAATATGCGGTCGAAGGCCAGCCACCCCCTTATCGGCCAAAATGCCGAAAATTTTTCGGCGTTTTTTGTATATTTTGACCGTTTTTAACACTAAAAATACCTCTAGGTGCAAAAAACACCTTTTAATCTTGTAATCATGCACACTACGACTCAAAAACTGTTTCTAAGATCAATTACTGAACCGTGCTGTAAATAATTTCGATTTAGCTTCTCAATTTGTATTTTCGCGTACGTTTTTCCCGTAAAAAAACTCCTTTTCCGATAATTTCGGATGAAGATCGCCCCTGTCGGCCGTATTTCGCACATATTTTTCCAATTAAAAACCCTTTTTCAAGAACTTCGGGGGGGGGGATCGCCCCTGTCGCCCCCCCCCCTTAATATACGCTACTGGGCTAACTAGCGGAATCTTTTCATTCACTGTTTTACATGCAGGCTGTGATGGTTTTTTTTTGTGAGTTTTCATTCTCTGTATGTAATCTGCTATATTAGTTTATGGTATAGGTTTGTTTAAAAATGCGGGAACGTCAAGACCTGAAGTGTGAAAATGTCCTTTTGCAAGGAATCTAAAGTAAACTTTCAGACAGTCCTATGCTTGCATAGTTTCACCACTTGGAACCATTACGAGTATCGACCATATTCCCCAGACACCAGAGGATAATTTCGTAAGCCACATTGGCTTCACGTATCACAAAAAAGCAACGATTAAACCAACGAAAATGGGGTTTGTAAAGGCCAACGAATATACTGAAATAAAAGGGGAATAGTTTGGGAAACCCGCCTCCCTTCTTCACCGCAGACAGAAAATTTCGAGGAAAAATGCCAAAACGTGGATGAAGATCAACAACCAAGAAAACCGAAACAAAGCAGAAAACCAACAAGAACAATAACACGACAGTAACAATAACAAACCGAGCGAGAACAGTCGTAACTGTTATTCGAAGGTATTGGTGAGTGGCTTTCCCAACTCTTCCAATTTTGTTTTAATTTTCGGTTTCTTGTTGGTTTTCTGCTTTGTTTTGGTTTTCTTGGTTGTTAATCTTCATCCTCGTTTTGGCATTTTTCCTCGAAATTTTCTGTCTGCGCTGAAGAAGGGAGGCGGTTGTCTTCCCGAAATATTCACCGTTTATTTCAGTATATTCATTGGCCTTTACAAACCCCATTTTCGTTGGTTTCTTCGTTGATTTTATTTTTATTTTTATTTTTTTTACAGATACCATGAGGGTTAGTTATCTATTCTGGTCCTTCTTACTGGCCACTCAATAGAAATAAGTCAACAGAAATAGCTTCCTAAACAATACTTACAGATCGTTCAACCTCTAGCGCTTGCAGAGCAGCTTCCTTCTCAGACAGGACCTCATCGTGCGTCTGCTCCAAGCTGCACAGCTGTGCTGCCAGCTTGTCCTTCTCACCAACTGCAGACTTCACAAGCACCACCGAAGTTCCCTTCTCCAGCTCGAACTGGTCAATCTGCTGTCTCAGCTGTTCTACCAGTTGCATCAGGTCGCGTCTTTCAATGGACAGGATTTCGAACTCTTGCGCTGAGATCTCCCCAGGCTCAGACCGACCTCCAGCCTCTCTGAGAAGATCAATTTCTTTCTGTAGAGCATGATTGGTCTCACAGAGCTAAAAAACGAATAAGAATACACTGTAAAAAAAATCTTGCAGTATTTGCTACTGGGATTAATCTTGTCTTTATTGAGATAAGACTATCCCTTATTCAGATTAATTTTATCCCAACAGATATAAGATTAATCCCAGTAGCAAATACTGCATCCTCATTCGGAGAAACCTTTTACAGTGTATATACTGGTTCAGAGGCGCCATTGGCAGGGGGGGGGGGGTCGCTCGGTTTTTATAATTAGTGTTCATGCTCCCTATACACCTGAGGAGTTTAAAAGTAAACATGAATCAACTATAGTAGTGAACTGAAAAACAACAATGCTCCTCAGGCGGGAATTGAACTCGCAACCTTTGTCTTCACATACCGACGCTCTAACCAATTTCTGAACATAAAAGAAAATAGTGGGGGCTTGTCAACCTAATCAAGTCCTTTAATGCAGCCCTACACGTACCGAAGCTCTAACCAATTTATGAACATAAAAGAAAATAGTGGGGGCTTGTGAACCTAATCAACTCCCTTAACGTAGCCCTAAGCCTAAAAACTTGACAATTGTTAGCTTGACCAGCTTCATGCTGACTAGTCGAAGCCGTGTTCGTCGTGAGGTTAACAATGCAAAACAAGGCTCCAAATATCGAAATTTGTCAAGGAGAACTCTTAAAGCACAACTCTTACTAGAAATGGTCTTTTCGGTATAAAATGGATCAGAAAAAACGTTTTCGAAAATACCATTACTTTCCACCTGAAACTAGCGATTCTCTTGTTAGCGCTTATCGACTACATCCAGCCTCCCTGCTCTCCGACGCGGCGGCTGGGCGCAAAAGATTTGAAAACTGAACGTGCCTTGGGTAAAAAGTGGGAAAACTAAGCAAATAAGAGAAGTAATGAACAGAAGATTATCACATCCTTATGTGGGAAAGAGTTGTCAGCGGACAATGAAGATTCCGGTAAACTTTTCGTTGGGTGACGGGAAAACTCGGCAAGGCCGAAAAAGCGCTAAAAATTCGTAGTTACGGAGCGAAACAATGGAGAAAGGTGGGGATTTTAGAAGCTTATAATTCCATATGGGAGCTAAGTATGTTATAAAAGGCAGAATAAGCAAGAGGGGTCCTTTAAGAAAGGAGAAGAGGAAAATCAGACTAGGGTTCGTGCCTCCCTTGTATTTTCCGGCGGCTTGATTCATGCTAGACTTGGGGGACGTGTTCGCGTTGATGGCTGTGGAGCTGAACGGGCGACCCCATCCCCGCGAAAATGAGAAAGTCGATCGGGCGTTGAGCGGCTAAGGAAGATGGGTTCCGTCCACGCAAAAATGCCCATTCAGCTGGATGGGAACATATGAGTGGGATGGTTCACATTTTTTCCGTCTTCAATCTTTGCAGACCTTTTTTCTATCCAAGTTCAGCTCAACGCTGCACTCGGAGCGGTGTTGAACGGGAGGCGTCCATTGATCTGGTCGCCCGTTCACCTGCTAATCCGTACACACAAAAATGCAAAAAAAATCGACGGCATCCACGCGAAAACGTCCGTCGAGCTCGACGGAACCAGCGCCATCCACGCGAAGACGTCCCCTAGCTTCATGCTTGTTGTGCACTGAGGGTTTCTTTCCCGAGAAATGAAAGGCAATTTCGATTCCATTTCACGAACAAGATGTAAACTTACAGATTGGAATTCCCGCTGGAGATTTTCATTTCCTTTCCGTAAACTCTCTTCTTGGGAACGTATATCTGGCTGGGCCTCTGGCGTCTCTGGCTTTAAAAAGCGCTTTTTGAAGTCACTCAGCTTTTTTGGTGTGAATACATCAAGGGCACTGACTTTTTCACTTTCTTTGGCATCCTGGAGCAACCTCAATTCTATAAAAGATGGACTCTTAAAGGACACCTCGCACTACACAGTGTTTCTGCTCAGATGTTCTGAGATAGCTGACCACTTTAAAACTAAGCTATGCTTACAGAAAATTACACACGGCTTCGGCTGTTTTTAGCCTCTTTCCATGCCCCTTGCCTTGGATGACTTTCTTGGTAAAATGGGGATAACCGGTTTTCGGACGGAAACAGCTCCCCGGGAACAATGATCGGGGTCTGTTGGTATATTCTTAATACATTCTCTTTATTTACTCAACGCTGGTCCCAAAAACCCTTTTTTCTTTTCTTTTCTTTTCCCGTAGCATCTTTTTTAATTAACTTATTTTTATATCATTTAAAAAACTAAGAAATCCGATTTCATACTTTTTGTGGCTACTCCTCCATCCCTCAGTGGCGTTGATTTTAATCTATTTGTACCCACTTTTAACTATTCACGTCACCTAACTGAAAATAAACCCATATTTTATTTACTATTCTTCTCCCTTAATATTTTGAAATTAATTCTCTCATTTAAATTTCTAAAATACTTTGTTTAACTACATTTTCTTTAAACAGCTAAATCTAAAGTATTTAACATTAAATATAGATCCTCAATTAAACACACCTTCACACACCTTTCACACACAAAAACCCTTTATAACGTTACTATCTGGCCACTAGCACGGTACTCAGGTTTGCCACATCAGAAAAATTTAGAGAGTGACTTTTGGCTGACACAGAGAGTGAATTGGGAGTGAAATTCTATTTTCATGAAAAAACGTGAAATGGTCATTTTTGGTCGGAATCACTGCTGCAAAAATGCTTTTCGGCGGAATCTCGATCGGTTCAGAATCCTCCGAGCATGACTAGCACGAAAAAATTCCCCAAAAAGTCCCCTTCTTCACTCCCACCGAAAATAAAAACTAACTCTTTATGTAGTACAGACAGTGTGGAATGCCTTACTATTACTTGCATTGAGTTGAATTCCGCGTTTAATTTTGTATTTTCTGGAATTGTCACACTATTGTGCGACAAATCTGGATATTTACATAAATAGAGTGAATTTTATGTCCTATGTAGGACAAGAGTGACAAAAAAAATAGAGTGACAATTCACACTATCCTGCGACATGTGGCAACCCTGGCGGTACTACTCAATCATGCAACACCAGCTTTTATCCTCGATGTAGATATTTACTGAAGCGCCCCGAGCGCTGCGGAGTGTCGCTGGTAAACATGACAGGGGACTGATACATCATGTAAGGAGAAGAAATCGTGGCGAGCGTGATAATCAGGTGTATTACTAATAGCGGAGATAGGATACACTTAAGCAGTGAAGAATCTCGGGAACAAGAATGGATGGAAATACTACTGAAGTAGAATGAATTACTATCATTAGTCCGACGTGTCCTTTAACGACAGCCGCGTTCGATTTCCTATAGACATCCATCTACATTCTCCTAAAATTGTCTATAGTCGTTTGCTTCACAAGTCATCATCGACGAATCCGTTCATAGATCGAATCGAACGACAATAGACTACGCCATAACCCTGTCCATCACTGAAAGTGATAAGATCATATCAGACCAACTTTACAACCCTATCCTTTGATCGTTCGGGTGTTCGCCGCACACCCGTAACTACCCTCTATGCCACCAAGTCGAATGGTTTTCATTCGGTTCGCTGTATTTTTTACATAAATCCCAAAACGTAAAATGAAAACCCGTCGGGAATGAGCAGTATTTTCCCACGGTTTTTCGTAAAAAATACAACCATGACTAAAGCTTTTGAATAAAACGGGAACACAGGTATCGTTCCAGTGAAGTTATTACATGTTACGATGATAAGAGGAGGGCGAGCGCCGTATTGTGGTAGTTATCACGCTCTCTGGAACGAAAATAATAACAACGCGAGCATACGTCATCGCTCTTACGGGAGTTCCTGCAGAACCGACAGTTATTATCACTTATGATGCTCGCGACCATCATAAGTAAATTGTAACGATCGTAACAGTCGTGGAACGAAAATAATAAGTAGGAGGAGCCAATTTACTTATTACGGCGGGCTCTGGAACTGCAATAACAACAAGAATAGTAACGATCGTAACTAATAATAAGTCGCTGGAACGCTACCACAACTAGCCTACGCCGTAGTTGAATATAACGGCATCTGTGGCTGGTCATCAATAAAAGATAATTGTTGACGAGTTGAACTTGGATAAGATAAGCCTACGGATATAGAACAATCTTAAAGATTAACTTCTCTGTTCAAACAGTGAACAAAGATTATGCTTTATAAGGATAGGACACCTTTAAAATCTTACACTATAGATTTTGGAAACCAGCCCTACCTTAACCAAGCCCATCATTTTTCATAAGAAGTTTCAGGTCCTAAATGAATCAACATCCTGACTCGACAAAGATATGATGTAACGATTGATGTAACAACACGAAATGTTTAATACTTCACTATTTTAGTGAGCCACCGCGAGTTGGCTCCAGCTCAGGACGAATCTTTTCATAATCCTGGGCCTCAGGAGGATGGCCAGATTCATGAAACCTTAATACAGTAAGCTAAATAGTGATTCTCATGCATCATTAAAAACAAAACTTGTATAATATACAAGATTTGTATATTACACATACAAAAATTTGTATACTATACATATCAGGCAGCCAGTTAGGGACAGTCGGTTAATTAGTTTATGTTGGATTAAAAATATTTTCTTTGTATCCTGTATTTCACCTACCAACAGTAGGAAGCCTATTATAGCTCAGGTATTTAGTCGGAGACATAAAGGCTGTGGCTCTAGGTGTTATTGTCCAGATACGTACCAACTGCTAGGGTACAAGCTACAGAGAAATAACATAGTGGTGCTGATTAGTCGGCTTCTCAGAAGAAAGAACACACAATAGTTATTCTTCCAGCGGTGGTGGTGAATGGTTTTAATTGTGGTATGATTGCTAGTGTTAGTGTGTGCTATTTCAAATATTGTAAATTTTTGCTTGGATACCGTTTACTTGCTAGAAATACACCTCAAATTAATTCCCTTTCAGTTAAAGATCCTGCCCTGGCAATTCAGCAGAAATTTGATAATTTTGTAGCTAAAGCTAATAATATTCTGGCTCTGAAGAATCTATTTCCATTTTTCGATAAAAGTTAATAGTTAGGTAAGTAGCCTACAGTGTGTTGTTTAAAGTACGTCAATTGTTATTTATTGTTTTGACAGTTATTGGTGACAGTGTTTTTTAAATATATTTTAGTACTCCTCATTATATGTTCTTTGAGGGAAATAAATAAATGAATGAATGAATAAACAATAAAAAGGCAATCTATCATGGACAACAAAAGAAAATCCAGCTTACTCACCATTGGATATTTTTCTATTTTCTTCAATCAGAGTATAGTTCTTTGTTCTGAGTTCAAGCAGCTGAACCTATAAAGATTTTGATTTTAAATCTCTTTAGGGATGGATAAAATATCAAGTTCAATTTAAACTTGGGAAGAGGCCAAAATCATTCACCTTACGTCAGGCAGCAGATAATGATAATAGTAACAGACTAGTGCAGTCTAACTGTTAAACACAAATGCCTGACTGAGCAAAGGGTATGTCAGACAATGGCCAGGACCATGGCTAGGCCCACGTTGGACATTATCTTTGCTGAAATAACTGTGAAAACCCTAGCCTAACCTGCTATAAAGGATTTCTGATTGGTTGTTTCCTGAACTTCACTCAAACCATCAAAATGTTAGAGGGTTAAGGTACCCAGCATTTAGTGAACAGCGTTTGGCATAGCCTATTCCAAACTGTGGGTATATCAGTCTACCACAACCCCTGATTTTTTGATACCCTATGCCTAACGCTAGATACACTATGTCACATGCTGGATATTCTAACCCAATAAAGTGCAACCAATCAAAATGCACCTGTAGTGGGGTATGTCAAGGTGAGGGTACCAAAAAGTATACAGTGTTTGGCATAGGGTATCAGTGTTAAGCATACGCTATGCCAAACGCTAGATATTTCCAGCATAGGGTATCCAAAAATCTGGGATTTGTGGTTGACTGGGGTATATCTAAGAATATTTGTTGGTTAGAATTTGGCATACAGACCCTTGCCAAGAAGGCTTGAAACATCCCTGGAATGATTCTCGGCTGACTTATTCATTCAGCACCATCAAACATTATTTGAATAGGCTATTCCATTATATACAGCGGAGATAAACTTCACTGAAAAAGTCAATAAATCTCAGACTATTGGGCTTGTTTAGGGCCTCTACAAAAGTTAAACGGAAGTGATAAGTTAAGAACTTAGAATCAACAAAACTCTTTCCAACCAAGCTGACCAGTCTAGTACACTAGCCCCTTTTCAGGCATGGTGCTCAAATCTCTAGCACCATGCCTGGGTGCTAGACGTTCAAGCACTGTACCTTGGATTTCATGCATGGTGCATGGATTTCAGTATACAGTGCAAGCATGAAAAACACAGTTTCTGTCATCACAACTGAGCACCGGCTCGGACAGGGCTGAAATTGCTACCATGAATTAGAGAAATCAAAGACAATCCTTTTCAAATTTTTAATAACAAAAACAACATTGCTCGGCTGATGACAGGCGTGAAAATCTCATTTCCTTTTCTACGTAGTCAAGGGTTTTGCATGCAAAGTGTCCTGTGCCTCAGCTTTTTCTACCTAGCAGCCAACCAGAATATTGGCTCTTGGGGCACTCTACATGGAAAATAGATAGGGTGCTGTTAGGTTTTGCATCTCCATCATCAGTAGAGCTCTTTTGTTTTTGTTGTGAAAAATTCGATAAGGATTGTCCTTGATTTTTCTAATTCAGGGTAGTAATTTCCGCCCTGTCCGAGCTGGTGCTCAGTTGTGATGACAAAAACTGTGTTTTTCATTCATGCACTGTATACTGAAATCCATGCACCATGCATGAAACCCAAGGTACAGTGCTTGAACATCTAGCAACCAGGCATGGTGCTAGACATATGAGCACCATGCCTGAAAAGGGGCTAGTGTACTAGACTGTAGCTGACTGGAAATCCTAATTAAAAATGACTAAAAGTAGATAAGCCAGCTCAGGTATTGGTAAGCAAAATTTGGGCCCTTCTTGGCAAGGGTCCCCTTTGGTCTGTACCTGGAAGAAACAAACCTGAAATATGTCAAATGAAGCTTCTAGCAACTATAACTACCTGATAACTAATTCTCTGAAAAATAGAAGTCTTAAGACAGTTTAGACTAGAGGTATTTTTGATGCCTGATGGGGTTGACGTCAGTTGCTGAAACTGGTCTGAACGGGGTTTTCTTCTGCACTCTGATCAACATCTGCACTTTGATGTTTTGTTTACTCTGTCTTGGTCCTCTGGCCAATTTTGATGGGAAATGAATTTTTTTGTTCATTCAACTTTACTTTTGTTGTAATTAAGGGCCTGAGTTTTGTGTCAAAACACAGGAGAGTACTCTCTCTCTCTCTACTGGAAAAACAGAACAGCATTATTTGGTTAAAGAAGTTTTAACCACTACTGTCTTATGCGATTATAAAATTAGTTTTCAAGTCGGAGCGTTCCAGAATTTGCAAGATAACTGCATCATTCTACTAACCCAGTTTAGCTGCATACCAAATTGGCTAGGATAGATTCACGAAAGCCCTAGCTACTGGCTACAATTCTGAAACTGACCTGCAAACGTTCAAACTCCTCCTGAGAAATGCTGCACTCCATTTCTGTACAGTTAACTAATTTATTGAGCTATTGTTCTACTTTTCCTCAAGCTGTGATCGGTCTTTCAGCATTCTTTAACCTTCCCTAAGCTCTGTAAATAAAGAAATACAGAGAAATCAGAGAATTCACACCAGTGTTGCCACATGCTTGACACAAGATCGCGCAGCAAGAGAAGCAAAAATGCGCCTTCGGCGCATTTTCGCTAAAAAAAAATTTTTACGAAATCGGATCCGAAATTTTTACGAAATCGGATGGGGGGGGGGCATGTTGTCGACCAGTCGGTAAAAAAAAACGAGTTGGCGAAAAGCGCTGCAATTCTTCTTGGAAATAGTAGGTTTTTCATTAAACAGTAGATATTATCAAAATAATAAAACGAAAAAACATTTCTGAAATTTTAATTTGGTGTAAGTTATGAGCTTACTTTTGAGTTACGACTTTTTGTGTAAAAGCTGTCGATTTTGAATCTTCAAAACAATAATTTGTCTTAGAAACGGTCGCTAAAAATGATCAAGCAATCAAGCAGTCGATAAATACCCCCCCCCCCCTTCTCCCCGTATATTTTTGGATAATAATGCCTCTGGTACTGGGATGAGCAAGACATAAGAAAAGTTAATGATCTTTATGAGAAAAAACAGTAAGATAATCGAAAAAAAGGTTTTTTCTCAAGACGATTTAAAAAACGGTTTTTTCAAAACGATTGAAAGAAAAGATTTTTTCTCAAAAAAAACACGTTCCAGATATGCATGAACCTGACAAGCCCAACAACTTACCAGCGAAGACACTCTCGTATCCAAATATCGTGCTCGCTGGCTTTCAAGACATGGAGCAGTAGGGAGGGTCAACACATTCTGAACCAACAAGCATCAATTATCAGTGTTTCAAGGACCCAAACGACATTTTTTACATTCCAGTGAAGATTTTGAGTCCCCCGCAACCCTCGAGATCTGAAATCTGGATATAAAATCACTATAGGCGTATTCTCGCCGTTCCCCGAGGACTCCACTTGAGGAGTCCCCGCGTTTTTGTTTGTCCCGGGGACTGACTCCCCATATTCTCGCGAGTCCCCTCGGACGGGGAATGCTCTGATTATCATCACCATCATCAAAAAGGACTCCCTATCAAATTCGGAGGGGAATCAACTTTTGCTGTTGTAGGTGGTATGTAAAATTAATTAAAACGAATCGGAATAAACAAAACCAAAAATAAAGTGGATCTAGACTAATTTTTTCAGCTTCATATTCATTTTTCGAACAAAATCCGTTTTAGAAGCATTCCCCGTATTCTCGCTGTTTCTGTACGCGGAGTCCGCGTGGAGTGACTCCCTCTATTCTCGCCGTTCCCTCCGATACCCCGAGGAGTCTTCGGGGAACGGCGAAAATACGCCTTATGTGCAGCAAAATGCGCCAAATCTGCGCCGAAATTTGGGGAAATGCGCAAATTTGGCGCAATGCGCACACTTGAAAAATTCGAAGCGCAGCCGCATCTAAAAAGCGCCCAAATGGCGCAAATGCGCACCATCTGGCAACACTGATTCACACTCGATTTTTTATTCTATCGGGATTAGATTAACTTCTATCGGAATTAGTCTACGGAGGTCCTTATTTTACTCTATAGATGCTTGCTTGATCATTGTTCAAAGTGAGTCAGTCCTGATTGGAGGGCCACCCTTTTTCACTCCAATAAAATTCGCCTAGTGAGTATGTTATAAAGGCTGAACTGGCAGACATGTTCTAAATAAACCCAAATGCCCACCACAAAAAAAAACTTGGAAAAGGCGCTTTTCTCTGGTATCCCGTACGTAAGATTTCTGAGATTGTAAATCTTTTTTGGGATCCCAGAACGTAATTGGAGGGATACCTCTGACATCGCAAAAGTTGTCCGTCTGTCGGTCAGCACGATAACTCTCGAAGGGAATGAGATATTTTGATAAAAGTTGGTGTGAGGATTCTTTGGGTCAAGTGAAAGGTCCAGTTCATGGATGGGCTCTATATCCCTACATTTAGGTGGGGGAGGGGGTCCAAATTAATGGGCAAACAAAATATTTGAAACAGCTAATAAGATAGTCGATTAAAGGAGTAAGAAGACATGCTGAATACGATTATGAAAACCATTTTCTCGCCGGACAACTGGTCGCCCGGAATCCGGCCAAAACCGGAAAATTTGTTAAAAGCAAGTTTTTATTAAAGTTGATTAGATGTCTTATTTAGGGGTAAGAAAAGATGCTGAATCCCTAAACGGCAATCATTTTTTACCAGGACATATTGTTTTCCCGGAATCGGGCTGAAACCGGAAAATTTGTTGTGAGTTAAAGTTCATTAGATGTTCGATAAAGGGGTGAGGAGATACGCTGAATTCGTTTTTGAGCTTTTTTTTTTTGCCGGACAAGTAGTTCGGCCGAAACCGGAAATTTGGCAGAAGGAAGGCCTTATGATTCGATCAGTTTCGTCAAACTAGATATGTCTTATCTTATCTAGGTAAACACACATGATGAATCCATATCTGAATTTGGTTTTCTTAGATGATTAGCTATTTGCCTTAACCTGTTTCTAAATTTAATAGTAAAAATGTGCAACGGGTTATACGAAGACTGGACCTGGCGAAGACATGACCCAATTAACTGTATCAAATATTACATTTTTGGGATCCCATCGAAACCTTTGATCTTGTTTTTCGTCTGAAATCGAGTCTTCTCTCGAAAGTATTAAGAAGACATCTGTAATAAACCTAGCGCGAACTGGGTAAAGAAACTTAATCTGAAGTGAGTCAAAGTACAACTAAAGACTATTACGGCAATTCTTTAGAGAGGTCCACATGTTAGTAGCAAACGTCAGTTGCAAACGGGTGATCCGGTTCCAGTGAAACTCGCTGAGCGCTAAGCGATGATGTCCCAAATGATCTATATATGTAGCCGAACAGGATCCGGCCGCTGTGGGGGGAGTTGGGGAGGGGCCCCGGAAATATTGTGGCACGCCTAGGGGTCAAACGAGTGGAGCGGATTGGGCCACTATAGTGGGAGTTGGAGGGAAGCCCGGAAACAGTTTGACGCCTAGGGGTCAAACGACTGGAGCGATTGAAATAGAAAATGGAATGCAGAAACATGGTAAGTAGGTACTAGATGATCCGTTTTGGGGTCCGGACCGGGTACGACCACTGTGGGAGGGGGGGGAGCGTAATTTCCCGAAAAATGCCTAGATTAGAGTGAAAGAAGTTGATGGGTAAGGTACTCTAGACTATGCGTTTGTGCCTGAACTGCGGACTCGGCCACGAGGTGCCTTAAGTACTTTAAGTTTTTGTAGACAATATTATTCGTTGAAGCGTGTTTCGTAAAAATTTAATTGTATTGCTAAAAGGTCACTTTTGTCGCTTGCCGGTTATAAGAATCCTGGGCTGCGTTCCCAGCTGTACATTGCCATACCGTGCCGATTGCGTGTAAGGATGTGTGCCCCCCCCCCCAACCTCTGAAGTATCCTAAAAGTAATGACATGCACCGATAAACCTGGAGTGAGCTCGGTCACTATTGGGCTTCTCGGAAATTACTACGGGAAACTCTGTAGAATCAAATTTCTTTGTTTTCGTTTTTTTCTTTTGACACAGAGATACCATTTTTGTAAGCGTCAGTGTTTTCCCCCCTTATTACCAATGCATGAAAGTCACAACCATTCAACCATCAGCACGTGTGTAGTGTATGCATGCTGTACTTGTTCTTTTTGCTGTTTTGTCTTATTAACTACGAGGTTGAGAGCAATCCCTCCCACAGCAATAAGTCTAACAAATCTTCTAACATATTGCGTAAGCAAGTCAAGTAGTAAACTCGCCGCGGACTTGCGCATTCATGCTCGAACTAATGACTGTTTTCTCCATTACCGTCGCTTGATTTTTTCGCTTCATGCTTAAGGAACAGTATATAAACCAAGAACACGCTTGCGAATGTAGTTACGCTATTGGTTAAGCCAATTTAGCATCGCTTAGCATTTAACGCTTTCGGTTATACCAAGCTCGGTACATATTCAACTTCGAACCTGGAAAAATAGATGAAATCTCAAAAGATCGATTTTGCGATTATTACAGTTTGAGAAATAAAATTCGTCCAAGTTCTCACCTTACCAGACCTCCAAACGTTTTGCGAGTTGTTTTTAGTAGTTTTATGCAGTGTCAGTCTCCCTTTGTTTTGACCGAAAATGTACATATGACCCACAAAGAAGGGCAACCGTAAACAACACTCGCACCAGCCGGGGAAAAAAAGAAATCTGATACTGCGCAATTACTTTTACAGGACTACCAATACTACCATGAATAGATGAACTGCACCTTCAGGACCGACGCACTGCACTTTTGCTCTCCAACACCCAGGCGAAAGCACCAAGCCGACGATACCCTTTCGGAAGAGAGGACAAACAACTACTACGGTCCTCTTGCTGGGAAGTGAGGGTGCCACACCCTTAAAACACTCACCAGCAGGTACCTCGGGAAGAGAGCCAGGCCAGAGCAACATGCAAGCAGTAGTGTCCTCTATGCAACCTTTCGGCGGATAAAGTACCGCGAGTAGTGTGGGTCGGGATCGACTGAACAGTGCGGGCGATGGGGATGCAGTGAGTCATACAAAATCGTGGGATAGCAAATACTACCATATTCAGAATTAGATCTCTTTTGGTTCGCGAGCGGACGCCAAAATGTGTTGTTCTTTAGAAATGCGGTGTATACTACAGCCTTTAAACGGCTATCTTCTATTCAACGCTCCCAGATTGGACTTTTCATCCGACGGTGAAAGGGGAGTAGATAGAACGCACAAGCACTAGTATTTATTGACGGCGAGAGGGCTCCCTGAGCCCCGCTTAGCACCAGTATAGGACAAGTGATATATAAATGCACAATTAAGGATAGTTTAACGGCAGAATCCGAGCACTCCTTGAGAGGACTTGGAAAGAAAATTCGCTGACATCATCTATAATATTTTTTTTCTATTCTTTATTTGTATATGTACTTATTATTATTAAGGGGCACCCTTTCCGGGGATCCCGCCTCTGATACCAAAGGTATCAACGATTTTATGTATGTATCGGTTTCTTGTGTTATTTAGCCTATAGGGAGACGTAGTTAATAGTTAGCCCGGAGGGCTAAAGCTGGCAAGGTGGGAGGACTGTACTGATGTAGATTGTTGTCATTCTTAAAGGTTATCAGAATAGGGCTAAGATACGACAGTCTGATTACCCATCATATTTTTACTTAATTAGGCTAGAAGAACCGACAAAAACGCGTCACTTCGTTACTTTGTTATCCACGATTCTTGAATTTTAGCTGACGTAATTTCTCTTCCGTAACTGTTGTACCTCTATACGGACGTAGCTCTATGTTTGGAATTTTTAGCAACTACAGTGGCAGCCAATTGCCGTAATTCATGGTGGACTTGCATTCTTCAAGCCAGGAAGATGAAAGTAACACGGGAAGTGAAAGTGACCAGGAAGCACGGAACAGAGGCCTATCTTCAGATGTGATTCTGCAATCTGGAATCGGACATTTCAAAATCTTCGCTTTGTTAGCCATTGAAACACGCGCTTTTGCAGACATTCAAATTTTCCGCGACTCGCCGTAAAGTTATTTGTCGTGCAACCAGCGGAGATTCCAAACGTTACTACTAGACTACGCGACTTAAAAAACAAAAATCCCTTATATGAGTCAAAATAATTCATTGTATTCAAATCAAACATATAAAAATAAATTGGCTTTTCAGTTAAACTTTAAACTCCTGAACAAATGAACAAACCCTCAGAACAGGGAGCTGGCGGACATGAGTCATAGCAGTGTGACTGTGACCTGGCCAGCTAACCGTGTTTGCGGACTTACCGACCTCAAGAATAGTAAGTCGACACTTTTATCGATGACAGGTGCAAATTGGCAAGTGCGCAGGTGGGCTAGTGCCTTATTAAGTAGAGTGGTAAACTGTATATCAGTGTTTCCACTCGGAAATCTTCAAAATCATGAGCAGGAGCCCAAAAATAATGAGATACGTATGAGATTTCTGCTTGAAAATCATGAGAGTTCTGGTGAAGATAGAAGAGAAAATCATGACATTTTCGAAAAGGCATGCGGATTTTTAGCTACTTAGTAGAAAAAATTTTAACAGTGATATTTTAACTTGTTCTAACCGGAAACATAATAAGGATTCACCGGGGAGAAGACAACAAGCATTCGTCCCTCCCCCTGCTGGAGAGCAACAGCGGCTTCTAACGACAAACAGAACAAAATGAAACTGAGCGCCGCAGGCAATTTGTTTTAAATCAGCCTTTCTTCTGGTACAACTTTCTACTTCTCAATCATGAAAACTTCTCGAGCCCAAAATCCCAAACATGACCTTCAAGACAAAAAACTACATCATGAAAGGCGCCTTAGGCCAAATTTTTTTAGCAGAGCTTTTATTTTATATCAAAGAAAAATGAGGACCAAGGTAAGGGCCACCTACACATTACCGCCATATTTACGAGATAAATCAAATGAAAAATAAAAACGGCAGGTAAGGCGGCGATAGGTTGAAATCACTGTGACCGAGACGGAATTAACCTGAGCGCCGAAGGCGATTTTGTTTTCAAATTCACTTTTTTTTATGTCAAACGTCAACCTCGGCTTGCATACGAATTGTAGCTAGGACACCTTTTGCTTTTAACGAATTTTCCGGTTTTGGCCAGATTCCGGGCGAACTATTTGTCCGGATAGAAAATGCTTTTCATATAAGTGTTCAGCATGCCTTCTTACTCCTAAATCTGTCATCTAATCAACTACAGATAAAACTTCTAGTTTTAGTCAACTTTCCGGTTTTTGCTTGATTCCGGACGAGCGACTTGTCCGGCGAGAAAATGGTTTCTATCATCGTGTTCAGCATGTCTTCTTACCCCTAAATCAAATATCTAATGAACTTCAAATAAAACTTTTACTTTTAACCAACTTTCCGGTTTTTGCCGGATTCCGGGCGAACTACTTGTCGGACGAGAAAATGTTTTGCATATTCGTGTTCAGCATGTCTTCTTGCCCCATAATCGACTATCACATTAGCTGTTTAAAAATATTTTGTTTGTCCCTTAATTTGAACCCCCTCCCCCACCCCTAAATATAGGGCTACAGAGCCCATCTACGAACTTGACCTTACACTTGACCCAAAGAACCTTCATACCAAGTTTCATCAAAATATCTCATTCCCTTGGAGAGTAATCGTGCTGACAGACGGACGGACAACTTTTACGATGTCAGAGGTATCCCTCCACTTACGTTTTGGGATCCCAAAAACATGAGATCTCATGTGAAATCATGAGAAGTGGAAACACTGCTGTATATATAAGTAAGAATTTCCACGTTCAGAGATCAGATCGAGATTGAGATTTAGAGAAGAGATCAGATCAGACGATCAGACGACTACTGTACAGTTGGTAGCATTTGCCATATTGTTAAAGTGAGGATTATCTATGGATTAACGTCAACTTGGAATCGAGTGAGTTATAAGCATATTGATTGATAAAGTACATTGTAACCCTAGCTTGTTTCACTCTACATACCCTAGGAGATAGACCCACGAGCCTCCCCACGCTACCGAAACAACCATACATCTTCCCTATTACAGTGAAGGATCTTGGGTTGCGGGTTCCGTCTCGAAGGAAGGTACTGGTGTGAGGCATCGAGGACCGAAAGACGGACGATTTTCGGAGCGAAGGAGACTGACTTGGTCACCGCAGAGTAGCACAAGGGGTGTGCAAACACGAGGTAGCCCGGAAAGCTCTCTGTGAGTTCTGTTGCAGGCTCCGTCTAGTAGAAATTTGTATCAAATACATCGAAGAGCTTTCCTGTGACACCCTTTTTGCAACGCCGTACTTCACACTGTCAGAAGTTTCATGTAGATAACACAGGGATGCGCAGTTTCAACAGATAACACTTAAGATGTTGTCGAGGAACGAGGATGTTAGCTGTTATGTTTTACAAACGTTAAGCTTTAAAACATTATGCATGTAAAAAGAGACGAAAAACCGCGGCTTCTTGTGACCAAGTAGAGCTTCCATGCATAGAGCTTTAACGGCAAGTTTCCCACATGGAGTCGGAAGGGGGATTCCGGAAAACTTTTGGCACGCCTAGGCATCAAACGAGCGGAGCGTTTCAGATTAAATTTGAAAGATACAAAGCTCCTTTGGCCTAGTTGATCCATTTTAAGCTCCCGGGAGGATTTGGCCTCGGCTTAGGGAGTCGGAGGGTGCCGGACATTCCCCGGAAATGCTCAGATACGAGTGAAACTTGATGGGTTGTACGAGCGGATGCCATCTGTATCCCATTTCGCATCTATCGACCGCGGGAGGTTGGAAGGGGGATGTTTTCTGACGTTTTAATTTACTTTCTTGTACCAACTACTCTGAACAAGTGCCATATGAGCTAGTAGCTCTTGTTTACATGTACGAAATCAAGCTTTGTAAACTTTTGTCGGGCGAAACCCGAAAGCTTCAGTCTCGTCCGTAAATAAGTAAGTATATTTATAACCCACAAAATGTTTTACAACAAAGAAGAGTGGAGTGGAGAGAGGAAGAGTGGAGAGATTTTTCTACAAATAAGAACTAAATTCAGTAAACTTTTGCCGGGCGAACACCGAAAGTTTATGTCTTCTTGGCAAATCGGTATTTTTTTGGCACATAAGAAATTCTGCAAACTTTTTTCGGGCGACGACCGAAAACTTTGTCTCGTCGGTAAATCGGGCTTTTTACACTTCGAAAATCAAATTCCGCAAACTAGTTTAAGTCTGGTTCGCAAATCGGGATTTTTTTCCGCACATAAGAAATCAAATTGGATTCAGTTGGTTGGAGGTTGGAGTTCTAAACATGGTTAATATCTAAAATTTATATGGTAAGCAGTTAAATTTTGCCACAAAAGAGACGAATTTAAAACATATCGCCGGCTGCGCTTAGTTTAAATTTTCCTGGGTAAGGTACAGCGTACAGGGTGGCAACCCTGGTTATGGGTAGGAAGTTTTCCTTCCCAACCGTCAGAGGCGTTACTAGCCAAAATGGTATTTACCGACTGGCTGGTCGTTTTTACCGACTGTTTTTGCAAGTAAAAACGATTATTATTGAGAAAAAACGACTGTTGACGAAATATATAAACTAATTTTCTGCTATTCTTACTAGAAAATCGACTATTTTTGCAAGAAACCGACTGTTAAAAAAAAAAATCGACTGTATATACGAAAAATCGAGGCGCTTCGCGCCGACTCGGCTATTTTTTATCGACTGGCCGACAACATTCCGGGGGGGGGGGACGTCCTCCCCCTCCCTAGTCCTGACGCCCCTGCCGACCGCAAAAGGGATTTATGACAATGGCGGGTTACCGTTACCCAAAAGACTGTAAACCAATCGGGTACACATAAAAGCTGAAGTTAACACACTTTAAAGCAAGCAAACATATATATCACATGTTGACTGTATTGAAAACAAGAACAACTGTGAGAACAATCCATAACATAATTTTCCGAATTTGTTTTGCAAACACGAACTATGTGCAAGAATGACAACCGTAAATAATAAATAAATAACCTGGCTCGTGATTGTACTACCGCTTTACATAAAATTACCCAAACAATCGAAAATAAATGACAAGACTAGACTCTTTACAGAGTCACTGGAATGTACAGAACCTGGAATGACTGAGTGGAACCAATGGTATGTGATTTGTTGTTCACTGTTCGCAAGGGCCAAAGGGAGGAGAAGGCCGCTGCAATAACACACAGCCGTTTCCTGCCGCAACCACAAATTAGCGGGCGATCTCTTGGATTCGCTTTCCGAAAAGCAAAGCGAGAATCCGCTGAGCGCAAGAACAAACGGAAAGTCGTTGCGCCTCAGTTGCACCTTTACAATTTCTCAAAATCGCTTTCCACTCGAGAAGTGGATTCGCTTTCCAGTCACTGGCGGAAACTAGCGGAGCGCGCGAACAGCTCTGGAAAGCGAAGCGAGTTTTAGCCGAAGTCGCAAAACAGCCGGCGCATAAGCTCGCGGAGCTTTCCAGGCCGCCAGAATCTCCCTTAGTTCAGAAGTTGGGCGTCCGAGATGTCATTCGTTCACTAGAGTAGTGACGTCAGCGTCAGTACTATGTACACCTCGTCATCCTGGTGATCGAGTAGGCATGATGTTTTTCATGAATTTTTAATATTCTGTAACTTCAGCGGATAATGTGTTATCTCATACCTGTTGCCAGTTGCGCATCCTTGTAGGAACGTTACGACATAGTAAGAAAGGTAACATACAGCGCCATACTGGGCTACGGACGAAAGTGACCCTAAAGACCGCTCTAAAAAGAATATACAACGGAAGGCCCTTGCGAGTAACCAAGCAATGAACAACTTATCACAGGCCAATGGTAGAACCCAGTAAAAGCCTCAGGCTAAACACCTACAGTGGCAAATACGGTGTCGCCATCTAAAAGGAAACCATCAGTTGTGAAGGACAGAACATAATATAATAAGCCCTTGTTTTAATTCGAAACGACGCAAAAAAACTTTGACGCTGATATGTTCCGGTGCAATTTGTTCAATGACAGAGATCTGAACTATTTTTTGTAAGTGTAGAGGCTGAACAGCAGAACATCTTTTCGAAATCATCACCAAAGAAAATCCCTAAAAAAAACTTCTACGAATGACAAACTCTCTCAGTGCACTATATAGGGCATGAAATGATAATTATTGCACATTTTCATAAATTAGCGCTAAACGAAAGGGTAAACAGTACATGTTTCAAGCTTGAATCATCTTAGGTAGTACCTACGAAATGACTATACCAGACTTAACGGTAAGTCTAGCCTCCTGAACGACTCGTATCTGGCCTTTGAAAAGACAATAGTTGCGTTTTTGCAGATACCATGGTATCTGATACCACGGTCAAAAGTCGTTTTCACAGTTACCGTGGCATCTGATACCACGATCAAAAGGCGTTTTTGCAGTTACCGTAACATCTCGTAAGGTACCGTGGTATCTGATGTTCAGATATCATAATACCTGTGAAAACGACTTTAGACCGTGGTATCAGATACAACGGTAACTGAAAAAACGACTAATTGCAGATCCAGTTACCATGGTAACAGTGTACCCATTGTCTGGAATAGTACATGCGAACGCCAGTTACTCTATGTCAAATGCTGCTGCGTGCAAAAACACTGATGAGTTTAGTGAAAACCAACCAATCAGAATTCTTTTATAGTGGGTTAGGGTTCTCAGCAATAGAAATAGGCTACTGGCGTCTGGTTGGTCTGCTCCAAACAATGGGTATACCCAACGTTTGGCATAGCCCAGCCAAAAATCAAAGATAAGTGGTAGACTGGGTGACGTGAGACAACTAAAAAATTCGATAATTGAAAATTTTTGCAGATACCATGATATCTGTTACCACGGTAATATATGTACCTTCAGCCCAAGCTGACTGCGAATCATATTTGACGGTGCAAAACGGATAAGTCAGCTACATTTGATTAGAACTATATTTCGGCCCTTCTTGGCAAGGGTCCTCTTCAGGCTCAAGCTGGAAAATGAACTTCTATGAAAACCTTCTGTGGAAAATGAATTTCATTTTCCAGCTTGAGCGGCTTGAGCCTGAAGAGGACCCTATCCATGAAGGGCCGAAGTATAGCTCTAATAAAATGTAGCTAACTCATGCGTTTTGCACCGTCAAATATGTTACCACGGTAACTGGATGTGCAATTAGTCGCGTTTGCAATTCTCGTGGTATCTGATACTACGGTTGCTCTGCAAAAACGAAGATTGACGAAATTGCGCTTTTCGAAATAATCAAAAGAAAAGCTAAAATCCAGTCAAACCACAAAGTGCCAAACTTCTTTCCCACCACTTTGACAAAGTCCTAGGCTCTATTGTTGGTGATGATGGAAGTGAGATGACTTTTCCAGATACCTCGATCAGTTACCACGGTCGGACCGTGGTATCCGAATATCAGATACCACGGCAACTGGCCAACTATGCCACGATAACTGCAAAAACGTATTTTGACCTTGGTATCAAATACAACGGTAACTGCAAAAACGACTTTAGACCGTCGTATCAGATACCATGGTATCTGCAGAAACGCAACTAATGGTTCCTATTTCTAATAAAGCCAGTTGCGACTGGGATACTGTACACTGGGGTGGAATTTACTGGCAGTTACAGACAATCGGTCAAAAAGAATAAAACAGGATTGTCGAATTTAAAGCAAAAGTAATTTATTCTTCTTTTCCCTAAATAATATTTCTAAAAAAAAAAGTTAGTTTTCTTGTTAATGTTTTTTGTTTTTGAAGCATACAAAAAAATATAGATGTTCCTTCGGCCCAAGCTGACTGCGAATCATATTTGACTGTTTAAAACGGATAAGTCAGCTACATTTTATTAGAGCTATATTTCGGTCCTTCTTGGCAAGGGTCCTCTTCAGGCTCAAGCTGGAAAATGAACTTGTGAAAAACAATTAAAGATTCTTCCTTAAATATCCGATTCTGTTAACTTCTTCTTTGAACATTGGCTGGAGTTAAAGCTGGTCCTGTGATTTCATTCTGGGCATGGCTGCTGTTTTTGCTGTTTGATTGGGTCGTCGAAAGGGTAGAGATTCTTCTGCATTTTGGTTTGGGAGTCATCTGTCTCTTCTTCTTCTTTCCAGCTAAGATGGGTACTTGTCGGCGGCATGTATGGGCGATTTGTAGTTCCGTACTTCGGTGATAGATGGAACAGAATCTGATATTGAAGGAAGAATCTTTAATTGTTTTAGATGGGTACTTGTCGGCGGCATGTATGGGCGATTTGTAGTTCCGTACTGATAGATGTTCCTTCAGGCCAAGCTGACTGCGAATCATTCTTGCCAAGATCTCTCGGACGTATTTTATCGGATTTACTGACGTTTCTTACGTTGCAAACGCAGATGATATTCTCCTTATCAGTAGATGCAAATCTTCCCTTTCTCGTACAGTTCAAAGGACTAAAAAAGGTTTTCTTGGCATTGGACTTACTTTGAACCTTGATAAATGCGAGTATATATGTTTCAACGGTACTCTACCAAATTCTCCTCTTAAAATCAAAAATACATCCATTCCCTATGTTGAAAATTTTCGGTGGCTTGGTTTAACAGTTTGCAAAAATACTTCGTCCTTTCGCCAGTCTGCAGTATCTTCAGCTTGTGAAAAATTAAATTTGGATATTGTGTCAAATTGTGTCAAACCGGTCTAAGTATAACCGTAAGGCTTTGGTTTCTTTGCATTCAGTTTTTTGCGATCACTCTATAGTCTATCTTTCTGGCACTTTTATTCTATTGAAAAAGAGTGACATACGTAAACTACGTTCATGTTACTACAAATATTGTAAATACCTGCTTTATTTGCCTGTATCGTATCGAAATCGGAGAAGAATCCGAAAATACAAAGCCCCCGATAGAAGGGCAACACTCCAGGAGCTTCATAAAAATTTATCTGGACAAGCATATGAACGGCTTACTCCCTATCACGGGCTCATCCGTTTGTTCTGTTGATTTTTTGTGTTAATTTTGTTGTATTAGTGTTTCTTCAGTTGTTTATTTGTTTCTTTTTCTTCTCTACTCCGCTATCTTCACATTGTTTTTGTGCAGTGGGTTGCAAATAAACTATTATTATTATTATATTTGACGGTGCAATACGGATAAGTCAGCTACATTTTATTAGAGCTATATTTCGGCCCTTCTTGGCAAAAACAATTAAAGATTCTTATATCCGATTCTGTTCCATCTATCACCGAAGTACGGAACTACAAATCGCCCATACACGCCGCCGACAAGTACCCATCTTAGCTGGAAAGAAGAAGAACAGACAGATGACTCCTAAACCAAAATGCAGAAGAATCTCTACCCTTTCGACGACCCAATCAAACAGCAAAAACAGCAGCCATGCCCACAATGAAATCTTAGGACCAGCTTTAGCTCCAACCAATTCTCAAAGAAGAAGTTAACAGAATCGGATATTTAAGGAAGAATCTTTAATTGTTTTTCACAAGTTCATTTTCCAGCTTGAGCGGCTTGAAACTGAAGAGGACCCTTTCCAAGAAGGGCCGAAATATAGCTCTAATAAAATGTAGCTGACTTATCCGTTTTGCACTGTCAAAAAAAACAAAAAAAACACTCGACATCACACTGTTCCAGGAAGAGAACGAACCGAGGCTTTTTATCTTCTTATACCGAAGCATTTCTCTACGACGAGCTTGTTGATTTCGGAGCAGAGAAAATCAGATGCTATGCCTCGCGTCTTAATTGTTCTTGCTAGTACATATTTAGAGGCAATCACAATCTACCCATGCACGAAACCCCACTTTTTCCTGAAAGAGATCGAGTTGATTTCAACCTTTGTGATGGCATTACGAAGAGAGAAACAACGAAGAAAATATTATAGGCTGAGCCATGCATAATCATAAGTATATGGAACATACCCCTAGATGGGTCATACAATCTTTAAAAGCACACGACGCACCACTTGTACGTTCCCATTAGTTATGGGGCACCACGGAACTCCACTCACGGCTCAGAACTGGCACTAATGACACAGACGGAATGATCCTAAAGCTTCAAGCCAAATTATCACACGGCGTCTAGCGTCGGATCCACGATATCTTACAAGATGTCTTCTATAAAGGAATTCCACGACCCCGACAGCAGGCCACGCGGCAAAGTCTATTTTAAACTTTGATGAAGATATCTTCTGCCGTACAGACAACACATCTTCAAGCTAGCCACTCCCGATCCCTGACACATGTCACACGGTCAAACTTCTATTTCATAATTTACTGAAGGCAGTAGGCGTAACAATGAGCCGTTGTCGACTCCAAATTATAGCGCGGTTGTCCCGACTGAGGAAGCATCTTTGATCTGGTGACTGCATGTACTCGACACACCGTCACTCTGGAATAATCCTTTTCGGTAAAAATAAAAAGCACATCCGTTAGCTTTTCAAGCTCCAAATTTCCGCACACTAGAACTGATCCTCGATCAAGCCACTCCCCATCCCTGACACAAGTCACGCAGGCATATTTCCACTTCAAAATAAGACAGAAGGCATATTACCGAGCCTTTGTGACTCGAAAGTTACCACGCGGTTATCCCGACTGAGGACGTATCTTTGATCTGGTCACTGCACACACTCGACACACCGTCACTATGGCCAAATTCTCTTCCGTGAAAATAAAAGGCACATCCATTTGCCTTTCAAGCTCCAAATTTCCGCACACTAGAACTGATCTTCGATCAAGCCACTCCCGACTCCTGACACAAGTCACGCAGGCATATTTCCATTTCAAAATAAGACAGAAGGCATATTAACGAGCCCTTGAAGCACGGTTATCCCGACAGGACGTATCTTTGATCTAGTCACTGCATACACTCGACACACCATCACTCTGGCCAAATTCTCTTCCGTGAAAATAAAAGGCACGTCCATTTGCCTTTCAAGCTCTAAATTACAGCACACTAGCCCAAACCGAGAGCACACCGTTTCTCGAACTGACAGGACGTCTCGCTGACTTTGTACTACGCCTTCAGAGCTGGAAGTCGAACAGACTGTGGAATTTCGACAGTCTCAAGTCGGATGCTAGAAGGGCAGAATGGCATCCGGACCGAGTAGGAGAATTTGGTGTCGGCCAGGGTATGCGCCTAAGAAAGAAATTATATTCAGACTTCAGTGCACTTTCCCCATGCTAACGGAGCATTTCCAAGTTAAAGATGCAAGCGTCACACTTTTGGAAATTTCGTCGGCTCTGCCGAAAATAGCCCAGCCAGCATATGACGCATTATTTTCTCTACATTCTTTTCTAGCCGATGAATGAAAAATTGTATACTGTTTCTGTTTTGTTTTATTTATTTTACATACTCCGCTTTTCAAATAGCGGGTCAGAAAGAAATTACTTACTTACTTACTAGTGGCACAAATTAGTCCGGATTCTGTGTCCCGCTTTTTCTCTTAGTACCCTTGAAAACAAATATCGTAGGGCGCAGTTCCGCCGATTTAGCGTTTTCGAGATATAGGCTAAAACCGGCAAATTTAGCCTGTCATATTCTTTTTTTTTTTTTAAAGAGTCAGAATTGTAGAAATCCAACGTTATCTTACATCATTCGAAGGAGCAAACCGAGTTCTATAAGAATCGGATTTTTAATTTAAAATTAACAAAAAGTTTCTTCTCTATTTAGTATAAAGTTCCCAGATAATGGCTATAAAAGACGGCAAAAATTGCAATGAAAGGCTAAAAACTTAGACTTTTTCAGGGTAACAAACTTTTTTTGTTTTAGAAAATGAGCCTCATTCATTTCCGAACAATTTGAGCTGAAATTTAGTTTTTGATTTAATTTTTGAGGGGTCTGCGATTTTTGTGTGGGGTGTCCCTACATCTATCCCTATCATCCAAAAGTGAAATTAAACACAACCGGTTTTCAAATAGAATAAAAGTAGTTAAATCGAAAAAATGGGCTTCAGAATAACTGTAACAAAAGCTATTTCGGACCTATGGTTCACATAATCAGTCGGGGAAAAAGACTTATCCGATCAGGACGTGGTACACTTTTTTAATCGAATTTTATCTTTCCTTATCTAAGCCGCTTTTTTTTACTGCCTTTTTTTTCTTTCTTTCGATGCATGTGTCTTGTCCTAAAATTCTGGTCCTGGAATCTGTGTTTGTTTTAACTGTTAATTGTCTTGTCCTAAAATTCCCGTTTGTTTTAATTTTTAATGTCTTGTAGGGGTTTAATTTTTTTGTCATTTTCGTATGTCGCTTTTATGCCATTTGAGTTTTTGCTTACCACTGTCACTAGAATCGTACCTTACCTTAAAGTGTGGCATGAACCCCTGAAGCCCTTCCAACCCACAACCAGTACCCCTTTTTTTTCAAAAGCGAGAAATTTAAGATGTCCTGAATTTTATGATAGTTGTTTCAGTCTGTTTATCTTATAGTGTTGTTGTACGTATAGACCGTACGGGGTTATGTTTTTATGGCACTTGCCTTCCGGCCAAGAATACCGACCATATACCGACCACTTTTCCGTCGGTCTGTCGGTTGGTCCGCTGTTTTTGAGTTAGGGTACTTCCAGATGTGCTAGGACGATGAAACTTGGCAGGCATATTAGCGACCCCACACTATTGGAAATAGTCACTTCCCCAATCTGACCATCGTGGGGGGAGGGGGAGGGGGAGGAGGCGGAATCCGGAATTTAGTGGCATGCATAACTTTCGACCGGGTGATCGGATCTTAATGAAACTTGATATCTGGAAAGACCTCGTGTATCAGATATCCTATTTTGAGTCCGGACCGAATCCGATGAATGTGTGTGTGGGGGGGGGGGGAGCCGGAGAGCGAACCGGAATAGATGTTCCTACGGCCCAAGCTGACTGCGAATCATATTTGACGGTGCAAAACGGATAAGTCAGCTACATTTTATTCGAGCAATATTTCGGCCCTTCTTGGCAAGGGTCCTCTTCAGGTCCTGAAGAGGACCCTTGCCATGAAGGGCCGAAATATTGCTCGAATAAAATGTAGGGAACCGGAAATCTTGTCTCACGCTTAGAGTGGAGCGATCGGGAAGAAACTTGGTGGGAAGAACAAACACAAGCCCTAGGTACATCATTGACAGAACTGGACCAGATTCGCGCACTGTGGCGGGAGTTGGAGGGGCTTCCAGAATTCTGGTGATCCGGAGTTAAGTTACTTCCAGGTGGGCTAGGACAATGAAACTTGGTAGGCATACCAGGGGCCCGGACCAGATTAACCTCGAAATAGTCAATTTCCCGATCCGACCATCGTGGGGGGAGTGGAGGGATGGATAATCCTGAATTTTGAGGTATGTATAAATTCGAACGGGTGACCGGATCTTAGTAAAACTTGATATTTGGAAAGACCTCGTGTCTCAGTTGTCCCATTTCAAGTCCGGACCGGATCCGACGAATGTGGGAGGGGTCGGAGGGGAGAACCAGAAATCTTGTGACACGCGAGTGAGTTAAGGTACTTCCAGATGTGCTAGGACAATGAAACTTGGCTGGAGCATTAGAGACTCGACAACAACGGCTTAGAAATTGTCACTTCCCAGATCCAACCAAACTACTAATCTTAACCGCAAAGTACAAAAAATACTTTTAAGCAAAATATACATTCTCATGATCCCAATGAGCCCATGATCTTTTTTGCCTCAAGGGTTTTGCTTAAAAATTAATTTCTAGCACCCTTAAAGTGTGCATCTTAACCGAAAAGTGAAAAATACATTTCCGAACGATATATATTCTTTTTTTGATGGTGCATAACATTTTGCACTATCAAATATGGTTCACAGTAGGCTTGGGCAGAAGGAAGATATACATTCATGACCCCCAAGTGCTCATGATCATTTTTGTCTCAAGGGTTTTACCCTTACAAGTGAATTCCTTAAAGTACAAAAAATAGTTCTGAGCAAAATATACATTTTCACGATCCCGATTTTGCCTCAAGAGTTTTGCTTACAGATGAATTTCTAGCGCCCATAAAGTGCCTATCGTCACAGTCAAGTGCAAAAATAAATACTTTTTGCCAAACAATACGTTCTCATGACTTCCACGGGCCAATGATCAGTTTTATCTCAAGGGTTTTGCTTACAAATTATCGCAACATACCCACGAATTGGCAAATTCCTACTTTCATCCTCTGACCGAGCCTTGCAAGTATCATATGAGCTTCTAGCTCTTGTTTTGTTTCTCTATTTATGCAAGTTAGAAATAAAAAAAAAAAAAAATAAAATCTGTGTGTCCTCTGAATGAGTTTTTTGAAAGTTGACGTAAATTAAAGAACTAAATTAAATCTAGATTAAAGGAAGTAAAGAACTGGCTTAATTCGAGAGAAAGCTTCTGTTCTTAATCGGGTAATAATTGTAATTTTTGTTTAACGAATTGTACATGGTCACTTAACTAATTGCAGATAAACCACAGCATTATACACATATACAAAATCTCTAAAACGCGCCTTCTGACTTTTAAAACCTTTTGTCGAGTCCGCATATCGCTTTTCTATTGTTCCTGTGCTGGAACATGTAATTTAGTTTGTTTCTTTGCTGGTGACGGTTGCCGGAAGTGAAGCCAAAATATCCGAAATTGCATCCATACCTCGCTTGACACCTTAGGGACAATACGCTGATCAATAAACCACTGAAAATCTTGTTTTGTGTAAGGTAAAGGTACAATTTGTATTAACACTGGTAAAAAAAAAAAATCAAATGGCATAATAGCGACAGGCGTGCCAGTGCGACAAAAATGACAAAATATGGTATTCAACAATCGAGAAAACTGTTGAAAATGTATCTACTTCAAGGAGAAGGATCAAAATAAGTTGGATATAAAAAAATAATTCAGAAACAATCTGCACTTACTGCTCGTTCTGCTTCATGTCTATGTTTAATCAGCAGCTCCTGCACCTTCCGCATGAATTCGGGCTGCACCTTTTCTTCATGGTCCCCATGTGTGGTGTAGAGGTTGAGCAGCTTCACAATCTGCGGTGCAGTCAGCTTGTTGACGGTAGTGACAAAAGTTTCAGCGTCTTCGACTCGCTTCCGTGCCTGCAGGAGCTGTGAAGCTTGGATGATCGGCTGGAGCGATTCCAGGATAGACGCAGTTTTGTCTCCCTCCTTAACACAACTCATCATTAATATCCAGATCCAATCCATGGCGCACAAGGACAGGTTATTGACAAAAAACCGCAGTGGTGCGAGTAAGTTTTCTTAAAAGTGAACTGCCACCCCCTGAAAGTCCTGGTATTCCAATTGTAAATAAGTTAAAAGTTTTAGGTGTTGTTTTTAATTCTAAATTTAACTGGGATGACCATGTTTACGAAATGACGAGAAAAGCAGATTTTTTCTGTTGGAAATCTAGTCACTCTCCATCGTTTCGGTTTTAATAGTGAATCATTACTAAATTGTTATAAGTTACACATAAGGTCAATTGTCGAATACGCGTGTCCTGCTTGGCACGCAGGGTTGACCCAAGACCAATCTGAAGAGTTGTAGAGCGTACAAAAAACGAGCCTTAGAAATTATCTTGGGTCAGGAACAGTCCGATTACGACCAAAGTCTCGAAAAGCTCTAGCTCCAAAGACTGTTTTGCAGACGCCACGACTTAACCATGAGTTTTGGTAAACAAGTATTTATGTCGCGGAAGCACCGAAACCTTCTACCACCTGAGGTGCCGCAGCCAAGATATACAGCAAGGCACAAAAACAAGTTTGTGCCTTGCAAAGCGTCTGCGTCTTCGAAATACAGGCGCTCGTTCAGGCAGTATTTTGTACATTATATGAACTTGTAGGCACAAATAGAGAGTGACAAATGCAATGAAATCGCCAATTAGTATGACTATGTAATAAAAGTCGTATATTTATTTATTTATAGCTATATGCATCTATCTGTAAAGATTATATACAGCAAATAAACGTTATCTTATCTATCTTATTATGCAGGACACTTTCCGGAGTAGTCAACTTCTCTCTGCTGACGAGAGGATGATCGGCTGGAGCGATTCCAGGATAGACGCAGTTTTGTCTCCCTCCTTAACACAATACATCATTAATATCAAGACCCAGTGACGCCTGGCGCACAAGGACAGGTCATTGTGCAGGACACTTTCTGGACTAGTCAACTTCTCTCTGCTGACGAGAGTAGTATGTATGCATAGCGACGAACAGTGATACCCTGATATTGGAACGAGAAGCCGAGTTCCAGGTTCACAAGGATTCTGGGGCTTATTGTCTCAATGCTTGTCCTCGTCTCCAAATGTATGGGCTACTGAAATTGGCCTAATTTTTTTTTTTTTACGAAAGAAACTGGAGACGTAAACAGGCTGCCGCTATAGTAAGTGATATTTAAAGGACCCCTCTTGCTTATTCTTTCTTTTATAAATATACCTAGCTCCCTTATGGAATTATAAGCTTCTAAAATCCCCACCTTCTCCATTGTTTCGTTTTGTTCCTACGAGTTTTTAGCGCTTTTTCGGTCGTGCCGAGTTTTGCCCGTTACGCAACTCAAAGTTTGCCAGAAGCTTCAAGGTCCCCTGAGAACTCTTTCACAAACAAGGATATGAGAATCTTCTGTTTTTTACTGTTCTTATTTGCTTAGTTTTCCCACTTTTTAACCACGGCGCGTTCAGTTTTCAAAGGTTTTGCGCCCAGCCGCCGCGTCAGAGAGCAGGAAGGCTGGATAGAATCGACAAGCGCTAACACGAAAATCGCTTAATTCAGGTGGAAAGTGATGGTATTTTCGAAAAAACTTTTTCTGATCCATTTCATAGTGAAAACATCATTTCTAGTAAGAGTTGTGCTTTAAGTAAATTTATCTGATGTCAGGAATTTGTGACTTATATATAAAATCCTGTACTGATTACCTATTCTCAGGTTTTGTTACTCTGACCTTTCTTTCAAGTACAGACGGCGTTCTTCTTTTACATTAGCCAAAGCTTAAGAAGTGAACTAATAATGGTAACGAATAAGTACATCTCGGTTTTGTCGTTAACATTAAACTTAATAAATAAAAACTTAATTTTACAGAGATTGTTGAGCCAATCCTGACAACCATTCATTACCTCCGTGCCATTTTGACGATATATTTCAGAAAACGCTCAGTTAATAATATATTTTCTTAAGCAGAAAATAAAATACGATAATTATTATACGAGAATTTTAGACAAAGACAAAAGACAAGGAAGAAAATCCTTCTTCGTATCGCTTGAGCAAATTTTAGCTGGCATCCGTTTAGCACCATTTTTGGTTTTATAAAGCCTCCTTCGCTAGTTTCGGTAAAATTGGGCATGGTTTGTGCAAAGTCCACCTGCCGTGGGCGCGCCGGAAAAATTGCGTGACTTAGAGCGTGGTCCACCCTACTTACCGTAATTATTACGTATTCCTCAAGCTGTCAATGATTCATAGAGATCATTGTTTGTAGTTTTAGTGGTAGTTAGAAATAAGTTTGTTATTGTGTTTCCTTTTGTTTGTATTGCCATGGCCCTTGGGATTTTAAGGTAATAAATATCATATCATATGCCGTCACAAATTCTGGCTTTTTGCCGTCAAGGCTGGAACGATTTTTCTACTTTCCAGCAGAATATCATGCCACGGGCGAATCCGACCAGTCACGTTACAGAGGTACGTAGTTACCAAGCTTACTAAGCTCGCGAGCATGGTAAACAAATAGTTACTATATTCAAATAATGTATACAACGAATACGTCAGCTACGATGCTTCATCAGCGACATTTCGTATTTCGGAACTTCTTGGCAAGGGTCCTCGTCAGGCTGTCAATCTTCAGGGTCAATGTCGGGGAAGGAAATAAACCTGCAAACAGTACAGGTTTAATTTATGATTATTTTGATTACAGGTTCGTTTCCTTCCCCGACGTTGACCCTGAAGATTGACAGCCTGACAAGGACCTTGCCAAGAAGTGCCGAATATCGCTGATGAAGCATCGTAGCTGACGCAGTAGTAGTAGTAGACGTTGACGGGTTTTCCTGTACGTAACAACTATTACCTGGATATTCTTGTCCCTAATCCACTGCTCGAGCCGGGTGACGTTGAATCGAATCTGCAGCCCGCGAGACCAGTTGCACATCTCCTTCCGCAAAAGCAAGCTGTTGAGTGCCTCTGCAGATATATAGTAGCAAAGCTGCAAAAATAACGAGATACTGAAATCAAGAACGAATAATCAGATAGAACTTATGTCTTTAGTCGCATGCAGCGGCTATGAAAACCCCGACAAAACTGAGCGGACCTAGAGGTATTTACTCTAGCTTTGAGCTGATGTTGATACCCGTTTACTCATCTTCCGTCTTCACCGTAGCTATCGCACAAGAAATATTGAAGGAGGCTGGCAGGAGGCGTACTCCGCGCGCCGACCCGCTTCGGAGCGCGTCCATAGAACCAATCAGCTTTGAGTGCTAGATTTCCTCTTCAGCGACCTAACAGCGATACAGCTATTTATAGGGGTAACGAAACGTGATGTGGCGGCTGCTGCGCGAAGCTAATAACCTCCGCTCGTTTGCGTCGGGTGTCGGCCGTATTTTACTCGATTCAGCATGTTTGTATGACCGAGATGGGGAGACAGCAGTTCTATCTTGTTATTTGTTCTTGCTGAAATGAAGGGAAGGTTCGGACGGAATGCTTTTACAAGGACAGAGGCCGCTGGACTTTCGGCAATCGAGTTGTTCCGCACTGGAACAATTTACCCTAAAGAGTGATCTGCACCGCAAACCTAGTGACATATTTAATTGTCTTTAGTGCCTTAATTTGATATTGACATTGCCAATTTTTATAATCTTACTGCGGAGTAAACGGAATGAATGATTGATTAACCTTCAAGGAGGAAATAGAGGAATTATTCTCAAGTGACATTTTCTCCCTGTGTAAATCTAAAAATCATGTACATTAAAATTTTTGTAGAGGCTTAACGGCCTTCCATCAAATTTGCTAATATATATTATTATTATTATTCAAATTGGCCAATCCACATAAACGGGAGTGAAGCACTGACTTGATCATCGCAAAAAGGACCCATTCACTATGAATTTACTCCAAACTATTATATAGAGGCGAAAGCCTTTTCTGCTCTTTCCTATTATTATCATAATTACATGTAACCATTGCAGGGGCGTCACGTATGGGGGGGGGGACGCCCCCCCCCCCAATATTGTCGGCCAGTCGGTAAAAAATAACTGAGTTGGCTCGAAGCGCCGCGATTTTCCGTAAAAGCAGTCGATTTTTTCTCCGATTTTTGTTAAAAACAGCCGTTTTTTCGTAAAAATAATAAATTTTTCTTAAAAACAGTCTGTTTTCTGAAAATCAGTTGATTTTTCGTCAAAAGAGTCGTCTTTTACTTAAAAAGAGTCGGTTTTTCGGCAAAAACAGTCGGTAAAAATGACCCGGAGCCAGTCGGTAAATGCCTTGCTCCCCTCCCCAAACATTTTCGCATATGAATATGAATATATTTAATAGCCAATTGGCCGTACAAAACACATTATGGTTACAATACACTTTACATCACTCAATACTTATCTTTATTTAATTAATACTCTTTAAAAATTTGCTTACTTCAAGTATCTTAGCTTTATTGTTTGTTTCAAGAACATCGGGGAACTTGATAGTATACCCATTAAGAAATTGTCTCCTGGGGTCTGAGAGTTGCTCGCATTCAACCAGAAAATGCCTCTGCGTTAGGTGGAGTTGGACGGGCGGAAAGATGGGGACGAAGTTTTCGTAGGCAGAACGAAAATAAGCCCTGAAAGTGGCATTTACACATTCGTACCTAATCCCTTCCCAGTGGTGAGGAGGGAGATGTCCGGGAAATCTTGAATCTTCTGAAACAACGGAGGGAGGGACGAGGGTTTTTCACGAATAGTGATTTTAAGATCTAAGTAGGTGTGCCGTTAACAGATCTGGATAGGATCCGGTCATCACGCGGGCGCACCTAGGCTCCGGAAATATTGAGGCATACGTGAGTGATGAACGGACAGAGAGACGGAGCAAAATTTTTAAATAACCTTTAAATAAGGGTATACCATTTGTAGATCCGGGTCGGATCCAACGAATTGTGGAAGGAGTTGGGAGGGGAAACCCGGAAATCTTGTGGCATGTACAAATGACAAACGGATGGAGGTATTCCGACGATATTTAGTTGGAAGAACGTTCATAAGCACTAGAATGTCCATTCTGGCTGGTTCCAACCGGATTCTACATCTTAAGTTAGAACAAATATGCGAAAATGCGACGAAACTTGACAGGAGCTTAGGGGACGAGAACCAATTCAATGCAAATCCTGACATTCCGGTGTGACGACCCAGGGTCACCAAGTACGGTAACACCACTGGACGTCACTAACCTAGCTGGCGTACTAGACTAGACGCCATCCCGTTAGAGACTTCAAAAACACATAGGCTAAGCCTATATACCTTACAAAGTAAGGGGTAAAGCAAGAGTACCTTTAATTGGCTCTAACCAACCACAATAATAATACTTCTCAAGTACTTTATACTCACTTAATAATCTCTCTCAAAAGACCGAAGTTACAGTCTCCTTAACTTAAACAATCTATTATTTAGAATAACTATTATCTGGTTAATTTTTCTAACATAATTTACTTTCCTTATTTTTATGCATAATTTAGTTATTGTTTAAAGTTAACCATTTAATAAATATTATTCACTTTGTTACGTTTTCCCATATCTTACAGTCACGGCTTGTGATACTTCACAATAAATCCGTGACATCCGAGTCCTATAATCGGTAAGCGATGTAGAGAGGGGGAAATGCGTAAACGTTTGGCATGCAGACCTCACGAACAAATTATTAAACTTGGTAGATGGCAAGAGCACATGCTCCAGGTGTTACATTGGGTTGGTCATTAATAATTAATTATCGGAAGCGTTTTATTCGTAGTTCAGAAAATATAAAAGACGTAAAAGAATATTCCATTTCCCCTTGGAAACGTAGATTTTGGGTGGAACTTCCTGGAAATGGTGGTTTTGAATATCCTGCTAAAAACATAGATTTTGGTAAAGCATCGTGGTTTCTGAGGGTTTTGGAAGAACCGCGATTGTGCAAGCTAACGGAAGTGGTGGTGGTGGAAGCAGGAACTGGAGAGCGGTTTTAGAGACAGATACGTACGAGAGGCGAAGGAGATACGAATTAGAAACAAGCCGAGAAAAAGCTGTTGTGCATTGGACTATTTTGTGACCAGCAATTTATAATACAGTAAGTCAGCTCGAACCACCGAACGAAAGACTACGATCCCAAATACGCCTTTGAAGAGTTGAACGATTCCCCCGTTCGCACGCTACCGTTATGTTCGCAAGTCGGGGTTAGCTCTCGGTCAGAGTATCGACATTGAACCAGCAACGAAAGGTCCATCGCGGGAACTCGGAAGTAAAGAGTAATAACCCGAGTAATAACCTCTTCGGTTCACTGGTGGCGCGTTTGTCTTTCGTTTGGAAGGGAATCATAGGCTAGATATAGTGTTTTGAGTGTATTTTCCTTTAGACCGGGTTAGAATGTCTGAAGATGACACATCAAATATGTCCCTTGGCACACTTTGCAAAATCGCATCTCAAGTCTCCACTTTCTCTGGGAGCGAAGACGTTTTGATATTTATTGAGACGCTCGAAAATTTAAAATTCTGGGATAAGTCTATTCAGAGCGATGAACTTATCCGGTTGGCATTCATGAAAACGACAGGTCAGGCGGCTAATTTCCTAACCAGTCACGCGAAATTTGAGTCATTCGATGATTTGAAGAAAGCCCTTGCCAGGCAGTTTGAACACACGTCCCTTAGGGCACGGTTGGTCCACGAAACTCTTCGTCTGGAGGATGGCGAAGATCCGTTTCCGTTTTTCGAAAAATTGAAATTAAAAACTTTGAAACTTATGGGTTTGGATCAAGTTCCGTCGGCAACCGAAGGAAGCTTTGATGGCTATTCAAATCTTTTGAAAAACCTCCTCCTAGACAGCCTTTCCCCTCAACTAGGAATGCGGGTGGTCGCGAAGTGTCCCAAAGATTTTGAGGAAGCCACACAGTTTTTGATAAACGATTTTCGTGCACGTGAATTTGCTAAAGCCAAGTCGCCTCATGTGCTTTCTAATATTGCTTCCGCTTCAGTCGAAACTAGGCCTAGTATACTAGCAAATGGAGCCACACGAGATGGCAGGGTCTCAGAAAACATACCAGATAAGCGTACCGACGGCACTATTTTCCGGCGTTCAAGTCGCCCAACGTTTCGCCGTCGGGAACCGTCACAAAGTAACCGACTGTCAAATGACATAAGCAGCTTCAGGGGTAGATCTCGTGAGATGAGAGGGGTTCGGGAAGGTTCCTATGGGAGGTCCGAGTCCCGGAAACCTGGCGGTTCGAATAAGAATTGTTTCAACTGCAACAAAACCGGTCATTTTGCTCGGGAATGTCGCGCACCCCGTACCATGCGTTGCTATAGTTGTCAAAGAGTAGGGCATTTGGCAAGACAATGTCGCAGCCAATCTGCCGGTCCTCGTCCCAAGGAATGTTTTAAATGTGGGAAACCGGGACATTTCTCAAGGGAATGCCATCTAGCTGAAAACTTCAGTTGTTTAAACTTGTAAGGGGACGCGCACTTCGTCACGTTTCGGTAAATTCTGATGCGCATCCCGTCCCTTATCGTTCGACTAAAATTATGGGAGAAAATTTTATAGCGTCGTATTTTGCTAATTGCAGTGGAGTAAATTGTAAAGTTTTGCCGTATGTTAATGCTTCTGTGTGTGGTGTCTCCGTACGCGCGCTTGCCGATAGTGGCGCCTCGATATCGCTTTTAAGTTACGATATGTTTTTGCAGTTACCCGATTTAGTTAGGTCAAAGATAGTTAAAAACTATAATGATGTTAGCAGTGCTACCGGTCATTCCATGGAAATTATCGGGAGTATTTCAGAGAATGTTAATATTGACGAACATGAATACTTTGAGACGTTTTTGATAAGTGACAAATTGAAAATGCCGATGATATTAGGTTATGGATTCTTGAAGAAAAATGACCTATTAATTGATGCTAAGAATGACAAATTAATCCGTAGAGGCTCTAACGGGGAAAGTCTGCGGTCTGTTTGTGAATTTTCTGACCCGTCGGCAAATCTGGTCAACCTTAAAGAACAAATGAAACCAAATTGTTGTTTTGCTCGAAGCCAGTCCTGTGGTCCACAGTCGATTCCTTGTTCCTCCGTTAGTCCTGTAGTTAATTTACCCCATCCCAGCTACCCTTGTCCACCTCCTATCAATGAAAGTGATGGTTTAAAATCAGAAATTGGGTTAGGAAAACCGGAGGTCGAATCGGCGAAATCGCCGAAACGCATATATAGGCTTCAACTTGTGTCTAGGGCTAGTGTTAATGCCAAGACCAGTAAGCGGTGCGTGTTATCTACTAGTAGGGGGCCAATAGATACGGACGGTTTATTTTTGGTTTCACCTACAAAAGAAATGAGCGAAAGATTCCCAGACTTAGTCCTACCGGAACAGCTTGTAACTACTCAGGATGGCATGTTTCAGGTGTTCATAGAGAACTATTCGGATAAAACTTTGAAAATTCCCCGGTTCTACATGGCAAATGCCGAAGCTTGGGTTCCGGAAGAAAACGTTTGCATGAGTATTTCTGAAACATTGAAACCCACAGAGGTCATTTCGGGTTCTGGTTTACTGCCGAACAATGAAGTGGATGGGTTTCTTAAAATGTTCAAATTAGATCATCTTGCAAAGAACCCAATCCGAAAACAAAATGTTGAGAAACTTCTTATTGATAATCATGACGTGTTTGCGAAAAACGATTTTGATTTGGGCACTTGTAATATTGAGCCGTTTGTAATTGACGTTGGTAATGCTCCCCCACAGAAAATCCATCCTTATCGCATCCCAGTCCACCTAGAACCAATTGCAAAGGCAGAAATAGACCGTATGTTGGCCTGTAAAGTCATAGAGCCAGCAGCTTCACCGTGGCTGGCTCCACTGCTGTTAGTAGGGAAAAAGGATGGATCTTATCGGGCCGTTACAGATTTTCGTCGACTGAATGATGTGACTGTCAGCGATGAGTTTCCCCTTCCCCATATTGCTGCTATTTTAGACAAACTGCATGGTAAAAAGATTTTTTCTGTTCTCGACTGTTTAAGTGGCTATTGGCAGATGACAGTTGACCCGGAAAGTCGAAAATATACAGGATTTTCAGCTCCCGGCTACGAGCAATTCGTATATGCGAAACTCGCGTTTGGTCTAAAAAACGCACCCGCCGCTTATAGTAGAATTATGCATCGAATTTTAAAACATCTGTTTGATGAAGGGGTCGCCGTTTATCTCGATGACGTGATAAACGCCTCCGATGACGACGATTCACACATGATTTTGTTGACTAAAGTTTTTGCAGCTTTTCGCAAAGCTGGTTTGAAGTTGAAAGCGCGGAAATGTGATTTTTTCAAGGAAGAAGTTATTTTCTTGGGTCACCGTGTCGATAAAAATGGAATTCGTCCCGATCCTAATAAGTTAAGTGCCGTACGTGACCTCGCGTATCCGAAAGACGTCAGTGAATTGCGATCCTGCATAGGTCTATTCTCATATTTCCGGAAATTTGTTCCCCAATTTTCGGCCATAGCGTCGCCTCTTATTAAACTCACGAAAAAGGAGGTATCTTTTGTTTTCGGTGATGAAGAAAAGAAGGCTTTTGAACAGCTTCGGTCTAAATTATTGGAAGAACCTATCCTTGGTCTTCCAGATCTTAGTCGAACAGCAAATCCGATGAAAATTTATTGCGATGCCAGCAACAAGGCGTGTGGGGGATTTTTGACACAAATTCAAAATGGGGTACAAAAGGTCTTGCAGTATACATCACGTACGTTCAATGACGCAGAGGTAAAACACGCCGCGGTTCAGAAGGAGGCCTTAGCCATTACGCACTGCATTAGGTCGTTTCGCCCTTACTTGCTTGGTAGAAAATTCATTGTCGCCTCAGATCATAAGCCTCTTCAGTGGTTGATGAAGAGCACAGGGAAGGATCTCACCGGGAAGTGGGCTAGAATGCAGATGGAACTGCAGGGGTACGATTTTGAGATTACACACATTCCGGGGGCCCAAAACGTTGTCGCAGACGCACTCAGTCGCCTTCCGACGGCTGATTCAAATCTCGATATAATGGCCGTGGTACCAGGGGCGGACAGCCAGTTCTCTTCACAGGAAATGCGTAATTTACAAGGGAAAGACGGGTTTTCGTCTGCGGTACGTAACTACCTTCAGCATGGTAGTGAGTTGCCCTCTCAAATCGAAAATCAAGTTTTGCGCGAAATCGAAAATTTTGTACTAGATGATGGCTTACTTTGTTACGTTTACACCCCGTATCAAAACTGCCGTAGATCGGATCTGCGGGTAGTACCGGTTTTACCCCGCTCGCTTATTCCGGAAGTGCTATTTGATTGCCATGATTCTAAAATATCGGGTCATTTTGGGTTCCTCAAGACATATGAACGCGTGCGCAACCGTTTTTACTTCAGAAACATGTACAACGTTGTCAAACAATACGTTCAGTGTTGCCTTGACTGCTGTCAACGAAAAGGTCTTAACCATTTACCTAGGGCACCTTTGGGCACCATTCCCGAATCATCGAGACCACTCGATATGGTAGGCATTGATTTACTAGGTCCCTTACCTGTGTCCAGGCAAGGATCAAAGTATATAGTCGTTATCACTGATCACTTCACGAAATACATTGTTCTTACGGCCATAGCGGATAAAACAGCAAAAGCTGTTGCCAGAGCGTTCGTCGAGAATTTCATTCTGGTTTACGGAGCGTGTGAACGTTTAATTAGCGACCAGGGTTCAGAATTCATAAATGCGGTATTCAAAGGCATCCTTGAACTTCTAGACATTAAGCAGCTTCGTACATCTGCTTACCATCCAATGTGTAACGGGGCGGTAGAAAGACGGAATAGGGATATTGCAAACATTTTAAGCCTTTATGTCAAAGATAGGGGACACTCTGATTGGGAGGATCAACTTCGTTATGTCCAGTTTGCAATGAATACGGCTTTTCATGAATCCATCTCAGATAATCCGTTCTATGCTATGTTCCTTCGCGACGTCCGTTTCCCGACGGACACTGTCATAAACAGTAGAGTTTATTATAATCTGGACACCGATTACAAATCAGAGATGATTACCCGACAAAGAACTGCGTACCAAATGATCAGAGAAAACTCTGACATTGCTCGGGAGAGGCAACGGTTTTATTACAACAGAAATGAGAATCAGAAACCTATAAAGGTGGGCGTTCTCGTCCTGTTGCATACTCCACCCGACGCGCGGCTACGAAAATTAGACAAAATACGATGGGCGGGACCGTACCGGGTATCGGCAATTTTAGAGAATGGGTTAAATTTTGAAATCACACGACTATCAGACGGACGGGTGGAAGTTGTCCATTATAATCGTTTGAAGACGTACGTTCCCAGGAGTTTGTGGGAAAAAGACGTCGTCCAGGATGAACTGATCATACCCCCTGATTTTGACGAAATTCCGCTACCCACACCCATAAATCTCCCGTTATCCCCGCCCACTACTGATCCGTTATCCCCGCCCACTATTCTTCCGTTACCCACTCTCGCAAAAGAACCGGCCGGGGGTAAACCTGAAAGTTCGCGCACCGGGAAAACAGTTACTTGGTGGGACAACACACCTTCGGCTCAGAAAGCTATTTCAGGTTGCGATCCACCAAACCTGCTTACTGAGGAAATGTATGATATCGGCACGGGTAATTTTACTTCTAGACCGGAATCGCCGGTCTTGGGTTCTGAACCGGGTGAGGATTTTCAAAAATTTCGTAAAATTCCCCTATTGACCCGCCCTTTAACATTACAACCGTATCACACCGATCAACCAAATGAACATGGGGACTGTAAACGACGTTATTCGGTGGGTTCTGAAGATATGGCTTGGGATGACCCCTACACAGAAACGCCTCTTCGGCGTCAAGGTTTAGGAAGTTCTTCAAGTTTCGAGAGTGAGTCACTAGATGACGCACTAGTGAAAAGAGAGCTTTTCACACCGGCGAGAATTAGATGCTCCACGCCAACTTTTGGCGAGGAACCAATGTCAAGGCCAGGTATCACGCCATCTCGTGATTACTACGAAAATCTGGAGGGTGCTTGGTTACCGTCACTAGATCCACCTAACTATCGCCTCCAGTTCGAGAGCCCAGTTGTTCCGGATCAGCGTAGTGATCCTGTTAATATTGAGGGTCCATCCGGGGTTATTAACTTTCCCCAGTCCAGTTCACGGGTTGACGGGTCCCCTAAATTTTCCCCTGTCCGACCGGAAGAAGAATCACCTAATCAGACGGTGATCGAGACACCTCAGTCTCGTAATAGTAAAGTGCCACGATTACAAGAAGCCGGAGGGACAAGCCCTCAGGACGAAGGTTCTGGTAAAGACTCGGGTCAGTCCGGACTCGAGTTAGAACCCGGCGTTAGGGTCAATAATGAGGGTAATTGTTCTGGGAGTATGCCTGAATTGAGGGGACCGTTCGGAGAACTGGAATCCGACCATCCAGTGTCGGAGTGCCCTATTGACCTTAGTAGTCCACCACCAATTTTAATTCGTGACAGAGCTTTAAGCCACCCTACGGTTCGTTCGGAAGCTCTCAGACTACGAACGCAAGCTGCACGTCGAGGTGCACTTCAAGGCGTTAGGTTTGATCTGGCTACGAGAGGTACCAGCCAAACGTCCAGAGAAATTCGCCCCCCAAATAGGTTAGGGTATGGTAAACTTGGAAGCCCTTATTTACCGGAAAATCATAGGCAATAAATAGAAGGGTAAATTAGTAAAAATGGATTCTACGTATAGTAGTTGCAGTGTTTTATTCTAAATTGAAAGAAAAATAAATACGATCAGACAAACATGGAAAGTTAACGAGAGGGATAAGATGGAGGCGCAGATAGCGCTTCAGAAGGAAAAGCTGGAAAACGCGTGAACAAAAGATCCAGTTAGCAATATCAGCAGAAAATCTTAGGTCTAAAATAAAATCTAATAAACGTTAGGCTGAATTAACCAATAGTTGAACTCCGGGGCGTAAAAGGTCACCTTGCAGACGTGCAAGAGCTGCTCTTTGAAGCCCAGGATAAACTCGTTGAGCTATTGCGATTTTTGTTCATATGAAAGATAATAGAATAGTCGTCAGTGGTTGCTAAATTAAATTAGTAATGTTGCTGTTTTACTGCGTAATCGCTTGGCTCATCATAAAATTTAAGTTAGTTAGTAATAGACCCAGAGTTATAACATTAAAGGCCAAATTATGTTTTTACTATTGGTCTATTGTTATGCGACACCCTGGAAAAGTGTTTGAGACAGGCTCGAGCTGTCTCGGCACCGAAGACGGGTACAGTCTAAACTTTTCTAGTCGACCTAAAAATCTAATAAAATAATTTAGAAGCAGTAGGCCTAATTAGTAGGAAGTTTCAAACTCTTTTAATCCGTTTCATCGACGTTAAGTTAATTAAATCCGTCACGAAATTTGAAATTCATGTGTGACGTAGTATAGAGCATGACGAAGTGTGTATGACATAAAAGAAGACCTGTAGAGCTTGTGAAGCCAAGATTTTAAATATTGCTACTCCTGATGTAGATCTGCGGTTTGGTTTCAGCCAAACGACCTAGCGGTTTAACTGCATATCGCAACTTTAATTTAATTTCAACTCGATTCGTTTAATGGTCGATTGATCTTGCTTAATTTGTTGTTCTAGTTTTCAGTTTGAGACTAACAGAGAAAGCCCATTAAGTTTGAATGGATTACGTCACGAGTTGAACTATCAAAACTTGCGGTAGAGTTATCATTTGCGTTCTTTTAACGACAAACGAGAAGTCGAGAGAATTTTAAACTGCCACGTAATTTGCGGTCTTGGCATTTGCTATATTTTAAATATCAAAGACGTGGAGTTTTAAATAATACCGAAACACGTGAACAAGTGAAACGTGAAGAAATGAGAAAAATTTGAAAGAAATATGGATTATGAAATTATCACAAAGAGAAGACGTGAGGATATCGCGAAGTAAGCGGTTAAATAACTGTTCTAGATATAATGCGTTTACTATTTTACAGATTTTAATTTAAAGTAGAAGTGAATCCAAGGATTATCAGTGTGTCGCCGTTGTAAGGCGTGATGGAGGAAAGACACAGTCCACATACAATACGGAGAAAGACGGACAAGCGGAATCACCACCCCTCATTGGATTGGGAGTCAACCTGTATGTGGACGAGGAGTTGTCTGCACCGCCAGAGGTTCTTAATGAAGAACCCAGGAGAAACGTAGCTATAAATCAATTTTATTACTATTTCATGTCAAAGTGCGTTTTTATCGCGTCCTTAGACTGATTACGTCATCGCGACACAGACGTCTATCGATCTAAAAGTACAAGTATCCGTTGACCAACTATTGACATTTTCTCGCACACTCCCAGGTAGACTAGAACAACTGTTTAGAACCGTACCAAGGAGACTGCAATTGAGCAGTTAATCGAAATTCTGTCACTACCCGAAAACACTCAAGTTAAAAGGGAGATGATAGTGCGACTGTACCATGTTGAGACATCGAATCATAGGTCACTCACAACAACAAGCCTAATGAAAGTAAGAGGTTACGACAACCTATATTACGAAATTGCGTATGAAGTATGAACTTCATCTGTGACATATTTGTTAGAATTGCCATACAGTTCTAACGGCTAAGAGTAAGCCAACTTCTAAAGACGCCAGTGTGTACAGAAGCATGTATATAAGCGAAACTATTTATTCAGCGAAATTATCGAAATGGCCATACCATTATAATGGCCAAACGCCAGCCAACTATTATGCAGTCCCTTATGGCTAAAATCGGGCGTCAGAGGACAGCCGATTCTAGCCATCGGCTAGTAAAGTCTTACTAGCCGGCATTTTATTGTATGCTAATTTGCTTATTTGTTCACAGGAGCTGACGACCGGTTGTATAAAGGAACTTCGTTGCAAACTCATTCAGCTACGCTGGCATAGAGGTCATGGAAGCTGACCGCTTGGAGACACGCCGAGCCGAGCCGAGCCGAGTCCTCGCCGAGCATCAAGAGCCAATGGAGGAGAATACGAAATTAAATGTTGATGATTTTAAATTTGACAACTGCTTTGGCAAGGCGAATTTCAGAGTCGTGGTAATGTAGTTCTCGTTCCTTGCGTCGCGACCACAGCTTCTAAGTTTGCACATGGTTTAAGTAGAACTTTAAAAGAGAAAAAGTTTATTCCGTTTTTAATTCTGGGAGGTTGGTTCGAAAGCAAACTATTCCAAATAGTTGATATTTTAAAAAGTAATTGTGTCGATTTTGCTATATATCTCATTAGATCTACTAAACTTATAAAGTAAAATGGAGTGACCAGACGTTTGTGATACTAATTCTTCTTTGTTGGTAGTTGAGATCGGAGAATCAAAACTTGATTTCGTCGAAATAAAAATAAACCCTATCCCGAACGAGATTTTTCGAAAGGGGGGAGGGATGTAGAATTTATTTTATTGTTTTGAATATTTTATAAAATATTACGCTTTGCCAGGAGAGTAGACAGCTAGTAGTGCTGGAGCACCGACTTCGGGTCCATAAAACCCGGTAGTCACCGCTATGAGAACCCTCAGGCAAAGCAAGAGTTGAGGCTGTTAAGAATTAAGAATCTTATTTTTACAAAGCCGATACTGCAACTAGGTTGTCCTGTTGTAACCTAAGGTTAGACAGACTGACCGATTGGTAGAGTTAAAAATAATTGAAATCAAAATGAAGCTTAAGCAGTAGAAAGCTAAGTAGAAGATATCAAGTTTTGACGTGGTTCTGTTTTGTCGGAGACAAAACTTTTCAGGGAAGGAAGGAGTGTTACATTGGGTTGGTCATTAATAATTAATTATCGGAAGCGTTTTATTCGTAGTTCAGAAAATATAAAAGACGTAAAAGAATATTCCATTTCCCCTTGGAAACGTAGATTTTGGGTGGAACTTCCTGGAAATGGTGGTTTTGAATATCCTGCTAAAAACATAGATTTTGGTAAAGCATCGTGGTTTCTGAGGGTTTTGGAAGAACCGCGATTGTGCAAGCTAACGGAAGTGGTGGTGGTGGAAGCAGGAACTGGAGAGCGGTTTTAGAGACAGATACGTACGAGAGGCGAAGGAGATACGAATTAGAAACAAGCCGAGAAAAAGCTGTTGTGCATTGGACTATTTTGTGACCAGCAATTTATAATACAGTAAGTCAGCTCGAACCACCGAACGAAAGACTACGATCCCAAATACGCCTTTGAAGAGTTGAACGATTCCCCCGTTCGCACGCTACCGTTATGTTCGCAAGTCGGGGTTAGCTCTCGGTCAGAGTATCGACATTGAACCAGCAACGAAAGGTCCATCGCGGGAACTCGGAAGTAAAGAGTAATAACCCGAGTAATAACCTCTTCGGTTCACAGGCTCCAGGAAAGCCATTTATAGGTTTAGATCTGATCCGGGCAGTGTCATATGCCATATGAACTTGGATCTCTCGTTGAAATCAATCACAAAATCTAAAAAGAGGCAAACTTAACTGAACGCCGCAACAGATGGAAAACTGACAAAAAAAATCCTGGTCATCGAGTACATGATGTTTTTAATAATTTTTTTCAGGCCCACTTAGAAATTATGTCTAAAGTTTGTGTGTTCTATTGTTATTTATCTTGTGTTGTTTTTCACTGTTCTCTTACGCCGCTACCACCTTGCGTAAAGGCGGTTTACAAATGTATAAAAAAGACGGGTATGGCTTATTTATGTGGTGTTGTAGTCTAATACGTTATTTATTTTTGTTTGTGTGTTTGTTGTAGTTTTTGTTTATGGCTTCTGGCCGGAATATAAGTCTTGAACTGAACTGAATTGAATCAAATATATATATATATATATAAAAATGAGAGCAGGCCTATGTTGCTTACCTGTCGGAAGAGCTGCGTGACCAGAGGCGGGTCCACACCGAATCGGTTGAAGAGGTTCAAGAATGTCTCCAAGTCAGCGAAGAGCATCTTGAACGCCACCTTGGGATCGATCGCCTTATCTGCTCCCTTTGACTCGCTTCGGGCCCTGGGGACGATCCCAATGCTAACTGGAACGGAATCCAGCTGAATGATGGCTGGATAAATCAGGGCAGTGATTTTCTCTTCCATCATTTTTACGATGCTCTAAAAGGGAAATAACAAAGGGGTTAGTTTGCAGTTGTAACAATCAGAGGCGTTACTAGCCAAAATGTTTTTTGTTTTTTTTTCGGGGGGGGGGGGGGGAGGGGGGGGGGGGCAAGGTACTTACCGAGTGGCTGGTAATTTTTACCGACTGTTTTGCAGGAGAAACGACTGTTTTGACGAAAAATCGACTGTTTTAAGAAAAAATAGACAACTTTTACGAAAAGCCGACTGTTTATTTGAAGAAAAATCGACGGTTTCTATGGAAAAAATCGACTGTTTTTACGAAAATTAGAGGCGCTTCGCGCAGACTCGGCTATTTTTACCGATTGGTGGACAACATAGGGGAGGGGGGGGGCGTCCCCCCTCCCCCCATACGTGACGCCCCTGGTGAACATGCTGGGTTAACCTTCAGAGCCCCCAAGGCAGTCGAAATCTAAGGGCTCCGCTCCTCGTCGTGTGCACGTCGGCCGCTAGATGGGATGACAATCACTACTATAAATTAGAGGCTAGTAGTTTGCGGAACAGTTCGAGAAAACTTGCTTACAATTTTCTCTCAATATCAAACCAGATTGCTCTGATTAATTGTCGCGGAGGCGGGGGCCCTGACAAGAGCACGACCCACTCTGCCCATTTGGAGCTGAGTTTTACAGTGCTGTAGGCTCAACTACTTTTTCCGATATATAATTACAGATTTAAGACGGTTTAGACAGATAGATCAATGTGTTTCAAAGCCGAAGGGCCATATACAAAAAATAACAACGCAAATATAACTTAAACGCTCGTGACTCCTTCTTCATTCTAAACATTTATATAAACACCCACTCGTAAATAAACATATATAATACTATAATACTCGTATCTAAACTGTATATAAACACCCACTCGAGTAATGACGGTGGGGTTACTCAAAATTTCAGGAAGTGACTGACTGGACACCATGGTAAATTTTTCTTAAATCAGAAAGCTTCGGGCATCTACGGAGAAAATGGTCCAAATCTTCTTCCTCCTCCTTACAGAGCGGGCATGTGTACCTCCCATCAGGAACCAAACTACCCCTCTCAAAAACCTTCCGCCTGCTCTGCGAATTGGAAGGCAATTCGCCCTTAGTTCAATTCAACGACTTAACACTTTCCTGGGTAGACTAAACTTAAATACACCTCCTCTCCAAAATAAACTTTAACCACTTGACAATGACTTAAAGCACAACTCTTACTAGAAATGATCATTTCCCTATGAAATGATTCAGAAAAAAACGTTTTTGGAAATACCATTACTTTCCACCTCAGACTAGCGATTCTCTTGTTAGCGCTTGTCGACTATATCCAGCCTTCCTGCTCTCCGACGCGGCGTCTGGGCGCAAAACATTTGAAAACTGAACGTGCCTTGGTTAAAAAGTGAGAAAACTAAGCAAATAAAAGAAGTAATAAACAGAAGATTATCACATCCTTATGGGTGAAAGAATTGTCATTGGACGTTGAATATTCCGGGAACTTTTCGTTGGATGAAGGGAAAACTCGGCAAGGCTGAAAAAGCGCTAAAAATTCGTAGTTACGAAACGAAACTATGGAGAAAGGTGGGGATTTTAGAAGCTTATAATTCCATATGGGAGCTAAGTATATTATAAAAGGCAGAATAAGCAAGAGGGGTCCTTTAATCTTGGTTTTTAGTGTTTTTTTTTGTTTAATACTCTTTATATTATACAAACCAACTTTTACATGCTAAACTACATGAACAGACCTTTCGTAACCCTCTTAACATCCTTTATACATGTAGCTGATACTTCTGACTGCAGGAAAGCCCGAATGGGCCTGTGGGGGCAGTAAAAAAAAACAAAAAAAAAATCTTCACTTTACAGTAATTTTCACATACTTTTTCAAAAAAGAGAAGAAAACTGAAACAGGAAGAACAGAAAGAAATGAAGGAAGAAGCAAAGGAAAAAACAACAACAACAACAACGACAACAAAAAATAACTGGGAAACCATGCCGTTGTTTAAAATTAACCAATCAACTAAACAAAAGGAGTAACATTTTATCAATGGTGGTTTGTCAAGAAATGTTTCTATAGTTGGTCCTTGAACTGAGCTAAACTTACCTGAGCTAGAACTACTAGTTGCGTTTTTGCATATACCATGGTATCTGATACCATGGTCTAAAGTCGTTTTTGCAGTTATCGTGGTATCTGATACCACGGTCAAAAGGCGTTTTTGCACTTATCGTGGTATCTGGCCAGTTATCGTGGTATCAGATATTCAGATACTACGGTCCGACCGTGGTAACTGGTCGTGGTATCTGAAAAGTCATCTCACTTTCATCAAATTTTGTCAGATTGGTGAGAAAGAAGTTTAGCACTTAGTGATGTAACTGGATATCTGTTTTTCTTTTGGGATGACTTCGAAAAGTGCAATTTCGGCAATAGTCGTTTTTGCAGAGCACCGTGTATCAGATACCACGATAACTGCAAAAACGACTAATTGCAGATCCAGTTACCGTGGTAACAGATACCATGGTATCAGCAAAAACTCAACTAATGACATATACAGAACTCCTCAAAATACGTGTGCCACTGGGGTAGCGTTACCCCTTCTACCTGAGTGACTGGTAATCCTCAAAAGACACAGGCAGACGGCCTTTCTATAACACAGTGGTGGGCTGTTGGGACAGTTACAATCAAAACATCCGGAATAACTGAGAGAGCGTTCGAGTAATTTTTTCAGAATTTTGTTTATAGCATCTTCAATATCAACAAGACCAAATAAGGTTACGATGGGATCCCAAAAATCTGATATTTGATCCAGACAATTGGGTCTTGTCGTCTCGCCAGATCCAGTCTTCGCCCGGCTAATCATAAGAGAAAACCAAGTTCAGATATACCTCTATAAGCATATCGATTTTGACGACACTGAAAGAAGCTTTCTGCTTTACTTCTGCCAAATTTCCGGTCTCGGCCGAATTCCGAGCGAACTAATTGTCAACGTATATCCTTATCTCTATAGTGAACTTCAAATAAAACTTTTGCTTTTAACAAATTTTCCGGTTTTGGCCGGATTCCGGGGGAACTAGTTGTCCGGGTAGAAAATGCTTTTCACATAAGTGTTCAGCATGTCTTCTTACCTCTAACTCGAACATTTAGTCAACTTCAAAAGAAACTTTTACTTTTAACCAACTTTCCGGTTTTGCCGGATTGCGGACGAACTACTTGTCCGGCGAGAAAATGGTTTTCATCACCGTGTTCAGCATGTCTTTTTACCCCATAATCGGCTATCACATTAGCTGTTTAAAATATTTTGTTTGCCCCTCAATTTGAACCCCCACCCCTGGATGTAGGGCTACAAAGCCCATCTACGAACTTGACCTTACCCTTGAACTAAAGAACCCTTACACCAAGTTTCATCAAAATATCTAATTCCCTTCGAAAGTTATCGTGCTCACAGACAAAAGGACAACTTTTGCGATGTCATAGATATCCGTCCACTTACGTTTTGACGTTTTTACGTTATACGTATGTGTCTTTCCCTATATATTTATCGTATTTTTTTTTTAATAACCAAAACAAATTATCGGCTGCGTCCGGCTTAAATTTCAGAATAAATTAGCCTACTGATTGACTGATTGAGGTCACGAGGGGGATTGCTCCAGACTGAAAGACTGATACTTACAAGGTATATCCAGCTAGCCGAGTCGTTGATATGCGGTCGGAACGCTGTGAGATCGAAGTTTTTTAGACACTGTTCATTCTGTCTGATAGTGTTTTCCCGTTTGAAAGATTCTTCTCCGCTGTACTGTTTCATACAGTGAAGTAACCTGAAAGTGAATCATTCGTCAAAACAGGTAGGATCGGACCAGCAGGACGTTATGATTTACGAATTCTCAAGTTTTCCGGGTGGCCGGATCCGCGATCCTAGACACTAAACCTTGCGTTTAAAAATTGCGATTCACATTGTATACATCACAAGGTGGTTTAGGTGACGCTTAGTTTATTTATTTATTATTACATTTGGCGTTAAGCTTTTAGCTTGTCGCCACTACTACACAAGTACAAACGGATCAGATACACTTTACACACAGAGACTGACACACTACAAAAGTATATAAAAAAAATTTCAAGCTACAAAAGAAACTGAGTAAAATGGGGCGTCGACTATCCCACGCTTAAACGTTTGGATACTGCCTGAATCAATAACTTCTGCTGGCAAACTGCTCCACGGTTCAGTTACCCTATTGACGAATGAACACTGACCAATTTTCTTATGTGGCTTCGGAGGGTACAGTTTATAAGGGTGTTGGCGAGTTGCATGGTAGTGACTGAACTTGAAATTGGGGTCGACTCCTTTAATTATCCGAAATGCGTTAATAATGTCATTACGACGCCTTCGAAACTTTAACGATGGGAGCTGAAGTCTAGTAACCCGCTGTGAATATGGAAGGTGTTGAAGGTATGGGATCAACCTGGTCGCCCTTCTCTGAACTGTTTCGACTCTATTTTCATCGGTCACATTCAAAGGAAACGAGACTGAAGTGTCGTATTCAATGACAGGGCGCACCAGGGATTTGTATAACAACAGAAAATTACGGAGATTGAACATACTAAAACTTCTTTTCAGGGTTAACAGACGATAATTTGCATTTTTCACAATTCCCGAAACGTGCTTTTCAAACTTTGGCTGAGTATAAAAAGAAACACCAAGGTCACGCACCGTTTCTTCTGAAGGGACCCTCAAACCAGACAAAACATAACTATAATCAGGCTGTGATTTACGGCCGTAATGAAGTACAAAACATTTAGACGTGTTTATGAACATAGAGTTAGATTCGCACCACTGGGTTAGAGAATCCAGATCTTCTTGCAAAAGCTGCGTATCAGTAGGACCTTGCACTGGTAAATACAGTTTTACGTCGTCAGCGAACATTTTAATGGAGGGGTGTGTGATAAAGGAGGGCAGATCATTTATAGAAACAAAATAAAATAGGTCCCAGACACGTATTACGTATTAGTTTATATATAAATACGGGGTAATAAATACTTTACTTACTTAAATCCCTTTGATAAATGTCCGTGAAATCACCTTTTTCGAGGATTATGTTCCATATATACAACTACGCAGGCTACAAATTTTTCATTGGGTAGGATCAAGCGAACGGATAAAACGTGCAATTCCCTCAGATGCTATATATATTTCTATATATACATATATAATATATATGTTTAAAGATATATTTCTTTTTAATAAGTACATTAACTCGCATTTTAATAAATAGATGTAATATGTATAGACATATTTAGTACATTTATTTATTAAAATGACCCAAGGCTCTTTCTCTACTCAGGGCTCGAGGTCCGGTTTTTGAATCGCCCTCGTCCGACGCGGACGTGAACCTCAACGACAGCCTGAAACACTCACCGCCCCATGTTTGCCATCCAAAGAACCCAGTAGTCCAGCCTTTTAACGTTCTGCTTCAGGATCTTCTTAACAGCATTGATGGCACCACAAATGATCTTGGTTGTCCCCTCCTCATCGTTGATCATATCTGTGTAGCGAATCGCCATGAAGAGAAGATATGCTGGTGTACCAGGAAGGACTTCAGCGGCAACCTCTGGGGTAAATTCTGGAAAACAAAAATATTACACTATTTTACTCGGCGCAAATAACTGCCGCATTTTTCCCAAGGCACTTTTGACACTTGGGCCGCGTACTCTACGTATTATTTATTACTATTTTTAATTTATTCCTTAAAACGAAGAGTGAATATACACATTTTACGCAACAACAGATCATGTCAACTGACAAACAATCTGTTCCACTGTTCACTCCTTTTCCAATCCTGTCCCACCTACCAGACAGACCCCGTAAAATCCATGCAGCATGCAACCTAAGTGCGAGGATGTTCTATATTCCGGTTCAGCGCTTCCAAGCGGACTAGTTTCTGTTAATCCCCCTATGCCTCACCGTCATCACTTGGAGCAGACATGGTAAAATAGACCTACAGGGTAGCGAGTGGAAAACCTGTCATCTGTGTCCCAGGTAATGGAGGTTTTGCATGTGTTTCAGCAGCAGAAAGTGAAACTGATCCACTACCCTATGGATCCAACTTTTTACAATGTCTCTGAGCCTCATAACCAACACTTGTGTAGACATAGTAAAAAGTCTAATCGCATAGGGGAATGGGTCACTCTCACTTTCTGCTGCTGAAACATATGCATAACCTCCATTACCTGGGACACGGATGACAGGTTTTCCACTCACTAACCTGTGGATCTACTTTACCATGTCTGATCCAAGTGCTGATGGTGAGGCATAGGGGATTAACAGAAACTAGCCCGCTTGGAAGCGCTGAACAGGAATATGGCGAATAGCACACCCGAACAAAGACTGGTCGCATCAAGCCTTGGTTGCACATAGAGAAACATGAGGATCTGAGAGTAACTTTACAATCCCTCCGCAATTCTGTTTTTTGTATATTATTTTATACATATTGATAAAAGTCTATCCATTTTTGCCTTGTATGCATCCGGAGGCGCATGAGGATCTGATGATCTTCATATGAAGAGGCTCTAATTAAACTTGACGTTCCTAAATTAACTGAACGCAGAAATACTCTTCCAAATAAGTTTGGAGCTAAGATAATGTGTTGCCCCCAGATGGCCCATCTATTTCCCCCTCCCCTCCCATCTTCCGTGCGTCGGTCTGAGAGGAATACTGGCAATCAGTTTTCTCCATATCCAACTAATTCTTCTGCCCAATTTTTACGTAGTTTTATCCCATCATTTATTTCAGGTCGTATATTGTAAGTGTATTAGTTAATTTGCTTCGTGTCTGTATTTCGTAAATTTGTATTCCACTCCTAGCTTTTAGCTATTTGGATTAAGCGTGATTGATTAATTGATTGAAATCTAAGAGTAAGGATCAAACTATCTTTGTGAAACAGTAATGATCCAGAAGACCTAGAAGTTAGAAGTAACTATATAGTGTAGAAGAGTAACTACAGAAAGAATAACTAACCCGCAATTCTATTTTTTGTTTACAAGAAGGAAAAATCCCTGTAAACACGAAGAAATCTACTTGCGCGATCCTGAAACTCAAAGACTTGTCGATCTCGTTTCAGCTGCAAACCTCAAAGATGAACGGCAAGAATACCATGTCAGGTATCCCCGGGATAGGGGGGCCATATGATACCACACCAACGGAAAACTTCATCGTCTATACTGTTGTTTTCCAAACTCTTTTCTAACGGTACAGCCCCTAGACTCTTTTCTCCGGTACAATCCACTTGCTGATGTACATGCTGTGCCCAGAAGTTGTCGATTTTTAAGGAGGAGACATGAATCCAGATTTTCAGTGATGTTTCTTTACAAGATCAACGGGATCGACTAAAAAGAGGCACGGCACGACACGACATAAGGCGAATTTTCGCCGTTCCCCGAGGACTTCTCGGGGAATCAAAGGGACCGACGAGAATAGAGGGAGCCACTCCGCGCGGACTCCACGTACAGAAACAGCGAGAACACGGGGAATGCTTCCAAAATGGATTTTGTTCGAAAAAAAAAATATGCAGTTGACGAAATTAGTCTGGATCCACTTTTTTTCTAGTTTCTGATTGTTTTTAATTAATTTTACATTGCACCAACACCAGCAAAAATTGATTCCCCTCTGAGTTTGAAATGGACTTCTTTTTTATGATGGTGATGATAATCGGAGCATTCCCCGTCCGCGGGGACTCGCGAGAATACGGGGAGTGAGTCCCCGGGACAAACAAAAACGCGGGGACTCCTCAAGTGGAGTCCAGTGAGTGAGGTCCAGGAACAATGTTCTGGCGTGCCGCCTTTTAGGCTATGGAGTTAAGAACTCTTACTCCCTCCCTCAGTCATCCGCTGACACTCGATGAGTGAGCAAGCATTTCATTCCGCTTGTGAGAAACCGGTTTACCATGTCAGAGACGATAGTTACGAATGCAGTGCTTAACTTTATTTCGCGAGCTATGCTAGCTGGAATAAAGAAAGAAATATTCATCAAACGTGCGTCGGAATTTTTCGACCGTGACAAGATATTGAAGGCAAAAGAACTTCTCCTGAGTAAGTCCGGCTTTTCTGATCGCTTTGTGAAATGCGTGAAGGACGAGGACAATGTTATAGATATAGCCAAACTATTCGTACGATGTGCATCGGGGAATGTCAACATCCCAAAGTTCGTGATCTTTGATCCCCAGGAGGTGCCAGCTTGTGAAGATGAGGTCGGCGCATGCATTATATCGACAGTTAACGGCATGAGTCGTAAGTTTGACGGATTTCTTAGTCGCTTCGATCAGTCTCCGCTGCCATGGCCTGGTGCCCAGGCCATCCCATCTGAACCTCAGTCCTTCCCCGCACCCCTTCCCTACTCTGTTGTCTTGAAAAATCCCCCACCCTCAGCCAATACTCCCGAGGAAAGAAAAAAGTAGCTGGCTAGCATCTGTGGTGACGAAATTGCAGGAGATGACGTAGAACTCCGCCGTTCAAAAAGTGAGTGGCGCCTTGTTGTGAAAACAAAAGCAAAGGCAAGCCTAATTGCATCCGCGATCAACGAAAGCTCACAAGGAATTGAAGTTAAGGTCAAATCTCCCGTATTTATTGGCATAGTCAAGAATATCCCGTCAAACTATGATGCCGATGCAGTTCAATTGCGAATACCGGACTGTGACAAAGTAGAGCGTTGCGGTAGCAGTCATACTTATAAGGTATTCTTCCAATCTCGCCAAAAACTTGATTTCGCTCTAAGGAATCCCCCGAAGTTTGACCTTGAACGTTTTCAAATTGAAGAGTTTGTATTCCTTCCCAAAAGGTGCTATTCTTGCCAACTTTTTGGCCACTTAGCGGCTAACTGCCCTAACGCCCAGACCTGCTCTCGATGTGGTGAACTGGGTCATGGTTCACATTCTGATTCTCCATGCACCAAGCCGATAGGATGTGCTCTTTGCAAGTCAAACAGACATACTTGCCGTTCATTTAGCTGCCCTGAAGTGAAAAAAATCATAGCAAGCCAGGTTAAGCGACCAGTCAATGCACAGCCTAATGGCAGATAAGGTAAAAATCATGTCTTGGAATATAAACGGTGGAGTGGTGAGTAAGTTGCCCATTCTTACTGAAATTTGTGCGAAATATAATATTGTGCTGCTACAAGAACACTTCTTAACTGGGGATAAGAAATCCCTTCTATGTATACCTGGAACTCATTGTATTTTGATTCAGCCTGCAACGCGCCAGCAAAAACGCGGTCGACCTAGAGGAGGCTTGGCCATAATTACTAATCACCCTGCTACAATTATTGAACAGTCCGAGAATATTCATGGCTGTAACAATAGCCGATGTAGCTGTCATAAATGTTTACCTCCCTACAAATTATGGTGATCAAAATTCGGAAAACAAGTTTAACCTGGCTTGCCGAAAACTATTCAAAACTGTGAAGCGAATTTTAAAGCGATATAAAAACTGTGTGATAGCTGGTGACTTTAACTGTAATCTGTTGGATGCAAAGTGTAAAAGAGCAGCAGTTATTAATAAGGCATTTAATAGAAATTTTAGGGTATTGCCCAAGGATAAACCGTATTCATTTGTAAACTTGGACCATATATTGTTTACTATGGATTGTGATTCTGTTGTTTCGGTTGGAGAGGATGGGTTTTATAATGATCACCTACCGATCTCGGTGTCTCTTCTCCCCGGAAAACTTCCCCCGCATACGCAAGGTAAACCAAAATGGCATACCCGTAAATCTTGGAAAAATATTAATACTGATCTATTTTCTTATTTTTGTGATGATCTACTGGGTAAAATTAAAGTACCATTCCATCTTCTTCAGATCAGTGCAAATAAGATTTATGCAGAGCAGGAACTTCGGGCATCACTCAATATTTATTCCGCTGAAATAACACATGCCCTAAAGTGCGCCGAAAAGTGTGCTGTGCCTTCTAGACGTGTTCGCCCTGATACCCAAAAATCTGGCTGGTCTCAAAATGAGAACTTAAAATCAGTGTGTAACGATTCAAAATTTTGGCTAAATCTTTGGCATCAGTGCGCTAAACCCCGTAGCGGTGTCGTAAACTCGGTGCGCATATATACGAAGCGTAAATTCCGGAAGTCCCTAGATGAGCATAGAGTGAAAATTAAGGAAGATCTCGCGGACAAAATTGCTGCAGATACTAATCTGCTTTGGAAGTGTCGCCCAAAACCTTTAAAAAATAGCCAACCTACCGTTGAAATTCCGCAAGATTCATGGGTATCGTACTTTTCTAGTGAATTCTCTTCCCCAGACCCGTCGGTTGAGAATGCATTTTCTGAAGAACTGGAATTATTAATGTCAAAAGGAACCCGGTGCGAGTTGTCTGTGAAAGAAGGTGATATACTCGACGCGAATAAAAACATGAAGAAAAAATTTTCTATGGGTGCTGATGGCATTTGTGGTAAACATCTCGAACATGGAGGCCGCTTACTTGTGTCCCACCTCTCGGTTCTTTTCCAAATAATTTTCAATGTCGGTTTTGTTCCGGACTCTTTTTGCGTTGGAATTATTTCTCCTATTTTAAAAAAGGGAAAACCGAGCGGTTTTTGTTCATCGTATAGACCCATCACAGTTTCAAGTGTTCTGTGTAAGTTATTTGAGTTACTTATTATTTCAAGGATAAAAGCGAAATGTAAAATGCCCGGTTTTCAATTTGGTTTCATAAAGGGCCTAGGTTGCGCACAATTACTCCGTTCGCTATGTAATGTTTTGAAAGATGCACATGAAAGCGATGAAATGCTTGCTATTGGTACTTATGATGTGCAACGTGCTTTTGACTCGATTATACATCCCCAAGCTATGCTAGAACTTATAAAATCGGGAGTTGAAATAGATGTGGTAGCCCCACTTTACGACATGTATCGTCAACTTAAAGTGCAGGTTAAATTGCCTCATTCACAAAAGCTAACTATTGATATCCCGGTAGAAAAGGGTATCAAACAAGGGTCGATAACGTCTCCTATTGTGTTTAACAATGCGCTTCTGCCTGCCCAGAGTATAACATTGATACGTCTTGTATATTCCGCGGTTTAGATGTTTCGAAGTTTTGTTATGCGGATGATCTTTTTAACATAAGTCGAACTGTTGCTGGTCTTGAACGGTATTTCCGGGATCTAAGTACTAACTATGATAAGATTGGTATGTCTTTGAATCCAGATAAATCCCAAGTGCTTTTGTTTAATTGCAAAGATCCTATTGAAGCTCCGGTTAATTTGGGAGATACTGTTGCTACTCCAGTCGATCACTTCATGTACTTGGGTATCCCAATCGGTCGGACTATTGCTGCTACGCGGAAGCTTCTGGTACAGCACACTGAGAATAAAGTGCGAAATTCTTACGTTTCAGTAGTTGTATCCCAGCTAAATTTGGGTAGGAAACTACTTACTCCAATATTCAACAGCTCAGTCATGGGCCATTTTCTGTATATCGTTCCCTTCTGGGACATATTAAGTGACAGTGATAAAGCTGAACTCCGTAAAATTTATTTTAAATATGTGAAATATCTCCTTGGAATCCCGTCTTGGTCAAGAAATAGACCTCTAGTTCGAAAATACGGTCTGCGGGAACCGCATTCTATGGCATTCTATTTTAGTATTTATCGAATTTGTTGTTGTTTGTATTTGGGTATGAGTTTATTAGTTCCTTCTTTTTTTCTTTTCTTTTTCTGTACTCCGTCTCATGCTTTTGTAGCTGTTGTAGATGGGTTATAAATAAATACATACATACATACATATCTACTCGCTAATAGCTGCGTTTTTTGCCGTCATCCAGTTAACCTACCTACAAGATTTCCCACTATAAGTCGTTTTCTTCCGTCGGTTAACCGACCTAAGTTTTTATAAGCTGTTTTTTGGCGCCGTTTGCCGGTCGGTTAACCAGCCTGTGGACTGAGGCGGGAGCTCCGTCCAACCGACATACGCTCTTGGCACGGCGCGAAATTTAAAATTCTCAATGGAGAGATAAGCGACGGCGATGGGAAGACGCCATTTTTTCTTATAAGCCGTTTTTTAGAGCTAATGCTGGGTTTACCCACTGCGTAAAATCTGAGCGTATTTTGAAATCCGAGCGTATTTAACGGACATATTTGACCTTGAAAAGATTTCTAGCAATACGGACGCATTCAGATACAAAACGGACCGATTTTTGAAATACGTCCGTTTTGCTAGAAATCTTTTCAAGCCCAAATACGGCCGTAAAATACGCTCGTATTTCAAAATAAGCTCGGGTTTACGCAGTGTGTAAATGCAAAATACGTCGAACCGACCGGCGAGACGAAAAAACGGTCAATAGTGGCAAATATATAAGTTAACCGACCTATGGAGAAAAGGCAAAAAACGCAGCTAATCTCTTTTTATTACTCGTGCCTCCTGCGCCGTGCCGTGCCTCTTTTTAGTCGATCCCAAGATCAACCAATAGTAAAAATGAAGTCCAAAAAGAATCTCACCAGCGGCAATCCTTTTCGGAAGTTCACCCTGAACGGCCTTCTTGTGCTCGAGGACGCCCTCCACTTCCGCCGTCGCTTTCTTCACTACTTCCACGTTGAACGGGGTAAGCGAAGACAGTGAAATCGAGTCACTCTGTGCCGGAATGGTAGAGTGGTACTGAGGTGCTACGTCTCTCTCTTTTATTGTCTTCAGTTGTTTTTGCAGGCGTCGAATGTGGGCTACGGCCTAAAGGAAAAACACAGATTTATTAATAATAATGTAATAATAGTTGCGTTTTTGCAGATACTATGGTATCTATTACCACGGTAACTGAATCTGCAATCAGCCGTTTTTGCAGTTACCGTGGTATCTGATACACGGTTGCTCTGCAAAAACGTGTATTGACGAAAGAAAAAAGAAAAACTCCCAAAAGAAAAACTGATATCCAGTTACATCACTCAGTGCTAAACTTCTTTCTCACCGACTTGACAAAATTTTATAAAAGTGAGATGACTTTTCAGATACCACGATAACTGGCCAGATACCACGATAACTGCAAAAACGCCTTTTAACCGTGGTATCAGATACCACGGTAACTGCGAAAACGACTTTAGACAGCAGTATCAGATACCATTGTATCTGCCAAAACGCAACTAGTGTACTTTATTCCCTTAATAGCCTGTGTTATATATACTAGCACTGGATCGTCATTCACGCAAATTATTCATGACACAATTACAAAAATAGACATTCCATCTACACCTACAACTTATGAATATCATTAGACTTAACTGGAATTAAGATACTGGCTGAAATAGGGTACAAAAGATTTCAGATAACGATCAGTGAGTTTATGGGTGATCTTACTAGTGAGAAGCAGCGTCCCTCTGGGTTTGTCGCGTATTTTGCCTGCTACTTGCTAGGGTCTCAAAATCAGGTAAAATGGCACGATGCGCATGTGATGCCAGACATTTGCTCCCAAACGCTAGTGTTAGCTGATGCCGTCTTTCAGCAATGGTTGGCAGGTCAAGCTGACCAGGATGTCCTCGTAAAAAAGACAACCCGGGACGAGATTAATCTTAACAGCCCATTTCTGGATGGCTTCGAGTCTTTACGTCTGTGCGTTTGTGAGTCCTCGGTGCCAAGCCGGACAAGCTTTCTCCAGGCAAGGGCGAATGTACGTGCAGTAAATACCGCGTAAATCTCGCGACGGAACTGATTCCGCCGCCGATCTCCGTCCGCTACTGTAACAGCTTTATTTGTGCCAGTTCCACGCAGGCATCATGAATCCCCCAGATCCTGCTCCACCGCTGCCTCCTCCGACAATATACGAAACTTCCCTGGCGTTAGCTTGGGTATCAATATATCGGACTAAAGTGCCTTGCCTCGGAAATACACCGTGAGATCCTGCCACCCGAAGATGAAAAAAGAATGGATGCTCGCCCAACAAGGAGTATTTCAAGGGCAGCTAAGAAAGCTCAGCTAATGAACCCGCCCGCTCATAGCACTGAACGCTATTTTAAGTCATTTGTGCCTTTTTTAATCCGCAATTTTTATGTGAATCAACCAAATTTGTAATTTGACAATCCCGTATATTTTGTTTTATCAGAATTTTGGGAATAAATGAATTGAACTGAAAAACACATTTACGTCGTCAGACCTCTGATTTCAAAATTGCTACAACACAAGCCTCTCAATCAGGATGGGTCGAAACCCCGCTGTAGTTCTCCCCTCCCCCCAAGTCAGCACCAGAACCGAGCGTTACATAAAGGGCTTTGTGCCAGCGTTCGTCGAAGTTTTGAACAAGTGAAAAACGTACCCTCGCATTGTTTAATGCTTTATTTTGATTGTCTATTTTTTATTACTTATTAAGGGGAAAGCGTTGCTTCTTCCGGGTATCCTGAATACCACGTCGGAAAGGGTTATACCCAAGGCATGTGACTGTATAGACAGAACGCTGAAGCCAAGAGGCTCCATAGCCGCATGAAAACATTGTTGTTGTTTCTTTATAATGTGTCTTTTTGTTTTGTTTTGTATATGGCCCCTGTGCTTTGAAATACACATATTATTATTACAATGTATACCTGACATAAATGGCAAGTTCGGCAATCCAATGCTGTGAAAGTTCGTGTACAATAAGCATCGGTATCAGTATCAGTACCATGCTCACCACCCAGGACGCATTTGAGACGCAGACGCATATGTGCTCGAGGCAGGACCACCAGCTGAGGATCCTTAAACGCCAGGATTCGCAACCGAGGGGAAAGAACAGAAAAAACGGCGGGATTTTAGGTAGATTTTTTTTTTCAAGGCAAACATTATTCTCCATAAAACAGACAAAACGGCGTTTCCGCGATTTCCGTGACAAACACTCAGCAATGCGGTGAGTGGTCAGTTTTAGGGTTAAAGGACCCCTCGCACTATTTAGTCTTCAACTATATTTGAATATTTTAAAAATATTTGAATACTTAAAACTATGCTGTGCTTTCAACAAATAACCCACGGTTTTGGCTGTTTTAAGCTTTTTCCGAGACCCGTTGACTTGTAGCGAAAACAAGGAAACAATTTACATAACCGGTTTTTCTGATGGAAAAACTTCTCGCAGACAACCGTCGACAGCGTGATACAAATCGAAGGTAGCAAAACACGGCAAGTGAGAAAATCAGCGTGGTTTTGTTAGAGCGGTTAGAATGTACCCTACGAAATTGGGGTCTCCGGGTTTAGAAATAAATGGAGTGATTATGGAAGTAGGTTGTATTAGTATTATAGCCTAGGTAAGACAGGTACTTTATGTTTTAGTTTAGGGTTTTCAGGGTAGGAAGTTAGTCAGTATAAGTATTCCTTCAGCCCAAGCTGATAATACGGAATCATATTTGATGGAGCGAAACGTAAAAGTCAGTTGAGATTTACTCTGACAAAATTTCGGCACATCTTGTCAAGGGTCGTCTTTGAGGTCAAAATATGTCTAGAATAAATTTTAGCTGACTTATCCGTTTAATGACATAAAAAAAAACAGATAACAAATTTAAAGTCGAACAGCCGATGACGATGCTTTGGAAGAAGTTCGTTCTAAAAAAAAAAAAATCGGCTGTGTCTTATACCATAACCTTTAACCTTCTGAAAACAACAATAATTTTATCCGCTGTTTAGCTGCATTTTCAATTTGCTTTGCTGCCATGTAGGCTGATGATTACGTAAACTGATCTTTCGCAAATTTTATGTTTTCTGTACCTTTGTCTAGTGTCATCAGGTAAAGTATCGGCTGTGCCAAGCTGGTAGAGCTTGTCTCCTATTCCCTACGCTCAAGCATCAAGCGCAATTGGCGGTTAGGGGAAGCCATCCTAGTGCTTTCGCACACCCTTCCTGTCACCTTCCCCAGATTTTTCCACGTAACTATTCGAAGCTGGGTGATAACTTTGACTTGTATTAAAGGGTTGCCTACTTACCCCCCCCCCCCTCCCCCCCCCCCACGCTCCAAACCAAATGGTCGGCACCAGTGAGACTCGAACCAGCGTCCCTGGGCCTGGTACAGAAAAGCGTACTAGCCACTCAGCCGAGACGGGCATACATCCAAGGGGAAATTAACAATAATAATGGCAACAAATAATAATCATGATAATCAGTAATGTCAACGACCACTAGCGAGGCAGATTATGCATAAGAAACTTATGACTGGTGACACCATTAATCACAGTTAACTAACATTACTAATTTTCCTAACTAACCAAACCCGGATAGTTTAGTTGTCGAAATCGTAGTATTGGTGTGTGGATGGTTTAGGCATAGTTCTGTTTTATACATTATTTTGTACTCCTCAGTTCTGAGGAAAATAAATGAATAAATAAATAAATATAAATAAATAAATAAAAGATCTACAGTCCTACCAAGAAGGGACGAAATATCGCCGGATAAGAATTTCAGCTGACCAATTCATCGTGGAGGCTTGGAACCAACTTCCGTTCCACGTCGTTGCCAGTCCATCAGTCAACGCTTTAAAAAATGCAATGGACGATCATGTTGGAACACTTTCGAAATGGATTAAGGTACACTTTCGAAATGGATTAAGGAAAGATATTTACATTTTTTTTTCTTTATTGTTTTTATGGCACTTGCAGCCTCTGGCTCAAGTGCCATATACCGATCACAATTCCGTCTGTCGGTCTGTCGGTCGGTCCGAGTTTTTTGTCCCACATATCCGAGTTAGGGTACTTCCAGATGTGCTAGGACAATGAAACTTGGCAGGCATATCAGGGACCCGACCAAACTAACCTGGAAATAATCAGTTTCCCGATCCGACCATATGGGGGGGAGTGCGGGGCGCTGGAAACTTGAAAATTTAGGGCATTTTGTCACTTATTTCTGAGTAGGGTACTTCTAGATGAGCTAGGACAATGAAACTTGGCAGGAATATCAGGGACCCAACCAAACGAACCTGGAAATAATCAGTTTCCCGATCCGACCATATGCGGGGGAGTTGGGGCGCTGGAAACTTGAAAATTTAGGGCATTTTGTCACACTTTTTCGAGTGAGGGTACTTCCAGATGAGCTAGGACAATGAAACTTGGCAGGAATATCACGGACCCGACCAAACTAACCTGGAAATAATCAGTTTCCCGATCGGACCATGTGGGGGGGAGTGCGGGGCGCTGGAAACTTGAAAATTTAGGGAATTTTGTCACACTTTTTCGAGTTAGGGTACTTCCAGTTGTGCTAGGACCATGAAACTTGGCAGGCATATCAGAGACCCGACCAAACAAAATTAGGAATAATCAGTTTTCTGATCCGACCATTTTGGGGGGGGGGGGTGGAGGGCAGGGGAATCCGGGAAACTGAGAAGTGTGTAACTTTCGAACGGATGATCGGATTGTAATGAAACTTCATAACTGAAGAGAATATATATCTGTAATGTCCCGTTTAAAGTCTTGACCGGATTCGGTAGCCAGGGGGGAGTTGGGGGGGGGGGGAGACCAGAAATTTCAAGAAACGGTTAGAATGGAGGGATCGGAGTGAAACTTGCTGGGAAGAACAAGCATCTGCTCTAGATAAGTCCTTTAGACCATTGTACTGGATCCGGACACTTATGGGGGGGGGGAGGGGTCCCGGAATTCCGGTGATGGTGGTTTTGGGGATTTTCACGATGAAACTTGGCAGGCATATCAGGGACCCAATCAAACTGACTTCAAAATAAAAATTTTGTCGATCAGATAATGGTGGGGGAGTGGAGGGAGGGGAATCCGCAGGGGAATCCGGGAAATTGAGAAGTGTGTAACTTTCGAACGGATGATCGGATTGTAATGAAACTTCATAACTGAACAGAATATATATCTGTAATGTCCCGTTTAAAGTCTTGACCGGATTCGGTAGCCAGGGGGGAGTTGGGGGGGAGAGACCGGAAATTTCAAGAAACGGTTAGAATGGAGGGATCGGAGTGAAACTTGCTGGGAAGAACAAGCATCTGCTCTAGATAAGTCCTTTAGACCATTGTACTGGATCCGGAAACTTATGGGGGGGGGGGGTCCCGGAATTCCGGTGATGGAGGTTTTGGGGATTTTCACGATGAAACTTGGCAGGCATATCAGGGACCCAATCAAACTGACTTCAAAATAAAAATTTTGTCGATCAGATAATGGTGGGGGGAGTGGAGGGAGGGGAATCCGAAATTTTCAGTCATGCGTAATTTTGGAATGGTTGATCGGATTCGAGTGAAATTTAAGAATTCAACAGAGGACATTTCTCCGATGATTTTTTTCATATCCGGACCGGATCCGGCAACTATTGGGGGGGGGGGGGAAATACGTGACCCGTTTAGAATGGAGGGATCGGGATGGAACTTTGTGAGAAGAACAAACAGATGCTCTAGGTAAGTCATTTGCTGAATCGGATTGGCTACGTGCACCGCGGGGGAGCTGGGGGGGGGGAGGTGGACCGGAAATCTCGAGAAACGGTTAGAATGATGGTATCGGAGTGAAACTTGCTGGGAAGAACAAACATCTGGTCCATGTAAATCTTTTACATAATTTGACTGGATCCGGACACTTGAGGGGGGGGGGGGAGGAGGGGGTATCCCGGAATTCCGTTTTTTGGGGGATTTTCACGACGAAACTTGGAAGGCATATCAGGGACCCGGTCAAACTGACTTGGAATAAAAAAAAATCCTCGATATGATAATCTTGAGGGGGGGGGGGGGGGAGTTGAGGGAGGGGAATCCGGAATATTGAGTCATGCGTAACTTTGGAACGGGTGATCGGATTCGAGTGAAATTTAATAATTAAACAGAGGACATTTTTCTCTTGTGACCTTTTTCATTTCCGGACCGAATCCGGCAATTATTGGGGGGAGGGCGGAAAATACTTGACCCGCTTAGACTGGTGTGATCTGGATCGAACTTGGTGGGAATGACAAACAGATGCTCTGGATTAATCATTTACAGAACCGGATTGGCTCCGGTTATTGTGGGTGGAGTTGGAGGAGGGGGAGGGGGGTCTGGGATTCCGGTGATCGCGCGTTAAGGTACTTCCAGATGTGCTAGGACGATGAAACTTCGCTGGAATATTGGAGACTCAACAACATTTGCTTAGAAATTGCTACTTCCCAAATCCGATTATTCCTTAAAGTACCGATCTTGACCGAAAGAAAAAAAATACTTTTAACCAATATATGCATTTTCGTGATGCCCATCAGCCCATTAGCAGTTTTGCCTAAAGGGTTTTGCTTACAAATGAAGTTCCAGCTCCCTTAGTGCGCGCATCTCAACCGCAAAGTCGAAACTTACTTTTGATCAATCAAATCATCTTGACACATGCAAGTGCCATATGAGCTTACAGCTCTTGTTGTTGTTGCCTTGGATTAGAACATATAATATTTTTTTGTAGTGTAAATAATTGTGTGGAGTGTTTCGGTACATGGTTTCACCCTCTTATTCCTTACTTCAGTATTATTTTCTTCTTGTTGTGCTGTTTAACAGCACATCCTCGCAAGCAGTGCTTTTGCTGTGCTATTATGGATCCTTGATTGTGATGTTAATAAAACTATAATATTCTACGACTACTACTACTACTAACCGATATATTGTGTTGATGATTTTCATAAATTGGGTAGAGGCCTGCGCCTTTTTCTTTGCTTTAAAATTCGTCCATCGCCACAGAACATACTTCGTTCCTGTTTATTACTTACCTGCTCGTATTTTTCATTCAACTCAAGGTTCTCCTTCATCAGGTACTGATAATCTCCTCTCATCATGACATCTGTGGTGTTACTTACATCCGGAACGTATCTCATGTTGTTTTCGAGTTCAAGCTGCTGCTCTTTGATGAGCTCGCGAAGGCGGAATTCTTCCTGCTTCCAAAGTTCCTTCTCCATCTGACAATTATATTAATTAGTTCATAAAAAAAGAAATTCCACAAACTCTCCTTCCAATCACGACTGGCACTATTACTCATTATATCCTCCCCCTCAATGAATTCCGCCTTGCAACCTCTTTGTACCAGTTTCGGAAATAATCTATATTTTAAAATTGCAAAATATATGTGATCATTTATGACTATGCTGACTATTTATGACGATCCGCCACTATTTTTGTAAAAAAATAACATGGGATTAAATGAATTGATTAATTAACCTCTTTCCAGCCCCATATTACCCGCCAGTACTTTGATTACCTCGAGCTAAAGCACAAAAAGTTCCGCTTCAGAACCCTGTCATGCCATCAGTAAAAGAACCGAGCGTTACAGAAATTATTACAGAAACTGTTTAATGTTTATTTTGATTTGTTATTTTTTTACTACTGCCTTATTATGCATAACCACCTTATTCCAACCTTTTTCACAAAAAAGCCCCCTGATTAGTTTGTTTATTTTGAACTTTATTTTTTCCATTGTATTTCGTAGTAGATTTAGTATGCTAATTTATCTTCAACGGTCAGCTGTTTATTGATTTCAGCCCAAGCTGACTGTTAATCATATATTTGACGGTGAAAAACGAATAAGTCACTTATCTGTTTTGCACCGTCAAATATCAGCTGTTTATTAGTATGTAAGAGTGTGCGAGTTTGATTGACATGTTGTTGTTCCTTTTTATACAGTACTCTTCAGTTTTGAAGGATTCAAATAAATAATAATAGCCATGAACGACAAGTTCGGCAATCCAATGCAGTGAAAGTTCATTTTACAATAAAGTATCAGTATTCATAGTATGTCTATTCTATTCTATTTGTATAACGGTTACCCCTCGTAGTATAACAGTTAATGTAACAGGGCATTTAGCCATGGCAACCACAGCCTCCCAGCCACCGCCCAATACTTAAAGGACCCCTCTTGCTTATTTTGCCTTTTATAATATACTTAGCTCCCATACGGAATTATAAGCTTATAAAATCCCTACCTTTCTCCATTGTTTCGTTTCGCAACTACGAATTTTTAGCGCTTTTTCAGCCTTTCCGAGTTTTCCCTTCACCCAACGAAAAGTTTGCCGGAATCTTCAATGTCCGATGACAATTCTTTCACACATAAGAATGTGATAATCTTCTGTTTATTACTTCTTTTATTTGCTTTAGTTTTCCCACTTTTTAGGCAAAGCACGTTCAGTTTTCAAATGTTTTGCGCACAGTCGCCGCGTCGGAGAGCAGGAAGGCTGGATATAGTCGACAAGCGCTAACAAGAGAATCGCTAGTCTTAGGTGGAAAGTAATGGTATTTCCAAAAACGTTTTTTCTGATTCATTTCATAGGGAAAAGATCATTTCTAGTAAGAGTTGTGCTTTAAAGCACTAGTCGCAGTAGGTACAGCTTCTATCCCGATAATTATCCAGCAAAAATACAGTCATCATACCTGATGCTCTGTTGTGAGCTTCTTCATTATCTCCTTCTGGGCGCTGAATGCTGACGCCCATCCACTGACGTCCTCTATATCCAATGCCGACTCCGTTTCTTTTCCATTCAACGCTATCGTCTTGTTGCTCAGAATGAGTCGAAGCTGCATTGACTCCTCCTTTCGCCTTTCCAGTTCATCCTGCATGGCAGCAAACTGATTCATCACCGTCTTCTGAGCTTGAATGTCCGACGTAGCAACGGATTGTCGTAGCTCGTTCAGGTCTCGGAGTAATTTGGAATTCGACATCTCTAGTTCCTATCATTAAAAAAAAATATGCCATAACCATACATATTTGCCATATGCCATAACCATACATATTTCGGTTTGAAATGCCTCTGCTCAGAAAAACATCGGGATATTTTACCGGAGTTCGAAAATGGGAAGTGTGCGCGACCCGGTACAAGAGGGCAGACAAAGTCCTTGGGCCTTCAAAAACTTAAGCCCCCGCCAACGAAATCATCCGAGAGGTACCTGAATTCATTTGTCCCTTATTTTATAAAGCATTTTAACTCGACAAATAATTGAATGTATTGTATTATGATTGTAATCCGCTGTAATGTTGACAATCCGAGGCTAGCTGTATGCTATTGTGGAGAATTAAAACGATTCTTATACATTGACGGAAAAGTTCAAAATTCAAGATGCAAGTGCTACCCTTTTGGATGTTTCTTCGTCGCTATAAAAAAATCATTGACAACAGCGCGCAACCAGAGCACGACTTTCTCCACTGCTTCCTGCCCGAAGACTGAAAATTATTGTTTTTTTCTGTGTCTTTATGTGTTTATTTATTTTCTTTCATTTACTCCGCTTTTTCGAAATGGCGGGTTACAAATAAATTACTTACTTACTTACTTATTAGTCAGAGGATCAAATTTAAACTCGGCCTCAAAGTACGCTGTGTCTACTTAAAACCATGAACAAATAATCTGATAAAACCTCCGTCTCCCAATCTCTGTAATACGACCATGCGGAGTCGAATATATTCTGATACCCTACCCAATGCAAACGAGCGGAGGAGGAGCTAGCCAGAACATCATAATTTGTTACCTCTAGAAATAGCTAAATCGCAGTTGAACCCCACAGAAGAATACGAACGCCCCCTGAGTCGTCCTTTACAGCTGATTGGCTGTCTACCATTGTGACGCCACGCCTAACTCGCTGCAGACCGGGTTCTCCATTTAGTGTCTTCATTTTACCAGTAAAACAAAACTGCACTGTTCAAAGCTAACTAACATTCATAAAAGCACGCCTCCATACTATACTACAAGCTACTATACTATACGCTCCCCACGGGCAATCTTTAGTAAAAGACGCCTTGGGAGATTAATCTTTTTTTTCAAACAAATCCTAAAGCATTCAAGTTTACACTTCATTCACTCAGGAATGCATTCTTTATTATCTTGTTTAAAACATGAGTTCGGTTCTACAGGACCATGCATCCAAAGTCAGCTAATGGGAAATCTTAGCTTGAAAACTACTTAAGCATAATTGCCATGGTTCTGCTTCAGTACAGAAGATGTAGAATAACACAGAACAAATTTGTAAATTCACATGTTCAATTCTGCAACGCCAGTTTGTCTTTTCTAGGTTCTGTAGGGCATGACTGACCGATATCAATGATGATGTTGATGACGACATTTTATTTACGCACTTAAGAAGAGGAAAATAGCGCAGTACAGATAAATAAAAGGAAAAAATCACTGAGCTTTCAATAATGTAGTAAATGCACAAGATCAAAAAACAAAGACAAACAAAGAAAAGGGACTAATCGGGTCTAAAAAAAATTCTTCCTAGATGCAATGCGGAGAAATGGCCAAGGGCAGAAACGTGAAGGTCCTGGGCAACTGAGGAAACTTTGCACAAGGGTCAGAGGGCAAAAACCGTCTTTGCAGACGGTCAGATAAGACCTGGCCGCACACTGGTATCGGTCGGTCATGCCCTAGCGCCCTTGAAACGGAGGTACTAAGCAGAATGTGAAAAAATGGTCTTCGGTCGAGATCTGAACCTGAGACCTTCGTTTTCGAAGACTGGCGCCCACCGAGCGACTTGTAACATTTTTCTTACCTGTAATCTGATATTATCTGATTGCTGTTCCTGATCGCAGCCAGCCCGCTTCTCAATCTGCTGTCTGAGAGCCTCTATTTCTTTCTGAAGGAAGAGGTTTCTGCTTCGAAGTTTCATGACTAGGGCGAACTCATCTGAATTACCATCATTTACACTGCGTTCGAGACTACTCTCCACACTACCCACCGATAGGGGCTTGCAATCGTCGTCTTCGTATTCTAAACGAGGAAAAACATTATAATAAGTAAGTAATATATCTATGACCCACCAGATTCATGAGACAAAGTAACAAAAAAGAATAGTTGCGTTTTTGCAGATACCATGGTATCTAATACCACGATCTAAAGTCGTTTTTGCAGTTATCGTGGTATCTGGCTCGATACCGTGGTATCTGATATTCAGATACCACGGTCCGACCGTGGTAACTGATCGTGGTATCTGAAAAAGTCATCTCACTTTCATCAATTTTTGTCAAACTGGTGGGAAAGAAGTTTGGCACTTAAGGCGTAATCTCGCCGTTCCCCGAGGACTCCTCGGGGAATCGAAGGGAACGGCGAGAATAGAGGGAGTCACTCCACGCGGACTCCGCCTAGGAAAACAACGAGAACACGGGGAATGCTTCTGAAATGGATTTTGTTCGGAAAAAAAAAATAAGCAGTTGACGAAATTAGTCTGGATCCACTTTGTTTTTTAATTTGTTTATTCTAATTGTTTTTAGTTAATTTTATATTGCACCAACATCAGCAAAAATCGATTCCCCTCCGAATCTGAAACGCAGTCCTTTTTGATGATGGTGATGATAATCGGAGCATTCCCCGTCCGTGGGGACTCACGAGAATACGGCGAGTGGGTCCCCAGGACAAACAAAAACGCGGGTACTCCTCAAGTGGAGTCCTCGGTGAACGAGGAGAATACGCCATCAGTGATGTGACTGGATTTCAATACGCCATTAGTGATGTGACTGAATTTCAGTTTTTCTTTTGGGATGACTTCGAAAAGCGCATTTTCGACAATTGTCGTTTTTGCAGAGCAACTGTATATCAGATACCACGGTAAATGCAAAAATGACTAATTGCAGATCCAGTTACCGTGGTAACAGATACAATGGTATCTGCAAAAACGCAACTAATATTACGAAACACAAAGTACAATTTTTCCGAAAAAAGGTCAGCCAGGAAACAGTGAATCATGTCGTGTGCAGAACGAGACAACTTTCAGAAGGGACGAAGACACTCGGACCAGATATAGGATTTGCTCATGTGACAATGTCCTGCTGACACACTCCTGAGTACCAATGAAAATGGCCTGCGTGGATACGAATGAAAAGCTATGTGGCTGGTGCTTCCAAAATACTCATGATGACTAACTCTTCTTGCCGATACAAAATCGCCCTGTACCAAGTGGAAGAGTCAGAAGCGGTATCACAGCTGCTCCCTAACATCGCCGTGACTGGTTAACACAGGATAGATTTGTTGAGTTTGAGTCGTTGATGCTACTTTTTCTCTTTCTTCCCGAGGATCACTGGCGTGTTTTGGACTTAGTCATATAGAGTATCTACCAGCCAACTGAGACTCCATGAGCTGCTGGATGGCCCTTTTATCTAAGTGATCTTTCATTGCTGTGAAGAACTATCTGAACGATCTTCAAACCAAAAGAATATACACAGCAGCGAGTCAAACTTTCTGGCAGACGAAATTCGTCGGGGACCGACGGCCTTTTTTGGCTTTGTATAATAATAATAAAATGAGTTAACAATAATAAAAAGACATCCTCCACCCCGAAGGAATAAACAACTAAAACTTACCACCATTCATCTCACTCCCGCAGACCGACCCGCCATCTCTTTCTGGCTCCCGCTCAACAAGGCGACTCAAGTATTCCTCAAGCTCTTCAATCCTCTCCTTCAGCAGTTCGTTGTCCTGCACCACTTGTAGATGGTGCGCATTGTCAACTTCGAATTGCCGCTGAACTTCTTTCCTCTCCACCTCAAGGCTCTCGCGGACAGTCTGGTTGCTTTCTGCTGCTCGGTCCTGAAAACAAAATAAATGTTTCTCTCCCTCATGTTCTATACTTGGTTCCTTTAATTCAATAAGATAAAATAACAAGAGCTAGAAGCTCATATGGCACTTGCAAGGCTGGGTCAGATGGAAGTGACGGTCAAAAGCATTTTATTTCCCTTTTGGTAAAGATGCGCCAAACTTGCAAGGCTGGGTCAGAGGATGGAAGTGATGGTCAAAAGTTTTTTTCACTTTTCGGTTAAGATGCGCACTTTAAGTAATTTCTAAGCAAAACCCTTGAGGCAAAATGGATCATGTACTCAGGGCGATCGTCAAACATTTTTCGTATTTTTCGGTTAAGATGAGCTCTTTAAGGGATGGTCGGATCGGAGAAGTGACGATGTCTAACCCAATGATGTCAAGTTTCTAATGCTCCAGCAAAGTCTTATCCTCCTAGCACATCTGGATGTACCTTAACTCATGATCACCGGAATCCCGGACACCCCCCTACAGCCCCCCTTGATACCCGAATCCGGTCCGATTCTGTCACTGATGCACCTAGGACTTGTGCCTGTACGGCCCACCAAGTTTCATCCTGATCATTTCCGGTTCTCCCCTTCGACCCCCCCCCCCAGTTCATTGGATCCGGCCCGGACTTGAAATGGGACAGCTGAGACATGAGGTCTTTCAAGATACCAAGCTTCAGTAAGATCCGATTATCCGTTCGAATGTTATGCCTGCCACTAATTTCCGGATTCCGCCGTCTCCCCCTCCCCCCGCGATGGTCGGATCGGGCAAGTGACTGTTTCCAAGTTAACCTGGTCGGGTCCCTGATATGCCTGACAAGTTTTAACGTCCTAGCCCACCTGGAAGTACATTAACTACGGATCGCCGGAATTCCGGAACCCCCCTCCAACTCCCCCCACGGTGTCCGACTCCGGTCCAGTTCTGTCATTTATTTATCTAGACCTTGTGCTTGTTCTTTCCACCAAGTTTCATCCCGATCGCTCCACTCTGAGAGTTTCACACGATTTCCGGTTCCCCCCTCCGACTGCCCCCAGATTAATCGGATCCGGTCCGCACTTGAAATGAGACATCTGAGAAAAGAGGTCTTTCCAGATATCAAATTTCATTAAGATCCGATCACCCATTCGAAAGTTATGCATGCCCCTATTTTCCGGATTCCGCCACCTCCCCCTCCCCCCGCGATGGTCGTATCGGGCAAGTGACTAATTCCAAGGTAGTTTGGTCGGGTCCCTAATATGCCTGCCGATTTTCATCGCCCTAGCACATCCGGAAGTGCCTTAACTCGCAAACACCGGACTGACCGACCAACCGACCGACGGAAAAGTGATCGGTATATGGCACTTGGCCGGAAGGCAAGTGCCATAAAAATTAGAAGGGCTTATTTCAAATATGCAAAGTTCCGCATTCGGGTATCGCCTTGGACAAGGAACGGAAGACTGCGGGAAAGATACAGCTTGCCGGATCCTCTTGATGCTTCGGATAAACTTTTTTCTAGGATGTCAGAAAATCCTTCGAACCAACTTTGGAAGGGTTTTTATGGCACTTGCAGCCTCTGGCTCAAGTGCCATATACCGATCACAATTCCGTCTGTCGGTCTGACCGAATTTTTTGTCACACTTTTTCGAGTTACGGTACTTCCAGATGTGCTAGGACAATGAAACTTGGCAGGCATATCAGGGACCCGACCAAACTAACCTGGAAATAATCAGTTTCCCGATCCGACCATATGCGGGGGAGTGGAGGGCGCTGGAAACTTCAAAATTGAGGGCATTTTGTCACACTTTTTCGAGTTAGGGTACTTACAGATGTGCTAGGACAATGAAACTTGGCAGGCATATCAGTGACCCGACCAAACTAACCTGGAAATAATCAGTTTCCTGATCCGACCATATGCGGGGGAGTTGAGGGCATTGGAAACTTGAAAATTGAAGGCATTTTGTCACACTTTTTCGAGTTAGGGTACTTCCAGATGTGCTAGGACCATGAAACTTGGCAGGCATATCAGAGACCCGACCAAACAAACTTAGAAATAATCAGATTTCCGATCCGACCATTTTGGGGGGGGGGGGGGTGGAGGGCAGGGGAATCCGGGAATTTGAGTAGTGTGTAACTTTCGAACGGGTGATCGGATTGTAATGAAACTTAATAACTGAATAGATTATATATCTGTGATGTCCCGTTTAAAGTCTTGACCGGATTCGGTAGCCAGGGGGGGGGGGGAATTTCAAGATACGGCTAGAATAGAGGGATCGGAGTGAAAATTGCTGGGAACAAGCATCTGCTCTAGATAAATCGTTTAGACGATTGTACTGGATCCGGACACTTAGGGAGGGGGGGGGGGAGGGGGTTTCCCGGAATTCCGATGATGGAGGTTTTGGGGATTTTCACGATGAAACTTGGCAGGCATGTCAGGGACCCGATCAAACTGACTTCAAAATAAAAATTCTGTCGATCTGATAATGGTGGGGAGAGTGGAGGGAGGGGAATCCAGAGTATTCAGTCATGCGTAACTTTGGAACGGGTTATCGGATTCGAGTGAAATTTAAGAATTGAACAGAGGACATTTCTCTGGTTATCTTTTCAATTTCCGGACCGGGGGGAAATACGTGACCCGCTTAGAGTGGAGAGATCGGGATGGAACTTTGTGGGAAGAACAAACAGATACTCTAGGTAAATCAGTTACTGAATCGAATTGGCTACGGGCACCGTGGGGGAGTTGGGGGGGGGGGACCGGAAATCTCGAGAAACGGTTAGAATGGAGGGATCGGAGTGAAACTTGCTGGGAAGAACAAACATCTGCTCCATGTCAATCTTTTACACAATTTGACTGGATCCGGACACTTGAGAGGGGGGGGGGGGAGGAGGTTTCCCGGGATTCCGTTTTTTTGGGATTTTCACGACGAAACTTGGCAGGCATATCAGGGACCCGGTCAAACTGACTTGGGAATAAAAAATAAAAAAATAGAAATGATAATCTTGGGGGGGGGGGGGGGAGTTGAATGAGGGGAATCCGTAATATTGAGTCATGCGTAACTTTGGAACGGGTGATCGGAAATTTAATAATTGAACAGAGGACATTTCTCTCTGTTGATCTTTTTCATTTCCGGACCGAATCCAACAATTATTGGGGGGGGGGGGGTGCGGAAAATACTTGGCCGGCTTAGACTGGTGTGATCGGGTTCGAACTTCGTGGGATTAACAAACAGATGCTCTGGATTAATCATTTACAGAACCGGATTGGCTCCGTGTTTTGTGGGTGGAGTTGGAGGGGGGGGGGGGGGGGGTCTGGGATTCCGGTGATCACGAGTTAAGGTACTTCCAAATGTGCTAGGACGATGAAACTTCTCTGGAATATTAGAGATTCAACAAGAATTGTATTAATAATTTTTACAAACCCATCAGAATTAGTGAAGCGTCGTTTTTTATGCCACTGGCATGTCAGATGCTTTTGAGAAACTCCAGGTTTATTCATATTTGCTATTAAAATTGTACCTTACCTTACCTTACAACAACATTTGCTTAGAAATTGCTACTTCCCAAATCCGATTATTCCTTAAAGTACCAATCTTGACCGCAAAGTAAAAAAAATACTTTTAAGCCAAAATATGCATTTTCATAATGCCCATCAGCCCATTATCATTTTTGCCTCAAGGGTTTTGCTTACCAATCAAGTTCTAGCTCCCTTAGAGTGCGCATCTCAACCGCAAAGTCGAAACTTACTTTTGATCAATCAAAACATCTTAACCCATGCAAGTGCCATATGAGCTTACAGCTCTTGTTTTTTCACTCTGGTTCTATTGTTGTTCTTTCTTTTTATTTTGTGGTTCATTATTAGGTTAATTGGTTAGAAGTTAGTTTCGCGTTGTTTTTTGTATGGTGTTATATCTTTGCGTATATTACTTTTTGCTCTTTGTTGTATTTATACTCGTCTTTCTCTTTGTGCGTGTATGACGGGTCACAAATAAATGATTATTATAAATACAAACACGAGACAATTATTCCGCACTTTCTGGTGGAAAGAATAGATAAGACAAAGAATGGTTAAGTATAGGTTAAAGCCCCGTCGCACAATTCGCACGGGAAGAAGCTCCCAGGCGTTTATACCCCAGTAAAACAATACTTTAAGAGTAAAACACAGAATAAAACAAAAATGGAGTAAAACAAAAAAAGGAATTTCGAATTTCAGATGTGATGGCTGTTAGTAGCATATCATCACTAGAGACAGTTCTTTCTAATGTCTTTGCCTAGTTTTATTACATTCCCTCCTTCTTATGGTTTATCTTCTCTTATATGAATGAACAGTGCCACCCAATAGGGGCGCTGCTCTCTTAAGGGAGTTAGCTACAGTGTCCATATTTATTTGCGTTTGCTGTCAAATAAAAAGTAGGACTAAAATACAGTACCTCCAGCTGTTCTTCCAGTCGGCTGATATTCTTCTGCAGCTCCTCATTACTATGCTGTAATTTTTCCTCCCGCTTCTTCGCCTCCTCGAGAGCGTTGATGAGATCCACCTCTGCCTCTTTCATCAATTTAACCTCACTCTCAAGAGCCTGGATACGGAGGTCAAGGTCGGAGATCTGAGCGTGCGCGGATTTGAGCTCCGACTCGGCGTGAACAGAGCGCTCGTGGCGAATCTTGAGACCCTGAAAGGTGAACCAGAATTAATTAAACAAAAAAAAAAAATAATCAAAGCTCTCGGCGAAGTTTAGGTCAACGTCCTTGTCGAGATGCAGCCACCTTTAGCGACCAAAACAAATGTGCCCAGAGAATTTTGACGAATGATAGGGAAAATAATCTATCGGACTTGACTGTAGCTCTTGAAGTATGCCTCGCGGGCTACGTTTATAAGTTATCTTGTATATATATTTGTTATAGTTATAGTTTTGAAGTACAAATTCGTATATTTTTTGGTTATGGTAAGAATAGGTGACGTTAAAGAGTTTAAGAAAATATTAACGTTACCGGGTGGAGGAGGAGTCGTAGCCATGATTATTTTGTAGAAAAGATGCTACGCGAAAAAAAAAGTTATCTTGTTCATGAATAAACTGTTTTTTTTTATTATCACTGAGCATTATTAGGTTGATTAGTTTCTGACTCGCAAATTAAAAATAACCCTTTGCGGATTCTAGATTTCAACACACGTATGTGCTTCTGCAAGTGCCCGGCACTGGAGCTCTTGTCTGAATGGTAGATCCAAAGCCTCTTCCAAGTACCTTTCGCAAATGAGCGTCGCTAGAGAGTAGCTATAGCAAATGGACGTTCATAAAGTCGCTTCACATTGATGCGTCGTTGGGTATGCGTTTATGTCGCGTTGCGTACAAGTTGCGTAGCGTATCTTTCACACCTGCGCGAGAAGCTTTCACCCTGGATGTGCATTTAAGTTTTCCTTTCTTGGTTTCTTCTGCTGAATTTTTGCATCTTTCCTCATCAGTAAGTTTTTGTTCATCAATAGTAGGTTTTTCTCCAGTTTTTCTTCAAAAACTTACGTTTTCCACTGAAAAAGCTGATGCGTACGCGTCTGCATAAGCTCTGTGTCGCGTCACCGCAAGCAAGACGCAGAGGTTGCGTAGCTCAGTGTGAAAGGCTCAACGCGTATAATGTTTGAAGCCAAGCTGACCATTCAATATGATCACGTAATGAAATTCAAATAATCACAGATTTGTAGGCTACATACACACTTTGGACACGCATATTTTACTTTTCGTTGTTTTACTTTTATCTGCATGTCGTGCAATCCGCATCGTTCTTCTGGTTTTTACTTACATGTCCTTTTATGATTTGTTGGTTCCGCATCGTTTTCCTGTTGTTATTGTGATGGATTTTATGATTTAGTGTTGTTTTTCGCTGAGGACGGTTTGCCGGAAGGGCAACCGAAATATCCGAAAATTTATGTATCCCTCGCACATCATCTTAGAGGGATAAACTGGCTGATCAAGAAAAAAAAAAATCTCGTTTTTCTATTTTTGAAGGCTCAACGCGTCAATGTGAACGCGGCTTATGTGCAATGAGATGGTTGTTTCACCCGCAGGCAGGAACGGGTGGGCAGCCTGTTATATAAAATGTCTGTTTCCGCGACCAACAAGGTCGGTCCGGTCCTTACTCATCTCCGATTTGTGGTAGCATTGATGAAAATTTGAAACATTTGTTGTATGAATGCGAAAATCTGAATGATACAAATTTTTGGAGTAAATTAAATGGATGAAGGATGAAGAATGGGTGTGCAGGATCATGGGAAATAGTTGTTTTAAGAGTATCAAACAGTTGACGAGGTTCCTCAGACTGCCCTAGCCCATATTTTGTTTGTTTGTGTTTATTTTTCATGTATTTGCCATGGCCTTTGGCTCTTGGTGTAAATAAATCTTATCTTCAGTGTCTTTATGGCTCTTACTGTTGCTTAAAGTTAATAAACGAATCTCCATGTGATTTTCAAGTTTGTGGTGCGAATCAGGCGAATATCGAATTCCCTAAACAGACAGAAATTCAAATTTGGCGGCAAACTGAAAACGATAAAATAAGCTACTTTATCAAGCAGATACATGGTATCCTTCTAGTACATAATGGTAAGGGAGTAAGCCTGATGTTCTAGTTATTAAATTTTATTTTATTCTCAGCTATTTGAAACTAAACTGCCAAAAAAGAAGACAAAACGGTGTTTCGGCGAGTCTCAACTTGTGGGTCGAGTGTCTAGCCCATACTTCTGTCTCCATTTTTACACAGTTTTATTTCAGCACCTATATCAGGTCGTACCTTGTAAAGTGTATTGGCTAATCTGTAGTCGTTTTATGTATTCCGTAAATCTAAGCCTCTCTAAGCTATTTGGAATTAAGTTTGACTGATCGATTTTTCCGTGACAAACACTCAGAAACGTGATGTACACAAATATGGCACAGAAAACCCCCTCTAGTGTTTTAATACCACCCGGAGAGAAAAACACGAACAAGACCAAAGGTGTCGATGGGATCCCAAAATCTAATATTTAATGTAGACAGATAAATATTTTTACTTCTAATATATTCGCGATGAACCATCTGTCCAGCAAGAAAACTAAGTTCAGATATGCATTAAGCGGACCTCCTTACCCCTCAATAAATATCTTATTAGCTCATAAAACATACATGTTTTACCGTAAATTCAAAACCCTCCTCTGCCTCCAAATATAGGACTAAAGGACCCACATACGAACTTGACCTGTACTTTGCCAAAGAATCCTCATGCTAAGCTTGAACAACATGTATCACCCTCGACTAAGATTGAACAACATCTACAAATCCCTTCGACCGTCGATTACACTAGCTCTCTCCAACATTCATAGATTATGTCATCATCCAAACGCAGAGCTATACTAGTGTGAAGAAAGGGGAGGGACTGCTATAGCTGAAAATTGGTCGACAAATTTTGTGTCCGATTTTCCGGATTCCAGGTGAACTACTTGTCCGGTGAGAAAGTAACTTTCATATTGAGATTCAGCATGTTTCCTTGCCCCTAATTCAATTATCTCAATAGCTTTCAAAAATATTTTGTTTTGCCCCTTAATATGGAACCCCTTCCCCACCATCAAATATAGGGCTACAGAGCCCATCTTAGAACTTGAGCTGTACTTTGACCCAAAGGATCCTGCCACCCACCAAGTTTCATCAAAATATCTCACTTCCCTCGAGAGTTATCGTGCGGACAGACGGACAACTTTTGCGATGTCATAGGTATCCCTCCACTTACGGTTTGGGATCCCAAAAACACCACATCTGATTAACCTGAGGAATTCGAGTGATTAGCGATACAGTTCACTTCATTGAGGGTCACGATCGAACTTACCTGGTACTCCTCATCGATTTTCTTCAGCGCCTTGCATTCCTTCGTTACTTCGTCAAGTCTCTCCTGAAGCGTCATGATCTTGATTTCCATGCCTTTGTTCAAATGCTTCACATGTTCAATAGAGCGCGCCTCGGCCTTAAGCGCTCTGAACTGACGTTTGGCGAGCCAACGGCGCACGCAGCTTTGCACAGTCACTATATCTTGACGCATTCTTCTATAGCGTTTTTGCGCTAGCCACATGCGCACGTTCTTTTGAATGATTACCGCCTTCCGCACGCAGATTTCGTGCAAGTATGCCTTGCGCGCTAAGAATCCGCGGCAGCGAGCTTGTAGTTGCATGATAAGCAATCGGTTCCGCTGGTACTTAGTGTGCGCTAGCCATGAGCGCACGTTCTTCTGAATTGTAATGGCCGCTCGTGTCCGGCGGATGGCCTGCGCTTTCCGGCGCGCCAGAGCGCCCCTACAGCGCGATTGAAAACCAATAGTTGCCGCACGCAATTCCACATAGCGCTTTCGGTGAAGCCAACCAAGCATGGTCTTTTGCACTATTACACTACTTCTGTGGAGAATATCGGTTCGAATTTTCTCGAGGAACGCAACTTGTCCGGACCGGAAAAACACTTTTGTTCGACCCAGCTTGAACTTATCCGGATCGACCAGGATTCCGGTCACAATTCGCTCACACACATCTCGATATTGCGCACTTTTCCGCCCGGATTTCGACAGCAGGTAATAGCGCTGGTAGAAGTCCTCATAGGTCATACGAGACGGAAATCCAGCGGCGGATAGTCGGACCGTCTCCAACACACCACAAGCTCGAAGCTGCTGAACAACGCGGTGCGGATCAAACCCAAACGGCTCTTTTTCATCATTTGGCTTTACACATCGGATATAATACGGCGTGGTATTATTCAAAGTCACCGTAAGCTGCGTCAAACTCTCTTTAAACTGTGAACCCACGGTTCGCTTCGTCTTACGGAGAGTGGTGGTACTGCCGGTGTTTGGCCCAATTTGCTTTAGCTGATTAAGTCCCAGTCCCCTTCGCGGGGTTGTGCCAGCCACTTTCCTCAACTCAGTTTTGGCAGAGGGGGAGATGTCTTCCTCCTCGAATATTGAGATCAGGAGAGAATTGGAAGACGAGCGGAGTACGTTAACCTGAAAAGATATTACATTTTAGGCTGTTTGAAATCGTTCGTTTTTGGAAATTAGTTTTTGCGTATCGTATAGCGTTATTTATTACAACTATCAACAATTTTGGTGATTCAGGTTCATATTTGACGATGCAAAACGGATAAGTCAGCTACATTCTATTAGAGCTATATTTCGGCCCTTCTTGGCAAGGGTCCTCTTCAGGCTCAAGCCGCCCAAGCTGGAAAATGAACGTCTGTATCATATAGCTCTAATAAAATGTAGCTGACTTATCCGTTTTGCATCGTCAAATATGATTCGCAGTCAGTTTGGGCTGAAGGAAGATTCAGGTTCATTTAATTTCAAATAATGAAAACAAATACTTTTTCATGGCAGAGAGCAGGCTCGATGGCCAGAAGAATAAATTAAATAGTATAACTTAATCATGGTCATACACAACTGTATACAATATAACAGCCACCATCCGGTCCCAAGAAAGGGGACACCTGGCAAGTAACCTCCAAACTAAAAAAAAAAAAAAAAAAGACAACCAAGAAACTGTCAATACTCAATGGACAAGCCATCAATCTTCTTACAAATTATGTATTTATTTATCACACAATATTCAATCAGAAGACTTGCTTTTATTTTATTTTTAAAACAGCTGGAGAAAGTTACAGGTCAAAACTAGATTGATGTTTGTTCAATGGTGGAAATAAAACATTCATTAATTCCTTCATAATTATAGGAGCAAAATATTGGTCGGGACGATGTCTCTCTCCCTCACCACATTGTAACTGCCAATCCATTATTTTTGAAATGAAAGAAACGATATTCTTATTCTAGCGGTAGATAGATAGATAGATATTTTAATACATAAAAGCCACCAAGGGCCATCGCACCAAAAAGAACAAGAAAAACGCACATAAGCATGAACACTGTGCCTATTTCTAACTACAGGGATAGATAAGTTTCCCTGCGGGCTAATCCTATCTAGAGGAACCTTTCCAAACAGCTGAGTAGCCTGGAAACTTTTCTCTATCATTCTTCACACTTTGACCCTTCTTGAAAAGGGTAAAAAAACGAGCCTGTCATAATATAGGCGAAAGCCTTTTTGCTGCAGTTTTATTATTATAACTTTTTTCGAACAGGTATGTAATGCATATCCTCCTATGACCCAGGGTCAGTTATTTTACGATAATCTTCACACAGAATGTTAGCGGTAGATATGAGAGGATGATATAAGTCATATCAGCCTCCAGAGAGGATGTTATAAGTCATATCAGCCTCTAGAGAGGATGTTATAACTCATATCAGCCTCCGGAGAGGATGAGATAAGTCATATCAGCCTCCAGAGATGATTTCTGTTCGAAAAAGTTATAACAGTTAACACACCTCCATCTCGATTGATATCTGAATGACAACCTCGATGGCCATTTAAAAATATCAACTATCATATCAAATATCATTTTTCATAAAATACCTCGCCTTCGGCTCGGATAGGTTATTTTCAATGACCGTCTCGGTGCTATTTTCCGATACCAACCTCGATGTCCGAAGTTAACCTTTAATAATTCTCCAGCCGGCACATGTTAAAGCTTTTATCAAAGCATAATGTCCCAAGTCTTCATATCCTCAGGATTTATACTTCTTTCATAAGACTATTAATGGAGTACGCATCCGCGGTGTGGCATTTTGGTCTAACTGCTGATCAAAACTCACGTATTGAAAGAATCCAGAAACGCGCTCTCCATATTATCCATAAAGGCCCAAAAGTCCCCTACTCCCTTCTTCTAAGCACATACAAAATTGATATTCTGGAGAAACGGAGACTGAACCTATGCCTCGAGATCGGTAAAAGCTTCTTTCGCACCCCATCTACAATGAGTTTCTCCCTCCCCCAAATAACAATGTAAGGGAAAGGCAAGAGCGAGCAGTCTCTACGAAGGTCCCAATATTCCAACCAATAGCGGCCAAACACAGCCGTTACCAAAATAGTTTTATACCAAAGATTGTTGAAATTTTAAATAGCCTTTGACCATTTGTACGTGCTTTTAAATGTTTATGTTATGACAGTACTCACCACTTTTGGTTTTGTAACCGTGAAAGTGTGAGTGAATAAATTACTATTCTATTCATAATATTACATATTATTATATTATCATATTATTTTATTAATACATCTGAAGATTCTAGCAACTATAATTGTTTGATTCTAGTGAATTACTTCGTGGGAGTTGCCGGGAGGTAAAGCTGGTGGGGTCGTTCACACGGTAGGTTTTTTGCATGTTGACTGCCTTTGGTTTTGGTTGAGGAATATTTAGAGGATAAGATTCTGTGCCAGCCCGACACGACATCAGCTCGGAAGTCGGTGCATCCGGATATTGCGCCACAGCATAGCATTTGTTTTCCTGACATCTTCAGACGCCATTTTACACTCGCAATCTCCGCTGTGGCCGTTACAGTGTCAAGGTCACATGGACAAGTCAATGAAATTCATTTCGATTCGCTTCAGTCGGAAATCAGGCGAGGGCAGAGTAGAATAACACTAGGGAGCAGAGCAAAATAACACTAGGGAGTAGCGCCAAAACCTATGCTTTCCATGCTTTGCAAACGGGACATACTCGTAGCGCCGCCCACTAGGCTTGTGGCATCTAAAGCGAGACAAACTTGCGGATTTAGAAATTTCTACGAACGCAAAGGTGCGTTCTCCACACACCAAGGAAAAAATGGAGACCGTATAATTTTTTTGCTACGTTCAGAATATGAAGTTATCGGAGCCAGCGCTGGTGAACGACTGAATGAGTTTCAGTAGGGACGTTCTCTGTCGCGAAGCGGTGCTAGTACCTCTGCTATTCCAGTGTGTGTCAATTTTTCAAAGTCTTGTCGCTACTCCCTACTTGTTATTTTGCTCTGCTAGGGAGTACCACCAAGACTTGACAAATTGATACACACTCAAATGGCAGCGATATCACCACTACTAGCGATAGAGAACGTCCCCACTGAAAGTCATACAAGTCGTTCACCAACGCTTGCTCCGACAACTTCATATTCTGAACATCGCAAAAAAATGATACAGCCTTCATTGTTTCCTTGGTATGTGCAGACTGCACCTTTGCTTTACTAGAAATTTCTAAACCCGCAAGTTTGTTTTGCTTTAAAGTTTAACTGAAAAGTCAACTTATTTTTGTGTTATTTAATTGAATATCACTGAATTATTTGGATTCTGCAAAGGGATTTTCTTATTTTCCACAATCTGCTCCAGTTATGACGTTCAGAATGTAAGGCCGTCCCCCCTCAAGCCAATTCAAGTGAGTAAGTGATGGGTAACTAGATTGTCCTATCCCAGCCCTTTCGGTTAAACTTTAAAGGCCACAAGCGTAGTGGGAGGCGCTACAAGTATGGCCCGACTGTTAAGCATGGAAAGCATAGGTCTTGGCGCTACTCCCTAATTTTACTTTGCTCTAGGCGAGGGACTTCTTGCTTTCTGGAACCGGACTCAAAAGGCGTAGTCTCGCCGTTTCCCGAGGACTCCTTTTGAGGAGTCCCCGCGGTTTTGATTATCCCGGGGACTCACTCCCCGTATTCTCGCGAGCCCCACGGACCGGGAATGCTCCAGTTATCATCACTATGTATCAAGGAAAGACCCCCTTTCAGATTCGGCGGGGAATCGATTTCGGGAGTTGCTTATGCTAATATTTTTGGAAAAAAAGATGCTACAGGAATGGTCAAAAAGAATTTCTGAGATCAACATTGAGTTCATATGTGATTTGAAACTGATTTAAAAAAAAAGCGCAATTCATTCAAATCTTATACAGCGATGGCCGGATCGTATTGGAGTTTCTTCTAGATATACGTTTGGGCTTAACTGGTTAAAAAATATTCCAGAAGAAGGGTTGATTGGAGACATTTGTTCATTTCTAAAATTTTTCGGTACTGAAATAAGGACAGATGCAAAATGGAGCAAAAATCATAGCTTGGAAACACTATTTCGTATTTGGATTGGGTTTTCTGCAGGCAATGTTAACGGAAGTCATACAGATAGGGATGATACTTCGTACTCTTCATTTAGGTGTCCTTTAAAAACGGTCACAATTACCAAGTGAAAATAAAATAGACCAAGACTAATTCCGTCGCAAGAATTTTTTTTTTTTTTTATAATAAAATCGAATATGGAGGCATTCCCCCGTGTTCTCGTTGTTCTCCGTCCGCGGAGTCCGTGGTGAGCGACTCACTTCATTCTCGCCATTCCCCTTGATTCCCTCAGGGGTCCCCGGGGAACGGCGAGACCACGCTTAAACAAGCGACTCTAGTATTTGTGTGTTAATCTTCGATCGAACATAGGAAATTCGACTTGAATGAATTCAGCTGTTTTTCAACAGTCTTTTTTAAACTCAGGGACATAAATCTAACAACGACACTATGCCAGCACATTATACCCTGACATCATGCCATCGTGAATACTCCTTGAGCCCAAGCTGACTGGGACAGCCTGACGAGCCCAAGCTGGGATAGCTTGACGAGTCTAAGCTGACTGGGATAGCCTGACGAGCCGAAGCTGACTGGGATAGCCTGACGAGCCCAAGCTGACAAGGGAAGTCAGAGGTTCGACAACCTGACGAGGACCCTTGCCAAGAAGGACCGAAATATCGCTAACAAAGCACCGTAGCTCACGTATCCGTTATATCCATTGTTTGAATAAACGCCATCATAAAACGAAACTAGAACAATGAGGAGTATCCCTCCATGAGAAACCAAGAAATATGTCTTTTACCAGGTCACTCAAGTTTCGAGACGCCCAACACCTCCCACCGCTGAAATCAGACCGCTTGGAACTTCAGAAAAGCACAAATAAAGAGTGACAGTAAGCCTAAACATAATCCCGCTGAAATCCAGCTTGACCCCCCCCCCACCCCACCCACTCCATCTACCAAGGATATATATGTTTGAGCTTAGTGATAGCGGTGGAAGGACTTCTACGATAACAATACTGTTGCTCCATTATTACCATTCACCTGAAGCTTTATATACCAAACTGCCTCTTCGGTAAGGCTGATAGCTCTGCATCTATACTGCTGATACCAAGTGCAGTGTTTTTTGTTTTGTTTACCTGTTCTTCGTTGACTGAGTCTCGATTTTTCTCTACAAAGCCGGTGACCTCATACTGAACGTTGTCAGCGAAATGTTTGATTATGAACGCTGTGTTCGATCGTTTGGGCTTCTCAAAGTGTTCATACTTTTTGCAATTCTCAGTTAACTTGTTTAACCACGACTGTTCATTTCCTACAAGAAAAAAATCCAAAGTTATCCTGAGAAAGTTACCGCTTTCGGAGCGAAAACTACATAAATAAATAATCATAATAATGCAACTAAGAAAATAGATCACTGACCTCTCCAGAGTTGGGCTAAAAAACTGTATACTGGAAATAGGGCGACAAGCAAAGATCAAAAGAATGGCTTTTTAAGCCACTTACCACAAACCATTTTGCTACCCTCTGTTTTGCCCGTAAGATTACCTTTGTCCATCCATTGGCCATTCCCATCCATACCCAATCGACTAGTAACATCATTAATAGTAGTTATATAAAGGGGCTTCTGGCTCACCCTCCCCTCAATTTCAAAACCCCATTTAATATCAATTTCTTAAATTTTAACATCCTTTATTCCAAATTAACCCCGTTTTTACAGATTTTTAGTTTCATAATTACACGAAATAAGGTACCAAGAAATGATAGTATTACCCCTTTAAGACATATAAACTAATACAATATACACTAATATATAAGTACACTTATTTTATTAACTATTACAACAATTCTAAATCATATCACTGGTAAACAGTTCTAAATCCACATATGTTTCGTTACTCTTATTTCCCCGTACAATCGGTTGCAAACTCAGATTTTTCTTTGCAAGTAATTCGTTAGCAATAGCATTATATTTCTGAGTTATAAACAAATCACATGCTTTGCCATTATGACTAATAACTACAACCAACTTATCACCATATTTTGTCTTAGCAATTCTCATTATAACGATGGCATATTTCAATCCTAATACCAGTTCTTCCTTCCTGATTGTCTCATTATATTTGTTTATTCTGATTGTATTCATGACTTCCTTCGCTGACTCCATTTATTAGTGGCTGAATTTATTTAATAAAAATCCAAACTCACAAACTCACGTACATATTTTTATTAATAATATAAAGTGTAGCTTTTCTTTCATAATATATAACACAGTAAATATTATATGGTATGGGTTGATTATCTTTTAATGTTATACTTATTTCAATATCAGCAGTTGTTCCATTATAAATATTTGACTCGTGTTTGGAAACATCGAAACAGAATAGTGGATATACTTCTTTAAATTCTTCTATATTGACTACACTACCAGTATCAAACGCTAATTGTTTATAACCCAAATATATGTATCTGTTGTACAGATTAGAGTACGTGCATTTCTCATCACTAAAGTCGCATTTGAGGGGTTCTTCTGGATATTTATCCCCGTTAATTCTAACCTCTATATCCGTCAAATTCATATGATCAAATACCATATTATTCTTTTTTTGGTTGTTATGCTTGTCATTTTTCTGTAACATCACAACGATTTTCGTAGGACTATTTCTCTCCGACACAACTTTCCAGGTGTGCTCCTTATTCTGACTAACATCACTTTTAGAAGTATTACATGCTTCCCACATCAGATTATACTTTTTATCCTTAGCAAGACCCTTTTCCAATTCACTCATCATTTCGATACTAGGAGTTGTGACAGGAATTTTCCAGGATAAATACTCAATGACTACTTTACAATTAGTATCCCCATTTCTTACAATCATGTTATTATCATCATTTCTTCTTAGACAAATTCTATGCGATGCACCTCGAAACAATCGTTTGTTTCCTTTCAAGAATCCGAACAACTCTGATAATGGTAAATACATATTTACTAATTTGCTGTTTTTAGTTCTGTTATATCTCATCTCAAACCCTTTATTATAATTTCGATTGGGTTTAGAACTGACAAACACAGTTCCTGCTAGTGCTCCACCTGTAGGTACGGTAAATGAACTACTTATAGGGTTGATATCGGTTCCCTGATTATAATCCTTATACCAGAAATGATTTCTAGCTGCACTTCTAGAATACTCATCGGAATATTCAATCAACTTTTTAACGGTAGTTGCAATACCAACATGATTAATTTTTTCAACAGGAGCATCGTTTATTACATACTCAGCGGTACTAAATAAATTGAATCCATTATTAGTTAACGTACCGGCATCGGTTGCATCTATGTTAGCTCCATTCTCTTAAACTATTCTTACACCCACTTCAAGATAACTTTCACTTGGATAGAACCAAGAATCTAATTTCTTTGTTACAAATTCAAACTCTGTTTTATTGGATACATTCACATCTGTTTCTCGAATTTCTTTAAACTCATATTTGACCACTGTATCATCCATAAGCGGTTCATCAAATATATTCCATTGTGGATTAACAATTTTATTCACTGCCATTTATATAAGAAAGAAATTATTAAATAAAACTTATTTCATAATCTTTAACCCGTTTCCAGTCATTAACGTTTTGATCAAGTCTTGACTTCTTTGATTTAAAATTCTTTTATTTGTACACAGAAGATCCTTCATCGATTTTTTGTTTCCAATTACATCAATGAGTTCTTTCCTGTTTACATCAATCAAATCTTTCCCGTATTCTATTGCTCTGTTTTTCAACAACTCAAATCTCGGTTTAATAATTTTGTTATACATTGACATAGCTCCATCTTTTATTTGTTTTGCTGACCTTTGAAATAACTGAGAATTGGCAATATTTTTGAATATACTACCGATTCCACTTCCATACTGCTTTTTATAAAGTAAGCGCTTATTATTAATCAACATTTATAGGTAAATAATTTTATTTCACTAATCCTTTAAGCTTTTCTCAAATGCAAAACGTATCCAACGTTATCACCATTCAAATCGATAGGTCTTCCCAACTGATCAGTAATTGTCATTCTCAAGGAGTAAATAAAGTCTTTTGTGTTAATAGGAAGGTAGATTAATTGTCTAGGATTTTCAACAATTTGACAACCTGGTTCTATATTCGGAACAAATGTCCAAATGACGTCTGATTTACTTTTGTTTACGATAGAACTGTTTACAAGAGAGCAGTGAATTTGAATTTTACCAACGCTTCTTGTTATATTCGGAAGCTTTGTACCTTCATTGATTTTCTTAGATATCTCACTATCCTTCTCAAAGCCTAAAATCTGACACACAAGTCACTATTAAATCTAAACACATATTTTTCTTGTAATACTATGACAAATCTCATAGATGCTGGATTGGATGAGATTACAATAGGACACTTATCTTTTGGAGTGCCAAAATACTGATACAAAAAAATAATTCAAACAATCATCGTTATACATCCCATTAGGAATAGTGACATTCATCTACCCCCCCTCTTCATCTTTCCTACATTGAAATGTATTATTCCCAAATTTATCACTTATATTATGCCACGAATACCACAAAGTACACTGATTCAAACCTATTTCATAATTCCAATTACGATTCAATTCGATTGGTTGACTAAATGTTATATCAATGATACTTTCATTACCTTCAATGTTTAACAACACCATTTATTAGAAATATTTTTTATGTATTGAATTGTAAACTCTCTTCGTAAAAAATTTATTTCGAATTAAGAATCCAAAATATCAATAGCTTCATTCCTCACCTCATCAAATGTATTCCCGTTTACTCTACTACCTATCAGTGTACAATTTTTTAATCATTTCATCACAATTCATAAATATTCCAGTTCCTTGTTGTTTGACTAATCTCGAATTTTTTTGAATGGCTCTTAACCTATCCTTGTATTCTTGTATAAATTTAATAATTTGATCATGGCTAGAGTAACCTTTACCACCATAACTTTGACTTATATTTGTTAAATGATCCAGAGCCTCCTCTATATCCGTAGGATGACTAATGTAATACATAGGCATTTTAAAATAATGATCATTACCACCCCGCGATTCATGTTTTGAATTAATCTGATTTAACAACTCTGGATTAATATCTTTATTCTTATCAATGGATGGTGGTCCTAAAGCGGGAGTTGATTCTAAAGCAGGAGTTGGCGCTCGATTCGATACCTCTGAAGCAGTCTCAAATGTTTCACCTAATCTTTGAAACCGTCTGCTTGAATTTTCATCACTCTTCTGTAATTTCGTAACTTCTCTTTTTCTGCCGTAACAACTGGAGCGTTTAATTCTGAAGCATATTCCCGAAACCTTGCTTTCTCCATCTCGTATTGTTGAACTTTTTTTCTTTGAATTTCTCTGTTCTTAACTATGCCTGATAACATATCACTCAAACGTCTTGAATCCATTTATATACAAGTAATTTTATTTCATAATAAATTTTGAAAGTTCTTTTTCATAAAACCCTCCTTGAATTAATTCCCCACTTTTGTCAGATATTTCATAAGTAATGGGGTTGGTAGGTCTAATGGTTGCTAACTGGAATACTTCATTCGTATAATTCGGTAAATATCCTTTATCAAAAATACTTTTTTCTTTTTTAATTCTGACTAAATCCCCTACTTTGTAATTTCCTGTGACTTTGTAATCACATGGAGGAAACAAAGCATTGTATTGCTGATTCACCTTTTTACTAGCATCAATTGGTTTCATTTGTATTGAACGATGATAAGAGTTATTATAATTTCTAACAAATAAAGGTAAAATTTTCATCCATTTAGTAGTGTTATTGCGAGTAAAATATTTCCACAACTTTTCTTTGAATCGTTCAACAATTTGCGCTTTCAATTCACTTTCAGATGCAAACCAGTGTATGTCGTTATTTTTCAAAAAAGATTGAACATTTCTCATTACAAATTCTTTACCTTTATCAGTTTGTAGTTTCTTAGGAATTCTTTCTTTAAATATATGACTGAATGCGTTTATTATTCCAGCACCCGTTTTATCTTTCAAAGGGACACACCAAGCGTATTTACTAAAGCAATCAATAACAGTCAAGATGTAATTTGTTTTATCATTTGCTTTTTTATATTTCTGAAGGTCAACTAAATCAGCTTGCCATTGCTCATCAGCATAGTGAACATAGACTCGCCTCCTTTCAAAATTGTGATAGGAAGGTTTGTGTAACGTATACACATTCTCATTTTGCAAAACATGTTTTATGTTATCTTTAGAAACGTTCACTCCATTTTCTTTTAATTTTCGGTAAATATCATCAACACCTGAATAATTTGAATAATACTTCTTTAAAATATCTTTTTCTGCGTCGAGGTTTTTTTTTAAAACAGATTTTTCCTCGATCCGCAAATAACGCAATTACTTTTCAGCATTGGAATATTATTTTTCTGTGACACTGCCTTAAACATTGATTCAGTGTCAGTTTTCTTTTTACATTTCATACAATAAATCTCCATTTATTAGAAAACAATTTTCTTAAACGAAAAGCTACCAACTGAAATCCTTCAGTTTGCGCTGGATGTAGGAAATACAGTGAAATCCACAGTTTAATTCATCTATATTTTGAACAGCAAGATTTTCATAAGCTATTTTTTTTCTTTGAAGTTTTTAGATATTTAATTATTTCTTTTCCTGGGGGTATACCGAAAGAATCGAAAAATTCGACATAGGGTTGATTAGGTAGATTACAATAGGCAACCCAGTGAGTTCCAGGCATTCCACGTTTATCATAATTAACTACACCACATTCTATACTATTTATCTGTTTGGGTAGCGTATCTATATAGAAAACACCTCTAAAATGTGGTATACTCTCTAATGCGTCCATAATATCAAAATTGGTTAGAGGTCCTACTTTACTTTTGCTTCTTTTTTGATGTTCCCGTTTTTTGACTGAGTTGGTTTCCTTCCAAGGCCTTCAACGTACACCATTACCCACAACTTGTTGTGTTCCAGGAAGTGTAAGCGCCCCACCCGTGTTGGTTATGTTATCCACCAATTTCTTACCAGCGAATGTACCCAAAGCAGCAGCTCCGCTTGTTAAAGCTGCCTTTCCAAGGGTTATTGCTAACGGTATTAGGAAAGGAAGTAATCCGCCCCTTTGAATCGCTTCTTTCATCTGTTTGAATGATACATCAATATCACAGCCCTTATTATTCATTTTACATGTTTCAATTTTATCAATTTGTCGTTTACTTAAAAGTAACTTGACTGGTTCTCGTTCATTCTGTCTAATATGACTAACACGTATCTGACATTTTTGTTTAGCAACAAAGCATTTCTTCAGCTTTCCTTTCTGAAGCTTTGACATATAAACTGTATACTCCATTGTTTCAATCATTTATTAGAAAAATAATTTATCATATAATCTTCTTATTTACCAGCCATCATTTTTTCTATTCTGGAAACGAATGGTTTGTCAACGGGTTTTTGCTCTAGAAGCCTTTTTAAAATATTTACTACTGCTCTTTCAATATTATCGATATGGGTTTGTTGGTCAGCAATTTTTGTTTCAATTATAATGTTTTGGGTATGTTGACCAAGAAGCTTTTTGTCAAAATCTAAAAGATACGTAATTAACGTTCCTAAATTAACAGCGTCATTTTTGTTTCTAGGGTCCTGAACATTTGTTATCAACTTGTTTTCAGCGTTAATTTCTTTATGATTAACTCGAATTATTTCTTTTACAAATAACCCTTTATCTTTAATCCTTACCAATAAATTATCAAGAGAATCATGTACAGCAGTTAATCTGTTGATATCTTCGCTAAAATATGGATTTATCCCCACTTGTTCTGCGGTAATTTCTTCTTTAAATTGATTCAAAATAATAGTCATAGATCTGAAACTAATAGCGTCCTGGTCTGCTTTCGCATCCCCTAAATTAATAATTCTCTTATCTTGTAGGTTAATATTACCGTTGTCATCAGTAACTCTCTTTTCATTCGATTCGTTACTAACCTTTTTTCCAACACTACCAAATTTATTCATTTATAATAGAAACAAATTATCCAGTAAATTTTTCAAAGTTTTTTCTGTACTTCAGGGTTTTATTGTTTTTAAATCTATGAAGAAAAATCCGTAACCTTTAGTTGCAACCTCGAATTGTTTCTGAAAGTTCTCATTGTCTATATTAGATACATGATTTTGCCTGATTAATTTTATTTCTTTTGGATTAGAACACTGAAAGAATGCGAAATAATTACACTGAAGTCTTACAACCTTTGGTGTTTTATGATAGCTCTGTGATAAATAAACAACTGAAGCATTTTTCTTTCTTCCTCTTATGAATAAATCTTCTATTTTCTTCTGGTCTTTTTCAGTTACAAAATCATCAAAGATAATCAAGTTTTGATAATTAGGGTCTAGGTCATCAACATCGATAATATCATTAAGGTCATTACTTACGGTTAAAATATTCGTTTTACATTTTGATTCCAAGGTGGTTAAATTGTCTATAAGTTCTTTCTATTTTCTTCTTCAAGATCTTTTGCTTACAAGTATATTCGGTTGAAACAGATATATTCATAAATTAAATTCAAGAGTAGATTGGTTTTCCCTGTTCCTGAACTTCCGCAAATTAATAACCTAAATGGCCACTGAGGTGCAAGGTCGTGCTTGTTCTGATAGTTATTCTTTTCGCTAAAATCATATACTTTGATTGGTGCCTTTTCATTCATTTATTTAGGAAGAATTTTTCATTATAAGATTTACTTGAATTTTTGAAGTAGGTACTTGAATTTTTTAAGCAGGTACTTGTATTTTTTAAGTAGGTACTTGAATTTTTGAAGTAGGTACTTGAATTTTTGAAGTAGGTACTTGAATTTTTGAAGTAGGTACTTGAGTGTTTTAAGTAGGTATTTGAATATTTGAAGTAGGTACTTGAATTTTTGAAGTAGGTACTTGGATTTTTGAGGTAGGTACTTGAATTTAATGTTTATAACCTAGAGGTAAAGTTGTAATATTATCGCTTGTTACTATCCTTTTATCATCTTTAGGATCTAACGCTTTTTTATTCTGTTCTTCTAGGAACATATTGTGCTTGTATGATCTTAAGTTATACTGGGTTACAGAAAGGTTTTCAGTTTTACCAAACAGTACATCCTTATAGTTTTGAATCGTAATTTTACCTTTAACTATATTCGTTTTTATTCCTTTCAGTTTTTTGCTAGCTTTTGAAGGGTCTTGGTTGTCCTTTACATAAGCATATACTTTTGATCGTAATCCTACAAACTCAGTCATAACCTGTTCTGCTAGTTCGTCTTTCATCATTCCTATCACTTTCTTATTTACATTAGGAAACCCATATGGATTATCTTTCGCATAATCATATGTATCGAATCTCTCATTCAAATTTTGTTTGATATCTTGATAGAAATCTTTGGTTCTAATGTCGTATATGAAAGAATCAGTATCCATATAACATAAATCAATTTGATCCCCATAATTAGGTTTCATATAATCATAATGGAATTCATACATCAATAGCTTGGATAGTTCCAATACAGCAAAACCGGTGTACATTGGCTTATCTAGTTTTATCTTTTCCTTTGACATTCTTGCAACAGAAAAGTTTTCACTGAAAATAATTTCAGATTTAAAGTTGGGTTTCTTTATTATTTTTTCTCTTGTTTTATCGTCAGTTATTATTTCCATATCTGCTCGTTTCCTCACATTTTCCATAGTTTTTCCATAGCAAGAGTTAACCATCAGCTTAAAAAAGTCCTTTTCAAAATCGTTAGTACCTTTAGTTCTAAGTGCTGTGTTGTGGCCTATGTATCCCTTTAAGTAAGCACTTTCAGTGAATCCTAGTATTCTATGTACTTTTTTCAGTATCAAACCCTTTTGTAAATAGAATTATAGATTCCTGTGGTGAACTACGTAATTGTTTTTATCTAATAATGTGGTACAAAGATTACCATTAAAATGTTCTGGTGCTAATGGTAAATCTTTGTGTAATTCGTGTAGTTCTTTTGGCTATTCCAAATCTACATCATATATAGCACCTACATTCGGTATTGTATCACCGAGTTAACATGATTTTTTAGATGGCTGTAATACCCGATTGATGTGTTTTCATTTCTTTCTTTCAAATCATGTGGTATTGGGATCTATTATATATTGTTTATTGGAATTGAATATTGGAATTATTCGCTGGTAAATTCTGAGACATCGCCCACCCATATAAATTATTTTTATCCAAATATATTAAATAATTAGATGGATTATTCTTATTATAATTACTCATATATTTATTATTTGATTTTGCGTATCTCTTTATACATTGCGATACGCCACCTCTTATCCCCTTTTCAATGAATGTATACATGTCTTCCTTCGAGAATAACGGTAATTCTACTTTCGAATGTTTAAGGAAAGCGTCCCATGTTAGTCCTGGAGCTGAGAAGTAATGAAGTGGATCCAAGTCATAATTGTGTATGCATACATTTCTGAAATTCTCTACAACATCTGATAGAATTAACACATCACTTTTTAGGTACAACTTGGTATAATCAAGTAATGTTTCACAGATAAATTGTTTCCATATAGAAACCGCTCTTTTATAATCACTTTTGTCAATACCTTTCCCTGTCAACCTAGAATAAAAGCTTTCTATAGATGGTAAGTTTGTCCATTTCTTTTTACTGAAACTGTCTACGAATTCATACGGATAAACCCCTTTTTTAATTATTTCTTTGAATTCTTCATCGTTTTTGAAACTATTCGATGTATACTTGAAATTCTCTCTCAGATGATTACAGGATTCTTTGCAATCGCATTTTGCTAAATTTGCTGATAACTTGTCTAAAGATGAAGCCATAAATTTAATTGAATCTGTAAACCGGATTTCATATTTTATTTCCGTATCCTGTCTTGGAATACTTATTGATTTCGAGAATGAGATGAAACTTTCTACACTTTCAAATATGCCGTTATCAGGTATCAACTCTTTCACAAATAGATGAGAATCATATTTTGATAAATTATGCATCATTACAGGGATATGCTTGGGAATTCTGTCTTTCATATTACATTCAGCATGAGCAGAACCTCTATTTTTTCCAGTCATGTGATCGTGATCAAAGTGGGGGTAATTTCAGTCTTACAGATATGGCAGGTCTTCTTAATTAGTTTAATCCATTTTTCTGCAAGTTCTGCATTTGTATAACTGTGGTTTCTTTGTCTGCTTTCATATTTGTTTGCAATTTCTGTGGATACTTTTGTAATCGTTTTAACAAAATGTTCTGCAGCATCTTCGCCGAAATAGTCATAGTATTTGTTCTGGTTTGGATCAAACGAACAACATACCTGAAATCCGTATGCAAATGGTTTTTGTTCAGCCACTTTTATTGTTTTCTTGCCGTGTACTTGATTGTATTCTTCATTATAAGACTCAAAGTCGGCTATTATGCAATAAGGTACTTTCATTTGTTTTGCAATATTTTTATATTGTATACTTGAACCTTCAGGAGGCATTATAATATCAGGATCTTCGCAATTATTTTTACTTTCATGTTTTTCAAAGTGTTCTTCCTTCTTAAAATGTCTTCCGCAATAAGTGCAGAGGTATGTCTTTGTTTTCTTTTTAGAGATTTGAGGACCAACTAATCTGCTCAGATCCTTTACCAGTACATAATGATTATCGAAATATAATAAATGAATGATATGTTTTGCAGTTTTCCCATTGATTGTACTTTTTAGTATATGACTTCTGATAATTTTCTCTTTTTCAATTTGAAATAAACAAATCTTAATGTTGTATCTATTTTCAAATTTGTGTATATCTTTTGTATCCATTGGGAAGTTGGTAGCCCCTTTGAAATCAAATTCGTTCTCATATTGTTTATATTCCGAAGTTCTCTCAGCGTTGTCCTTGGCTGGGTATAAATGACAGACAGACAGACAGGCAGAAAGACAATCAGTCAAGCCAAACAGACAGATAGACAGTCAGTCTGTTAGTCAAGACAGAAAGACAGTCTGTCAGTTAGTAAAGAGAGACAGATAGACAGTCAGTCAAGACAGACATACAGTCATTCAGCACAGACAGACAGACAGACAGACAGTCAGTCACTTAGTCAAGACAGACAGACAGACAGACCGTCAGTCGAGACAGACAGATAGACCGTCAGTCAAGACAGATAGACAGACAGTCAAGACAGACAGACAGTCAGTCAAGACAGACAGCCAGTCAGTCAACAGAGACAGACAGTCAAGACAGACAGACAGGCAGTCAACACAGACAGACGGACAGACAGTCAGTCAGTTAGTCAAGACAGATACAGACAGTCAGTCAAGAAAAACAGACAGACAGACAGTCAGTCAAGACAAGACAGACAATCAGACAGACAGTCAGTCAAGACAGAGAGAAAGACAGACAGTCGGTCAAGACAGACAGACAGACAGTAAGTCAAGACAGACAGACAGGCATACAGTCAAGACAAACAGACAGACAGACAGTCAGTCAAGACAGACAAACAGACAGACAGTCAGTCAAGACAGACATACAAACAGACAGTCAGTCAGTTAAAAAAACAGACAGACAGTCAGTCAGTTAGTAAAAACAGACAGACAGACAGACAGCCAAAGAACCATACACCAAAGAAAAGCATTTTTGATCTAAATTTTTTATATTTATGTAGGCTTTTTTATTTTTTATGAAATCTGGCAGTGTTTTAAACGTTCCTCCCATGTATGATTCTATTCGTGTCATCCTATAATCAATTCCTTCATACCGACTAAATTGTAGCCCAGATCGAAGAGTATTACTTAAAGAACTAAGTCTCTTGTTATTATCATCCAAATGACTATGAGTAAGTATGCTATTTTTATTTAAATCCAAGAAGTACTGTTGTAAAATACTACTACTTCTTCATCATTCTCCTGACTATAGAAAATAACCCTGGTTACGAACTGAACTCTACATTGATATCTTTCATTCATTCTTCGTTGTAAATCAGCGAAAACAAAAGCTATAAGAGTATGTTTATCTCTTCCATTGCTTTCAATTGAAACATTTACAGTATACAGGTTTTCATTTTCCCTAGAAATAGTAGGTTGTTGTTCTTCTTCCGTTCTAAATAAATGATCAAAAATTAATTTTTCTTCTTTAATTTGTTTCTTATTTATGAAGAGAGTTGATAAATCGACTACTTTGGGTTTATTTTTATCACTTCTTTCTACTTGAGTTCTAATGATATCTCTATTTTTCTTTATAGTATCTTCATGTTTTTTAATAATATTATTATAATATTCTCCAACTCTTTTTAGTACTTCTTCTCGGTTTCCGCGAGTTGATAGGTTCTTGTTTTTCAGAAATTTCTTTAATTCACTTGTCTCTTTTTCTTTGTTACCATTGTATTCTTGTTTTATTTTCTTAATTGCGATATTATTTTCTTTTATCTCATCTTCCAGAATTGTCCGTAATTTCGGTTCTGGGTTATATTCGGATGGTCTGTTCTTATTGTGGATTCTTTGGTTTCTGCGTCGAATATTGATTGTATCTTCAGCTAACAAAATATTCTTATTAAGATGGTTTATTATACTATTTGTTATTTCATGTTTCTTAGCTCCATTTGTTTTGATTTTATTAATTTTCGCATATGTCCGCAGTTCATTAATTCGGTATTGCGGTAAACTTCGTATAAGCGATTCGTTGTTTGATATAATGGTTTTACAACGCTGAATAACCTCTGCAGTTTTCATCATTTAATAGGGGGTATTTTTATTAATGAATTTCTCCCGTCTGCGTTTTCTCAGCCGTAAAGAAAATCACTGGTTTCAATATGTGTTTCATAGAGCAAGCGCTACCTAAATATCTCCAACCGATCAAGAAACACAGACAGCACAGTTTCCGAGATGACTCTTGAGTTTTGCGTTTCATGGAGCAAGCGCTACCTAATTGTCTCCGACCGATCGAGAAACACAGACAGCACAGTTTCCGAGATGACTCTTGTGTTTTGCGTTTCATGGAGCAAGCGCTACCTAAATGTCTCCGATCGATCAAGAAAGAGCAAGTAGAGTTTCGCAGGTGGCGCGTGTGTTCCGAATCGCGAAGCTTTCATTCAGTCAAATAATTTTTGAAACAATTTTATTATGTTATAAATGGAAGAATTGGAAAAGAAACTATTCGTTTACCGTAGAAGTTATAAATATTACAATACTGTTAGCAATTGTCTTTTTTTATCCAAAGGTATCTTTTCAGTAGCAGGTTTGTCTGGGTATCTAATGCTACCTTTAGTATCTTTAAGTCTTGTTGCAATCATTATTGAGTTGATTGAAAAACATCTGAATATTGCTGACAGGAAAGCAGAATACAAGACCACTTATGATTTTTATACTGAATTGATATCGTTGTTAAAATGTGAACAGTTAACGATTGAAGAGGTTATTCAGCGTGAAACCGAAATGCGTAAAACCTTTCGATTTTTTCCTCGCGAAAAATATATGAAACAGGTTCGCTTAAACGGCTATAAGTATTGTAAGAATAAATCTATAAGAAGTCAAGAGAAATTATCAAAAACGTAGCCTATTGCTTTCATATAACACATAACTACCAAAAAGATCTTTATTTCCTACGCGCATTAATTGTCTGCGTCATTCATAGATAATTCAGTTCCCGCCACCAATTTATGATGTAATTGCATAATCAATATCCGGTATGACTAACGCATTCTCATGTTAAAACCTTCATTCAGATCTCTCAATAAGCCCTGATAGCGCAATGGGTTAGCGTCTAGCTAACGAATTGGCCTGCTGTTCTATCAGTGAGATCGAATCCTGCGGCGGGAAAAAACTCGTTACGAGTTTCCTCTCCAATCAGGGCTGCCTCCAGACGATAAATACAACCACAACAACAACAACAACAAACACTCGAGGTGTACCACCATCACACCTCTTAACTTTCCCCGTATTTCTTGTCTGGAGGCGAGAGGTTTTGCAACTATTTACGATGACTCATATCACATCAGAAAACGCAAACTTCTCCATTCGAATGAGGACCCCGATGGCTCAGCTGATTAGCGCACTGGCCCGTGCTAATTGACACCTATCAGACCTCACAAGTTCGAATCCTACAGACGGCAGTTTGTAGCGATTAAAAAAACTCCTAGGAGTTTCCCTGTTCAGGGCCCCCCCCCCCCCAGACTAATAGCCATCACAATATTTTGCTTTGCGGTTGCTTAACGCAACTATTCTTCAAAGTCTGGGGGTGTGGGGTTTTGCAAAAATATTTTATAAAGTTCAAAATCGGTAATCATCACATCATCACGCAAACTCAGTACTGCGTCTCTATCTATCGCATTTACGTGATAAAGGTGGTTGGTTTCTATCACCAGATGTTTCAAAGCGATTGGGATTTTTATTAAATAAATTCAGCCACTAATAAATGGAGTCAGCGAAGGAAGTCATGAATACAATCAGAATAAACAAATTAATGAGACAATCAGGAAGGAAGAGCTGGTATTAGGATTGAATCGTTAAAATGAGAACTGCTAAGACAAAATATGGTGATAAGTTGGTTGTAGTTATTAGTCATAATGGCAAAGCATGTGATTTGTTTATAACTCAGAAATATAATGCTATTGCTAACGAATTACTTGCAAAGAAAAATCAGATTTTGCAACCGATTGTACGGGTAAATAAGAGTAACGAAACATATGTGGATTTAGAACTGTTTACCAGTGATATGATTTAGAATTGTTGTAATAGTTAATAAAATAAGTGTACTTATATATTAGTGTATATTGTATTAGTTTATATGTCTTAAGGGGTAATATTATCATTTCTTGGTACCTTATTTCGTATAATTATGAAACTAAAAAATCTGTAAAAAAGGGGTTAATTTGGAATAAAGGATGTTAAAATTTAAGAAATTGATGTTAAAATGGGGTTTTGAAATTGAGGGGAGGGTGAGCCAGAAGCCCCTTTATATAACTACTATTAATAATAATACTTTATTGAGGCCCGCTATACAACAAATGAAAGAGCGGAGTAAGGGAAAGAAAGAAAATGAATTACACACACAGAAAACGAAACACTATATTAACTTTATAAGACTTATAGATAAGTTAGGCGAGTCAACGGCGATTCTTATTTGTTTTTGAAAGCCCGGGATCTAGCACGACACTCTATGGTTTCGCACTTAGCGGAAGCAACGATAATGTGGTACTTCTTCGACAGGGCTAAATTAGACTCCCATGGGGGGAGTCCGAGAAGTAATTTGCCAGTTTGTAATATTTTGTCCGAATTTGCCTTTTCTCGGAAATGTTTAGCAAATCTAAAAAATGTACATTACCATAGTGCTCTCACCCTCTCCACTCCCAAATCCCCCCCCCCCCCTAAAACGCCAGAAATCGGTCAGAGCGAATAGCAAGTTCAAGGGTACCCACACGGTGTCCCGTAAATACAATCAATCAATCAATCGAGTTTTTAAAAAAAATATAGAAAAGCACATGAGATATGCCAGAAGTTTTGTTTTGTTCGTGAAAGTCTTTGAAGTTAACAGAATAGGGCTAAGATACGACAGTCTGATTACCCATCATATTTTTACTTAATTAGGCTAGAAGAGCCGACAAAAACGCGTTACTTCGTTACTTTGTTATACCCGATTCTTGAATTTTAGCTGACGTAATTTCTCTTCCGTAACTGTTGTACCTCTATACGGACGTCGCTCTATGTTTGAAATCTTTAGCAACTACAGCGGCAGCCAATTGCCGTAATAACAAGTCATGGCGGATTTGTGGCGGATGAAAGTAACATGGGAAGTGAAAGTGACCAGGAAGAACTTGGCATTCGCCATAAAGGAAGAACATGACAAGCTCGAACTTGCTAATCAACTTGATGAAATGCTGGCCGAATTCTCTGTTGACTCTGTCCTTCCACAAAGGAAACCTATTCGGAGTAGCACGGAAAAGAGGGCTATCTTCGGATGTGATTCTGCAATTTGGAATCGAACATTTCAGAATCTTCGCTTTGTTAGCCATTGAAACACACGCTTTTGCAGACATTCAAATTTTCCGTGACTCGCCGTAAAGTTATTTGTCGTGCAACCAGGGGAGATTCAAAACGTCACTACTAGACTACGCGACGTAAAAAATAAAAATCCCTTATATGAGTCAAAATAATTCAGTGTATTCAAATCAAACGTACAAAAATAAGTTGGCTTTTCAGTTAAACTTTAAGGAGACATGATCGTTTATTACGTGTATTCGTGCTATGATGCGATGACACAGATCATGACTCAAACTTCTATTTTATACTGAAAGTAATCTCGACAGTAATTGTATCCGTGATTGTACAGTATTGTATTACTTAGTAGAATTAAATTTCAATACAATTTATTTTCAATGTCGATATAACGGTTAAAGCGGATCTTGCAGTTATCCTCAACACATAAACATATGATAATTCAAGATTATCGGGTCAAAAACAAGTTAACATCAACAGATTGAACACAAATGTGCTACTACGATGACGAGAAAGAAATTGATTTGAATTTGCATTTTATATTGACGTAAGTCACATATTTGTTTCTTGTAACACGATAATCGCTTAAAAAAATAAAATAATAATAATTTATTTCTTACCCACAAATTCTAGAGGAAAACAAGTGGAGTACAATAAAGAGAAAGAAAGGAAGAAAATACCAAAATAACTATACATACAAAACCACTAGCACATAAATAGGGGGGTAAGCGGGGTGGTGTGGTGAAAACTGAGAGTAGGCTGAACCCGACAGCTTTCTATGTAGTATTAGTAAGTTCTCCAAAATATCTGGAACACCGAACTTACGAATAATTACTCTATTCCGATGCCAAAGGGGGAGGTAAAGAAGGAATTTACAGTAACGAAAATACTCTTTCGGAGAGAAAGAAGTTCTTTCTTTTTCAGAAGAGGATATAGTCCAGAAACATAAAAGACAGAAAATCCAACTACACCCACGTGTCCTACTAATTACAATTTAAAAACCATTAAAGAAACCATCAAGCCTGCCATTCAAAACCTCGCTAAAAAGATCCGGATCGCTTATGCTTCACTTGCTTCTAATATCACACAGTCAGTTTCATCTTTCTAAACTTTACAACAGTCTAGCTGTGCCCCATCTTCTTGCTATGTCCCCCATTTGGCAATTTTTTTCTGTTTCTAATAAGAAAAATGTTCACCGGATTTATTATAAGTTTGCCAAGTATCTGCTGCATTTGCCCCCTTGGACCAGTAATTCTTTCTTGGCGGAGAAATTCCATCTGGTTCTGCCTGCTAAGATTAATGATAAACGAGTGGAAGATTTGAAATCTTCCGCTAGTAAACTGAACCACCAGTGGTCTTCCCTCTTCGAGTAATCTGTAGTTATGTTTGTGCTGTGTTTAGTGCAAAGTTTTTCTACGTACGTTGTCTTTTTTCTTTTTTTTTTCTTTTTTTTTTGTACTCCGTCACTAGGGCTACATGCCCTCCCTCTTGACGGGTAATAAATTGATTGATTGATTGATATTCTTCGCCTTACCTTTAGGAAATCGACATTCTTCATCCAAGAGATCTAAAATTCCCAGCTTGTTCTCAATCAGGTCAATGCACGGCTGGTTGTCGTAAAAGTCAATGAACTTCCATTCGAGATCCTCTTTCACATATTCTTCTTGTTCCAGTTTGAACACATGAAGGTTGAACTGCTGCTGTAGTTTCTCGTTCGAAAAGTTGATGCAGAACTGCTCGAAGCTGTTGATATCGAAGGTCTCGAACCCATAAATATCGAGGACTCCGATGAACCGGTGGGTCTTCATGGAGCTGGCTAGAGTTCTGTTCATCTTTCGAACGATCCAGCTGAACAGGTGGGAGTAAATGTGCTTGGCGAGTGCGTCGCGGCCGAACACGGCCTAGAAACGAAGACATGCACTGTAAAAAGCTTCTAACAGTAAGGATTAAAGTTAACTGCAGTATTTGCTACTGGGATTAATCTTATCTCTACCAGGATAAGATTAATCCGAATTAGAGATAATCTTATCAGATTAAAGACAAGATTCATCCTAGTATCAAATACTGCAATATTTTTTATTACAGTGTGGTTACATTTTAGTTACTGTAATTAATAGGCTGATTCTGTCAGAGAAGCAAATTTGAAATTACGGCTAAACTAATTTGCTGTGCGATGTTAACAATCGATCTAGCAACACTGAAGCGTGAGAATCATTCTTTTAAGCTTTGAAAGACATTCTTTTCTGATTCGACGATTACATTTTTTCAAATTTCCAGACAAAAATGATTTGAATTTCAATGTATTAAAATTAGCAGCTATGTAAAGGTGGTCCCGAGCGAGATCCTGCTCACTGATCCACTCACTGAGAAAGACCTGGTGGTTTCTGAACATATTTATGGTTTGACAAATAACTTGTAAGTTTCAATAGTTTAATATTAATATAATAATAATAATTTAAATACCAACTACTAAGCAAAGGTGCTCCCGAGCGAGACCCGGCTCTTACACATAGATCAAGTGGTAGTGGGGTGTTCCTTGGAACAGTCCACTAGTGCGAGCGCTGTAGCAGCTTTCATCTTTCGGTTTCCGGTTTTCACGGTATTTTGCGGAGCTCATAACTCGTGAACCAGTGCAAGTATCAAGTTCAAACTTGGTACACTACTGTTTATTGGGGTCTAGTTGTGCCTTTAGAGGGTGGCACCACCGCCCCAACCCAGTTCAGGGGCAAATGGGCTCAGATTGCCCAGTGAATAATGTTCATAACTTGACCAGAACTGGACATAGGACGACGCAATTCCTTGTACGTGTAGATCCTAGGGTTGGAAAATTGCTTTTAAAGTTGCACCTTCCCCGCCCACCCCGTTCATGGGCAACTGGGCCCACATTGCCCAGGAGTAAAGTTTGTTACCCGTGACAGGAATCAACCGGTATCAAGTTGAAACTCGGTTAGGTTTGTAAGCATTGGGGTCTATTTTTACTTTTTGTGGGTCCAAACCCCATCCTCACTTGGTTCAGGGGCAATTTGGCCTAGATTGCCCATTTTTTAATGATTTTACCTTGTCCATAACTGGAGATAAGGCGATGAAATTCCTTTGTGCTTTTGGGTCATATGGGTTGGGGATATATATGTGGAGTTAAACCATCTCCCGCCCTCCCCGTTCATGGGCAAGTGGGCCCGAATTGGCCATGAAAAAAGTTTTGACCCGTGACTGGAATCAAACTCAAAGCTGGTATACTTGAGAAAAAGAGGTGTAAATACGCATTTTGATGGGTCCCGACCCCCCCCCCCCCCCCCCCCCTCCCGTTCATGGGCAGCTGGGCCCAGATTTACCATGAGTTAAGTTCGTCTGTGACAGGTCTCAAGTCCAACTCTTGTATATTTGTGGAGATGTATCAATGGATGGGGATTTTGGTATAACAGCAACAAATAAGACGACTGGACGTACTTTAATCTTTTATGAAGAGTTGGAAACTGGACTGTCTTGTCATATGATCGATGATATGCCGTTCTTAATGAATTGTGTTAAAGGGGGTATTAGGCTGCTATGATTTGGTTTATTGCACTTGTTATGACCTTGCTAATGGAAAAGAGGTTTAAAGGGTCGGACTGGCCGGCAGACCATTAATGGAACTCAAGCTATTCGTGCAAGATCTTAAACATTTCTTTGGATTTACATTTAAATTTTTTAAAGTGGGATGATAAAGGGCGCCATGTAGTCTGAGTTTCGATCAATGGTATACCCAATGAAACAAGACCAAACTTTTCGATGGGATCCCAAAAATTCAATATCTGATCCAGACAACTGGGTATTGTCTTAGCCAGATCCAGTCATCGCCAGAATCCTTGAACATTCTTACAATTCAAATTCAGAAACAGATTAAGGCCAAATAGCTAATCATCTGAGAAAACCAAGTTCAGATATGGATTCAGCATGTGTGTTTACCCGTATAAGTCATATCTGTTTTGACGAAAAGTTCCTGCCACTTCTGCCAATTTCCCGGTTTCGGCCGAACTCTAGAACTACTTGTCCGGCGAAAAAAGAAAGCTAAAAAACGAACTAAGGGTATCTTCTTTCCCCAATAATGAACATCTAATCAACTTCAAATAAAAATTTAACTTATAACAAATTTTCCGACTCCAGCCGGATTCCGGTCGAACTATATGTCCGGGTAAAATATGATTGTCACACACGGATTCAGCGTCTCTTCTTACCCCTAAATCGGTTATCTAATCAGCTAGAAATAAAACTTTAACTTCTAACAATTTTCCGGTTTTGGCCGGATTCCGGGCGAACTACATGTCCGGGAAGAAAATTGTTTTCACATAAAAGTTCAGCATGTCTTCTTGCCCTAAATCGGACATCTGATCAACTCCAAATAAAACTTTTAATTTTAACAAACTTTCCGGTTTGGGCCGGATTCCGGGCGAACTACTTGTCCGTCGAGAAAATGGTTTTCACCATCGTCTTCAGCATGTCTTCCTACTTCTAAATCAAACATCTAATCAACTTCAAATAAAACTTTTACTTTTAACAAACTTTCCGGTTTGGGCCGGATTCCGGGCGAACTACTTGTCCGATTACAAAATGGTTTTCACCATCGTGTTCAGCATGTCTTCTTACCCCATAATCGACTATCACATTAGCTGTTTCAAAATATTTTGTTTGCCCCTTAATTTGAACCCCCTCCCCCACCCCTAAATGTAGGGCTACAAAGCCCATTTACGAACTCGACTGGTCCGCCGACCCAACGAATCCTCACACCAAGTTTTATCAAAATATCTCATTCCCTTCGAGAGTTATCGTGCTTACAGACGGACAACTTTTGCGATGTCATAGGTATCCCTCAACTTACGTTTGGGATCCCAAAAAGGTAATGGAGGAACTGGGGGGGGGGAGCTGGGATTCCACTCCGATACTAAACCACCAGGCTAAGCCAGGAGGGTTTGGCGACAGGCCAATATTCAGGCAGAGTACGCCACTAGAATACGAGACGGCACGTATCCGACTTCCGCGGTCAGTGGCTCGGCCAGTACCAAGGCTATAACCGGTTGCATGTTCCCCCACGCGGTACCTTAATAACTTTGTCCTTTTGTCAAGTTTTGTAACAACGGAATTACAGTTGTTTCCTAATATTTTCACTTAGATTTTGAGGTCATCTTATATTATGGTTAATTTTATCATAATTTTTGTTAGCTGTAATATTATTTTGACACTAAAATTAGCTGATATTACTCATTGTAATTTTACTGACAAGTTATGTGATCTGGCAGGCAAATGGCCATTTATGGGCCATAATGTGATACGTGATTTAGCTCGATACATATTATTGAGCTTGATATATTATAGTTGCGTTTTTGCAGATACCATGGTATCTGTTACCACGGTAATTGGATCTGCAATTAGTCGCTTTTGCAGGAACCGTAGTATCTGATATACGGATGCTCTGCAAAAACGACAATTGCCGAAATTGCGCTTTTCGAATTCATCCCAAGGAAAAACTGATCTTCAGTCACATCGCTAAGTGCCAAACTTCCTTCCCGCCAATTTGACAGAAAATGATGAAAGTGAGTTGACTTTTTCAGATACCACGATCAGTTACCACGGTCGAACCGTGGTACATGAATATCAGATACCACGATAACTGGCTAGATACCACGACAACGGCAAAAACACATTTTGACCGTGGTATCAGATACCACGATAACTGCAAAAACGACTTTAGAGCGTGGTATCAGATCCCATGGTATCTGCAAAAACGCAACTTATAATTTTAGTGTATGTATTGTAGACGTAAAATCAATTAGTCGGCTTTGAATACACTAAATGGAACTCGACTGATGTCTTACCTCGTCAGCTTTAAGAGGTTTGGTGAAAGTCTCCTTCCCGCTAACGATCTGTCTGGTCACAAGCCCCCAGCGAAACTGCTCCCTGAAGTCTCTGTTTAGTCCCAGAAGATCCATAGCCGTGTCCAGGCTTTTGTTATCTCGCTACAATAAAAGGAGGTTACACAAGAAGTTTGAGATTTTTCTCCAGCACCCGGTTATTCCTCTTTTTGCTTCAAGGACCTGTCTTACCTATAATACTAAATTTCTAAATTCGGAGACTCCAATTTCGTACGGTACATTCTAACCCTCTAACAAAACCACGCTGATTTTCTCACTTGCCGTGTTTTTCTACGTTCTATGTGTATCACGCTGCCGCAAGAAGTTTTTCCTGATGGAAAATCCGGTTACGTAAACTGTTTCTGTTTTTGCTTAAGTCAACGGTTCTCGGAAAAGGCTTAAAACAGCCAAAGCCTTCGGTTATTTGTTGAAAACACAGCCTAGTTTTAAAGTAATCAAATATCTGAAAATACTGTAAGTTGAAGAGTAAATAGTGTGAGGGGTCCTTTAAAGCACGCATCGCATCGTTACTTGTATTTCAGCTGATTTACACTTCTCCATTAAGCAAAGTGCACATGAGAACCTAAAACACATTTATCAATGAACCAAGCAGAAGCCTCACAGTCGGCAGTCGCTCTAAAAATTCACCTGTTATTTTAATAATAGTATGATAAAATAATTGCAGCAAAAAGGCTATCACCTCTACAAATTTCTCGTGAAACTATGTACACTAAACTGAATTTCAGCCAGGTGATGATCCATCCCTGCTTTGAACTGATTGATATTTTCGGCATTTACGACACTTTCAGAGAGATGATCCGAGTATTCAACTATCCGGTTTCTGAAGCTTCATTTTCCTAATGCGTTTCAAAATACTCCATATGACTAAGTCCAAAACACGCCAGTGATCTTCGGGAAGAACGAGAAAACGTAGCACTAACGACTCAAACTCAACAACTCAATCCTGTGTTAACCAATCACGGCGATTTCTGGGAGCAGCTGTGATACCGCTTCCAGCTCTTCCGCTAGGTACAGGGCGATTTTGCATCGGCAAGAAGAGTCAGTCTTCAAGAGTATTTCTCACCACGCAGTTCCAAGCTGTGTCCGCAGAGACCGTCGTGGTTGAAGATGAAGACATGATCAGGCCTTATGTTGTCATAGTAACTATGACAAATCTTAAAAAGTTCCGATCAAATCACCTCGGAGAAACCTGTAAGCTAAACTGGGTAATCGTAATTATCAAGCCGGTTTTCGTAAGGCAGATGGCCAATGGCTGGCACTGTTTTATTGCTCATCTCTGAACTTACTCAATGGCGATAATGTCCTATAGAAGGGCACTGTCGATGCGTGGCCATATTAAATTAGTGGGCGAGCTAGGACCTACGACCCTTCTAACAATAGTAACTATTCGTTATTGTTTTTGGGATCCCAAAACGGAAGTGGAGGGATACCTATGACATCGCAAAAGTTGTCCGTCTATCCGTCTGTCCGTCCGTCTGTGAGCACGATAACTCTCGAATGGAATGAGACATTTTGATGAAACTTGGTGTGACGATTCTTTGGGTCAAGAGTAAGGCCGAGTTCGTAGATGGGCCCTGTAGCCCTATATTAAGGGGTGGGGGAGGGGTTACAAATTTAGGGGCAATTTTTATTTTTATTTTAAGGCTATTGAGATAGTTGATTTAGGGGTAAGGAGACATGCTGATTCCGAATATGAAAGTTATACACCGGACAAGTAGTTCGTCCGGAATCCGACAAAAACCGGACAAAAAATTTGTCGACCAATTTTCGGCTAGCCCTTTTCTTCACACTAGTATAACTCTGCGCGTCGATGAGGCGCAGAACGCGTAATCTGTGAACGTAAGAGCTAGTGTGTTCGAAGGTCGAAGGGGTTGATATATGGGAATAGAGTAGGTGGTTGCGGGCTGTCCCAAAATATTTTTAAACAGCTGACGAGATATCCTCAAATGATTATAGCTCTGCGCACGTGGCCGACCATTTGTTTGTTCAGTGACGTCATCGAAGGTCGAAGGGGGTCTCTAAGGTTTTATACAGAGGCGAAAGAGACATGGGGTGAATGTGTTTATTTTATATCGGGTTTCGATGGGATGATGTCTCTACGTAGACACGACACTACGAGGACACGACGGTACATCGAAACGAAAAAAGCGTCAGTACATGGACACGTCACTACAGAGACACGACGGAACGAAGACCGACACTACATGGACACGACGGTACATGTACCGACACTACGTAGACACTTTTTGATTTTCGACGTAGTGTCGGATTTTGTCCTCTTAGTGACGTGTCCATATAGTGTCGTTCGACGTACTGGCGTGTCTATGTTGTGTCGTTCGATGTACTGTCGTGTCTATGTAGTGACGCCTTTTCGTTTTCGACGCTGTGACGTGTCTTCGTAGTGTCGGGCCTTTGTTTTTCTCCGTTCTGACGTGTCCATGTAGCGTCGTGTCCCTGTAGTGTCGGACATTTGTGTCTCTTCCATGTGGAATTCCAGCTTAGGATATTGTCCAGGATTTCTTTTTGGCATGTTGAAGTACAAACTAACAGTTAAGTTTCTGCCTGCTACCCCTTTGTTTACGCCAAAACTTTAGTTAAAGTCAAGTATAGACGCTAGGTGATACCCCAACCTCTGTTATAATTCGGCTTCGGGTTTGCGCGTCAGCGGGATCTCGGTTTTGGGCACTTCTAAGTAAGCGAGGACTATGAAATTTTAGAAGCGAATAGAACTTGGGACCTGAAATAGACTGAAACAAGTCCCATAGTTTGGGAAAGGGAGGGGCTTTCCGGAATTCCAACATCAGCATATAGACCCGAAAGAATGGTCGGGTCCCAACCAAATTTGGTGGGAATTAAGAGCTTGGGTTCTTGTTGTGCCTCCTTGGGGGTCCGAACCCAATTCTGCCTCTGTGGGGGGAGTGGATCTGTAAGTTCTTGCTTTCAGGACATCTGCTAGGAGCGCTGGTGGAATTCAAAAATGGTATACGCGCGTAATTGTCAGTAAGCAAAAGCATTCGCAAAAAATCCAAAATCAGCCACGTGCTTATTTTCATGGTGGTGACGGTGATTGATGAGGATTACAAATCCTTTGGGATGTGAGCTTTGTTGACCTTGGGGAGAATCAGCAGACTTTAATTTGGAGTTTTCAATCTAATAGCTTGTTCACACGGGGCCGAAATAAACGCGTAAACAGCGGCTGATCTGTTCAGACGACGGATCAGCTGTTTGGGTTGACGGGAGAATTAAAAAAAAAACAATTCCGAATATTCTTTTTGTTTGTAACTAAATATATAAAATTAACACAAACTATCTTGTGGGTGTGTCACAGTCACATATAGTTGACTTGTAGTCTTTAGACTAGAAAAAGTCGCAAATTAAATACTGACAGATGACTTGGTGACAGGTGACTTAGCAATTTTAAGTTATAACGATGACTTCATAACGAGTCATAACGCGACAAGCTAAAAGCTTAACGCCAAATGTAATAATACAAAAAAAAATTACTTAAATATTTTCGTTTTTAAATGAGAACATACGAAATTATTATCAATAATATAAATAATACGAAAACAGAATGCAATCATTTAGTGTTTTTGAAATAACTTTTCAGTGAGGGCTGAACGGGAAAATCACTTAAATTTTTTTTTTTAAATAAACATAACAAAAGAAAAATCATGCATTAATAGAACATCCGCTAATGTAAATTTTTCGAAATCATTTAGTAATCCTCGGATGCTTAATATAAAAATCATGCTATGTTCGACATTGGTCTGACAGAATTTGAACTGTATTGACCTAAAACTCACCAAGTTTGACCTAGTTGATTAATTACAGTTTGTTTACTGTCCCCTGAGTCATCAGAGGTCACATTCCATTTTTTCAATCGCGCGCGTAAATCAGCTAATGGGGAGGAGGAAACTAGGCTAGGAAGCTCGAGAAATCTCAGCCCATACGTTGGCTCAAACGATATGGGTATCTGGGAATTTTCCGGCCTCTATCCAAAGTGCCAATATACAAGCCGATCTTACTCCTCAACCAAGGAACACAATGACAAGTTCACCGGACTTTCTCTTTCTGGCCCGTCCGCAAGCTTTCTACAGACCGAAGATACGGTCTCATGCGGGATCCAAAAAACGCGTCAGACTTACTCAGGGATGAAATGTTGCTGGTGATTATAATTCTGGTCAGAATTTTACCCATCCCACCATACCCTTCCCACCCCCTAAATACTAACCCACGCATACTCAAGTTCAAAGCCATGCAATCCGCTTCCCACCATCAAGTTTGCCATTATACAAAACGGCTTCCGCAAACCTAAACCGCCATCTAGTGTCTGGGCGCAGAACATGACTACAAACATGGGCGGAATCAAACCAAGAAGTAAAAGCGAAGCTAGCCAACAATACAGTCGAAGTTTGTTAAAATAGAAACGCTGGAGAATTTTAACAGACTGGCGACACTACAGAGACAAAACACGCAGGCGACACTACGTAGACACCTTTATGACCCGACACTACCGAGACACGACACTACCGAGACACGTCACTACATGGACAGATTTTGTGGGCGACACAACATGGACAGACGCTACGTAGACACGACACTACGTGGACAGACACTACAGAGACACGACACTACATGGACAGACACTACAGAGACACGACACTAGAGAGACAGGTTCGTAGTGTCGGATTTTTTTGTCTCTGTAGCGTCGTTCGACGTACTGGCGTGTCTACGTAGTGTCGTTCGGTGTACCGTCGTGTCTCCGTAGCGTCGTTCGATGTACCGTCGTGTCCATGTAGTGTCGTTTTTTTTTTGTCCACGTAGCGTCGGGAAATTTGTCCATGTAGCGTCGGATTGTGTCCACTTACTGACGTGTCTACGTAGTGTCGTGTCTACGTAGGGGCGCGCACCCGTTTTGATAGGGAGGAATTGAAATTATTAATTAGTATGCGTGCTGATATTTTACCGCTGGGAGATAGGAGGAGTTACACGGGTATGCCGATTGGGAGAATTGGTCCTTACTTCTGCCCGCTGTGGGGAGAGCCAGAGTGTGTGCGACATCTTATGTATGATTGTTGGAAATGTAGTAGGAATTGTAGGAATAAGTGAGGGGTTGCTCACTGAAAAAGGTGTACTTGGTAGGGGAGGGGATATTCACTGGAAACAAGATGTACTGGATAAGTGAGGGGTTGCTCAGTGGGTGTACTGAAGTTGTTTGGGGAGGGGGAGGGGATGGGTGAGCCGGTCCCAGTTACTCGTGACCAATCCCAGGTGCACGCGAGGGGTTAAGAATCGGGTGTACCCGTTAAAGGAGTACTCGAGGGGGTTAGACACTTGGGTAAGCCAAGCGAGGGGGTTGATTCATGGTGTACCAAAGAGGGAACTGCTAGGGTACGCGAGGGGCTACTCACTGAAAGAAGGGTCAACTGGGTGAGTGAGGGGTTGCTCACTGAAAAAAGGTGTACTTGGTAAGGGAGGGGTTACTCACTGGAAAAAAGATGTACTGGATAAGTGAGGGGTTACTCAGTGGGTGTACTGAAGTTGTTTGTTGAGGGGTTGGGGTAAGACGGTCCCAGGTACTCGTGAACCAATCCCAGGTGCATGCGAGGGGTTAGGAATTGGGTGTACCCGTTAAAGGAGTACTCGAGGGGTTAGACACTTGGGTGAGCCAATCCTAGGTGCTAGGTGTGTGTGAGCCACTCCTAGGTGCTCGGTGAACCAATCCCAGGTCTACGCGAGGAGTTACTCACTTGCAGAAAAAAAATCGGGGGTTAGGAACTGGGTCTTGAGGGGGATTGCCCGGGGGAATTATCGAATTTTGAACTTTATTTCTTGACGGATAAGCTGGCAAAATTTGCTAGGTTTGGCTCCAGCGTCACCAGATCTTTTCCTCTGCATGCAGTTTGCCGGGAATGCTGCTAAAAATACGAGGAATTTGGTAGAAAAACAACAACACAATTCTAAAATACCTTTTTGAGGTCGATTAGATATGAGATATTGGAGTAAACATGCTTGCTGAATCCGTATCTGAATTGATTAGTTGTTTGCCCGTAAGCAAAAAACTTCAAAATGGTAACATTTTTGTTGTAGGCTACATATTCAAGCGGTTGATTATGGATAAATAGCAAAAATGTTAAAGCGGTCTAGCGAAAACTTGGAAATGTACAAGATTCGATTGTCTTGATCAAGAAGTCTGATAAATATTAAAATTTTTGGGATCCCATCGAAACCTTTAGTCTTGTTGTTTCAGCCTCGTGAAAAGTTACTACGGTGACCGTTCCAACCTTCTCGAAATAGTAACTAATGGTAACTATTTGCTTACCATGCTCGGGGGCGTCATAAGCGTGGTAACGACGAATATCCCTGACCTGATTGGCCGAATCAGTCTGCCTCCTCACTAATACTCACCGAAATTGTACTCCCTTCTCCATCCGTAGCCTGAATTTTAACGTTTCCAAGATGCAATACGGCGGCCAGAATTCGAAAAAGTTGCGCTTGGTCTTCTTCGGTAAAGTTTAACGTCAAAAGAGCCTTCTGAGTTTCATGGAATGTCGTCAAGTCATCAACACCGGGAATGTACGCGTTTCCGCCTTGATTTGTGTAGAAAAAATCTTCAGGCGACCCTGGCGGAAATAATAAAAGTTATCGCAGTTCGTTTTACTAAAGCACAGACAAATGCACAAAATAAATAAAAAAACCTGTACAAAGCTCCATTAAGCTTCATGACAATTTTAAACTAAATCAGACAGGTCATACGACCCAGTTGCTTAGAGCGTGTTCCACCCTTCTAACAGTAATAACTATTAGTTACTATTTTCGTTCCAACCTCGTAAAAAGTTACTACGCTGACCGTTCCAGCCTTCTCAAAATAGTAACTAATAGTAACCATTTGCTTACCATGCTTGGGAGCGTAGTAAGCTTGGTAACTACGAATGTCTGTAATGTGATTGGCCGGAATTGCCCGTAGCATGATAGTTTACCGAAAATAGAAAAATGCGTTCCAGCCTTGACGCCAAGAAGCCAAAATTCGTGACGTCAGGGAAGCAGGTGGAACACGCTCTTAGGTTGCGTTCCAGAAACTTAATAATTGTTAACAATCGTTAACTTTAATTCGGGGCGGAGCTAACAGCAGCTTTAAAGATCGTTAACTTTTCCCAATTCTACAACTGTTAACGATTTTGTAACTATGCTCACCGACCATCGTTACAAAATAGTTAACAATCGTTAAGCTCTGGAACGGAAATTGTAGGTGGGCGAAGCTTAAATTTCGAAATCAGAAACCTGGAACGCAAAAAGTTAACAACTGTTAAAAATTTGTTAACAATCGTTAAGCTCTGGAACGCAACCTTAGTGTTGGTGATCCTTAAGCTATAATCCATGCGAAGTCGGATAAAACAATATTTCGAGAAAGGAACCAAATTTAAAGCCTCTGCATACAGATTACTGAGAAACATCCGCTTCGTGGTTTTGCGTGACGTAGACGGACAGCTATAGGAGGGTTTTCGCGAACTGGAAAGCAAAGTCGGGATCACTTTCCAATGGTTTTCGCGCTCTTCGGAAAGTTGCCGAACTTTCCAACCCAGTTTTCGCGCTTAGGAAACCGAAGCAGCTTTCCCGGAAAGTGATTCCACGAGGATAGTGGAAAGCTATTATAAACCAATAGAGCCCCGAAGAAGAGATTTCCTTTCGAACGCAGTCTGAGTAGTCCCTTACAGCTGATTGGTTGTGTACCATTGTGACGTCACATGTGACGAGTTGCAGAGCGGGTCCTTCACGCCTGCTACAGTTTTTCATCTAGTATGTGGGTGTCAACTCAAAGCTCAGCAAGTACCTCTAGCTCCGCTCAGTTTTGTCGTGGTATGCATAGTCGAAGCATGGGACCAAAGACGGACAACCCGCCGATACCCTACTGCCATCCACGCCATCCAGGCAATCGAGTACACGATATTTTTCATGAATTTACAGGCCCAATTGGAAATTGTGTCTAAAATTGTGTGTGTTTACAGCTGTTACGCCTGCTGCAGTTTTTCATATGATATGCGCAGCAGCGCAGAAGGAAGTAGGTGGGTATCAACTCAAAGCTCAGCATGTAGGCTACCTCTAGCTCAGCTCAGTTTTGTCGGGGTATCCATAGTCGCTGCATGGGACCAAAGCTTCTACTGGCTTGCTACTACGCACAACACGCCATCCAGGCAATAGAGTACACAATATTTTTCATGGATTTTACAGGCCTGTTGTGCCTAGCACAACTTTCGTCTTTCTTGCGATTTGCAAAAGGCACTGACCCCTCGCGCTAGCCGTCGTGACTCATTATTGTCGACTGACTAGTCAGTGTAAATCATTCCGGTTTGTTTCAGTCGCGGATCGGCAAGCGATCTAGCCACATGCCGATCGCTGGCCCCGGGGTCGTTTGTAAATACGTTGTATTCGCGACTCAATATTTTGTGTTCATCGTCTTGTTAATAAATTGGATTTTGCAACCACTCTTGGCAAACTAAGGGACATAAACCTAACAACTGGTGCTCAGCGCTGGGATATAAACCCAGATTCTCCGAGGATAGCCTAAAGTGCAAAATGTGAAGTGGATCGCTGTTGGCGTTGCGTGTTGTGTTCATCGTCTTGTTAATACACTGGAATGATTTTGCAACCACTCTTGGCAAACTAAAGAACACAAACCTAACAAGGCCCAATTAGAAATTATGTCTAAATTGTTTGTGTTTATAGCTGTTTTTATGGCACTTGCCTTCCGCCCAAGTGCCATATACCGATCACTTTTCCGTCGGTCTGTCGGTCGGTCCTCAAGCAAAAATGACCAAGTGCAAAAAAAAAATACCAAACTATACATTCTCGTGATTTCCAAGGGTCCATCGTCATTCTTATTTACCAAGTCTTGCAAGTGCCATATGAGCTTCCAGCTCTTTTTATCTAATGAATGTATGAATGAATGTATTCCAAAAAAAGCCCTTTGTGCCATAGTGGGACAAGACATAAAAATAAATAAGCACTCCAACTGCAATGTACCAGTCCAAATATTCAACACTCCACTCATAATTCTGATAACTAAATAACTATCAAACAAACTAATACCTACACGGTAAAAAAAAATCTTGCAGTATTTGCTACTGGGATTAATGTTGTCTCTACTGAGATAAGATTATTTCTAATTCGGATTAGTCTCATCCCAGTAGAGATAAGATTAATCCCAGTAGCAAATACTGCAGTTAACTTTGATCCTTACTCGGAGAAACATTTTACAGTGTATCCACCATAACATCAACCTACAATAAAACGTTCACGGTGTTTTCGTTCTTCTCTTTACTCCGCCATTCTCTATGTATTTAGTTACCAATAAAATATATATTTATATAACCTACTTCCTTACCTAGCTTTAACTCGACCATTTGAGGTAAATCCGCTGCGGCGCAGAGCTGATAGAAAATGTGATAGTTTCTTTCATCCGAAGCTTGGAAGACCACGCGACTCTTCTCCAGCAAGTACGTCCTCATGTGAGCACCGATAATTGTGTATCTGGTGTCGAAGTCGATCTCGATGAATTTCCCAAATCGGGATGAGTTGTCATTTCGGATCGTTTTCGCGTTTCCAAGGGCCTAAAAGGTAACTGATTGAATTAAAGTTCAACTGAAAAGCCAACTTATTTTTGTATCAATTAAATATAGTTGAGTTTTTGCAGATAGCATGGTATCTGTTACCACGGTAACTGGACCTGCAATTAAGTCGTTTTTGCAGATACCGTGGTATCTGAAATACGGTTACCTTTTTTCGAAGTCATCCCAAAATAAAAATTGATATTCAGTCACATCACTAAGTGCCAAACTTCTTTCCCACCAATTTGACAAAAATGGATTAAAGTGAGATGACTTTCAGATACCACACGTTCGGACCGTGGTATATGAATATCAGATAACACGATAATTGAAAAAACGCCTTTTGACCGTGGTATCAGATACCACGATAACTGCAAAAACGACTTTAGACCTTGGTATCAGATACCATGGTATCTGCAAAAACGCAACTTATATAAACTGCACTATTTGGATTGTGTTAACGGACTGTTTCATTTTTCACTATTTGCTCTAGCACGACGTTCGGAATATCTAAGGCTGTCCTCAGAACTCAAAATTCTACTATGACGCGGAAAATTTGAATATCAATCTGATATCTAGTTGCGTTTCTGCAGATACCATGGTATCTGATACCCCGGTCACGGTTTTTGCAGTTATTGTGTTATCTGGCCAGTTATCATGGTATCTGAGGAAGTCATCTCACTTTCATCAATTTTTGTCAAATTGGTGGGAAAGAAGTTTGGCACTTAGTGATGTGACTGAATATCAATTTTTCTTTTGGGATGACTTCAAAAAGTACAATTTCGGCAATTGTCATTTTTGCAGAGCAACCGTATATCAGATACCACGGTAACTGCGAAAACGACTAACTGCAGATCAAGTTACCATGGTAACAGGTACCATGGTATCTACAAAAACGCAACTAATACAAACTCGGCTTTTCAGTGGCCAGTGATAGTCTCGATGACGGTTACTCACTCAGTGACACTCATTTTTCGTAAATCGGTTTCTTCAAGCATGCAACACAGGCACAGCGCATAGAGGTACCGCAAATTCGACAGGGAAATTCCACTATATTAATTTCGTAATCCATGAATACGTGAATGAATAGCGGAAGAACGAAGTAACGCATTTTTATCGGGTCTTCAAGCCTCTTTAAATGAATAAGTAACGGGTAACTAGATTGTCCCATCTCAGCCCTTTTCGGTTAAACGTAAGGTAAGTAAAAAATTCTTTATATATTCTAACTATCCAGTCTTCAACATTTTTTTTGCCACTGTAAGAGAGATGCTCTAAGGACGGTAGAGCGTCTTGAAAAAGGTAGTGCGTGAGTTAAAAGTTTTTGTTTTTTGTTGGTTGTTTATTCCCGATCGAACCTATAAAATCTGACTGCTTGATTAAGTGAAGAGAAATAACATATGTTTTGGTCTTTACCAGGTTTTAAAAATATGAGTAGGTTAATGGTAAAGAAGAAAAGATATTTAATGGTCCATTACCAGTATGGTCCTTATGTTTCCTTATGGTTCTTACTTTTGGAATATATTGCCCGAGTGTGTGAAAAATGCGCCTAGTCTTCCTGCTTTCAAGTCACGGGCAAAGAAGTTCCTTTTGTCTCGGGAATGAAATTGGTGAGAAACTTGATCCAGGTTGTCCATTCTATTCAAGGTATTGTTCTCCGATTCTTTTTATTTTCTTTATTTGTTGTTGTCTCATCTTCTTCTTGTCTTTTCATCTTTATCACTCATTAGTTGACTTATTCGTGTATGAGTAGCTCGGTATGAATGTAGTGAATAACTATGAATGAACAACCTCGCTTGCCCTTCCAAGCTTCAATTTAGTTTTATTTCAACACCAATTACGGACTAGCTGAATAGCAGGTGGTAGAGTCAAACATACTCAGTAACCAAAATTATCGACATATACTAGAAAGTGGTCGAATTGCATATAAAATACTGAGAACAAACAATATAAATAGTAACGATTGGGGAATAGACACCGGGGAGTAAAATAATAACCTACTCATTTCTGTTACGTAGGGAAACAAAGGAGGGGACAAAACTCTTCTTGTGTCTCATGTGTCGGCAAAACACTGGTTGAAGGGTCATTGCCTTCATGCCTTTCTTGGCAGGCGAAAGGCGAATAGTGTCTGTTTTTTAATAAATGTATCTACTCTAAAATGGTAAAAAAAAAAAAAAAAAAAAAAAAAAAAAAATCAGTCGCATTTGCAAAAAAAATCGGATTTCGTTAGCCTTGATGGGAAAATCGAGACAAACTGTTTTTTCCCACCGGACGGCTATGATGATACGCGCGCTGCAGGAGGCAAGAGGTCACCAAAGAGAAGACCATCGAACAAGTAAGAATAGTCAACCAGGACAGAATAGAAGAGACGACTATCTATGAAAGGCAGACGGTATACGTAAAAAGAAAAAAAAAAAAACTCTTCCGTGAAATAAACATAAAATTTTTGTGGCAATCTTCACCACCTCTGCACACTATACTGTTAATATTCCCAATTTTTTATTCCAACTGTTCTTTCCTATATATTATGAGACATATCATCAATAAATACCTGTGACGACCCAGGGTCACCAAGTACGGTAACACCATTGGACGTCACTGCGAGGCAGGGTTGCCACACGAACAAAATCAATGGTACTAATCAGAGCGGCAAAATAGTACTACTTTGAAAAAAAGTACTACTTTCCAAAAAAATTTGCGCGTGTTGCGCGATCCCGTACACTTCTCTTTGACTAATCACATAGTAAAAATATTTAAGATAGTTTTCTCTTGTTCATCTTTTCTTTGTTATTAAAAATGGTCGAAACTGCGGCAATCGCATATTTGAATGAGGTAAGCGTAACCAGGGGCGTCACAAGGGCATTTTCGTGTAGGGGGGGGGGGGGAGGGCAAATTTTTTAACTGACAATTCGAGCTTTAAATTATCAACCAGAAAAACGAAAATTATGAAGTAGCCTACAAACACTAAAAGGCAGCCTAAACGATGATTAGACAGCTACTAGGCATCTTTGACAGTGCAAAACGGATACGCCAACTAATCTTATTAGAGCTATGACGAGATATTGACTATATTGACAAGTTCATTTTATAAATTGAGCATGAAAGGACCTTTGCCAAGAAGGGCCGAGATACAGCTCTAAAAAAATTTAGCTAACTTATCCGTTTTGAACTATCAAATATTTTTCGCAGTCAGCTTGGGCTTAAGGAATATCTATCTTTTGCGAATACCACTTGGACTATACTGGAGTGTATCGCCCGGCACGATCCCAGCAGCAGCTTCTAACTACTATAACCAAGTCAAATGAAACTAACGCCGCAGGCGAAATTTGCAAGTTCGCATTACGTTTTCGTGAAAAATTCAACTGCGTCCTAAGGCGTATTCTCGCCGTTCCCCGAGGACTCCACTTGAGGAGTCCCCGCGTTTTTGTTTGTCCCGGGGACTCACTCCCCGTATTCTCGCGAGTCCCCACGGACGGGGAATGCTCCGTTTATCATCACCATCATCAAAAAGGACTCCCTTTCAAATTCAGAGGGGAATCAATTTTTGCTGTTGTAGGTGCTATGTAAAATTAATTAAAAAGAATCAGAATAAACAAAACCAAAAATAATGTGGATCTAGACTACTTTTTTTAGCTGCGTATTCATTTTTCGAACAAAATCCATTTTAGAAGAATTCCCCGTATCCTCGCTGTTTCTGTACGCGGAGTCCGCGTGGAGTGACTCCCTCTATTCTCGCCGTTCCCTTCGATTCCCCGAGGAGTCCTCGAGGAACGGCGAGAATACGCCTCTATTCTGGCTCTTAATGTCGATCAAACCCCAAAATCCCAAGAATTTTCAGAAACTTTACCACCAGAGGAACCGAAGCCCCGGCAGCATTTCCTAGATGCTGTTGGCGACCCAAGAATATGTTAAATTGAGCACAGCACGCGATGCTTTTTTAATCCACCTTTTTGCTGTCAAAATTTTCCATGCAGATTCTACCTTTAAATGTTTTCCAAAGCCGAAGCCTGAAACAAGCTAAAACCCCACCTAAATGACGCGCCCTTCCATAAATAGAGAATGCTGCGAAAGACGTTGGCTACTACTACGCCTGAGATCTTGAAGTTTGCTACAGGAATTTAAAAACCCTAACAGCTGATGCAAAATGTAGTGAGAAATCTAGAAGTCAGCAACGGCACGAAATGATTTGGGTTGATCTGAAAAATTATTGAAAAAGTGCCATTTTCGGACAAAAAAGTACTTCTTTGGCAAAATAGTATTAAAAAAGTACTACTTTCGCAGAAAGTATTCAAATAGTACTACTTTGATCAAATAGTACTTAAAGTAGTACTTTCGTACTACCCGTGGGAACCCTGCTGCGAGGTCTCTAGCCTAGCTGGGGCACTAGACGCCGTCCCGTCAGAGACTTCAAAAACACATAGGCTAAGCCTATATACCTTACAAAGTAAGGGGTAAAGAAAGATTACCTTTTATTGGCTCTAATCAATCACAATAAAGATAACGCTACTCAGATACTTTATACTGAATTAACAATATCTCTTCCAGAAGACTGAACTAACAGTCTCCTTTACTTAAACATTCTATTATTCATAATAACTATTATCTGGTTAAGTTTTCTAATACAATTCACTTTCCTTATTTTTATGCATAATTTAACTATTATTTAAAGTTGACCATTTAATAATTATTATTCACTTTATTACATTTTCCCATATTTTACGAATACATTCACGGCTTGTGATACTGCACAATAAATCCGTGGCAATACCCAAATTCCACTTACTGTTTTTTGGGTTGCTGCTTTTGCAGGATCCCTGTTTGTTTTTGTTTTTTTTCAGTTTATTTCAAAGCATCAACACAAGGCGTGGCTTGGGGCCAAATGGCGTGTTGTCTAACTCATAAAAAAAATAGTGTCAGTCAAAACAACAGCATAAATAACTCAGACTGAAAATGCTCTAACACAAAATCATAAAAGTAAAACACCCACAAGACAGACTAAAACTCATTGTTGAAAACATGTACAAAATTGGGGATAAAACTATTACGGTACCGCTCCGCACGGTTCCAGCTTCGGTACTAGATCCGCAAACTCTCTTTGTGGACGCAAACGTCGAGGTTGGAAGAGGGGTGACAGGAGGAAGGGGAAGGAGGGGTTCTGTAGGGATTTCCCTGTGACTGCGTACCCCTTAAATCAGAGAGCTCCGGACCCCTGCCAAGAACATGGGCAACTTGTTGTCGTCGTTCGGACGACCCTAAAGAACGGACTAGGATTTCAGGTATTTCTAACAATAAAACGAAGTCTGGAGAAGCAGGAAAAAAAAAACCCTTACCTCCATTATGGGACTCGAAGATAGGACTTTCTTTTCCACCTGAGTTTCGGCAGAGGAACCTCCGGCAGTAGCAAAGTAGCGCATAGCATATTTGGCAGAAACGGTCTTTCCAGCTCCAGATTCGCCAGACACGATAATACTTTGATCCGAACTCTCCCTAAAAACCCAAGCTAATCATGTCAAATGAATGTTCCTTGAGCCCAACCTGACTTGCATTCATTCATTTGTTCGTACTGCACAAACTACATTTCATAAATATAAGGCAAGAAACAAGGACTTTGAAACATATATTCAAATAATGCATAAAACGGATGTGTCAGCTACGATGCTTTAGCAGCGATATTTCGCCACTTCTTGGCAAGGGTCCTCGTCAGGCTGTCAATCCTCTGGGTCAACGTCGGGGAAGGAAACAAACCTGCAATAAATGACTGAAACTTCTATCGATTATAAATATCTTACTCGGGGAAATTACTTTTAAATATCACTGTAGGGAAAAAACTAGTCCTGAGATTTAATTTTTGACGCGGCCGCTGTATTTAGCTGCACGATTGGGGCAATGACAGAAAAATTTCCCCCAGTAAGATATTTATAGTCGATAGAGGTTTCAGTTATTTATTGCAGGTTTGTTTCCTTACCCGACGTCGACGTTGAAGATTGACAGCCTGACGAGGACCTTGCCAAGAAGGGCCAAAATATCGCTGCTAAAGCATCGTAGCTGACACATCCGTTTTATCCATTATTTGAATACATGTCAAACGTCTGTCAAATAAACACCCATTTAATAAATATAAGCATTAAAACGTGTCAAGTAAACACTGATTTAATAAACATAAGCATTAAAAGCCAGATCAGCCAGAAAAAAAAGAGACCTAGCCCTTCCACTTTCTCACACATACATCATTCATTTTGTCCTCAACTTTCTCACACATTTCCGCGTTTACCTTCCGTACGTCCGCGGAGTAACCGAAAAATTGTTCAAAAGTTTGAAAAAATACAACATCCAAGTCTTTCACAGAACCCAAAATACTCTGCTGTCCTACCTAAACTCCCGAAAAGATAAAGTCCCAAATCAGTACCAAAGAGGCATTTATTCAATACCTTGTGATTGCGGAAAGCGTAACGTAGGAAGGACAGATAGAACTTTCGGGAAACGACTTGCAGAGCATAAACAAGAAACTGACCACGCCCTCTCCAACGGACACCGTCATAACTATACTTTCAAATCTGCACTTGCAGAACATATTTTCGAAAACCCATCCCATTCAGTATATTTTGAAAAAGTCCAAATTCTTGCAACGTGCACCGGACTCCATCAAACCATTCGAGAAGCCGTTGAGATAAAGAAAAACCGAGCAGGCATTAACCGAGATACAGGCGAATACTCCCTACCGGAAACGTGGAACGGGGTTATTAAGGGAAGAAAATTTAAGCCTCAGTCCCTTCCTTATTAACAACAAAACCGAAGTCGATCAAAATGCAGAAAAAAATGTTTCCTGTCGTCGCCCCAATCGTGCAGCAAAAACAGCAGCCGTGTCAAAAATTAAGTCTCAGTACTAGTTTTTCCGTGCAGTCATTATTCAAAGTAATAGATACAGGGTAGTACTCGATAATAGAAACGTAGAACGACGTTATTAATAAAATAATATTTAAGTTTTCAGCCCCTCATTAATAAAAAAACCGAAGTTGACAAAAATGGAGAAAAAAAACCTTTCCTATCATCGCCCCAATCGTCCAGCAAAAACAGCGTCCGTGTCAAAATATAAATCTCAGGACTAGTTTTTTTCATTATAGTGGTATTTGAAGATAATTTACTTTAATAAGATATTTATAGTCGGTGGAAGCTTCAGTTATTTATTACAGGTTTGTTTCCTTCCCCGAAGTTGAATCAGAGGATTGACAGCCTGACGAGGACCCTTGCCAAAAAGGGCCAAAATATCGCTGGTGAAGAATCGTAGCTGACGTATCCGTTGTAAACATTGTTTGACTGAAATATTAGCTTATTCCCAACGGCAAGGATGCACTAAAAGAGAGTGGGGGAGGGGGGCTAGGCGGTCGGCATTCAACCAGAGCAAATTAGCACTAGGTAGTAGCGCCACGACTTGAAAAAGTGGCATACACTCGAAAAGCAGCGACAATAGCACCACTAGCGATAGAGAACGTCCCTATTGAAACTCAATCAGTCGTGCACCAGCGTTGGCTCCAATAATTTCATACTCTGAACACGGCAAAAAAAAGATTCACCCTCCCCTGTTTCCTCGGCGAGTGCAGACCACAAGAAAAAACAGACCTTTCAAGCTTCGAGTAGGCTTCTTCAGCCACAGCAAATATATGAGGATCCAAGCTGGTTTCCTGGTTTCTCTGGCGGTATGCCAAAACAGTATCCTGATCATATATGTTCAGTTCCTGGTATGGATTTATCGCAACCAATATAATACCTGAGAAGCAAAAGCATAAATTTAAACATCTTAAATAATTCTGTCAGAGTTTTTCGGGTTTAAATTCTCCGCCTCATATACTGCCAGAGAATAGGGAGATTGAAGCCTGACGGGAGAAAACGAATAATACATCATCGTCGAAAATAGTAAAACAAATAAACAAACACCGTAAGGTATACAGTTTTCAACTTTTGAAGCTGAATTACTGGGCTTTCTCAATTAATCTGAACCTTTGTCGTTGGAACACTTCTCCGACCTTATCTTGATTGCTGAGTCATTGTCCTGGAGCAAAGTAAAATCCGAAATATGATTGTAAGGTTTCAAACTATTACCACATTTATAAGTTTCGCATCTTTAAACTTATGGCCAAAGCCTGGATTCATGATATGGCCAATACTGACTGGAGCTCCGTTTTTGTTGGATATGATGCAATCCCTCTGTTTTGCATCTTCTCGAGGCCCTAATACACAAAACACGGATGGTCAGAAACTGAATCTCATTACTCTGCTAGCAGAATTGTCTGCGATCATTGTCTTCATATTAATTTTCACTCCTCTAATCTTGAAACTTTATTACAGATCATTTTTGTCTTTACGGAAGATCGTTCAATATAGTGAATTTTTCTTGTCAGTTTGTTGTGTCTTTATTCTTTTTTTCTCCCCTTCTTTTTTTTGATTTGTTTGGTTTGTTTCCCGTAAGACTATATGAATAAAGCATAAGCCCCGCCCATGTTACGCCCTATTGTGGGGCCATATAAAGAGTTAATGGTGTTTTTTTTAATTTTTAGTCATTCACGGCCAATAAAAACTTACATTAAAGGACCCCTCTTGCTCATTCTGCCTTTTATAATATACCTTAGCTCCCTTGTGGAATTATAAGCTTCTAAAACCATTTCCCCATTGTTTCGTTTTGTGTCTACGAATTTTAGCACTTTTTCGGCCATGCCGAGTTTTGCCCGTCACACAAAGCGAAGTTTGCCGGAGTCTTCAATGTCCGCTGACAACTCTTTCAAACACAAGGATATGAAAATCTTCTGTTTTTTACTTCTTTTAGTTGCTCAGTATTCCAACTTTTTAACCACGGCGCGTTCAGTTTTCAAACGTTTTGCTCCCACCCTCCGCGTCGGAGAGCAGGAAGGCTGGATAGTGTCGACAAGCGCTAACAAGAAAATCGCTAATTTCAGGTGGAAAGTAATGGTATTTTTGGAAAACTTTTTTTTCTGATCCCTTTCATAGGCAAAAGATCATTTCTAGTCAGACTCATCAGAATTTCATTTTTACTTCTTCGAAATTTTCGGTTTTGGCCGGACTCAGGTCAAAGTATAACTTGTACGGTGAGAAAATAAAATTCATATTTAGATTCAACATGTATTGTTAGCCCCTTCTTGATGGACTTGATGGTACTTCTATCAAATTCCCGGATTCCGGATGAGCTATTATCCGGCGACAAAATTCCGCTTCAAACATGGATTCAGCTTGTATTCTTGCTCCTGTAAGCATTTTCCGATCGACTTCAGAACAAACTTTACTCCTACCAAATTACAGTTTTCGCCAGATTTCGGTCAGCCTACTTGTCCGGCGGGAACATAAAGTTCAAATATGGATTCATGATATATTCTTACCACTTAATCGACCAACGTTTAACCTGTTATCAACTTCAGATAAGACTGAATTTTCAGATAAGACCAAATTTTCCACGTTTCGCCGGATTCCGGGCAAACTACTCGTCAGGCTTTCAGATAGAACTTTTATTTTTAGAAAATTTCCGGATTTTCCGGGATTCCGAGCGAACTATTAGTCCGGTGAGAAAATAAAGTTCAGTTCTGGATTCAGAGTGTCTCCTTACCCCTAAATTCGACTCTAAAATTCGCTTGACAAAACATTTGTTTCATCCCTTAATTTAAAACCCCCTTTCCCACCCCTATAGAGCTACAGGGCCCATCTACGAACTTGACCTGTACTTTGACCCAATGGATTGTCACAAGAAGTTTTAACAAGATATCTCAATCCCTTCCAAGAGTTATCGTGCTGACAGCCCCGATGAAAAATTTGTAGCCTGCGTATGGTAGTTGTACGAAAAAGTCGCTTGTAATACTATGTAGTAGCAAACAATACTATAATTTAATATGCGTCAGACTAGTCCAATCTTATGTAGTAGTATCCAGTAGCATCCTGTCTTGCCATAGTAGCATCCAGTCTTGCTAATAGTAGCATGCAGCAGTATGCAGTAACACGGTAGCCTTGAAGTAGAAGCATGTAGCGGCATCAGTTAGTACTGCATGCTACTTTTTCGTACAACTTCGTACTACTATTTTGAGATCAATTTTTCATCGGGGACGGACAGACGGACATCTCTTATGAAGTCATAGGTATCCCGTCACTTATTGTTTGGTATACCAAAAAGGAATATTAAGTAATGCGTATCCCTTTTCTCTCTCCGTGTTCCGAAATACTTTTACAGATAAAAAAAAAAAATGTTTCATTCAAACTCTTGCGAAAACCTGAAATGATCCGAAACAGAACACGAACCTGGCCAAATCTTTGAAGAAGTCTGGGCGGTTAGAACGACGCGAAGAAACCGCCTCAATAGTGTTAATTACTATCTCTTTTACCTACTTACAGATGCATCCCAACAAACAAGAATTGAAAGAAGTAATAATAACTCGTTGAGCACAGCTAAATCTATACCATGCTAAATCCTGTCTACATTATTTCCAATATTATAATCGAAAGCTAGTCTCAGGGACTCCGGCGTCCTAATCGTCCGATGCTTTGTCATTTCCTAGACTTCGAACATCATATGCCCATCTTACCCCCTCTAACGGCACTAGGCTGATCATTTTTTTCAAAGTGTTATTTATGATTTTCCTACTGTAAATTGCAATCTGAATTATGAAAAATTCTCAAAAAATGTAATTCAAATGCAAATCATTGCAAAATCATTACTCTTCAGCGCTTGAACAAATATAAAACATTCTATCAAATCAACACTATCAATTGTTGATTTCTTTTATTCAGAAGAGCCTTTCCTCGTGTCTGGCTCGGCACAGGCTCCCGCTTATCGCTTCAGTCGAGATCAGTTACCGTGTTTCTCATCAAAACCAAGGGGGCTGCACCAGGCTGAAATCAGGCTGAGACGGGGTTTTAATTTTGGAGAAACCCAGCAGAATTTAGAAGGACATGTTGGACATTGTTAGAGCAACAGAAACTGTATTTACAGCGACTTCTCCCTTCAAGTTTAACTGAAAAGCCAGCTAATTCTTATTTCTTGGATTGGAATTCCCTAAATTATTTTGACTCTGTTAAGGATTTTTTATTTTATCACCTTGGGCTCTATTCAGAATATACACTGCTGGCCAGACAAGTAAAATTTCAACCAGATTCGCAGCTGGGGGACAAAAAATAAATAATTTTGACATCATTTACCGTTGCGGTAGGTAGCTAAATACTTAAATCGTACAGGTACAAGAAAGGCACCACAAATCCGAAAGAAAAAGTTATATCGGTGAAAATCGACTGTAAATACCGGAGCAACGAAGTACGTATTTTCATCAAGTTTTCAATTCTATTTAAGTAAGTAAGTAAGTAAGTAATTTATTTCTGACCCGTCATTTGAAAAGCGGAGTACGTAAAATAAAATAAGAGAATTAAATAAAACACAATAAATGCAATATGTAATTTTTCATTCATCGGCCAGAAACGAATAAGTGTCATGTGCTGGCTGGGCCCTGTTGTCCATGATGTCTGGCTGAGCCGACGAAATTTCCAGAAGTGCGACGCTTGCATCTTTAGCTTCGAAATGCTCCGTTAGCATGTGGCTGTGGTTATAACTTTGGCAAATAAAGCAGGTGCTTCGCATACTTAAAATGGCATCTTCTCATCTTCTGCAACTCCTTCTTCCGTAGAACATGTGCGACACCAGAGCGAAATAAAACGGAAGGAGCTGAAATCTGGTACACCCATTCAGAAATACTACTAGAGCTTCTTTCGTGATTAGAAATTTTGCCCCCCCCCCCCCCCTGTATGGGATACAATTCCAGTTGAAATTAGAAATTCGAGTCATCTGGCATCCTTCAAGGCTACAACGAAGAGATTTTTCCTTGCAAAAGAATAGTAACGATGCGTAATGTTTTTTGTAAGCAGAATGTTTTTTGTTAGCAGAATGTTTGTTGTAAGCAGAATGTTTGTTGTAAGCAGAATGTTTGTTGTATATGTATGAACCGTGTATGAATGGCATGTAGAATAAGGTATATGCAGAATAGGGAAGACTGCCACTTGCGGTCTTTGGGGCTTCTAAGCAGGCGCTGCAAAATGTTTTGTATACATGTGTAAAATAAAATTAAAAAAAAAGAAAAAAAAAGAGCTATATAAATTTCCTAAAGCTTTCCGATTGTAGCGTCACGGTTCGGGACGATGCGTCCATAAGCGGTACAAAGTGAATAAGTCTTAGGTAACTAGGCCGTCTTATCTCAGCCCTATTCAGTTAAACTTTAGTAACTTTAGTTACTAAAGTAAAGTTTAGTTACTAAGTTAACTTTAGTTACTAAACTTTAGTTACAAAAGGCATTTTATTTTCCAGCCATGATTTGTGTTATTCTTCTGGGACAAACTAAACTTACCGCATCTCGTGTAGATGAGGTTGTGGTTGGCGAATCTTTCCCTGAGAGAGTTCAGGACAGCAGGCTCATGAAGGTACGACAAGGCAGTGAGGTCATTTTCTGCGACAAGGAAGTCAGGGTTGTGCAGAAAGGGAAGCTCTCCAACTTCATTGACCTCGATTGTGAGAGTCTGCAAATGTATCAGAGCTGACATATGTGACAAATATATACTATGTCAGGATCTAGGCTACATAATTTGGTAACAGCTGAAAACATAGGTAGACAATGTCTGAACTCCAAAATTTAAAGCATGTTACCAGAGGCATTACTAGCCAAAATGTTTGGGGGGGGGGGGGGGGCAAGGTATGTATTTACCGACTGGCTGGTCATTTTTACCGACTTTTTTTTGCAGATAAAAGCGACTATTACTGAGAAAAAACGACTGTGTTGAAGAAAATGTATGTAATGTATGTAAACGGCTGATTTTAAGGAAAACTACTATTTTTACGAGAAATCGTCGTCTTTTTTTTTATCAACTGGCCGATAACATTGGGGGGGGGGCGTCCCCCCTCCCCTAGTCGTGACGCCCCTGCATGTGACACAAGTAACTTCATCAATTTTCAGAAGCTTCCTGAACAAGGAAGTAAGGATGAAGCGTATACAAGTTCACTGAAAAGCAATCCTCATTCTTCACTTTACTTTTTCTGAACACTATTCGGTCTTCGGTCCTTCTGGCACAGTAAAACTTGGCCTTCTTATTTCTGCAAATATGTCTGCAAATATGCAAATATGCCTTCTTCTGCAAATATGTCAAGCTCGTCAGTAGAAACCCTACCAGACAACACAAAAGAAAACATGAAAAAGTGAGATGACTTTTTCAGATACCACGATCAGTTACCACGGTCGGACCGTGGTATCTGAATATCGGATACCAGAACAACTGCAAAACGCCTTTTGACCTTGGTATCAGATACCACGATAACTGCAAAAACGACTTTAGACCGTGGTATCAGTACCATGATATCTGCAAAAACGCAGCTAATGCTCTTGCCTGGTGTCTGAAAACTGTCTGGCACCTTTATCTGCACAGCTTCTGAAACCCAAAATAGCTGTTCCCAGTGAATCTAATCGAAGCAATTTTCCAAATTTTAATAATAGTAAAATAAAGCAACAAAAAAGGCTTTCGCCTCTATTAATTTGGAGTAATCGAACTGATCAGAGTTAAAAGCCCCACCTATAATGCACTTGGAACTATTCGTCGATTCAGCATTAACCGCTTCTTCAGTAAGGCTGTTCCAAGGATCAACAATTCTGTTACAAAAGCTACACTTTTGAACGTCCTTGTGGAATCCTGATTTTGCAAGCTCGTACGCGTGCTCACGATGATGACGGTTAATGCTGAAATCTTTAATTACCTTAATTCCCACTTCAGAGCGAATTAAGATCAATCTTGATCTGTTAAATCGCTCCGTCATTGATGATGTGATGATTTGTTAGGAATCAGATGCATCCCAGTAGTATTCGATGGCACACCATCCCACTCTTCATCTAGCGACTTTTTGAAGGCTTCCTCGTTGGGTGTTGATACCGTGTCGTTGGTCAGGCTGTTCCATGTGTTGACAACTCGACATGAGAAGAATTGTTGTCGTTGTCGGGTTCTGACCGACAACGACAACTTAGAGTGTCCCCTTCTATCTGCGCCAACGCTCTGGACAATGGGCATACAAATTGGGGGATGTTCTTGTGAGGTCAGCTTATATGTCATAAGGATGTCGGCTCGCCGTCGTCGAAAAACAAGTGTAGTCAGTTTCAGCTCCTCCAGACGTTGTTCATAAGATTTATCTTTCATGTTTGTTATTATCCTAGTGGCTCTCCTTTGCACTCCTTCTAGGAGCTTTACGTCACCCTTAAACCCTGGTGATGCTAAGCACATTCCAAAATCAAGCACTGGTCTGACAAGGGCCTTGTACAACTTCAGGAAAATGTGAGGAGATCTACTGGATATGGTTCATTTAAGGAGGCCAAGGACAGAGTTTACATGACAGACAGTCTTTTTGTTGTTAGCATGGAACTTCAGCTGATGATCAACGATAATCCCAAGATCTCTTTCTTCGTCAACAGCCTGCAGTTCTTTGATGCTGTTTGTGGCTCTGTCTAGCATGGTATACTTGGTGCGCGCGTTCGTCTTGCCAAAGTGTATAACACTGCATTTTTCAATGTTGAACGACATATGCCATGTTGTTGCCCAGTCCTGGATGCGACTGAGATCTGCCTGAAGTGACTCGTTGTTAACTGCACCAAACAGCTCTGAATCATCAGCAAATAGAGTTAGACGATTGATTGCCAGTCCAAAAATATCGTTTATATAGATACTGAACAGGGTAGGTCCCAGGACACTACCCTGTGGGACACCACTGGTAACTTCACAACTGTTTAAGAAGGCTGTTTCTCCTTCTGTCGTGAAAAGCCTCACTCTCTGTGTCCTCCCAGTAAAAAAAGCTGATATCCAGTCCACAAGGTCTTCGTTAATCCCACATGCAATTAGTTTTTGTTTCAGGTTCGGGTGGGGAACGTTGTCGAAAGCTTTGGCTAAATCAAGCAGAAGGACATCCACAGGTAACCCGTCACACAGGTAATCAGTCACTTCAAAGTTGTCATAACTTCCATTCCATTGAGTAATTTGAATTACCATCCCTATCACTTAGAGCGTGTTCCATCCTCGTACCAATAGTAACCATTAGTTACTAAATCCGTAACAACCTCACGAAAAGTTACTACGCTGACCGTTCCAGCCTTTTCGAAATAGTAACTAATAGTAACTATTTGCTTACCACGCTCGGGAGCGTAGTAAGCGTAGTAACTACGGATCTCTGTCATTTGATTGGTCGGATTCGCCCGTGGCATGATATTCTGCTGGAAAATAGAAAAATCGTTCCAGCCTTGACGACAGAACGGAAGAATTTGTGACGTCATGCGTAGTAACTACGGTAAGTAGGATGGAACACGCTCTTACTATTACGGGTGTCCAAATCGAGAGACAGTTGATTGTTTGAGGTTTGACGCGTTCGACCGAAAGGTCATATGCGTTGACAGTTGATTTTCAATGTGAATGAAATTCTTGGGTGTCCATCAAAGAAGAAACTATGGATTACACTGTAAAAAAAAATCTTGCAGTATTTGCTGCTGGGGTTGATCTTGTCTCTACTGAGACAAGATTATCTCTAATTCGGATTAATCTTATCCCAGTAAAGATAAGATTAATCCCAGTGGCAAATACAGCAGTTAACTTTAATCCTTACTCGGAAAAAACCTTTTACAGTGTAGGCAAAGTTTTTGGGACTCGGTGTCAGCCTGACCATGGCTCCAGGTGTCAAAAAGAGGGTCTTGTAGCTATCCAGCTTATTTGTCAAGGTGGCGAATCTATTCAAAGGCAATAGACTAAAAAGGACGATTCTGGCGGCATGGAAAGCTCCGTTAGCTTATGCACCGGCTGTTTTTGCGATTTCGGCTAAAACCCGCTTTGCTTTTCAGAGCTGTTCTTACGCTCCGATAGTTTCCGCGAGTGACTTGGAAAGCAAATCCACTACGCGAGTGGAAAATGATTTCGACAATTCAGCGAGTTGTGCAGGTGCAACAGAGGCGCGACGACTTTCCGTTTGTTCTTGCGCTCGGCGGATTCTTCCTTTGTGAATCCAAGAGATCGCCAGAATCGCCCTTAAGCCAAACCAACCTGCTACTTGTATTTCGGCACTTGTAAAGTAATGTTAATTTGGATTAGAACTTACCTCTCCATTTTCCTTCCTAACAATCAGACGCCTTGCGGAGTAGCCTTGTAACACTTGGGCCTTCTGCCACACTTGCTGTGGACATGGTAGCCAGACAGTCGCTCCCTGAAATGACACATGATTAGATTATGTAGGGTGTGTTGTAACCTCTTAACTAATAGCTAACAAGACCAAAGGTTTCGATGGGATCCCAAAAATTTAATATTTGACAATTGTCTTGTAAATATCAGTCAGACAGTCGCTCTCTGAAATTACACATCATTAGATTATGTAGGGTGTGTTGTAACCTTCTAACTAATAACTAACAAGACCAAAGGTTTCGATGGGATCCCAAAAATTTAATATTCAGACAATTGGTCTTGTAAATATCCGGTCTTCGCTAGACTCCTTGAACATTTTACTACTGAAATTTAGAAACAGAACGAGACCATTGGCTGTTCATCTGAGAAAACTAACTTCAGATACGGATTCAGCATGTGTATTTACACCTACTTGTCACATCCACTTTGACGAAACTGATCAAAACTTTTGCCACATTTTCGGTTTCAGCCGAATTTTGGCCGAACTACTTGTCCGGCAAAAAAAATTAAGCTCAAAAACTAATTCAGCACATCTCCCTTATCCTTATATCGAACCTCTAATCAACTTCAGATAAAACTTTAACTTTTAAGAAATAGTCCGGTTTCCACCGGATTCCGGGCGAACTATATCTCAGGGTAGAAAATGATTGTCATACACGGATTCAGCATGTCTTCTTACCCCTGAATCGAAGTTAATCGAACATCTAATATCTTCAGACATAACTTTTACTTTTAACAAATTTTCCGGTTCTGGCCGGATTCCGGGCTAACTGCTTTTGCGACGAGAAAATGTTTCATTTAAATGTTCAACATGTTTTCTTACCCCTAAATCGAACATCTAATCAACTTCAAGTACAACTATTACTTCTAACAAACTTTCCGGTTGTGGCCGAATTCCAGGCGAACTACTTGTCGGGCGAGAAAATGATTTTCATATTCGTCTTCAGCATGTCTCCCTACCCCTAAATCGACTATCTCATCAGCTATTAAAAATATTTTGTTCGCCCCTTAATCTGAAACCCCTCCTCCACCCCTAAATGTAGGGCTATAGAGCCCATCTACGAACTCGACCTGTCCCTTGACCCAAAGAATCCTCGCACCAAGTTTCATCAAAATATCTCATTCCCTTCGAGAGTTACTGTGCTCACAGACGGACGGATAGACAGACAACTTTTACAAAATCACAGGTATCCCTCCACTTACGTTTTGGGATCCCAATAACTACCACAATTGTTCCAATCTGTACATCCCTCCATAAAGGTTGGAATGACGATGTTAGCTCATATGATGGTAATGGCTGAACTCAGCATTGGACTAAATTGTTTCTTTTGTTTTATTCAAAAATAGCCAAAGGTAGCTGCTACACTACAAATACGACGAAACACAGACATTAAAATAAAAGTTTGTCCCCCAAGGGATCAAACAAAGGAGCCTGATTATGATTAAACAGGTGTTGACTAAGGAGCAATCCAGTAGACTGGAGCTAATCCAGAAAAGAGCAATTAAGATTATCCTGGGCCCAGTGTACGTTAGTTATGAAGAGAGCCTGTCAAGTCTCGGTCTCCCTTCCCTTGAGCAACGTCGGCACCATTTAACAATAAGTTTTGGCCACAAATGTCTCAATTCTGAACTTCACAGATCAATGTTGCCTGAGTATGTAGAACAAAATAAAAACAGGCCCAACACGCGTACTCAAACCCACTCAAACAAAACTAAATTAACAAATTATCCAGCGGATGCAACTGAAAGATATGTTAACTCGTTTGTGCCGTACTTTGTTCGTTCGTTTAATAGTTCTTAGGCGTATTTATCTTGTATTATTTGTCATTTGCCATTGGCCATTTTTATATCCCGTTGAAAGTGTTATATTGACTTACCTTTGCTAGCTATCTTTGCTATTTTGGTGAATAAACGATATATATATATATAAAAAGAACAAACAACTTGGAATTCAACCAGACTGACTTAACCAAGGAATTTGGGCAAGTATTTATGAACATCCATATCCAGCTTGACAATAAAGGTATCTTTTGGGCAGGGGCGTCACATATAAGGGGAGCAGGGAATCCCCCCCATGTTGTCGGCAGCAAAGCCAGCCTCCTTGTCCCACACAAATATTTTGGTTAGTAAAGCCTCTGTTCTTGGTATTATGCCACTTTGTAGTTTTTTCAATTAAAATACTCCTGATCTTGATGATCTTCAATACTTACAGAAATGGACTGCACTCAATAGCAGTCATTACAAATCCCTGTTTCTTAACAAAATGCCTTAGTGTATGCCCCAACAAAAGGGCACAGTGCCTGAGCTTTTGATAGCAAAATAAATATTACTTCATATCAAATCAAATCAAATCATTTAATGTAAACAAGATACAGTCTCTCATAGGCATAGCCCAAATATGGTATCTTTTAGTCAAACAGTTAATACAAGAAAGATTTGTCAACGAGAAACACAAAAAGAATAGGATAAAACGCACAAGTTACGAATTGTTAAAAGTACGAACAAAACTCGGCACAAAGCTTCGAGAATAACGCTGTGACCTGGAGTAAACCGGTGTCAGTTTTGGAACTTTCGCAGCCGCCTCTCTGGGGAGTCGGGATCTGAGGGGGACAAAGGGAGGCGGGAGGAAGTTCTTGTAGATGGGGTGGAGGAGGAGGGTTGAGCCAAATTTTAGGCACAGTTTCTCTCGATGGACAAAAAGGGGGTCAAGTTTGTATTCTTTTAGATAAAAAGAGTAAGGCAGTGGGGAACCTCCGTAGATGATTTGTAGAGACCTCTTCTGAACCCGTTCAATTTTATCACTTTCTTCTTTTGTAAGAGCGAAATGCCAAACAGGACATGCATATTCTACTAGTGGGCGGATGAACATGCAGAAAATTAATTTTAGTTTATCCTTAGGAACCCGGAATTTCTTTAGAGTCTTCAGCATTTGGATAGCACCATTTGCCTTTTTAACAATCAATCTTGTGTTTTCATGCCAAGTTAGATCAGAAGAGATCACTACCCCAAGCAGGGTAGTGCTGTTACTGAGGAGGTTTGGGTCTATAGGTGGTTCGAATTCAGGTAGGCTTTTCTTGAGAAATGAAAATGTCATTACTGAAGATTTATCTTTATTTACCACCATATTTAATTTTGCTGCTTCAGAGGTAGCTTGTTCAATATAATTGAAAGTTTGACTTTTACACGCTCCAGATACTACCTCTGCTAGGGAAAGATCATCTACATACTTCCATCTTTCTTCCAGCCCGACAGCTATTTCATTGATCATGAGGAGGAAGCATAAAGGACCGATCACTGTTCCTTGCGGGACACCGCAAAAAAACGGTAAAGAAGAAGAAAAATTATTTTTATATTTTACGATTTGTTCTCTGTTTGTTAGAAAGCTTTTTACGATATTAATAAGATATTACTTCAGCCCAACCTAACTGCGAATCAATTTGACAGTGCAAAACAGATAGAGGACCCTTGCCAAGATGCGCTGAAATATGGCTCTAATAAAATTCAACCGACCTAACCATTTTGCAATGTCAAATATGCATCGATAGCTGTTGTAAGGACAAAGTTGTCACTGTATCACCATGAAAACTAGTTAGCTCCCCATGACCTAATGAAGGCTGAAGGCAGGCTGTCATCATTCCCCAGGACTCCTTGCTTGGGTAGTCGCAGGGAACCAGGAGAATAGAGGGAGTCACTTCCTGGGGATTCTGCAGACTTAAGCAACCAGAGCCTTGTTTTTGTTGCAAGTGCTGCTGCATCTCTGCTGCAGCACTTCTTTGCTTTTGTACAAGACACATTTTCGGATTCACTGCCTGCAAGATTTCTTCTTGGTTGTAGCTGCTTTAGCAGCACATTGCAGGGAAGCACAGACTTGGTCGGTAAGCAAGTCAGCAAAACCGAGAAATGCTGCCATCTTCCTTGGAAGCACTGCAGTGCAGAAACCAATGTAGAAAGAATCAGCCAGTTGTGCTTCACTGCCAAAGTAAAAATGCCATTTAGCAGAAGCGACTAAGAAGTGGACGTGCAGCAAGCAAAAAAAAGAGGCTTAGAACAAAGGAATGCTTCCACATAAATTTCTTTGTATAAAGTTGATAGAATTTACCTGTAAAAGCCATGGCCCCTTATTTTCCTTTTGGTTTCTTTATTCTGATTTGTTTTAAATTTGACATTAGTATTTCCTACAAAACAAAATGTCTTTTTCTCAAAATCATTCCTGTCTAACAACTAAACTCAACACCCAGTTCAGAAATACTTTTTAAATATTCCTAACATCTATTTTTGAAAAAACTACCCAATCAGAAAGGGAGTCGCTTTTTGTGGCTTTTTGATGATGGTGATCAGAATCAGCGCAGACTTGCAAGAATATGGAGAGTGCACCCCTGGGACAAACACAGACATGCAGACTCCAGTATGGGAGTCCCCAGGCCCAGGGAACGCCAAGAATATGCATCAAAGTTTAACTATTAGGTCTGACAGTATAGCTAATCGCTACTACAGAAAAATTAAGAACAGGCACCATAATAAGGGGATAACTAACTTGTGTGTATAGCTGAGTAGCGCTCATCTTTACGTTTTAATCCTCATTACACAATTGCAGCTCAAACAGTGAAATGAATGAATCAAATGAATGAATACAAGCTCTACTCTGAGCGTGCTCCACCCTCGTACCAATAGTAACTATTAGTTACTAAACCCGTTCCAGCCTCACGAAAAGTTACTACGCTGACCGTTCCAGCCTTGTCGAAATAGTAACCAATAGTAACTATTTGCTTACCACGCTCGGGAGCGTGGTAAGCGTAGTAACCACGAATCTCTGTCACGTGATTGGTCGGATTCACCCGTGGTATGATATTTCGCTGGAAAATACAAAAATCGTTCCAGCCTTGACGACAAAAAGGCAGAATTTGTGACGTCATGCGTGGTAACTACAGTAAGTAGGATGGAACACGCTTTCTATCTATCTGAGGTCTAAACTAAGTTGTATCGTAATTCCATACAAGCGTGACGTCATACCCATTTGATCTATTCTACTTCAGGAAACGACAAATTGTAGTTTATTCCTATCAGTGAAGATATGTTTAAATATAGATATTTAGAGCAGAGTGGCCAGCGAGACGCCGGCCGCGTTTACATTTATAAAATGGCCTAGGGACAATCAAATCCTATTTTGAGCCCGCGCACTGTGCGTGACTATTTACCTACATCACGAATGCATGGAATTACGATACATTTAAGTTGCCACCCTATCTGACATTTGACAAACCAGAGTTGCCAATACTTTTTTTTACGGAACCTGTGACGTTAGGCCGAAAAAACTTTTGACATTCTGGCGCCTGTAGCGCCTTCAAAATTTGGTCCTTTTGGGATACCTATCTCTTCGTAAAACTTGTCAGTCTGTCTGTATTTCCGTCCGTCTGTAAGCACGATAACTCTCGAAGGCCGAGGGGAAAGAGATATTTCGATGAAACTACTTGGTGTGAGGATTCTTTGGGTCAAAGGACATGTCGAGTTCGTAGGTGGGATCTGTAGCCCTACATTGATTGGTGGGGGTCAGATGAAGGGGGTGTATGTATCTCAGCGGGTTTCAACACTCCAAAACTTTCTGCCAAATGTCTAGTTTCGGCTGGATTCTTGTCCGGCAAAAAACTAAAGCTAAAAAATGAATTCAGCATGTCTTATTATTGTGCATCGAACATTTAATCAGCTTCAGATAAACCTTTTCTTTTATCCAATTTTCCGGTTTTGGCAGGATTCCGGGTGGGCTTTTTATCCGGGTAGAAAGTGATTGTCATTCAGCGTGTCGCCTTACCCCTACATCGATCATGTAGTCATATTCAAATAAAACTTTGAATTTCAACAAATTTTCCAGTGTTAATTGGATTTGGGGCGAACTATTTGTCTGGCAAGAAAATAATTTTCATATACGTGTTCAACGTGTCTCCTTACGCTATACATACTGTCTCATTAGCTTTAAAAATATTCTGTTCGTAGATGGGCTTAGTAGCCTTAAGGTGGCACTAGATTCATCGCATGTTCTTACCCCAGATACGAACCAAGAATGATTTTATATAAGAAGTGAACTGAAAGACCAAAATGCTCCTCAGCTGGGATTTGAACCCAGGACCCTCTGCTTACAAAGCAAGCTCTCTTACCATTTGAGCTACCGAGGGGCTTATGAACAGAGTTCGCAAACCACTACAATAGGCTGGATATATGTTCGCCCGGAATCCGACCGAAACCGGAAAATCTGATATGAGTAAAAGTTTTATCTGAAGTTGATTCGAGCTTTCGTGTAGTGGTACGGAGACATGCTGAATCCATACATAACTTTTTTTTTCCGGTTAAGATGCGCACTTTAAGGGTGCTAAAAGTAATTTCTAAGCAAAACGCTTGAGGCAAAACGGTTCATGTACTCATGGTGACCGCGAAAAAGTAAATTTTGCTTAGAAGTATTTTGTACTTTGCGGTTAAGATGAGTTCTTTAAGAGATTGTCGGATCGGAGAAGTGACGATGCCTAACCCAATGATGTCAAGTTTCTAATGCTCCAGCAAAGTTTTTATCGTTCTAGCACATCTGGAAGTACCTTAGCTCACTATCACCGGAATTCGGACACCCCCGACAGCTCCCCCCCCCCCTCGGTACCCGAATACGGTGTGATTCTGTCACTGATGCACCTAGGACTTGTGCCTGTACTTCCCATCAAGTTTCATACTGATCGCTCCACTCTATGCGTGTAACAAGATTTCGGGTTCTCCCCTACGAACCCCCTCCCTCCAGTACCGGATCCGGTCCGGACTTGAAATGGGATATTTGTCACATCAGGTCTTTCAAGGTATTAAGTTTCATTAAGATCCGATAACCCGTTCGAATGTTACGAATGCCACTAATTTCCGGATTCCGCCGTCTCCCCCTCCCCCAAGGATGGTCGGATCGGAAAAGTGACTGTTTCCAAGCTAATCTGGTTGAGTCCCTGACAAGCTTACCAAGTTTTATCGTCCTAGCCCACCTGAAACTACATTAACTACGGGTCGACAGAATTCCGGCCCCCCCCCCCCTCCAGCTCCCCCAACAGTGTCCGAATCCGGTCAAGTTTTGTCAAGGTCGTGTGTAGAACATGTGCTTGTTCTTCCCACCAAGTTTCATCCCGATCGCTCCAGTCTGAGAGTTTCACATGATTTCCGGTTCCCCCCTCTGACTCACCCCCCCTGGATTCATCGGATCCGGTCCGGAACTGAAATGAGACATCTGAGAAACGAAGTCGTTCCAGATATCAAGTTTCATTGAGGTCCGATCACCCGTTCGAAAGTTAGGCATGCACCTATTTTCGGGATTTCACCACCTCCCCTTCCACCCACGATGGTCGGATCGGGCAAGTGACTATTTCCAAGTTATTTGGGTCGGGTCCCCGACATGCCTGCCAAGTTTCATCGTCCTAGCCCTTCGGGAAGTACTTTAACTCGGGAAGTGTGGACCGACCGAAAAGTGATCGGTATATGGCAGTTGAGCGGAGCTGCAAGTGCCATAAAAACTAAGATTCCGCATTTATTTAACATGGATGTGAAAAAGGGCACGACCGAGTTTCCCTATCGATTTTTTCGGACTTAAAGGACCCCTCTTGCTTATTCTGCCTTTTATAGTACACCTAGCTCCCATACAGAATTATAAGCTTCTAAAATCCCCACCTTTCTCCATTGTTTCGTTTGTGCCTACGAGATTTTAGCGCTTTTTTGGCCTTGCCGAGTTTCCCCCGGACCACAACGAAACTTCTGCCTGGATTTTCAACGTTTGCTGACAACTCTTTCACATAAGGATATGAGAAGCTTTTGTTCATTACTTCTTTTATTTGCTTAGTTTTCAAACTTTTTAACCACGGCCCGATCAGTTTTCGAATGTTTTGCGCCCAGCCGCCGCGTCAGAGAGCAGGAAGGCTGGACATAGTCGACAAGCGCTAACAAGAAAATCGCTAATTCCAGGTAGAAAGTAACGGTATTTTCGAAAGTGATTTTTCTGGTCCATTTCGTAGAGAAAAAATCATTTCTAGTAAGAGTTGTGCTTTAAGGAGGTTGAACTTTATTTTGCTGCCTGATTCGATGCTTGGGAGGGGCTGTTTGTTTCCGGTAACTAAGATTGGTGGTTTCTACTAGCAAGGACAGGTTTGCCAAAACTGCATTGTCAGGTTTCGCAGCCGCACTTTTAGAGGTGATATATTCAGTTTCGCCAGAGGAATGCTCATTGTTGCTATTTTCTGAACAGACTCGACGTCCTGTAAAAGGTACGCTATGGGAATTGCAGATGGACCCCACCATGATCCACACTCGCTCCGAAGCTCGAATTTAGGTAAGGGTGTCTTACCGTCGTTGGCTGGTGTCCCATTTCTGCCACCTGTCTTGTCTCAGATCAGCCGCTGCCCAGGCATCTTCCCATTCGAGGGGTTCTGGAAATCATTCTGGTAGGTGCGGCGAAGGAAGCTCTTCAAAAGAAATAGAAAACCGTGATTTTCGGTTTTTGGGATCCCAAAACGTAAGTGGAGGGATACCTATGACATCGTAAAAGTTGTCCGTCTGTCCGTCTGTTAGCACGATAACTCTCGAAGGGATTGGGATATTTCGATGAAACTTGGTGTAAGGACTCTTTGGGTCAAGGGTAAGGTCAAGTTCGTAGATGGACTCTGTAGCCCTATATTTAGGGGTGGGGGTTCAAATTAAGGGGCAAACAAAATATTTTCAAACAGCTAATGTGATAGTCGATTATGAGGTAAGAAGACATGCTTAACCCGAATATTTCTCGTCCGACAAGCAGTTCGCCCGGAATCCGGCCAAAACTGGAAAGTTGGTTAAAAGTAAAAGTTTCTTTTGAAGTTGATTAAATGTTCAATTTGAGGGTAAGAAGTCATGCTGGACACGATGGTTAAAACCATTTTCTGGCCGGACGAGTAGTTTGTCCGGAATCCGGCAAAAACCGGAAAGTTGGTTAAAAGTAAAAGTTTGATTCGAAGTTGCTTAAATGTTCGATTTAGGGGTAAGTAGAAATGCTGAACACTTATTAGAAAAGCATTTTCTACCCGGACAACTAGTTCGCCCGGAATCCGGCCTAAACCGGAAAATTTGTTTAAAGTAATAAGTTTTATCTGAAGTTGATTAGATGACAGATTTAGGGGTAGAAGAGACGCCGAGTCTGTATATGACAATCGTTTTTTAACCGGACATATAATCAGTCCGGAATCCGGTTGTAACCGGTATTTTTTTAGAAGCTAAAGTTTTATTTGAAGTTGATTAGATTTTCTTTATAGGGATAAGGAGATACCGATTCTGAATTTTCTTTTTTTGCTGGACAAGTAGTTCGCTCGGAATTCGGCCGAAACCGGAAATTTGGCAGAAGTAAAACAGGAAGTTTTGGTCAGTATCGTCAAGATAGATATGGCTTATAGATATATATCTGAAATTGGTTTTCTCTAATCTGGCGAAGACTGGATCTGGCGAAGACAAGACCCAGTTGTCTCGATCAAATATTAGATTTTTGGGATCCCATCGAAACCTTAGGTCTTGTTTTTCTTGATCAGCTAGCTATCCCTCTAAGATGATGTGCGAGGGATAAATTTAATTTCGGTAGTTCTGTGAAAGTATTTGACAGTGATGGATAATAAGGATTGTGCAAATGCTGGGTGAAAGCTTCTGCGCTTTCCAGGGAATAATTGTAAAATAGTTGGTAAATTGTAAATAGACACATAACTCAGAATTGTAAAGTAATCACAGATTTTATTTTATTTAACAGGTCCATATACACTTTTAACAGGCACATTTTAATATTCGTTATTTTATTTGTATTTGTATGTCGTTCAATCCGTATCGTTCTTCTGGTTTTTAGTTATATGTCGTTTGATGGTTTGTGGATTCCGCATCGGTTTTCTGTTGGTATTGCGGTGGATCTTACGATTTAGTTTTTTTTTTTCGCTGACGACGGTTTGCCGGAAGTGCAACCGAAATATCCGAAAATACATTTGTCCCTCGCACATCATCTTAGAGAGATAACTAGCTGATCAAGAAAAAAAAACGAAAATCACGGTTTTCTATTTCTTTTGTAATGAATGGTCACCTTGGCTTCAAACCTTGTATTAGGGAGCTCTTCCGCCGCCCCCCTGCATCTGGCCCTCTTGGATTGGGACTGGAGCAGTGTTCGGCAGTCTTGTCCGAGTCTCAGGAAGGCATACCATCCCGACCACAAGGCCCATGTATTTCAAACGGCGGATCAAACAACTTTTGCTGTAAGGCACAGAGTATGTTGATACCACAAAAAAAATTGGCCACAGTTCCAATTTTTACAGCTTCAAGCTAATTAAAATACCCTTTTATTACCAACGGTACTATAATATAATATATCTGAAATCTTAACATGATAAAGGGATGCAACGCAACTGACGCAAAAGCAAAACAAAGTAAAACTGCAAAAAGTATGAAAATAACAAAGGCAGTAAATACATCACAATGATCAGGAATGAATTCTTTACTTATTGGAAACAAAAGTCTAGCCAACACCAGCCTTCACCTTTGAAAAGAAAAAAATCTGATAAAATACATCAACAAACGTTCCAGGCGCAAATAACAAAAGGCTTGGAATAAGGCACTGGTTAGTAACTTCAGATATCGCTAATAAAGTAGTAATATACAGTTTTTTGGTGTAGACCAGAATACCATGCATGTAGTTTTGGATGTAGAACAGAATATCATTATGTAATTTTTGATGCAGAAGAGAATTCTTCGAAATCCCAAGTGCCGCCTCTGCAAATGACAGCAAACTGAATAACACTAAGGAGTAGCGCCAAGACCTATGCTTTCCATGCTTCGCAAACGGACCATATTCGTAGCGCCAGCCAATACGCTTGCGGCATTTAAAGCGAGACAAACTTGCTGGTTTAAAAATTTCAAGTAAAGCAAAGGTGCGGCTTGTACAAAACCAAGGAAACAATGGAGGCTGTATCATTTTTTTGCTGTGGTGAACGGCTGAATGAGTTTCCGTAGGGACATTCTCTATCGCCAGTGGTGCTAGTATCCCTGCTATTAGAGTGTGTGTCAATCTTGTCAAGTCTTGGCGCTACTCCCTAGTGTTATTTCGCACTGACTCGGAGGGCTTTGTTCCAACAGCACAACCAGAATCCGCGGTAGCCAAGGATTGGAACTGCTTATCCCTTCATTTTTGTTCATCCCACATTTTTACACTAAGAATTAATTTGAGAATCTCAATCTAAGTAACTTTTAGGACTAATATTTTCACATTTAAATCAATTTAATTCTTCCATTTTTTGGCCGGGCCATTACATTTTTGCCGGTGTGAAGGGGGATAATCATTAGTTGCGATCACTTTACGCAAGCAAGTTAGTCATTAACTCGTGCTATATGCGCAAGCAATAGAGCACACATAATGCATGCTCTTTGTGCGGACAAAATTAGGAATTATGATGAACTGTTGGCACTCTCGAAATTCGAGAATCACCATACCGCCACAAAGTTGAACTGAACAAATGTTGAACTGATGGCAGTTCTCGTCCGGTTCTCTCTAAGGCAAGGTATGAAACTCCAGATAATAGCTGCGTTTTTTGCCGTCATCCAGTTAACCGACCTACAAGATTTCCCACTATAAGTCGTTTTCTTCCGTCGGTTAACCGACCTAAGTTTTTATAAGCTGTTTGTTTTGCTCCGTTTGCCGGTTGGTTAACCGACCTGTGGACTGAGGCGGGAGATCCGTCCAGCCGACATACTCTCTTGGCACGGCGCGAAATGCAAAATTCTTACTGGAGAGATAGGCGCCGGCGACGGGAAGACGCCATTTTTTCTTATAAGCCGTTTTTAGAGCTCAGTCGAACCGATCGGCGAGACGAAAAAGCGGTCAATAGTGGCAAATAGGTAGGTTAACCGACCTATGGAGAAGGCAAAAAACGAAACTAACCCTTAAGCTGCTTTCACATTGAGGCGTTTGCCTTTCACACTGAGCTACGCTAGCCTTGCGTTGCTCTTGCGACGACGCAACGCGGAGCTTGCGCTTAAAAAAATGAAGCAACGCAAGAATAGAACTGACCTCTATTGTTACGTTGTGTCCGACGCGTACGCATCAGATTTTTCAGTTGGTTTTCACTGAAATGGAAGTTTTTGAAGAAAAAACTAGTTCAAGAGAGACCTGGACTATATGATAAAAAGGTTCCTGACTATCACAACAAGACTTTCATCAATAATACATGTTTATCAATTTGTGAAAACATCGACAAGGAGTTTAGCAAGAGCATGACTAGTAAGTTGACCCTACTTTGTATCACATTACATTTAATTGGACCTTGTCTCCTTCAAGTAGCAAATAGTAACAATAAAAATATTACCTATAAACATTCTACAAACTGTCTGAATTTGCTAATAGGCTCCATGTTCAGTCCAGGCATCATTTTAAGTCTTCATCAGAACTAGCCACTTTCTGAAAACGCAACGCACAAGCCTTCACGGTGTGAAAGGTCCGACGCAAGACAGACGCAACGCTGACTCTACGCAAGCGCACCGCAAGCATCTTGCGTTCTCAGTGTGAAAGCCGCATTAAGGTGTTCAGGCGAAGTCTAACTACACTGTAAGAAATTTCTCCGAGTAATTGATTAAAGTTAACTGCAGTATTTGCCACTGGGATTGTCATCGAGCTGCTGCAAAGAAGGCAGTGGACATATCTCGGACACGTCCTTCGTATGGAAGAGATCCGCCTTCCTCGAACAACCTACGAGTGTAAGCCAGATGGGAGAAGAAAGCGAGGTCGCGCCAAAACACATTTAGGCGAATCGTGATCTGAGAACGGCTGGTACCTCGCTCGTACCTGGTTGGGAAGACGTCGCCGCTGCGGCATCAATGCGAGACGAATGGAGAGGGTTTGTCGACGCCCGATGCGCCGCCGATGGCTCTGGACGAACTAAGGTCTAAGGTAAGCATTAATCTTATCTCTACTAGGATAAGATTAATCCGAATTAGAGATTATCTTATCTCAGGAGAGACAAGATTAATCCCAGTAGCAAGATTTTTTTTTTACAGTGTAGTATAAACCTATAGATTACGGACGTCAGCTGCTGTCAGCGATTCAACAAACGAGCCTGCAATTAGGTCGAGCGTCTGGCTACAGCCTGAAAAGAACCCTTGCCAAGAGAGGCCAAAATTTAGCTGGAAAAATTCCGCTGACTTATCCGGTTAGCGCCGTAAAATACCACTCGAGTTTCTGATAAAATCCGGTTGCCTGTCCTGATTTACACCGCTTGCACTGGAGTGAGCATGCCCTCGCTTATTATACTTCCCATTTACAAATACGCTGATTGGCTTTGTGTAAAGTTCATCAGGCCGAACCTCTGACGTTGCTTGCGATGTTCCGTCATCTGGAAACAAACAAGATATGGTTAAAAAAAAACCGCCTTATCTCCATTACTGCTACGTTACGTGCTATGTCTACTTATCTACATCCTATGTAATCCTTGTCGACAGGGGCGTCACTATGGGGGGGAGGGGGGGGGGGGGGGAGGGACTCCCCCTCCAAAGGTCTTGAGAAAGTACTTTTATCGGGCGAAGCGCCGGCAAACACAGAAGAAATAACATTTTGTATGCTTTTGTCAGGCGTCGGTCGACTCGTCGGCACATCGGGTTCTTTTTTATGAAAGAAATGTAATCCTGCAAACATTTGTCGGGCAAAACACTGAAGAAACCGAATTCTGCATGCTTTGTCGTGCCTCGGTATTCTCGTCGGCACATCGGGTTCTTTTTATACATAAGGAATCCAGAAGAAATGATTTTTTTTATGCTTTTGTCGGGCGTCGGTCGACTCGTCCGCACATCGGGTTCTACTTATACGTAAGAAAACAAATTTTGCAAACTTTGTCGGACACACCCGGGAAGTTCAAGTTTCATCGGCACAAGGGGTTATTTTTAGACGTATGAAATCAAGGTCTGTACAGTCTAGTCGAGCGAAACACAGAACAAACCAAATTCTCGGTGGTTTTGTCGGGCGTCGGTTTCTCGTCCGCACATCGGGTTCGTTTTACACGAAAAAAACCCAACAAACAAATAAATTTTTATCGGGCGCATGCCGAAAGTTCAAGTCTCGTCGGTACATCGGCTTCTATTTACACGTAAAAAATAAAGTTCTTTACAGCCTCGTCGGGCAAAACACAGAAGAAATCGAATTCTGAACGCTCTTGTCGGGCGTCGATATTCTTGTACGCACATCATGTCTTTTATACGTAAGAAATCAAATTCTGCAGACATTTGTCGGGCGCAAATTTTTCCGGAAAAATTACAGATTTAAAAAAATTTCGCCGGCGTTGCTTAGTTCAACTTGTTCTGGGTACAGTCGTTGGAAGCTTCGCTTTTTAGCGAAAGTTGAAACGAAAAGCCGAATATGTGAAATTAAATATATGAATTTACATCAAAGGAACAATTTCAACTGATGCATTACAGTAAGTTTTACACAAAACTCTCTATTTGGAAGAACGGCGTATCATTTAGTTTCCGTTTTCGGATAAAAATTCTTGGGGTTTGAAACACGTTAAAAGCCGGAAATTGTATGGTACTGTAGCTAAATTTTTCCGGAAAAAAGCAGACTTTTCTTGGTACACCCGTTGGAAGCTTCGCTTCTCAGCGAAAGTTAAAATGAAAAGCCGAATATGTGAACTTTAAAAGACGAAGTTATACCAAAGGAATAACCTCAACTGATGCATTACAGTTAGCTTACACAAAATCTAGCCTGCGGCGCATTTTGTAGTATGCTTTATTTGGAAGAACAATGTTTCATTTAGTTTGGCGATTTAGAACTGAAATTGCAGGGGGTCTGAAACTCGTTAAAAGCTGGAACTTGTATGGTTGGGAAAAAAGGAAAAAAAAATTCCGGAAAAAAGGCAGATTAAAAAAAAATTTCGTCTGCGGCGCTTAGTTTAACTTGTTCTTGGTACAGTCGTAGGAAGCTTCGCTTTTTAGCGAAAGTTAAAATGAAAAGCCAAATATGTGAACTTTAGAATACGAAATTACATCAAAGGAATAATCTCAACTGATGCATTGCTGTTAAGTTTTACCCCGGTTCTATTCTATACTGGCGGGAAATGTACGCCAGCAACGGCGTGTTTTGTCGGCACATTTTTTAGTCCGTCGGCATAAACCGGACGGCCCCCCCCCCCCAAAGGTAAAAGGCTAGTGACGCCCCTGCTTGTCGACACTAGCCTATGCTGAGTGCTGCCGTGTTTGGCTCTTGTCGAGGCAGACCAAACTTCGGCTTATTACTTCCGAGGAGCTCACTGGCCAGAAATACCGGTTATGAACGTTTTCCACTATTCTTAAAGTTTAACTGAAAAGGGCTGAGATACCCGATGAAAAATTTATCTCAAAATAGTAGTACGAAGGTGTACGAAAAAGTAGCACGCAGTACTAACGGATGCTACTACATGCTTCTACATCAAGGCTACCGTGTTACTGCATACTGCTGCATGCTACTGTTAGCAAGACTGGATGCTAATGTGGCAAGAAAGGATGCTACTGGATACTACTACATAAGATTGGACCAGTCTGAGGCACATTAAATGATAGTATTCTTTGCTATTACATAGTATTACATGCGACTTTTTCGTACAACCATACAACTAAGCGCAGGGGCGTCATGACTGGGTGGGAGGGGGGGACGCCCCCCCCCCAATCTTGTCGACCAGTCGGTAAAAAATAACTGAGTAGGCATAAAGACTTTTCGTCAAAACAGTCGGTTTTTATGGCACTTGCCCTTCGGCCAAGTGCCATATAGCGATCGCAATTTCTGTCCGTCCGTCGGTCTGTCGGTCCTGGTTTTGCTAGTTCGGGTACTTCCACATAAGCTAGGACGATGAAACTTGGCATGCATATCAGGGACCCCAAATGATTAAGTTGGAAATAGTCACTTTCCCGATCCGAACATCGTGGGGGGAGCGGAGGAATGGGGAATCCGGAATATTTTGGAATTTATAATTTTCCAACGGGTGATCGGATCTTAATGAAACTTGATATTTGGAAAGAGCTCGTGCCCCAGACGGTCCGATTAAAATCTGAACCGGATCCGGTGACTCTGGGGGGAGGTGGAGGGGGGGGGGGGCGGAAATCTTGGGAAACGCTTGGAGTGGAGGGATTGGGATGAAACTTGGTGGGAAGAATGAGCATGAGATAAGTCATTGACTTAACCGGACCGCATCCGGTCACTATCTGGGATTTGGGGGGGGGGGGGGGGGGTCGGATTTCTACTGATCCCCTGAGTTTTGTACTTCCTGATGTGCTAGGACGATGAAACTTGGCAGACGTGTCAGGGACCCAAACAGTATGACTTGAGAATAGTCGTTTCTCGATCCTATCATCTCGGAGGGGGGTGGAGGGAGGGGGAGTCCGGAAAAGTGAGATATTTGTAACTTACAAACGCGTGATCGGATTTTAATGAAACATATATAGAAAGATTTCGTGTCTCAGATTCCCCATTTTAAATCCGGACCGGATCCGGTGGCAGTGCGAGGAGTTGAAGGGGGGAACCGGAAATCTTGGGAAGGCTTATAGTCGAGTGTTCGAGATGGACCGGAGCAGATTTATTTTTTAGAAATAGTCACTTCCCCGATACGACCATCTGGAGGGGGGAGTGGAGGGCGGGGGAATCCGAAAAAAAATAGGAAGTGAGGAATTTTTAACTTACGAACGGGTGATTGGATCTTGATGAGATATACAATGACCTATTGTCTCGCACGTTTCATTTTCAATTCAGACTGGATCCGGTCACACTGAGGTGAGTTACGTGAGTCCGGGAAAGTAGTCACTAGGCAAAAGGTAGCAATCCCGGTTTTGCTAGTTCGGGCACTTCCAGACAAGCTAGGACGATGAAACTTGGTATATTTTCTGTTTTTTATGGCACTGGCTTTATTTTTTATCCCTGAGGTATGGCAACAATGACGTAGTTTTGCAATTTAGTAAGTTGCATCTTTTAGAATATGGTCCTGAAACGTTTCGGATAGCTTTGTTATAATAAATAGTTCTGTAAGAAAATGTCTCAGGTCTTCATCAGTCCCGATGTCTACGATTGAAAAGGATAAGTTCTACTGTCTGTAAAGCGAATTTAGACCTTACTTCCGATATTCTGTTTTCCTTTAAAACCTGAGGTAGCCTATAGCCATCGATCTTGGAAAACTAATAACAAGGGTAGCAAAAGAAAAGACATGTCCAACAGTGGTATCGAACTGGGGACCTCTTTGCTCTATGCGAGTCGCTAAGTCACTCGACAATGAAGACTTGTTTGTTGTTTCGCAGATGATGTAATATCCTAGGCGCCTTGCGACATTTCTGATCGTCTTGGAGGTTCGTAAGTGATACGTTGACTTGTCTTGGTTCGCTAAAATTGTTGTTGTGCAATTTTAGTCTTGGCCCTCCCATTGCTGAGTAAAGTGAAGTAAGCAGTGTTGACCATTAACGTTGTTGGAAGTAGAAAGTGAACAGTCTTTCATTTACATGTATGATAAAGACAGTGTAGATTCTTGAGATTTCTATATTGTATTGAGAGAAGTTTTGTATCGTAAAAGGTAAGGTTTGTGATTTATAATATCTTTTTACCAGGTGCAGTGAAGTTAAGGTATTTTTCTTGTTGAGGGAGCTAAGGAGATTTTGAGGGGGGGGGGGGGGGGCGGAAATGGCGTGGCACGTTTAGGAATCAAAAGAGTGGATCTAAACTTAAAAGGTAGAAAAGTAATATGGCCTAGGTAATCCGACGCAGTACCGGAAATATTCAGACTCGAGTGAAACTGGATATCCTATTTCTAGGTTCGAACCTAGGGGGGTTGAAAGTGGTATTTTGTGACACTCTCATCTACTTTCTTGCATCACCTACTCGTTACAAGTGTCATATGAGCTCGTAGCTCTTGTTCTGAAAATCAGTTGATTTTTTGTCAGCACAGTCATTCTGAAAATCAGTCGACTTTTTGTTAACTGTCGTTTTTTCTTGAAAACAGTCGATTTTCTGCAAAAACAGTCGGTAAGAATTACCAGCCAGTCGGTAAATGCCTTGCCCCCCCCCCCCAAACATTTTGGCTAGTAACGCCTCTGACTACGCAGGCTACATATTTTTAATCGGGTAGGACAATGTAGTTACCGGTCCCTTATTCACTTAAAGAGGCTCGATGACCGGATGAAAATGCGTTGCTTCGTTGCTCCGCTATTCACGAAAAATCGATTTGGAATTTCCTGTCGGATTGTGGTACCTCTACGCGCTTTTACCGGTGCTGTATGCTTGTTTAGAACGATTTACGAAAAATTAGTATTCAATCAATCAATCAATCAATTTAATTCACGCAGTGAGCCACCTTCCGCGAGCTGATCACTGGCCACTGAAAAGCTGCGTTAGTAATGAGATTCAAATTTTCCGCGTCATAATAGAATTTTCCGTACTGAGGACGGCCGTATATATTCTGGACATCATACTAGAGTAATTAGCGAAAAAAAAAAATCCTTAACACAATTCAAATAATGCAGTGTGTTCAGTTAAATAATACAGAAATAAGTTTGCTTTTCAGTTAAACTTTAACAAAACGAAGGAGGCAGCGCGTTGCTGAAAACAACCGGGCTGGGTTTATAATCTTTGAGAGACCCAGAAGAGTTTCCTTAGAACATCTCAATGTCAGCTGCTGTCTCATTGTTTTGCCGTGTTTGGCTCTTGTCGAGGCAGACCAGTCTTCGGCTTATTGTTTCCGAGGTGCTCACTGGCAAGAAATACCGGTTATGCACGCTTTCCGTTATTCTTAACAGAACGAAGGAGGCAGCGCGTGGCTGAAAGTTTCCTTAGAATATTCAAACATAAACTGTCTCTACCGCGCCAACGGATTTTTAGTGTATTTTGTTAAAAAAAAAAAAAAAACGTGAATCAAAGATGATTTCGTACAGGCCAGGTCATACACGAGTCCCATTGGCATAAACTACGCAGTGGGAGTCGGGTAGGCCTATATGCAGACAAATACCACCACCGTTTCGCCAGACCGGGTGGAACAAAATGCAAATCAACGACGACACTGGCTAATAGTAGTGGTTGGTTATAATAAATTTTTAATAAGTTTTTTTTTATGGGCAAGTAATTTTTTTATTTCTTAACTGAAACGATAGAATTACTTAGTAGCTCTTTTGTCAACAGACGTGCTTTTTCACATTTTTACAAAACTTGATGAAGGAGGTTTTCACTTGGAATTAAATCATCCACTTGTTCAGTGTGAAATTGCCCCAGTACTTGGGATCACAGGATAGCAGTAGCGGTCGGCAGAACACAGCATCTTGAAACTTAGAAACCCACAACACCATAATCCCTTTGGCTAACTTCTACCCCAGGTCATTAACAAGAACGATAAGAATCATCAGAGACAAACATTAAATCCCTGCTAATGCAATAAAGAGGATAGCCCTTTAAGAGCTGGGGTCTAGCCGGCAGTTCCAAGCGCAGGCTCATTTCCAATCAGTGTTATATTCGGAAATCAACTACCTGGTCTGGTCAATTTGGACAGTCGACAGAATCCGCTAATCTTCCTTAAAGGACCTGTCTTACCTATAATACTACGCAACCTATGTCCAGAATTACTCCACATATTTCTAAACCCGTAGACCCCAATTCGTACGGTACATTCTAACCCCTCTAACAAAACCACGCTGATTTTCTCACTTGCCGTGTTTTGCTACCTTCGATATGTGAATCACGCTGTCGACGATTGTCCGCGAGAAGTTTTCTCCATCAGAACAAGACCAAAGGTGTCGATGGGATCCCAAAAATCTAAGATTTGATCCAGACAATTCGGTCTTGTCTTCGCCAGGCTAATCATCAGAGAAAACCGAGTTCAGATATTCTATCTACCTATCTATTTATACCTCTATAAGCCATATCTATTTTGACGATACTCACCGAAACTTCCTGCTTTACTACTGCCAAATTTGCGGTTTCGCCCGAATTCCGAGCGAACTACTAGTCCAGCAAAAAAAAGAAAATTCAGAAACGAAACCGGCGTATCTCCTTATCCCTATAAAGAAATTTTGACTTAAAAAAAAAAAATGCGGGTACAACCGGATTCCGGACTAATTATATTTCCGGGTAAAAAATGATCATCATATACAGACTCAGCGTCTCTTCTTACCCCTAAACCTATCATCTAATCAACTTCAGATAAAGCTTTTGCTTTTAACATAGGCCGGATTGGCCGGATTACAGGCGAACTAGTTGTCCGGCGAGAAAATGGTTTTCACCATCGGGTTCAGCATTTCTTCTTACCCCTAAATCAAACATTTAATCAACTTCAAATGAAACTGTTACTTTTAACCAATTTTCCGGTTTTTGCCGGATTCCGGACGAGCTACTCGTCCAGCGAGAAAATGGTTTTCACCATCGTGCTCAGCATGTCTTTTTACCACTTAATCAAACATTTAATCAACTTCAAATGAAACTTTTACTTTTAACAAACTTTCCGGTTTTTGCCGGATTCCGGACGAACTACTTGTCCGGCGAGAAAATGATTTTCACTATCATGCTCAGCATGTCTTCTTACCCCATAGTCGACTATCACATTAGCTGTTTAAAAATATTTTGTTTGTCCCTTAATCTGAACCCTCTCCCCCACCCCCAAATATAGGGCTACAGAGTCCATCTACGAACTCGACCTTACCCTTGACCCAAAAAATCCTCACACCAATTTTCATCAAAATATCTCATTCCCTACGAGAGTTATCGTGCTTACAGACGGACGGACGGACGGACAAGTTTTGCGATGTCATAGGTATCCCTCCACTTACGTTTTGGGATCCCAAAAACCGGTTGTGTAAATTGTTTATCTGTTTTCGCTATAAGTCAACGGGTCTCGGAAAAGGCTTAAAGGACCTCTCGCACTATTTATTATTCAACTTACACTATTTTAAAATATTTGAATACTTTAAAATTAGGCTGTGTTTTCAACAAATAGCCCACGGTTTTGGCTGTTTTAAGCCTTTTCGAGACCAGTTGACTTACAGCGAAAACAGAGAAAACATTTACGTAAAATTTTTTTCTGATGGAAAAACTTCTCGCAGACAACCGTCGACAGCGTGATACACATCGAAGGTAGCAAATCACGGCATGTGAGGAAATCAGCCTGGTTTTATTAGAGGCGTTAGAATATACCGTATGGGTCTCCGGGTTTAGAAATATATGGAGTGATTATGGGAGTAGGTTGCGTTAGTACCATAGGTAAGACAGGTCCTTTAAAAAAGCCAAAAACCGTGGGTTATATGTTGAAAGAACAGCCAAGTTTTAAAGTATTCAAATATTTTAAAATGCGCTGACGAGTAAATACTGCAAGGGGTCCTTTAAACTTTGCCCTTTGTCGCATCGTTTCTCCCTGGGCTGAGAAAAGCGACATTAGGAGGGTTTTCGCGAGATCTTGGAATCACTTTCCGGCGAGCGAAGCGCATCGCGTAAACTGTGGGAACGCGATTCTTGAACTAACTTTCCACTTCCCCGCTGGACTGATCGCGAAAACGCATGGAAAGCTGATTTTGCATGGATAATATGGTTCGCTTAACGGTTCTTTGATTTTCATAATATGAAAATCCCTCCTAATATATTATATTTGATTTTCATAATATGAAAATCCCTCCTAATATATTATATTCAATCGAAGTCACCTTAATAACGCTTGCCATTTTTCTTTACTTATTGGTGATACTTGCACTGTTTGTTTTCCACATCTCTGAAATTCCCGCCGAAACATTCAACTTTCCGCGAGCTTCCCACTAACCTCGTGGAATCACTTTCCCGGAAAGCTGCTTCGGTTTCCAAAGTGCGAAAACCGGTGTGGAACGTTCGACAACTTTCCGAAGTAGCGCGAAAACCATTGGAAAGTGGTTCCGACTTTGCTTTCCAGCTCGCGAAAACCCTCCTATTATTAAGCTTTTTTTCATGCCGATTTAAGAAATCCAAGTCTTTATCGTTACCTGGTCTCGAAGTTCTGCCAGTTGCTTCGATAAAGCGGACACCAGCGTCTGCGTGTTCGTCAACTGAAGCTGGAGGGTTCGCATCTCGTTTTGCTCTGACTCTTCGCCGTCCGAATCTAGCGACATGGCTCGAAGCCGCGGGAACCATTCCAAATTTTTCTCCTGAAAGAAATGCAAAAAATGAATCTTTTCAACGACTGATCATGAAATGAATCAGCTTGAGCGGCCTGAGCCAGAAGAGGACCCTTGCCAAGAAGGGCCGAAATATAGCTCTGATAAAATGTAGCTGACATATCCGTTTTGCACCGTCAAATATAATGATTTTACAGCCCGCTCCAAGATCAGACTAAATTTTCATTTATTCATTAAAAATCTTGAACACGGCGTTAGCCGTCTAGCTATTATAAGGTACGAACCAAGCTGACCATTCACTGCAAACAAAAATAGAAGAATCGAGATTTTCGTGGTTTTTCTTGATCAGCTAGTTATCCCTCTAAGATGATATGCGAAGGATACATAAAAATTTCAGATATTTGGGTTTCACTTCCGGCACACCATCTTCAGCGAAAAACAAAACTAAATCATAAAATCCACCCCAGTAACAACAGGAAAACGACGCGGAACCAACAAACAATAAAACGACATGTAACTAAAAACCAGAAGAACGATGCGGATTGAACGACATGCACAACAAAGTAAAATAACGAAAAATAAAATGTGCGTGTTCAAAGTGTATATACCCCTTCCGTCACCGTGACCAATTAATTAGACAAAATTAAAAAGACCCTTTTCTCCCTACCTATGGGAAATTTCGTGAATCTGATTAGACTAATTTGTTCTCCTGTTTAAGGGCTACAACACAGAGGCTTCAAATATCGCATTGTAGGACAAATTTTCATGTTAGGAGACCTTGAACATCGACTATGTTGAAAAATCCTGATTCGGAGGAAACGCCTAAAACATATTTTTTTTAAAGAGAAACGGCGGTTGGAAAAATTATAGCGTCAAAATGTGAATCACTGAGAAAAGATAGGTATTTTTTTCTATGCCAAAATCACTTTGGCCATGTGTTTTTTTTTGTTCTGAAATTTTGTCCAGTTAACTGGACTACGCCACTAGGCTCAGACAAATAAACGAAGTATTGCTAAATTTCTTATAAGATCTGATGCCATCTAAAGTGTTGAAGAACGTTGTTTTTATCAGAATATTGTAACAGATGTCACTGCTGCATGCCCTTCTTATTTATAGTCCAGTTAAGTGGACAACGTGACACGCGCTCGGATCTTTCATCCGTGGATCCACACTTTCCTAAAAATGTTCCAGACAACGTTTCGACAGACGAGTAACAACGTTCTGAACAACGTTTCGACAGACGAGTAACAACGTTCTTGACAATGTTTAGACAGACAAGCAAATACGCCTAGACAGAAAGCTTTACAAAAGAGAAAAGCACTGTCCATGGGACTTCAAGCTTTATGTACTCCCCAATTCTGATGGAAGGCCATCAACTGTCGAACAGGAGTCTTTGGGACTTGGATGTGGTGTTGTCATGAAGCTTATGACAGATAGGAATATCACAAAGGAGGGGGATTTCTTCCCTTCAACCCTGAGGCAGAAGGCGTGGAATGGAACTGGCACCGTCCGTGCCAAGCACATAGCTTGATCCCCTGTCAAGTCGGAAAAAGAGATGAAGAAATACGGACGAGGAGCATTGCAAAGGCTTCTGTTAGGTTTAGAGAAGTCAGTTGTTCTTCAGGTAGCTTGGCAAAAGGACAGTTTCTGTGGCTTCGGGCAAGGTTGGCAATCAGGTGAATTCTAGATGCTCGAGTGTGTTCTACAGCTACATTCAAATTTGAAAACCTGAGGTCCCCAGAAGACGCAATGTCAGCATCTGTGGAGTTGATACAATCTCGCATCTTGTGAGACTGTACAGTATCTCGATCCGGTGTCGCAAGTGGCAACTGTGATTTATATATTTGCATGGTTGATCTTGCTGAATCACACACTGCAACTTCTAGCACTGTCCAGGAAAGAGAAAGCGGATCTCGTTGCATGCCGAAAGGAGATTGCCACTGCCCTTTACCAAGGTAACTCGTTTATTCCACGACTAGCAGGTCAGCCTAGGGAGTCGACAATATATGGAGGCATGGAGGATCAACTGACGCCAGGAAGAAACAAGACCAAAGGTTCCGATGTGATCCCAAAAATCTAATATTTGATCCAGACAATTGGGTCTTGTCTTCGCCAGATCCAGTCTTCACCAGGCTAATCATCAGAGAAAACCAAGTTCAGATATACCTCTATAAGCCATGCCGTATCTATTTTGACGATACTGACCGAAACTTCCTGCTTTACTTTTGCCAAATTTCCGGTTTCGTCCGAATTCCGAGCGAACTACTCGTCCAGCAAAAAAAAAGGAAATTCAGAAACGAATCCAGCGGATCTCTTTATCCCTATAAAGAACCTCTAATCAATTTTAAATAAAACTTTGACTGAAGAAAAAATTCCGGTTAAAACCGGATTCCGGACTAATTATATGTCCGGGTAAAAACTGATTGTCATATACAGACTCAGCGTCCCTTCTTACCCCTAAATCTGTCATCTAATCAACTTCAGATAAAACTTTCGCTTTTTAAAAACTTTCCGGTTTTGGCCGGATTCCTGGCGAACTAGTTGTCCGGTGAGAAAATGGTTTTCACCATCGTCTTCAGCATGTCTATCAACTTCCAATGAAACTTTTACTTTTAACCAACTTTCCGGTTTTTGCCAGATTCCGGACGAACTATTTGTCCGGCAAGAAAGTGGTCTTCACCATCGTGTCCAGCATGTCTCCTTACCCCTTAATCGAACATTTAATCAACTTCAGATGAAACTTTTACTTTTACCCAACTTTCCGGTTTTTGCCGGATACCGGACGAACTACTTGTCCGACAAGAAAATTTCACCATCGTACTCAGCATATCTTCAGCCTGTCGAACCTTGTTGCACACCTCTCAAAACCAGCGACGGTTTGAAATTAGATGAAAACCCCATAATCCATTAGCTGTTTAAAAATATTTTGTGTGTCCCATAATATGACCCCCCCCCCCCACCCTCAAATATAGGGATGCAGACCCCATCTTCAAACTTGACCTGTACTTTGACCCAAAGGATCCTCCCACCAAGTTTCATCAAAATATCTCAATCCCCTCGAGAGTTATCGTGCGGACAGACGGGCAGACAGACGGACAACTTTTGCGATGTCATAGGTATCCCTCCACTTACGTTTTGGGATCCCAAAAATAACCCTAAATACGTACTGACGTACGACGTGATGGCTATAACCACTGACCAGTGAAAACGGGCGAAAAGCCACAACAATTTGTAAAAAATACGAAGTTGAGATGTGTTTTAGGGGTCAAGGAACGAGTTGAAAACATTTTCATGTCAGGTCAAGTGACTGAAATGCTATATTCGTATGTTAAGCTGGCCACGTTATCCAGTTAAGCTGGCCACGTTATCCAGTTAACTGGACATCCGTTTTCTTCCACTTAATAAAGGATTCCAAGCAAATCCCTTCAACACTAGCTTACTTATGCCCTAATTAGTAGGTTTCAACGAAAAAATATTTTTTTTCTCGGTTAAAAATAACTGGTGACGGAAGGGGATATGTATAAATCTGTGATTATTTACAATTCTGAGTTCTGCGTATATTTACAATTTGCTGCTTTTGTGTATAATCATCCGCCTGGGATAATATGGTATAATCATCCGCCTGCCTTCTTACCCCTAAATCGAACGTCTAATCAACCTCAAATTAAACTTTGACTTTTAACTAACTTTCCGGTTTGGACCATCGTGTTCAGCATGTCTTTTTATCCTTAAATCGAACATTTAATCAGCTTCAAATGAAACTTTTACTTTTAACCAACTTTCCGGTTTTTGCTGAATTCCGGCCGAACTACTTGTCCGGCAAGAAAATGGTTTTCATCATCGTACTCAGCATGTCTTCTTACCCCATAATCGACTATCACATTTGCTGTTTAAAAATATTTTGTTTGTCCCTTAATTTGAACCCCCTCCCCCACCCTCAAAAATAGGGCTACAGAGCCCATCTTCGAACTTGACTTGTACTTTGACACAAAGAATCCTCCCACCATGTTTCGTCAAAACATCTCAATCCCTTCGAGAGTTATCGTGCGGACAGACGGACAGACAGACGGACAACTGTTGCGATGTCATAGGTATCCTTCCACTTTCGTTCTGGGATCCCAAAAAGAGGTTAAGCTGACTTCACTCTCCCTACTAAACACATTAAAGTTTAACTGAAAGCAAACTTATTTGTTGTCATTTAATTGAATATAATGAATTATGTGGATTCTGCGAAGAGATTCTTTTATTTTCCACTATCTGCTCTAGTTATGACGATCAGAATACCGGCGGACGTCCCCACAGCGTAAATTCTACTATGATGCGGGAAATTTTAATCTCAGCATAAACGCGGCTTTTCAGTGGGCAGTGGTGAGGTTGGTGAAGATTGCTTAGTGCCCGAACAAGAAAAAATCATAAATCTTTCTCGTAAGGCATACAACAAAAATACAAGCGCATAGAGGTACCACACATCACACGGAAATCCCACTATTTGAAAATCGATTATTCACGAATATAGTGGAACAATTAAATAACGCATTTTCAGCGGGTCGTCAAGCCAATTCAAGTGAATAAGTGATGTTAACTAGATTGTCCTATCCCAGCCCTTTCGATTAAACTTTAACTATTGTTTCTAAAACACTACACTTTGCATAAATACCTCTTGAGCCCAAGCTCACTGGGAAACACATATTAAAACAAAGGCTAAAAACGTAAAGTCATCTGGAAAAAATGAATAATTGCTTCATTTCTTCCTGTCCAGCAACAGTCTGACGATGACCCTTGTCTAGAAGGGCCGGAATATCGCTGTCAAACATCGTAGCTGACTTTTCGTCTTTAGCCATTGTTTTAATACGCTACTCATTGCACGTCTACAAACAGTGAACACACTAAAAAGGATACACGTACGCGCGTGCCAACGATGTTTCGACAAGGTGTCGCTTAAGCGAAAGTCTATTTTCCTCGGGTTGACCGTTCCACTACTGGTATGCGCGATAGTAGAAGGAATGAAGGAATCACCGAAGTACGGAACTTAATCGCCAATACATGCCGCCGACAAGTATCCATCTTAGCTGAAAAAACAAGGCCAAAGGTGTCGATGGGTCTTGTCTTGGGAATTGGGTCTTGTCTTCGCCAGGCTAATCATCAGAGAAAACCAAGTTCAGATATACCTCTATAAGCCATATCTATTTTGACGACATTGACCGAAACTTCCTGGCAAGAACAAGTTATTCTTGACCCCGAAACATACAAAAGGATTTTCACATCGGTGTTCAGCAAGCTTTCTTACCCTAAATCGAACATCTAATCAACCTCAAATAAAACTTTTACTTTTAACAAACTTTCTAGTTTGGGCCGGATTCCGGGTGAACTACTTTTCCGGGAACAAAATAAAGCTCAAAAACGAATTCACCGCATCTCCTTACCCCTATATCCAACATCTAATCAACTTCAAACAAAAATGAGCTTATACCAAATTTCCGGTTCCAGCCGGATTCCGGACGAACTATATAGCCGGCTAAAAAATTATTGTCGTCCACGGATTCAGCATCTCTTCGTGCCCCTAAGTCTGACATCTAATCAACTACAAATACAACTTTTGCTTTTTACAAATTTTGAACGGTAAGAAGACATGCTGAACACGATGGTGAAAGCCATTTTCTCACCGGACAACTAGTTCGCCAGGAATCTGGCCAAAACCGGAGAGTTTGTTAAAAGCGAAAGTTTTATCTGAAGTTGATTAGATGACAGATTTAGGGGTAAGAAGAGACGCTGAGTCTGTATATGACAAGCTTTTTTTTACCCGTACATATAGTTAGTCCGGAATCCGGTTGTAACCGGAATTTTTTTAAGTCAAAGTTTTATTTAACGTTGATTAGATGTTATTTACAGGGATAAAGAGATCCGCTGGATTCGTTTCTGAATTTTCATTTTTTTGCTGGATAGTAGTTCGCTCGGAATTCGGGCGAAACCGGAAATTTGGCAGAAGTAAAGCAGGAAGTTTCGTTCAGTATAGTCAAAATAGATATGGCTTATAGAGGTGTATCTGAACATGGTTTTCTGGGATGATTAGTCTGGCGAAGACAAGACCCAATTGTCTTGATCAATTATTAGATTTTTGGGATCCCATCGAAACCTTTGGTCTTGTTTCTATTGACAATTAAATAAGTAAATATAACTTACGTTCACCATGCCGTGGACGTAGCTCTCGGGTCCGGTAAACTCGGTGGGATCCTTGACCTTGATGAGAACGATGAAGTACAGGTAGTGCCACATATTGTGCTCATGGAGAAAATGTTCCTCAAAACTCACGGCCTTGTTGTCAAATGCAGAGCGATTCAAACCTGGGAAAATAAGATCCGATCAGGTCTGGCACTTCTATTTGACTAATCACGAAAGGAAAGCAAATTTTTTTTTGGACATTTATGAACAGCAGCACTACCGTCCAGCAGAGCTGATGGACTCGGACTCTGGACGGTCTGAAACGGTCTCAAGACGCCTTTTTCTAGGACTCGGACTCGTCTCGGACTCGACTTCCACGGAGCTGTCCGTCCGCTAGAGCTGTGGACTCGGACTCCGACTTATCTCGAGACGCCTTGTTCAAGGACTCGTGCTCATGGAGAAAATGTTCCTCAAAACTCACGGCCTTGTTGTCAAATGCAGAGCGATTCAAACCTGGGAAAATAAGATCCGATCAGGTCTGGCCTAATTTGACTAATCACGAAAGGAAAGCAAATTTTTTTTTGGACATTTATGAACAGCAGCACTACCGTCCAGCAGAGCCGTTGGACTCGGACTCTGGACGGTCTGAAACGGTCTCAAGACGCCTTTTTCTAGGACTCGGACTCGTCTCGGACTCGACTTTCACGGAGCTGTCCGTCCGCTAGAGCTGTGGACTCGGACTCCGACTTATCTCGAGACGCCTTGTTCAAGGACTCGTGCTCATGGAGAAAATGTTCCTCAAAACTCACGGCCTTGTTGTCAAATGCAGAGCGATTCAAACCTGGGAAAATAAGATCCGATCAGGTCTGGCCTAATTTGACTAATCACGAAAGGAAAGCAAATTTTTTTTTGGACATTTATGAACAGCAGCACTACCGTCCAGCAGAGCCGTTGGACTCGGACTCTGGACGGTCTGAAACGGTCTCAAGACGCCTTTTTCTAGGACTCGGACTCGTCTCGGACTCGACTTTCACGGAGCTGTCCGTCCGCTAGAGCTGTGGACTCAGACTCCGACTTATCTCGAGACGCCTTGTTCAAGGACTCGTGCTCATGGAGAAAATGTTCCTCAAAACTCACGGCCTTGTTGTCAAATGCAGAGCGATTCAAACCTGGGAAAATAAGATCCGATCAGGTCTGGCACTTCTATTTGACTAATCACGAAAAGAAAGCAAATTTTTTGTTTGGACATTGATGAACAGCAGCACTACCGTCCAGCAGAGCTGATGGACTCGGACGATGAAGTACAGGTAGTGCCACATATTGTGCTCATGGAGAAAATGTTCCTCAAAACTCACGGCCTTGTTGTCAAATGCAGAGCGATTCAAACCTGGGAAAATAAGATCCGATCAGGTCTGGCACTTCTATTTGACTAATCACGAAAGGAAAGCAAATTTTTTTTTGGACATTTATGAACAGCAGCACTACCGTCCAGCAGAGCTGATGGACTCGGACTCTGGACGGTCTGAAACGGTCTCAAGACGCCTTTTTCTAGGACTCGGACTCGTTTCGGACTCGACTTCCACGGAGCTGTCCGTCCGCTAGAGCTGTGGACTCGGACTCCGACTTATCTCGAGACGCCTTGTTCAAGGACTCGTGCTCATGGAGAAAATGTTCCTCAAAACTCACGGCCTTGTTGTCAAATGCAGAGCGATTCAAACCTGGGAAAATAAGATCCGATCAGGTCTGGCCTAATTTGACTAATCACGAAAGGAAAGCAAATTTTTTTTTGGACATTTATGAACAGCAGCACTACCGTCCAGCAGAGCCGTTGGACTCGGACTCTGGACGGTCTGAAACGGTCTCAAGACGCCTTTTTCTAGGACTCGGACTCGTCTCGGACTCGACTTTCACGGAGCTGTCCGTCCGCTAGAGCTGTGGACACGGACTCCGACTTATCTCGAGACGCCTTGTTCAAGGACTCGTGCTCATGGAGAAAATGTTCCTCAAAACTCACGGCCTTGTTGTCAAATGCAGAGCGATTCAAACCTGGGAAAATAAGATCCGATCAGGTCTGGCACTTCTATTTGACTAATCACGAAAAGAAAGCAAATTTTTTGTTTGGACATTGATGAACAGCAGCACTACCGTCCAGCAGAGCTGATGGACTCGGACTCTGGACTCGTCTCGAAACGGTCTCGAGGGGCCTTTTTCAAGGACTCGGACTCGTCTCAGACTCGACTTTCATGGAGCTGTCCGTCCGCTAGAGCTGTGGACTCAGACTCCGACTTATCTCGAGACGCCTTCTTCAAGGACTCGGACTTGTCTCGGACTCGGATTTGCTGGACTCGCAGCTGCTCTGCCGTCCAGTCTAGTCTCTATCTTCCTTTCAAATTCGCTCTCGTCCATTCGCTGTATAACTCAGCTCAATCGTTACAACCGCACTGTCAGAAGTTTCCTGGCAGGTAACACAAGGATGCGCAGTTACAACAGATAGCACTTGGGATGTTATCTAGGTTTCAGCACTAGCCTTGACAGGCCAAGCTGGCGGTGCTGATATCCGATTCTCGGCCCTCAGCCAGGAAGTGCCCCCCCCAATGGGGGGTTGGGGGCCAGCCATCCTGTGCTTTCACACACCCTTCCTGTCACCTTCCCCGGATTTCTCCAGGCACCCATTTGAAGCTGGGTGGACTTTGGCTTGTCTTACAGGGTTATGCCACTAATCCACGTCCCAAACCAAACAGTAGGCACTACCGAGACTCGAACAGGCGACCCTTCACTTGCGAGCCCGGCGCGCTAACCACTCGGCCACGGACGGACATTGTGATGTTTTCTGTTGTGATTTTGCGAACGTTACGCATTGAAGGTTATGCATTACCATTAACAAGCATTGCCAGGAACAGCCGAAACAGCATCTCCTGAATTTTCTGATATTATGACGACAAATAAAACAATCAGCAGATTTTTTGCAGCTTTTTTCGGCTGTTCTCAAAGCTTCAATGCGTAACGTTTAAAGAACATAACAACTTTCATCCCAAGTGTTATCTGTTGCGCATCCTTATGTTATCCGTTATGAAACTTCTGACAGTGCACTAACCTTGCAAAGATGAATACCAGTCACGCAAACCATTCACAGGCACCGTTTGTCAACATGTTCGGTCAAGGTTATCAACAATATCGATAGCGCTGTAGTGTTTGTGTGTGCAGTACATTAGTATTAGGACTTTCAGAAATCCTGCTTGTCTAAACGTCTTTTAGGTCAGAAATGTCGATGGCCCGAGTTGGCTTAGGTAGTAGAGTAGATTCGGTAGTAGACTTAGCTAGTGGAGTAGATTCGCAGTAGACTTAGGTAGTAGAGTAGATTCGGGCAGTAGGCTTAGGTAGTAGAGTAGATTCGGCAGTAGACTTAGATAGGAGACTTGGGTAGTAGAGTAGATTCGCAGTAGACTTAGAGTAGAGTAACTTCGGGCAGTAGACTTAGGTAGTAGAGTAGATTCGGTAGTAGAGTACACTCGGTTCTTCCGCTGTCCCTATCCCTGGAAAGAGTCCCGGTCATGACCATCCTTTCCACTCCCGAATTCCACTGAAGAACTGTATTTAAGTGACAGTTTAATTTTTTCTTTTCCTCTGGGAATTCCCCCGACTCCGAATTCTCTCAGGTTACAGTTCGGGCAGATTACAGGCTTTGCGCGGTCACGGACTGCAGTTCCTAAATAGCAGAATTTTCAGCGCCACCATCAAATCCGTAAGAAAAATATTTATATTAAAATATTTATATTATAAAAATACTTATATTTTTCTTGGATTACCAGCGTTACGCGTTTAATTAGTTGCGTTTTTGCTGATACCATGGTATCTGCTACCACGGTAACTGAATCTGCAATTAGTCGTTTTTGCAGTTATCGTGGTATCTGATACGCGGTGCTCTGCAAAAACGACTATTGCCGAAATCGCACTTTTAGAAGTCATCCCAAAAGAAAAACAGATATCCAGTTACATCACTAAGTGCTAAACTTCTTTCTCACCAATCTGACAAAATTTGATGAAAGTGAGGGGACTCTTCAGATACCACGACCAGTTACCACGGTCGGACCGTAGTATCTGAATATCTATACCACTATAACTGGCCAGATACCACGATAACTGCAAAAACGCCTTTTGACCGTGGTACCAGATACCACAATAACTGCAAAAACGACTTTAGACCGTGGTATCAGATACCATGGTATCTGCAAAAACGCAACTACTGAATCTGCAGATAATGAATACATCCTTGCGCTTTGTTCTCCTTGGCTCCGACTGTCTGCCAATTTGGCAGAAGCTGTAACAGCCTGGTTAGGTATTTTGCTTTTTGTTGCCGCGCTCGTTTTTTTCTGTCTTCTTTTTTCCCCTGTTTTCTTTGTTTTTGTTTGTGATATGGTAATTTTTTGGTTGATTGATTGATTAGCTTTATATTAGAAAATCTATACCACGGAGGTTTAATAGTTTTTCTGCACCATTACACTTAGCAACACTATAAGGATATTTGGCTTGATGCCCACAGCGCTTCCCAAAGGACTAGTTTATGAAAGTCCCCCACTGTCTCATTGTCAACGCTTCTAGCGGGCATGAAATCTATAGTAGAAAACCTGCATTCTGCTTCCCGAGCACTGAAAGATTTTTTTGTATTTATGTACGTGGGGGAAGGTGTTGTATATGTTATTATGAACACCACCTAGCTGTGTAAATTAGTATTATGGTCTGCCACCTAGCGGGGATCGTTTTGTGTCTCTAGTTATCATCATTGTCATCAGTGGAGTTGAAGGATGAATATTTTGTTTCAGCTAGTTTCCAAATAAAACTCTATTTTGTATTATCTGTTTTAACCGCGTGATCGGACACAACATTGTTGGAGTAGAAGGCGAAAGCTATTGGGTTCTGCTCACTACCTTATGGATTATAACGAAAATCTTCGTCAAATTCGTTCAGTTTTCTTTCGGTTTTCCAAATATTTGCTACGCTCCCCCCCCCCCCCCCCCCCCTGGACAAGGACCAGCCATCTAAAAAAAACACAACAAAACTACCTTATGGATCCATGTTTTAATATCTCTTGTCACGAGTGTTGATCTCGTATATCTAGTCTGCTAGATTATACCGGGTTTGGAATTTTTCTACGAGTGTTTGGAATATAATCCCAAGTAAACTCCGTGAAGCCCCGCACCTTGCACTCTCTTTTCTTTCTTTTTTTTTCTTTTTCTTTAGTATTTGTTTTAGTAATTAGAAATGTAGTGTTAGTAGTAGTATTTATTTCACTAGTAATAGTATTTATTTTTCATTGGTAAAGAGATGTGATTTTTTTTTTTCGCCTGTTATTTAACAAGTCCCGCGGTACTTTCCCTGCGGGTGATGCAGGTTATGTGGTATGTATTTGTTTGTAATAAACGTAATCTAATCTAATCTGATCTTTTCTCTCTCAAATTTGAGCCGTTTTAACACCGGGAATCGCGGAACTTGACAGGCGTGACGGATACCGCCTTTTTTCGATATCTTAGCTTCGGCACCTTTAAGTTGGATCCACGGTACTCTGCTTTTGTGATGAATACACGCCGAAAAAGCGCAACGTCTTACCGCATATAAAACAGGTATTCTTCAGGACTTCCTCCTTCATTTGTTTTTCCGAACGAAGGTCGGCGAACGTGTCGATGATAACACCAAAGATCAAGTTCAGCACGATAATGATGACGATGAAATAGAAGAGGAGATCGTAAACAACACGAGCGACGAAAGATGGCTCCTATAAAAGAATTATCATGAGAACATAATGGTTATTATATATTGCTGGATAGGCAAAACCTCCCCGAAATTCACAACTGGGCTCTTCGAGAAATATGATGATGGTGATGACGAAATTTTATTTACGCACTTAAGAAGAGGGAAATCGCGCAGTACAGACAAATAAAAGGAAAAAATACACCTAGATTTCAATAACGTAGTAAATGCCTAAGATAAAAAAATAAACATTAAAAAGAGAAGGGGCTAAAAATCTTTTTCCTAGATGGAATGCGGAGAAATTGCCATGGGGAGAAACGTGAAGGTCTTGGGCAATATTGAAGATAACTTTGCACAAGGGTCAGAGGTAAAAAAAAATGCAGTTACACGGGAATTCCTATAACGTCGAGGAAGGTACAAGAGAAATTTACAATATTTGAAATAATAAGTCCTGATACATTTTAAATCTTTTCGTCTCAGAATACCACAAATTCCGGAAAGGTTGCAGACAGAGAGAGAACAAAAAGAAGAGCTGTCAGCTCATATGGCACTTGCATGGGTTAAGATGATTTAGTTGATCAAAAGTAAGTTTCGACTTTGCGGTTGAGATGCGCACTCTGTAAGCAAAGCCCTTGAGGCAAAAATGCTAATGGGCTGATGGGCATCATGAAAATGCATATATTGCTTAAAAGTATTTTTTTTCTTTGCGGTCAAGATTGGTACTTTAAGGAATAATCGGATTTGGGAAGTAGCAATTTCTAAGCAAATGTTGTTGAGTCTCCAATATTCCAGCGAAATTTCATCGTCCTAGCACATCTGGAAGTACCTTAACGCGCGATCACCGGAATCCCAGACCCCCTCCCCCTCCTCCAGCTCCACCCACAATGCCCGGAGCCAATCCGGTTCTGTAAATGATTAATCCAGAGTATCTGTTTGTCATTCCCACGAAGTTCGATCCAGATCACACCAGTCTAAGCGGGTCAAGTATTTTCCGCCCTCCCTCCAATAATTGCCGGATTCGGTCCGGAAATGAAAAAGATCACCAGAGAAAAATGTCCTCTGTTTAATTATTAAATTTCACTCGAATCCGATCACCCGTTCCAAAGTTACGCATGACTCAATATTCCGGATTGCCCCCCCCCCCCCCAAGATTATCATATCGAGGATTTTTTTTATTCCAAGTCAGTTTGACCGGGTCCCTGATATGCCTTCCAAGTTTCGTCGTGAAAATCCCCCCAAAAACGGAATTCCGGGAAACCCCCTCCTCCCCCCCCCCCTCAAGAGTCCGGATCCAGTCAAATTATGTAAAAGATTTGCATGGACCAGATGTTTGTTCTTCCCATCAAGTTTCACTTCGATACCATCATTCTAACCGTTTCTCGAGATTTCCGGCCATCCCCCCCCCCCAGCTCCCCCACGGTGCCCGTAGCCAATCCGATTCAGTAAATGACTTACCTAGAGTAGAGTGTTTGTTCTTCCCACAAAGTTCCATCCCGATCCCTCCATTCTAAACGGGTCACGTATTTCCCCCCCCCCCCCCAATAGTTGCCGGATCCGGTCTGGATATGAAAAAGATCATCGGAGAAATGTCCTCTGTTCAATTCTTCAATTTCACTCGAATCCGATCACCCATTCCAAAATTACGCATGACTGAAAATTTCGGATTCCCCTCCCTCCACTCCCCCGCCATTATCAGATCGACACAATTTTTATTTTGAAGTCAGTTTGATCGGGTCCCTGATATGCCTGCTAAGTTTCATAGTGAAAATCCCCAAACCACCATCACCGGAATTCCGGGAAACCCCCTCCCCCACCCATAAGTGTCCGGATCCAGTACAATTGTCTAAAGGACTTATCTAGAGCAGATGCTTGTTCTTCCCAGCAAGTTTCACTCCGATCCCTCCATTCTAACCGTTTCTTGAAATTTCTGGTCTCCCCCCTGGCCACCGAATCCGGTCAAGACTTTAAACGGGACATTACAGATATATAATTATATTCAGTTATGAAGTTTCATTACAATCCGATCACCCGTTCGAAAGTTACACACTTCTCAATTTCCCGGATTCCCCTGCCCTCCAATCCCCCCAAAAATGGTCGGATCATAAAACTGATTATTTCTAAGTTTGTTTGGTCGGGTCTCTGATATGCCTGCCAAGTTTCATGGTCCTAGCACAACTGGAAGTACCCTAACTCGAAAAAGTGTGACAGAATGACCTAAATTTTCAAGTTTCCAGCGCCCCCACTTCCCCGCATATGGTCGGATCGGGAAACTGATTGTTTCCAGGCTAGTTTGGTCGGGTCCCTGATATTCCTGCCAAGTTTCATTGTCCTAGCTCATCTGGAAGTACCCTAGCTCGAAAAAGTGTGACAAAATGCCCTAAATTTTCAAGTTTCCAGCGCCCCCACTCCCCCGCATATGGTCGGATCGGGAAACTTATTATTTCCAGGTACTTTGGTCAGGTCCCTGATATTCCTGCCAAGTTTCATATCTGGAAGTACCCTAACTCGAAAAAGTGTGACAAAATGCCCTAAATTTTCAAGTTTCCAGCGCCCCGCACTCCCCCGCATATGGTCGGATCGAAAAACTGATTATTTCCAGGTTAGTTTGGTCGAGTCCTTGATATGCCTGCCAAGTTTCATTGTCCTAGCACATCTGCAAGTACCCTAACTCGGAAAAGTGTGACAAAAAACTCGGACCGACCGACAGACCGACATACGGAATTGTGATCGGTATATGGCACTTGAGCCAGAGGCTGCAAGTGCCATAATAATATAAACCACCAAGGGCTTTTCTGTTATACCTTCCTCTATTTGGAACTATTTTTCTATATCCGACACGAATGGAATCGTGAACAGCCGAAACAGCGTTATTATATAATAACAATGTTGATTTCCTGAATAGCTCATATAATTACTCGCTAGCATAAATTATTAACACGGCTAAAACTTAATAATCACTTCTCAATAATTACCTTAAAATATTTATATGTATATACAATTAATAACGAATATCACAGTTCAGAATTAAAATAATTTACGAAATATGGTACAAATGACGAAAGATACCGGTCATTAGAGTGGATATCGGGGCGAACAAGTCTGGTACAATTACGGGTTGCAGCGCGGAGCCTTGTTTCAGGTCGAGTCTGGTTTGGTGCTTCGTGATCCGGCCGGAGAGATCTATGAAGAACAGGAACAAGCGGGTCGCTGTCACTACCGCAACACGTCAGTTCGCATAAACGTCAGTTCGCATAAACCAAAAATCCGACAGTTCGCCCACACGTCAGTTGCGCTACACGTCAGTTCCGCTACACGTCAGTAGACCAACACGTCAGTTGATCAACACGTCAGTAGACCAACACGTCAGTTGACCAACAAGTCAGTAGACCAACACGTCAGTAGACCTACACGTCAGTAGACCTATACGTCAGTTCACCTAATCCTAAAATCCGACAGTTCATCTACACGTCAGTTCTACTACACGTCAGTTCCGCTACACGTGAGTTCGCCTACCGTCAGTTGACTTAAACGTCAGTTGACATAAACGTCAGTTGGCATAAACGTCAGTTGACATAAACGTCAGTTGATATAAACGTCAGTTCGCCTACATAATCCGTCACTCCGCCTAAAGATTCATATCGGGCTATTGTTCAAAGCCGACTAGGGCACCAAAAGCAATTAAGCAGAGGGAGGAAAACACAGGGGATTAGTAAAAGGAAGCCGACATTTGCGCATATAAAATTAGTCCAGAATGGCCGGGAGCTCGCAATCAGACGCGGCAGGTAAAGTCACTAAAGAAAGAACAGATGCAAAGTAATCCCATCAGTACAAGCTGTTGCGAAGGTTTTTGCCGGGGCTAGTCATACGGAAACTGAAAAATGTAAGGTGAAACGTATAATTAAACGCATTTAAGGGCTTAACAACCATCCCAAGGGGAAGGACCAAAAAGTGCCAGTGAATCTCAATCTTTGTCGAAAGGGTACCGGAAACAGTGAGGGACGAATTACTTCTCTCTTGGCCGGTGCTCCCACTAGATCCTCTTAAAACAAGAGCTACGAGCTAATATGGCACTTGTTACGAATAGGTGGTGTGAGAAACGAGAAAAAAACTCTTTAGCGTTTTTTCCGGATATTCCGCTAACCCTCCTCACCTTGCTCGGATCCGGTCCGGACCCTAAAATATTTCATGTAAGGCATACGATCTCTCTACTTCCCAAGTTTCATTCAAATCACTCCACTCGTTTAACCCCTATGCGAGCCACAACATTTCCGGGGCTCCCTCCCCAAGTCCCCCACTGTGGCCGAATACGACTTGGACGCATAAACTTCGCATCTTTAACATCTTTTCCCGTCCATCAAGTTTAGCTCGAATCGGAGCATATCTGCAAATTCCCAGTTCCAGCTTCATCCTCCTCCTATCTTGGTCGGATCCGGTTCGGACGCCAAATGACAAATCTAGTCCGCATAAACTTGGTACTGCATGTCCAAGCTTGCATTCCATTCGGCTCATACGTTTAGTTTTTGTGCATGTCACAAAGTTTCCGCCCCCCCCCAACCATGGCCGCATGAGGTTCGGACACATTCTTTGCAAATCTAGGTTCGTATCACCCATAAAGTTTCAATTGAATCGGACCATCCGTTCGCAACCGACGGAAGTCATTTCCGGATTCCCCCTCCCTCAACTCCCCGAAAAATGGACCGAAGTCTTCCTAGAGCATTACTTCGTGTTCTTAAAGCACAACTCTTACTAGAAATGATTTTTTTTCCTATGAAGTGGACCAGAAAAGAATATTTTCGAATGTACTCTTACTTTCCACCTGAAATTAGCGATTTTCTTGTTAGCGCTTGTCGACTATGTCCAGCCTTCCTGGCCTCCGACGCGGCGGCTGGGCGCAAAACATTTGAAAACTGATCCCGCCGTGGTTAAAAAGTGTGAAAACTAAGCAAATAAAAAAGCAAGAAACAAGAGCTTCTCAGATCCTTATGTGTGAAAGAGTTGTCAGCAGAGGTTGAAGATCCCGGCAAACGTTTCGTTGTGGTCCGGTCAAAACTCGGCAAGCCCAAAGAAGCGCTAAATTTCGTAGACACAAAACGAAACAATGGAGAAAGGTGGGATTTTAGAAGCTTATAATTCTGTATGGGAGCTAGGTATATTACAAAAGGCAGAATAAGCAAGAGGGGTGCTTTAAGACAATTTGGAATGGGTGATCGCGAACTCGCGATCACCGGAATTCCGGGACTCCCCCCCCCCTCCAACTCCCTCCAAAGAGCCCTGATATGATCTGGTTCTGTCAAGAAGGTATCTAATGCTTATGCTTGTTCTTCCCTTTATTGTGTAAAATTGATGAACATTCTGGCAACAGATGTGTAAGAAGGATCGCTAGGTCATGTCAGACAACATCACAAGGAAATTCTTAGCTTTCTATTTCACCGAATCCCTGAAGCTTAGAGCCCACCTGAATGAAGTACTATCTATCATATAGTTTTGTGAGTCGAGGAAGACGAAAATACAGAAGCTGGGATAGATAAAACAAAGTTAGCGGCGATAGGCCTCAGCTACAAGTGTAATCCACACGGGATGGCGGAAAGAAACCTCTTGGGACTTACGCGGTCGCGAATCATAGTAATATGTAAGCCCTTTTCGAGACTGTAACCTCAAAGCCGATTAAAATGTGGTGCATGGATTATGCGTAGAGGGTTCATGTACCAGAAACTCGCCGAAGTACCATTCGTCGCATTGACACCAGCATCTAGTCAGTCCTCAGCCTTTACTACGTCCTCGTCGGCTGCCTACTCAACCTCTTCAGTATTGACTCCGTCCATAGTGTCTGGTATCTCATTAGCATCAGTTCCTTCTTCAGTGTCGATCTTGTCCTTGGCGTCAACTACCCTCTCATCGTCGAATCATTCTTTCATTTGCGGGCATAGACTATGCGCTGGATGTGCCGATGCCCTTCAAAGACGTAGGTCTGAAACCCACTCTGCCGGGCCACACTTGATCGGCAGAAACCCTTTTTGCACCTATAGTAATTAGTGCGTATCCTTAATTCCTCCGTTCTTTGAAGATGATTGTGTTCCGTGTCTTTATTTTCCATGTTCATAAATTTCTAGTCATCAATTGTCCATATAAATATATTTGAAAATTTGTATTCGTTTGCTATTTGGAAATGTGGAGTACTCATACCTGACTATAAATAATCGAAGCATTTTTCAGTATATTATTGTGTTTTAGTTGCCCAGCAATTAGTATTTTTCTCTTGAAGTTGTAAACTAGCTCTCTTCAAAATATATTTATCAGAACCGAGTGTCTTCATTCACTTCCCTGGTGCCTTCCAACCATCTTCTTTCTTTCGTAACGCAAATCAAAACTATCAGATCTGACGAGAGACTCCTGACTTAATTTTTGCCCTCATTGAAATGGAAATTGTCGGCTCCTCTTATCAATCCCCTGGGCGAGCTTCCGTAATTATCCCATCGAGAACAATCTGTGAGCGAACTGTCGGAAAATTTCAGTGAACTGATGTTTATGCGAACTGACGTTTATGCCAACTGACGTTTTTGCCAACTGACGTTTATGCCAACTGACGTTTATGTCTACTGACGTTTTTGCCAACTGACACTTTTGTGAAGTGACGGTAGGCGAACTGACGGTTGACGTACTGACGTGTAGTTGAACTGTCGGATTTTAGGATTAGGTGAACTGACGTATAGGTCTACTGACGTGTTGGGCTACTGACGTGTTGGTCAACTGACGTGTTGGTCAACTGACGTGTTGGTCTACTGACGTGTTGATCTACTGACGTGTTGGTCAACTGACGTGTTGGTCTACTGACGGATTTTTGAGTGTCAACTGACGTGTAGGCGAACTGTCGGAAAATGTTGGCGTACTGACGGAATTCTGTGGCGAACTGACGTTTATGTCAACTGACGTGTTGCGGTACTGACGGGACCCCGAACAAGCTTTTAGGTCCAAAATCGAATATTGACATATTGGCGACAGTCGACTGACTGTGGGTGTGGGCAGTAGCTACAACAGACGAGCTCTAGATGGCTCTAGTCGCTTTTGTCCTATGTGCGGATAAAGGGAAAAGGTAGGAGGGGGAAGTCTCTACGAAGGTAAAAAAGAATCCAACTAGTAGTGGACAGAGACAGCCGTTGCCAAAATTTTTTATGCCAAACATTGCCGAAATTCGGAATAACCTGATCATTTAGATATAGAAGTTGCGTTTTTGCTGATACCATGGTATCTGTTACCACGGTAACTGGATTTGCAATTAGTCGTTTCTGCAGTTACCGTGGTATCTGATATACGGTTACTCTGCAAAAACGAGTTGCCGAAATTGCGCTTTTCGAAGTCATCCCAAAAGAAAAACTGATATTCAGTCACATCACTAAGTGCCAAACTTCTTTCCCACCAATTTGACTAAAAATGATGAAAGTGAGATGACTTTTTCAGATACCACGATCAGTTACCACGGTGGGACCGTGATATCAGATACCATGATAACTGTAAAAACGACTTTAGACCGTGGTATCAGATACCATGGTATCTGAAAAAACGCAACTATAGTTAGCGAGTTTGTTTTACAAATCGACTTTCGTGGTTACACAGCCAAATTTGCGATTATCGTCAAGATACATGTTTGAAATATATATGTCAATACACTTAAAAATCAATAATGCTTCTTTAAAAAGTTTAACGAATTCTGAAGTAAAACTTTGTGTGTATCTGACGTGTTTTGTAGGTATGGGACAGAGTTTGGGTGCCCCACAACTTGGAAGGGAGGATTTGGGAGTGGAGAGAGCGAGATACCATGGCTGAACCGAAGTCAGTGCTCAGCTCCTTTCTGCGTAAGCTCCTTAAGCTTCAATCAATCAATCAATCAGTGTTTATTCTTCAAAACATTCCTTACGGTATTAAGAAAAAACAAAATTCTCTCGTCAAACGTAACTAGACCTACGTTGCCTGGACAACGTGAAGTGTTGCAGCAATCTTTGTTCGGCTTCGCCGACAAAAGTGTTGCGAGAGCAACACTTTGGTTTTGTTTCTTCGCTATCGGTCCACTTGAAAGCAGGAACATGGTTTGATGAACGAAAGCTTGGCAAAGACTTAGTTCTAAGTTACAGAGACTAATTTTCTTACCCTCAGATTTAAAGAGATCAAATAAAATGTGCACCAATTTTCACTAGTTTCTAGCCCCTCATGAACAACTCCTACTTACAAGTCCATCTCCACGTGATAGACATAGTACCAAATTTTTCTCAATTCAAATACGCCACAAACAAATACAAGGATTAATAGGTACACCAACTAGTGATAGTTACAAGCCCCTCATCGCCCAAGATGATTATGGTCTAACAGTCGATTTTTGCTTACAAGTAAAAACAATAAAAGAATATCGGAAGTAGGGACTAAATTAACTTAGCAGCCAATTGAACTTTATCCTTTTCAATCGCAGACATCGTGACTTTTGGATACTTGGAACATTATCTTATATAAACTAGTTGGTAATATAAATCTGTCCGAAGCTTTTCAGGATCAAAATACCATTGATGCCACTCTGCTAATTATTTCGAAACTATATCGTTGTATTACATTATCATTTATATTACCTTAAATTACCTTAAATTGCACTTGCAAGCAATAAGGATGTTGTATCCCGATGAGTAGCTTGCGGATGACGATGGTGCTATGATCTGGTTGCTGCTTCCGGTGCGCACCAGTCCTTTTTCCAGGGCTGTCCGCGCCAGTCCTCGTCGAGTCGCTTTTTGAAACCTTCGGGTGTTTCGCTGGTGACAGTTGGTTCGGACAAGCTGTTCCATAGAGGAACAGCTCGGTTACTGAAGAAGTGCTGGCGAACACGAGAGGTGTTGGACCTTCTGGACAGTTTCCGGGAGTGGCCCCTAGTCCGTGAGTGGTTGTCGGGGGCGAAGAGGGAGGGGAGACAATTAGAGTTGAGGATTCTGTAGACTAGTAGCATGTCCCCTCTCTTCCGCCGGTAAGTAAGTGTCGGGATCTTCAGTTTCTGCAGCCGTTGTTCGTAAGGTAGTGCTCTAAGGCCTTGGATGGATTTTGTTGCTCGCCTCTGGACACCTTCGATTAGTTTCTTGTCTTGTTTGTAATAGGGTGAGGCGAGGGCATTGCCGCTCTCCAGCTTGGGCCTGACCAGAGCTTTGTAAAGCTTCAGCATGACAGTTGGTTTGCGGGATGCGACTGATCGTTTTATCATCCCTAGGGCCTGATTGGCGCTAGCCACTACCTTTTTGGTGTGAGCGTGGAATTTTAGTTTGTCGTCCACAATAACTCCGAGGATATCCGTTGCGTTAACACTTAATTCTATGTTACAGTGGACAGTCGTAGACCATCACCGTAGAACATTGTAGCATCTCATGAAAATGACAATGCTATACCAGCTGATTTTTGAACGATGACATGAACCAAACTTTTCTTATCATCGAAACACCGGGAACAAAATAGGTGAACAATCTAGGAAAAGTCGAAAACCCCTCACCGCTGAAGATAATTATGGTTTAACAGCCGATTGTTACTTGCAAGTCCCTGAAATGTCTAACAATTGGGTTCCGCCTATTCTTTGTTTGAGTGTGTACCCTACCACTAAAGTTGTCAATCCCTCAAAGGCTTAATTTTAAGTTGCAGTGATAGATCAAGGAAACTAATTTTCTTACCCTCAGATTTATATAAATCAAATAAAATGTACACCAATTTTCACAAGTTTCGAGCCCCTCAATAACCCCCTCTAGCAACCGATTCTTACTTATAAGTCCATCTCCCCGTGATAGACATGGTACCAAATTGTTCTCGCGACCAAATACACCAGAAAGAAATAATAGGATTAATAGGTACACCAACTACCAAAGTTGCTAACCCCTCATCGCCAAAGATAATTATGGTCTAACAGCCGATTGTTACTTGTGTACCAAATTGTTCTTACCATCAAATACACCGGAAACAAATTAGAGGTACACCAACTATCAAAAGCTGCAAACCCCTCATCACTGAAGATGATTATGGTCCAACAGCCGACTGTTGCTTACAAGTGCCCTACATGTCTCACAATTGGGATCGGCCTAATTTTGGTTTCAGTGTATACCTTACTACTGAAATTGTCAACCCCTCTTAAACTTTCAAACTGTTATATCTCATGAAGGAATTTTTGTACCAAAAAACGGATGACATATACTTTGATCAGCTCACCAATATCTATCGATTGCCGTTGAAAAAAAAATTCTATCTGTATTAGTTTAAAAGTTGACTTTTTTGCCGTAGGCCAACTTCTAATCTCACCACTTAGAAAGGAGCAAAAGGTAAGCTCTAATTTCTTTAGCAGTGAGAGAACTTTTAAAGTTTAAGAGGCCCATCTGATCTAACTACTCTTCCTCACTCCCAAGTGTAAGAAATGGAATGATAAACTCAGCTGAAATCGCGAACAGACTTGGGTAGAAACAATAGATGGCAGCACTTTCGGACCCGTGGGAAAATGACACTTTTTTGTTTCTGTAGATTTTTCTATTTATCACTCAAAGAAGATATGTTGGCTGTGGGGCCGGGTAACTGCCGCATATATTTAACACTTATAGATTTTAGTCCATCTTCAATTTGAAACTGGTGCCTGCCTGCTTGCGTGCTAGAACGGAGCTTTCCACTCGAAAGCAGAAACATGGTTTGATGAAACAAAAGGTTCGCTACACAACTTCAGATAGTCCTCTCTGACATGGGCTATATAACTCCACTTCACTTCGCACACCGTAGGCTCTGGCTCGAGGACAAGCAAAAACCATCCTTTTTGGCCCCAGGCAAGAGATCTACGGAGCTTTCCAAAATGTAATGTCATATTCATCAATCCGGCCTAAGGTCCACACTTTCCGTAAAAACCGCACAGGTTAGACCCTTACCAGTTACCAGGAATAAAATGAAATCGGAGTCATAGAAAAAAAATAAATAAAAACAAGAGCTGTAAGCTCATATGGCACTTGCATGTGTCAAGATGATTTGATTGATCAAGAGGAAGTTTCGACTTTGCGGTTGAGATGCGCGCTATAAGGGAGCTGGAACTTCATTTGTAAGCAAAACCCTTGAGGCAAAACTGCTAATGGGCTGATGGGCATCACGAAAATGCATATATTGCTTAAAAGTATTTTTTTTACTTTGCGGTCAAGATTGGTACTTTAAGGAATAATCGGAGGATTTGGGAAGTAGCAATTTCTAAGCAAATGTTGTTGAGTCTCCAATATTCCAGCGAAGTTTCATCGTCCTAGCACATCTGGAAGTACCTTAACGCGCGATCACCGGAATCCCAGACCCCCCTCCCCCACCTCCAACTCCACCCACAATAACCGGAGCCAATCCTGTTCTGTAAATGATTATCCAGAGCATCTGTTTGTCATTCCCACGAAGTTCGATCCAGATCACACCAGTCTAAGCGGGTCAAGTATTTTCCGCCCTCCCCCCGATAATTGCCGGATTCGGTCCGGAAATGAAAAAGGTCACAAGAGAAAAATGTCCTCTGTTTAATTATTAAATTTCACTCGAATCCGATCACCCGTTCCAAAGTTACGCATGACTCAATATTCCGGATTCCCCTCCCTCAACTCCCCCCCCCCCCAAGATTATCATATCGAGGATTTTTTTTTATTCCAAGTCAGTTTGACCGGGTCCCTGATATGCCTTCCAAGTTTCGTCGTGAAAATCCCCCCAAAACGGAATTCCGGGATACCCCTCCTCCCCCCCCCTCGAGTGTCCGGATCCAGTCAAATTATGTAAAAGATTTATATGGACCAGATGTTTGTTCTTCCCAGCAAGTTTCACTCCGATACCATCATTCTAACCGTTTCTCGAGATTTCCGGTCCACCCCCCCCCCACCCAGCTCCCCGCGGTGCACGTAGCCAATCCGATTCAGCAAATGACTTACCTAGAGCATCTGTTTGTTCTTCCCACAAAGTTCCATCCCGATCCCTCCATTCTAAACGGGGCACGTATTTCCCCCCCCCCCCCCCCAATAGTTGCCGGATCCGGTCCGGATATGAAAAACATCATCGGAGAAATGTCCTCTGTTGAATTCTTAAATTTCACTCGAATCCGATCAACCATTCTAAAATTACGCATGACTGAAAATTTCGGATTCCCCTCCCTCCACTCCCCCCACCATTATCTGATCGACAAAATTTTTATTTTGAAGTCAGTTTGATTGGGTCCCTGATATGCCTGCCAAGTTTCATCGTGAAAGTCCCCAAAACCACCATCACCGGAATTCCGGGACCCCCCCCCCCCATAAGTGTCCGGATCAAGTACAATGGCCTAAAGGACTTATCTAGAGCAGATGCTTGTTCTTCCAGCAAGTTTCACTCCGATCCCTCCATTCTAACCGTTTCTTGAAATTTCCGGTCTCCCCCCCCCCCAACTCCCCCCTGGCTACCGAATCCGGTCAAGACTTTAAACGGGACATTACAGATATATATTCTGTTCAGTTATGAAGTTTCATTACAATCCGATCATCCGTTCGAAAGTTACACACTTCTCAATTTCCCGGATTCCCCTGCGGATTCCCCTCCCTCCACTCCCCCACCATTATCTGATCAACAATATTTTTATTTTGAAGTCAGTTTGATTGGGTCCCTGATATGCCTGCCAAGTTTCATCGTGAAAATCCCCAAAACCACCATCACCGGAATTCCGGCCCCCCCCCATAAGTGTCCGGATCCAGTACAATGGTCTAAAGGACTTATCTAGAGCAGATGCTTGTTCTTCCCAGCAAGTTTCACTCCGATCCCTCCATTCTAACCGTTTCTTGAAATTTCCGGTCTCCCCCCACCAACTCCCCCCTGGCTACCGAATCCGGTCAAGACTTTAAACGGGACATTACAGATATATATTCTCTTCAGTTATGAAGTTTCATTACAATCCGATCATCCGTTCGAAAGTTACACACTTCTCAGTTTCCCGGATTCCCCTGCCCTCCACCCCCCCCCCCCCCCAAAATGGTCGGATCAGAAAACTGATTATTCCTAATTTTGTTTGGTCGGGTCTCTGATATGCCTGCCAAGTTTCATGGTCCTAGCACAACTGGAAGTACCCTAACTCGAAAAAGTGTGACAAAATGCCCTAAATTTTCAAGTTTCCAGCGCCCCGCACTCCCCCCCATATAGTCGGATCGGGAAACTGATTATTTCCAGGTTAGTTTGGTCGGGTCCGTGATATTCCTGCCAAGTTTCATTGTCCTAGCTCATCTGGAAGTACCCTCACTCGAAAAAGTGTGACAAAATGCCCTAAATTTTCAAGTTTCCAGCGCCCCAACTCCCCCGCATATGGTCGGATCGGGAAACTTATTATTTCCAGGTTACTTTGGTCAGGTCCCTGATATTCCTGCCAAGTTTCATTGTCCTAGCTCATCTGGAAGTACCCTAACTCGAAAAAGTGTGACAAAATGCCCTAAATTTTCAAGTTTCGAGCGCCCCCACTCCCCCGCATATGGTCGGATCGGGAAACTGATTATTTCCAGGTTCGTTTGGTCGGGTCCCTGATATTCCTGCCAAGTTTCATTGTCCTAGCTCATCTAGAAGTACCCTAACTCAGAAAAAAGTGACAAAATGCCCTAAATTTGCAAGTTTCCAGCGCCCCGCACTCCCCCCCATATGGTCGGATCGGGAAACTGATTATTTCCAGGTTAGTTTGGTCGGGTCCCTGATATGCCTGCCAAGTTTCATTGTCCTAGCACATCTGGAAGTACCCTAACTCGGATATGTGGGACAAAAAAACTCGGACCGACCGACAGACCGACAGACCGACAGACGGAATTGTGATCGGTATATGGCACTTGAGCCAGAGGCTGCAAGTGCCATAAAAAACTAGGACAAAACCAAAGTGTTGCTCTCGCAACACAATTATATACAATTGTGCTTTAACATAGTCAAATTTTCATGAATCACAAACAACAGTTAACAACATTTTTGATGGGGGAAAACGGATACGTCAGCTGAATTTTATTGGAGCTATATTTCGGCCCTTCTTGGCAAGGGTCCTCTTCAGGCTCAAAACCGCTCAAGTTGGAAAAACGAACTTGTGGGAAACACAAGTGTTTCCTGTGTTTCCCACAAGTTCGTTTGTTCCGTTCGTTCCAAGTTAGTTTGGTCGGGTCCCTAATATGCCTGCCAAGTTTCATCGTCCTAGGACTTCTGGAAGTACCCTAACTCGAGAAGAGTGGACCGACAGACCGAAAAGTGATCGGTATATGGCACTTGAGCGAAGCTGCAAGTGCCATATAAAGGAAAAGGATTTTCTTAAAATTTCGCGTCGAAAAAACCCACAAAGGAAGGGACAAAACTTCTTTCATACCGCGCATGAACTGCCCGTATGGGTAGGATCTTAGGAACTGGTTGTGCTGCCATTCTCTGTGGCCTTATACAGTCAGGAATATGGGGGGGGGGGGGGGGAAGTATGTGACGATGGGTGGGGTTTTCCAGTAGTTGGTCACCAAACTTAGTAGAAAGTTGGTGTCTGCGGTTTGGCAAAGATGTGAGGCCAAACTCGTTAAGAAGGGAAATGTATGGGATTTTGGGGGATTTTGATATTACTAGTAAAGAACGATACTGGATCCTCTCAAGTCGTTCCGACTGCTCCCGTGTTAAATCGAAGTGCCATACCGGACAGCAGTATTCGAGGGAAGGGCGAATGAACACAAGGTAAATGCGAAGGAGGTGGTGTTTAGGGGTGCTATGGCGGGAGAGCATTTTGAGGGACCTTATGCCCATATTGGCTCTTTTTAGCATATATTGAACTTGCTTATCCCACTTGATATCTGAAGTTAGATGAACACCCAAAAGTTTGAGCTCCTCCACGTCTTTTAATGTAGCTATGATACTGACAATATTTTGTACCAGCCAATCTTCACCAATTTTTTTTTTTTTTACCACGAAAATGTGATTGAATAACATACCATTCCCTTCCAAACTACAGATGAGAGTGTGAGTCATGATGTGTGTGTGCCTTGAACTAAAAGAATGCAAGAATGAAGAGTGGATGGTAAGATTATGAAACAATGAGTGTTTCTTGTCTGTTGGGAAGGCTAGGCTTGTTGGCTATGAGCATAGCCATATTATTGTAATAGTCTTAAGATTTAAGATAATTTCCTGGTGTACAAATATCCCTTCAGCCCAATCTGACTGCGAATCATGTTTGATTGTATTAAACGGGTACGTCAGCTGAGTTGTATTTAGAGCGATATTTTGGATCTTTTTGGAAAGGGCCCTCTTCAGAATCTAGCTAGAACAAGAGCTACGAGCTCATATGGCACTTGTTACGAGTAGGTGATGCAAGAAAGTAGATGAGAGTGTCATAAAATACCTAGAAATAGGAAATCTAGTTTCACTCGTGTCTGAGTATTTCTGGCATTGCGTCAGATCATCTAGGGCATATTAATTTTCTACCTTTTAAGTTTAGATCCAATCATTTGATTCCTAAACGTGCCACACTATTTCCGGTACCCTCCCCCCCCTCCAACTCCCCCTGCCACGGGCGAATCTGGTTCGGACACATAAATTAATCATCTAAAGCATCTTCTCTTACCGCCTATCAAGTTTCACTCGAATCTGAGCATTTTTCGGGAAATTGCTCGAGCACTGTGCTCGGATTCGGTCCGAACCCTAAAGTATGTCATCTAGGGCATATGACTCATCATAACTCGCGATCACTGGAATTCCGGGAAACCTCCTCCAACTCCCCCCAAAGAGCCCAGGTAAGATCTGGTTCTATCAAGAACGTGTCTACAGGGCTTATGCTTGTTTACTTACCAAATTCTATCCCAATCCCTCGGCTCCAAGCGTTTCACGAGATTTCCGGTGGCCCCCTCCAACTCCCCCACAAGTATCGGATCCGGTCCGGACTTCATGTGGAACATCTGAGACGATTGCTCTTTCCACTTGCCAAGTTTCATTCAAATCCGATCTCCCGTTCAAAAGTTATGCATGCCACTAGATTCCGGATTCCCCATCACTCCACGCCCCCCCCCCACGATGGTCTGATCGGGTAAACAACTATTCTCAAGGCAGTCTGTTCGGGTCCCTGATATGCCTACCAAATTTCATCGTCCTAGTACCAAACTCGCGGGATCACCGAATTCCGCCCCCCCCCCCTAACTCCCCCCACAGTGCCCAAATCCGGCCCGGTTATGTCAACGATGTCTCTATCTCTTGGGGTTCTTCCCACCAAGTTTCGTCCCAATCCCTCCACTCTAACCGTTTCCGAAAATTTCCGGTTTCCCACTCCAGCCCCCCCCCCCCAAAGTAACCGGATCCAGTCCGGATTTTAAATGGGTCGTCTGAGGCACAAGATCTCTCTAAATACCCAATTTCATTGCTATCCGATCATCCGTTCGAAAGTTATAAATACCTCACTTCGTAGATATATATTCTTTGAGCCCAAGCTGACTTTGAAACATTTATTCAAACAATTGTTTACAACGGGTACGTCAGCTACGATTCTTCACCAGCGATAATTCGGCCTTTTTTCGCAAGGGTCCTCGTCAGGCTGTCAATCCTCTGGTTCGACTTCGGGGAAGGAAACAAACCTCACTGTCAGAAGTTTCATAACAGATTGCGCATAACACTTTCAAGAATAACACCTTTTCACTTAGAAATAAAGTGTTATGACCAATTAAGTTTACACTATTTCGTGCCTAGATCTCCAACAACATCTTCAATTGGTAAAAATACTAACGGGAACGAAAGAAACATAACATGTAACATCCCAAAGTGTTATCTGTTGAAACCGCGCATCCTGCTGTTGTCGTTATGTAACTTCTGACAGTGTAGTATTTTTACCTATTGAAGGTGTTGTTGGAGATCCGGGCACGATATAGTATAAACTTAATTGGTCATAACACTTTTTTTCTAAGTGAAAAGGTGCTATTCTTGAAAGTGTTATGCGCAATCTGTTATGAAACTTCTGACAGTGCTGTAATCACACTGTAATCACTGTAATTACAGGTTTGTGTCCTTCCCCGAAGTTGAACCAGAGGATTGACAGCCTGACGAGGACCCTTGCCAAAAAAGGCCGAATTATCGCTGATGAAGAATCGTAGCTGACGTACCCGTTGTAAACATTGTTTGAATAAATAAATACCTCAAGATTCTGGATTCCGCCTCCCTCCACTCCCCCTACGATGCTCGGATCGGGGAAGTGACTATTTCCAGCTTAATCATTTAAGGTCCCTGATATGCCTGCCAAGTTTCATTGTCCTAGTACATCCGGAAGTACGAACTAGCGGGATCACCGGAATTCCCCCCCCCCCTCGACCCCCACAGTGCTCGAATCCAGTCCGGTTATGTCAACAACATATCTAGGACTTGTGCTCGTTCTACCCACCAAGTATCATCCCGATCCGTCCATTCTAAGGGTTTTCCAAGATTCCCCCCCCCCTCCAGCTCCCCCCAAAGTCGCCGAATCCGGTCCGTACTTTAAGCGGGTCGTCGGAAACACGGGGTCTTTCCAAATATCAAGTTTCATTAAGATCCGATCACCCGTTCAAAAGTTATAAATACCTCTAGATTCCGGATTCCCCCTCCCTCCACTACCCCCACGATGCTCAGATCGGTGAAGTGACTATTTCCAACTTTATCTTTTGGGGTCCCTGATATACCTGCCAAGTGTCATCGTCCTAGCTTATGTGGAAGTGCCCGAACTAGCAAAACCTGGACAGACCGACGGACGGACAGAAATTGCGATCGCTATATGGCACTTGGCCGAAGGGCCAATCAAATAAATAAATATTCTGGCAGCTATTTAAGTATCTGATTTTGGTGAGTTTCCTCGTCGGAATTGCTGGGAGTTAAAGCTGGAGCCCAAAAATTCGAAAACAGGATTATTTTATAGAAAAAATGCTACACGGGATTAAAAAAAAAGCTTGTGCTGAGATTTCATTTGGGACACGGCTGTTGTTTTCGGCATGTTTCTTTTTTTTCCGACGGTGGCTCTCTGGCTCTTCAGGTAATATAGTATTTACTTATCTGTCTATCTAACTACTCGTTTTTATGGCACCTGCCCTTCGGCCAAGTGCCATATAACGATCGCAATTTCTGTCCGTCTGTCGGTCTGGCCAGGTTTTGCTAGTTCGGGCACTTCCACAAAAGCTAGGCCGATGAAATTTGGCAGGCATATCAGGGACCCCAAAAGATTAAGTTGGAAATAGTCACTTCCCCGATCTGAGCATCGTGGGGGGAGTGGAGGGAGGGGGAATACGGAATCTAGAGGTATTTATAACTTTTGAATGGGTGATCGGATCTTAATGGAAATTGACATTTGGAAAGAGACCGTGTCTCAGACACCCCGCTTAAAATCCGGACCGGATCCGGCGACTTTAGGGGGAGCATGAGGGGGGAACCGGAAATCTTGGGAAACACAGAGAGTGGAGGGATCGTGATCAAACCTGGTGGGAAGAACAAGCACAAGTCCTAGATGCATCGCTGACATAACCGGACCGGATTCGGGCACTGTGGGGGGTTGAGAGGGGGTCCGGAATTCCGGTGATCCTGATAGTTCGGTACTTTCGGATGTGCTAGGACGATGAAACTTGGAAGGCATGTCACGGACCCCAACAGACTGACATGATAATAGTTGTTTCCCCGATCCGACCACCATGGGGAGAGTGGAGGGACGGGGAGCCCATAACTTTTGAACGGGTGGTCGGATTGAAAACTTGGCTAGTCGAAAGAGCTATCGTCTCAAGTGTTCCATGTAAAGTCCTGGTCGAATCCGATACATGTGGGGGCCGGGATTAAATGGGGGCACCGGCAATCGCGTGAAAAGCTTCGAGTTGAGGGATTGGGATGGAACTTTGTGGTAAGAACAAGCATTAGTCCTAGATATGTAATAGACAGAACCAGATCGAAATTCCGTTGATCGCCAGTTAGGATAGTTCCAGCTATTCTAAGGACGATGAAACTTTGCAGGCGTATTAATGACTTATGGACCAGACATTATGACCTAGGAAAACACTGTGTTCCTGGATTTAGGTCCGAACTGGATCCGACCACGCTGGCGAAGGGGGGGGGGGGGATTACCGCAAGTTCAAAAAGAAACACGCTCAGATTTGAGCGAAACATGACAGGCGATAAGAGAAAATGCTTCAGATGATCCGTTTAGTAGTCCGAACTAGATTCGGACTCGGTAGGGGAAGTTGGGGATGGGGGGGGGGGGAGATCGGAAACCGTGTGGCATGTGTAGGGACCAAACGAGCGGATCTTTAGGGTTGAAACTTTGAAGGTATGATCTGAGGCGATGCCGGAAATGCTCAGACTTGAGTGGAACTACATTTCGTATTTCTAGGTCCGAACCGCATTTTTGGATGGTGGGGTATTTTGGTTTCTCATCTACTTTTTTTGGTCCACCTACTCGTATCAAGTGCCATATGAGCTCGTAGCTCTTGTCTTCACAGTAAGCTGCCGTGACACACTTTTTCACGCCTTACGCCACTTATTACTTCCCTGTTCATTTTTCAAACTCAAATTCGTTTAATTTCATGATCTCTTTTAACAAAAATAGTGGTGGATCGTCATACACAATCGACATAGTCATAAATAATCACATATATGTTAACAGTTTTAAAATAATTTCGGTGTACTTCTGATCTTCATCTGGTATTTCAGTTATTTTTCCTTTTTGTTTTATTTCATTTTGCTCACTTAATTTCCCTTGCGGAACTGTGGTTCAATATCGCCAAATTATTTACATTCCAGTGACGTCACTAGTTGCGTTTTTGCAGATACCATGGTATCTGATACCACGGTCTAAAGTCGTTTTTGCAGTTATCGTGGTATCTGATACCACGGTCAAAAGGCGGTTTTGCAGTTATCGTGGTATCTGGCCAGTTGTCGTGGTATCAGATATTCAGATACCAAGGTCCGACCGTGGCAACTGGTCGAGGTATCTGAAAAAGTCATCTCACTTTCATCAATTTTAGTCAAATTGGTGGGAAAGAAGTCTGGCACTTAGTGACGTGACTGAATATCTGTTTTTTTTTTGGGATGACTTCGAAAAACACAATTTCGACAATTGTCGTTTCTTTCAGAGCAACCGTATATCAGATACCACGGATACTGCAAAAACGACTAATTGCAGATCCAGTTACCGTGGTAACAGATACCATGGTATCTGCAAAAACGCAACTAGTTTTAGGAAGCAACGTGACTGAATATCTGTTTTTCTTTTGGGATGACTTCGAAAAACACAATTTCGACAATTGTCGTTTTTTTTCAGAGCAACCGTATATCAGATACCACGGATACTGCAAAAACGACTAATTGCAGATCCAGTTACCATGGTAACAGATACCATGGTATCTGCAAAAACGCAACTAGTTTTAGGAAGCAACGTGACTGAATATCTGTTTTTCTTTTGGGATGACTTCGAAAAACACAATTTCGACAATTGTCGTTTTTTTTCAGAGCAACCGTATATCAGATACCACGGATACTGCAACAAGAGCTGTAAGCTCATATGGCACTTGCATGTGTCAAGATGATTTGATTGATCAAGAGTAAGTTTCGACTTTGCGGTTGAGATGCGCGCTATAAGGGAGCTGGAACTTCATTTGTAAGCAAAACCCTTGAGGCAAAACTGCTAATGGGCTGATGGGCATCACGAAAATGCATATATTGCTTAAAAGTATTTTTTTTACTTTGCGGTCAAGATTGGTACTTTAAGGAATAATCGGATTTGGGAAGTAGCAATTTCTAAGCAAATGTTGTTGAGTCTCCAATATTCCAGCGAAGTTTCATCGTCCTAGCACATCTGGAAGTACCTTAACGCGCGATCACCGGAATCCCAGACCCCCCTCCCCCTCCTCCAACTCCACCCACAATAACCGGAGCCAATCCTGTTCTGTAAATGATTAATCCAGAGCATCTGTTTGTCATTCCCACGAAGTTCGATCCAGATCACACCAGTCTAAGCGGGTCAAGTATTTTCCGCCCTCCCCCCGATAATTGCCGGATTCGGTCCGGAAATGAAAAAGGTCACAAGAGAAAAATGTCCTCTGTTTAATTATTAAATTTCACTCGAATCCGGTCACCCGTTCCAAAGTTACGCATGACTCAATATTCCGGATTCCCCAGATGTTTGTTCTTCCCAGCAAGTTTCACTCCGATACCATCATTCTAACCGTTTCTCGAGATTTCCGGTCCACCCCCCCCCCCCCCCACCCCACCCAGCTCCCCCGCGGTGCACGTAGCCAATCCGATTCAGCAAATGACTTACCTAGAGCATCTGTTTGTTCTTCCCACAAAGTTCCATCCCGATCCCTCCATTCTAAACGGGGCACGTATTCCCCCCCCCCCAATAGTTGCCGGATCCGGTCCGGATATGAAAAAAATCATCGGAGAAATGTCCTCTGTTGAATTCTTAAATTTCACTCGAATCCGATCAACCATTCCAAAATTACGCATGACTGAAAATTTCGGATTCCCCTCCCTCCACTCCCCCCACCATTATCTGATCGACAAAATTTTTATTTTGAAGTCAGTTTGATTGGGTCCCTGATATGCCTGCCAAGTTTCATCGTGAAAATCCCCAAAACCACCATCACCGGAATTCCGGCCCCCCCCCCCCATAAGTGTCCGGATCAAGTACAATGGCCTAAAGGACTTATCTAGAGCAGATGCTTGTTCTTCCCAGCAAGTTTCACTCCGATCCCTCTATTCTAACCGTTTCTTGAAATTTCCGGTCTCCCCCCCCCCCCCAACTCCCCCCTGGCTACCGAATCCGGCCAAGACTTTAAACGGGACATTACAGATATATATTCTGTTCAGTTATGAAGTTTCATTACAATCCGATCATCCGTTCGAAAGTTACACACTTCTCAATTTCCCGGATTACCCTGCGGATTCCCCTCCCTCCACTCCCCCACCATTATCTGATCGACAATATTTTTATTTTGAAGTCAGTTTGATTGGGTCCCTGATATGCCTGCCAAGTTTCATCGTGAAAATCCAAAAAACCACCATCACCGGAATTCCGGCCCCCCCCCCCCATAAGTGTCCGGATCCAGTACAATGGTCTAAAGGACTTATCTAGAGCAGATGCTTGTTCTTCCCAGCAAGTTTCACTCCGATCCCTCCATTCTAACCGTTTCTTGAAATTTCCGGTCTCCCCCCCCCCAACTCCCCCCTGGCTACCGAATCCGGTCAAGACTTTAAACGGGACATTACAGATATATATTCTCTTCAGTTATGAAGTTTCATTACAATCCGATCATCCGTTCGAAAGTTACACACTTCTCAGTTTCCCGGATTCCCCTGCCCTCCACCCCCCCCCCCCCAAAATGGTCGGATCAGAAAACTGATTATTCCTAATTTTGTTTGGTCGGGTCTCTGATATGCCTGCCAAGTTTCATGGTCCTAGCACAACTGGAAGTACCCTAACTCGAAAAAGTGTGACAAAATGCCCTAAATTTTCAAGTTTCCAGCGCCCCGCACTCCCCCCCATATGGTCGGATCGGGAAACTGATTATTTCCAGGTTAGTTTGGTCGGGTCCGTGATATTCCTGCCAAGTCTCATTGTCCTAGCTCATCTGGAAGTACCCTCACTCGAAAAAGTGTGACAAAATGCCCTAAATTTTCAAGTTTCCAGCGCCCCAACTCCCCCGCATATGGTCGGATCGGGAAACTTATTATTTCCAGGTTACTTTGGTCAGGTCCCTGATATTCCTGCCAAGTTTCATTGTCCTAGCTCATCTGGAAGTACCCTAACTCGAAAAAGTGTGACAAAATGCCCTAAATTTTCAAGTTTCGAGCGCCCCCACTCCCCCGCATATGGTCGGATCGGGAAACTGATTATTTCCAGGTTCGTTTGGTCGGGTCCCTGATATTCCTGCCAAGTTTCATTGTCCTAGCTCATCTAGAAGTACCCTAACTCAGAAAAAAGTGACAAAATGCCCTAAATTTGCAAGTTTCCAGCGCCCCGCACTCCCCCCCATATGGTCGGATCGAGAAACTGATTATTTCCAGGTTAGTTTGGTCGGGTCCCTGATATGCCTGCCAAGTTTCATTGTCCTAGCACATCTGGAAGTACCCTAACTCGGATATGTGGGACAAAAAAACTCGGACCGACCGACAGACCGACAGACGGAATTGTGATCGGTATATGGCACTTGAGCCAGAGGCTGCAAGTGCCATAAAAACGACTAATTGCAGATCCAGTTACCGTGGTAACAGATACCATGGTATCTGCAAAAACGCAACTAGTTTTAGGAAGCAACGTGACTGAATATCTGTTTTTCTTTTGGGATGACTTCGAAAAACACAATTTCGACAATTGCCGTTTCTTTCAGAGCAACCGTATATCAGATACCACGGATACTGCAAAAACGACTAATTGCAGATCCAGTTACCGTGGTAACAGATACCATGGTATCTGCAAAAACGCAACTAGTTTTAGGAAGCAACGTGACTGAATATCTGTTTTTCTTTTGGGATGACTTCGAAAAACACAATTTCGACAATTGCCGTTTCTTTCAGAGCAACCGTATATCAGATACCACGGATACTGCAAAAACGACTAATTGCAGATCCAGTTACCGTGGTAACAGATACCATGGTATCTGCAAAAACGCAACTAGTTTTAGGAAGCAACGTGACTGAATATCTGTTTTTCTTTTGGGATGACTTCGAAAAACACAATTTCGACAATTGCCGTTTCTTTCAGAGCAACCGTATATCAGATACCACGGATACTGCAAAAACGACTAATTGCAGATCCAGTTACCGTGGTAACAGATACCATGGTATCTGCAAAAACGCAACTAGTTTTAGGAAGCAACGTGACTGAATATCTGTTTTTCTTTTGGGATGACTTCGAAAAACACAATTTCGACAATTGCCGTTTCTTTCAGAGCAACCGTATATCAGATACCACGGATACTGCAAAAACGACTGACTGCAGATCCAGTTACCGTGGTAACAGATACCAACGCAACTAGTTTTAGGAAGCAACGTGACTGAATATCTGTTTTTCTTTTGAGATGACTTCGAAAAACACAATTTCGACAATTGTCGTTTTTTTTCAGAGCAACCGTATATCAGATACCACGGATACTGCAAAAACGACTAACTGCAGATCCAGTTACCGTGGTAACAGATACCAACGCAACTAGTTTTAGGAAGCAACGTGACTGAATATCTGTTTTTCTTTTGGGATGACTTCGAAAAACACAATTTCGACAATTGTCGTTTCTTTCAGAGCAACCGTATATCAGATACCACGGATACTGCAAAAACGACTAACTGCAGATCCAGTTACCGTGGTAACAGATACCAACGCAACTAGTTTTAGGAAGCAACGTGACTGAATATCTGTTTTTCTTTTGGGATGACTTCGAAAAACACAATTTCGACAATTGTCGTTTTTTTTCAGAGCAACCGTATATCAGATACCACGGATACTGCAAAAACGACTAATTGCAGATCCAGTTACCGTGGTAACAGATACCAACGCAACTAGTTTTAGGAAGCAACGTGACTGAATATCTGTTTTTCTTTTGGGATGACTTCGAAAAACACAATTTCGACAATTGTCGTTTTTTTTCAGAGCAACCGTATATCAGATACCACGGATACTGCAAAAACGACTAATTGCAGATCCAGTTACCGTGGTAACAGATACCAACGCAACTAGTTTTAGGAAGCAAAAGAGGGCCGATTCCTTACCTCCCCACTAGGTGGTCTCAAGACTTCTCCGATGCCTCCTCCGTTCCGAAGACCATGGTTGAGAGTTGTGACAATGCACATGATCAGGGTATCGCACACTCGTTCTTTCCGCGGATCGTCGTACTCCATGAAGCAGACTCCCACTTCGCTGTTCTGACCTGAAATCGATATGTCGACTGAAGTAGGAGCATAAAGCATTGTCCTAATAGGTGTAATAAGCTGAATAACGCTATACGCGATGTTTACGTCTTAATACACACGCCCGTTCAAATACGAACCAGAGGTTCTTATCAATGCAGCGTGCAGTGTTGCCACGCTCATACAGTTTTTCAAGTTTCTAAAGATCAGAAAAGTGCTCTTAGTGTTACTTGAAGTACACCAGTACAATTTGACGCCCAATAATTTGTAAAAAGCAATTAAATCTACGGATGGACAGCACAAGTCCTTGAACTAGCAGTAAGCAGTCGCAACAGAACAAAACGTGTTATTTTTTAGAAAAGTTGTTTCTTCAGCTTCCACCAAAGTAGAACTTTAGTGCTTCCCGTGGCAACCCTGACGACGCTGCTCTTTCCTCGGCCCGCTGGCGGAACCAACCAAGCGATCTGATTGGCCCTGCATAAGCCAGAATAGAGCGCTAGTCTATTTTCCTTATTCACGTTATTACAGCGCGCTCCGAGGAAAAGAGGAATCTGTAATAAGCTTTATACGCCGTAATACACCTTACAACACCTATTAGGACAATGCTTAAGGCGTTTTTCCGTGCTCCCACAAACAGTTTGTGGGTCGACTGTGGCTCGAAAAGAGTGTTTCCGCGGTCTTTCGTGCGGCCCACAAGTGTGTTTCCGCGACCAACAAGATTTTCGTGGCTCGCTTTGTGGCTCAAATTCGACAGACAACTGGCGAGGTGATTGTCGATTTTGTGGCTCGATTCTGGCGGGAAATTCAAATTTAGCAGCAAAATGATGTCTAAACAATAAAGCTAACTTTTTCAAGCATATAGACTTAAAAATGAGGATGCTTTTTGTACAGATTGTAAGGAAATAAGCCTGGAGTTCTATTTATTGAGATTTTACATGAATTTTATTTTTACTTTCAGATATCTGAAATTACCGCAAAAAAATAGACAAAACGGCGTTTCCGCGAGTTTCAGCTAGTGGCTCTACTGTGTAGCGGAAAAACGCCTATCATCAAATCAAATCAAATCACTTTCTTTCCGGGAAAGCTGCTTCGGTTTCCAAAGCGCGAAAACCGGGTTGGTAAGTTCGGCAACTTTCTGAAGTAGCGCGAAAACCATTGGAAAGTGATTCGGACTTTGCTTTCCAGCTCGCGAAAACCTTCCTTATGAGACAATTTAAGGGGTGCTCCATCGTTCTAAGAAAAGTAACTGTTAGTTACTATTTCCGTTCCATCCTTACGAAAGTTACTACGCTGACCTTCCAACCTTCTCGAAATATTAACTAACAGTAACTATTTGCTTACCATGCTCGGGAGCATAGTAAGCGTGGTAACTACGAATCTCTGTAACGTGATTGGCTGGATTGCCCCGTGGAGAGATATTTTGACGAAAATAAATCAAGAGCTGAAAGCCCATATGGCACTCGAAAGGACAGTTAGCATGTTTGTCAGATACGGTTTGCTGTTGTCAAGGCTGCATCTCTCTCCCGATACTTATTTCAGCAGAAAATCGCCTTGATCTACTAAATATGAAATGGTTATTCCACTCATCGATGATCGATCAACGATCAACGATGATCGGATCAGGGGAGGAACTATTTTCAAGTCGACCTGGGAGAGTACCTATTATGTCTGCCAAATTTCATGGTACTTCCATCTGGAAGTACCCTAACTCGTGATCCCCGCGGAAATCAAGGAAACCCCCTCCGACACCCTCCACTGCGACACGATCCGGTCCAATTTTGTCAATATAGTATCCAGGGTTAATGCTCGTTCTTCCCTTTAAGTTCCATCTCGATCCCTCGACCCTAAGCGTTTCACAAGATTTCCGGTCCCCCCTCTACCCCCACCCCCAGTTATCGAATTCGAGCCAGATTTGAAATTGAAAATCTGAGACACTTGTTCTTCACACTTGTCAAGTTTCATGCATGTCCGATAACCCGTTCCAAACTTACGTATGTTTCTAGTTTCCGGATTCCCCATCCCTCCACTCCCCCCGCGATGGCTGGATCGGGGAAGTGATTATTTCCAAGTTAATCTGGTCGGTTCCTTCACATGCCTTCCAAGTTTTATTGTCCTAGCCAGTCCTACCTTATGTGGAAGCGTTTCAGGAGATTTCCGGTGCCCCCTCCAGCCCCCCCCCCCCACAGGTATCGAATCTGGCCTGGATTTGAAACTGACTATCCGAAACACTTGTTCTTGACACATGTCACATGTTCCCCCGGTCGATTCACACTAAGGTTTGCGTACCGAACCACAATAGGCTATAAACCACCCATCATACACTAGGCCTTACACGCCAGCCCACTCTAAGGAGCTTTGAACAAGACTCATAACAATGACCTAAGGCCCGTAAAGAAACACAAGGTTTTCTTCTCTGGTATGAGCTGTACTTCCAAAATAAACAACCTTTATGTAAAAAGGCTTGTTGCCCGGTCGAGCCCCGGAAAAAAAGTATGAAGAAGGTGACTTATCCCGGCGATGAGTCATGAACATGAGGTAATAAAGAATACAAGAGCCGCGACAGTATAAAGGATTAAACAACCGAATGGAAAGGGAGTAACGCTGCCTAACGGCGGCAGAAGTGAACAGTGAGGGGTGCAGATGGCACCACCATAACACGCATGTCCCATTACCCTTTTCAAAGTTATGCATGTTACTAGTTTCCGGATTTCCAATCCCTCCACTCCCCCCACTATGATCGGATCTGGAAAGTGATTATTTCCAAGTTAATCTGTTCGGTTCCCTGACATGCCTGCCAAGTTTCATTGTCCTAGCTTATGAACGTTTCACGAGATTTGTTTAGTTTAAGTTTAGTTAGCATCAGAGCAAAATAGCTCTAGTTATTTTGATCTGGTTAGCAATTAGCATTCGTTCTGACCACTTGGTCTTAGTTTGATCTTTAAACCGTATTAATGAATGCATTTATTACCCAGAAATTAAAAAACAGATGGAGCACAACAAAAGACAAGTCAAAAAAGAAGAAACGGAAAACATTAATTCCTCTGACAACAACTAAAAAAGAACGATCACAACAACCAACAGCATTATACCAACTACTGTTGCAGTATGTGTTACAAGTGTGTACAAGAGTGGAGCTATTGGTAGAGCACTGGCCTTCCACAACAGAGGTCGTTGGATCGATACCTCATTTGGACATCCGCTCTTTTGCTCCCCTTTTGCTACCGTTGTTCCTAGTTTCCGGACTCCCGGATCCGGGGAAAGTCGGATTGGGGACGTGAATATTTTTAAGTTAATCTGGTCGGGTCCATGATATGCCTGCGAAGTTTCATCGTCCTAGCTTGTGTGGAAGTGCCCGAACTAGAAACCGGGACCGAAGCCATATAACATCCCAACATCCCACGTGTAACATCCCACATATAACATCCAACATATAACATCCCAAAGTGTTATCTGTTGAAACCGCGGATCCTGCTGTTGTCGTTATGTAACTTCTGACAGTGTAGTATTTTTACCTATTGAAGGTGTTGTTGGAGATCTGGGCACGAAATAGTATAAACTTAATTGGTCATAACATTTTTTTTTCTAAGTGAAAAGGTGTTATTTTTGAAAGTGTTATGCGCAATCTGTTATGAAACTTCTGACAGTGTAGTAACTACGGTAAGTAGGATGGAACACGCTCTAAGTCAGCTCAGCTGACTTGTTCAGAGAAAGGAGACATATCCTTACTATGGGATTCGACACAAAACACTAGCATCTGACCTACATCGAGACATTTTACCAGAATTCACCGATTTGTATAGGACTAAAAGAATGACGGCAAAACGCCATTAAGGATAAAAAGCAACTAATGCCTCATCCTGTGTATTCATCTGAGCGTTACCTGATCCGTTCGAAACATATTTGATAAAAAAAAAAATTAATTGCTCTCAGCTAAGTTATTTCGACTAGTCTTTGTTGAAATTTGAAATATTATCATACTTCAGTTTATAAACTGAGTGCTTAAAAGACTGACATTCTGACGTTATTAAGGACCAAACAAATTTTTTATTTATTATCTGTTTAAAGCAGTCAAACGCAAAACGGCTATACTCTATATGACTAAGTCCAAAACACGCCAGCGATCCTCAGGAAGAAGGAGTAAACGTCTCCGTAACGACTCAAACTCAACGACTCAAATCCCGTGTCAAGCAATCACGGCGATCTTTGGGAGCAGTTGTGATACCGCTTCTGGCTTTCTTCCGCAGGTACCCGGAGATTCTGCATTGGCAGGTAGAGATAGTCATCAAGAGTATTTCAGTGAGCAAAGCCTGTGTGGTCCGGAACAGGTCTCCTTAATGTAAATCAAAACTGTTCTTTAATTACCGCGAGAGGGATATCTAAATTATTACAACGATTACGGGCATGTCATGCAGAGGCGTTACTAGCCAAAATGTTTTTTTTTTTTTTTGGGGGGGGGGGGGGAGGAATTCACCGACTGGCTGGTAATATTTACCGACTGTTTTTGCCACAAAAAAAACATTTCGAAAAAATCGAATGATTTTCAGAAGAAAACGACTGTTTCAATGAAAAAATCAACTGTTTTGGCGAAAAATCTCGGCGCTTCGCGCCGACTCGGTTTTTAACCGACTGGCGGGCAACATTGGGGGGGGGGGGGATTCATAAGTGTTGACTGTAAACTGTACATGTATTTTTATTGACGACCAAACGAATATTCGGCTTGTTCGCTTCACGTTTTAGAAATAAATTGAACTGAATTGAAAAAGATGCATTGAAAAAATAAGTTAAAATTTTTAAATTCTTGACACTAAAAGCGGAGGAAAAAAATTCGCACATGCAATTGTTATTAATTTTACCTTAAGGACCTGTCTTACCTATAACACTAATGCAACCTACTTCCATAATCACTCCATATATTTCTAAACTCGGAGACCCCGATTTCATACGGTACACTCTAAGCCCTCTAACAACACCCCACTGATTTTCTCACTTGCCATGCTTTGCTACCTTCGATGTGTATCACGCTGTCGAAGGATGTCTGCGAGAACTTTTTCCATCAGAAAAAACGGTTATGTAAATTGTTTCCCTGCTTTCGCTACCAGTCAACGGGTCTCGGAAAAGGCTTAAACCAGCCAGGACTGTGAGTCATGTGTTGAAAGCACAGCCTAGTTTTAAAGTATTCAAATATTTTAAAAACTGTAAGTTGAAGAGTAAATAGTACGAGGGGTCCTTTAACGACAACAACTAAGTGGGTCCTTTAACGACAACAACTGCGTGCCCTTTAAGTCTATAACAAATCTAACAAAATATAATCTAACCTAATACAATGTAATCTGCCACCCTACCTCCATTAATTATGTGTCCCTCCCTTTTACTTCTCTATGTCTTTGTTTTATTAATGTACGTTTGTTTTCTTTTCTTTTCCTTTCTTTTTTCTTTTCTTTTTCCTTGTATTTCCTTTCTTGACAAATGAACGGATACTGTCACCCGTTAAGGGCAGTACTCACTTAGGGTGAAGTTAGTTTAAAGTGTATGATTTGTTTTTTGTTAATAAACTGAACTGAACTTACAGTCTTTTGTTGTGAGAGGCTTGACCTCCATTTGGAAATCGTCTTTGAAGAAGATAAAGGCAATGATTGAGAAAGTATAGACCAGAATGATGGCAAGAACGGCAGTTAAGAGGATGGAGCGTCCGTTGCGCGTCACGGAACGGATAACGTTCAACAGCGTTTCCTCGCGGTACACGACGTCGAATAGCTGAAAATAAGAACAATAATCACTTCAGGCGTATTCTCGCCGTAACGTAACGGCGAGGGGAACGGTTCCCCTCGGGGAATCAAAAGGAATGGCGAGAGTAGAGGGAGTCAATCCACTCCGGCCACGCGGAATCCGCGAAGCCACATGGACCACTATTTTTAAATTTTAGACGAGAATGGACACTGCTGTAATGCCACCATAGTGTTGCCAGATGCTTAACACAAGCTCGCGCATCAAGAGAACTGAAACGGTAGCACTAGACGCAGCAGATATCGTTTCTATAGAAACCGTGCATGAGCCTCCTCTCCAGCGCGGGCCTCTTTATTTTGATGACCGACACCACGATTTCCATGATCTACCCGAGGGAAAATAAAAACGGAAAACAACGAGAACATGGGGAATGCTTCCAAAATGGATTTTGTTAGAAAAAAGTGTTTTCCGGTGACAGAATTAGTCTGGATTCGCTTTGTTTTTTTTTCTGGTTGTTTTTTACTTGCAAATAAAAGTCGCAAACACAATGAAAAAGATGCCTTTTTCTCAAAATCAGTTTTAAACCGTAACCAAACTCAATGTTGATCTCAGAAATTTTTAGTAACCATCTCTAAATCTGTTTATAGAAAAGAAAAAAACGCCAGAAACTCCCAAAATCGATTCCCCTCCGAATCTGAAAGGGCGTCCTTTTTGATGATGGTGATGATAATCGGAGCACTCCCCGTCCGTGGGAGACTCACGAGAATAGGGGAGCGAGTCCCTTGGACAAACAAAAACGCGGCGACTCCTCAAAGTCAAAAGCATATGTTTTCCCTTTTTGGTTAAGATGCGCCAAACTTGCAAGGCTGAGTCAGAGGATTGAAGTGATAGTCTAAAGTCTTTTGTTTTTCACTTTTCGGTTAAGATGCGCACTTTAAGGGTGCTAAAAATTAATTTCTAAGCAAAACCCTTGAGGCAAAAAGGATCATGTACTCAGGGCGATCGTGAACAAATAAATTTTGCTTAAAAGTATTTTTTTGTATTTTGCAGTAAGATGAGCTCTTTAAGGGATGGTCGGATCGGAGAAGTGACGATGTCTAACCCAACGATGCCAAGTTTCCAATGCTCCAGCAAAGTTTTATCGTCCTAGCACTTCTGGAAGTACCTTAACTCACGATCACCGGAATTCCAGACACCCCCCTACAGCCTCCTTGGTACCCGAATCCGGTCCGATTCTGTCACTGATGCACCTAGACTTGTGCCTGTACGTCCCACCAAGTTTCATCCTGATCGCTCCACTCTAGGCGTGTCACAAGATTTCCGATTCTCCCCTCCGACCCCCCCCCCCCCAGTTCATCGGATCCGATCCGGACTTGAAATGGGACAGCTGAGACATGAGGTCTTTCAAGATATCAAGTTTCATTAAGATCCAATAACCAACCCGTTCGAAAGTTATGCATGCCACTAATTTCCGGATTCTGCCGTATCCCCTTCCCCCGCGGTGGTCGGATCGGGCGAGTGACTGTTCCAAGTTAACCTGGTCGGGTCCCTGATACGCCTGCCAAGTTTTAACGTCCTAGCCCACCTGGAAGTACATTAACTACGGATCGCCGGAACTCCGGAACCCGCCTCCAACTCCCCCCCCCCCCCCCCAAAGTGTCCGAATCCGGTCCAGTTTTGTCATTTATTTATCTAGAGCTTGTGCTTGTTCTTTCACCAAGTTTCATCCGATAACTCCACTCTGAGAGTTTCACACGATTTCCGGTTCCCCCCTCCGACTCCCCCCAGATTTATGGATCCGGTCCGGGGTTGAAATGAGACATCTGAGAAAGGAGGTCTTTCCAGATATCAAGTTCATTAAGATCCGATCACCCATTCGAAAGTTCTGCATGCCCCTATTTTCCGGATTCCGCCACCTCCCCCTCCCCCACGATGGTCAGATCGGGTAAGTGATTGTTTCCAAGTTAGTTTGGTCAGGTCCCTAATATGCCTGCCAAGTTTCATCGCCGTAGCCCATCTGGAAGTACCCTAACTCGCAAAAACACCGGACTCGCCGACCGACCGACGGAAAAGTGATCGGTATATGGCACTTGGCCGGAAGGCAAGTGCCATAAAAACCAAGACCGCAGTGTGGTACTTATGAAGACATACAAAAAATATAATTAAGTCTTATTCTTTGCTAATCAAACGTGGAAAATTTCTTCATCTGGAAAAGAAGACGTTCTGCGTGGGTTTTTTCTCGAGCCAAAACAGCAACCCGGCAATCAAATTCAAAACTAAATAAACTGGTGGCTTGCGGTCAGTAAGAGAAGGTAAACAGAATGTTTAGATACGGCCTTTAAGGTATATTTTGAAAACTACTTTAGATCCATCCCCCCAAGGGTAATTAAATATTGAGTCTGTGTGATAAACCTGGGATTGCGGCCTAGGATTGATCTTCTGAAGGCAGGGGCACCCCCCCCCCCCTTCGAAGAAAGAAACAGCGTGCCGAGTTTGACTCTTCTCTAGACCGGTGCCATCCGTATTATAGTGCGTTTGTATTGTGATTTAGTTCAGTCGGATCTTTTTTTTTCTTCATATCCTCCGTATAGGCACGTTTTGTGCCATTTCTATACGGGCTAATAAAATTATTGATTGATTGAAATGAGCTAAGCTGGGCGATCGCTCTTGCGCACACAAAAGTTGACGATCTTTGGATTGATCTTTCGATCGAGGATTGATCTTTCGCTCCATCCTAAGCTTTACTGTAATAGCACCAGTGTCCGGGATCCCAAAAATACAAATGGGTACTCACCAACACAGAGAAGAAGAAAGGATGCAAGCACAGTCCACAGACACAGACGAACAAGTAGAGGAAATGGTATAAAAGTTCGGCGTTCGTCACAGCCTGTTGGAATGTTCGATTGAAAATGCCCTGGTTTCCCATTATGCTCACTAGATGGACAATCTTCAACAATACCTAAAGAATAGAAAAAATGTTTAAAGTCCAACTGAATTGGTCCATAAAACTAACAGTCGCGCCCTCGGACGGCAGAGGTCGGCCTTGGGTATTATTCAATAAATAGCGAAATAAAAGGAGAAGTAGGGGGAGGATGAAGACGTAACAATCTCAGAATACTCCCACTCTCTCGATGAAGACTTTCAAAATGATGAAATGAAAGCGTCTTCATGGGCGCCCATCCTTACATGTTCGAAGAAATTTTTAATAATAATAATGATATACGAAAAAATGTAAGTCACTGCGGGAGGGATATCTAAATTATTACAACGATTATGGGCATGCCATGCAGAGGCGTTACTAGCCAAAATGTTTTTTTTTTTTTGGGGGGGGGGGGGGGGGGGGGCAAGGAATTTACCGACTGGCTGGTAATATTTAAAGACTGTTTTTGCAGAAATTTTTTTTTTTTCGAAAAATCGACTGATTTTCAGAAGAAAACGACTGTTTCAATGAAAAAATCAACTGTTTAGGCGAAAAATCGCGGAGCTTCGCGCCTTACATGTTCGAAATTTTTTTAATAATAATAATGATATACGAAAAAATATAAGTCACTGTGTCCTCTACAGTGTACCTCTAGAGCACTTTTGATACAAACTTTTTCAGCGTAAACGGAACATTTGAAGGAGCTGAAGCGGAGCCAGTCAAAACGACGACGTCAGATGGAAAGGCGTTGCGACAGTCCAGGGGCTTCACGACTAGGGGGGACGGACACCCCTCCCCCCGAATGTTACCGGCCAGTCGGTAAAAATAGCCGAGCCGGCGCGAAGCTCCGCGATTTTTCGTAAAAACAATCGATTTTTTTCAGAAACAGTCGATTTCTCTCTTAAAAATCGGACTGTGAAGGTTCCAAAGTTGACACCTGTTTTTGCTAAAACAGACCGCTATAAAAAGAGCTTTGTGCCTAGTTTTGTGGCCCTTTTTAACTCAGCTTGACTTAAAGTGTGTCTTCCTTTTGTTGATTGTGTAATATGTTTATTTGCTAACAATGTACCTGGCTAAAAATTTTCGAATTTGGCAGTTTGCTATTATAAGCCATATTTTTGAATTAAAATTTTATTCTATTACAGAAAAATAGTAGTTTTTCTTAAATCAGCCGATATTTTTCGTCAAAACAGTCGTTTTTTCTCAATAACAGTCGTTTTTATCTGCAAAAACAGTCGGTAAAAATTACCAGCCATCGCAGTCGGTAAATACCTTGCCCCCCCCCCCCCCCCCCCCCCAAACATTTTGGCTAGTAACGCCTCTGCGACAGTCAACTAATCTGTCCTGGAAAGACCGTATACCAATTTTATAAATAAGTGCCATCTATAATAATATAATATAATAATAATATTTATTTATTACCCACTTACATCAAAAAGATTCATAGTGGAGTATAAACTTGAAGAAGGAAAAAAAACCGGAAAAAGACGTTAAACAAAAACTAAAGTCAACAAAACATTAATCAAACAAATGGATCAAACCGTGGTGAGGCGACACACGTCGATACGCTGTTTCTGAGAGCTTTTTGTCTCAGTAATATTCAGAAGATAAAACTTTTTAACTATCTTTCGATTCTTGTACCACAGAGGAAGATAGAGAAGAAATTTACAGAATCGGAAGTAAGAAGATCGAATAGGGTACACTGACCAGTAACCGGCCGTGACGAAAAAACGGCCACCATATTTCCATAGACTTTAAAACTTACAATTATTTAGTTTTTCAACAAAATGAATCATAACAAACAAAAGGACTAGAAAGAAAATCTTTTCTTTTACTTGGATACCCAGCACTGTCAGACACATTGAATAAATTGCATTTTTCAAGGTGGCCGGTTTTTTGGTCTTCATACATCAAGCTGATTTTTCGTGACAAAATCTTACATGGCAACACTGTGACAGAAAACTTTCCGTTGGTCATGATCTGCATTTAAACGCGCTTCTGCACGTGTATGATTCTTGAGAATCGAATAAGGATTGATTGACTTATTGATTGTAAAGAGTTAGAGTAAGTTTCAAGGGCCGGTTACTGGTCACTGTACCCTATCACTAATATCTTTTTTCTTAAATATAGGGTAAAGCCCAGAAAGGTAAAGAGCAGAATGATCGGAGAAAGTAGAGTAAAGCTTACCAAGGGCGACACGATTGTATTTCCCTCGATTGGCTACAATTTTAGAGTAACCAATCTGGATTTTCACTCTAGCATCCCGGACAGCGTATGTATTATTACCCCCCCCCCCCAAACATTTTGGCTAGTAACGCCTCTGCGACAGTCAACTAATCTGTCCTGGAAAGACCGTATACCAATTTTATAAATAAGTGCCATCTATGTATTATTAACGTATACCAATACCTTCAGAGGGCCGCTGGCCACTCATCTTGAAGTCGTGCCCGCACGGACCGTTTTTGTTAAAGATACGGTTCATGCTGAATCGGCCCATTAAATTAAATTAAATTTACAAACCGTCCAGGTAAATACGAAGCATGGTAAAAGATCAAAAAAGAAAGAAACAACACAACAACAACAACAACAACCAAAATAGTTAAAATGCAGTAAACCGGAACATCATGGAGCTCCATGGGTGGCTACAGCTTTCCTTCATCCTGTTGATGGATCTCAGGACATCCGCAGAAGGATCAGCTATACGGAACTTTTCGATGAGATGGCTGTTCCTTGTCCAGGGAGAGAGGCGTAGCAAATATTTGGAAAACCGAAAGAAAATCGCTTTAAGAAGCGCTTTAATTTGTTGCAATTTTTGTTTTTGTGTAATAAATGGATATCTGACTATGTAAAAGCGCAATTGCATGCAGCCTATATAGTGAAGTTTGACGAGAGAACACATATTCTTTTTTTTTGTTAAAATTTAACTGACAAGGGCAGAGATGGGACAGTCTGGTTACCCCTCACTTATTCACATAAAGAGGCTTGAAAACACGATAAAAATGCGTTACTTCGTTGCTTCGCTATTCACAAAAATTATCAATTTTCAAATAGTGGAATTTCCCTGCCAGATTCGTGGTACTGCCTGTGTCGGACGCTTGACGAAAATGATTTATGAAAAGTTCGTAGTGTTCACCAAGCTTATCACCGTCCACTGAAAAGCCGCGTTTTTGCTCAGATTCAAATATTCTGCGTCATAGTAGAATTTGCACTGTGGGGACAGCCGTAGATATTCTGAACCTCGCTACTAGAGCAGATAGTTGAAAATAAAAAAAATTCTAAGCAGAATCCAAATAACTCAGTGTATTCAGTTAAATGCTACAAAAATAAATTTGCTTTTCAGTTAAACTTTAATACCGTAGGGAATGTTTTTCGAATATTAAAGAAAGATTGATTGAAATGGAACGAATTTGACGAAGATTTTCGTTACTGAAAAGTTTTTTTGATTTGTAACGGTTCCGGATTGCCACGAGGTTTAATTGTCTTCTTTTTATCTATAATACTGAATTTTTTTTTGTTTTATATAGTTGTTGATGCATATATAGTATTACATTTATTTTTTTCCCTTTTCTTTTTGTTCCCAATATAATTATGCTATAAGTGATTAAATTATTGAGTCCTGCCATAAACAAATCTGTATGGATTTTCACGTGGCAGGTCTGTTATGATACTGAATTTTTTTTTAGTACAATTCCATTATATATTAAATTTGTCTCTCTCTCTCTGAAGATTCTAGAAAGGGGAAAGGTACAGAACGTGTAGAAGAGCAGTGGCTTTGTAGGAGTAGGTGAGAATCTTTCAGTTAAATCGCAACTTTCCGAAAATGTTACGGGCATAAGCTCCACTGATGCGCTTCAGCAAATGGGCTATCAGTAATTTCCGAGTGGTTTTAATTGAATCTCCGATCCAATAGTTTCAAGTGCATTATAGATGGGATTCTGAACTCTGATCAATTCGACTACTCGAAAATTCTTACAGTCATTTAGAGGCGAAAGCCTTTTCGATTGCTGTGTATTATTATTATAATTACTATCATTGTTCTCTACACTGGCAGAAATTTCATAACAGACAACAGAAGGTCTAAACAGATGACACGTAACAGACAACACTTCGGATGATGTCTGTTGTGTTTGAAAATGTTATGCGTAACCAGCGTTGCCATCAGGAAGAGCTAAAAAATCGCCAAAAAGCATCTGCTGAATTTTCCGACACCATGACAACGAACAAAAAGTCAGGAGATGCTTTTTTGGCTCTTCCTGACAATGCTTGTTATGCACAACATATTATTTATAACGTTTTCCAATACAACAGATAACATCAGAAGTGTTATCTTTTACGCATTATCTGTTGAAACCGCGCATCCTTGTGTTACCTGTTATGAAACTTCTGACAGTGCACTACAAGGACTGACTCAAATTAGTATAAAATGTTCGGACCAAACTGCTCTTTTTTGGTTTTAAGCGTTCACAAAGTTTTACAGTGAGGCGCGAGGTAGGACTGATTCATCATACTTACGTTTCCCAGTGCGAGCAGGAATATTACAGACTCGGGTCCAATCAGAAAGACTAGCTTCAAAACAAACGAAAGAGAAAACACGTAGACAGTAGAGAGCTTGGGTTTCATGCAGAGACTTGGAATGGAGATCAGCATCACAAGCCAAAGAGGGCCTGACAGGAACTGGTACGAATCTACGGAAGGCAACATTTTTAAATTCCGACAAATTGGTCATCTACGACAAAAGGCGTATTCTCGCCGTTCCCCGAGGATTCCACTTAAGGAGTCCCCGCGTCTTTGATGTCCCGGGGGATGGGGAATGCTCCGATCATCACCATCAAAAAGGACTCCCTTTCAGATTCGGAGAGGAATCAATTTTTGCTGGTGTTGGTGCAATGTAAAATTAGTTAAAAAGAACCAGAATGAACAAAACCAAAAATAAAGCTGATCCAGACTAATTTCGTCAACTGCATATTTTTTTTCTCGAACAAAATCCATTTTAGAAGCATTCTCCGTGTTCTCGTTGTTTCTGTGCGCGGAGTCCGCGTGGAGTGACTCCCTCTATTCTCGGTTCTTCCCTTCGATTCCCCGAGAAACGGAGAGAATACGCCTAAAGACGGATCAGCGGAGGGTCTGGGGCGAAATTGCCGCCAAATCTCGATGATTTGGAGGTCAGCTTGATCGGGGATGTCAAGCCGTAACTGCGAATTCAGTCAGAATTCCGTTCTTCCCCCACGAATCGGATTACAATCCCCCTCAAGTCAGAATCAGCATACGGAAGTGATATAGCTATGAACTAACACAATCCTGACCAGGGATAGAAAGAAGACCAAAGGTTTCGATGGGATCCTAAAAGTTCAATATTTGGTCCAGATAATTGGGTCTTGTCTTCGCCAGACTCATTGAACATTTTTACTACGAAACGGTATCCCTCCACTTACGTTTTTGGATCCCAAAAAGAAGTCATCTTGGTCTTAAAGAGTGAATGTGTCTACCTGTGGCTTTCTGCCCGATGAAAAATTTATCTCAAAATAGTACTATGAAGCAGTACGAAAAAGTTGCATGCAGTACTAACGATGCTACTAAATGCTTCTACTTCAAGGCTACCGTGTTACTGCATACTACTGCTACTATTAGCAAGACTGGATGCTACTATGGCAAGACAGGATGCTACTAGATACTACTACATAAGATTGGACCAGTCTGAGGCACATTAAATGATAGTATTCTTTGCTATTACATAGTATTACATGCAACGTTTTCGTACTACTACCATACTACTACGCAGGCTACAAATTTTTCATCGGGTGGGATCCCAAAACGTGGAGGAAAACGTAACTCTCGAAGGGAATGAGATGGCTCGATGAAACTTGGTGTGAGGATTCTTTGGATTAAAGGAAAGGTCGAGTTCGTAGATGGGCTATGTAGCCCTGTAGCCCTACATTTAGGTGTGGTGGAGGGGTTTCAAATTAAGGGGCAAACAAAATATTTTTAAACAGCTATTGAGATAGTCGATTAAGGTGTAAGAAGACATGCTGAACACTACTGTGAAAACCATATTCCCGCAAAAGTTTTATTTCTAGTTGATTAGATGTTCGATTTAGGGGTAATTAGTTCGCCTGGAATCCGGCCAGAACCGGAAATCTTTTTGAAAGCAAAAGCTTCATTTATAGTTGATTAGATGTTCGATATAGGGGAAAGGAGATACGCTGAATTCGTTTTTTAGCTTTATTTTTTCCCCGGACAAGTAGTTCCGGAATTCGGCCTAAACTGGGAAATTAGCAGAAGTAAGGCAGGAAGTTTTCGTCAAAATAGATATGACTTATAGGGGTAAACACACACGCATAATCCATATCTTAACTTGGTTTTCTCAGATGATTAGCTATTTGGACTAAATCTGTTTCTGAATTGTAATAGCAAAAGAGTAAGAGAAGTAAGCTTTGACCAAGCATGTGTCTTTTTTTTTTAAGCAGTAGAATTTAATTTAAAAATGACTTTCACAGCAATGATGCCGAATTTGCATTTCTCGTCAACATATCATACACGAAAACGTTGTCAATGGACATTTACAGCAGATTTGCAGATGTCAATATATACATCTACAATTTAAACACAACCACATTATATAAATCCAAATGGAACAAAACATTTAGTTGTAGTCGTGAGAATTAAAAAGTGCCACGAAAGATGGAACGAAGCTTTTCCTGTATCTTTCGTGAGTGCAAATTACAGGTGTTAATTTGGGGACTTTTTGGGATTTTTCCAGGGGGGGGGGGTCTACTTCTGGGAGGATCGTGAATGGGTAGGAAGAGATCACGGAGCCTTGGGTCAGAAAACGCTCGTGTTCCGTAACCATAGCACAGTGTTTGTCTCCTTTCCTCAAGCGTAGTAAGCCCGAACTTTTTGAGAAGATACAAACAGGGGAGCTTTCCTTCCCGCCCAATAATGCGCAAAGCCCTTTTTTGGATATATTTCTGAAAGATCTTTAGTAAGGCCAAAATGCCATACCGGACAAGCATACTCGAGAACTGGGCGTTTAAACGAAGTATAAAAGTGGAGCAAATCTGAAGGGGGGATGAAAATTTAACCATGTGTTTTAGGAGGGATAGCGAGGGGAAAGATTGTTTAGTCATAGTTTCGACATGGGAGTCCCATTTAAGGTCGTTAGAGAGGGTAACACCCAACAGCTTTACCACCGAAAGAGTTACTTCTGGGGGAATGGGTTGGGAGAACTCAAGAACAGATTTTAGAAAGCTGATGGTCATAATATTTTACTTGTCAGTGTTGACGGTCATCATTGATTCTGCGGCTTCCTCTGTGATGTTTCCGAGTATCTCCATTGCTGAACTTTTTTCGTTTCGTCGGCAAATTTCTAGAACTGAGAGGTCATCGACAAATTTCCATCTCTCATGTGATTCGGAAGCAAGGGAGTTGATCATAACTAGGAAAAGTAGGGGACCCAGAAAAGTAACTTGCGGTACTCCGCAGGTGGTGGGGAGTAGATCAGAATAAATGTTATTATATTTTGGAAACGGTTAGAAATGAAAGAAGCTATCAAATTTACAAGAAACGGGTCAACTTTAAAATCATCCAGCAACTTTTTAATTAAAACCGAGTGGCTGATCAGGTCGAAGGCTTTTTAAGGTCAATTAGCAGTAAGTTGAGGCAAGTGTCTGGCTTTTCTAAATTCTTGTAAATAGTATCTAGTAGACTGACTAGATAATGGGTGGTGGAAACACCTTTTAGGTTACCAAATTGTCTAGTATCTATTAAATCAATGAGTTTGCTTTTTAGCCAATTAGCGATGAAACTTTCGTACATCTTGGAAATACAGATGTCAGTGTAATAGGGCGCACTCCGGTGAAATCATCCTTTCCTCCTTTCTTTTTGATCGGAGTAAAGTAACCAAATTTCCATTGAGATGGGTAATGACCGGTTTTTGTTATTGAATTAAAAATACTAGAAAGGGGAAGTGATAATTTATCTGGAAAAGCCTTGACAAGATCAATAGGATCACTGGGGCAAATACTAGTTTTTTTAGTTTAACGATCTTCTCAAATACATCTGAACGGGAAATGGTGGGGGTATCTTCTTTGTCGGGAATAGGAATGGAGAAATCACTGGGTAGAGGAGGAATAGTCTGGACAATAGAGGCGAAGTGGCGGTTAAGGTCATTGGCTGTCTTGAGTGGTGGCTCATCCAGGTGAAAGTCCAAATTTTTGACAGTCTTTCCACATAGTTGTTTGACCTTAGTGTACCTTTGCTTAGGATTTGAGTTGACTAATCCGTGAACTTGTTCTCTATAGTACAGGGCAGCTGCTCTTCGGACTTCCTTCTTTATTAGCTTTCGTAATGTATTAGCCTGGTCTTTTCTCCCCTCCCTGAAGTGTTTCAGTTTCTGTCGAATCAGATCTTTTATCTTTTCGTTCATAAAAGGCTTATCTGACGTGCAAATTTTCTTCTTTTTCTCTGGGAAGCATGTGTAGTAGTTTGACAGTGACAATTGCTCAAATGCATTCACCGGCCCATCGACATCGCTTTCGTCACAAGAGGTGACGTCCTTCCAGGATTCCTGAGATATCCAAGTACCAAACTTTTCCAGGCCAGAATCTGTAATAGGACGGTAAGTAACTTCCTTCACCGAGTACTTCGTCTTGAAGTTATCCAGGGGTTCCACTCGAACCATGAAGTGGTAACTCCCTCCAAGGGGTGGCAAAGGTGAGGGACATTTATAGAAAAGTTTCAAGTTCGTGCAAATTACATCCAAAGATGATCCTCCTTTTGTTGTGGGAAAATTCACGATTTGTTTTAGTTTCAGCTCGTTACAGAGGTGATTCACGCGTAGTTCGTTGGCATCTCCAAACATAACGATTCCCGCGTTCGGATATTTTGTTGTAACAAAATCTGCGCTGATTTTAAGCTTCTCTAAAAAATCACGGCGTGAGAGGGCATTTTGTCCGGGTGAGTAATAAAACGTACAAATAACTAAATTGGAAAAAGGTCTCGGGAGGTTTTGAAGTTTAGCTAAAATCCACATTATCTCGTCAGAATCATTAAGACTGGGAACTGGGATAAGCCTGGGAGTAAGAGTTTCTCGTGCAAGGATGAGGAGACCGCCTCCTTTTTTTTCCCAAAGCGTGATCAGCAGGGCGTAGCTTGATGAACTCCTGGAAACCGTTCATTTTGAGTAGATCGGGATTCTGGGCGTGTACTTCCGCAATCGCTATTACCCCTGTGTTGGAAGTAGCTGCTAGACATTGAACTTCTTTCAGCTTCTCGAAGTTCAGGCTTTCTGCGTTTGCAAGAAGAAAACCTGGCTCGTTTGTAAATTCTTTCGTAACGCATTTCTTTACGGTAGTTGTGCTGTGTGGTGCTACCCTCGATTTTAGACTAGGATTAGTTGTGTTAGTAGTGTAAGTCACATGCATGGGTGGTGTGGTGCATTCGGATGGGTTTTCAGTCTGTAGTGCAGGCTCATAATCCGGAGGAATGGAAACAACACTGTTTGGGGGGAAAATAACGGAGTTAAATGGGGAAACCATGGGGGAACAAAAACCCAAGCCTCGTTCCATCTTACCTTCATCTTCCGACTTCTCTGCAACTTCAGGAGTGGAACTAGGATTTTTTCCATAATCTTCCGACGTCATCAAAAACAGATAAAATGTACAAAGGATAAAAAGCACTAACACTGCGCATTTGCACTGCGCATTTGAGCAACAGATCTTGAACTGAAGGAAGTTAGGGTGCCAAGTTATGTTTGTATTCAGAAAGGTCGGGATATGACTTATAGAATAAATATTCCTTGAGCCCAAGCTGACTTTGAAACATTTATTCAAATAATGTATACAACGGATAAATCAGCTATAATGCTTCATCAGCGATATTTCAGCCCTTCTTGGCAAGGGTCCTCGTCAAGCTGACGAGGCAAACTTTCATCGACAACAGCCTTGCCAAGAAGGGCCGAAATATCGCCGATGAAGCATCGTAGCTGACGTATCTGTTGTGTACATTATTTGAATAAAAAGACTTATAGAAACCCGTCAACTGGCCCGACCGCCATTTCTTCCACGCCCAAATTCGCCACAAATTTGTTTCACTTTACCTACTTTTCCGACAGTTACCCTCCCCAACAGTTGACACCCCGAAATCCGTACTGTCTAGGAGGGGGGGGGGGACTATCGAATTCTAGGAGCGGGAGAACTGACGGGTGAGCGTAGTGACGGCAACCTGTCGTATCTTAAGGTCGGGCTTCACTACCCAGATTTTTCGCCCGGATTCTGGGTACCCGTTTTCTTCAATATCGGTTTGGGTAGTGAAGACAAGTCTGAAAGCACCCCGGACGCGTCCGGGAATCTGGTAGAAAAATCTACCAGATTCCCGGATTCTGGGTGAAAAGAAGCGGGAATTTGAAAGTAGTTTTCATTTGGAGAAATTGTGTTGGGATCGTAAAATCGAAGAAAATGACAGAAGTGATGAAAAATGCCCAAAAATGGACTGTAGAAGAGACATACGATTTGATTTCTGTTTGTGAAAGTTTGGTGACCAGAAACCAGCAATGTTAGACCAACCAATGAAAACCATCATGGATTATTTTACTGAATGTATCAAAGGCATAGAAGGGCATTAGCATAATAGCAGATGACAGACAGATGGGCTGTTCTTCTGTGAAAAACCTGGATAGTGAGACTGGACCTGTAGACAGACTCTTGCGTACCTGGTTAGGGCAAAGAGAGGACCTGACTAAATTTAGAAGAACAAGTGCCCATCCTTCTCCATGATTCCTGGCCAAGCTGAGAGCATGGCAAAATAGCCTATCTTAAAATGACACTGTCATCATGCCTGTTCAGAATTGAAATTGGCGCTGAAATCTGAGCTCAGTTTGCTCTAGTTTCCGGGACCGTCTTCACATAATCCGGACCCCACATTCTGGGGCGTCTGGGTAGTGAAGCCCGACCTTTAGTAAAGATAACTTCGTAAACCACACTGGTCTGACATATCACAAAAAATCAGGAGTCGCTCGCTAGTACCGAGCGAGAACAGTCGTAAATTCACATGTATTGTTGAGTGGCTCGCTGTCCTTACTTTGGGCTTTCAATTCTTCCAATTTTGTTTAAATTTTCGGTTTCTTGTTGGTTTTCAGCTTTGTTTTGGTTTTCTTGGATGTTGATCTTCATCGTCGTTTTGGCATTTTTCCTCAAAATATTCTGTCCTTCCGAAATATTCACCTTTTATTTCAGTATATTCGTTGGCCTTTTCGTTGGTTTGTTCGTTGATTTTTTATGACGTTTCTTAGTACGAGTTAATCATAGAGATGGAGAGAGCAAGCATTGGACAAATTCGGTAAGGAATGAACAAGTAAGAACAGCTGCATGACCAGGACACAAGAAAGGACGACTTACCGCTAATTTTCTTTGGGAACGGATAGAGGAAGGCCACGAGAAGATTCAATAAGACGGCAAGCTTGAACAGTCCGCTGCTCCAAAGGGTCATGTGGGAACTGGCCCAAAAGAGGCCTGGATTACCTAAGAGGAAGAAAAGTTAATAAATGCCTGCCAATTTAATTTAATTTAATTTCAAATAAATGCGACACAACATTTCATGCGCGAGCAAATCAATTGGCACTTGTCATCAACCGACAACTAAAACATTGTAGTTACGGACTGGCTACACTCCGCAGAAACAGTTTCAGAACCAAGTCTGCTGTTAGATGAAGGACATCTTGAGCGTGTTCCATCCTTCTAAAAATAGTAACTATTACTAACTATTTTCGGTCCAGCCTCGTGACAAGTTATTACGCTGACCTTTCCAGCCCTCTCGAAATAGTAACTATTTGCTTACCACGCCCGGGAGCGTAGTAAGCGTCGTAACTACGAATCTCTTTGGCGTAATTGGTCCGATTAGCCCGTGGCTCGATATTTTCCTAAAAAAAAGACAAATGTGTTCCAGCCTCGACGCCAAGAAGCCATAATGCGTGGCTTCATGCGTAGTAACCACGGTAAGTAGGGTGGAACACGCTCATTGTCAAAATATTAAGACACGGGTAAAGTGGGTAAACCCGTTCCAGCGTTTCCGAAGTCAGTGTTGGATATGGCAGGCTTACATGTTTTGTAGTAAGAGAAGCTCTAACCTAACCATATTCTTCAACCAATCTGTAAACAAACAATATCGAACATTAAGAGTTGGTTGGCTTGGACAGGCCAAACAAGTCCAAACTTTCACAACAACAGCAAGAAGCCTGGATCTCTCACGGTTTTTGTGAGTTTGTTGTTACAGCACCTGCAGCATTTTGTCCAAGTGCCATACACCGATTGCTTTTCCATCGGTTTGGTCGGTCGGTGAGTCCGTTGATCGTGAGTTAGGGTACTCGGACCCAAGCAGATTCGTTAAGAAATGACGATGATGAAATTTTACTAACACACTGGACAAGAAAATGGAAATAAACAAAAACAGCAAACAAGGGCTACGAGCTCATATGGCACTTGTCACGGGTAGGTAGTGTGAGAAACGAGAAAATAAATCTAAGCATTTGTCAGAAAATTCCGGTACCCCTCCCAACCGTGCTTGGATCCGGTCCGGAACCTAAAATATGTCACCCAAGGCATACAATGTCTCTGCTTTCTATGTTCACCTATGCGAGCCACAGCATTTCTGGGACTCCCCCTCCATCTCGCCCCCCCCCCCCACTTCGGCCGAATACGACTCGGACGTCAAGTTTTACTCGAATTGGAACATATCCAGAAATTTCCGGTTCCCGCTTCATCATCCTCTATCTTGGTCAGATCCAGCTTGAACGTGAAATGACAAATCGAGGCAGCATAAACTTGGTACTGTCCAAATTGCAACCCATTCGGCCCATCCATTTGGTTTTTATGCATGTCAAATAGTCGGATCCAGGAACGGAAGTCTTCCTAGGACATTGTGTCGGGTTCGTACGTCTATTTCGTCGGGTCACTAATATGCCTGCCAAGTTTTATCCCCCTTAGCAATATCTGGAAGTACCCTAACTCGCGATCTCACCGGAATTCCGGGAACACCCCTCAAACTCCCCACAAAGCGCCACGATATGATCTGGTTCTGTCAAAAACGTATCTAATGCTTATGCTTGTTCTTCCCACCAAATTCCATCGCGATCTCTTGACGCTAAGTTTTTCACAAAAATTCCGGTGACCCTTTCCACCCCCACCCCCCCCCTAGTATCGGATCCGGTCCGGACTTGGCATGGAACATCTGAGACAATAGACTGTTTCCGAGTCAATCTTTGCGGGTCCCTGATATGCCTGACAAGTTTTATCAGTGGGAGTGGAGCGGGAGTGGGAATCTGAGTTGCGTTTTATTTGAAGTTCATAGTACAGCGGACTGTTCGTTGTCGCTTTTTTCGCCAGGGGGCCGTACGCTGGGAAGGCGCGGGATGCTTAATTTCGTTTTATTTGCCAGCGGGCCGTCCGCTGAGTGCTTCTGACGTAGTCCGCCAGGAATAAAACGACTATTAACAGTTCGCCGTCCGCTCCCGCTGTACTATGAACTTCAAATAAAACGCAAATCTCGTATCTTCTGCCACGCATAATTTTTAATGCAAAAAAGTATGTCATAGTAACCTTGGCTGAAAAGATAACTTTCTCGGTTAAAAAGACTAAATCATCATGGTGAAACTCGAATGAACAGATGAAAACTGGCCTTCCAGAAAAGCTATTACTCTTACTACACTGTCAGCAGGCATGCAACATATTTCTGTGTTTGAGAGATTTTTTCCATACAAAAACGTCTCACTTTGCTTCTGACTCCGGCATATTCTGTCAGATTAAGTTCAAACTTAGGGTGCAAGTAGATAAGCAAGTATCTATTAACGCTGTTACCTTTTGACATAATAATCCGAACTACTATAATTCGAAAATTTGATAATTCGATAACTTGAGCTTTTGTGAGTTTTTTTTTACGAAAATGTCTCATTTTTTTTCTTTTTTCTTAGCTTTTCTCAAGCTCTTGAATAACCGAATGTCTTGAAACCTACAGATAGGGAGATTCTCGGGTGCTTTGTTAGGATAGTGGACTCCGTTCAAGATCTTGATCTCCTGGGTACAACACTTTTTGTTAAATTAAAGGACCCCTCGCACTATTTACTCTTCAACTACCCGCATTTAAAAATTAACTGAATACGAACGGACGGACGGACAGACGGACAACTTTTGCGATGTCGTAGGTATCCCTCCACTTACGTTTTGGGATCCCAAAAATTAAATAATATACGTAGGCTATAGTTTAAAAGAGGTGACAAAAATCACTAAAATTTAACGTAATCGGACTTGATAGATTACTAAAGATGTTGGTGATGGCAATCATAAAGTTAATTGCCTGAGCACAATGTTTAAAAATTGGGAAACGGAAACTAGGAGGACGCAGACTAAAAATTTGAGCGGATTCGTAAGATTGAAAGTTTGGAATCCGAGTCCAAATCCGGATCCAGCCTGCCAAGCAGAAGATTCGAATCCGGCCAAAAGGACGAATATCCGGATTCGGATTCGCCCATCTCTGTCCACGATTCACAAATTTAGAAATGTGTCGACCAACAAATTTCATATAGCTACAGGCTTGTTTAGCTGTAAAAGTGACACCGTTTGATCGTTTTACGTGATTTTGTCGTGTGGCTTTAATAAAGTAGAGCATCCACTGCAAAACCACGATGTCCCAGACTTCTTAAAGGACCCCTCGCATTATTTCCTCTTGAACTTACAGTATTTTAAAGTATTTGAATACTTTAAAACTATGCTATGCTTTCAAAAAATAACCCACCGTTTTGGCTGTTTTAAGCCTTTTCCGAAAATCGTTGACATATAGCGAGAACAGGGAAGAAATTTACATAACCGGTTTTTCTGATGGAAAAACTTCTCGCAGACATGCGTCGACAGCGTGATGCGCATCGACGGTAGTGAAACACGGCAAGTGAGAAGATGAACGAAGTTTTGTTAGAGGGGTTAGAATGTACCGTAGCAAATTCGGCCCTCCGGGCTCAGAAATGGTTGGAGTGGTTACGGAAGTAGACTGCGTCAGTATTGTAGGTAAGATACGTCCTTTACCGTTGGAGCTTATTAAAAACCACACGGACAGTAAAGGAGAAAACTTACTTCTCAGCTTTTTCTGCCAGGTCATCTCGTCGAACATGTCATCAACTTTTGAGAAGAAATCGTACACTTTGGACCCTTTGTCGTCCCTTTCAGCCGTATTGAAAATCTTCAGTTTCGTTTCTTCCATGAGGTATTCGCAGATTTCAGGGATCGGAAAGACAATCTGTTCCATCGTCTTATCGTGACGGACGATCTGGAAAATTTAAAGGACCCCTCTTGGTTATTCTGCCTTTGATAATATACCTAGCTCCCTCATGGAATTATAAGCTTCTAAAATCCCCACTTTTCTCCATTGTTTCGTTTTGTACCTACGAATTTCTAGCGCTTTCTCGGCCGTGCCGAGTTTTGCCGGTACACAACGCAAAATTTGCCAGAATCTTGAACGTCCGCTGGCAACTCTTTCACACACAAGGATATAAGAATCTTCTGTTTTAGACTTCTTTAATGTGCTTAGTTTTCCTACTTTTTAACCACGACGCGTTCAGTTTTCAAATGTTTTGCTCCCAGCAGCTGCGTTGGAGAGCAGGAAGGCTGTGCATAGTCGCCAAGCGCTAACAAGAAAATCGCTAAACTCAGATGGAAAATAATGGTATTTTAGAGAAACGTTTTCTGGTCTGTTTCATAGTGAAAAGGTCATTTCTAGTAAGAGTTGTGGTTTAAGTACGTTATTCAAGTCCGAAGGAATAAAACGGTTCCAAATGCGTATTCTCGCCGTTTCCCGATGACTCCACTTGAGGAGTCTCCGCGTTTTTGTTTGTCCCGGGGACTCACTCCCCGTATTCTCGCGAGTCCCACGGACGAGGAATGCTCCGATTATCATCACCATCATCAAAAAGGACTCCCTTTCAGATTCGGAGGGGAATCAAGTTTGCTGGTGTTGGTGCGACGTAAAATTCATTTAAAACAATCAGAATAATTTCGTCAACTGCATATTTTTTTTTCGAACAAAATCATTTTGGAAGCATTCCCCGCGTTCTCGCTGTTTCTATACGCGGAGTCCACGTGGAGTGACTCCCTCTATTCTCGCCGTTCCCTTCGATTCCCCGAGGAGTCCTTGGGGAGCGGCGAGGATACGCCTCAAGTCCTTTAGCCGCGTTCTATTTGGTTCGTCATGTCCTGTTTCTCGTTAACCCCATTCCTTTCAGTCCTGTTCAATAGCCAGGAGGATACGGTATTATTTGAACTTTTTCAAAGTACTGTGTTTGTTGTTGAAGGCAGTGTTGCCAGATCGCGATCCAAGAAGTACACCACTGCCTTTGAAAAATACGCAAAAATTTCGCAAAAGAAATCCAACAGTTTGGTGTAAAACCCACCAATATGGCAACACCGGTTGAAGAGCTTCTCTGCCTGAAATCGGCCCTTTTCGATTATTTCCTTTCAGTCCAGAGCAAAATAACGCTAGGAAATAGCGCCAAGAATTGGAAAAAGTGACGCACACTCGAACACCAGCGATACTAGCACCATTAGCGATAGCGAACGTCCGTATTGAAACTCAACCAGTCGTACACCAGCGCTGGCTCCAATAACTTCATATTCTGAACACAGCAAAAAAAATATAAAATCTCCACTGTTTCCTTGATGTGTGCAGATCGCGTCTTACCTTTACTAGAAAATTTTAAACTCGGAAGGTTTTTCGCAAGCGTAGTGGGCAGCGCTATGAGTACGGCCCTTTCGCGAAGCATGGAAAGCACAGATCTTGGCGCTACTCCCTAGTGTTATCTTGCTCCGTTTCAGTCATGGATTCTGTCGTCGAGCAATCCTCTGCTGACGGTCTAGTCCAGAGCAAAATAACACTAGGGAGTAACGCCAAGACTAGAAAAAAGTGTCACACACTCGAATAGCGGCGACACTAGCATTACCAGCGTTAGTGAACGTCCCTATTGAAACTCATTCGATCGTTCACCAGCGCTGGCTCTGATAACTTCATATTCTGAAGATAGCAAAAAGATGATACAGTCTTCTTTATTTCCTTGGTGTATGTAGTACGCACCTTAACTTTACTAGAAATTTCTAAACCCCGAAGTTCGTATCGCTTTAAGTGTCGCAAGCGTGGTGGGCGGCGCTACGATTATGGTCCGTTTGCAAAGCATGGAAAGCATAGGTGTTGGCGCTACTCCCTAGTGTTACTTTGCTCTGGTCTTGTCTGGACCGCAACGCGTCTGTCTCTGCCGGTAGTGCGGGTTAGAGCAAAAAAAAAGCGCCAACACTTGAAAAAAGTCACAAACACTCGAATAGCTCAGCGCAGATTATCGTCCCCTGTGCAAAAGCATTGGCTGCTCCGCTTGCTGCTATATCCAACCAGTCTTTGGTAGAAGGAATTTACCCGTCAGCTTTTAAACAAGCTTTCATCACCCCCATTCCAAAAACGTCGAACCCTACTGGCCTCACGGATTTGAGACCAATTTCTAAAACAATGATTTTTTCAAAGGTCTTTGAAGGTTTCTTATTTCGCTGGCTGTACAGTGACATAGAAGACTCTCTAGACATTCGACAATTTGGCTTTAGGCCTGGCCACAGCACAATCCATTATCTCGCACTCCTGCTTGACGACGTCCTTAAGCATCTTGAAAAGGCAAACTCTTACGTAGAGAGAGAGAGAGAGAGAGGGGTTTATTTAAACAACATCATAGCTGACAGCTAATTTGCGTTGCTTCACTATACTAAATAACCTCCTGATCGCCGACCTCATTAAAGCGTTTGACTACCTCGATCCCGGAAAAGTTGTAATGCTGCTACAGACATGGGTGCACGTAAATTCCTTGTTCGGATGATCGCTAGTTTTCTCACTGACAGATAACACTGTGTACAGCTCAACAATGAAGCCATTTCACCGCCTGTTAGGATAACTTGTGGGGCACCGCAAGGGACTCGTCTCGGGCCCTTGACGTTTTTGATGGTAGTCAACATACTCATGATGAACACAGGAAACCATTTAAAGTTTGCTGAAGACCTCACACTTCCTCTTCTGCGTGAGATTCGAGGAAATGAAGATCGGATGCTCCATGACATGATCGCCAATCTCCATCAGCAATGCTCGTGTGTCAAATTAGAAGTCAGCAATTCCAAAAGTCACGTCATGAGGATCAACTTCACTAAACAAGTATTACAAACAGTCGAGTCGGAATCGTCGATGAAAACTGAAAATTCTGTAAAAATTCTTGGCATCATTCTGGATGATAACCTCCAATGGACAAGTGAAGTGGGAAAAATAGTGAAAAATAGCTGTGCTATCCTTCGTTCATTTTCATACCTGAAGCGGTTTGGGGTTCCACGCCATGAACTAGTCACACTTTATAAAAATTATGTAAGGCCCATTTCAGAGTACGGCTGCCAAATTTGGCATCCTGGCTTAAGTAAAGCTCAGGATGCCGAAATCGAACGATCGAGCGGCGACAAATTTACGGATCATACTTTGCGAAAAACTTTACGAACTTTACGAACGTCGTCTGAGTCGTCCTATAGAAATAAGTATTGAGAAACCCGGATAGGTTAGTATATTTATTCAATGTTAGAATTCGGATACTGGTTAAAGGGAATTTAAATAGGATGAGATATTTATATTGTGAAGTGATCAAACTGAAAGAGGTATAAATATTATGTTTGTGTTCCTCTTTCAGGGTTTTTATGTTTGGATTCGAAGATTAAAGGACACCTGAACAATGAAACCATACTTGAACACACCATGGCGAATGCATTTACAGACATGGTCATGGAGAACATTCTTCTCCTGAGCGCGACGTTTCCAAAATTGGGATGTTCGTTTCTGGAGGTTTGCACATGCAGACTCCAAGACAAAAAAGCGCAATTCACTCAAACCTTGTACAGCGCTGGCCGGATCGTATTGGAATTCTTCTAGATATACGTTTGGGCTTAAATGGTTAAACAATATTCTAGAAGAATTGTTGATTGGAGACATTGGTTCATTTCTAAAATTGTTCGGTACTGAAATAAGGACAGATGCAAAATGGAGCAAAAATCATAGCTTGGAAACACTATTTCATATTTGGATTGGGTTTTCTGCAGGCAATGTTAACGGAAGTCATACAGATAGGGATGATACTTGGTTCTCTTCATTCAGGTGTCCTTTAAAGGTCGTTCTAATTACCTGGTTACCCACGCTACCTAACAACAGGCTCACAATCCTAACATAGTGCCGCTCCCCCCGTACCTATTTTTTTTTTCAATAAACAAATAAAGCCATCAATCCAGAATCGGACAAAACTGTACCTCGATCTGTGCGGTGTGGGAGGCATAGTAGGACAAAGCCTCGTCCATTCCGCCGGTTCCGACTTCTTCACCCGGTTTCAAGTACGCCGCCAGCTCCTTATTGTGTTTCGCAAGCTGATGGCAAAGGATGTAGAGGTTGTGACCAACTTCTTTGGGACTGAGGTTCTCGCCCTCAAAGACGATGTCTTCTTCCTGGTACGCCCGCATAGCGACGTCAAGCTGAAATTTAACTCAAGATACTTAGCATTCAACCAGCGAACCAGCCGAAGCCATATTTGATAGTGCAAAACGGACACGTCAGCTGAATTTTATTAGAGCTATATTTCAGCCCTTCTTGGCAAGGGTCCTCTTCAGGCTCAAAGCAGCTTAAGTTGGAAAAACGAACTTGTGGGAAAACAGACTAAAGATTCTAGCTTAGCGTTAAATATTTGACTTTGTGAATTACTTTGTGAGAGTTGCTTGGAGTTGGTTTGCTGTGATTTCATTTGGGACACGGCTGCTGTTTTTGCTGCTCGATTGGGGCGTTGATCGGGTAGAGATTTTTCTGCATTTGGGTTGACTTTCGTTTTGTTGTAGAGAAGAGCTTGGGGTCTGAATTTCCTTTCGCTGATGATGCCGTTCATGAAGCCAGGTTTAACTGCTCGGTCGTTTAACCTTAATTCCAGACAAAAGCTTTCTAGCGTGACAATTCATAGTTCTTTTATGGAAACACAGCCAAATTCAATCACATTTATTCGGTCCTTGTAGCACAATTCAAACAATGCAATGTGTTCAGCTAAATGATACAAAGATAAGTTGGCTTTTCAGTTAAGCTTTAAGGAGGACACTGTTACCGCAGAATCGACAGATGTTTTCAAACGCCGTCTAGACGCTGAGTGGGGGGGATAAACCATTGGAATTTGACCGGGAAGCACCCACTGTTGCCAGATCGTGATCCAAGAAAAACACCGCTGTCTTTGAGAAATACGACAAAATTTCTTTTTAACCAAAAATTGCAAGAAATCTCCAAAAGCTTACAAGGATTATCAATAGCACCCGAACAATTTTAATACGCAAGCAAAATAGAAAATCCGCCAGTCGATCGTAAAATCCGCCAATATGGCAACACTGGAAGCACCAGAATCTAATCAGCCGCACATGCAACAGTCATCATAAGGAGTGTTCAACAGGATCAAAAATCCTTATTTCACTCCAAGCTGTGACTTAAGGTAATTTCAGTTAAGTAGAAAATATTGGTACTTTAAGTCCACCTTTGAAGGTTTCCTGAAATATAATCCCCACTATTATTTTCGTCTTTGGTTCGTTTCAGAAACCTGGGCTCTTCTCACTTGAGACACGCCTGGATGCATTCCAAATATACCAGCCAGGACAAGCGGTAAAGATGCCGTATACTTTCCGGCAAAAATGTTCGGCGTCGGATTCCGGTGCTCCCGCAAAAAGAATGGACAGTCATGATGTTCCAATCAGTGAAGCCTACCAGCTACCAGCGTATAGCAAGCGTTTGCTTTTTCCATTTATATGTGTATGTGCTTTACTGATTGAGAGGAAACTACAAGTTTTCGATTACCCAAATCTCTCTCGGATATTTCAGCCTGCTGAGCGGACACAACGCAGAAAACGAAAAGGGTTTGAAAACCGCGAATGACCTTATGTGGGGGGATACAAAAACTGTCCGACACTTTACCCTCTGGAGGACGGAATCGCTCACCTAACACATTCGTCGCAAACGTCGCGGAATCTTAATTACTGTTCTGAGAGCTTGAGAGTATCAGAGTCGCGGAACAGTTTCCCACTGAGAAAGAAATACGTCTTGGGTGTCACAGAAAACAGAATCATAGGCGGGCAGATAAGACTTAAGGACCCCCGTACTATTTACTCTTCAACTTACAGCATTTTTAAATATTTGAATGCTTTAAAACTAGGCTGTGCTTTCAACAAATAACACATGGTTTTGGCTGTTTTAAGCCTTTTTCAAAACCCGTTGACTTAACAGGGAAACAATTTACAAAACCGTTTTTTCTGATGGAAAAACTTGTCGCAGACAACAGTCGACAGCGTGATACACACCGAAGGTAGCAAAACACGGCAAGTGAGAAAATCAGCGTGGTACTGTTAGATGGGCTAGAATGTACCGTACGAAACTGGGGTCTCCGGGTTCAGAAATATACGGAGTGGTTATGGACGTAGGTTGCGCTAGTAGGCTATTACAGGTAAGACAGGTCCTTTAAGATACGTGCACACACGGTGCGATTTTCGCACTCGGATGCGACTTTTCTCTTTCGCTCTGAAATCGTCGCATGCGGGTTTCCGCATAGCGACACAAAATCGCGCATTTCGCATGCGTAGAGAGAGAGAGAGACAAATTTTACTATCTAATGAAATTAAAAAAAAAAAAAATCAATATCCTAACAGACCTGCCACGTGAAATCTTTACAGATTTGTTTGTGGCAGGACCCAATAATTTAATCACTTAGCATAATTATATTGGGAACAAAAAAGAAAAGGGAAAAAAAATGCAATACAATGTATATATAAATGGACAGTTATATAAAAAAAAAGCAATATTATAGATAAATAGAAGACAATTAAACTTCGTGGCAATCCATAACCGATGCGAAATTTTTTCGGACTGTGTGTGCATGCAGCTTTACAGTCTGATCATGGTTTCGTCAGTCAAAAAAGAAGGCTTATAACTTTACGGGATAGGGTACATACCAACTGTCTCGGGTTCATATTGCACAGGATCCGCTCCGCGTTCTCAGTATCAGCCCTGCTTTCCATAATAGCTAATAACAATTTGGATGCATTATTCTTCAGTTCCAGGACGAGGTCCATCCGGGTCTGCGCCAGTGGGTTGATATCCGTCGTCAGAAGGGCTGTTATGATATCGAGTCCGTTTGATTCATGTGTTGCGATGCAGTTTTGATTCTCATGGCAGGGACCCTGAAAGGAGATCCATCTAATTATAATAATAATATTTACTAATAATTTTGCACTTGCCATGTAGAACTTGGTAACAACTTAAATAGATCAAGAAGATGACGGAGATGGGGAAAATCGGGGAGAAACCATAGTCGAGAGGGGTGATTTCTGTGAACACAACTGTGCTTTTTTTTGTCTGCAAAGTCCTAAAACCAGCCAATGTTCTTCACGAACAATGGATACCGAATTGTGTTGCGAGAGCAACACTTTGGTTTTGTCGTGTTTTTATGGCACTTGCAGCCTCTGGCTCAAGTGCCATATACCGATCACAATTCCGTCTGTCGGTCGGTCCGAGTTTTTTGTCCCACTTATCCGAGTTAGGGTACTTCCAGATGTGCTAGGACAATGAAACTTGGCAGGCATATCAGGGACACGACCAAACTAACCTGGAAATAATCAGTTTCCCGATCCGACCATATGCGGGGGAGTGCGGGGCGCTGGAAACTTGAAAATTTAGGGCATTTTGTCACTTTTTTACGAGTTAGGGTACTTCTAGATGAGCTAGGACAATGAAACGTGGCAGGAATATCAGGGACCCGACCAAACTAACCTGAAAATAATCAGTTTCCCGATCCGACCATATGGGGGGGGGGGGGAGTGCGGGGCGCTGGAAACTTGAAAATTTAGGGCATTTTGTCACTTTTTTCTGAGTTAGGGTACTTCTAGATGAGCTAGGACAATGAAACTTGGCAGGAATGTCAGGGACCCGACCAAACGAACCTGGAAATAATCAGTTTCCCGATCCGACAATATGCGGGGGAGTGGGGGCGGTCGAAACTTGAAAATTTAGGGCATTTTGTCACACTTTTTCGAGTTAGGGTACTTCCAGATGAGCTAGGACAATGAAACTTGGCAGAAATATCAGGGACCTGACCAAAGTAACCTGGAAATAATAAGTTTCCCGATCCGACCATATGCGGGGGAGTTGGGGCGCTGGAAACTTGAAAATTTAGGGCATTTTGTCACACTTTTTCGAGTGAGGGTACTTCCAGATGAGCTAGGACAATGAAAGTTGGCAGGAATATCAGGGACCCGACCAAACTAACCTTGAAATAATCAGTTTCTCGATCCGACCATATGCGGGGAAGTGGGGGCGCTGGAAACTTGAAAATTTAGGGCATTTTGTCACACTTTTTCGAGTTAGGGTACTTCCAGTTGTGCTAGGACCATGAAACTTGGCAGGCATATCAGAGACCCGACCAAACAAAATTAGGAATAATCAGTTTTCTGATCCGACCATTTTGGGGGGGAGGGGTGGAGGGCAGGGGAATCCGGGAAACTGAGAAGTGTGTAACTTTCGAACGGATTGTAATGAAACTTCATAACTGAAGAGAATATATATCTGTAATGTCCCGTTTAAAGTCTTGACCGGATTCGGTAGCCAGGGGGGGGGGGGGGTTGGGGCGGGGGGGAGACCGGAGATTTCAAGAAACGGTTAGAATGGAGGGATCGGAGTGAAACTTGCTGGGAAGAACAAGCATCTGCTCTAGATAAGTCCTTTAGACCATTGTACTGGATCCGGATACTTATGGGGGCGGGGGGGGGGGGGGGTCCCGGAATTCCGGTGATGGTGGTTTGGGGGATTTTCACGATGAAACTTGGCAGGCATATCAGGGACCCAATCAAACTGACTTCACAATAAAAATTTTGTCGATCAGATAATGGTGGGGGAGTGGAGGGAGGGGAATCCGCAGGGGAATCCGGGAAATTGAGAAGTGTGTAACTTTCGAACGGATGATCGGATTGTAATGAAACTTCATAACTGAACAGAATATATATCTGTAATGTCCCGTTTAAAGTCTTGACCGGATTCGGTAGCCAGGGGGGAGTTGGGGGGGGGGGGAGACCGGACATTTCAAGAAACGGTTAGAATGGAGGGATCGGAGTGAAACTTGCTGGGAAGAACAAGCATCTGCTCTAGATAAGTCCTTTAGACCATTGTACTGGATCCGGACACTTATGGGGGGGGGGGGGGGGGGCCGGAATTCCGGTGATGGTGGTTTTGGGGATTTTCACGATGAAACTTGGCAGGCATATCAGGGACCCAATCAAACTGACTTCAGAATAAAATTTTGTCGATCAGATAATGGTGGGGGGAGTGGAGGGAGGGGAATCCGAAATTTTCAGTCATGCGTAATTTTGGAATGGGTGATCGGATTCGAGTGAAATTTAAGAATTCAACAGAGGAAATTTCTCCGATGATTTTTTTCATATCCGGACCGGATCCGGCAACTACTGGGGGGGAGGCGGGGGGCGGAAAATACGTGACCCGTTTAGAATGGAAGGATCGGGATGGAACTTTGTGGGAAGAACAAACAGATGCTCTAGGTAAGTCATTTGCTGAACCGGATTGGCTACGTGCACCGCGGGGGAGCGGGGGGGGGGGGTGGACCGGAAATCTCGAGAAACGGTTAGAATGATGGTATCGGAGTGAAACTTGCTGGGAAGAACAAACATCTGGTCCATGTAAATCTTTTGCATAATTTGACTGGATCCGGACACTTGAGGGGGGGGGGGGAGGAGGGGGTATCCCGGAATTCCGTTTTTTGGGGGATTTTCACGACGAAACTTGGAAGGCATATCAGGGACCCGGTCAAACTGACTTGGAATAAAAACAAAATCCTCGATATGATAATCTTGGGGGGGGGGAGTTGAGGGAGGGGAATCCGGAATATTGAGTCATGCGTAACTTTGGAACGGGTGATCGGATTCGAGTGAAATTTAATAATTAAACAGAGGACATTTTTCTCTTGTGACCTTTTTCATTTCCGGACCGAATCCGGCAATTATTGGGGGGAGGGCGGAAAATACTTGACCCGCTTAGACTGGTGTGATCTGGATCGAACTTCGTGGGAATGACAAACAGATGCTCTGGATTAATCATTTACAGAACCGGATTGGCTCCGGTTATTGTGGGCGGAGTTGGAGGAGGGGGAGGGGGGTCTGGGATTCCGGTGATCGCGCGTTAAGGTACTTCCAGATGTGCTAGGACGATGAAACTTCGCTGGAATATTGGAGACTCAACAACATTTGCTTAGAAGTTGCTACTTCCCAAATCCGATTATTCCTTTAAGTACCAATCTTGACCGCAAAGTAAAAAAAATAATTTTAAGCAATATATGCATTTTCGTGATGCCCATCAGCCCATTAGCAGTTTTGCCTCAAGGGTTTTGCTTACAAATGAAGTTCCAGCTCCCTTATAGCGCGCATCTCAACCGCAAAGTCGAAACTTACTTTTGATCAATCAAATCATCTTGTCAAATGCAAGTACCATATGAGCTTACAGCTCTTGTTATGGCACTTGCAGCTTCGCTCAAGTGCCATATACCGATCACTTTTCGGTCGGTCTGTCGGTCCACCGTTCTCGAGTTAGGGTATTTCCAGAAGGGCTGGGACGATGAAACTTGGCAGACATATCAGGGTCCCGACCAAACTAACTTGGAAATAGAAACTTTCCCGATCCGACCACCGTGGGGGGCGTGGAGGGAAGGGGAATCCGAAATCATGAGGAATGTATAACTCCGGAACGGGTAATTGGATCTGAACGGAACTTCATATTTGGAAAGACCTCGTGTCTCGAATGTCCCATTTCAAGTCCGGACCGGATCCGATGACTGTAGGGGGGGGGAGAGTCCGAGGGGAGAACCGGAAATCTTGTGACACGCTTAGAGTGGAGCGATTGGGATGAAACTTGGTGGGAAGAACAAGCCCAAGAACTAGATACATCATTGATAGGACCGGATCGGATTTGGGCACTGTGGGGGGAGTTAGAGGGGGGGGATTCCGGTGATCGCGAGTCAAGGTACTTCCAGATGTCAGGATTGTCTAACTATACAGAGCCTGACACCAGATGTGCTAGGACGATTAGAAACTTGACAGGATTGGCTTAGAAATAGTCTGTTCTCCGACTCGACCATCGAAGGGGAGTGGAGGGAGGGCGAATCCAGAAACTTGAGGTAAGTATAACTTTTGAACAGGTGATCGGTTCTTAGCGAAATTTGATACTTGGAAAGACCTCGTGTCTCAAATGTCTCATTTAAATTCCGGACCTGATCCGATGAATGTTGGGGTGGGTGGGTGGAGGGTTATCGTTATCGTTTCAAGGGTCTGCTTTCTATTTCAAGGACTAATATACAATCCTGCTGAGCGAGGATAGAACTAGGAAGAAAGGCTTACCTGGCAGTATTCCGTAAGCGTTTCGAGGGTCTGGTTTATCAATGATACATTCTGCTGATTGATATACAATCCGAGTAGCCCGAGGCCACCTGTGGTAGATCCGCAGATGCAATCGAGAAACATCAACGTCTCCGAGACAAGATTGTAGTTATTCTTACTGTTCTGGTTCCTCAAGAAGTTCTGTAAAGGAACCACGGCTGTATAGAATGAATAGAACAGAATTTTTATTTTTCAAAAACAGCTGTCACAGCGTTACCACCGAATCTGAACTTTTCGTTATACAAAAAATGATGAATAACATAACACTCTGGTTGCGTTCCAGAACTTAACGATTGTTAACTTTTTGCTTTCCAGGTTTCTGATTTCGAAAATTAAACTCCGCCCACCTACGATTTCCGTTCCAGAGCTTAACGATTGTTAACTATTTTGTAACGATGGTCGGTTAGCACCGTTGGGAAAAGATAACACTTGTAGAATTAGGACAGTTAACGATCGTTAAAGCTGCAGTTAGCTCGCCCCGAAATAAAATTGACGATTGTTAACAATTGTTAAGTTTCTGGAACGCAACCTCTGTCACTCTATAGTCTTGTCACGAAAGAAAAAAAAACACTAAAAAGGACTAACTTATCGGTTATTGTACAACTCAACAAATACTGGAACAAAACTCCTTCTATATCTTTCACGAGGGGCCGCAGGTGCTATTTTAGGGATTTTCTGAGATTTCTCTCGCTGGAGTCCAATACGAGATATCACAACTAAAGAATTCTAATGAGAATCTAATATCACAGCTAAGTTAACTATCGCTATGGCATCTACGTAGTCCTCTCTAGAAGGGTAGCTCCCAAATCCTTGATAGTGGGTGGTTATATTAGTGTTTATCCAAGTAAAACCAATGGATGGATGGTTTCTTCGAGACAATCATTTTTTTAGCTGGTCTGAACAATCACTCTCGAAAGTACGTCGTATTTCGGCATGGAAAATAAAACTGATATTGTTTAGTAAGAAAGTAAGTAATTTATTTCTGAACCGCCATTTGAAAAGCGGAGTACGAAATAAAATGGATGGAGCACAAAAAGATGAGGCACGAATGAATTTAGTATAGACTTGACGGGAACCCGTCATTTTGCCCAAAAATCCGTCACGACTGTATTTTCTAACAGTTGGAAGTATAGTGTCTTCGACCCGAATCGATCATGTTTTATTCCTTTCTTCATAATATAGAAATTATATAATGCACGAAAGGGTTGGCAGATAAGGTCCTTGACAAACTGTTTCCACGCAGAATTTGCCAACTGATTGTTTTTGGTAATTTCTGAGTAACTCATAAATATCTGATTTCTTTTTTTACCATTTCGTTTTCAAATTTTCAAGCCTGCAATGATTAAGTCGTCTCCATACACCCTCACCAGTTGACTCGACGAAAAATTGGTAGCCTGCGTAGTTGTATTATAGTTGTACGAAAAAAGTTGCATGTAGTGATATGTAATAGTAAATAATACTATCATTAATGTGCCTCAGACTGAGCCAATCTTAAGCAGTAGTATCCGGTAGCATCCTGTCTTGCTGTAGCAGCATCCAGTCTTGCTAATAGTAGCATGCAGTAGAATGCAGTAATACGGTAGCCTTGACGTAGACGCATGTAGTAACATCAGTTCGTACCCCGATGAAAAATTTATCTCAAAATATTAGTGCGAAGTTGTACGAAAAAGTAGCATGCAGTCCTAACTGATGCTACTACGTGCTTCTACTTCAAGGCTACCGTGTTACTGCATACTACTGCATGCTACTAGGCAAGACTGGAGCTACTAGGCAAGACTTAGCAAGACTGGCTTGCTAATAGTAGACTATTAGTCAACTATTGACAGACTGGCTACTGGATACTACTACATAAGATTGGACCAGTCTGAGGCACATTAAATGATAGTATTCTTTGCTATTGCATAGTATTACATGCAACTTTTTCGTACAACTACCATAAAACTACGCAGGCTACAAATTTTTCATCGGGACTGCATGCTGCTTTTTCGTACAACTTCATACTACTATTTTGAGATATTTTTCATCGGGCATCAACTCGAAGATCCCGCATTTTGCACAGCCGCCAGTTGTCCTAACGTCATTTTTTCCTCATCAGCTAGCGGACTCCAAAATCCGACGGTATGTCCGCCCGTCAGCGCGAGCAACTCATTTGGGACCAGATATGAAGTTAAGACTCTTACCTGCAGTTCACGGTTGTGATTCTCACAGAGCAGTTGAAGAAATCTCAAGATAGGCCGCATCACCATAATTATCGGGGACAGGTTGAAGTCATCGATATCAACAGACTTTTCAAACAAGAACTCCACCGGTGACGCGTCAACTGACGAGCTCTGCGAGATGCCAAGGCTCCTCCCTCGAAGTTTATCCGCAAAATCCAGGGACTGTATCTCTGAATGCTTCAGTAAAAGTTCGCTGCTTACGATACCGGTTGCTTTGATCTCAGATTGTGCCTCTTTCATTTTATCAAATACCGTCTAGAAAATCAAAAACTTAAGCTCGCTACCCTCAATATACCTCCGCATCAAAGAATATGGTATATTATTACTGACAAAAACCAATTTGGCACTTCTTGGAGATAGTTGATAGTTCATGTTTGCAATGAAAAGGTACAAACAAAGAAGAGTGCCGCAAACAGAAAAAAAAACACACATACATTCAGAGGCGTCACGTATGGAGGGGGACGCCCCCCTCCCAATTTTGTCGGCCAGTTGGTATAAAATAGCCGAGTCAGCGCGAAGCGCCACAATTTTTCGTAAAAACAGTAGATTTTTCGTAAAAATAGTCTATTTTTTCTTAAAATCAGTCGATTTTTCGTCAAAGCAGTCGTTTAAAACAGTCGTCAAAACAGTCGGTAAAAATGACCAGCCAATCGGTAAATACCTTGCCCCCCCCCCCCCCAAGCATTTTGGCTAGTAACGCCTCTGCACACACTTACTTCCTCCAGTGTGTTACTCATCAATAGTTGCGTTTTTTGCTTTTCCTCCGTAGGTCGGTTAACCTACCTACTTGCCACTATTGACCGTTTTTTCGTCTCGCCGGTCGGTTCGACTGAGCTCTAAAAAACGGCTTATAAGAAAAAATTGCGTCTTCCAGTCGAAGGCGCCTATCTCTCCAATGAGAATTTTGAATTTCGCGCCGTGCCAAGAGCGTAGGTCGGATGGATGGAGCTCAGACCTCAGTCATCAGGTCGGTTAACCGACCGACGAAAAAACAGCTTATAAGGATTTAGGTCGGTTAACCGAAGAAAGAAAACGGCTTATAGAGAGAAATCTCGCAGGTCGGTTAACTGGATGACGGCAAAAAAACGCAACTAATGGCAAACCGTTTTACTCATCCCCTGGGTACGGCTCTAGCTATTTCTTTTTCTCAGATTTTCGTAGGTTATTTTACCAAGTAGACCAAAGATTATTACGTTTTTGTCCTCTTTGCCATCTCGATGGGGATGGTCAGGATCATTTTCTTTTCAGGTGCCAGGAGCTTTCGCACTTAAGGGGTTCATTGTTTTCTGGGAATGGTGGGCAGCTTCTTGGTATCTAAATACGCCCTACGCTACCAAGATTGATTGTTTCTTTTGGTAATTTTGTGCAAAAAGCACTTGAGTTGAGAAATGCTGTTTATTAGTTTGTTATTTTGTTTAGTTTCCTATGAATTGTTTGTTTATCCCGTATACGGCCTTTGGATTTTCCAATACAGAAATTAAATATATATATATAACTCTTTCGAACAGGTTTGTAATGCATATCCTCCTATGACCCACGGTCAGTTATTTACGATAATCTTCTCACAGAAAGTTAGCGGTAGATATGAGAGGATGATATAAGTCATATCAGCCTCCAGAGAGGATGATATAAGTCATATCAGCCTCCGGAGAGGATGTTATAAGTCATATCAGCCTCCAGAGAGGATGTTATAATTCATATCAGCCTCCGGAGAGGATGATATAAGTCATATCAGCCTCCAGAGATGATTTCTGTTCAAAAAAGTTATAACAGTTAACACACCTCCATCTCGGTTGATATCTGAATGACAACCTCGATGGCCATTTAAACCTCTTCGGCTCGGATAGGTTATTTTCAATGACCGTCTCGGTGTTATTTTCCGATACCAACCTCGATATCTGAAGTTAACCTTTAATATATTGTCGAGGGATTTATCTTCGATATTTCAGCTCATTTACACTCAAAACATTTTTTATGGAACTGACAAAACTAGCTCGATCTCTTAAGTACCGTAGCGAATACTCCGACTACACCAAGATTTAGTCTACTTGCCAACGAGCAGAGCTCCCAGCTATTATAAACGATTATTTCGAATTCGTGACAAATATTGTGATATTTACCATCAGAATCATTTTTATTTGACCAATATCTTTACACAAGGGAAAAAAAGGATAACCTGCACTAGAAGCTCGCCTGCAAGGAACAGTAGTTGCGTTTTTATCTCAATTTTCCTCGTTTCAAGATGGAATAATCTGCCGGAGAGCATTAGGATGGCCGAGAGTGTATATTAATTTAAAAATAAAATGGAAAAGTTTTTTGATGAGTGAAGATGGGCGAGGAGAGAGGGTTACCTTGGTATGGATCGGTTCTGGATTGCCACGAGGTTTAATTGCCTAATTATTCACTAATATTGCATATTTTTTTTTCTATGTAGTTGTTTATTATTGAGTCCTGCCACAAACAAATCTGTACAGATTTTCACGTGGCCGGCCTGTTATGATATTGAATTTGTTTTTTGTAAAATTCCGTTATAACTTTTCCCGAACAGGTAAGTAATGCATATCCTCCTACGACCCACGGTCAGTTATTTTACGATAATCTTCACACAGAAAGTTAGTGGTTGATATGAGAGGATGATATAAGTCATCAGCCTCCAGAGAGGATGTTATAAGTCATATCAGCCTCCAGAGAGGATGTTATAAGTCATATCAGCCTCCGGAGAGGATGATATAAGTCATTTCAGCCTCCAGAGATGATTTCTGTCCGAAAAAGTTATAACAGTTAACTCACCTCCATCTCGGTTGATATCTGACTGACAACCTCGATGGCCATTTAAAAATATCAACCTCGCCTTCGGCTCGGTAGATATTTTTCATAACCTACCTCGCCTTCGGCTCGGATAGGTTATATTCAATGACCGTCTCGGTGTTATTTTCCGATACCAACCTCGATGTCTGAAGTTAACCTTTAATATATTAAATTTGTCTCTTTCTCTCGCGCGATTAACCTCTCAGTTCTCCTATTGCATGTTCAATGACTATTGAGCAGGGTTGCCACATCAGAAAAATTTAGAGAGTGACTTTTGGCTGAGACAGAGAGTGAACTGGGAGTGAAATTCTATTTTCATGAAAAAACGTGAAATGGTCATTTTTGGCCGCAATCACTGCTGCAAAAATGCTTTTCGGCGGAATCTCAATCGGTTTAGAATCCTCCGAGCATGACTAGCACGAAAAAATTCCCAAAAAAGTCCCCTTCTTCACTCCCACCGAAACCAAAAACTAACTCTTTATGTATTACAGACAGAGTCAAATGCCTTAAAATTACTAGCATTGAGTTGAATTCCGCGTTTATTTTTGTATTTTCTGGAATTGTCACACTATTGTGCGACAAATCTGGTTAATTTACATAAATAGAGTGAATATGATGTCCTAAGTAGGACAAGAGTGACAAAAAAATAGAGTGACAATTCACACTATCGTGCGACATGTGGCAACCCTGCTATTGAGACGAAGCCGATTATCCTTTTTTCGCGTTTTTGTCAGGATTAAGAACGGGGAAACATTCTCGATTGTCTCTTCTCCCTTCCTGATTGGTCAACGAAGGGCGGATGTCATTGGAAAAACGTCGACATGTCAGTTTTGGACTGAAATGTCCTGAATCACTTTTCCACCGTCGACTACTACCAGACTTCGAAAACCCCACTGCTGACGGACCGAGGACAAGACGTCGAGAAAAGACGGTTTTCAACTAATATCTTCTTACCCAGCGACTAATACGCAACGTTACATCAAGTCATTCGTCCCGTATTTTAATGATTATTTAACAGAACAACGCTAAATGAAGAATTTTGATGTGTTTTACTTATTATTTTGGTTAGGCAAATTTGCGCTGTAATATTAAGTGTGGTTTTACTTATGTATCTACTGACATGCCTTCGCTAGCTAACGCTATTTTGGTAAAATAAAGCATTCAATGGATGCTGATGAAGCATCGTAGCTGACGTATCCGTTGTATACATTATTTGAAAGTTGAAACTTTGACCATCGATGCCTTCGTTACATCCTCAGAGTGAGATTTGCAGACACGAGTATCGAACGCTGAAGTCCGCCGTCGCTGTACGAATATAGAAAGAGCCACAAAAAACCCGTCGCCTACGTTGGCTTGGTCACGTCCTCCGGCGCCCAAATGACCGCCTCGTCAAACAAGTTCTCCTCGCAGAACCCCTTCCCTCTTGGCGCAGGAGACCGGGTGGTCAACTCAAGAATTGGTGGACGACCGTCAAAAAGGACCTTGAGCCTGTAGACGGTCTCCGCCGCTTCGGCAGAAGATGGGACAGCTGCTGGCTAGATTTCGCCCAGGAGCTGGCGCAAGATAGAAGCAACTGGGACACCACCGTTCGGCAACTCATGGACGCCGGGTGAGGCGGCAATCGTCTGGTCCCGTTACAAGTACAAGTAAGTATACATTATTTGAATAAATTCATTCATCCAACCCGCAGAAACAGGTTTTAAAGGGTGGCAAAATTAGTGTTTTTGTCAAAAGCAAGAACGGCGAGAAGAGGGAAAACGGTAATTTGGACGAGAATTGAGCACTGAGAATCCAGATCAAAAACGCAACTAGTGTTTAGACGAACTTAGTCGAGGCCAATGGCCTATTTTTTGTACTGTGTAACATCTTGCAGTTTTTGCTACTGGGATTAATCTTGTCTCTTGCTGAGCTAAGATTTTCTCTACTTCGGATTAATCTTATTCCAGTAGAGATAAGATCAATCCCAGTAGCAATACTGGAGTTAACTTTAATCCTTACTCGGAGAAACCTCTTACAGTGACATCCTACTTACCGTAGTTACTACGCATGATGTCACGAATTCTGACTTTTTGCCGTCAAGGCTGGAACGATTTTTCTATTTTCCAGCAGAATATCATGCCACGGGCGAATCCGACCAATCATGTTACAGAGATTCGTGGTTACCACCAGGGTTACCACGCTTACTACGCTCCCGAGCATGGTAAGCAAATAGTTACTATTAGTTACTATATCTAGAAGGTTGGAACGGTCAGCGTAGTAACTTTTCGTGAGGTTGGAATGGAAATAGTAATTAATAGTTACTATTGGTAGAAGGGTGGAACACGCTCAGTGTAACGATTATTCCCACCTTGAAAAACGCCTGTGCTGCTTCCACCAACTGCAGCTTCAAGTAGATACTCTTCTGAATCACTGGGTTTCCTCCCTCCAGCAACGCGATCCCCAGTTCAATCGCTTCCTCGAATATTACTGAACTCGAACCACATTTCACGACGAGCTGTGCCACCAGTTCGGACGCACCCTCTCGGTTCAGAAAACACTGGACCTGGTGGAGGGTCATGCCAGCCCTTGCAATGTAACGAGCTAGAAGAATGTAAAACTGAAATATTTTAATCATTTACCTAGAGCCGGCTGCATTCGCTACAATGTTAACCGCACTAGAACAGGGCCGTGCGGAAATGGGCGAATCCGACCATGAAAGGATTCGAAACCGAATCCACGGCTAGGCACGAATCCGATTCCAAATCCACCATTTCCTACTGAGGATTCGAATCCGGAATCGAGTCCGGAGTCGAATCCAACCTTAACAAAAATCAAATGATATACATTGGTTATGGTTCAAAATCAGAGAAGACAAAAAGCACCGATATCTAAGGTAGATAACATGACAGATTACTGAGGATGGTTGGTGGTGGAGACCAAAAAGTTGGATTGACTAAGCACACTGTAAAAATTGGGAAAACGGAAACTGGAGGGATGAAGTCTAGGAAATTTGAGCGGATTCGTAAGATTGAGGGTTTGGAATCCAAGTCCGAATCCAGCCTGACAAACAGAAGATTCGACTCCGGCCAAAAGGACGAATCCTGGATTCGAATCCAAATCCGGATTCAGATTCGCCCATCTTTGCGTGTCCGTCAACCCCGTGTATCAGAACAGGCCTCCTTCCCTTCGTCGTTTTTCACGCTGGCTTTCGGTCCTTCCCTCTACCACCAAAAACACTAATAATAATGTAGTCGGTACTTTCTCGGAACGGTACACCTACCCATTTGTACGATCAAATTTAGTCGGGTTTTATGAGTTAGAGTAGGCTATCCCGAATACTAACAATTAATCAATGCTTAGAAACCCGGTTTCGAAAGGTCACCCGAAAGATAGCTTCCACTGCCATCTCTGCAAAGCTAGGAGGGGTCCCACTCCCTGTTCCATGTCAGGTGCTTTCGCATTTGGGAAACAAGTTTGTTCAGGGTGGTTCGGCTTTATTTCCCTGTATCCACAATCAGAGATGGAAGAATCCGAATCCACCATTTCGCGCTGAGGATTCAAATCGGATTCGAATCCAACCTTAACAAAAATCAAATCATATACGTAGGCTATAGTTTAAAAGAGGTGACAAAAATCACTAAAATTTAACGTAATCGGACGTGATAGATTACTGAAGGTGTTGGTGGTGGCAATCATAAAGTTAATTGCCTAAGCCCAATGTTCAAAAATTGGGAAACGGAAACCAGAAGGACGTGGACTAGAAATTTGAGCGGATTCGTTAAGATTGAAGGTTTGGAATCCGAGTCCGAATCCGGCCACTGCTCATTGCAAAGCCGCGTTTGCGTTGAGATTAAAATTTTCCGCGTCATAGTAGAATTTACGCTGTGGGGACGGCAGCAGCTATTCTTAACGTCATAACTAGATCAGTTAGTGGAGAATAAAAAAAATCTCTTTGCAAAATCCAAATAATTCAGTGTATTCAGTTAAATGACACAGAAATAAGTTGTCATTTCGGTTAAACTTTAAGGACTTACCGCCGGGTCCATGGGAATCAGCCTTCACAGCAGATCTTTTTTCCAGAAGTTCCTTTTTCGCCATCGGCGATTTGCCTAGGTATCTCTGCAAAGCGATCTCGCGTAACAGGCGACCCTTTTCACCAAATTCCACATCTAGGGACATCATCTCCCTCAATGAGCGAAGTACTTTGTAGCAGAGTTTTTCTTCTTTTTCTTCCAAAAGGCGCTCCGTGTGGTGAATCAACCTGTAAAGAAGGAACAGTGGTTTGAGTAATTCCTTAAAGGTTAACAGAATAGGGCTAAGATACGACAGTCTGATTAGCCATCATATTTTTACTTAATTAGGCTAGAAGAACCGACAAAAACGCGTTACTTCGTTACTTTGTTATTCATGATTCTTGAATTTTAGCTGACGTATTTCTCTTCCATAACTGTTGTACCTCTATACGGACGTAGCTCTATGTCTGAAATGTTTAGCAACTATAGCGGCAGCCAATTGCCGTAATTACAAGTCATGGCGGATTTGCATTCTTCAAGTCAGGAAGATGAAAGTAACATAGGAAGTGAAAGTGACCAGGAAGAACTTGGCATTCGCCATGAAGGAAGAACAAGACCAGTTGAAAACTCGAACTTGCTAATCAACTTGGTGGAATGCTGGCCAAATTCTCTGTTGACTGTGTCCTTCCACAAAGGAAACCTATTCGGGGTAGTACGGAACAGAGGGCTATCTTCGGGTGTGATTCTGCAATCTGAAATCGAACATTTCAAAATTTTCGCTTTGTTAGTCATTGAAACACGCGCTTTTGCAGACATTCAAATTTTCCGCGACTCGGCGTAAAGTTATTTGTCGTGCAACCAGCGGAGATTCCAAACGTCACTACTAGACTACGCGACGTAAAAAACAAAAATCCCTTATAGAGTCAAAATAATTCAGTGTATTCAAATCAAACGTATTAAAATAAGTTGGCTTTTCAGTTAAACTTTAAAGCAAAGACATCACTCCACACCAAGACATGCAAAAAGATAAATTATCAATTTGACATTTTAATTTTAATTTAAGCAGGTCAATCCAACGGGTAGAAGAAAATTTGGAAATTATGCAAAATGACTATGCTCATCTAGGTCTTGAATTAAATTCGGCTAAGCCGGAGGTCGTGCTATTTTATTGGAAAGCTGACGCTCCCTTGTCCTCCATTGCTCTTGGTAATATCAGTGTAAAACCCGTTAAAAGCATTGTTTACCTAGGTCTCCCAATTGACTCGTCATCAAAATACCCGCCGCTTCTTTCTGAACATTTTGGAAGAAAAATATGCGCTTCTTATGCTCTACTTGTAAAGAGTGTAACCCGTTCAACCGAAAAATCCTATACCGTCCCTTTCTAACTCCTTTGCAATACCCCAATTTCTTTACAGATACAAATCAACTATCGTGAAAAAAATACACTCAGATCCACTTTCTTCAGATTTTCTAAATACTTACTTCGGCTTCGGCTAAATAATTACTACTTACTTGGACAAGAAATACGAAAATGATGCCAATATGTAACATAAGAGACCCCAAGCTTGCTACTCCTAACTTGATTAACAAAGTAAATATTCCTTCAGCCCAAAGTGACTGCGAATCATATTTGACAGTGCAAAATGAATACATCCGCTGAATTTATCTGAGTTATATTTCGGCCCTTCTTGACATACTCCTTGTACGTCACATCGTTTAAAATGAATGACTGGTAATAATATATAATAATAATACAACTTTCGCCTCTATACACTTCTCGGGACACTTTACACACTAAATTGAATTTCAGCCAGGTGGTAGTCGACACCTGCTTTGAATTGGTTGATATTTTCGGCATGTATAACACTTTCTGGGAGATTATTCCAATATTCTACTATTCGGTTTCTAAAGCTCCATTTTCCATGGTCTTTACGGAATTTCTTACCACTCACGTTTCAAGTTGTGTACTCTGAGACCGTTGTGATTGAAAGTGAAAACATCATCAGGATTTATGTTATTATAATAACTATGGCACATTTTAAAAGTTTCTATCTGTATAATACCCACAGAAAGAATAACAAGAGCTGTAAGCTCATATGGCACTTGCATGTGTCAAGATGATTCGATTGATCAAAAGTAAGTTTCGACTTTGCGGTTGAGATGCGCGCTCTAAGGGATCTGGAACTTCATTTGTAAGCAAAACCCTTGAGGCAAAACTGCTAATGGGCTGATGGGCATCCACGAAAATGCATATATTGCTTAAAAGTATTTTTTTTACTTTGCGGTCAAGATTGGTACTTTAAGGAATAATCGGATTTGGGAAGTAGCAATTTCTACGCAAATTTTGTTGAGTCTCCAATATTCCAGCGAAGTTTCATCGTCCTAGCACATCTGGAAGTACCTTAACGCGCGATCACCGGAATCCCAAACCCCCTCCCCCTCCTCCAACTCCACCCACAATAACCGGAGCCAATCCGGTTCTGTAAATGATTAATCCAGAGCATCTGTTTGTCATTCCCACCAAGTTCGATCCAGATCACACCAGTCTAAGCGGGTCAAGTATTTTCCGCCCTCCCCCCAGTAATTGCCGGATTCGGTCCGGAAATGAAAAAGGTCACAAGAGAAAAATGTCCTCTGTTTAATTATTAAATTTCACTCGAATCCGATCACCCGTTCCAAAGTTACGCATGACTCAATATTCCGGATTCCCCTCCCTCAACTCCCCCCCCCCAACATTATCATATCGAGGATTGTTTTTTATTCCAAGTCAGTTTGACCGGACCCTGATATGCCTTCCAAGTTTCGTCGTGAAAATCCCCCCAAAAACGGAATTCCGGGATACCCCCTCCTCCCCCCCCCCTCAAGTGTCCGGATCCAGTCAAATTATGTAAAAGATTTACATGGACCAGATGTTTGTTCTTCCCAGCAAGTTTCGCTCCGATACCATCATTCTAACCGTTTCTCGAGATTTCCGGTCCACCCCCCCCCACCCCCCCAGCTCCCCCGCGGTGCACGTAGCCAATCCGATTCAGCAAATGACTTACCTAGAGCATCTGTTGGTTCTTCCCACAAAATTCCATCCCGATCCCTCCATTCTAAACGGGTCACGTATTCCCCCCCCCCCCAATAGTTGCCGGATCCGGTCCGGATATGAAAAAAATCATCGAAGAAATGTCCTCTGTTGAATTCTTAAATTTCACTCGAATCCGATCAACCATTCCAAAATTATGCATGACTGAAAATTTCGGATTCCCCTCCCTCCACTCCCCCCACCATTATCTGATCGACAAAATTTTTATTTTGAAGTCAGTTTGATTGGGTCCCTGATATGCCTGCCAAGTTTCATCGTGAAAATCCCCAAAACCACCATCACCGGAATTCCGGGACGCCCCCCCCCCCCTCATAAGTGTCCGGATCCAGTACAATGGTCTAAAGGACTTATCTAGAGCAGATGCTTGTTCTTCCCAGCAAGTTTCACTCGATCCCTCCATTCTAACCGTTTCTTGAAATTTCCGGTCTCCCCCCCCCCCCCCCCCAACTCCCCCCTGGCTACCGAATCCGGTCAAGACTTTAAACGGGACATTACAGATATATATTCTGTTCAGTTATGAAGTTTCATTACAATCCGATCATCCGTTCGAAAGTTACACACTTCTCAATTTCCCGGATTCCCCTGCGGATTCCCCTCCCTCCACTCCCCCACCATTATCTGATCGACAAAATTTTTATTTTGAAGTCAGTTTGATTGGGTCCCTGATATGCCTGCCAAGTTTCATCGTGAAAATCCCCAGAACCACCATCACCGGAATTCCGGGACCCCTCCCCCCCCCCCCCCCCCCATAAGTGTCCGGATCCAGTACAATGGTCTAAAGGACTTATCTAGAACAGATGCGCATTCTTCCCAGCAAGTTTCACTCCGATCCCTCCATTCTAACCGTTTCTTGAAATTTCCGGTCTCCCCCCCCCCCAACTCCCCCCCTGGCTACCGAATCCGGTCAAGACTTTAAACGGGACATTACAGATATATATTCTCTTCAGTTATGAAGTTTCATTACAATCCGATCATCCGTTCGAAAGTTACACACTTCTCAGTTTCCCGGATTCCCCTGCCCTCCACCCCCCCCCCCCCCAAAAATGGTCGGATCAGAAAACTAATTATTCCTAATTTTGTTTGGTCGGGTCTCTGATATGCCTGCCAAGTTTCATGGCCCTAGCACAACTGGAAGTACCCTAACTCGAAAAAGTGTGACAAAATGCCCTAAATTTTCAAGTTTCCAGCGCCCCGCACTCCCCCCCATATGGTCGGATCGGGAAACTGATTATTTCCAGGTTAGTTTGTTCGTTTCCCTGAAATTCCTGCCAAGTTTCATTGTCCTAGCTCATCGGGAAGTACCCTCACTCGAAAAAGTGTGACAAAATGCCCCAAATTTTCAAGTTTCCAGCGCCCCAGCTCCCCCGCTTGTGGTCGGATCGGGAAACTTATTATTTCCAGGTTACTTTGGTCAGGTCCCTGATATTCCTGCCAAGTTTCTTTGTCCTAGCTCATCTGGAAGTACCCTAACTCGAAAAAGTGTGATAAAATGCCCTAAATTTTCAAGTTTCGAGCGCCCCCACTCCCCCGCATATGGTCGGATCGGGAAACTGATTATTTCCAGGTTCGTTTGGTCGGGTCCCTGATATTCCTGCCAAGTTTCATTGTCCTAGCTCATCTAGAAGTACCCTAACTCAGAAAAAAGTGACAAAATGCCCTAAATTTTCAAGTTTCCAGCGCCCCGCACTCCCCCCCATATGGTCGGATCGGGAAACTGATTATTTCCAGGTTAGTTTGGTCGGGTCCCTGATATGCCTGCCAAGTTTCATTGTCCTAGCACATCTGGAAGTACCCTAACTCGGATATGTGGGACAAAAAACTCGGACCGACCGACAGACCGACAGACGGAATTGTGATCGGTATATGGCACTTGAGCCAGAGGCTACAAGTGCCATAAAAACTGTTATGTAAGTCGTCAAGAGCTCTTCGGTTTTATTTTCCTCTGCTTAGAACTATTCCCAAACTAAAGAAATGCCTCAGTAGAAGGCAGGCCCGTATCCAGGAATTTATTTCGGGGTTGGGGGGGGGGGGGGGGGGGGGGGGGGGGGGGGGGGGGGTGCCTGGAGGTCGGACAAAAAACTGCAAAAAAGACATAGATCAGAGGTAAAAGCCTAGAAAAACTGATTATTTTTGTATGTTTCGGGGGGGGGGGAGGTGAACCCCCTAACCCCCCCCCCCCTGGATACGGCCCTGGTAGAAGGACACTGGATGAAAGTTAAGTCTCACCTTCGAATGAATCCGCCACTTTCGCATCTGTTTCTAGCAGCTGTTCCGCTGATAAAGAGGAGCTCCGGTCGGTACAGAATGTCAACCAAAACGGACAGCTCCGCTTGAATCAGAGGGTGTAGCTGGTCTTGCAGCAGTGTGACAATCTCCGTGAGGCCTTCGATGATTGTCCGATCTTGTCTTGGGATCTGAAACGGTTTTCCTATGATTACTCCTAGTTATTAGTAACAATTTTACGCCGGTTGGCCGCCGACCCATTGGACTACTGTTATCATTATTTTTTATAATATAAATATAAGTAATTTTTTACCACTTGGAGATAGGAGGAGGTATTTAGAGAGGGTGAGGTCGAATGTTGGTCCCTATTTTTGTCCGATGTGCGGAGATAGAAATGAGGATTTACTGCATTTTCTGTGTTTTTGTAAAGAGTTAAAAGAGTTGAGGCAGGAAATTTATCCGGGGAGTTTCGAAAGGGAAGAATGGGTGGAGATTCTTTTGAAGGATAGAGATTATGACGGGATAAAGAATTTGGGAAGGTTGGTTAGTTTGGGCATGGCACATAGAGAACATTTTTTGTAAGGTGAGTTAGGAAGAAAGGGGTGTGTCTTGGATTATATTACATGAAATTTATTTGTTGATTAATTTGGATTTTTTTTTTCATCGAAGTTAGATTTTCTTTTTTATTTGTATTAACCATGGCCCTTTAGGGCTTTCAGTGTTAACAAATATCTATCTATGCTGTAGTGTATCAGAACAGCAGTAGGCTACAGATTAAAGTAAATACAGTACTTCGCAATATTATGGATGTCGGAGTGTATTTGTAGCTTAGAGGGGACTCTGTCTGGTGGTGTTTGTTTCGTTTTTATTTGTAGAAGTTTTGGTTGGGATTATAGTCTTTATGTGTAGAGGCGATGATTCGTAGAAAAAAGGTTTATAATTGTATTAAAGGACACCTGAACAATGAAACCATACTTGTACAAACCATGGAGAATGCATTTACAGACATGACCACGGAGAGCATTCTTCTCCTAAGCGTAACGTTTTCAAAATAGGGATTTTCGTTTCTGGAGGTTTGCACATGCAGACTCCAAGACAAAAAGCGCAATTCCTTCAAATCTTGTTCAGCGCTGGCGGGATCGTATTGGAATTTCTTCTAGATATACGTTTGGGCTTAACTGGTTAAAAAATATTCCAGAAGAAGGGTTGATTGGAGACATTGGTTCATTTCTAAAATTGTTCGGTACTGAAATAGGGACACGGAGCAAAAATCATAGCTTGGAAACACTATTTCGTATTTGGATTGGGTTTTCTGCAGGCAATGTTAACGGAAGTCATACAGATAGGGATAATACTTGGTACTCTTCATTCAGGTGTCCTTTAAAATAAGAATAAATAAGTATTAAGATTGATAAATTGAAATTAAACAAGAGCTGTAAGCTCATATGGCACTTGCATGTGTCAAGATGATTTGATTGATCAAAAGTAAGTTTCGACTTTGCGGTTGAGATGCGCGCTATAAGGGAGCTGGAACTTCATTTGTAAGCAAAACCCTTGAGGCAAAACTGCTAATGGGCTGATGGGCATCACGAAAATGCATATATTGCTTAAAAGTATTTTTTTTACTTTGCGGTCAAGATTGGTACTTTAAGGAATAATCGGATTTGGGAAGTAGCAATTTCTAAGCAAATGTTGTTGAGTCTCCAATATTCCAGCGAAGTTTCATCGTCCTAGCACATCTGGAAGTACCTTAACGCGCGATCACCGGAATCCCAGACCCCCCTCCCCCTCCTCCAACTCCACCCACAATAACCGGAGCCAATCCGGTTCTGTAAATGATTAATCCAGAGCATCTGTTTGTCATTCCCACGAAGTTCGATCCAGATCACACCAGTCTAAGCGGGTCAAGTATTTTCCGCCCTTCCCCCAATAATTGCCGGATTCGGTCCGGAAATGAAAAAGGTCACAAGAGAAAAATGTCCTCTGTTTAATTATTAAATTTCCGATCCAATCCGATCACCCGTTCCAAAGTTACGCATGACTCAATATTCCGGATTCCCCTCCCTCAACTCCCCCCCCCCCAAGATTATCATATCGAGGATTTTTTTTTTTATTCCAAGTCAGTTTGACCGGGTCCCTGATATGCCTTCCAAGTTTCGTCGTGAAAATCCCCCCAAAAACGGAATTCCGGGATACCCCTCCTTCCCCCCCCCCCCTCAAGTGTCCGGATCCAGTCGAATTATGTAAAAGATTTACATGGACCAGATGTTTGTTCTTCCCAGCAAGTTTCACTCCGATACCATCATTCTAACCGTTTCTCGAGATTTCCGGTCCACCCCCCCCCCCCCACCCCACCCAGCTCCCCCGCGGTGCACGTAGCCAATCCGATTCAGCAAATGACTTACCTAGAGCATCTGTTTGTTCTTCCCACAAAGTTCCATCCCGATCCCTCCATTCTAAACGGGGACGTATTTTCCGCCCCCCCCCCCAATAGTTGCCGGATCCGGTCCGGATATGAAAAAAATCATCGGAGAAATGTCCTCTGTTGAATTCTTAAATTTCACTCGAATCCGATCACCCATTCCAAAATTACGCATGACTGAAAATTTCGATATGTGGGACAAAAAACTCGGACCGACCGACAGACGGAATTGTGATCGGTATATGGAACTTGAGCCAGAGGCTGCAAGTGCCATAAAAAGTAAATTAAATAGTTGAAATGGAGAAGTTAAAATTTTTGAAGTTTAAAGTGTGTATGATTGTTTAGAAAGAGTAGGTGACGTTAAAGAGTTTAAGGAAATATCAACGTCGCCGAGTGGAGGAGTAGTCGTAGCCCAAAAAGTAAAAAAATCAAAATGTTTGGAAAGATGCTACGCGGGTTTGAAAAAAAAAGAGAAAACTCTGGCCGATATCCCCCACATTACAACTGATGGCAAGCCATGAATCTACACACAACTGATGAAAAGACCACTAATTACATCACTTGTTATCGAGTTCTTCAAATTTAAAAGCCATCCAATTAACCGCAGGAAGTTTGACAGCATCCCCAGCAGGGATGGGCGAATCCAAATCCAGGAATCGTCCTTTTGTCCGGATTCGAATCTTCTGTTTGACAGGCTGGATTCGGATACGGACTCAGATTCCAAACCCCAATCTTACGAATCCACTCTGTTCCCAATTTTTACACACTGTGCTTTAGGTTTTGTTCATAACGAGTCCCAGATTCATTTCTGGTTGCGAAGAGAAAACTCATAATATAACAACCACACAAAAAAAACTTGAAATATGGTTCACATCGCCCAATTAACCGTCTCATTTGTCTAGGCATCAGTGCTTTTTCTAAACTGATAAGTTTAGTTTTTAGTTTTTATTTAGTTTAATACTCTTTATTATACAAAGCAACTTGTACATGCTACATGAACACACCTTTAGTAACCCTCTTAACATCCTTTCTACATGTAGCTGATACTTCTGACTGACTGGGCCTGTGGGGGCGGTAAGAAAAAAAAATAAGAAAAAATTAACTTTACATTAATTTTCATATACTTTTTCAAACTAGAGAAGAAAGCAAAGAGCAAACAAATAAACAACAAATAATAAGTGGGAAACCATACCGCCGTATATAATCCGGATTCGAATTTCCAATCCTCAGCATTAAAAGGTGGATGCGGAATCGGATTCATACCTAGCCCTGGATTCGGATTCGAATCCATTCATGATCGGATTCGCCCATCTCTCACCTTTAGGTAAGCTTTTCTCGATACAACCTACAGGCCAACACTGAAAGAGCGGAAAGTTGTTGACTTGTCAATGCTGGGCCACCTTAGAACTTTAACTGAACAGCCAACTTATCTTTTGTGTCATTTAACTGAATACACTGAATTATTTGGATTCTGCTAAGGGATTTTTGGATTTTCCACTATCTGCTCTACTAGTGACGTTCAGAATATCTACAGCCGTCCTCCCACGCAAATTCTACTATGACGCGGTAAATCTGAATCTCAACACAAACGCTGCTTTTCAATGGCCAGTGGTCATCTTGATGAAGACTGCTTAGTGGCAGAATGCAAATTTTCATAAATCTTTTTCATCAAGCATACAACACAGGTACAAGCGCATAAAGGTACCACAAATCCGACAGGGAAATTCCACTGTTCGAAAATCGGTTATTCGTGGATAGCGCAGCAACGAAGCAACGCATTTTCATCGAGTCTTCAAGCCAATTTAAAGTTTAACTGAAAACTATTCCACTATTCACGATTAATCCATTTTCATATAGTGGAATTTCCGTGTCGGATTTATGGTAGCTCTATGCGCTTGTGCCTGTGCTGTGTGCTTGGCGAAAACCATAGAAGAAAAAGAGTGTTCACGCAGTTAGCTACCTTTCGCGAGCTGATCACTGGCCACTCAAATGCCGCGTTTATACTGAGATTCAAATTTTCCGCATAACAGTAGAATTTGCGTTGTGGAGACGGCCGTAGATATTCTGAACGTCACTACTAGAGCAGATAGTGGAAAATAAAAAAAAATCCCTTAGCAGAATCCAAATAATTCAGTGTATTCAATTATATGATATACAAAAATAAGTTGGCTTTTCAGTTAAACTTTAAGTTAATAAGTGATGGGTAATTAGACTGTCCCATCTCAGCCCTTTTCGGTTAAACTTTAAATAAAATGTAAATTCGTCTCTTCATTTATTTCGCAAAGGATGCAAGCTGAAGACCATTCGGACTAACTGGCTACCTTCCGCAGCAGGTTAACTGGCAGGTGGCACAGTAATGCTAGGAGAACTGACGCGTGGATGAAAGGACGGATTTCCATGGCTGATAAACCAGCGGGACGGCGAACTGTTCGGTGGATGGAAGAACTGACAGATGGAAGGAGGGACTGACGGGTGAGCGTAGAGACGGACAAAGCGATCCGATAGGAGAAAAGCCTACTTGTACGAGAAAATGGCACACTGTACAGCCATGCGTTGCTTCAAAACCGCCGCTTGATATGGCTTCAGAAAGTTCCGCTTCTCTGTGGTGTGTATGGTATTCTACCATTGATTATTATTTTCTGTTTTCCTCTTGGTACTGACTCGCACCCGAGAATGTCGTTGTTGGGAATCTTCCGATTTCGTTTTGAATCAATCAATCAATCAATATTTTATTTCCGCCAAAGATAGCGAGTAAAAAAGAAATTAATAGACACTGACAAATTTCGGCTAAAACACTATAACTCATGAACTGCCAAAAGATAGCTACACTGCCGAAAGTACTTAAAACGTAACTACAATTTAATTACAGTTTAATTATAACTAACAAATTGAAAATAAAAAAAGAGAAATATCATTCACGAAAAAACCTGCACAGGTTATGTTGGAGACCTGAAAAATTTGATACAACCCGTTGAAGTTTTTTATTCATATGTTTTTATTAATATATGTATAATTATTATTAATATTCCGCACTTTTCCCGTTTATAACGCCATCTAGCAGTGTTGGGTAAAAGTAACAGTAATACATGTTGATAGAAGCGTCAACAGTTCAGTTGGTAGACAGCCTTGAACCAGATTGATCGCTTGAAATATTTAAAGTGGATTTGGAATAATTTTAAGGTTTTATCATATTAGTTATATAATTAAGATATGTATTGATAATTTATTAATTCTGAATTGAAGTATTCATTGCTAACGTAAAATCATAAAGTAAAAGATTCATTATTTATAGGGTTCCTGACTTCACGTATACCCGGCTTGTACATTTGTAAATGCTCGTTGTTACAATAAACGCTATTTAACGTTGGACTGGAGGAATTGACGTGCCAGGGAGGTTTTCCCAACAGTCGTATTACCTCACGTTTAGAAACGCGTTGGAAATGTAATCTTAAAATTATATAAGCAGTGAGCGCACTTAGATTCTTTTCAATCAATCAATCAAGTTTAATCCAAATAGCTAAAAGCTAGAAGAGGATTCTTCTGCAGACGCTGTGCGAATGCTCTGGGTTTATCGCCCGTTCTCCCTGACATGAGTTGCGTTTTTGCTGATACCACGGTAACTGGATCCGCAATTAGTCGTTTTAGCAGTTATCGTGGTATCTGATACACGGTGCTCTGCAAAAACGACTATTGCCGAAATTGCACTTTTCGAAGTCATCCCAAAAGAGAAACAGATATCCAGTTACATCACTAAGTGCTAAACTTCTTTCTCACCAATCTGACAAAATTTGATGAAAGTGAGATGACTTTTCAGATACCACAACCAGTTACCACGGTCGGACCGTAGTATCTGAATATCTGATACCACGATAACTGGCCAGATACCACGATAACTGCAAAAACGCCTTTGGACCGTGGTTTCAGATACCATGATAACTGCAAAAACGACTTTAGACCGTGGTATCAGATACCATGGTATCTGCGAAAAGGCAACTATGGAGTTTACAAAGCAGGACCGATTGGTACACCTGAGCAGACACCGCTCAACCGGAGGGTTCATTAGCCTCTCTCCCTGACACAGGGTCGATAAATTTCAGGGCCGACTTGGCTCCCGTTTGTGTGAAGTTTTATAACAAGTGAAGACACTTATAATCTTTTGACAATTAATTTAGTAATACATATTTTATATTTTTATATTTGACATACCGTTTAATTTTGTTACAAAGTTATGAAGTTGTGAAAGTTTTAAAATGAATTGTATATATCAATTAATATTTTATTTAAGTTGACAGTCCTATGTTATCATCTTGTGAAACAGATATTCAGGAATAAATACGATGATTGATTGATTTCAACAGAGACACAGGGGAATACTCACTACCAGAAACATGGAAAGGCATCATCAGTGAAAGGAAGTTCAAACCCCAAGCTCTTCTCTACAACAAAACGAAATTCAACCCAAATGCAGAAAAATCTCTACCCGACCAACGACCCAATCGAGCAGCAAAAACAGCAGCCGTGTCCAAAATCAAATCACAGCAACCTTTTTAACCCCGAGCAAGACTCCCGAAGGAATCAACGAAGTTGAATATTTAACGCTAGGCTAGAATCTTTAGTTTTGTGTTTCCCACAAGTTCGTTTTTCCAACTTGAGCGGTGTTGAGCCTGAAGAGGACCCTTGCCAAGAAGGGCCGAAATATAGCTCCAATAAAAATTCAGCTGACGTACCGTTTGCACAATCAAATGTGATTGATTGCGGACTCTCGCCATCGCGGATTGCAAGAAGAAAATCCAATTAAGCTATTCTAAAATTGTTGCTAATCGAGGTAGATACAATAGAAAATCTCTTGCTAAATTATATTCGGCTTTTACAGATCACTCGGTTTTATTTCTTTCTGGTATTTACCCTATTTTCCATAAAAAAGATATCAGTTCAGTTCGTTCTTATTATTTCCGGTTTTCCCGCTTTCTATTGTATCTGCCTCCGTGGTACAGAAATCGGAACCTAATATCTATTTACAGTTTTCCGGATATCGGGTCGAAACTTACGGAGCTTGCTGGGAAATTACCCCAGTCAACTTACAAGAATCTACCCGCCCACAGTGGCCTGTCTCGTTTGCTTTAGTTTTTAGTGCTTTTTGTTTTGTGAAGTGCTTGTTTTGTTTCTTTTATTGATACTCCGCTTTGATTTTTTATAGCGGGTCAAAAATAAATTATTATTATTATTGTGTGTGTCTGTCCGCTTTGGTTTAACGAATTGGGTAGCGAGCCGAGCGGGTAGCCCCCTTCAACAGGGAAGACAAAAAAAGGTACCTACCGGACTATCATCTCTCTGCGAGGTCGAGTGAAGCCACCTCGTCGTCGTCCTGTTGATCAGAACCGCCTTCGACACAAAGTTCACGACCTGCGACTCTAAGTCGATCGGGATTGCGATGCTCCTGCTTTTCGCCATGTCTGTTAAAGTTCTGAGGCACGACTCGACGTTGGACCTCTGGGTGCTGTTGAGCCAAGAGCAAAGGTTGAGTTTATAGATGGCATGGAGGAGTTGGTTGAAGACGGACTGCCGAGTCTACAGGGAGAACAGAAAGGTTTTAACTGAACAGCGGGGCAGGCCAGGGTACACTGTAAAAAGTTTCTCCGAGTGAGGATTAAAGTTAACTGCAGTATTTGCTACTGGGATTAATCTCTACTGAGATAAGATTAATCCGAATTAGAGATAAGATTATCTCAGTGTATGTAACGGGCCATGGAGCTTTGTAGAGGTCGAAATTTATTTTCTTCCGTTATTTTGAATTTAATAAAACTGAACTAAACTGAACTGAACTGAAGTAGAGACAAGATTAATTCCAGTAGCAAATACTGCAAGATTTTTTTTTACAGTGTGGATATATTCAAACAATGCATTAAACGGATATGTCAGCTACGACGCTTTGGCAGCTATATTTCGGCCCTTCTTGGCAAAGCATCGTAGCTGACGTATCCGTTTGTAGTGGTTGAGTATATGTTTCTCAGTCCACTTGGGCTCAAGGAGCATTTAGGCCAGGGTAGGCGGAGCGCTTAAAAGCTTAGTCTCAGCTGCATTCAGGCGCAAATGGGAAATGAAACTAGCAGAGGCAAGCAAAGACCATACATAGCCTAGGCAACGCGTTCTCAGAATGGACACCTAAAATGATTTTTTTATCTTTCGCATTGTATCTTGAAGCTAATAGTTCTTCACGATTGTTCAGTTTCTCGCTACCCGGAAATCCATGAACCGAAAAGGCGTATACTCGCCTTTCTCCCCGGATTCCCACATCGGACTCCCTGCGTTTTCGTTTGTCCAGCGACTCACTTCCGACATTAGTTGCGTTTTTGCAGATACCATGGTATCTGATACCACGGTCTAAAGTCGTTTTTGCAGATATCATGGTATCTGATACGATGGTCAAAAGGCACTTTTGCAGTTTTCGGGGTATCTGATATTCAGATACCCCGGTCCGACCGTGGGAACTGGTCGTGGTTTCTGAAAAAGTAATCTCACTTTCATAAATTTTTGCAAAACTTTAGGGAAAGAAGTTTGGCACTTAATGATGTGACAGAATATCAGTTTTTCTATTGGGATGACCTCGAAAAGCGCAATTTCGGCAATTGTCGTTTTTGCAGAGCAACCGTATTTCAGATACCACGGTAACTGCAAAAATGACTAACTGCAGATCCAATTACCGTGGAAACAGATACCATGGTATCTGAAAAAAATGCAACTATTCTCGCAAGTCCCTACGGAATGGCAATACCCCGATTATCATCACCATCATCAACAAAGGACGCCCTTTCAGACCCTGTGGGGAGGTTTTTGAAAAAGAGACCTACATCTGCGAATTTTCAAACATAAGTCGACACGGAGGCATTCCCCGTGTTCTCGTTGTTTTCGTCCGGGGAGTCCCCTTGGAACGATGAGAGTACGCCTATTCCTAACATCTGTTGTGGGATTTTCACATTTGAAAATATTCCTTCAGCCCAAGCTGACTGCGAATCATATTGAATAGTGCAAAACGGATACGTCAGCTGGATTTTATTTTCACATGTGTTTTTTGGGGGGTTTCGAGAATATTTATTTACTTATTTCCGAAAAAAGGGTAAGCTAAAAGCCTGTCAAAGTAATATGAGACAGTCGCGCCCGGCAGCTTTGTGAAATGACTTGATAGACCTTCAGGTGACCTTTAAACTTAAAAGTAACGAGGGCCCTTGCCAAGAAGGGCATAAATATCGCTGCCAAAGCATCGTAGCTGAGGTTTCCGTTTTTATCCATTTTATGAATATATATATATTTCCAAGTAAGCTTGGGCTCAAGGAGGATTTAATAAAAAAAAATCATAGATGTATTTTTTCCTAAACCAGTCCACAACTAAGCATCTCCCTTATATTTGTTATTAAAAAAAAAACAAAAAACCGCTACTCCTCAAATCGACCCCCAACCTAATCTGAAAAGGAGTCCCTTTTGATGATGGTGCGGGTAATCGGGGCATCGTCCGTGTGGAATCGCGAGAATGCGGTGAGGAGGGTTGTGCAGAGCCACAATTTTTACCGAATCTCTCAAGAATTTTTACCGAATCCTAGAAACTGAGAATTTGAGCTTTAAATTACAGAACAGAAAGGATTACGTAGGAAGAGAAACATTAGAGGGCAGCATGAAAGATGATGGGCCAACTATGTTTGTCCCTGGACAGACAACAAGACCAAAGGTTTCGATGGGATCCCAAAATTTTAATATTTGCTCCTGACAATTCGGTCTTGTAGATATTCGGTCCTGAATAGATTTCTTAAACATTTTTACTTTTAAAATTTAGAAACAGATTAAGGCCAGTGATAATAATCGGAGAAGACCAAGTTCGTATTTGACAGTGCAAATACGCCAGCTGAATTTCACCAAGTTCAGATATATTCAGATATCCATTTTATGCTGTCAAATATTCAGATATGGATTCAGCATATGGTTTATCCTATAGCCTACGTCGTATCTCCATCCTTCCTTACTTCTGCCCAACTTCTGGTTTCGGCCGTATTCTTGACAAACTACTTTTCTGGCAAAAAATGCAAGCTCAAAAACGAATTGAGCATGTCCCTTGCCCTACATCGAACCTCCAATCAACTTCAGATTAAACTTTCACTTTTAACAAACTTTCCGGTTTCAGCCGGATTCCGAGCGATCTGAACGTCCGGTGAGAAAATGATTGTCATATACGAATTCAGCATGTCTTCTTACCCGCAAATTGAACATATTATCAGATTTAAGTAAGACTTTTACTTTAAACGAAATCTCCAGTTTTGGCCGGATTCCGGCCGAACTAATTGTAAGGCGAGAAAATAAATTGCATATTCGGACTCAGCACGTCTCCTTGCCCCTAAACTGAACCTCTAATCAACTTCAGATTAAACTTTTACTTTTCACAAATTTTCCGGTTTTCGCCGGATTCCGGGTGAACTATCAGTCCGGCGAGAAATAAATTTCATATTCAGATTCAGCATGTCTTCTTACCCTAATTCGACTATTTCATTAGCTTTAAAAAAAATCCCTTAATTTCAAACCCCGACCCACCCCTAAATATAGAGCTACATAGCCCATCTTCGAACTTGACCTGTACTTTGACCTAAACTCTAAAGAGTCCTCATGCCAACAGACGGACGGGCGGACGGACAACTTTTGCGATGTCATATGTATCCCTCCACTTGCGTTTAGGGATCCCAAAAACACGGGTCATCGGGATCCGCGAGAGTAACCTTTAGCTTTTGGGATTTATTATTACACGCAGTTTTGTAAAGCGACAGATGAAAAACGGGGGGCAAGCGGCGACGATTCTTTGCCAGCACAAAAAACTCACGGCATCCATGGTTCCGCGCGGAGTGAAACCGACATCAATGCTGTGAAGTCGACGTAAAAGGGAACGACGAACATGCAACTGATCAAAACACAAAAAGTTAGCCTGACCTGTGAATTTCGACGTTAAAGCAGAACTGAAACCTGATACTCCCGATGAAGAATTATATATGGTAGTACGGTATGGTAGTTGTACCAGAAAGTTAAATATATTGATATGTAGCAGTATGGAATACTCTGATTTAACATGCCTCCGACTGGGTTAATCTTAAGTAGTAATATCCGATAGCACCCAATCTTGCTGTAGTAGCATCCATTCTGATAGTAGTAGCATGCAGTGGCAACAGTTACTACTGCATGCTAATTTTTCATACAACTCCATTACGACTAATTCTCGAAAAAATTTCATCGGACTATTCCATTATTTTCATTCTCAATAACGAGCGCCATCTCTAATCCGCTATTTTCGATTCTCCTTTCACAGTTATTTTCGTGCCTTTGATCTCTATTCAAACCTAGTTTTCACATGGAGAACATTATCACAATAAGCCCCGCCCCATTTTCCTTTCACAGTTGTTTTCGTGCCTTTGCATCTGCAACTGATCACAACACAAAAGGTTAGCCTTGTTAAAGGATAACTCGCGCTACTTATGTTTGTTCCAATCTTCAAAACAGTTGACTACCTTTAAGATTAGGCTCTGCTTTTAACAAAGTCCTCACGGCTTATGCTGTTTAAAGCCTTTCTCAAGGACTGTTGGCTTCGAGGAAAAAATGCAAACAAAATTACGGGGACCCGTCTATTCGCCCACCCGTCGATTCGCCCAACCGTCATTAGACCCAAAAAATACGTCACATCCCCCACTTTTTCCGACAGTTCACCTAACCGTCACAAGACCCAAAATATCCGTCGATTCGCCCACCCGCTGATTCGCCCACCCGCTGATTCACCCACCCGTCGATTCACCCACCCGTCGATTCACCCACCCGTCGATTCACCCACCCGTCGATTCACCCACCCGTCGATTCGCATACCGTCGATTCGCCCAACCTCGGTTCCGTGAAGCGTCGATTCACCCACTTCTAAAATCCGTCGATTCGCCCACCCGTCGATTCGCCCACCCGTCATAAGACCCAAAAAATCCGTCACAACCCCCACTTTTTCCGACAGTTAACCTACCCGTCACAAGACCCAAAAAATCCGTCGATTCGCCCAAAAAATCCGTCACAAACCCCACTTTTTCCGAAAGTTCGCCTACCCGTCACAAGACCCAAAATATCCGTCGATTCGCCCAATTTTCAAAATCAACCTCTGACCTGGCGCGGCCTTTATGATTGAACGCGGTATCAGAAAGCGACTGAGTCGCAGGGGAGTAATTAAGAAGGTTACGATACCGTCCCATGTAAATAAGGGTGAAAACTAGTAAATATAGCTTGGGGCAGATTGATCAGAAGCATCATAAAGAGGATGAATGCAAGAGTAAACATCAGAAAAAATAGCTAGCCTACCGTTTTTATGGCACTTGCAGCTCCGCTCAGTGCCATATACCGATCACTTTTCGGTCTTGTCTGTCATGCCACTGTCCTCAAGTTAGGGTACTTCCAGACGTGCTAGGACGATGAAACTTGGCAGGTATATCAGGGACCCGACCAAACCAACTTGAGAATAGTCATCTGCCCGATCCGACCATGGGGGGGGGAGGGGAGACCGCGGAATCCGGAATTTAGCAGCATGCATAACTTTCGAACAGGTGGTCGGATCTTAATGAAACTTGATATTTGGAAAGACCTCTTGTCTCAGATGTCTCCCTTCAAGTCCGGAATGGATCCGGTGACTTTGGGAGGGGGGGGAGTTGGAGGGTGGAACCGGAAATCGTGTGACATGTTCATAGTGGACGGATCGGGATGAACTTGGTGGTAAGTACAAGCACAAGCCCTAGATACATAGTTGACAAGATCGAACCGGATCCGAGCACTGTGGGGGGAGTTGGAGGGCGGGTTCCGGAATTCCGGTGATCCCGACTTCAGGTGCTTACACATGTGCTAGGACGATGCAACTTGGCAGGCATATTAAAGACCCGACCAAACTAACCTGGAAATGCGACCCGGTGGTCGGAAGATCCGACCTCCGTGGGGGGAGTGGAGGGAGGGGAAATCCGGAATATTGACGTATTTACAAATTTTGAACGGGGAATCGGATCTTAATGAAGCTTTTATACTTGGAGAGACCTCGTGTCTCAGACATCACAGTTCAAGTCTGTGATAGATCGGATGACTTTGGGGGGGAGCTGGAGGGGGGACCGGAAATCGCGTGACATCTTCAGAGTGGACGGATCGGGATGAAACTTGGTGGGAAGAACATGCACAAGCCGTAGAGACATAGTTAAAAGACCGGACTGGATCCGAGCACTGTGGGGGGAGTTGGAGGGAGGGTTCCAGAATTACCGTGATCCCGACTGAAGATGCTTACACATGTGCTGGGACGATGAAACTTGGCAAGCAGTTAGCGACTCCACAATTTTAACTTAAAGGACCCCTCGCACTATTTACTCTTTAACTTAAAGTATTTTAAAATATTTTAATACTTTAAAACTAGGCTGTGCTTCCAACAAATAACCCACGGCTTTTGCTGTTTTAAACCTTTTCCGAGACCCGTTGACTTGTAGCGAAGACAGGGAAAAAATTTGCATAACCGGTTTTCCTGATGGAAAATCTTGTCGCAGACAACCGTCGACAGCGTGATCCACATTGAAGGCAGCAAGACACAGCAAGTGAGAAAATCAGCATGGTTTTAGTAGAGGGGCTAGAATGTACCGTACAAAGTTGGGGTCTCCGGGCTTAGAAATATATGGGGTGATTATGGAAGTAGGTTGCGTTAGTATTGTAGGTAAGGCAGGTCCTCTAGGAACAGCCGTTTTTCCGATTTGACCACCGTGTGGTGAGTGGAGGGACCCCTCCCTCCACTCACCACACGGTGGTGGAATCCAGAATCTTCCGGAATCCAGGAATCCAGAATCTTCAGGTATGCCTAACTTTTGAACGGGTGATCGGATCTCAGTGAAGCTTGATATTCGGAAAGAACTCATGTCTCAGATGTCCCATTTCAAGTTCGGACAGGATCCGATCAATGTGGGGGAGCCGGGGGGGGGACCGGAAATTTTGTGACACGCTTCGAATATAGCGATTGGGATAACACTTGGTGGGAAGAACAAGCGTAAGGCCTAGATACATCAGTGACAGAACCGGACCGGATTCGGTCACTCTGGGGGAGTTGAAGGGGGATCCAGAATTCCGGTGGCCGCAATTTAATGTAGGCTACTTCCAGATGTGCTAGGACGACAAAACATGGCTAGAACATTAGAGACTTGACAAGATTGGCTTAGAAATTGTCACTTCCCAGGTCCGACCATCCCTTAAAGTACTCATCTTAACCGCAAAGTACACAAAATACTTTTCAGCAAAACCTACATTTTCATGATCCCCATGAGCACATGATCATTTTTGCCAAAATGGTTCTGCTTAGAAATGAATTTCTGCACCCTTAAAGTGCGCATCTTAACCGAAAAGTAAAAAAAAATACTTTTGACCAACCATATATATTCATGATCCTAAAGGGACCATGATAATTTTTTTGTCAAGGGTTTTGATTACAGAAGAATTTCTAGCGCCCTTAAAGTGCACATAATCACAGCCAAGTGCAAAAAAAATTACCAAACAATACATTCTCGTGATTCCCAAGAGTTATAATATTCGGTATGTACCCAACAATTGCGAAATCATAACAGAAAATATCACGAGTGTAGCGAAGTGTTATTTGTTATTGAACTAAATTACGTCACAGATATGTAATTTTTGATGCTAGTAAGACCATCCGCCTTACATGAGGGGAAGCTGGAGGGGGGAGGAGGGGGTATGGCCACAACATGCCCTTTCAACATCCTAACCACAGGCAGTTACGGTTCGGACCTAGAAACGGGCCAATTAGCTCATCAGCTCTTACGACAAGTCTCATTAGAGCCAAGCATTTTCCGGAAATGTCTTCCCCACTTTAAAACCTCCCGCAAATGAGTTTTTCATCAATTCCACACGCAATCTGGCGATCTACTAGTGGTACTTTTCGCACTTCTGCGAAACTGGATACTGGATATTCCAGTTTTCCCTTACTTGATAAAAGCTTTGTTCTAAGGCCAAGTTTCAGGCTGGAGAATTAACACACATATTTTCGTGCCGTTGAAAAACGGTAAGTAATGTCTTGTAAAAGTTTGACCAGAACCGATCAGAGTGCCGAGATAGGGGCATGAAAACCCTAAACAAACAAAAATGGGGATATTATAGACGTTTTTCGGGTGGTTCCCAAAATCAGCACGATCTTTTTGCCCACCTCACAATGCCCACGACTCAAAATGCCGTAATTCAGGGTGAAATCAAAATTGTCAAAAATGTCATTCCGACAGTTGAAAATGCTCTCAGGGAAGGCTAAAATCGTCCTGGTACAAAGTGCCGACGACTAACTGTCGGTAGGGGAGGTCAAAATGATCTGGGACAACGGACAGCGAGATTAAAAGGGACAGGATTACTACGGAAAATTATGAAAGGATTATTTTATAATTCATCAAACTAGAATGATTTGCGCGAAAGTACGAAGAAATGGCGATCTAAACCTTGCACCCAGAAGGTAAGAATCGTCAAAAATAACAGTTTTGAGCTCACTGTTGGTGTTTCATTTCTATTTTCAGATTTCGAAATTACATTGTAACTGAACAGTTTCAATGCACGATTATCGCCATCCTGATACTCGGTCCGCGCCTTTCGTTTCACATTCATCACTAGGTCCAATTTACTACGGCCTGAACACCTCAAACTGTACGATCGTGGGCATTCTGAACCGTGGGCTGGGTCGTAGGCATTTTGAATCGTGGACATTTTGAATAGTGGGCATTTTGAGTCGTGGGCGTTGTGATCATGGTCATTATGAGCGTCAGCCCATTTTTCCTGCTGGACCGATTCAGCTAAAATCAGGTTCAGCCCGGAACAACAAAAGAAATCCGGTAATAACTTAAGTGAAAAAGTTGACTTATAATTGTCGTCGGCCAGCTGTTCTGCAGAAGCTTGTAAAGCTACCGACTAATTAGTACAATTTCCGATTCATCCGACAAGGGTCATATATAAGGAAGCATAAAATGGATCAGAATATCCCTTGGAGCTTCAGTATTCCAGCTGTAATAGTTTCATAAATATTCTCCTCTGGGTTTCCGTCGGAACCTTTGGTATTCCTGCCGCCCAACTTCTAGCCGACTTTGGGTCGAGTCTGCCGACCAAAGGAGTACCAGTCAAATTTTAATCTATTGAGAATCGAATGATCGTGTGCCGTTATAATTTCCTTTAACCGACCAAATAATCACAACATGTAGCCTACCGCTTTCGGTACATGTTGTACTTAAAAACATGGTAGCTCATTGATATTTTACTCTTGCTTTCATCCTCCATTTCCTCTTTCATTATCAGCACCGAGGTCTTATATCATGCTTCTCATCATTCTGGCTCAAGCTGTATTGACTAGTTTTCACCCTTATTTACATCGGACGGTATTGTATCCTTCTTAATTATTCCCCTGTGACTCAGTTGCTTTGTTCCATCGCGTTCAATGAAAAGAGCCGCGCTGGATCAAAGGTCGGTTTTGAAAATTGGGCGAATCGACGGATATTTTGGGTCTTGTGACGGGTAGACGAACTTTCGGAAAAGTGGGGGTTGTGACGGATTTTTTGGGCGAATCGACGGATTTCTTGGGTCTTGTGACGGGTAGTCGAACCGTCGGAAAAAGTGGGGGTTGTGACGGATATTTTGGGTCTTATGACGGGTGGGCGAATCGACGGATCATAGAATTGGGCGAATCGACGCTCAAGCAACAGGACGTTGGGTGAATCGACATTGGGCGAATCGACGGGTGGGCGAATCGACGGGTGGGTGAATCAGCGGGTGGGCGAATCAGCGGTTGGGCGAATCAGCGGTTGGGCGAATCGACGTTGGGCGAATCGACGTTTGGGTGAATCGACGGTTGGGTGAATCGACGGATTTTTAGATTGGGTGTATTGACGGGTGGGCGAATCGACGGGTGGGGGTAGTGACGGCGACCCAAAATTACATAAGGGGCCTTTCTCCCGCATGAGCTTCTCGCAAACAATTGACGGCATATGATACGCATAAAAAATAGCGAATCATGGAAGTGCAAACCTCATGCATGGTGTCGATAGGGAGTTGAAATGTACTGTACGGAATTCGGTTCTCTGAGTTTAAGCCTGACCGGTGAATTTCGACGTTAAAGCAGAAATGAAACCTAGATTATTTTCCTTCTTAATAACAAGCGCAATCTCCAATCCGCTATTTTCGATTTTCCTTTCACAGTTGTTTTCGTGCCTTTGCTCTCTAGTAAAATAGCGAAAACAACAAGTTGTGTGCAACCAAAATATCCGAAATTTATTTATCCCTCGCACATCATCTTGGAGGGGTAACTAGCCTATCAAGAAAAAACCCAAAAATCTCATTTTTTCTATTGTATTTGAAATGAATGGTCAGCTTGGCTTCAAACCTTATATTCGTCAAGCTCTCTAGTTACCAAGAACTCCGCCTTCTTGGCATCCACTGGACCCAGAAGGTAACGAACGAGCACATAAGAACCATCACAGGTCAACCGTCCCTCATTGAGACCATACGAAGGCGTAGATAGAGTTACCTCGGACATGTGCTGCGCACGGACGATTCCAGAATCCCCAAGTCCACGTTTTTCTGGTTACCCGAAGGCACCCGCCGCAGAGGAAGACCCAAAAACACACTCCGTCGTACCAGGGACCCATAAATTTCCTGTAATTACTTGCCATTCAGGGGCTTGTCAATAAGAGATTTCTGATGCGCTCTTGACCGAGCGTCAGATCGTTCGAGAAATACCCACGGGGATAAAATACCCGACTATCCAGATAGACAAAATTTTTCGCAGCTGTTGTGCTGGACTAGGAATATTTCTCTGTAACGGAAGAGTATCCTGGATCTTTTGTCGTAGCTTAGGTACCTGGTGGCATCCTGAATAGTCTCAACAAATTTTGTCTATCTGAGCAAGAACACCGATTCGACCCAAGCGGAATTTTTTGAAACTAGGTGAGGCTCGGGCAACATAGCAACATAGAAGCATAGGAAATGACAAGCCCCCTGAATGGCGAGTCATTACAGGGAATTTATGGGTCCCTGGTCGTACCTACAACAACGCTGCGGCAATTTCATGCCTCATTACAGCCGGAGTGGGAAGACATCGTCGCAGCCGCAAGTTTCAGAGACGACTGGAGACTCTTCTTGGACGCCCTGGGCGCCTCTGGAGGCACAGGAGGATCTAAGGTCTAAGGTAAGGCTCTCTTCATTCTCACAATTAGACACGCCCCATTTTCCTTTCACAGTTGTTTTCGTGCCTTTGCTCTCTAGCAATCCCACGGAGAACTTTCTCAAAATTAAGTCCCGCCCCTCGCATCGATTGTGATTGGTTCACTCGGTGGTACGGACTGTGCAAACCAATAAGAGACAATGTTTGTTGGCGGTGTAGCTTAAGTCAAGATTGCACGTAACCGGTAATGTGATTTTATACCGCGTGGGTTTAAGGACAGGAGCTCATCTTTTTTCTTCCTTGGAGCTGTAGCAAGAATATGTCCGTTTTCGGTAACTGGACAACATGCTCTTGAGTGAACCTTTAAACGTGCATTCAGAGAGGAAAGACAACAGTTAACGTTTCTCGGCAGCTTCCAGTCTGGACGCCCGGAAAAAAGTTGGCCCGGAAAGGTGCCAGCGGCCAAACAAACTGAAATAAACCCCATAAATGAATGGCGGCTGATAATAGGTCTTCAAATCATCCAACTAGTTAGCTTATTCCCCCGTAAGGTAGCTGATGCTTTTGAGAATTATCGCCCAATCCGTTCACGAAGAGTTTAGTCCGTTCATTTACTTGGTACAACGAAGGGTAAGCTGTTTTTTTGTTGTTTTTTTAATTCTAACCAGTTGTTTATATTTTTATCACTAAATGACGCTAAAAAATGTATTAGGTAAAATTTTGTTTGTATCAATCAATCTATGTAAACAACTGCATAGCGGGTTAAAACGGTCTCTTTAGAACTTTGTGGTGGTAGCTTCGAGGTTTGTTGGAACGCTCAAATTTAGATAGGAACTTTCGACAAAGAAGGGCTTTTAACTTGAGGAACGGAGCATCTACACTGATCAAAACACAAAAAGTTGGCCTTGTTAAAGGATATCTCGCGCTACTTAATGTTTATTCCAATCTTCAAAAGAGTTGACTACCTTTAAGATTAGGCTCTGCTTTTAACAAAGCACTCACGGCCTTTGCTGTTTTAAGCCTTTCTCTAAGACTGTTGGCTTCTAGGAAAAATACAAACAAAATTACATAACAGGCCTTTGTCACGAATGGTTTCTCAAAAACAATTGACGGCATATAATACGCATCAAAAGTAGCGAATCACGGAAGTTTAAACCTCATGGAAATGTTATGTACGGAATTCGATTCTCTGAGTTTAAGACTGGATGGAGTCCAGAAGTAGGATGCGTCAGTATTGAATGAATGAAGGGTTTATTAAAAAAAAAACTAGAATCTTCAATGCCGATATTATGTGTGAGACGGGACCATTAACCTGTGAATTTTCAGATTAAAAGTTATGGCAAAGATGCCAGCTTACATTTTTGGAACACTATCATCTTCCAGTTTGGACACTATAGCCACTACAGCAGGAAAAGAGGAGAAACGAAAATACAGTAATAGCAGTTCAATACACAATATAGGTCGTCGGCCTCTACAAAATTCGTCTAAAACACAAGCCGTTGCAGGTTCTTCCGGTAGGGGCGTCACGTATGGGCCCCCCCCCCCCCCAATGTTGTCGGCCAGTCGGTAAAAAATAGCAGAGTCGGCGCGAAGAGCCACGATTCTTCGTAAAAAATAGTCAATTTTTTCTTAAAGACAGTCGTTTTTTCAGCAAAAACATTCCGTAAAAATGACCAGCCATTCGGTAAACATCTATGCCCCCCCCCCCCTTTTGGCTAGTAACGCCTCTGTCTTCCGGCCAAAGAATTCCTGATAAACATTGATCCAAGCGCGTTCCAGCAAGCCCATCACTCAGTTTTAAAAATACCATCCCAGTTTTCTCCATATCCTGCTAATTCTTCCGCCCAGTTTTTACATAATTTCATCCCATCAATTATTTCTGGTCATATCTTGTAACTGTATGAATTAATTTGTTTCGTTTTTGTGTATTTCGCAAATATTTTATTCCTCTTCTAGCTTTAAGCTATTTGGTAATATATTTGACTGATCGATTGAAGATCTTTTCAATGAATCTATAACGGTTTCTTCAGTATATTGTCAATTTTCGAAAAACATTCGGCGGACAGAGCCGATTATTAGTTTTTGTTGTAAAAAGCCGGAACGTAGGAACGACGGTGGTTGCTTCTAGTTACCACCAGTAGGAGGCTGGAACATACCCACAGAAAAACAGGGACTCCCGCTATAGAGGGGCTATTCACTTACCGAAACGGTGGTACACTGATCAGAAAACGGACTTTTGAAGAAAACTGAGAGCAGATTCATTACGCTTCCTGTGACGTAATTCTCCAGCGCGACGTCGGCGCTCTGGTGGTCATACCCTGGGTTGGACAAGGTGGCTATGTCCTGGAGGAAGCTCTTTTGAAACAGGTCCCATAGACGATTTGAGTTGAATATATCCTTGACCTCCACTTCAGTATCAATGTAGCAATGGTTGAGGAAGGTAATGTATGCGTCTTTAACCTTGAAATAACAAAAGTGATTTGGGGTTTCGGTAAATAACTTTTTAGGTGTTCTGAAGGAAAATGTTTTTTTTTGCAAAAAGTCAGCTATAAGTATACACTGTAAAAAGTTTCTCCGAGTAAGGATTAAAGTTAACTGCAGTGTTTGCTACTGGGATTAATCTTATCTCAACTGAGATAAGATTAATCCGGATTAGTGATAAGCTTATCTTTTCAGAGACAAGACTAATCCCAGTAGCAAACTGCAAGATTTTTTTTTTGCAGTGCAACTGCCACGATATTCTCAGTCCAAGTCGAAAGTAGGAATTCGTGGGTTTATTGTAGTCATTTGTAAGCGAAACTTCTAGGGGACAGATGATCGCAAATATGCCACGCACAGCGCACAAAAATGTGCCGCGGAAAAACTCCTCAAGTTCCGAACAACTTCCACAGTCTGTGACAAGAGTTGCGTTTTGCAGATACCATGGTATCTGTTACCACGGTAACTTGATATGCAATCAGTCCTTTTTGCAGTTACCGTGGTATCTGACATACGGTTGCCCTGCAAAAACGACAATTGTCGAAATTGCGCTTTTCGAAGTCATCCCAAAAGAAAAACTGATATTCAGTCACATCACTAAGTGCCAAACTGCTTTCCCACCAATTTGACAAAAATTCTGGCAATTATTCTGAAAAAATTACCGAATCATAATCATGATACTCTGGACCGATACCCTATTCGGGATTCGGTGTAACTACCGAATCTTCTAGTATCGAAAAATTACCGGACAATTTCAGTAAATTCGTTCATTAAATTCGTCACAACTATCGAATCCTGGCAATTACACCGAATAGATGTGTACCGATAGCCTATTCGGGATTCACTGTAACTACCGAATCCCCACAATATCACCAAATATTTCTAAATAAAATAATAGATTTTAGTAAAGTTGTGGGCCTCTGGCCCAAAACTTTCCCGGATCTCAAAAAGATGGGGGGGGGGGGGCTGCACCCACGCCCCACCCCCTTGCGACGCCCCTGCATACAGTAAACGATGCTCCTTGCGAATGTTTTGGATGTCTTCTTCCATTTTTATTTTCTGTCTTCATCAAATTGTGTTGACCCTGGTATCAGATACCACGATAGTTGCAAAACGACCTTAGACCTAATTACTTACCTCTGGTATGCAGTCTTTATGGAAGACGACGTTCACGATTTCTTCCACAGGAAGTAGACTGTGGGACTTAATTTCTGTGTATATGTTTTTTCCCACGGTGCAGAACGCCATGAGACGAACCAGTTCGACGTGGTACCTAAAACAAAACAATTAAAGGTCAAACACTGCCTTATGCTACGTCGCAGCCCCCTGAGTAAAACCGCAAATATCTTAAACTTAAACTTCTTTTTTTCTTCTTTTTTGTGGGGGGGGGGGGGGGGGGGAAGGGCGCTTTGTTGATGGAAGATCATTCGTTAGTGGATTTTTCTTGTCAGTGTGTTATGTCTTCATTCTTATTTTCTTCTTCTTTTTTTCTCTCCTTCTTTTTCTTTTTTTGATTTCTTTAGATTGTTTCCCTTAAGACTATATGAATAAAGAATAAGCCCCGCCCATTGCCAGGCCTTATGGTGGGGCCACAAAGAATTAATGGTGTTTGTATTTTTTTATGAATAAACTAAACTGAAACTTAAAAACAACGGAAGGTGGAGTTTCAGGCAACGAACAGTGGGCCGGTGCTATGGCCCTTCCTGAAAACGTTCTGAACGCAGAGACACTGAAACAGCGTGATAATGATGGTTGCGTTCCGTAACTAAACGATCGTTAACATATTGTTAACAGTTGTTAACTTTTTGCGTTCCACGTTTCTGATTTTAAATTTAAGCTCCGCCCACCTACAATTTCCGTTCCAGAGCTTAACGATTGTTAACTATTTTGTAACGATGGTCGGTGAGCATCTTTACAAAATAGTTAACGATGGTCGGTGAGCATCTTTACAAAATAGTTAACAATCGTAGAACTGTGAAAAGTTAATGATCGTTAAAGCTGCAGTTAGCTCCGCCCCGAAGTAAAGTTAACGATTGTTAACAATTGTTAAGTTGGTGGAACGCAACCGATGATTCAAATAGCAGCACGAAAACTTTAGGACAGGGTATAAGAAGATGTATGGGATTTAAATTAAATTAAGTAAAATTTTATTTATAACCCGTCTAGGTAAAGACGGAGTATGGCAAAAATTGAAAGAAAGAAAGAAACAACACAACAACGACAACCAAAATAGTTAAAATTCAGCAAACCGGAACGTCATGGAGCTCCATGGGTGATTCCAATTTGCTCAGGCGAAGTTCCTAAACATGTGGTGTATTTTTTATATTTTATTTCTTACCAACTCTATTGTTTTTTTGGATACATAACAACCAAGCGTCATGCACAACGACATAACCACACAAATACTGACTTCCTTCAGGTTTTTGACTGCAAGGTCTCTCTATAAATATTCCTTCAGCCCAAGCTGACTGCGAATCATATTTGATAGTGCAAAACGGATACCTTAGCTGAATTTTAGTTAGTTAGCTCAGTTGGAAATAAGAACTTGTGAAAAAACAAAACAAAAAAAAATACACATTAAACCCCGTTTAATTTCGTGTCCATGCAGCGGCCACTGCATGATTAGCGACCCTTGTCTCCTTCGTTTTCATGCAGCGGTCACCGCGTCATCATCGACCCAATCAAGTTCAAGATATTGTGAGTAAAGTAAAAATGCAAGCTCTGAAATCTATTATGACTGTGAATCATAGTAAATCGTGCACCATGACAATTTCTTTTTTTAAATCTTTCAGCCCTACTTTTCTACCTGAAATTTCAGATTCCGTGAGAGTAGAAAAAATTAAACTCCTAGGGATAATCTTAACTCAAGATTTAAAATGGGAAGCACAGACGACCAGCATGATAAAGCGAGGGAATGCCGGACTTCAGATGCTTAAGCTCATGTCCAGGCATGGGGTCCCCCACTAAACACTTGATCCAAATTTACATTTCATTTATCCGACCAAATTTAGAATAAAATTTAGAATTTTGGCCTCACGGTCGAACAGACCGCTAGAATTGAGAAGATTCAAAAAAGAGCTCTAATCATAGCGTCAAAGGTGGCCGAGAGGTCCTATGAAGAGTTACTACGTAAATTCGAAATCACCTCCTTACATGAACGAAGGCTGAAACTCTGCATGGAGTTTGGTGTCAAATCTCTGAATCACCCGATCCACAAAAATATTTTCCCTTCTGAAAAGCTGTCAAAAAGGCTGCCTCGCAAGGTAGCTACTACGGTTGAAAAGCTGCAGCCGATTAAATGTGCCCACGAGAGGCTTGCAAAGAGTTTTGACCCTTCATTTTTAAAGTTGTATAACGAAGCATAAGCTGAGCTGCTAGTTTAAATTTATCATGTTATTTATGACCGCTATAGCCGTATATGCCTAGGCCTATTATGTGTGTGTTCATTTATATCCATGATTATACCAAACAAATTTGGCGTGAGCCATGATCAGTTTTTGGCGAAAAAAAGATGTATCTATCTATCTATCTATCAATCTGGTTTCGTTTCTATTCTTCGTTTCCAACTTGAGCGGCTTTGAGCCTAAAGGAGATATAGCTCTTATAAAATTCAGCTGACGTATCCGTTTTGCACTATCAAAAAAAGGTCTCTCTAACCCCTTTGCTAACTGTCCGTCACTCTATTCCGTTGTTCCACGATGCCAGGATCACCAAACTTCTCCCATTAGCGCAGTGAATCATGTGAATATTAATAAGGCTAGATCTTTGAGTTTCAGACGTCATTTTGTGAACATTTCCTCCTACCGAGTATTCTGAATGACTTATTTCATTTTTATTATCTGTCTTGATATTTAAAATAAATCTTTGATGACTGAAATCTACTGACCATGCACCACATTAGAGGGTGGGTTCGAACATAACAGATGGCGAATATCAAATTAGGCCGAATATATTCAGGTTCTGATGCTGACTTAAAAACGCGGGACACATCATCAACACACATCAATCAATCAATCAAGTTTAATATCCAAAAGCTTAAAGCTAGAAGAGGAATGAAATATTTACGAAATACACAGACACGAAACAAATTAACTAATACACTTACAAGATTTGACCAGAAATAAATGATGGGATGAAAAACGTAAAAATTGGGCATAAGAATTAGCAGATGCTGACAGTAATCGTACCTTAATGGACTTGAATCGTCGGTCCGATGTCTTTCAGACTTCATCATATCTACGAAAGCCCCGAACGACGACTTGTCTGTGTAAAAGACGAGGACATCATCAGCTGTGGTTAACTGAAAAAAGAAAAAAGAAAATTGGGACTCTGAGAAAGAATTCCACATAGTTGTTCCTTCAGCCCAAGATGACTGCGAATCATATTCGACGTAGCAAAACGGATAAATTAGCTACATTTTATTAAAGCTGTATTTCGGACCTTCTTGGCAAGGGTCCTCTTCAGGCTCAAACCTGATTGCACCGTCAAATTCCACATAGAAATACTAACCGCGGCTATTCGTATATGATATTGAAAGTTGAACGTGACGAGGACATCATCAGCTGTGGTTAACTGGAAAAAAAAAGAATTCCACATAGTTGTTCCTTCAGCCCAAGCTCACTGCGAATCATATTTGACGGTGCAAAACGGATAAGTCAGCTACACTTTATTAGAGCTATATTTCGGCCCTTCTTGGCAAGGGTCCTCTTCAGGCTCAAGCCTGACTGTACCGTCAAATTCCACATGGAAATATTAATCGTGGCTATTCGTGTGTTATTTTGAAAGTTGACCGTTGTGTCTATGTGTGTTGATGAATAGTATTACTATAGTAACAGAGGCGAAAGCCTTTTTACTGCAGTTATATATATATATATATATATATATATATATATATATATGGCGTGGCATAGCGTGTGAGCATGGTGTTGTTGCACTGGTTTTCGGATCTTATGCACCGAGTCTTTTCGAAGGCGATACTCAGTTCGTAGGTCAATAACTATTATGTTATGGCTTACTCATAGCGTGCCCTTATCACCGACGTTAGAACAGTTTAGATTAGAAGAAGACTAAGCAAAGATGATACTGAAACTACACATAGTTCACTTCGAACGGAAGACCGGAACTAAACTCAAACTACATACACTGTTCAGATCCAAACTGGAACTGGAACACACTGACTTCCCAACTGGGGAATCCGTTCTTTTATACCTGGCCTCAATCATCGAGACTAATTTGGGAATTTTAGCGTTTTCTCTTTTATGATTCTAGCGTTTCTTTTTTATGAGTATAGTCAGTCAATCAATCAAGTTTATTATCCAAATAGCTTAAAGCTAGAAGAGGAATAAAATATTTATGAAATACACAGACACCTTACGAATCAACTAATACACTTACAAGATTTGACCAGAAATAAATGATGGGATGAAACTAAGTAAAAACTGGGCAGAAGAATTAGCAGGATATGGAGAAAACTGATTGCCATTTCTCTCGGAACGACGCACGGAAGACTGGAAGGGGGAATAGATGGGCCATCTAAACTCACCTAATAAACTTCATCATAAAATCTAGTTGTACCATCACACATGATTTATGCCACTTGAAAGGCATACTGGCCATATTCTCAATATTCGGTGGTAACATGGTAGCCCTCCAACGCCCAAAACCAAAACAAAGCGGTCTACGCAAATGGATTTGGGTTTACATTTGATCTACGGAAAGCGTGGACTGAAGGATTTCTTAATCTTAGCCTGTTTTATTAATACTTACAATACCAGGTTGTCTCTATATTTTTTTGAGGTGAGTATCGGCTACAAATTGCTTATGAGCCGTTTATCTAGTTTGTCCTACTTAACTTGCGTACAACAGTTGCATTTTTCCTAATACCATGGTATCTGTTACCACGGTCTAAAGTCGTTTTTGCTGTTATCGTGGTATCTGGCCAGTTATCGTGTATCAGATATTCAGATACTACGGTCCGACCGTGGTAACTGGTCGTGGTATCTGACAAGTCATCTCATTTTCATCAAATTTTGCCAGATTGGTGAGAAAGAAGTTTAGCACTTAGTGATGTAACTGGATATCTGTTTTTCTTTTACGGTGACTTCGAAGAGTGCAATTCCGGCAATAGTCGTTTTTGCAGAGCACCGTGTATCAGATACCACGATAACTGCGAAAACGACTAATTGCAGATCCAGTTAACGTGGTAACAGATACCATGGTATCAGCAAAAACGCAACTGACGTATTTTCTTTATATCTTTCATTTTTGAACATCTTTTAAGATGCCTGCAACTAAATCGAACGACGAATGAAGAATTTTCAGAAACGAAGAGGGTCTTTTAAGGTCGCAAAAGTGCTTCAGTAACTTGTTGTAAGAGAGGCAGATACACGCGATGAAAAACCTAGTTCTTACCTCTTGCATTACCAGATCCTGGCATCTTCTCATCACCTGGCCCTCTGCTCCAACTACAGTCTGCAGAAACTTCAGGTAGGAAACGTGTTTCCCGTGACTTTCGATGCAATGAACAAAGTGCTGGACGACCTTGTCGCTGACGTCGCTACAGAGTTGAGCGTTGTCTTGAAAGATGGCGCAGACAGTCTCGGCTTCGAGCAACTGAATTAAACAAATCAGTGATGACGACAACAGGCAAAAGCCGCGGACTTGATTTCCTACCTGGATTTTCATGAATTTTATCATTAGTATCCCATTTTAAAACACAACTCTTACTAGAAATCATCTTTTCAAGGTGCAATGACTCAGAATATCATTTTGAAAAATGCAATTACTTTCCGTATAGCGTTGGGGGTTACCTTGGGGTATGAATCGGTTCTGAACTGCCACGAGGTTTAATTGTCTTCTATTATTTATAATATTGAATTTTTTTTTATATACATGGTTGTTTATGTATTTAGTATTGCATTTATTTTGTTCGGTTCTGTCTTTTTTGTTCCTATATAATTCTGCTAAGTGACTAAATTATTGAGTCCTGCCACAAACAAATCTGTATAGAGTTTCACGTGGCAGGTCTGTTATGATATTGATTTTTCTTTTTTTTTAATTCCACTATATACTGAATTTGTTTCTCTCTCTCACGATAAATTAGCGACTTTCTTGTTACCGCTTGTCGACCCTATCTAGCCTCCCTCTCTCCAATGCGGCGGCTGGGCGCGAAATATTTGAGAACTCAACGCGCCTTGGTTAAAAAGTGGGAAAACCAAGCAAAACAAGAAAAAGTCCAAAACAGGCCTTGAAGCTTTCCGCGGAGTTTGCGTCACGTGACTTCAATACTCGGCTAGGCCCAAAATGCGCCAATAAGTCGTAGATACAAAACGAAACAACGGCAAACTGCAGGGATTTCAGAATCTTATTATTTATTTATTTCTTAATAGAAAAAAGACGTTAAGTCGAAGCTTCTCTCTACAAGCACATAATTTTTTACTACATTTTTCAACACTGCACTATACACTTATAAATATACACAGGGGCGTCGCAAGGGGGGGGGGGGGGGTGCGGGGGGTGCAGCACCCCCCCCCCCCCCCACCTTTTTGAGATTCGGTAGAATTTTGGGCCGGAGGCCCAGAATTTTACTAAAATTGTTCCGTATTTTTTCGATAGAAGAACTGTTCGATATATTACGGGGATTCGGTGGTTATACAGAATCCTAAATAGGCTATCTGTACACATCTCTTCGGTATTATGATCGGAATTCGGTATAATTATCAGTATTCGGTAGTTATCACGAATTTCGTGAGAGAATTTACTGAAATCATTTGGTAATTGTTCGATGCCGGAACTATTCGGGATATTTATGGAGATTCCGTAGTTACACAGAATCCCGAATCAGCTATTGGTTCAAAATTATTCGGTATCATGATTGGGATTCGGTAATTTATTCAGAATAATTTCCAGGATTAGTCAGTTAACCACGAATCCTGACTTTCTTCCAGTTTCGACGAAAGTATACCGATTATGAATGTTGTTCGGTAGTCTTTCGATACCAGAACAACTCGGTATAATAACCGGGATACGGTAGTTTATACAGAATCCCGAACATGCTATGGGTCTAAACTTATTCGGTATAATAACTGGGATTTGGTAATTTATTCGTTATAACTGCCAGGACTCGGAAGTTACCACGAACCTCAAAAATCAGAGGAGGTCGAGTGAAGCACTGGTCGCATACAAAATGGATGATCTATGATATCATCGATAGTCCTTACTTTTATTTTGGATCCCAAAAAGAATATATAATCATAAATATTTCGAAAATTCCGCCTACAGCCCTTTCCGTAATATTCTCTATTTTTTGGAATGGCGCGTCATTTGACGGGGGTTTTAAGCCAGTTTTAGGATTGAGATTTCGAAACATTAAAGGACACCTGAACAGTGAAACAATTCTTGAACAGACCATGGAGAATGCATTTACAGACATGGCCACGGAGAGCATTCTTCTCCTGAGCGTGACGTTTTCAAAATAGGGATGTTCGTTTCTGGCGGTTTGCACATGCAGACTCCAAGACAAAAAGCGGAATTCATTCAAATCTTGTACAGCGCTGGCCGGATCGTATTGGAATTTCTTCTAGATATACGTTTGGGCTTAACTGGTTAAAAAATATTCCAGAAGAAGGGTTGATTGGACACATTTGTTCATTTCTAAAATTCTTCGGTACTGAAACAAGGACAGTTGCAAAATGGAGCGAAAAACATAGCTTGGAAACCCTATTTCGTATTTGGATTGGGTTTTCTGCAGGCAATACTAACGGAAGTCATACAGATAGGGATGAGACTTGGTACACTTCATTCAGGTGTCCTTTAAAAGCTAGAATTTGGATGGAAAATAAATTTGTCAGGAAAAAGCAAACACAAATTTCGCCTACGGCGCTCACTTTATGTGATTATGGGTAGTATGAGTATATTGACTAGACTACAGTTGCTGCTGCCGGAACGTCGCTCCATCCGGTTTCTGGAACTTTTTAGAGTCTCGGTATTTAATCAACGGTAAATAATAGAATCTGTAAGAGAAGCAGTTAAATTTTAGCCTACAGAAAAAAATGGATTTCGGAAAATTTTCGCCTGCGGCACTCGATTTAGTTTTCTATTGGCTATAATAGATAGAAGCTGTTACTGCAATCATGCCCGGCAATATATTCTCCATGTGGGCTTCGCCAAAACGACGCCTAATAGTTGGGTTATCATCTTTCGTGCTGCCCTTTATTGTTACATTTGTTACTCTTCCTACGGAATCGTTTCTGTTCCATAATTTAAAGCTAGAATTCCTAGTTCTAGGATTCGGTAAAATTTTTGAAAGATTCGGTAAAATTTTGGCTCTACACCCCCCCCCCCCCACCGAAAAAAGCACTTGCGACGCCCCTGAATATACAACAAATATAAAATAAAAAGGGTTCACATATCTGGCACCGCGCAACAAGGCAGCAAAAGGAGTAACTGCATAATGTGATGTAAAATAAAAGAAAATCTGCCTCACTCCCCAAACGCGGTTCTTAAAGTTTAACAGAAAAGGGCTGGAATAGGACAATCTAGTTACCCATCACTTATTCACTTAAATTGGCTTGAAGACCCGCTGAAAATGCGTTACTTCGTTGTTCCGCTATTCACGAATAATCGATTTTCAAATAGTGGAATTTTCGTGTGATTTGTGGTACCTCTATGCGCTTGTATTTTTGTTGTATGCCTTACGAGAAAGATTTATAAATTTCTTTTTCAGGCACGAACCAATCTTCACCAATCTAACCACTGCCCACTGAAAAGCCGCGTTGTGTTGAGATTAAAATTTCCCGCATCATATTAGAATTTAAGTTGTGAGGATGGCCGCAGATATTCTTAACGTCATAACTAGAGCAGATGGTGGAAAATGAAAAAATCGCTTTGCAGAACCCAAATAATTCAGTGTATTCAGTTAAATGACACACAAATAAGTTGGCTTTCAGTTAAACTTTAAAGCGATTACCCGGTAGTAGCTTTACTCCAACTATCAATGGCCCATGATATGCTGTTCACGGCTATGCACTTTTGTGAATTCCGCTAGTCTCTCGACTAACAACACCAGCACGAGAATTTTAGGACAAGATAATACTCTATATGACTAAGTCCAAAACACGCCAGTGATCCTCGGGAAGAACGAGAAAGCGTAGCACTAACGACTCGAACTCAACAACTCAATCCTGTGTTAACCAATCACGGCGATGTCTGGGAGCAGCTGTGATACCGCTTCCGGCTCTTCCGCTAGGTACAGGGTGATTTTGCATCGGCAAGAAGAGTTAGTCATCAAGACCCGATGAAAAATTATCTCAAGATAGTACTATGAAGTAGTACGAAAAGTAGCATGCAGTACTAACGATGCTACTACATGCTTCTACTTCAAGGCTACCGTGTTACTGCATACTACTATATGCTACTATTAGCAAGACCGGATGCTACTATGGCAAGACAGGATGCTAATACATAAGACTAGACCAGTCTGAGGCACATTAAATGAGTATTCTTTGCTATTACATAGTATTACATGCAACGTTTTCGTACTGCTACCATACTACTACGCAGGCTACATATTTTTCATCGGAGAGTATTAACCAAAAGTAAAAGTACTTAGACAACACTTACCCCAGGCGACAGGAAGAGGTCTAGGTGTTTGTGAAGCAAAATCTGATTCTGCTGGTTTCCTCGACAGAAATTCTGCAGGAAAAGGTGAGCCAATCGCATAAGCTCGCGCATGCGAGAATCCTCCTCCCTGTCATAGGGGACCCGCAACAAATCCAAAACCACACAGTGAACTCCCATGTTGCGAAGCAGTCGCTGCTCATGTCGGCGCGGCTTATTCTGACCCGTCGCGGCCGTCTGGATGCAAAGCTTGTTCAGTCGAACAAGAATCTAGAATGTAAAGGTACTATGGTGTTGCCACCTGAAAGAAGCGGAAAACCCGTTTCTGAGTTGCGTTTTATTTGAAGTTCATAGTATAGCGGACTGTTCGTTGTCGTTTTATTCGCCAGCGGGCCGTACGCTGGGAAGGCGCGGGTGCCTAAAGTCGTTTTATTTATTAAGTCGGTAGGTAGGTAGGGTGGTCTGGTTGGTTGGGAGGAACGGTTGGTTGGGGGTGGTAGGGAGGAATTGGTGGATGGGTGAGAGTTTAAGAGAAAATTAAAAGAATATTTAATAAAAGATGGTTGAGAAATGTATTTATTTGTTAGGGGGTAGGGGGTGGTAGGTAGGTAGGGTGGTCTGGTTGGTTGGGAGGAACGGTTGGTTGGGGGTGGTAGGGAGGAATTGGTGGATGGGTGATCGGGGTGGTAGGGAGGGAGTAGGGTTGTTGGGAGGTTTATGTTTATTTTGAAGGATGTGAAGGAGTTTGGTCTGTTGCTTTTTTTTTGGGGGGGGGGGTCTGTTCTTTTCTTTTTTTTTTGTTTTTTTAATTAGTTATTTATTATGTTGCTTGTTGGTGTGTTTAGAAAATGGTTAACCTTTACTACTGCACGCCAGCAAAAACGTAGGTTTTTCCATTAGTGCAGTAGATGTAAATACCGAGGTAAATACAAAAGAGTTAAATTGTGTTTATTAATAAAATAAGTATCAAGTATCAAATTTGCCAGCAGGCCCGCCCGCTGAGTGCCAGCGGACCCACTAGTTTGTACGCTGGGTGAGGCAGGTAACAGTTCAGCGTACCTTCTGACGTAGTCCGCCAGGAATAAAACGGCAACTTACAGTTCGCCGTCCGATCCCGCTGTACTATGAACTTCAAATAAAACGCAACTCTGGTTGTTTCATGTTACACTTTACAAGAACGTGTTAAAATTCAAGTTAAGTAATAATGAAACAGTTTTCTTTCCAAGTTTCAATTTAAGCAATAGAAATTAAGTAATACGAGCAGGGGCGTCGCTAGCCAAAACTCGAGGGGGGGGGGGGGGGGCGGGGTTAGGCGCCCTGCCGCCCGTTTCAGCTTTTCGTCTCATATGTGATAATAAAACTCGTGATAACTGCTAGCGTTGAAGACTGAAGATTCGAAGCCTAGTTGTAACTCCGAGCTCAGAAGCGGTTTGAAGGGCTTGGGTGTGGGTATAGATGTAAAAAGCGAATTTTTCAACTGAAAAATTCAATCGAATATTCGCAAAGTTGAAACATTCGGAGGCCTCTCGAAAATTGCGAATATTCCGAAAAACTGAAATATTTCGCAAAATTGAAAAATACGGAAAAATTGAAAAATATGGCGAATTTTCGCAAGAAAATGCAATATTCGCTGCAATTTCCGGAAGTTTGTGCCCCCTCACTACGCAATCATGTGCAAACGCGGCACTCAGTCATATCCAACAGGTTCGTAGGAAGGCGATTCTTTGCAGCTTTGATGGATAACTGGGGATGAGTCAGGTTAGTCAAGGGTTGCACTGCATTTTAAGACAATTAGAGTGTGATTTTGATACGAAGGATACGTATGAAAGTTTTTTATTTGTAACTGGCGGTTATATTTTATTTGATTACTAGGTTAGACAAAACAGGATCGGCAGGGGAGGGGACGTGGTTTCATATCCGGAAGACGGAAATTCTTGTTTGTCTGCAAATTAGATTCTTGTACTGATTGAACTTGACGAACATCAGAAATAACCTACCTTTAACTCCTCTGTAGATTAAGCTTTGCAGAAAGGATGTTTGGCATATTAAGAGGGGTTTCTCACTAAAAAAAAACTCACGTGCGGTATGCGCTGTCAATGGATGTTACCGGGTGCTGGAGGTCTATAAGTGAGTCAGTCATTCATGTGAACTTGTTTTACGTCAGTTATTTTCATTTCTTATGAAAACCCACCATAATAATCAATAAAAACGTAAAAAAGTCATTAACTTCTGACAAGCGAAATAATGGGACCAGTCTCGAATAAAGACTTCTTACTAGGTCTATCATTATTCTTAAGGAGGGGGAGGAGAGGGGACTCCGGGACTCAAAACTCCTTCGTTTGCGCATTGGACAATATCTTCCACGGAAATTATGTAAAAACAATCCCTCGTTGACTGAAAACTCAAGAAGTGGCGGCCAAACGGATTCTGATTAGCAGAAAGGAATTCTGCGTAAAACCAATTCATCTCGCCGCCAATGTTTCGAACGTTCTGAACCCTTTATACAGGGAAGTGATCTGAGTGTTAGCGAGCAAACCACTGCCACAGAGTTGATGTGCGCACTTGCAGAGAGATACCTCTGATAAAGTTATACGGGCTGAGAGCATAATCTTGACTTTCCTCGGTTTTGGTCTGGCATAGATGAAAATTTGTTCAGACACCATACTCAAGCTCAGCATCCTATTTTTCAGCTTTTTTTTAATTTTTCGTAATTTTCCAATTTTTCCGCGAATATTCGCAATTTTCGCAAGATAAAATGGAGATACTGAAATTTTACATCTATAGGTGTGGGAGGTGAGTATCTTAAAAAATACGACTGGCAGACAGAAGGCCCAGGAGTCATACCACTTAGAAACAATAGCCAAGAACACAGCACTATATCCGCAAAACTGTATATCAGACAGAATGAAAATGAGCGCCGCAGGCGAAATTTTTGAAGCAGGCCATGCCATTTTTGGGCAAGACGCTACTTCCCCGCAACATAATCTACATAGCTTTTAATGCGGCCCAAGCCCCGAAATTCCAAGCCTAAAATCCTAATGAAATGACGCGACTTTCCAGTACGCAGGCAAATTCCGTGGAATAGTGTATGATCAGAACGCTTTTTCGGATCCCAAATGAAGGTAAGGGCCACTTAGCAGGATCTGTCCGTCTGTCTTTGTTTACGACAAATCAAGAAAAATGTGAGACATTTAGCTGGGGTGTCGGTCAAGTTATGAACATTATTCACTGGGCAATCTGGTCCCATTTGCCCATGAACCGGGTTGGGGTGGGAGTGGGACCCTCAAAAGGCACAACTAGACCCCAATACCCACTAGTGTACCAGCCCTAGGGTCTACATGTAAAAGGAATTTCATCGTCCTATGTCCAGTTCTGGTCAAGTTATGAACATTTCACTGGGCAATCTGGGCCCATTTGCCCATGAACCGGGTTGGGGTGGGGGGTGGGACCGCCAAAGGCACAACTAGACCCCAATACCCACTAGTGTTCCAAGTTTGAACTTGATACTTGCACTGGTTCGTGAGTTATGAGCTCCACAAAATACGGTGAAAACCGAAAACCGGAAACCGAAAGCTGCTACAGCGCTCGCAATAGTGGATTGTTCCAAGGAACACTCCACTAAAAACAGGTGCGCTACCAAACCTGACATACAGAGGAATCTCCCACCAACAACAGTTCCCTATAGCTGGGGGAACAACACGATAGTATATCCAAAGTTTTGGGTTTGTTGTCTATTTTTTCTGTTATTAGTTTATATGGCCATCGACGAGTTTGGGCAAAAGAAAGAAATAAAAAAAAAAGATAAATTCCTAGTAGCCTATCTAACCTGAACAAACGGTCCCCTGATTCCAACAACGGTAATTATTAATCGATCCGTTGAGAGGATCCGTCACCTCGGGTGTGTTTAGCATGCTATCATTTTTTTATTTTTTTAGAGAAACCCGCTGTTCTAGGTTTCCTTTCCAAGTATACTGGTTTAGGCTTGCAAGCTTGAGTGTAGCGACGGAGGCTGAGTGGCCATAAGACAAGGACAAAATTGTGAATATCAAAAATTCTGATTTTTGAGAATGTAGTAAAAAAAAGGTAAGCCTGCCACTTCTGGTGTGTTCTCACCTTCTAGCAAAGATGGATCAAGGACATAACACTAAACAAAGAATAATGAGAAAAGGCTAGTAATAAATTAACGGTTTTCAGAACAGACGTACCGGTAAAACAGTTACTTTGATGATATGGGGCTTGACTAAACGAGTTGGCTGTTTGTATGATTAGTTGCCGGGCTGATTGTTTGCCACTTGGTAGACGGAGGAAATATTTGGGGAATAAATTAGGACGTACTGGTCCCTATTTTTGACCGATGTGTGGTAGTGAGGCTGAGAGCTTGTTACATCTGATGTGTGAATGCCGCGAGCTAGATGACCTGCGGGTCCAGATTTTTGGGAACGTAATTACAATAAATGATGAAGTATGGATGATGAGAGTTATCGGAAGTAAATATTTTCAAGATTTGAAAGCAACTGCAAATATTTGATTCTGGTGAGTTACTTCCCAGGAGGCTGGTAATTAAGGTTCCTAAAGGTAGCTTTAGCCCACAGAGAGAATTTCCTTTAGTTTAGTTCTATTATTTCGTTTAAGTGTTTTCTTTTTTGTTACCATTTTTGCCATGGCCTCAGGGTTTTTGTGCTATAAATTCTATTCTATTCTATTCACACTACAAAGTGAAAGTAATAAAAAATGTGGGGGATTACATGAGGGGAAATATAATTAGGAGGTAGATGATTATCCGTGTTGTGAAAATCTGTGTATGGCCCACCCGTGGCTGATTAAAACACTATTTCATTCTGTTCTATGCTATTTATCGAACAGTCCCCTGAAAACGATCATTCTCAGTCTAACGCTACAGAGCTATATACAACAGCCAAGAAAATTACAAAGATACTCCTCGAGGGTTCACCATGAAAAGAGAAGCTCAAGTTCATTCACTCATTCATTTATTCATACTACGCAAACTACATAACATAAATATAAGGCAAGAAACAAGACCCCCGGAAGCTATCTTGTTGGGGATCCACTACCTATACACTAACCTACACTGAAAATATTCACATTACAATAGCTACATCATTTAAAAGCATAAATAAACTACACGTACAGAAAAGTATTAACGGCAAAAAAACAAGAAAAATGCACTGAAAAGAAAAAAAGAAAGGGAAGGAAATAGTAGACAAAAACAAGGAAAAAAATATTAATTTTTTTTATCGAGGTAGAGAAAAGTAAAAAAGAGAAAAAAATGAAACAGAAAAAAAAACACAAAAATGATGGGTGAATACGGGTGCATTACCTACTGGTCAACTTGAGTGGATAGGAGCAGACGCTGGAAAACGGAATGTAAAGTAAGGTGACGAGGCGTATCAGATGTCAATGAATTCCATAAGGAGATAGAACGGTAAACTGGTGACCTTTGAGCAGCTGTGGATGAGGATCTTGGAACAGAAATTTTTCGAGAGGAACCACGTAGTGATAGGGAGGGGTGTTGTGGCTCAAGAGGCCCCCCATCTATTTTCGTTATAATTCCCAACAATGGTGTAAACACATGCGCCATCTAGGTAATAAGTTCAGGTTATTGCCGATAGATGGCGTATGTCTCTGATCGGCTTTGTGACATAGTTTGTTACTTCGACAATGCTGATCGCCAGCAGCATCATCACGTCCGGTAGCCATCAGTCATCAACTTACCATCTTGTTGACAAAGGAGACTTTTTGTAAATATTACTGAGAAGTATATATTTATTTATTGAGAGAGAAGAGTGCGTCTGAGCCCTAGGCTACCTAGGATATCCCTACCCCTCGTTTTGTTTATTGGTTTTGAGAGTGGAACCTAAGGTCAGGCCCGCCGGTCTTCACATTTCCACCACCAGGTCCCAGTGAACCTATTCAAGACCTAAGGCCTTTTTCCGCGACACAATTGTGGGCCACACACTTCTGAGTATTTGTCGCGGAAACACGATTGTGTGCCACACAGACGAGCCACTAGTTGAAACTCGCGGAAACGCCGTTTTGTCTATTTCTTTGGCGGTAATTTCAAATATCGGAAAATAAAAATAAAATTCATGTAAAATCCCAATAAATAGAACTCCAGTCTTATTTCCTTACCATTCTGTACACAAAGTATTCTCAGTTTTAAGTCTATATGCTTGAAAAAGTAGTTAGCTTTATTGTTTAGACACTATTTTGCTGCTTAATTTGAATTTCCCGCCAGGATCGAGCCACAAAATTGACAATCACCTCGCCAGTTGTTTGTCGAATTTGAGCCACAAAGCGAGCCACGAAAATCTTGTTGGTCGCGGAAACACACTTGTGGGCCGCACAAAAGGCCGCGGAAACACACTTTTCAAGCCACAATCGACCCACAAACTGTTTGTGGGAGCACGGAAAAACGCCTCTAGCCTTATCCACCACCCTCGAAACCACATCAAGGGGATACAGTTAATCTCTTACCTGCTGCATATCCCTATAGTTTTCCGACTGCGTCCCATCCACAGGCGGACCAAGATCCAAATCAATCGCGGACTCTGACCGGTCCTCCCTAGTCAGCCGTCGGGTGAATCTCTTAATCGAGGACTTGACACTCTCTCTCTCGTCTGCATCCTGTATGTTGTTGTTGTTGTTTGTATCCCCGCTCCCTTCCGTATTTTTGGCTTTGTATACCCACAGTTCCGATTTCTCCACCAGAAGGCGAAGGTGGTCGAGATCGGACTTGATCTGCTTGTATGACTCAACGTCACTGTCCGATACCAAAAGCTGAACCTGCAAAGAAATACTATACAAAAAGAAAATATATAAAATAATCTGCGACGAATATTCCTACAGGGTTAACCGAGGGTATTCTTAGAAAAGAAGCTTTTAAAGACCCCCTCTCACTAATTACTCTTCAACTTACAGTATTTTAAAATATTTGAATACTTTAAAAATATGCTGTGCTTTGAACAAATAACCCACGGTTTTGGCTGTTTTAAGCCTTTTCTGAGATCCGTTGACTTGTAGCCAAAACAGGGAAACAATTGACATAACCGGCTTTTCTGATGGAAAAAACTTCTCGCAGACAAGCGTCGACAGCGTGATACGCATCGGAAGGTAGCAAAACACGGCAAATGAGAAAATCAGCGTGGTTTTGTTAGAGGGGTTAGAATATACCGTACGAAATTGGGGTCTCCGGGTTTAGAAATATATGGAGTGAGTATGGAAGTAGGTTGCAATAGTATTATAGGTAAGACAGGTCCTTTACTATAAGTAAGTAAGTAAGTAATGTATTTATAACCCGCCATTTCGAAAAAGCGGAGTAAACGAAAAAAAAAAAATAATACACATAAAGACAGAAAAAGCACTAATTTTCCATCTTCGGCCAGGAAGCAGTGGAGAAGGTCGAGCGCTGGCTGGGCTTTGTTGTCAATGTTTTTTTTTTATAGCGAGGAATATAGTCCCACTTTGTTCCCGTTTTCTCGGTTTTCCGCAAATCCTGATTCAACAGAGTTTTAACTAACCCCGATGAGAAATTTATCTCAAAATAGTAGTACGAAGTTTACGAAAAAGTAGCATGCAGTACTAACTGATGCTACTACATGCTTCTACCTCAAGGCTACCGTGTTACTGCATACTACTGCATATTTGACGGTGCAAAACGGATAAGTCAACCTTGCTGACTTATCCGTTTTGCACCGTCTAATATGATTCGCAGTCAGCTTGGGCCGTAGGAACATCTATACTACTGCATGCTACTATTTGCAAGACTGAATGCTACTATGGCAAAACAGGATGCTACTGGATACGACTACATAAGATTGGACCAGTCTGAGGCCCATTAAATGATAGTATTCTTTGCTATTACATAGTATTACATGCAACTTTTGCGTACAACTACCATACAACTACGCAGGCTAAAAAAATTTCATCGGGACCCTCTGGCCACTTTCCATTCTCAGATTTTTCAAGTTCAGTCGACAGTCCTTTGATCTGACAACTAACCGTATAATCAAGATTTAAGCAGAAAAGACCCTGAAAGGACTTGTCTTACATTTAACACTAATGCAACATACTTCCATAATCACTCCATATATTTCTAAGCCCGGAGACCCCAATTTCATACGGTACATGCTAACCCCTCTAAAATAAACACGCTGATTTTCTCACTTGCGGTGTTTTGCTACCTTCCATACCTTCCAAACAGCAGAATCGTGTGTTATTTGTTGAAAGCACAGCATAGTTTAAAAGTATTCAACTATTTTAAAATACTGTAAGTTAAAGAGTAAATAGTGCGAGGGGTCCTTGACAGATCTTAAATGACCAGACTGCTAGTATTTCCACAATTTTTTGAAGTCCGTCTTTTTTCAAAATCCGGATTCTTCAAATCCAGTTTCGGCAGGAGATCCTATCACTAGAGGCCGGGTAAATCTGGCAAAATTCTATGCGGAAATGTTAATTTTCACATAGACTTGACAGTAAAGATGGGGTAAATTCTGGTGTAGTTCGTCAGTCCAGCTCTAACAGGAACGTTGGAATCTAGCAGATTCAGATGCCCGGATTTTTACCGGATATATTGATGATTTTCACAAACCCAGGTTGCGTTCCAGAAACTTATCAATTGTTAACTATACTTCAGGAAGGAGCTAACTGCAGCCTAAAGGACCTGTCTTACCTACAATAATAACGCAACTTATATCCATATTCACTCGATATATTAATAAACCCGGAGACCCCAAGTTCGTACGGTACGTTCTAACCCCTCTAACAAAACCACGCTGATTTTCTCACTTGCCGTATTTTGCTACCTTCGATGTGTATCACGCTGTTGACGGTTGTCTGCGAGAAGTTTTTCCATCAGAAAAACGGTTATGTAAATTGTTTCCCTGTTTTCGCTGCAAGTTAGCGGGTCTCGGAAAAGGGTTAAAACAGCCAAAACCGTGGGTTATTTGTTGAAAGCACAGCCTAGTTTTAAAGTATTCAAATATTTTAAAATACTGGAAGCTGAAGAGTGAATAGTGCGAGGGGTCCTTTAAAGATCGTTAACTTTTCCCAATTCTACAACTGTTATCTACTTTGTAACGATGCTCACCGACCATCGTTACAAAATAGTTGACAATCGCTAAGCTCTGGAACGGAAATTGTAGGTGGGCGGAGCTTAAATTTCGAAATCAGAAACCTGGGACGCAAAGATTTAACAACTGTTAACAACAATTTGTTAACAATCGTTAAGTTCTGGAACGCAATCTTGGTTCTTACCATGCTAGTTCGAGAAGAATAAAAGCGATATCTATCACCTATCTACTATCTCTATTCATGACCGCCTAAACTGAGACATCTCCCAAACCAGCAAAGGCTTGAAAGACTTAAAACTCAGTACGCTGGCATACCGTTTCCACAGAGGGGATCTCATTGAGAGTTTTGTTTTGTTTCATGATGGCCTGATTGCCCCGCCTATTGCCAGGCCTTATGGTGGGGCCATAAAGAGTTAATGGTGTTTACTATATTTTATGACTAAAACTGAAACTGAACTGAAACTGATGGCTTTAATGTGCAAGTAAGTCATTCATTCATACAAGCTATGCCACGGTATGTACGGAAACGTCGAAGCTGACGACATTCTCAACTTCAACTTCAACAACTTACGCGGTCATAGCCTCAAACTCACCGCAGAGAGGTTCTGCAAAGATATTGGTCGGTGGAGTTTCAAAAACCGCGTGCCGCCCCATTTGAATCAACTGCCCAAACAAACAGCAAACTCTTCATCACTGAGCCGATTCAAGAAAGAAACTGATGAAATGTCCCAAATGTACGAAAAGAACTTTGTAGAGGCTTTGTGGCCTTATTGTTTTGCAATATTTTATTATGACAGGAAGAAAATCTGGGCAAAGGGAACCACCTTTGTCCATACTTACTTGCTTGAAAGCATCCAAAACCTCTTGTCGCTGACTGAAATGTCGAAAAAGCAAACGTAGCGCTCCAGAAATGAGAGGCGCGTAGTCGTGCATGGTAAGACCAAGCAGTACGCGAAGAAACGTTCTGCCCCCTTGTCCATCCAGGTCTAGAGCTGAGTAATCATCGCTAAAATACAGGAAACTTGAGACCTACAGCTCCGAGCATGGATGCATATTTTTTTTTTTTTTTTTTTTTTAATGAATGAAGGGTTTATTAAAAAAACTAGAATCATTGCCCAGAGGCGAACCTGTAAGGGACTAATTACCCTCAAAACAAAACATCAACAACAACAAAAACTTCGACAAAAGTATGCACATCCTTTTGCGACTGTTACGAATGATGGGGATGATGGGGGAAATTATCTGATTGTGTGTCAGTTAATTTTCAAAAATAATTATTCTACCACTGATCTCGGGACGTCTATAAATTAGTTGCGTTCTTGATCCGAATTCTCCGTTCTGAATTCTCGCTTCTGAATTTCGATTCTCGTACAAATTGCCGTTTTTGCTCCTCTATGGCTTCTCCATTCTCGCTTTTGACAAAAACACTAATTTGGCAGCTCGTCCGCAACCCGGTATACCTATATTCAAATAATGTATCCAACGCATACGTCAGCTACGATCCGACGTATCCGTTGTACACATTATTTGAATATATGTTTCAAAGTCAGCTTGGGCTCAAGGAATATTTACCGGTATACCTGTTTACGCATACTGAACACCCGCACTCTGTTGACCAATCAGGGAGGAGAACGGAGAGAGGAGAATCGAGAATTCACCAACGGAGCAACTTCTCGATTCTGCATAATCGCGAGGCTTTCCCTGTTCTCGATTCTGACAGAAACCTGAAGAGTCCACCTGAATAGTCCAAAAACGCGAAATAGGAGAACTGCGAGGAGAATTTGGATCAAAAACAAAAATATTGTTTGGCTAAATTTATAATCGTACCCTTGTGCAATTTAATTAATTCATTGGTGACGATTGAACGGTTTTTTGGTTAGATTGAATAAAGTATATCCTCCCTCAGCGCCCGTTTCTGATGTATTCCTATCACAAAAGACCGAATCGATTTACTGTTAAAGCAGCTTTCACATTGACGCGTCGTTGCGATGCGTTGCGTTTATCGTGCGTTGCGTGGCCTCTCTTTCACACCTGCGCGTGAAGCTTTCACGCTGGATGTGTGTTTACGATTTCCTTTCTTGGTTTCTTGTAATGAATTTTCGTTTCTTTCATCATTAGTAAGTTCTTCTTCGTCATCGGTAGGTTTTTCTCTAGTTTTTCTTAAAAAATTTCATTTTTCACTGAAAAACCTCATGCGCACACGCCGACGCAACGCAAGAATAGAACTTGGTTCCACTCTTGCGTTTGTCTGCGTAAGCCCTGCGTTGCGTCACCGCAAGCGCGACGCAGAGGATGCGTAGTCCAGTGTGAAAGGCTCAACGTGTCAATGTGAAAGCAGCTTAAGAGTGCGCAAAGAGCCCTCTACTTTTGTCGCTGGCCAAAATCACCAATCGGAAAGCGAGGATACTTGTCAGTGGGAGAAGCAATTCGTCGAGAAATTATAGTTGCGTATTTGCAGATACCATGGTATCTGTAACCACGGTAACTGGATCTGCAATTAGTCGTTTTTTCAGTTACAGTGGTATCTGATATACGGTTGCTCTGCAAAAAACGACAATTGCCGAAATTGCACTTTCCGAAGTCATCCCAATAGAAAAACTTATATTCAGTCGAATCACTAAGTGCCTAACTTCTTTCCCAACAATTTGACGAAAACTGATGAAAATGAGATGACATTTTCAGATACTACGGTCGGACCGTGGTGACCGTAGTGTTGACATACTTCTGTACAATAAATTATTTATTAAATATAAGGTTTGAAGCCAAGCTGACCATTCATTACAAGAGAAATAGAAAACCGTGGCAATTCTGTGAAAGTATTTGATTGTAATGGATAATAAGGATTGTGCAAATGTTGGGTGAAAGCTTCTGCGCTTTCCCAGAGAATAGTTGTAATAATAGTTGGTAAACTGTAAATAGATACAGAACTCTAGAATTGTAAAATAATCACAGATTCGTACATATACACTTTTAACGCGCAGATTTTAATATTCGTTATTTTACTTGTATCTGTACGTCGTTCGATCCGAATCGTTCTTCTGGTTTTTAGTACATGTCGTTTTGCGGTTTATTGGTTCCGCATCGTTTTTCTGTTGGTATTGTGTTGGATCTTACGATTTAATTTCGTTTTTTCGCTGAGGACGGTTTGCCGGAAGTGCAATCGAAATATCCGAAATTACATTTATCCCTCGCACATCATCTTAGAGGGATAACTAGCTGATCAAGAAAAAACCCCGAAAATCACGGTTTTCTATTTCTTTTGAACTATTTATTTCAGTGCTTATTTGCCATGGGTGAACCTCAAATCACAATTTACCTCATTATGCTACGCTATTTTCTAACAGTTGCTAATTGGAAATGTGCAGACGAGTCGAGGATAACATGGGGTTAACATAAAAATTCTCAATTTCCTGCCTCAGAACGCCGGAGCTCCAGCCTGGCTCTTAGCAGATATTTATGCAACGAATACAAACAATAATGCAAAACAATGACATAAGGCGTAATCTCGCCGTTCCCCGAGGACTCCCCGAGGAATCAAAGGGAACGGCGAGAATAGAGGGAGTTACTCCACGCGGACTCCGCGGACAGAAACGGCGAGAATACGGGGAATGCTTCCAAAATGGATTTTATTCAAAAATAAATGCAGTTGACGAAATGAGTCCGGATCCACTTTATTTTTGGTTTGGTTCATTCTGATTGTTTTTAATTATTTTATATTACACCAACACTAGCAAAAACTGATTCCCCTCCGAATCTGAAAGGGAGTCCTTTTCGATGAGGGTGATGATAATCGGAGCATTCCCGGTCCATGGGGACTCGCGAGAATACGGGGAGTGAGTCTCCGGGACAAACAAAAACGCGGGGACTCCTGAAGTGGAGTCCTCGGGGAATGGCGAGAATACGCCTATATTAATAAGACATAGATGGCACTTTATACAAGGGACTTGTACCTGACCAATAAACCAGAAACATCTTTTCTGGTTTATTGGTCACTGTACAAGTCCCTTGTATAAAGTGCCGTCTATGTCTTAGTATTAATTTCCGTGACATGGGGATGTGAACTGGTTAGATGGATTTGCCTTCGGGCGGGATCACTGTTCCTATGGCCAGCTTCTACAGACTATTGTAGTGGTTCGCGAACTCTGTTCACACACCCCTCGGTAGCTCAAATGGTAAGAGCGCCAGCCTTGCAAGCAAAGGGTCCTGGGTTCAAATCCCGGCTGACGAGCATTTTTGTCTTTCAGATCACTACTTATAAAATGACTTATATAAAATACATATAAAATGAAATAATTTTTTTATCCTGAAAAGTTATAAGGACAGCTTTTTAATACCAACTAGGTTATATAAGATAATATTCCAAGCTTTTTTTTCTTTTTTTTTCAATCAATCAAGTTTAATCCAAATAGCTAAAAGCTAGAAGATGATTACAAATTTACGAAATACACAAACACGAAATAAATTAACTAATACATTTACAAGATATGACCAGAAATAAATGATGGGATGAAACTACGTAAAAACTGGGCAGAAGAATTAGCAGGATATGGAGAAACATTCACCAGTCCCGATGTCTACGACTGAAAAGGATAAAGTTCAATTGGCTGCATTAAGTTCTTAATTTATCATTTCCATTAGATTGTTTACAGGCGTAAAGCAAAACCAAGGAAGTCCAAAATTTAGGTAAGTGTTCAAAGACGAATACCTCAATTGTAGTTCAATTCCAGGTAAGCTGCCATTTTTTCTTGTGCAAGATTAGCGACTGGCTCTTAGAATGTTGTCGGCCAGTCGGTAAAAAATAGCCGAGTCGCGCCACGATTTTTCGTAAAAAACAGTCGATTTTTTTCTTGGAAACAGTCGATTTTCTTTCTAAAACAGTAAGTTTGTCGTAAAAATAGTCGATTTTTTCTTAAAAATAGTAGCTTTTCTTAAAATCGGCCGATTTTTCGTCGACACAGTCGTTTTTTCTCAATAATAGGCGTTTTTATCTGCAAAAACAGTCGGTAAAAATGACCAGCCAGTCGGTAAATACCTTGCCCCTCTCAAACATTTTGGCTAGTAACAAGAAGCGCCGTTTCAGTAAATCCTGAGGGGCGGGACAAAGATCAATTTCGGGTCCGCATCCCAGGTTTCTTACTCAGCATAAAAATTTAATTAGGCTACTCTTTTGGGGTATATTTAAAGTAGTTCTCGAATATGCCTTAAAGTAACGTCCTTGCTTTGCATTTTGCTTTTTCAAACCTCAAAAAACTCAAAAACTCAAAACTCAAACTCAAAAGCAACAAAATAGTACCAAGATTGAAGATTTTATGGCCTTCAAAATCGGGAGCCCCCCCCCCCCTTAAAGCACAACTCTTACTAGAAATGATCTTTTCCCTATAAAATGGATCAGAAAAAACGTTTTCGAAAATACCATTACTTTCCACCTGAAACTAGCGATTCTCTTGATAGCGCTTGTCGGTTATTTCCAGCCTTCCTGCTCTCCGACGCGGCGGCTGGGTGCAAAAGATTTGAAAACTAAACGTGCCTTGGTTAAAAAGTGGGAAAACTAAGCAATTAAAATAGGTAATAAACAGAAGATTATCACATCCTTATGTGTGAAAGAGTTGTCAGTGGACGATGAAGATTCCGGCAAACTTTTCGTTGTGTGACCGGAAAACTCGGCAAGGCTGAAAAAGCGCTAAAAATTCGTAGTTACGAAAGGAAACAATGAAGAAAGGTGGGGATTTTAGAAGCTTATAATTCCATATGGGAGCTAAGTATATTATAAAAGGCAGAAAAAGCAAGAGGGGTCCTTTAAATGGCGCCTCCGCTAGTAATGGTACTACTGTAGAAGCAATTTTGACCGCACACGGCCTCACTACCTGACATTACCTGTTATCAAATATTGTCTCGGCTCGCTGCTCTATGGACTCGATGTCGACGTGTCGCTGTGTGTCAGGACCATCGCGGTCTCCCTCCACTTCTCCAAAGTCGCGCCGAAAAATACTAAGCAGGCAACTAATGCGATAATCAAGCCGAACATTCATAATAAACTAAAAAGCAAAACAGAAATTAAATACATCACAAAATAAACAAAAAGTATAGCCATAGGAAGTAGATCAAGCAATAGCATATATTTCAAAGGCTGCCGTAGTGCTGATATCGGGGTTTGATGTGAAAAGAAACCCCGGAACTCGAACATTGGGATGTGGCAAACAATACTTCGACGTCTCTGAGCTTTCTGCACCAAGCCAACAGACTTGTTGATAGACTGCAAGATGACCCCCCCCCCCCTCCCGAAAGCAGCTGATTCTCAGTCGGTAGCAGGATAATTGCGACGGAGTTCACGCTGCACTTTAATCTTTCCATCTTAAGCCGCTTTCACACTGACGCGTTGAGGCTTTCACACTGAGCTATGCCACCTCCGCGACGCGCTTGCGGTGACGCAAGGCAGAGCTTACGCAGATAAATAAAACGCAACACATCCGATTTTTCGATGAAAAACTGAAAATTTTGTAGACAAAATGGAGAAAACCTACTAACGATGAAGAAAAACTTAGTACGGTAATGAGGAAAGAAACAAGAATTCAGCAGAAGAAACCGAGAAAGTAAAACGTAAATACACATCCAGCGTGAAAGCTTGTCGCGCAGGTGTGAAAAATACGCTATAAGCAACCTGGACGCACCGCAAGATGAACGCATACGCAGCGCATCGCAACGACGCGTCAATGTGGAAACGGGTTTATCCATTCTTGCTACACTGTCAGAAGTTTCATAACAGATTGCGCATAACACTTTCAAGAATAACACCTTTTCACTTAGAAATAAAGTGTTATGACCAATTATATTTATACTATTTCGTGCCTAGATCTCCAACAACACCTTCAATAGGTAAAAATACTACACTGTCAGAAGTTACGTAACGACAACAGAAGGATGCGCGGTTTCAACAGATAACACTTTGGGATGTTATCTGTTATGTTTCTTTCGTTCCCGTTAGTATTTTTACCAGAAGGTGTTGTTGGAGATCTAGGCACGAAATAGTGTAAACTTAACTGGCTATAATACTTTATTTCCAAGTGAAAATGTGTTATTCTTGAAAGTGTTTGAAATTCTTTTCACTTAGAAATAAAGTGTTATGACCAATTATATTTATACTATTTCGTGCCTAGATCTCCAACAACACCTTCAATAGGTAAAAATACTACACTGTCAGATTTGATGGTGGAAAACGGATACGTCAGCTGAATTTTATTGGAGCTATATTTCGGCCCTTCTTGGCAAGGGTCCTCTTCAGGCTCAAAACCGCTCAAGTTGGAAAGACGAACTTGTGGGAAACACAAAACTAAAGATTCTAGCCTAGCGTTAAATATTTAACTTCGTAAATTCTTTCGTGAATCTTGCTTGGAGTTAAAAGGTTGCTGTGATTTCATTTTGGACACGGCTGCTGTTTTTGCTGCTCGACTGGGTCGTAGGTCGGGTAGAGATTTTTCTGCATTTGCAATTTTCTTTCACTTCAAGTCAGTGTTAAGTTTCTTTCACTCAGACCCCAAGCTCCTCTCTACAACAAAACGAAATTCAACCCAAATGCAGAAAAATCTCTACCCGACCTACGACCCAGTCGAGCAGCAAAAACAGCAGCCGTGTCCAAAATGAAATCACAGCAACCTTTTTAACTCCAAGCAAGACTCACGAAAGAATTTACGAAGTTAAATATTTAACGCTAGGCTAGATCTTTAGTTTTGTGTTTCCCACAAGTTCGTCTTTCCAACTTGAGCGGTTTTGAGCCTGAAGAGGACCCTTGCCAAGAAGGGCCGAAATATAGCTCCAATAAAACTCAGCTGACGTATCCGTTTTCCACCATCAAATATGATTCGCAGTCAGCTTGGGCTGAAGGAATATTTATACACTGTCAGAAGTTACGTAACGACAACAGAAGGATGCGCGGTTTCAACAGATAACACTTTGGGATGTTATCTGTTATGTTTCTTTCGTTCCCGTTAGTATTTTTACCAGGTGTTGTTGGAGATCTAGGCACGAAATAGTGTAAACTTAACTGGCCATAACACTTTATTTCCAAGTGAAAATGTGTTATTCTTGAAAGTGTTATACGCTATCTGTTATGAAACTTCTGACAGTGTATAGCCAACAGACGACAATCATTGGTCATAACTCTTTATTTAGTCATTTTTATCCACTGCCTGGCATGGCGCTGCTGATCGGCTTTTTTCTCAGTTAGAAAGAATGAAGTACACCATTGACGGAAGCAATACCTATCCCCTCCCCTCCACTACCCCACTAAATTGCTCGCGAACGACCTGTAAGAGCGGCCTCAGTGGTGATCACAAAACTCCAACACGTAAAATGTGACCATGTACGGTTATGAAAAGACGTCTGTACCGTCTTTCGTAAAAATTTTTAATCTTATTTAGTGTTTACTTTTATATGTGACGCTGACATATTTATATATGAGTGTCTGCATGTATATATGACGATTTCGACAAATTTGGATTTCACCACGATAGTTCGAAAAGAATAAAGCGATATCTATCTATTTATCTATCTATCTAAATAGAGAATACGAACACGCACAAGTGAAGCTAAAATAGTAAACATGCTATCAGTCAGTATGAAGGCATGCAGATAAGCATTCAGTATAAATAATAAAATAGCAAGAAAAAACAAACTTACCTGAAGGATCTCAATGATCTTTAGCTTCGTATCCATGACCAATGGATCATCTTTTACCACTGGAATGCTTGATTTGGGCATGTTCGATGAAGATGGGGAGTCGCCCATCCCTACCGCGCCCATAGCCAGGGAACCCATAACGATGCCCATATCGCCCAAAGAACGCAGGATTCCACCTTCGCCTAAGAAGAAAAGAGATTGTAAGACGCAAAAACATGATGACAAATGCATACATTGTCAGAAGTTTCAAAGCAGATAACACAAGGATGCGCTGTTTCAACAGATAACACTTAGGGTATCTGTTATGATTTTGGAAACGTTACGTACTGAACGGTATGCACGTAAGAAGATTCTAAACGCAGCCGGAAAAAAACATCTGCTGACTTTTTTATGTATCGTCATGATATCGGAAAACATTATTTGGTAGTCTTCGGCTCTTCTTGGCAATGTCTGTTATGCATGACGTGCATGACGTTTGCAAAATCCTAACAGAAAACATCAAAAATGTTATCTGCTGAAACTGCGCATCCTTATGTTATCTGTTATGAAACTTTGGCAAACTTCTATCATGTCTCAATCAATCGATCGTCATATTTATTCCTTAAAGTTTAACCGAAAAGGGCTGGGATAGGAAAATCTAGTTAGCCATCACTTATTCACTTAAATTGGCCTGAATACCCGCTGAAAATGCATTACTTCGTTTATTCACGAATAATTGATTTTCAACTGGTGGAATTTCCGTGTGATTTGTGGTACCTCTATGCGCTTGTATTTTTGGTGTATGCCTTACGAAAAAGATTTATGATTTTTTTGCTGTTCAGGCACTAAGCAATCTTCACCAATCTCACCACAACCCACTGGAAAGCCGCGTTTGTGTTGAGGCCATTGGCTTTGTTTATTATTATTATTACAAAAAAACAACGAAGAAACCAACGAAAAATGGGGTTTTTATAGGCCAACGAATATACTGAAATAAACGGCGAATATTTCGAGAGGACAAGCGAGGACAGCGCAGACAGAAAATTTCGTTGGTTTTCGTTGGTTTTCTTCGTTGTTTTTTTGTGATATGTCAGGCCAATGTGGTTTACGAAATTATCTTCATTATTATTGTTATTATTATGTTCCTCACGTCAGCGCTTGTGAAGTCTGACCCCCGATTTCCCAAGATGAGTATCAACCTCAACACTTCTGCGAAAGGAAGAAGCGATCAGGACTCGAACGAAAGACACGGTAAAAGCAGAACTCGAACCAATCGGAGGCTTAAAGTTCAATGGGCACATCAAACTACCCCAATCCCACTCTGTAACAACCTAGGAACAATGCTTACCCCCTAGCTCAGCAGCTTTTTCAACAGTTTCCTCTCTGTGATATTTGAAAGCGTATTTTTTTGGGTCAGTACATGCTCAATTTACTAGCTTGGACAAAGATAAAAGTGATGTTTCTTAAATACTTAGTAGATCTTTATTTTATGCATAAATTAGCTTGTATAATTCAGATTTGAATAGGCTATTTGTTTTTGAATGATTTTTGTAGCTATGTTATTTTTTATAAACTTATTGCATATTCTGGTACATTTTATAAAGCAAGTTAATCAAGCTTCACAACACTATTCCCCAAAGAAAAACTTTTAATAGGCACTTTAATACGTGGAGCTTCTGACGAAACACTAGAACAATCAGGTAAACTGCTTCTGCGGCTTGACTTTGGTGACAGCTCAAATATATCCTTTTCTATCAAGCATTGCTGGAAGTTTTTGAATTTCCTGCCACGATATCCCAGCTCCTTAGATTTGGATCGCCGAAATGCTAGAGAGGTAAAGACAAGGGATAACAAGAAAACGGCCGATTTTCGTAGCGCCTTCTAAAGGAAGTCGGAAATGTTTATTTGTGAAGCATTTGATACAAAATAAAGCATTAGAAGTGTCCATTGTGCTTTAAAGGTCCACTCTTGCTTATTCTGCCCTTTGCTTTATCCCTAGCTCCCTTGTGGATTTCGAAGCTTCTGAAATTCCCCCTTTCGCCATTGTTTCCTTTTGTACCTGCGAAGTGTTAATGCTTGTGCTGGGCAATTGTCGTTTTTGCAGTGCAACCGTGGCATGAGATACCACGGTAACTGCAAAAACGACTAATTGCAGATCCAGTTACTGTGGTAGCAGATACCACGGTAACAGATACTTAATATTCAGTACTTACTTCGAAGCCCTTCCCACATGAGATACCACGGTAACTGCAAAAACGACTAATTGCAGATCCAGTTACTGTGGTAGCAGATACCATGGTAACAGATACTTAATATTCAGTACTTACTTCGAAGCCCTTCCCACATGAGATACCACGGTAACTGCTAAAACGACTAATTGCAGATCCAGTTACTGTGGTAGCAGATACCATGGTAACAGATACTTAATATTCAGTACTTACTTCGAAGCCCTTCCCGCATGAGATACCACGGTAACTGCAAAAACGACTAATTGTAGATCCAGTTACTGTGGTAGCAGATACCATGGTAACAGATACTTAATATTCAGTGCTTACTTCGAAGCCCTTCCCGCGTGGCCGCCATGTGCTCTGACGTAGGGGTGCCGTCAAGGATGGCAAGAAGGATCTTCGTCAGTCTCAGGAGATCAGTGAAGTTGTAGAAACCAAAATAGACCAGCTCTCGAGCCAACTTGACCACTTCAAAGGTTAGCTTATTCTGTTCCTTATCCGCGAAAGACCAAATGTGGGCGGTAACATTGCACAGGTAGTCTTCAACAAAGCGCATTGTTGATGCGAATTTCGTTTCGATGCACTCCCTGGATTTGTGCGACAGCTGATTCCGGTCGTAGCTGTAAGAATATAAAAGACATTAGTTGCGTTTTTGATCTGGATTCTCAGTTCTCCGTTCTCGCTTCTGAATTCTCGATTCTCGTACAAATTACCGTTTTTGCTCCTCTGGCTTCTCCATTCTCGCTTTGACAAAAACACTAATTTGGCAGCTCGTCCGCAACCCGGTATAGGTGTTTATGCATACTGAACACCCACACTCTGTTGACCAATCAGGGAGGAGAGAAGAATCGGGAATTCACCATAGGAGCAACTTCTCGATTCTGACAAAAACGCAAGAAACGGAGAATCCGCTTCATCTGAATAGTCCAAAAACGCGAAATAGGAGAATTGCGAGGGGAACCGCAAGGAGAATTCGGATCAAAAACGCAACTATTGTATAAGGTTTGGAGCCAAGCTGACTGTTCGTTACGAAAGAAAACAAAAAATGAGATTTCCGGTTTTTTCTTGATAAGCTAATTAATTATCCCTCTAAGATGTTAAGCGAGCGATTTTTCGGCAACCGTCCTCAGCGAAAGTATCCTTTTCCCTCAGCGTCGTTTTTGGGATCCCAAAACGTAAGTTGAGGGATACCTATGACTTCGCAAAAGTTGTCCGTCTGTCCGTCCGTCGGTCCGTCTGTAAGCACGATAACTCTCGAAGGGAATGAGATATTTTGATGAAACTTGGTGTGAGGATTCGTTGGGTCGGCGGACCGGTCGAGTTCGTAAATGGGCTTTGTAGCCCTACATTTAGGGGTGGGGGAGGGGGTTCAAATTAAGGGGCAAACAAAATATTTTGAAACAGCTAATGTGATAGTCGAACTGGAAAGTTTGTTAAAAGTAAAAGTTTTATTTGAAGTTGATTAGATGTTTGATTTAGAGGTAGGAAGACATGCTGAAGACGATGGTCAAAACCATTTTCTCGACGGACAAGTAGTTCGCCCCGAATCCGGCCCAAACCGGAAAGTTTGTTAAAATTAAAAGTTTTATTTGGAGTTGATCAGATGTCCGATTTAGGGGAAGAAGACATGCTGAACTTTTATGTGAAAACAATTTTCTTCCCGGACATGTAGTTCGCCCGGAATCCGGCCAAAACCGGAAAATTGTTAGAAGTTAAAGTTTTATTTCTAGCTGATTAGATAACCGATTTAGGGGTAAGAAGAGACGCTGAATCCGTGTGTGACAATCATATTTTACCCGGACATATAGTTCGACCGGAATCCGGCTGGAGTCGGAAAATTTGTTATAAGTTAAATTTTTATTTGAAGTTGATTAGATGTTCATTATTGGGGAAAGAAGATACCCTTAGTTCGTTTTTTAGCTTTCTTTTTTCGCCGGACAAGTAGTTCTAGAGTTCGGCCGAAACCGGGAAATTGGCAGAAGTGGCAGGGACTTTTCGTCAAAACAGATATAACTTATACGGGTAAACACACATGCTGAATCCATATCTGAACTTGGTTTTCTCAGATGATTAGCTATTTGGCCTTAATCTGTTTCTGAATTTTAATTGTAAGAATGTTCAAGGATTCTGGCGATGACTGGATCTGGCTAAGACAAGACCCAGTTGTCTTTTTTCTGTACATAGTTCGCTCGGAAGTCGGTCGAAACCGGAAACTTGGCAGAAGTAAAGCAGGAAGTCTCCGTCAGTATTGTCAAAATGATATGGCTTATAGAGGTATATCTGAACATGGTTTTCTCTGATCATTAGCCTGGCGAAGACTGGATCTGGCGAACACAAGACCCGACTGTCGGAATCAAATATTAGAGTTTTGGGATCCCATCGACACCTTTGGTCTTGTTTCAGAGGACGGTCGCCGGAAGTGCAACTGAAATATCCCAAAGTATATTTAAAGCCTATAGCAACCGAGGTTCGTGTTTTACACTTTGGTTTGTTAGAAAACAAAAAGATCGTCTGTCCTGACTGTCCTTCCGCCAATAATCAAATAATTACCTGTCTGAATCCAATTTCCTGATCTGGCAATCCAAATCTGGATTGCCTGATCTGGCTTCCAAATCTGGCTGAATCCAATTTCCCACTTACAAAAATGAAAACAAAGAACATACCAAAAAAACCTTGGATGTCTCATGGATTGATAAAGGCTACCATCCGTAAAAACAAACTATATCTGATTGCTTGCCGTTCTCGGTCACAGCGAGCCCAACACGAGTATAAGGCATATAAAAACGTCCTGACATCGACAATCCGTTACGCAAGAAAAACAGTATGTGACCCGAAGGATTGATGAATGTAAAAACAACATTCGTAAAGTTTGGTCGGTGATTAAAGATGTAATCAGTCGTAAGAAATCCACTTCGACCATACCAACTAATCTAAAAAATGGTGATGGATCAATTATACAGTCTGAAAGTCGTCCAGATGCATTTAATGCTGTATTCAATACATTGCCAATCCCCACAGATACACCTCCGCCAAAAACCTCGCCAGAAAACGATTGCAAATCAAATCTTTTTCTAGCAACGTGTACAGAAAAAGAAATACACATCTTAATTCACCGTCTTCCCAATAAAATGTGTATAGACAATTCTGGTATTTCTAACACACTCCTAAAAAGTTCTTCCGACCACCTGTTATCACCATTAACTCATATATTTAATCTGTCACTGGCCCAAGGTGTATTTCCTAAGTCAATTAAGACAGCGAAAATTATACCTTTACTTAAAAAAGGAGACCCAGCTCTGATAACCAATTACCGTCCAATATCCATTCTGCCGACAATTTCCAAGCTTCTTGAAAGAGCTGTTTATAATCGTGTTTATTCTTTCCTCGAAGCCCATACAAGAAGTGATGGAAGTCCGCTGCTTTCAACCCAGCAATTTGGCTTCCGTTCCAAGCACTCCACTTTCCACGCTATCTTAAACTCCGTTGAATTTGTGCTGGAGAACCTTCAATGCGGCAAGAAGGTTTTGGGGATATTTCTGGACTTCTGCAAAGCTTTCGACTTGGTTTGTCACGATATACTTCTTCAGAAACTGCATCGATTTGGTATCTTTGGAGTACCACACGCGTGGTTCAAATCTTACCTCAGTGACCGAAACCAATATGTTGAAGTAAATGGAAATAAATCATCGTTAACCCGTGTTGCATCAGGTGTGCCCCAAGGCTCAGTACTTGGTCCGCTTTTGTTCATCCTTTACATAAATGACCTTGTTAGTACAGTCGGATCTGAAGCTCGAATGGTCCTTTACGCTGATGACAGAAACGCTTTTGTTGTGGCTGATTCGTATACGGAACTCGCGACCAAGTCCCAAACAGTTATCGACCGGATTGAAACCTGGTGCTCCACCAACGGGATGAAAATCAACGCACAAAAAACCGGCATAGTTGATTTTAAGAGTTGTCGTAGCTGTTCACACCCGGAGTTCACAATTTATACTGATGGATGTGCACTGCCGTTTCTACATTCCACAAGGTTCTTGGGAGTGATACTCGATGAGAAATTATCGTTTCGCCAGCAGATATCGCATCTGGCGTCAATGGTCTCCAGGCAGTCCTCAATGCTGCACAGAGCGAATCAGGTCCTTGCTCCAGACATCATGTTAATGTTAAACAACGCTTTTGTGGTACCATACCTCATGTACTGCTGTCAAGCTTGGGGAAATACGTATAAATCTTACTTAAAGCCTATAATGACCGCACAAAACCGTTGTGTCAAAGCAACATTTCGCCTTCCTAAACTGTACCCAACAGATCAACTATATAATGACACGGGCATCAAACCCCTCAGCGAGATAATCACCGCTCAGACTCTTCGCCTGGCCCACTCTGCTTCACTCGATAAATTACCTGCTTCTCTCCAAAATTATTACGTACCGTGCCATACTGTACACAAAAATCGTTCCCTACGTTCTACTCTCCATCAATTTATTCTTCCTTTAAGACTGACAACTGCCTACCGAAATTCTGCCATATACAAAAGCATTAAACTATGGAACAGTATACCCACACATCTACACCAATCAACAGATTTCAACACTTTTTTCAAGAACACCCGTACACACTTACTCATTTTCTCTCAATAAATCTTCCTCTTTTTTTTTTTCCTTTTTTTTCTCTCTTTTTCTTTTTTTCTTCTTCTTTTTTGTTCTTTTTCCTCTTTATGTGTCTTTTTCGGTTGTGTTTCATTTCCTTTAATCTTTAAGTTGTAGTTTAGCTAGGCCTACACAAGATTATTTTCCTTCTAGGCCAATAGAACAAGTTGTCCAGTGTTATACAATTTTAGTACGTAAATAAATACTTGAAATACTTGAAATACCATTCTTAACAACAAACTAAACTAAATTAAGCCAAGAAAAACAAATTCATCCTTATTGTTACAAATGTCAAACTGTTCCGGCATCGTTCAGTGTGGCAGGAGGGGAGAGCCAGCTTGGGAACTAGCTCGTCATGAGCTGCTCTCGGACTGACAAGTTCGAATGGGAAGGCGAGGCGGCAAAAAGGGACGAAAAGTAAGTAAAAGTCCCGCGTGGACTTCGTACTCAAGTCTCTACACATCCCCTTCCGTCGAAGTGACAAGAGAGCGAAGAGTAGTATTTGAGACTAGCAAAGCAAACGAACATTAGGGAGTAGCGAAAATACTTAAAAAAAAGTGACACACACTCAAATAGCAACGACACTAGCACCACTAGCGATAGAGAACGTCCCTACTGAAACTCAATCAGCCGTGCACCAGCGCTGGCCTCGATAACTTCATATCCTGGACAACCTCCCCTGCTTCCTCGGTGTGTGCAGACCGCACCTTAAGCTGTTCTAGAAATTTTCAAACTCACAAGTTCGTCTCGCTTTGAATGCCCCGAGCGTAGTGGGCGACGCTACGAGTAAGGCCCGTTTCTGCTGCATGGAAAGCATAGGTCTTGGCGCTACTTCATAGTATTATTTTGCTCCAGAGACTTGCCCCCTTGTAGCAGGCAAATTGTACTTACTCTTCAATGGTTAGTTTCTTCGGTATCTCCGACCATAGTCTTGCATATTTGACAGGGGTTACTGACTCCTGCGGGTCACGGTTCACGTGCATTTGAAGCATAAGTCGGCAGAAAGAAGCTCTCAGTTCACACGGCAAGGCTTCGTCAGCCATACACCTAAAAAAATACAGATACCAATGAGCGTGTTCCACCCTACTTACCGTAGTTACTACGCATCACGTTACGAATTTCGGCTTCTTGGCGTCAAGGCTGGAACACATTTTCCTATTTTCGCCAAAATATCGTTCCACGGGGTAATCCAGCCAATCACGTTACACAAATCCGTAGTTACCACGCGTACTACGCTCCTAAGCATGGTAAGCAAATAGTTACTATGGGTTGGAACGGTCAGCATAGTAACTTTTCGAGAGGTTGGAACGGAAATAGTAACTAATAATTATTAGGAGGGTGAAACACGCTCAATGAGAACGGCCTTGTGATGTGAGTGTCCTCAAAGCCGCCGATTTCGTATATCTAAAGCCAGTCTGCACAAGGAAAGAAGACCAAAGGTTTCGATGGGATCCCAAAAATCTAATCTCTGATCCAGACAATTGGGTCTTGTCTTCGCCAGATCCAGTCTTCGCCAGGCTAATCATCAGAGAAAACCAAGTTCAGACATACCTCTATAAGCCATATCTATTTTGACGTCACAGACCGAAACTTCCTGCTTTACTTCTGCCAAATTTCCTGTTTCGGCCGAATTCCGAGCGAAGTAATTGTCCAGCAAAAAGAGAAAATCCAGAAACAAATTCAGCGTATATCCTTATCTCTATAAAGAGCATCTAATCAACTTCAAATAAAACTTTAACTTAAAATTCTGGTTACAACCGGATTCCTGACGAATTATAGACTCAGCGTCTCTTCTTACCCCTAAATCTGCCATCTAATAAACTTCAAATAAAACTTGTGCTTTTAACAAATTTCTCGGTTTTGGCCGGATTCCTGGCGAACTAGTTGTCCGGGTAGAAAATGCTTTTCACATAAGTGTTCAGCATGTCTTCTTACCCCTAAAGCGAACATTTAATCAACATATAAATGAAACTTTTACTTTTAACCAACTTTCTGGTTTTTGCGGATTCCGGACGAACTACCTATCCGGAGATAAAATGGATGATTTTCACCACGGTATCTCTTTTTACCACATAATCGGCTATCACATTAGCTGTTTAAAAAAAAGCCCATCTACGAACTTGACCTTACCCTTGACCCAAAGAATCCTTACACCGAGTTTCATCAAAATGTCTCGTTCCCTTCGAGAATTATCGTGCTCACAGACAGACGGACAACTTCTGCGATGTCATAGATATCCCTCACTTACGTTTTGGGATCCCAAAAAGATCATCATCGAGCGACTTAAAAGTTTAACTGAAAACCAAACTTATTTTTTTTATCATTTAACTGAATACACGTACTACATTATTTGGCTTGTGTTAAGGGATTTTTTTTTGTTTTTCCCTATTTGCTGTAGAGTGAAGTTCAGAATATCTACGGCCGTCCTCACAACGCAGAATTCTACTATGACGCCGAAAATCTGAATCTCAATATAAACCCGGCTTTTCAGTGGCCAGCGATCAGCTCGTTGGAGGTAACTAACTACGTGAACACTAATTTTTTTTCTTATCGTTTTCATCAAGCACAAAACAAAGGTACAAGCGCATAGAGGTACCCCAATCTGACAGGGAAATTCCACTAAATGAATATCGATTATTCGTGAATAGTGGATGAATGAAGAGCGTGTTCCACCCTTCCAACAATAGTAACTATTCGTTACTTTTTTCGTTCCAACCTCATAAAAGTTACTATACGCTGACCGTTCCAACCTTCTCGAAATAGTAACTAACAGTAACTATTTGCTTACCACGCTCGGGAGCGTCGTCAGCGTGGTAAGTACGAATCTCTGTGATGTGATTTGCCGGATTAGTCCGTGGCACGACATTTTGGTGAAAATAGAAAAACGCGTTCCAGCCTTGACGCCAAGAAGCCAGGATTCACGACGTCATACGTAGTAACTACGGTAAGTAGGGTGGAGCATTCTCAAACTAAAGCATTTCATTGGACGTCTTCGAGCCACTTCAAGTGAATAAGTGATAGGTAACTAGACTGCCCTATCTCAGCCCTTGTCAGTTAAACTTTAAGTTACAGATAAGATAGATAAGATAAGATTTATTTACACTAAGAGCCAAAGGCCATGGCAAATACATGAAAAATAAACTCAAATTTCTATAAACACCTATTCCTATGGGCTAAGGCTACCCTGAGGAGCCTCGCCAACTGTTTTATACTCATAAAACAACTATATTATCTCAGCCCTTGTCAGTTAAACTTTAAGTTACAGATAAGATAGATAAGATAAGATTTATTTACACTAAGAGCCAAAGGCCATGGCAAATACATGAAAAATAAACTCAAATTTCTATAAACACCTATTCCTATGGGCTAAGGCTACCCTGAGGAGCCTCGCCAACTGTTTTATACTCATAAAACAACTATATCCCATGATCCTACACATCCATTCTTCATCTACCCCTCTCTCATTTACTCCAAAAATTTCTAACCTAAGTTCATTCAAATTTTCGCATTCACACAACAAATGTTTCAAATTCTCATCCATACTACCACATATCGGACATGAGTAAGGACCGGACCGACCCTTTGCCCTCCCAATATACAGCCTTCTCTCTCCAAGAGACAGACTGTCTGGACATGGCTGTAAGGAAGACATTTCTAAGAATCATACTTAGCGCAAATACTCCTTCAGCCCAAGTTGACAGGGAATCGTGCATCAAAACTAGTCAAAAAGGAAAAGTCAGCTAGGATAGTCTTCAGCGATATTTCGGACCTTCTTGGCAAGGTCTTTTCCAGGCAGCAGTTATAGGAGGGTCGTATCTTCCAGCTATATCCTGAAGAGGACCTTTGCCAAGAAGGGCCGAAATCTCGCTGAAGAATATCCTAGCTGACTTCTTCCGGATCTAGTCATCTTTACATACTGGGCGGTTGTCTTTTCAGAGAATTGACGTGAGGTCTTTCAATTCAATTTAATTCAGTTTTATTTCAACACCAATTACGGACTAGCCGAATAGCAGGTGGTAGAGTCAAACATGCATTGAAAAGTAACCAAAATTATCGACATATACTAGAAAGTGGTCGTATTACCTATAAAATACTGAGAACAAACAATATAAAAAGTAACGATTGGGGAAATAGACAACGGGGAGTAACATAATAACCTACTAATTTCTGTTACGTAGGGAAACAAAGGAGGGGACAAAACTATTCTTGTACCTCACGTGTCGGCAAAACATTGGTTGAAGGGTAGGGACTTTTTCGGAAGCTTGTCTCTGAGGCCTCTCCCTTTCTGTTGTAAAGTTGGGGGCAGGATGTCGCGAAGAACTGGGTTCATTAGAGTCTGCCCTCCAAACTTGAAGCACAAATTTTCACGACGGTGAGACAGGGTTGTCAGATTAAATTTTTTCAGAAAATAAATATAGCCTAAGGGACTTTCAGAGATTTATCTCTCTGCAGAAGCCACGGTACTCACGGTCACTTTACTTTTGGCATCAGGTAATTTAACAAGAGCTGTAAGCTCATATGGCACTTGCATGTGTTAAGATGATTTGATTGATCAAAAGTAAGTTTCGACTTTGCGGTTGAGATGCGCACTCTAAGGGAGCTGGAACTTCATTTGTAAGCAAAACCCTTGAGGCAAAAATGCTAGTGGGCTGATGGGCATCATAAAAATGCATATATTGCTTAAAAGTTTTTTTTTTTTCTTTGCGGTCAAGATTGGTACTTTAAGGAATAATCGGATTTGGGAAGTAGCAATTTTTAAGCAAATGTTGTCGAGTCTCCAATATTGCAACGAAGTTTCATCGTCCTAGCACATCTGGAAGTACCTTAAGGCGATCACCGGAATCCCAGACCCCCCCCCCCCTCCTCCGACTCCACCCACAATACCCGGAGCCAATCCGGTTCTGTAAATGATTAATCCAGAGCATCTGTTTGTCATTCCCACGAAGTTCGATCCAGATCACACCAGTCTAAGCGGGTCAAGTATTTTCCGCCCTCCCCCCAATAATTGTCGGATTCGGTCCGGAAATGAAAAAGATCACCAGAGAAAAATGTCCTCTGTTTAATTATTAAATTTCACTCGAATCCGATCACCCGTTCCAAAGTTACGCATGACTCAATATTCCAGATTCCCCTCCCCCCAAGATTATCATATCGAGGATTTTTTTTTATTCCAAGTCAGTTTGACCGGGTCCCTGATATGCCTTCCAAGTTTCGTCGTGAAAATCCCCCAAAAAACGGAATTCCCCAGCTCCCCCACGGTGCCCATAGCCAATCCGATTCAGTAAATGACTTACCTAGAGCATCTGTTTGTTCTTCCCACAAAGTTCCATCCCGATCCCTCCATTCTAAACGGGTCACGTATTCCCCCCCCCCCCAATAGTTGCCGGATCCGGTCCGGATAATAAAAAGATCATCGGAGAAATGTCCTCTGTTCAATTCTTAAATTTCACTCGAATCCGATCACCCATTCCAAAATTAAGCATGGCTGAAAATGTCGGATTCCCCTCCCTCAACTCCCTCCACCATTATCAGATCGACAAAATTTTTATTTTGAAGTCAGTTTGATCGGGTCCCTGATATGCCTGCCAAGTTTCATCGTGAAAATCCCCAAAACCACCATCACCGGAATTCCGGGAAACCCCCTCCCCCCCCCCCCCCCATAAGTGTCCGGATCCAGTACAATGGTCTAAAGGACTTATCTAGAGCAGATGCTTGATCTTCCCAGCAAGTTTCACTCCGATCCCTCCATTCTAACCGTTCCTTGAAATTCCTGGTCTCCCCCCCCCCCAACTCCCCCCTGGCTACCGAATCCGGTCAAGACTTTAAACGGGACATTACAGATATATATTCTATTCAGTTATGAAGTTTCATTACAATCCGAGCACCCGTTCGAAAGTAACCACTTCTCAATTTCCCGGATTCCCCTGCCCTCCACTCCCCCCCCCAAAATGGTCGGATCCGAAAACTGATTATTTCTAAGTTTGTTTGGTCGGGTCTCTGATATGCCTGCCAAGTTTCATGGTCCTAGCACAACTGGAAGTACCCTAACTCGAAAAAGTGTGACAAAATGCCCTTTTCAAGTTTCCAGCGCCCCCACTCCCCCGCATATGGTCGGATCGGGAAACTGATTATTTCCAGGTTAGTTTGGTCGGGTCCCTGATATTCCTGCCAAGTTTCATTGTCCTAGCTCATCTGGAAGTACCCTAACTCGAAAAAGTGTGACAAAATGCCCTAAATTTTCAAGTTTTCGGCGCCCCCACTCCCCCGCATATGGTCGGATCGGGAAACTTATTATTTCCAGGTTACTTTGGTCAGGTCCCTGATACTTCTGCCAAGTTTCATTGTCCTAGCTCATCTGGAAGTACCCTAACTCGGAAAAGTGTGACAAAATGCCCTAAATTTTCAAGTTTCCAGCGCCCCGCACTCCCCCGCATATGGTCGGATCGGGAAGCTGATGATTTCCAGGTTAGTTTGGTCAGGTCCCTGATATGCCTGCCAAGTTTCATTGTCCTAGCACATCTGGAAGTACCCTAACTCGAAAAAGTGTGACAAAAAACTCGGACCGACCGACAGACCGACAGACGGAATTGTGATCGGTATATGGCACTTGAGCTAGAGGCTGCAAGTGCCATAAAAACAGAAAAATTGGCATACACCGATACATGGAATACTCTCGGAAGTCTGGGAACTCCGAGCAACAGAAACCAGTGGACTAACAACTGGAAGAGTCAGGACTTACCTTAGAATCAGCTCGATCGCCAAATTCTCCGACAATCTGTTAATGGCCAGATACTGTCTATCCAGGCACATATTCGAAAACAAGTCCAACTGATGACGATAGTACTTCAAAATCTTCTCATCTTCTGAACTCCCCTGCCCTGCTCCAAGGGCAACGTCTGTAATGCTCCTTGACCGCTGATTGGTTCCCCAAGTGAGGACGACTTCCTCTGTGACCAATGGGCGTTGACGACGACGATTCGAAGCTTCGTCGGGGATTTGATCGTCGTCCTCGTGACGCTCCATCAAGCTGAAAGAAGGGTTTCAGCATAAAGGCAGCCTCAAAATACAATGTTTCCAGTTAAAACTACATTTGCATTATTTTTCCTGATAATACCTTTTCCCACCAAAGTTTCGTCGGACCGGCTGTTAACAGAGGCCTAAACTATTGCTTTTCCTCTTATTTTCAAAACCCTAACTTGCCTCTAACTTGTCCTTAATCTTTCTAGTTTTAATAATAATAATTTATTTATGACCCACCATACACTCACAAAGAGAAAGACGGAGTATAAATTTGTTCAGTCGTTCCAGTACAAGTAAATATTTGCAGGACGCAAACTGACCATGGAGCACATGCGTCACGTGATCCAAACCTAAGGAATACGACCATTTGTATAGACTAAAGCAACCCGTTTCTGGGGTTATGACAAAATTTGTTCCGAACATGAATACGTATGAAGACATAAAAGAGACTTACAAAAATCGGAGAGAATTTGCATAACAAAACGCAAAATCTGGCCGGATTTTTTTATGAACCGTGTGGTGGGAACCAGGCTTAAACTTTAACTGAAAAGCCAACTTAATTTTGTGTCATTTAACTGAATACACTGAACTATCTGGATTCTGCAAAGGGATTTTTCTATTTTCCACTATCTGCTCTAGTTATGACGTTAAGAATATCTGCGGCCGTCCCCACAGCGTAAATTCTTCTATGACGCGGGAAATTTTAATCTCAACACAAACGCGGCTTTTCAGTGGGTAGTGGTGAGATTGGTGAAGATTGCTTAGTGCCTTAACAAAAGCAGGCAGGCATACAACAAAAATACAAGCGCATAGAGGTGCCACAAATCACACGGTCATTCCACTATTTAAAATCGATTATTCATGAATAGCGGAACAACGAAGTAACGCATTCTCAGCGGGTCTTCAAGCCAATTTAAGTTAATAAGTGATGGGCAACTAGATTGCCCTATCCCAGCCCTTTTCGGTTAAGCTTTAAAGCACAAGTTGGAGTAGAAGTATATATTCCAGTATTCTAACATACTTGAGTTCATCGAATCTGGGCTGGGTTTCTCGAAGATTGCAAATCCGTCATGGCTGATTCTAGCCTAGCGCGGACCCCTTGGTTTTGGGGAGAAACATGGACAAACTTGCAGAACCGGTGTTTCTGACCAATGAGCTCCTCGGAAGCAATACGCGGGAGCCTGATCCACCTCGAAAAGCACCAAACACGACAAATGCACAATAAATCAACGTAGATCATCAAGATCTCGGGAATGAGAACGGATGGAATGATTAGGGTCGTACAGTGAAGCAGTAAAATCGATATGACCAGTCCTTTAAGGGAGAGGCCTAGGAACAAAAAAACCCTGGAAGAAAACGGTGCTAGAAAACCCCGCAGTAGCGTTTCCTTGCTAAGGTCTATAGTGATAACTCCAACGTGTATTGAGAGCTAATCCCGAGTCATTGGGCGTCTTCTCGCCCGTTCCCCGAGGACTCCACTTGAGGAGTCTCCGCGTTTTTGTTTGTCCCGGGGACTCACTCCCCGTATTCTCGCAAGTCCCCACGGACGGGGAATGCTCCGAATATCATCAGGATCATCAAAAAGGACTCCCTTTCAGATTCGGAGGGGAATCAATTTTTGCTGGGTGTTGGTGCAATGTAAAATTAATTCAAAACAATTAGAATAAACGAAGCCAAAACTAAGGTGGATCCAGACTAATTTCGTCAACTGCATATTTTTTTTTTGAACAAAATCCGTTTTGGAGAAATTCCCCGTGTTCTCGCTGTTTTCTGTACGCGGAGTCCGCGTGGAGTGACTCCCTCTATTCTTGCCGTTCCTTTCGATTCCCCGAGGAGTCCTCGGGGAACGGCGAGAATACATCTATAGGGAGGAGACTCTAAAGCGAACACGAAGCTCCTTGCGGACATCTTCTTTTATACTCACCTCGTTTCAATTAAGATGTCCGAATTCTCAGAACTCAACACACTCTTGCAGATCAACTCCTGAGTCGCTGGTATCGCCATCTTGTTTGAAACGCACAAGTCACTCAAATAATCCAAAAATCGCGAGTCCCAGCTATTCGCATTGCGGCGTACCAGGCCAACGAAGGTCTCAATTTCTATAGCGGTGATGTGCTTTTCGAGCAACTTCCGGTTGTTGTGAAGAAGAGCGGTAATGGTGTCCTCAGCTAAGATGTCATAGCCAATCTGCTTTTGCATGAACCCGAAGTACTTGGCAATGTATTCCTGTGGAAAGAAAACACTGAAGTCATGGCTCAACCCTGCCTGACCTAGGGCCAGTGCCGATCAGTGTTGCCACCTGCAGTAAAATTCTACTAGATCTAGTAAAAAAAAAAAAAAAGTCTAGTAAATATAGAGAATCTAGTAAAATTTAGTCGAATCTAGTAAAAAATACCAATTTCTAGTAAAAAAAAATGGTTCAACCCAGAAGTTGTGACAGACGTTGAGACAACCGCGAAATTTTTTTTCGAGTTATAAATTTTATTAGAATCTATTAAAAAAAATCTTCGGAGTCTAGTAAACTTAGTTTTGGTCGGGTAGCAACACTGGTGCCGATCTCCTGGTTCAGGAAGAGAAGTTAATGGGGCTGAAGGCAAACCGGCAAAATTTTATTTTTCAAACGCAGCTGCATAGCGTTACCGCCGAATTTGACCTTTTCGTCATAAAAAAAATGATGAATGACATAACACTATATCACTGGATGTGTGGAAAGTAAATCCCGAATGGAAGGAGCTAGCGCTCCTTCCTATAGTCTTGTCACGAAAGAAAAAAAACACAAAAAAGGTCTACCTTATCGGTTATTGTACAACTCAACAAATGCTGGGACGAAACTCCTTCTTTAGTTGCGTTTTTGCAGATACCATGGTATCTGATACCACGGTCTAAAGTCGTTTTTGCAGTTATCGTGGTATCTGATACCACGGTCAAAAGGCGTTTTTGCAGTTATCGTGGTATCTGGCCAGTTATCGTGGTATCAGATATTCAGATACTACGGTCCGACCGTGGTAACTGGTCGTGGTATTTGAAAAGTCTTCTCACTTTCGTCAAATTTTGTCAGATTGGTGAGAAAGAAGCTTAGCACTTAGTGATGTAACTGAATATCTGTTTTTCTTTTGGGATGACTTCGGAAAGTGCAATTTCGGCAATAGTCGTTTTTGCAGAGCACCGTGTATCAGATACCACGATAACTGCAAAAACGACTAATTGCAGATCCAGCTACCGTGGTAACAGATACCATGGTACCTGCAAAAACGCAACTTATATCTTTCATGACGAGGGGCCACAGGTGCTAGTTTGAGGATTTTCTGGGATTTCTCTCGCTGGGGTCTAGTACGTATAGGAGAATCGGTGGGAGGGAGAATATTACGTAATCGATAAAGGATGGCTCGAAGCCGGTGTCCTGATTCAAGTACAGGTAAGTAAGTTAATACTTCACAATACGCGCCATTTACCCCATTCTGTTTATTCAAACAATGTTTACAACGGATACGTCAGCTACGATTCTTCATCAGCGATATTTCGGCTTCTGGGTCAACTTCGGGGAAGGAAACAAACCTGTAATAAATAACTGAAGCTTCTACCAACGATAAATAATAAATAATAAAGCTTCTACCAACTATAAATATATTTCAAAGTCAGCTTGGGCTCAAAGAATATGTACCCCATTCTGGTCTATCCAGTCTTCAAGGTTAGCTGATACTTACCTGATTCTTTCGGTAGTCTTGCTGGCTAAGTCTCAAAAGACGGTAGCAAAGGCGGAAAAGGTTCTTAAAATGTCCGTTCTTGGGGTCACTGAGGTCTTCCAGTCGAATAATAGGCCCTTCTCTGCCTTCCGACTGAGGGACCTGCAACGGAATTTCCAAATTTTTTTTCCAAAATTCCAAAAATCGATGGAAAATCTTTCCAAAATCGACAGTATGACAAATGAACAAACATTAATCATATTAAAACCCCGCAAGGCACGCTGCCCGATGAAAAATTTGTAGCCTGCCTAGTAGTATGGTAGTAGTACGAAAACGTTGCATGTAATACTATGTAATAGCAAAGAATACTATCATTCAATGTGCATCGGACTGGTCCAATCTTATGTAGTAGTATCCAGTAGCCTCCTGTCTTGCCATACCCGATGAAAAATTTATCTCAAAATAGTACTATGAAGTAGTACGAAAAAGTTGCATGCAGCACTAACGATGCTACTATATGCTTCTACTTCAAGGCTACCGTGTTACTGCATACTACTATATGGTACTATTAGCAAGACTGGATGTTACTATGGGAAGACAGGAAGCTACTGGATACTACTACATAAGATTGGACCAGTCTGAGGCACATTAAATGATAGTATTCTTTGCTATTACAGAGTATTACATGCAACGTTTTCGTACTACTACCATACTACTACGCAGGCTACAAATTTTTCATCGGGTAGTAACATCCAGGCTTGCTATTAGTACCATATAGTAGTATGCAGTAACATGGTAGCCTAGAAGTAGAAGCATGTAGTAGCGTCGTTTGTACTGCATGCAACTTTTTCGTACTACTTCGTAGTACTCTTTTGAGATAAATTTTTCATCGGGTGTCAGAAGCTTCATAACAGATGACACTTAGTGTGTCGGATGATACGATTCCGTGCAAATTATATTTGCACTGATATCGCACAAAGTGGAAAAAGATAAAATGGAAACAGACTCTACCTCCCTAAGGCCATCCGCATTAACTAACAACTAACTTATCTTCATAACAAATTCTCAATATAAGAACATAGATTTAAGTTTAAGTTTAGTTGTTAGAATTAACTGTGAAATATCCAAATTAGAAGTGTAAATATTCCAATTTCAAATTACTGAGTTTCGACGAGAAAATTTCGATCCTTCAGTTATAATTCTTGAAGGAAACCTGAACAATGAAACCATAACCGAACACACCATGGAGAATGCATTTACAGACATGGCCACGCAAAGCATTCTTCTCCTGAGCGTGACGTTTTCAAAACAGGGATGTTGGTTTCTGGAGGTTTGCACAGGCAGACTTCAAGACAAAAAGCGCAATTCATTCAAATCTTGTACAGCGCTAGCCGGATCGTAATGGAATTTCTTCTAGATATACATTTGGGCTTAACTGGTTAAAAAATATTCCAGAAGAAGGGTTGATTGGAGACATTTGTTAATTTCTAAAATTGTTCGGTACTGAAATAAGAACCGATGCAAAATGGAGCAAAAACCATAGCTTGGAAACACTATTTCGAATTTGGATTGGGTTTCTGCAGGCAATGTTAACGGAAGTCATACAGATAGGGACGATACTTGGTACTCTTCATTCAGGTGTCCTTTAAGGTGATACAGTTTATTTAAATTTCTAGTTAGATGTGCGAAGGGTGTGGGATTTGCGAAGTAGCTTCTCTACTTACCTGTAGGATCTTAAACAATTGCTTCAGTATTGACTGCTCTCTTAACAGCTTTTGTCTATCTCTGTTTGGGCTAACAATCACCAGATCAAGAGCTTCAGGGCGGTTCTGCTCCGCTTCAAGATTCGCAATGAAGTAGATGATTTCCTGCAGCAGATTCATTACAGACCTACAAGAGGAATGGTCGATTTATCCTAAAAAAAATATTTTTTTCTTATTTCTTATATATCGTTTTTTGACCAAAATAGCAAAGATAGCTAGCAAAGGTAAGTCAACCTAACACTTTCAACGGGACATAAAATAGCCAATGACGAATGACAAATAATACCAGATAAACACGACTAAGAACTATTAAACGAACGAATAAAGTGCGACACAAACGAGTTAACATATCTTTCAGTTGCAACCACTGGATAATTTGTTAAAGGTTATCAGAATAGGGCTAAGATACGACAGTCTGATTTCCCATCATATTTTTACTTAATTAGGCTAGAAGACCCGACAAAAACGCGTCACTTCGTTACTTTGTTATCCACGATTCTTGAATTTTAGCTGACGTAATTTCTCTTCCGTAACTGTTGTACCTCTATACGGACGTAGCTCTATGTTTGAAATGTTTAGCAACTACAGCGGCAGCCAATTGCCGTAATTCATGGCGGACTTGCATTCTTCAAGCCAGGAAGATGAAAGTAACATGGGAAGTGAATCGCCGTAAAGTTATTTGTCGTGCAGCCAGCGGAGATTCCGAACGTCACTACTAGACTACGCGACGTAAAAAACAAAAATCCCTTACATGAGTCAAAATAATTCGTTGTATTCAAATCAAACATATTAAAATAAATTGGCTTTTCAGTTAAACTTTAATTTAGCTTTGTTTGAGTGGATTTGAGACCGCGTGTTGGGCCTATTTTTATTTTCTTCGACATACTCAGGCAACACTGATCTGTAAAGTTCAGAATTTAGACATTTGTGGCCAAAACTTGTTGTTAAATGGTGCCTACGTTGCTCAAGGGAAGGGAGAGCGAGACTTGAAAGGCTCTCTTCATAACTAACGTACACTGGGCCCAGAATAATCTTAATTGCTCTTTTCTGGATTAGCTCCAGTCGTCTTTTCCACTTGTCCACCCCGACGAAAAATTATTTGACTGTTTAGTTGTATGGTAGTTCTACGAAAAAGTTGCATGTATTGATATGTAGTTGTACGGAATACTTCGATTTACCATGCCTCCGATTCGGTTAATCTTAAGTAGTAGTGTCCGATAGCATCCAATCTTGCTTTAGTAGCATCCAGTTTGCTAGTAGTAGCATGCAGTGGCAACAGTTACTACTGCATGCTACATTTTCGTACAACTCCATATGACTAATTTTCGAAAATTTTTCATCGGGCACTGAATGTTAAGTAGGTCAATAATTAATTACTATCACAAGCTAATGCTGTGTTCCGACCTTCTACCGATAGTCACTATAGGAACATTTCCAAATAGATCCCTATGGACACTTTTTACTGACGATCAAGCATGGTTGGTAGTAGCTTCGAAGTTATGAGCGGGAAATTCCAATTCAGGAAAATAAAAGTCGAGATGACCTGAAAACACTTTTTTACGAAAGATGCACATAAAAAGTAACGGATGCTACGGGTTGCGAGTGTTGCGACCAGGGTTGGTCACTTAGAACCAGGGTGTACGAGTTACTTCAGGATACTTTGGGTTACTCAGGGTTACTTTGGGTTACATTGCATTGGGTTACATTGGGTTCCTTTGGGTTACATTAGG